>CM060909.1:519147712-520630212 GCA_030737875.1 Allium sativum
ATTTTTTCTTTCTTTCAAACGGTCTAGAAGAACCTTCGGTATCAACCTAGCTACTCAGCACATTCAATTATACGCTGACTGTTGATGTAGTGATTATTCCGTAGTTATGACAACCAGTAGACATGTCTTTGGAGCGGTGCATAAGGAACAATAATGAAAGTCATATTTTGTAATAATCCGTAAACAACTTTAGATCCCTCCTTGCTAACATCGAGAAAATATTACGTATCCATCATATCTGTTCTAGAAATATTACCAAGTCGTGAGCAACAATGCATTTCCTAAACTAAAAGGTTCTATATTATCCCATTGGTTGGATTTATATATATATATATATATATATATATATATATATATATATATATATATATATATATATGGAAAGTCTCAGACACAGAAAATATACACAATTGGTGATACAAATAATCTGCACCATTGGATTGCTACCTGATTTCCACCTTGCACATAAAAAAAAAGATCCAACGATCAAGATTCCGTATCTCTCAATTTATGTTTAATTTTATGTTCAAATAACCGGCCATATATATATATATATATATATATATATATATATATATATATATATATAATCATGATTTTTGTCAGCTTTTCCTAAACCTAGCGGACGTTTCCTTCAATTATTATACCATGAACCGTAGATTTTGTTCATAAGCATCACTTTTACGTATCATAAACCTCATGTATTTATCGTCATGATTCTATCAACATTCTTTGACCTTATCGTCCATGAAATTTAGTCAAAAACTGAAATTGAAAGTGGAAGGGAGTGCTCAGCGGATGTAGTGTGTAAAAAGATAATCCCCTCCTCCCTAAATTTTAGACTTTTTTCATGTTATTCAACTGGAAAAAGGCTATCACGTCACATATACTTATCTACAAATGTATAACTTATGGTAACAAGGTAAATGAAAAGGGGTCGTTCTTTATTCAGAAAGAAAATATAGTTCAGGGAATGACTGGTATCTTGGATCACATTTTCATCTTTTGTTTGAAATAAATCATTCAAACGGGTCATCAGAAAGATTAGGGACATATATTAATTATACCAAAGAACAAAGGTTACTAAAAGTTTTAAGAGGGATGCAAAAGCGTTTGAAATGCAGCAAGCAATTTAATTTGTGAATATTAAAGAGGAAATCAATTTAAAGTTTTCTAATCTATGATGATGGCCACCTTCCAATTATACAATTTTGCTGATGTAGTGAATTTCTAAGGAGATATTTATAGTAGTGAAATAGTATTGTAAAAGCGTTTTAGAAGTTTCTGCTTAAGCTATATTTAGTATAGCATGAGTGACATGGTATTCTGACAATGATACCATAGATAAGCCATATTCATTATGGTAAAACCATGTAAGCTATTGCGGTAAAAATATCTGATTTACAAATTCTCTGAAAATTGTTTAATTTTTCAGAAAAATCGCAACATTCGTTAAGTTTTTGTTTCCGTTTCCACTCTTAATTGATTATTTAATTTAATCATTTACAAATGCCTAGTTTAGTCATGGTCAAAACTTTATATCCATTCAGACCAGTAGTATGTGTATTATTATTATTATTATTATTACCAGTGTTAATATAATTAGAATTCCCCAATGCGATCAGAAAATATATGCAAGCATCCGTTAATATGAAATTCTACAGCAAAGAAGAAAGCTTGTATGGAATTATTCGGGTAAATATGTTTCTAAAGTATGAAGCAGGACTATATGTAACATGGTATTATTGGTCAATGAGTTAAGTCGGTATTGCTAGATGAAATAGTGAATATTGAAATCCATTAAATAAAAATACATTAATTATTATCAATATAATAAATATAGGGAGGAATAAATGAATTTGTCAAAGAAATGATGCACAATTTAACAGCTTTTCACTGACCTTAAGAATTATACGTGTTAGACAAAAATCTGGGCCTAACACCCAAATACAGATCACAGAATGCAGAAAAAACAGTAAAAATGGGGAACACACAGTTTTTATAGTGGTTAGGCTCAAACCAACCCTACGTCCACTTTATCTCTTCTTAAATCCTAAGAAGTTACAAGTACAATTATCTCGGTTTATACACGAAATCCTCGTGTTTACAATGAAGAAATGGAGATTAGAAATTGATTTTATACACGATAACCTCGTGTTAGAATGATTAGAAATGGCCTTCCGTTGTTCGCAAAGTCCTAGCTTTGATAATGGTGGAAGTCTTCAAGATCAAGTGCCAAAAGTCGCTTTAAATGGCCATGTTTCGGTGTATTTATAGGCGTAGAGGAGCTTCTGGGAGGACCGGTTCGTGGTGGGGTACGTGGCAACCGATCCGGAAAAGTAGGAGTAGCCTTAAGAATAAGTCAAAACAGTGCGCGTATCTGCAGTTCTGAAGATCGGTTCATGGTCATGGGTCGGATCGTGATATGGCTATCACGATCCGTGTCTGGTTGCGAGCTGAAGTGAAGTGTTGGCGATCGGGTCGTGGTCTCCATGTGTACTAAGAGTGGGTCGCGATCTGAAGGTATACCACGAGCCGAGGGGGGGGGGGGGATCCGAGGGTGCATGAGCCATACTCCGATCGTGTGACGCTTGTTGTTTTATCCAGGAAATTGCCAGATTACACCAGTTTATGGAAACAGACATAACTTTCAAACCGTAAGTCCGATTGAGCCAAACCAAAGCTAAAACTGAAGCTAATTCAGAGATCTACATGAATTACAGAGCTTAGCTCCGTAATCGCTGTTTTCAGGCCAAAAAAAGATCAGCTGATAGGAGTTTTGGGCCTTTCTTTGTTCGTGATGTGACTTTGACCAAATCGCTGTCTGTCTTTTGACGATGTTCTCCATATTCGAGCGCAATGTTACCCATATATTCAGTGTGACAACTTTTACCAAAAAGTGTGTCAACAATATGCAAGGCTTATATAAATTATATTCACTAATATTAGGTTCAGAACAATTACCTGACAGAAGTAAAATGTGAACGGATCATTCAGAACCACAAAATAATGTTTATAGACCGTAAGGATATTACCCATAAACAAATAGCTGATCAGTAGCATATACCTTACCATGTAGACGTGCAAAAAACCTACAGTATACCTATGCAAATATGAATTTAAAACTGAGTAAACATCTAAAATTTCAACAGTGTTGAATCTCTTCCATTCAGAAGCTTTTACTAAATATCAAAAAAAAAAAAAAAATGTAATAATAAAAAATAAAATTTAGAACTAAAAACTAAAAACCATTACGTTTATCATATTAAATTTATGCTTTTAATATTTAGGCATACAAAAATAGTGTAATCTTGGAAAGAACGGGTCAAATATCATTGTATATAAAAGTGTGGAAAAAAAATTAAGAGTAAATTTTTGAGGAAAATGAGTGATTATGTAGTGGAAGAAAGCATTCTTGTAATTAAAATCAACATTCAAAAAAGGATCAACATAGAGGAAAACTCAATTTATCTAAGCTAGGTCCACAAGTAAAAAGTACGTGCTTAGCCGCCATGTGTGTGTTCCATGCCATCTCGTGTAGTTGGCTTCAATATACCAGTATCTACTTTAACTCAAACTTTTACCTATACTGGTTTATTTTTGTTTATATATCAATATCAAGCCATTAATAGATTATATACTTTATACAGTTTGTCAAAAAGTATATCTGGTACTCTACATGAGTTATAACTAAATCACATAAGATTCAAATGCAAGTATGAACTCCTATGCATCTGGTATCTTAAATAAAAGAGAGCCCTCGTAACTAAAACAGTACAGAAACACAGAATTGCAAGTGCATCAAATGTAGTCAAGCAAGAGAAAGGGTAATCGTAGTATAAAGTATATAGTGTTTTAAGATTATAACCAACACCATTATCCATGAAACATTATACAATATAAATAAAAAATAAATTTTAATTAGTGATCGTATAGTTCATTTTGCATATCCAAACTAATAACAAAGCTAAAACTTGAAAACTCGTACATCAATATTAAACCATCTTATAAACCCGAATGATAAAAAAAAAAAATTGTCTAAGTTATCTACTTGTCTAAACTTAACCATGATCCTTATGTTAAGATTTATTAATGTGAAACTGTTGGAATGCTGCTGCAGGATTTTCCCAAGTTTTTTGTTTGTCGAAGCTGATATTTAAGTAAACGGTGTATGGAATTCAAAAGCAGGCAGCACTTCTAACTTGACTTCAACGCTATTAACATGATACTCGATCAGCGATCTTCAAAGCTACAGATAATGATGACTTATGAGTTGTGATATTTGACGAATCCTATGGGTAAGAACTCAAATACAGTGTGACAACTATGAAAAGTTGAAAACAAAAAACATGGTAAACACAGATTTGTGCCTTATAGAGAATGGGTAAGTTGGACAAACAACATAATTGCAATATCTAATCTACATAAGGTAGAGAAGCGGCGATACCTTATCAGATAATCATACAAAGAGAGTTGGAAAAAAGTAATAACATAAAAGAACAACCATGAGATTACCTTCGCAACCAATTGTATGAGCAGCTTGCAAAGTAACAGAGGGTGTAAGGTAAGCGTGCTGCTTCAGTGACTTCACAATAGCATGGATCGTAGTATCAGTGTTATAGTCTTGATTGAGGGAACGATAATATTGACACACATGAATAAACCCAATTAGTGGTAAATGAACACAAAATTACTTCACAGCAGTCTCACCTTATCATCTGAATCTGGAAACTCGTCCATATTTTCTTATTTGTGCAATAAATTAGATCTTCATATCTAGCATGAAATGGTAAACCGTGGACCGCCGACTGTCGCCATTGTAGTGGTAAAGGAGAGATTCCGATCTACGGTTAGCGTTCATAACAAAAATCTGCAAATGTGGATAGATCTGCAAGTTAAGATTTTGTCGTCGTTGTAGTTATCTCCTTCATACAACCCATTTTAGGAGAAATCTGGATGGATCTGCAAATCTGGGTGGACCTCCATAAGGATCGATGCCTTAGCGTCGTGGTTTTGATTAGGTTTTGATTGGGTTATGGATTCTGGAAGCAACGTGTTATCTGAGTTAAAGGGAAAAAGTGAATGGGGCTGAAGTTGAACATAAGGCGGTTACTTGAGAAACATGTGTAGCAGTTACTTCAGGAACGTGGGTCGGAGTGGTTGATGTTAGGCTGAAGAAAAAAGGACAACGCGCTTACCGTTTAACATTTTAAAATACTAGACAACAATTGATACACATCCACACATTAAAGTTCCTGTTTTACAATTTAAGTAATACTAGACAATTTATGTAAAAACATACACATTATATCATCATTGACACAAACACATCATGTTCTCATGGATAAAATTTTACGCATGACTTCACACTTAATGCAATCAACTTGTATAACAAATACTGATTTCTTTGAGTTTATGAACCTGCTAAGCATATGAAATAGCAGTAAATCCTTGTTTCATAGCAGAGGACCAAACGTTTTCAATATCAACCATTATTTTTCCATGCTCCAGTTCTTCCCATTCCTCTAATGCCATTTAACTGCTATATGGAAAATATGTAATGGTCAAGATAACATACTGGGAGTGTAGACAAAAAATTGGTACACCTAGCATAAGAGCATCCCACTTGTTGTCACTCTCCTTAAATAAGATATCTTTCCTGCATATGAGCGTTGAAGGTTACCAATGCTGCATTGCCGTCTCTCAGGGTTTCACTCATTTGTATATTAGAAGTATATTTGTTCAATGTCAAATTACTTGTAAATCTCAAATTGCAAAAACAAATAACTTCACGTTTCCATATTCCCCAAGTAGTATCTAACTAAATACCTAATCAAAATATGAAAAGAGCATCTAAATTAAAATTATTGACGGAGCAAAAATTGATGATGATAAACGCTAGAATCACATTTTAGGAGTTTATGGAACTATTAAGTATGCATTTTTCATAGTTTCTTGTTACCTATGCATTATGTATATGCAATAATTGAGTAATTCGTAAAGCTTGTTTGTTAGATGATGTAATCATTGTCGATACGGTAAAATTGTGTAATTCGTAAATCTATTGTTCCATTAATACTCGTTATCATTAAACTATCTTTATTATTAAAAATGATCAGGACGAAATATTCATTGTTTCATTTGATTTGTAAGTGTAGCGAAATCCATATTTGAACAAACCGTAATCTATTTTGCTACTCAAACCTTTTTAGGTAGAGGTAAAATTCTTAATCACATTGCAATTAGGATATCTTAACAGTTAACATACAAATAAAATGGTAAACTATAAGTTACAAATATAGAAATCAAATCATATTTTGTAGCATAGTAGCACTGGCTTTGACCGAATGAGGTATTCAGCGAAATAATGTTAGCTATAATTGTAACGTAATATTAAGTAACTAGCTTTATCTATCAGTTTAAAATGCATCGCATATAAATGAATTTTGTATCAACACTATCATGCCCATATTTCTAATGTTGGGGCATATTTATTTGTTAAGCCCTTTTGTTTTGGCTGAATTATCTCACCTTAAACAATATAATAAATTTTTTAGTTATTAGTTCAATGCAGTTAGTACCATACAAATTCTCAACACTAATGTTCCCTAATCAAATACATCCCGATTCAAGTAACAACACAATGGTAAACATGCAAACATAAATACAGAAATCACTCAGTGCAGTGCATAATCACAACGACAACACAACATGCTCTTATCTTAGAGTCATATTGCTAAATCTGCTACTGCCAAGTAAGTCCAACTCTTCCATCAATTCTTGTTACAGTTCATAATTTATGTTCATGTGAAATTGCACATGTCAATCGAAAATCGGACCTATCCAAAAATCAACTCAAATTAATTTGACTATACAATATTACCCAATGAACAAAAACAAACTTTTAAACCATTTGCACAACCTATATAAGTTAAACCCTAAACTCCAACATCAAATTATCACATAAACAAAAAAGAACATTGTTCTCATCTAATCACATATGCATAATTATGGTATAGAAAAGTCAGACCAGAAGAAAATGTATGAAAATTTAAATTACACAGTATATGTTCTTATTTAAATAATGGAGTATTAAGTAAATGAACAAAACAGAAGGTTAATTTACAATTTACTTTTAGAACTTCGTCTTAAGATATATACACACAGCTCTATCGTGTTATCATTCACCAAATAATGGAATATTGAGAAAATACGGTTTTTATTCAGAACAAATGATACGGTACGATCGTGAGTAGCAACTCGTATCATATAAGCGACCATTGTGCGATTTTTAACTACAAAGCAATTATAGGCATAGTCTGAAAAAAGAGTGCAGTGTTTTCCATTTCAGAATTGCAAGCAAATTGACAAAGTACTGTCAAAATCTTGTTCTTGGAATAATTTTATATTTTCAATAGGAAAATAAGTTATCATAAACATGAAAAATGAAATGTATAATTAAAAAAACAGAGGTACATAATATTCATGGAAGTAGATCTTAAAAAACATGTGTTGGTTCATCCTGCCAACTGTAATACAAATGTCATTTTAGAAACAGCCGAGAAATTTGTTAGTGGATGACATACATAGTAAGGTTGTATACTTATTAATCAATTAAAATTTAGAAAATTAATTACAGAATGGAAAATTTTATGTTAATTAGGGCCAATTTATAACCTACTTTGATTGATTTTTTCAACTTATGTTTCCCTTCGAAATTGTTGCATCAGTGAAATAAAACAAACACTTTGAAATAGTTATACTAAATTTCTTAAAGATCTAACCATGAAGTGATGTGAACTATGTAACTAATCCATCATTGTATAATGTATACATGTTGACATACAAATATAAATTATTAGTTGTTTCATTACGATTCTTTTTGTTAAGATTAAAATGAATTAAAAAAAGTTGTCTGATTAGTAATACTTTAAAGTATGAATTTGAATGGATAGAAGCAAGCACTTCACTAAAATTGCAATTTTAATCATAAGGGATTTTATCTCCTCATTATCACCGTATGTTCTACTGTTAGATTGGTAAATCAAATATTAAAGCAACATAAGCACAATAAAATAAATTATAAAACTAAACATACAAAAACGATAATTTAAAATTCAGATAGAAAAGTAACTTACAATGTGCTGAAATAAAGTTATTGCTAAACGTATGAATTTTCAATACCAAAGTTAAATTGTTGAACATAATTATTACTTCAAAAAACTGGTTACTATGTAGTGTGTTGGCAAAATTTGATTTCAATTGCTTACTTAAGATTGCCATTCAATCGGTTTTGAGTGATCAAAAAATTACACAAAACTTTAACATTTAATTCCGCAAATCCTTCAACTCTATTAACTGATGATTTATGAAACCGTATTTACCCCTGAAAGAACAATTCAAACCAGACCGATTCAAAGAGTTATATAGATATGATACGTAAAGGAAGATCGTTGTAAAAAGCTAAAGTCATTAGTTGACTTAGTTTAAGTAAAAATAACAGCCTGAAAACAGAAATGAATATAAATATAAAAAGTTCTCATAGATTTCATGGGAAATAGTTATACTAAAATTATCATTAATCAACGTGAACTTCCGGCATGAATTAAAAAAATGTGGAACTTGAGTTTAGCTAATGATAAGTAAAGGGTGTATCATTTCCCAACAGCACTTATACAGAGTAATCGATGAGTAGACAGAACTTGTGCATGAGTGACGAATTTTTTCTCACTTGGTAATTATCGAACTTTGATTGCCAAAATCCACAGCTCTATAATAGGAGGGAGGTGTAAACAAATCCCTTAAATAAGGTAGAACGATGATAAGTTAACTAAATAGCAGTACCTCAATTAAGTTGATGATCATATGAAACAACATAAAAGTTCGAACTGACATGAAGTTGCATGAAATGATATTCGAGTCAAACAAATTATAGTTTGCATTGATACAATTCGAAAAATTGAAACCCATGCTTCATAGAAGGCAAATGAAGGTCAGATCCAACAAAATCAGTTAGAGGGACAATTCAATCTAATAGAAAATGCAAACAACTTGGTGTTAGAGCAATAGGGCCTAGTAATTGGAAACAAAATCAAGGTAACTATCATAATGCGAATAGAACAAATTTGAACCTATATTGCACGCCGATTGTCAAACCTACGAATCGTGAAATTTCCCAAATGAAATATGCTAGTGTCTGTCTATGTGAGTGGAAGTGATTACATATCCTCAAATGTGCGCATAACATTGAAGTGTTAAACATCAATACACTTAAATTTACAATCCGACATCTTAACAATTGAACACACAAAAAGAAAAATGCATGGATATTTATCGACAGACATTCAATTTGGCTTAAAATAACATTTGAAAACAGAGCAAACAAATTATGCCTATCAATCATGATATCATTTGATCTACCATGTATACTATATTTATTCATCATTTGATGTGATAGGCATTACCTACAGGAAATTTAAGAAATATGTGAAATAATTATATGTAGAGCCAAATGACTTCTAAATAGAAGGAAAAAAGATAAATATGCAGCAGAATAAAAATTAAGGGTTTAAATAACTATTGGCTGCCAGAAGAAACCACTACTGTGAGAAAATGAACTAAATAAGTTTGGTAAAAATAGAAAGTTCTGATAAATACGTAACAAATACCGCATCACAATTTATGTCCAACTTTTAATCTGAAACAATGAACAAACACGACGTATCAACGGAATAATAATAGATCATGAAATTACGTTGTACCGCGGATTAAAGCATCAAATCTACATAGAATTCACTATTTTAATTGCAAATGTATAAAATTACTAACCTTAATAAACCCTAGTTTTCGAATTTTCGGAATATATGATTGGACCGATGGCTGCAGACGAAGAGCGCAGATGGTGGTGAGGCCGAAACAGTCGGTCCATAGAGAAGGACAGAAACAGGGAGGTCATCAAAATTTTCATTGAACTGCGGTTACAAAATTAGGAAGAAGAGCGTATCCGACGAAAGGTGGATCCGGCGAAATGGAAAAAATTGCATGTCGACGGTTAAGGACGGATGATGTAGTTCAAAAAAGGACACGTGGTGGCGTATAAATTGTTTGGTTTCTCCTTTCCAGTATAAGTAATAGATACTTGCAACGCTATATGTTTGCATACAGATACATAAACATATAAGCAAGCATACATATATGGAAAATCTATTACAACACAATGATATAAGGTCTATACTAGTAGTTTTATTACTCAACATTGTGAACCGTTTAGTGTCGATATGCTGCTGTGCTGGTATAATAAACAATAGGGGAAGTTCCATAATAATGAAATTCCATTAGCAATTGGCAATTTTCAATGGAATTGTCAAGTGTCAATATACAACTGTTTTGTAATTTGAAATGAAGCTGATATTAGATTTGCAGTTATGTAAAAATATACCCGTGCTAGAGTAATATTTTATTTTGGGACTTAGCTTGTATTTTTTTTTTTTTTTTTCTACTATGCTGCTACACGCTGTAGTAGGCTACATGCCTTTCCTTTATGTTGACACCAGCATCACCTCAGATGAAGCCCCAGAACACTTGTTGATTCACATCACCAAATATAATTGCTTAATATTCACATCAACAAGTGGTGGTTTTCTTTAAACATTGTTCCCTATCTTTGAAACTATCTAAAATAACCGAACATCTCAACCGAATATTAGTTTTTTATTTAAAATAAATGAAAAATACTTTATGCATATAACAATCACGATTTTGATTTACAATTTCTAATTGTTATTCTTCTTAAGAAAATAGTTGGTGGCTGATACATAGCTTCATAAGCATTATAGAGTGAAAGGGAATGCCATATATCCTGGGAAAACTAAGAAGGTGAACATTAATTACAGCCGGAAGTTTCAGATTTATTTTCTTATGCTTTTCAGTAGAATTTTCAAACATCTGAACTTAACCATGGTTATGTTGAGAATCTGATAATCTAGAAATACCAAATAAGAATTGGTAATTCGGTTTTACGTGAAATACCACATGTAAATAGATTCTTTTTGTTTATTAATATTTTTTCCACAAAAATCTTGAACACTATGCAGGGTGATATATGTTAACGTTTAGGGGGAATCTTTTTGAGCAATTATTTCTTATGGTGATAATAAAGTACATGCTTGGTTGCAACGTTTATATTCAATTGATTTTCAATGTTCTCCGAAGGCTAAGAAAACAACAGACCACATATCGAGGATTTTAGAAGATATATGACGTAAAATATCATCATATCAAATTTATGGTTTACTTCACAGAAAAAAAGTTAAATGTATGGTAAATTGTGAGTTACTTACATAGTCATTGACATTACACTTTGTTATTAATTCACAGCTTTCAGTTCTCAAATGAAGTTTAAATCTTCCCAATATGATAGGAATCATTTTAAACACAATATTATTAGTTTCAAACATGTAATGAGATTGAAAGGAAAAGTTAAGAATCAATAGATCGAAGCAAATAAGAACTATTTGATAAAATGTAACACCAAATGAAGGAGCATCAGAAAACGGAATCTTGTATCATCATGATTATAGATTTTTAGGTCTATCACTGTATATAGTTTTGGAAACCTACAGATTTGGAGAATAAAATGTTTATCACTAGGAAATGACAAATATGCAAACGGAGATATGCTAGAATACCCGAAACTTTTTTTGTCAAAAAGTAAAAAATATGGGTAATTCCGGAATTTAGGGGTGCTAAGCATTGAATTCAGGGGGGTATTTATGTAATTTAAGGGGTGAGTCTCCTATTGTTTTGTCTCTGGTGTACTTTTTGACAAAATACTTTTTTGTCATACCAGCATTTTTGTATGCATACGTTTCCCTTTCCTATCGCATGATTACCTCCCTGCCGTTCCCTCAAAACCTGCCTTCCGCGTTTGCCCTCCCCTTCCTCTCTCACGCCCCCACAAGCTCTGCTCTCTAAACCCTAAATTGATTTGGTCCTACTCGGTGTCCGCCTTCTCCCCTTTGATCAGCAAGCATCCCGTGGTCGTGGCAATATCTATTATCTCCCATCGCTTTCCATCCATGTATATGGCTGATCTACCGATTGAAAGTTGAAACGTTGTAAGGTAATGTCCTCTTTTTTCCCTCTCATCCAGGCTTCGGTTCTGTTCGTCGATTCTTTGTTACAGTATCGAATATTTGCATTAGGGCAGTGCTAAAAGCACCCGCAATGTGCCTAATAACATAACTAAATGCCATCTTAAAAATAGGGGTGAGTATTTGGTTGGTTTGGTTTATCATGATGAAATTTGTCAAACCGAACTAAAACCAATAAAAATGAAAACCAAATCAAACCAATCAAATTAAGTTTGATTGGTTTGGCTGGTTATCCGATTAAACCGAACTAAAAATGTTTTACAATTTGTGTTTAGAATATTCACTATAATTTGAATTAAATTATAAATATATGATTAGAGTATTATTATTTATAATTTTTATGTTTTCTAATATTAATTTTGACATATAGGTGATGATTAAAATTTACTTAAGTAACTAAACTAACCCAAAATATTTATTATAATATTGATAATTTTGAAAATATAGTAAATGTTCGGTTAATTTGGTTAAGCCGATAACCGAACTTAATATTTTTTTGGGCCAATTACAAACCGATTTAATTTCAAAATCAAACCAAACCGACCAAAATAAATTGGAATGGTTGGTTTATTTGGTTTAACCGAATAATGCTCACCCCTACTTAAAAATAACTCAACTATGCTACACAATACCATAACAGGCTACTGCAAAACCTGAAAAATAATTTTCCGCTTCTGTATCTATCGTTCCTAAATTACCGTCGTTCTCACTTCTCATTCGATAACCTTCAAAGCATTGCCATGAATATAGGCATCTTTCTTCTCATTGCCTGTTGCAAAACCATCACCAAAACTACTCATCATTTATAAAAGTTCATAAAGAAGAATCATTTTTATAATCAGGGTCATCTTATTTATGATTTCTCCAACCCAAAGCAATTGTTTCAAAACCACTAGTTATCTTTTAAATAAGTGGCAACATGCCACCACAACAGAAAAATGAGAGCATTTACCTGCAAGTTATACATAATCAAATAAAGAAAGATATACTAAATTTTATGAAAAAAATTAACACTTTTACAACTCAGAAAGAATTATACTTGAATAAAGAATGCTATTTTTTTATTGAGTTAAACACTAATTTTATAAAGGAAGCCTGTAAAATGTTTTAGTTGTGATTTTTTCGAATGCTGTGTTTTGACCATTGGAGCGTCTATCAGCGTGTGCACATTTATCAGGTATCATTTACAAGAGCCAGATACACATTTAGCAACATTAACAGGAAAAAAATATGAATGACCACTACACCGAATAGCTTAGCTGTTGGGTGGAAAAAGGCCATGGTTTGGGCAACTAATCTATTTATATTATAATTCCCACTAATCTTTAATGATTACTAATTGGTCCGACCGTAAAATACCCAAATTACCCATAATTATCAAGGTCATTTAATTATTCTAACCATTGTTCCGACCTTGGATTATTCCCACTAAACTTTAATTATTCCAACTTTGTAATGCTAAAAAATTGATTAAAAATATTATTTCATTATAGTTTTTTAAATTATTTGAAACTACATACAAATGACAATATATTAAAAAATTACATATATTGTTACTAATTAGGAATAATTATTCTAACTAATCAAGCACATGCAAATATTAAATACATAAATAAATATTCAACAAAAAAGTCTAAAAGGTTTGATATAATTGATCAAATATATTATTTTATTGTAGTTTTTTTAAATTATTTGAAACTACATACGAATGACAATATATTAAAAAAATTACATGTATTGTTACAAATCAGGAATAATTATTCTAACTAATCAAGCACATGCAAATATTAAATATATAAATAAATATTCAACAAAAAGTCTAAAAGGTTTGATATAATTGATTAAAAATATTATTTTATTGTACATTTTTAAATTATTTGAAACTACATATGAAAAACAATATATTAAAAAAATTACATGTATTGTTAAAAATTAGGAATAATTATCAAAAAAATTACATGTATTTTTACAAATTAGGAAAAATTACATGTATTTGGTCCGACCAACAAATGTAATTAATAATTTTTTTATTGCTCTTTACTTGATTTCTTATCGCATGTATAATTAATAATTTTGTCTATTCAAATATTTCTGGAAATGTTTTATTTACATAATATACGTAAACTATTATTTCCAAAATGGCGTAAATTACAATAAATATTTATGGAAATATTATGTAAAAATAACGTACGTTATAATGTTTTCAATAATATACGTGATATGACGAAATGCTTTTTAGTTCTTTTTACAAATATATATTATACATAAATTTACTAATCTTTTTAAGTTCTGGAAATAACATACATAATATACGTAAATTTACTAATCTTTTTTAGTTCTGGAAATAACATACATAATATACGTAAATTTACTATTCTTAAATTCACTAGTCTTTTTTACAAATGTATATTATTTGTAAAAATAACATACATAATAACGTTTTCAGTAATATTTCTGGAAACGCTTTACATAATATGATGATAATAATTTTTTAAATTGCTCTTTACTTGATTTCTTATCACAAGTATAATTAATAATTTTGTCTATTCAAATATTTCTGGAAATGCTTTATTTACATAATATACGTAAACTATTATTTCCAAAATGGCGTAAATTACAATAAATATTTCTGGAAATATCATGTAAAAATAACGTACATAATAACATTTTCAATAGTATACGTGATATGACGAAATGCTTCTTAGTTCTTTTTACGAATGTATATTAAACGTAATATATGTAAATTTACTAATCTTTTTAAGTTCTGGAAATAACATACATAATATACGTAAACTTACTAATCTTTTTTAGTTCTGGAAATAACATACATAATAACATACATAATATACGTAAATTTACTAATCTTAAATTCACTAGTCTTTTTTACAAATGTATATTATTTGTAAAAATAACATACATAATAACGTTTTCAGTAATATTTCTGGAAATGCTTTACATAATATGACGAAAAACTTTATTAGTATATGGAAATGCTTTACATAATATACGTAAATTTAAGATTTCTTACTAAATATGATGATGTTATTTAATACATAATATTTCTGGAAACGCTGATGTAACACTCCGCATTTTTATGATTTAAAAATAAGAAATTTATAATATGTATATATATTCCGAGATATTGAAAATATAATGGTGATACGCGAAACGAATTAATTAAGAACGATGGGAAATAAAGAATACTTAATTTAGAAATTGAGAATTAAGTAAAACTGATTTCACCATTACGTTCGACTCGGAATTCTGCATGAAATCGAGTCCGAGTTTTCGAAAATCGGGCTCCGTACGAAGAAGTTATGACCTTCCGAATTTGCGGTATATTAAAACAGCTCAAAACGAAAGTAATACTTCGAAATTCAAACTCAGAAAGGAAGGGAGGGATTTTTCCCGCCCAACACCCAGGTCGACCTAGGAGTCGACTGGGTAGTCGACCTACCGCTGACCAGGTCGACCATGTAGTCGACCTATGGGTCGACCTGGTCACTTTCCTAGAATCTGTTCTGGGTACATTTTTGATGTATTTGGGCCGTTTTCTGGGCGAGATTCGTAGCTTGGCATCTATAAATAAACCCCTAAGCTCTTTAGACTCCATAGCAATTCATGGCGAAGCCATGCCTCTCTTTTCTCTCATTATCTTCTTCAAAAGATCTTGGATCTGTTCTTAGAAATTAAAAGAATGAGATCTGGGACAATGAAAGAAATAGAGAAGAAATCTAGAGAGAAAAGATAAAGGATTCAGAGTCGCAGATTCGCGCCGCAAGGAGGAGTCAAATATGATTCAAAACAGTAATTCAAGCTAAATGAAAGAGGGAAAAACAATCCAAGAATTATCTAGTCCCTATTCTGAAGACGACAAACAAGGTGAGTGGAGTTATAATGCACTTTTTGTGTGAAATTATGATTTATCGTTCAAACATTCCCTATGTAAACGCGAAATGAAATTATTGTGGAAATTGGATCTGTAATGTTTAATATTGTCATGTGTTCGCTTTTAATTATTATGCCTACGATTATGTCCTCTTTTATTTTCCCTCTTTTATCTTTTTATGACTAGGCTATCACGAGCCTAGCTTTATTATGAAATGAATACGACGGAATGATTATTGCAAACTAAAAAGGGGAACGCTTGATTTTGGGTCATGACATGAATTGGAAGGCTTAGTAATAAATTACAATGGGTTTTGAGTATAATATAATCTTAAGTAAGATTTGAATGGGTGGACCAAGTTGGAAAACTATAAGCATGGACATGATTTAGGATACGTCACATACTTGACATCACTTAAACGGCTTAAATATGAATTTGCTTATAAAATTGTTCATGTGTATGTGACGCTTGAATAAGACATGAATTGTAACTTGGACATGAATAAGAGCATGGGATTTACATCTAGAACTTGACATGAAACCTGGCACCTAAAACTTGAACACGGACATGACACGTAGATAAAATTAACATGGCCAACTCGAGGTTGGGTTGAGTTTGCAGTATAAACCTGCTCGGAACCGCCCGGCGAATCCAGTAATTGCAAACAATAGGACCCAATGTGAGTAGTTGGTCATACCGCGCTTGAAACCCGAGGTTAGACTAGGTTGTGGTGTAAATCTGCCCGGACCCGCTTGGCTTGTCCAGTAACCACAACAAAGTCTAATGTGAGAGGTTGGAGTGCATTAATTTATTTAATGCCACAGATTAGGGTTAAGTCATAAACTTGGGAAGCAATACTTAACCAAAACAGACATAGGGAATGTTAACTTCATATTATAAACCAAAGGTGGGGGTAATCGAAGGATTAAATATCGGGTAAACCTATCCTAGGGGGAAAACTAAGACTTGAGGTAAGACCTGTAAAGGTGGGATACACTATAATATGGATAAGCGAAACTAGAACGGAGGGATAAAACCCATTTGTTACCACCAAATGAAAGGGAACTTAAGTCATGCTTGTATTCATGGGATAACCTTAGACAAACAAGTTGAATCATAAAGTGAGAATGCGCGGTCTGATGACTAAGGTAACGAGAATTGGTTAAGTAAAACAAATGAGAATGATAACTAAGTAATAAGCCTCAGTTAATGGTAACTAAGCAATAAACCTTAGTAAAGAAAAAAAAACAATCAAGAACGGGAGCTAAGTTGAAATCCCCAGTTAAAGAAATTAAGTGATAAACCTTAGTTAACAAGATTTATGGGAAAATAAACTAAGTGGTAAACCTTAGTTGAGAACAACTAAGTAATAATTCTTAGTCAAGAAAACTGAGCCGGTCCATAATAGATGAATAACCCGATATGGTAGATCATCGCTTAACAAGTACATGAGGAGGAGCAAACGTTTATCTGATTTCGAAAAAAGGCTCCAGCGGACTGGGTTTAGAAGCACGTAGCTTCGGAGGACGTGAGGGTACTCTTGGTATCCCTCTGTGAGGTTGCAGATGATCTGCCTGGGCTCACAGAGTTAAGGTCTGCGGTAGAAGAACCAAGGGTATGCCTTGGTTGTAGTATGAGCAACCTAAAGGCTGGGGTGGATCAGCGTGGGTCGGCGTTACTTAGTTTAGACCTGTGATAGCACGTCGTCGACTACCTACCATCTTCAGTCAATCGTAGTACGCATGCGGAAAGGCAGAGAACTCCCAACAGACCATATACTTGCTATCTAGTTATAGGTGAGGTTGGCCAATAGGAAAGGGGGGCATAGGTGGTAGGAGTATAGTTCTCGTGCTTGATTTTCTTGGATTGCCTTTCATTAGTTGAGGGAGGGGTTACGTAGGACCAAATCCACTGGTAGAAAAACAAACCTTAGCATCTGCATCGGCAGATAATTTAAAGCTCCCGACCAAGTTCCGTGTTTCTTGATTAAGCCCTGTTACGGGACTCGGGCCGCACATATAGTGTACATGTGCATCTAGACATCGAAAACGATTCGCGATACATGCGTGGGAAAAAGGAGTTGTTCGATAGGTAGCATAATTCCTAGTGGTCCTAGGTGGCGTAAACCCTAATCGAATCTAAAAAACGTTCAATAGGTAGCATAATCCCTAGTGGTCCTAGGTATCATAAAACCTAGTTGATCACTCGGTAGTTCATGGTAAGGAAACCTAGCAAGATCAAGAGTGACAGTCCAAACGATTTTAAGAGTGGTGGCACTACGTTGAAGTAGTATAGAATTACGTGATGAAGCCTGTACGATACACGGGAAGGGACTGTACACATACATGAAAAGATTGTACGAGTTGGGGAAAATCTACATATCCGGTGTATTAGGTTAATATACTAGTACGTGAATGAGAATGACATGGGTTTAGCCTTAAAAGCTAATATTGTGAATAACCTAATAAACAAGAAATTATAGTTGAACAGTATATGTAAAGTTACACAGGAGTTTATTATAATCCAGTCACACAGAACCTATGTTCTGACCCCCTCCTCACAACATGTGCAGGCTAGGTTCTTGACAGGGATGGTATAGCTATGAATACTGGTGTAGCAGTATTATTGTAAGCTAAAGCTACTTTTGAATACATTATATTTAAATCCTTCCGCTGTGAGATGCTTTGCAAGTTCTGACATGTTTCTTTATCTCTGTCTTTTTCTGCAGGATACCAGAGCACTCAACTCGGGTCTCGGCGGACTGGATTTTGAAAAAAAATCGGTCTGTCGGAACCCGGGTTGTTACATTCGGTATCAGAGCTTCGGTTTAGCTTTCCTTGGGAAAATTATGAGTGAGCGTATTTGTATTTTTGGAAAATATAAATATTATATATAAATAGATCTAGATTAGTATAGAGCTCGCTCGAGGGATAAACTTGGAGAAGAATGGAAAAATTTTCCCCGTACACTGAAATGGAGTTTAAGGAAAATTTTGAACCTTTAAGTAAAATTAGAAAGTGTACATAAATGTGGATATTTAAGATTGCGTGTTCCACGTAAGTTTATATTTTATGGAATCAGAACCGACATATAGAAAGAATGAACAGTCACTAGTGTGCACGTCAGGTTTTGAATCGACAGTACGACATGGGAATGGAGGTGGACCATCGCAAAGGAAGACAAAGTATCGTCGCACGATAATGTACTGAAAAAAAATTCATACAAGGTCGGGTCGACACTATGGTCGACCTACCAGGAGCAGGTCGACACCAGAGTCGACCCCCCCCCCCTGTACGAAAAAAATATATGAGCTGAAGGCCGAAGCCTTCAGCTCACATAATTTGTGCGTCCTCCCCTTCCAGCAAGCTCCAAAAACCATCCCACTTCAACTTCCTCCACCTCCCACCTCTTCATTTCTCCACTATTTATTATAAAATTAGTCTCAAATTAAAGCTTAAGCCCTTCTCTATCCGGATCTATACCTTTTCTCTTCTCTTGTGTGATTAAATCGCCATGGCAAACGAACCTTCCCTCAATGAGCTTTATCCTCAACTTACACCGCAAGAGATCGAGTGGTGCAACGCGTAAGAGGAAATAATCAAGGAGTACGTGAAGACCGCAAAATTAAAGTTATTATTGTGACGCCCGGTGAGATTTGGTGATTTTAATACAACCCCCGTGGAAGATTTATTTAGGGATGCAGGTTTGATTTCTATTTTGGATGTGAACACCGCCGAGAGAAGGGGCTTCAAGCGTCTGGTAAGACTCTTTGACACTAATTTAGATATTGGTATGGATGATGAAGGTTTGGTAACCTATAATTCTGTGGTTAAGGGCACTCATATATATTTTAATGAAGTCCAATTTGGGGAAATGTTAAATATCCATGGTACAGGACTTGATATAACGGATCTTGTGATGGATGATGTAGCCGTATGGCGTAGGATTTTCAAGGATGGGTTTGAGAGGCAGTGGGATAATATCCATTTGAGCCCGCTTGCTAGAATTGTCATTAGGATTTTGCAGTATAATCTTATTGGGCAGAATGCTGGTTTTGATAGGATTCCGCATATCGTAAAGCGTGCTACTTACGCTATCTTTGGGGGTATACAGATGAATTGGGCACGCATCATTTTACAGCATTACAGCACCACTAGGGAGATGAGACAATCCAATCTTTGTTTTGGAAATTTATGGACTATAGTCTTTGCACGGAACGGTATTGATCTACGTAGTGAGAGTTATATAACACCTTCTTCTCACCCCTCTACAATTATCGACTTAGCTACGCTGACGAGAATGGGTATCCACTTACATGATTTGTTAGAGCTGCTGCCCATGGAGCATGATTGGGAAGTTGTGGGTGAGGAGGCGGGACAGGAAGATGAGCCACACGATGGTCATGATTACCAGCCCGGACACGACAAAGAACCCCAGTATGCGCCGCAGGAAGATTTTGATCCAGCACAGACAGAGCAGGCTTGGGGGTTGCTTGGACTTCTCAGACTCTAGGGTGGGGGACTTCCGATACCCCTGGATGGGAACCTTGGGAGCCCCGAGACTTAGATTGGAGGGCTGAGTTGAGAGCCATCTCTGAGCGGCAGGCTCATCTGGTTAGAGATCAGCAGAGTATCCTTAGGATTCAGCAGGAAATGCTCCAGGCACAGGTCGGGTTAGGACAGACTCAACAGCAGATGATACAGGATATGGGCACCTCTTACGATCAGCTGGGAGCTGGACTACAGGAACTACAGCTAGAGGTTAGGCATGGGACTCAACAGCATGGAGAGCAGTTGGATAGAGTGGAAAGCCGGATAGGTGGTATCGAGGACCTCATTCGTAGTTACTTCCGTTAGGACTTGACCTCTATTATTGTATCCGTAGGGTAGTGTTTTATTTTCGTAATGCTTGATTGCTTTCTTTGTTATCTTGTTGTAATGTTGTACTAAAAATTATCTAGATGTAATCCGCAAGTTGTTTGCTTAATAAAAATCTGTTGTGATTAAATAACCACGAAAATATTATGCAGTAATAGATAAACAAAGAAAGACGAGGAAGTAATAAAAACGGGAAAGTGCAGATTGTTTTTTTGTTATATATAAAATTTAGAAAATTAGATTTTTCTAAATTTAAAAATGGATGGTAGGATCTTAGATGCGACCATTGAATGAACTACACTCTTATTCTATAAGGGTGCAGGAAAAATTTGGATGAAAAATATTTTTTAAATTTTTTTGCATTCATTTAGAACTGCAAGTATATTTAGGGTGCAAGCATCATATTTTGGAAAAGAGATTTTAAATAATTGCATCCACACAGGTGGTACCAAAAGTTAGGCATACATACTTTACTGCAATGTAATTCACTTTGCACATGTGCACATGGTTGCAACAATTGGTTGAACACTCTTTGGATGGTTGTGAGGGGTTATAAATCTTACTCTTATTGAATTTCGGGGACGAAATTCCTTAAGAGTAAGAGAATGTAACACCCCGCATTTTTATGATTTAAAAACAAGAAATTTATAATATATATATATATATATTCCGAGATATTAAAAATATAATGGTGATACGCGAAACGAATTAATTAAGAACGATGGGAAATAAAGAATACTTAATTTAGAAACTGAGAATTAAGTAAAACGGATTTCACCATTACGTTCGTCTCAGAATTCTACATGAAATCGATTCCGAGTTTTCGAAAATCGAGCTCCGTACGAAGAAGTTATGACCTTCCGAAGTTGCGGTATATTAAAACAGCTGAAAACGAAAGTAATACTCCGAAATTCAAACTCAGAAAGGAAGGGCGGGATTTTTCCCGCCCAACACCCAGGTCGACCTGGGAGTCGACTGGGTAGTCGACCTACCCCTGACCAGGTCGACCATGTAGTCGACCTGGGGGTCGACCTGGTCACTTTCCCAGAATCTGTTCTGGGTACATTTTTGATGTATTTGGGCCGTTTTCTGGGTGAGATTCATAGCTTGGCACCTATAAATAAATCCACTAAGCTCTTTAGACTCCATAGCCATTCATGGCGAAGCCATGCCTCTCTTTTCTCTTATTATCGTATTCAAAAGATCTTGGATCTATTCTTCCCTCTTTCCTCTACAGCATCTGTTCTTAGAAATTAAAAGAATGAGATCTGGAACAACGAATGAAATAGAAAAGAAATCTAGAGAGAAAAGATAAAGGATTCAGAGTCGCAGATTCGCGTCGCAAGGAGGAGTCAAATATGATTCAAAATAGTAAATCAAGCTAAATGAAAGAGGGAAAAACAATCCAAGAATTATCTAGTCCCTATTCTGAAGACGACAAACAAGGTGAGTGGAGTTATAATACACTTTTTGTGTAAAATTATGATTTATCGTTCAAACATTCCCTATGTAAATGCGAAATGAAATTATTGTGGAAATTGGATATGTAATGTTTAATATTGTCATGTGTTCGTTTTTAATTATTATGCCTACGATTATGTCCTCTTTTATTTTCCCTCTTTTATCATTTTATGACTAGGCTATCATGAGCCTAGCTTTATTATGAAATGAATACGACGGAATGATTATTGCAAACTAAAAAGGGGAACGCTCGATTTTGGGTCATGACATGAATTGGAAGGCTTAGTAATAAATTACAATGGGTTTTGAGTATAATATAATCTTAAGTAAGATTTGAATGGGTGGACCAAGTTGGAAAACTATAAACATGAACATGATTTAGGATATGTCATATACTTGACATCACTGAAACGGCTTAAATATGAATTTGCTTATAAAATTGTTCATGTGTACGTGACGCTTGAATAAGACATGAATTGTAACTTGGACATGAATAAGAGCATGGGATTTACATCTAGAACTTGACATGAAACCTGGCACCTAAAACTTGAACATGGACATGACACGTAGATAAACTTAACATGGCCAACTCGAGGTTGGGTTGAGTTTGCAGTATAAACCTGCCCGGAACCGCCCGGCGAATCCAGTAACTGCAAATAATACGACCCAATGTGAGTAGTTGGTCATATCGCGCTTGAAACCCGTGGTTAGACTAGGTTGTGGTGTAAATCTGCCCGGACCCGCCCGGCTTGTCGAGTAACCACAACAAAGTCTAATGTGAGAGGTTGGGGTGCATTAATTTATTTAATGCCACAGGTTAGGTTTAAGTCATAAACTTGGGAAGCAATACTTAACCAAAACAGACATAGGGAATGTTAACTTCATATTATAAACCAAAGGTGGGGTAATCGAAGGATTAAATATCGGGTAAACCTATCCTAGGGGCGGGGAAAAACTAAGACTTGAGGTAAGACCTGTAAAGGTGGGATAAACTATAATATGGATAAGAGAAACTAGAACGGAGGGATAACACCCATTTGTTACCACCAAATGAAAGGGAACTTAAGTCATGCTTGTATTCATTGGAAAACCTTAGACAAACAAGTTGAATCATAAAGTGAGAATGCGTGGTCTGATGACTAAGGTAATGAGAATTGGTTAAGTAAAACAAATGAGAATAATAACTAAGTAATAAGCCTCAGTTAATGGTAACTAAGCAATAAACCTTAGTTAAGAAAAAAAAAAGAAACAATCAAGAACGGGAGCTAAGTTGAAATCTCCAGTTAAAGAAACTAAGTGATAAACCTTAGTTAACAAGATTTATGGGAAAAGATACCAAGTGGTAAACCTTAGTTGAGAACAACTAAGTAATAATTCTTTGTCAAGAAAACTGAGCCGGTCCATAATAGATGAATAACCCGATATGGTAGATCATCGCTTAACAAGTACATGAGGAGGAGCAAATGTTTATCTGATTTCGAAAAAAAGCTTCAGCGGACTGGATTTATAAGCACATAGCTTCGAGGGACGTGATGGTACTCTTGGTATCCCTCTATGAGGTTGCAGATGATCCGCCTGGGCTCACAGAGGTTAAGGTCTGCGGTAGAAGAACTAAGGGTATGCCTTGGTTGTAGTATGAGCAACCTAAAGGCTAGGGTGGATCAACGTGGGTCGGCGATACTTAGTTTAGCCCTGTGATAGCACGTCGTCGACTACCTACCATCTTTAGTCAATCGTAGTACACATGCGGAAAGGCAGAGAACTCCCAACAGACCATATACTTGCTATCTAGTTATGGGTGAGGCTGGCCAGTTGGAAAGTGAGGCATAGGTGGCAGGAGTATAGTTCTCGTGCTTGATTTTCTTGGATTGCCTTTCATTAGTCGAGGGAGGGGTCACGTGGGACCATATCCACTGGTAGAAAAACAGACCTTAGCATCTACATCGGCAGATAACTTAAAGCTCCCGACCGAGTTCCGTGTTTCTTGATTAAGCCCTGTTACGGGACTCGGGCCGCACATATAGTGTACATGTGCATCTAGATATCGAAAACGATTCGCGATACATACGTGGGAAAAAGGCGTTGTTCGATAAGTAGCATAATCCCTAGTGGTCCTAGGTGGCATAAACCCTAATCGAATCTCAAAAACGTTCAATAGGTGGTCCTAGGTGGCATAAAACCTAGTTGAACACTCGGTAGTTCATGGTAAGGAAACCTAGCAAGATCAAGAGTGACAGTCCAAACGATTTTAAGAATGGTGGCACTACGTTGAAGTAGTATAGAATTACATGATGAAGCCCGTACGATACACGGCAAGGGACTGTACACATACATGAAAAGATTGTACGAGTTGGGGAAAATCTACATATACTGTGTATTAGGTTAATATACTAGTACGTGAATGAGTATGACATGGGTTTAGCGTTAAAAGCTAATATTGTGAATAACCTAAAAAACAAGAAATTATAACTGAACGGTATATGTAAGGTTACACAGGAGTTTATTATAATCCAGTCACACAGAACCTATATTCTGACCCCCTCCTCACAACATGCGCAGGCTAGGTTCTTGACAGGGATGGTATAGCTATGAATACTGGTGTAGCAGTATTATTGTAAGGTAAAGCTACTTTTGAATATGTTATATTTAAATTCTTCCACTGTGAGATGCTTTGCAAGTTCTGACATGTTTCTTTATCTCTGTCTTTTTCTGTAGGATACCGGAGCACTCAACTCGGGTCTCGACGGACTGGATTTTGAAAAAAAATCGGTCTGTCGGAACCCGGGTTGTTGCAACTGATATGATGAAAAACTTTCTTATCACATACATAATATTTCTGGAAATGCTTTACATAGTGTACGTAAATTTAATATTTCTTACTAAATATGATGATGTTATTTAATACATAATATTTCTGGAAACACTAATTTCTTAACCATTTGTTCTTTATACTACCTGTTTAGCTTTCACATTCTTACCAACTATTTCAACATTTCTTAACCATTTGCATATATATGCTTATCATAGTAAAATACGTATGTTTCATTCATTTGCGTGATTTTAATTAGAATCCATAAATTATTTGAAAATAAAATATTTTGGAAATTTAAATATCTCCCGTTTTAAATACTAGAACATTTCTAATGCAGATGTTATAATTAGTGTCATAAAATTTGGATATAGCTACCTCTATATATTTAATTTTAATTGTTTAAATGTGTAAAATCTATCAACATATACATATATGCGTATACCTACAATTATCTTCCTTCATTTCTTTCCTTTCTATTCAATGATTAGTACCAAATAACCTCTTGAATTTTGTAAAGTTATTAATATGTTTCAATTAGTATAATTAGTATGCAACTATTTTTTACCTTTCAGAAATTAAAATTTATTTTAGAATTTAATGTAGAAATTAATGCTTTTAAATTAATCGGAATTCTATAGTTTAAATAGAACTAGACATAAATGCAATCAACAGTTTCAAAGAAATAAAAAGAAAAAACATATGATATGTTTAGTATGAAATCTATTAAATAATAGTAAAGCAGAAAAATTTCCTGCTACCTCCTTGATTTTTTCTCCTTAATTCTCTCGATTATGTCTATTCTCCTTAATTCCCTCAAGATATTTGTATTAAATCAAAATATTATACAATTTATACTATACTATAGTTATCCAAATAAAAATAAATAGATCTAAGATATTCCATGTCATACAAGAATTGAATCGTTGGTTTTTCTTTTAATTCCTTCGCGCTCCTCACCCTTGTTTTAACCCTAATTTCATCCAGCATTCCAAAGTCAAATTAAACTGGAAAATCAATCGTCGCCTTCTCTAATGTCTTCCACCAATTTGTAGAGGCGGCTCTATTTCCCTTTCTCAGATCTATTTGAGGTGTCATATTGCATAGTTTGTTCCTTTATATATTTTTCTTAGCTGACGATCATACTCCAAGTAAAAATCCTTTTTCTGTTGGTTTTGTTGATTAGATTTGTTATGCATAAGTAAACTTGGTTCTTCCGGGATTTGCTTTGTTTATTTCAACGATAAGGGCGGTGGATCTGGTACAGTTATCCAATCGGGGTCATTTGCAACAAAGATTGGTTGTTAACAAGTTAAACTCAACTTTGCACTGCGGTGATTTCAAAAAAAATGATGGTGGTGAATTTGGCACAGTCATACAAACACTGAAATAGTTTAAGTCCTTCTTTGATTTTGCTGATAAGTTCAATTTTTGTTGTTGTTATTTTGGGTTTCTCTAAACATATGTAACATACAAAATGCAGTTTTTGTTTTTCAGTTAAGAAGAACCGCTCATCCAAATATTGATAAATTTAATTATTCCTCAATATAGTACATGGATTAGTTTTATTTTTTTAGATTGCATGTCTGTATTTCAGAATTAATACTCTGAATCTATTTTAGTATTTCAGATAATATTAGCAGTAAATGTCATTTTTAGTGTACCCATTTTCAATCAACGTGATGACCCACTATTGGTTATTTGTAAACTGTGTGGATGCAAGCAGTTAAAGAATTAAAACACAAATATTGTTTTGCGCTTTTTATTGACTATTTTGTATACTATTAACTTGGGAATGATTAGGAAAACTCAAGAATACTTGTTTTTATTGAACATGTTGTTGTCAGCAGCGTGTAACATGTTTACGTTTGTTTGAATGTATTACCTGTTTCAATCTTTAGTGGTTCAATTTTTTAATATATCTACCAATCATCCAATGTAAAATATATTTCTTGCTTAATGTGTTGCATAATTATATTGCTAGACTGGCTTTTTTCCATATATACTATATATCATTCTCAGTTGCATATGTATATTTATTTCTATTATTTTTCATTACTACAGTTCTTATTACCTTCATTTCTATTTCTCTTCAGTCATCAGTTCTTAAACCACTACTCTTACATTAAAATAATTGCTTATAGTTGATGCCAAACAATCAGTCACGACAAAAACTAAGAAGAGATTAAAAGGTAATAACTATTAGAAATATATATTTTTCCATCTATAATTAATAGAAATCTATATTTTAATCATGCTTTATTACTATTTACTGCCTGTATTTATTGCTTCTACAAGGAAGGTAGTGCTGTTTGGACATTTAGATACATCTTAATTCTTTCTTATATTTAGATTGCATTATATGGTTAACATACGTCTTATGTTGTGTGTCTGAACACTTTATTAGAAACATAAACACTATAAAATGTTGCCACAACATTTTCTGAATTTAGTGCAAAAATTCTATTTATGTTTATTGAATTTAATAAAATTTATGATAATTTTTACTTGAAATAAATTTATATTACTTCCAAATACACCTGTTACATTTTCTTAATTTAGTGTAAACATTCTAATTATGTTCATTGAATTTAATATAATTTACGATAATTTTTACATGAAATAAATTTATATTGCTTCCAAATATACCTGTTTGATAAACAACCAAAAACACATCAAGGAATTGTTAATTCCATTATTGACATGAATTGATTATGAGTCATATTTATTGGCTCATGTAATGCTCAGACTTTTAATGGTATGTTATGACATTTTCCCTTATTTGACAATTGTTCCCGCATTATACTTGATTTACTTGAATTCTTAACTTATACACTTGCAATTAATTTCAGTTGTTATTTATATATACTTTTTCCATATATTCTCATATGTTTCGTTTGTTTATTTCTTTTTATACTATGTACCACACTTATATAACAATAATACCTTTACTCATTTGACTAAAATAGATACCAATTATTTGTATATAATTTTATAATGATATCTTAACATATATGTAAGCAATATCTTAACGTATAACATTTTTCCATATATTCTCATTTATTTCGTTGCTTTATTTCTTTTTATATTATGTATCTCAGTGATATAACATTAATACCTTTACTCATTTGACTAAAATAGATACCAATTATATGGAAAGATTTGATAGCTTAAGCTCTCTAAAACCTATTGATAATAAATATGACTGGAAAATCAGAGTTCGAGTTATTAGAATCTGGGAAAGTTACAGCAGTAAGGGTGACAAGGAATATCTAGGAAGAAATCTCCTATTGTTAGATGACAAGGTAAATAATTATATTTAAACAGTTTATTCTTTATATATATATATATATATATATATATATATATATATATATATATATATATGTTGCAATCTCATAATTATTCATTTTTTTTCAAATGTTTTTTATTGCATAACATAGAATACCCGAATTCATGCTTTTATATGGGCAAATCATGTTGAATACTTGAAGGACAAGTCGGAAGAAGGACAAATATACATTCGCGGCAATTTGTGTGTCAAATCCTACAAACCAGGATCTATAAACCTATCTGCAACGATCTGCAGATTTGGTTAACAAGACGCACCAAGATAACCAAATTATTAAATTATGAGATGATGATACGGGAAAATAAATTTGATTTCTTTAATATTGCTGATGTGAAAGAGTTATCACTAGAGAAAGACCAAGCTCAGTTATTAGGTATGATCTAAGATACTTTAGACATACATACACATCTGTTTTACAAGAAGTAGCAAGTTTCATTTATTTATTATTATTATTTATCATATTTTATTGGAGTGCTCAAGTATAAGGATTGTAATATTTCAAAAGATGGTTTAATTGAGTTTGTGAATGCAAATGGCAAAGAGCAATGCAATTTTAAATTTGAACTTACAAACGGGAGGTGTTGGCTAGCTTTTTAACCAAACCACCAAGGTTTACACACAAGAAGAAAGTATGAAACTACGTTCCTTAAGTCCATGAAGGATCGGATCACACCAGAGGATCGCCCCTCTCAGATCGCCCCTCATCGGATCGCCCCCATAGCATCAGCGATCCGACTACCTCTACATGACTCGATCTGCACTTACACCACTACCCTGCACAAACCGATCCGATCCCCCGACGCACAGCGAAGCCTCTGACCTGTTCAAGCACGAGCTAGTCTTCGGCGATCTGAGATGCACGGATCCAGCAACACGTGTCCCCAACTGTCACTTTGACCAATTCCTCCTCCTTGCTCGATCTGATATTTAAGGGGATCGCGACACCTGTCCACAACGACTAATTTGACTAATTCTTCATCAAGCTGCGATCCGATCCGATATTCTCGGGATCTGTGCCACGTGTGACCGCGATCCGCCTGACAAAATCAGCTATAAATAGCCCAGAGCTTGGCATTTTTGAGGACCCTTTGGCAGTATTGAGCACTGATTCCACCATTACTGTCATACCACTATTTCTTATTAGTTTTATTATGAGATTACTGAGAGAAATCACAATTGTAAGAGTGAGTTTGAGAGAAATCATTGATTGTACTAGCATTCAAAGTATAATCGATAACATATAAAGTGGACGTAGGCTCGTTAACGCCGAATCACTATAAATTTTGTGTGTTTTCTGCTTTTTCTTCATTCTCCAGTTATAATTCTTTACGAATCAGAACAATTTGGGTGTTAGGTCCAAATTTTGATCTAACATTTTGGTGCTTTTCACTGAGAACTGAATTCTCAGCCTACCAGATTGCTACTCTACTATTTGGATTTGAAAGTCCGAAGAAAACAGTCCCAAAATTTCACTGTTCAGATTTTTGAAGATTCCAGTGACATCTGATATCATGGCTGGAAGGAAGTCTAAGGAAGTGTGAGCTTCGCAAGCGAATGAAGTCGCGAATGAAGTGGTTGGCGAAAGTGCACACGAGCAGGTCGTCGAGGGGATCACGGATCGCGAGGACAGGGGGGCGACCCGAACCAATCAAGGTGCCACGATCCGACTTGAGGGTGGCGCTGCGAACCGCGAAGCTGGAGGGGTTGTTACTCGATCCCGTGATAACGCCCCGAATCCTCCGCATACCGTGACCACGAACCGATCCCAGGGTGGCGCTGCGAGCCACCAACCTTGAACCACAACAATCCAAATTGATGACCAGACTACAACTCGACCTGGAAAGGAGCCTATGGCTCGCTCCTACCATCCTGGCCCCTCCGCTCGACCTGGCTCAAGCTCTTTGCGCATAAGAGAAAATGATGATGATCAATATGACCCTTCTGCTCCCGTTACTGAGGGAGATCTTTCTCGCTTTTCTGAAATGTGGGAAACGCTGTTTGATGAATTGGCTGCTCAAAGGCAGAGAGCTCCGTTCTACGACAGAACTTGACTGCTATGGATAGAAGGCTCAATGATCTCGCAAGGCAAAGGACGCCCCCAGTTCGTCCGCTCACCCCAGAGTACTCTTCTTCGTCAGAGGAATCACCAAGACCTCTGCGACGACCATATGAGAGGCCGGAAAACATAGAGCAGCTTCGATTTGGAACCCTGCCATCACGGGAAGAAGAGGCACTGGGTGCAGGGCCCTCAAACCGCAATGTGAATGACTGCGCCGCAACTCCCAGAGCTCGAGGTGTGGACATCCCTGTTCAGAATAGACTACCTCAGCCCCTTCGACGTACAAATGCTCATGGTAACAGGGGGCAGCGAAGCCCAATCCGAGCCCCGGATTTCGTGACCGCTCCTGGAAGGGAGATTAGAGAATCCCACCGAGCAAGAAACGCTGACCCCGAGCCTCCGCTGACTAGTGCAAATGTTGCAGCTATGATCCATCAAATTGGCAGATAGCCGTGGACAACGGAATGAAGATTGGGGAATTGACCGTAGTCACACCCCTTTCACTGATGACATTTTAGATGCGACGTTCCCAAGGCGCTACAACATGCCGCAAATGAACTATTATGCGGGTAGATCTGATCCCGTCCAACATCTGATGAGATATTCTTGGTCAATGGCCACTGCCGCAGCTTCTGACGCTGTCAAGTGCAAAGCATTTCCCATATTCCTGGAGGATGTAGCATTATTATGGTTTACTCGCTTACCAGCAAGATCAATTTCCAGCTTCAGGGAGTTGAGTGAAAGGTTCGTGGAACAGTTCCGCATCTATGCACAAAAGACGAAGAGTGTGATTGACTTGTTCCTTGTCAAGCAACGACCAGGTGAGAGTTTGAGGGTGTATCTAGACCGTTTCAACCTAGCCGCTATTGAAGTCAAAGATCCTCATGAGCCAACTATTGTGGCATCCCTAATTGATGGGGTAGATAAAGACACCGAATTTGGGAGATACCTGGCCGGCAAGCCACCTCATACTAGAGAATTATTCTATGAAAAAGCTAACGTGCACTTACGCCGGGAGGAAGTATATGCTAACCGAAAGGCAAAAACGGCAGATAAAGAGGAAATCCAGAGCAATGTCTCCATTAAGCAGACAGGAGACAGCTCGGGGAAGGTCGAGGTTAATGTCGGAAATCGGAACCAGGGTGGTCGTCAGTTAGGAAACAATGGTAATACCAGTAATGGCAACAACCGGAAGAGGAATCGAGGGAACGACTCCCAGAGAAGCACTCATCCCAGGTCTTTTGAGAGTTATACGCCAATAAACGATACTTTGGAGAATATCTTCATGGATTCGTACAACGTCCTCCAAAATAAAAGGCCTCCTCCCAGAGAGTCGACGGAGAAAGAACGTGAAACGTGGAAGTTTTGTCTCTTCCATCAGATTCATGGCCATTCGACAAATGAATGCCGTCACCTAAGAGATGTGGTCGGGAGGCTTCTCCGAGAAGGAAAATTGGATGAATACAGAGTGACACCCAGAGACAGGGGCAAGCCGTACAGGCCCCAAATCAGAACCAGAATCAACTTGCTGTCAGGCCAATTGCCTAGCAAAAGGGAAAGGACCTTGTTATCAGTACCATAATCGGAGGGCTTTATCTCGCCGGGCACGGTTCCAAGGCATTGGATCAGTATGTCAATGCAGCCAAGCAGCACATCGGGTTAGGGGAGTGTAGCAACCCTGAGGACAACGTCCCGGTAAAGCAACAAAAGATGATGTCCGACGACGTCGTTTTCCGCGAACGAGAAAGCATTGGAGTCTATGCTCCGACTGAAGATCCATTTGTAATCACAGTACCTATTGGCCCTGCCACTGTTCATAAAGTCTTGGTGGATAATGGGAGTTCCGACAACATTCTTTTCAAAAAAGAAATTCGACCAGATGAATCTCGAGATAAAAGACTTGAAGCTCTGTGAGGGATGGATCTGTGGATTTAATGGAGCATCCACCGCTCCAACGGGTTATGTAGAGCTACCAGTTACGCTTGGGGAAGCAGAACGCCAGAGAGTGAGAATTCTTCCCTTCGTGATTTTGGATATTAAATCACCCTATAATGCCTTCTTGGGCCGACCGGCCCTCGCAAAGTTTAGAGCCTGTATAGCCCCCTGGTGCTTGTTATTGAAGTTTCCTACGGAAGCTGGTGTTGGTATTGTCAGAGGAGATCAGGTTGCCGCACGAGCATGTTATATTGCAGAGCTAAAGCTACTCCGCAACGGAGGGGACATAGAAACCAAGGGCGCTTCTCCCCCCGCAAGGGCGGAAACCTTATAGCAATTAAAGAGGATAACCGTAGGAGAGTCGCCCAGAGAGTTGCCCGAGGATATAGATCCCAGAGAGGACAAAGAACCTGGGGGCAGAATGGTAACTCCCAACGAGACAACTGTGGATGTACCGATCGATGATAGTGACCCAGAGAAGGTCCTTAAGATTGGATCCCAGTTAAATCCGAATTTAGCTAAAGAACTGACGGATTTCTTGAAAGATAATTTGGATGTATTTGCTTGGACCCACGCAGACATGTGCGGGATATCTCCATTAATCATGAGCCATTCATTAAGCATTAACCCTAAGCATCCTCCGGTAAAACAAAAAAGGCGAATGCTGGGCCCAGAGATGTCCACTGCCTTGAAAGAAGAAGTTGGAAAGCTAAAGAGTAATGGATTTATCAGAGACTCAATCTATCCAGACTGGATTTCAAATCCAACCCTGGTAAAGAAGGCCAATGGGAAGTGGCGAACGTGTATCGATTTCTCGGATTTGAATAAAGCCTGCCCAAAAGACAGTTTTCCGTTACCCCGGATCGATCAGTTGGTGGACTCAACGGCGGGCCATGAACTTCTCTCCTTTATGAATGCTTATTCAGGATATAACCAGATTCCAATGCACGTTCTAGATCAAGAACACACTAGCTTCATTACGGATCTGGGATTATCCTGCTATGTGGTAATGCCCTTTGGCTTGAAGAACGCAGGCGCTACATATCAACGGTTAGTGAACAGAATGTTCTATAACCAGATTGGGAAAACAAAGGAAGTATACTTCGACGACATGTTGGTTAAGTCCAGGCAATCCTCCAATCACACTACGGACTTGGCAGAGATGTTTGGCATTCTTCGAAAGTACGGGATGAAACTCAACCCAACAAAATGTTCATTCGGGGTCGCCTCCGGAAAATTCTTGGGATTCATTGTCAGTTCTCGTGGGATTGAGATTAATCCAGACCAGATCGCAGCAATCAGAGACATTCAGGAGCCTAGGCAGATTAAAGATGTGCAAATCCTTGCAGGGAAAGTAGCTGCACTAAGCAGATTCATCTCCAGGGCTACGAACAAATGCATCCCATTCTTCGAATTGATAAAGCGAGGAAAACGCCACTTCAAATGGACGCCCGACTGCATAGAAGCGTTTCAGAACTTGCTGAGACACCTGGAGAAACCTCCGATATTATCTAAGCCGGTGGATCACGAGGACTTATTCGTGTACTTGGCAGTGTCGTCCCACGCGATCAGCTCAACATTAGTGAGAGAAGAAGATAAAGTTCAAAGACCTGTGTATTACATGAGCAAAAAATTGACGGCAGCAGAACGTAATTATCGAAGGATAGAAAAGTTGGCGTACAGTTTGCTGATTGCCTCTAGAAAGCTTCGACATTATTTTCAGGCTCATCCCATTGCCGCATACACTGATCATCCACTCAAGCAAGTTCTACAGAGACCAGAAGCGTCTAGAAGACTACTCACGTGGAACATTGAGTTGAGTCAATTTGATCTGAACTTTCAACCCCGACGGTCAATACGGGGGCAAGTGATAGCCGACTTCATAGTAGAGTTTACTGTCCCAGAGGAAGATATAAGGAACGAAGAAGTTAACCCCTCAAAGTTACTTCTCGACCCCAGTGCCTGGAGATTGTATACTGATGGCGCTAGGAATGACAAGAGATCCGGCGCTGAAGTAGTGCTTGAAACTCCCGAAAAACGGCTGATATCCTATGCTACCCGGATGGAGTTTCATGCCACTAACAACGACTCCGAATATGAAGCCCTGATAGCCGGGCTAAGGATCGCAAAGGAGTTGGAAATCACAAAGTTGGACATCTTTTACTACTCCAAGTTAGTTGTAAACCAGGTCACTGGAAAATTCCAAGCCAAAAGCCCAAGGTTGATTTTATAATTGAAGAAAGTGAAGGAGTTGCTGAACGGCTTCGGTCACTACAGCATTTCTCATATTCCGCGGTCAGAGAATCAACAGGCAGATAAGTTGGCAAAGATGCCTAGTTCCGACGATCCTGAAGAGACCGGGCTAGCCCCAGTTGAAGTACTACGGTCTCCTAGTATAGATCAGATGGAAATTGATCTGATACTAGAGACGGAACCAGAAAGGGAGTCATGAATGACCCCTCTAAAGAATTTCTTGATGAATGGAACGCTTCCGACCAAGAAAAGCGAGAGGCGTAAAGTAATTCGTAAAGCTGCCCGATACGTTCTGCAAGGCGGAGTTCTTTACAGACAGGGATTTTCGATGCCCCTTCTCCGGTGTGTAGCTCATGACGACATCAAGCGTGTGCTGCAAGAGGTACATGAAGGTGAATGTGGCGATCACACCGGAGGGCAAACATTGGCGAAAAAGGTGTTGCGGCATGGTTATTTCTGGCCTACAATAAACAAAGATGTGGCGAAGTACGCACGACAATGTGATGCATGCCAAAGATTTTCAAAGATACCTAGGGCACCTCCTAGTCAGTTAAAAACGATGACAAGCCCATGGCCTTTCGCTATGTGGGGAATTGATATCATCGGAAGTCTCCCCATAGCTAAGGGCGGAGCGAAGTTCGCTATTGTAGCTGTAGATTACTTCACTAAGTGGGTCGAGGCTGAGCCACTGACTACAATCACAACCAAATGAGTGATCAATTTCGTCATTAGAAACATCATCTGTCGATTTGGGATTCCAAAGATTGTTATAATTGACAACGGAACTCAGTTCGATAGCACTGAATTCAGAGACTTCTGCCAGAAATACCACATTGAGAAACGGTACACCTCTGTGGCGCACCCGCAATCGAACGGACAGGTCGAAGCAGCGAATAAAGTGATTAAGTCCATTCTGAAAAGAAGACTGAAGCGGGCCAGAGCCTTGTGGGTTGATGAAATACCCTTAGCACTATGGGCCTACAGGACAACGTATAAATCGGCAACAGGGCATATCCCCTTCTCCCTTGCTTTTGGAGCAGAAGCAGTCATCCCGGTTGAGATAAAAGTACCTTCTCACCGAGTGACTTATTACGATCCGATGACTAATAACGAATTGCTCCTTGAATCCCTGGATATGATCGAAGAAAAGAGGGGCGAAGCGGACCTGCTTGCCTTGAGATGCAAACAACAGGTCGCCCGATGCTACAACAAAAAGGTTCGAGCCCGAACCTTTGAACCCGAAGACTTGGTTCTGAAGCGTGTCTTTCCAGCCCCAACTTATATGCGTGCGAAGTGGGAAGGACCGTACTCCATTCTGTGCAAGCTTGATAATGGAACCTTCAAGCTAGCAACCGTAGATGGAAAGAAAATCCCCAGAGTGTGGAATGCCCAACATTTACGGCCGTATCTAGCGTAAAGATGTCAGATCTGTTCTTTTGCTTTATTAAGGACCATGTACAAGGCACGACTTGCCTAGAATAGTCCGATTTCTTAAGAAAAAAATTATAAAGTGGACGTAGGTCATGATTCAACCGAACCACTATAAAAATATTGTGTGTCGTTTACCTTTATTGCACTATTATTTATCTGCCTTTCTATTTTTATGGAAATTGCTGTGAACCATGCAACGATCACAGAAGCGTATAATTATAGGTGCCTTCCATCAGAATGGAATGCAATCACCAGTCAAAACTCTGAGGATGCGGTAAAGTAAATCATATCATTGATAGCGCTCTACCTCTCCAAAGCCGAGAGAGAGCATAACGGACATGAAGGCGATGTCCGTAAGTCATGGCGGTGCGCCATGATCGGAATTGCCTTGACGGAACTCTAACTCTCCAGAGCAGAGAGAGTATAAAAGCGTCTCCGATTGAGCACTGGGAAAGAGCTCCTACCCCGCTGGAGGATCGGGGAGCGATTGAACTGCTGAGCTCGAACTCTAACTCTCCAGAGCAGAGAGAGTATAAAAGCGTCTCCGATTGAGCACTGAGAAAGAGCTCCTACCCCGCTGGAGGATCGGGGAGCGATTGAACTGCTGAGATTGAACTCTAACCCTCCAGAACAGAGAGAGAGTATAAAAGCGTCTCCGATTGAGCGCTGAGAAAGAGTTCTTACCCCGCTGAAGGATCGGGGAGCGACAAAACTACTGAACTCGAACTCTAACCTCGGCAACCGCCAGGAGAGTATAAAAGAGTCTATGATTAAGCGCTGAGAAAGGTGCCGGAAACTCAGCACCACAAGGACAGTTATCTTGCTAAATTTTCTAAGTCCTCCATATTCAGAAATAGGGGGGCAACGTGCATACAACACTAATCAGTCCTTAATAAGCCATGGTTAGGCGCTACGTTAACGATTGATTGGGGCCATATACTTATATACATGAACCTTGACGCAGCACAGAAATTTTTAAATTTTTCTTTCTGTTGCTTGACTGATTTGCAGTTTTAATCAGATGATCTATGACTAAGCATGAAAAGTTTATTAAATGCAGGTACACGATGATGCAAAAGAGATAAACTTTCATTTATAAACTGCAAGCCTACAAAGTGAAAAACAACCTAAACCAAAGTGAGGGCCAGTCTCACAATTACATTTCATAGCCAGTGGGAAGCCTAAAGACAAAATATAGACAAGCGACAATATCCTATTTACGCTTGGGCTTCTTCTCCTGTTTCTGCTTCTCCAGCTTCGCCTTGTCAGTTTCGGATTGATCACCCTTCTTTCTTTTCCTTTTGTCTATAAGAGTAATGTCCGACTCATTAGAAGACTCCCCCTCCTCCTCCACCTCCTTTCTCTTTTTTTTATCAGTAAAGGACGCTGGGAAATCATCAGGGTTCACAAAATGAATCTGTTTGCTGATGGATTTGGGCTGGAGTTTCAGAACCATCCCAGTTTTGGGATTAAACTCCGAGATAGGAGCTACGTTCAAAGGCTCTTGTCCAACTTTCTTTAAAGCCAGCTGCTTTTCCTGCCTAGCCTTTCTTTTGGCAAAAGTCTTTTCGTCATAGCCTTCGACTTCTTTGTTATTGATGATATCCTCCTCATCATCTACATGGCGCCCGTCCATATCTTTCAAGGCATCGATGGTTTCGTCATCCTGGGGAGCATCAACACTATGTTCCAGGACGCCCGTCTCCGCTACTGTACCTTCAGCCTGCTTCGGTATATCAGCACCGGCGCTAGGCGAGACATCAATCTTCTTCGCCTCTGTCCTTTTCTCGACATCCTTATCGACGGGCTCGCCACCTGTATTATGAGGAACACATGTTATTAATTCGATTGGTTGCTGCACCAGACGACGACAACTCACAATTGCTTTGACAAATTGTGGGGAAAAAAGGTAGAAACCTTCCGCTGATCCTCCATCTAGGCTAGCTGCAGAAGCTCCGACAACCACAGGAGTCAGGCCCAAAGGAATTAATGGATCATCAGGATTGTATTCCTCAACTCCGGAGGCCTTGGGCTCTACAGCTGAGCTCAAACCTTCGTCAATCTTGTTTTTGCCCATAGCCAGGGTCCTCTCCTTCTCCATTTCTTCTTGAATTAGGCGCCGACCTTCTTCTAGATCCTCGGGCTCGTTATCCCTCAGAATGGTCCTCATCAGCTCATCTTCGTCAATCTCTTCAACTCCTAATCTCCGCTTCTCACCATCGACGATGGCGTCCCATATGTTGGCTAAAGTGACGTGGTAGTCCGGGATCCACGAGATGTTACGGGTTTTGAGGACGTGGCCGAGGAAGTCAAATATTTTCTCTTCAAACCCTTCGATATCCTTTTCCCTCTCAAGGAGCTTGTTGTTAGAAGCAGTAGCCATTTCAATGGCACTTTCTACATTCTTTTCGGCGAGAGCCGCGCGCCTCTCCGCATCCGCAACTTGATCATTCAAAATCACCTTCTCTACTTCAGCCAAGGCTAGACTTTCTTTCAAACTTGCTTTTTCTTCCTCCCAAGCAGCTCTCTCAGCTTCAAAATGGCCCTGTGCCATCTTTAACTCAATGTTGGCCATTTTAAGATCTTCTACCTCCTTCTTTAAGGCCATTTTCTCTTGACAATTTGAGTCGAGTTCAGAATGAAAGCGTTTCTTAGCATTCTCCAATTCAGTCTTATAATTTTCAACATCTCTTCGCGCTAAGGCAAATTGGGATTGAGCGTCTTCCAAATCCTTCTCCATTTTTGTCCTGGCCCTTTCATTGTTATCTATCTTCACTTTGGATCTATGTGCTTCCATCTCAAGCGTTCGGATGACTTCTGAAAGATTAACATCATGTTTCTTCATCACTTCATACTGCCTGGCTACATGGCGAATGTGACCAATGACTTCAGTATCCCAGTTCCTAGGGACTGGTTCCAAGGTTGGAACAAACATCATCCTTTCGAAGAAGATGTTAGGGAATTGTTCTCACAACTTTTCCAGTTTAGCCCGAGTCTCGGGACCATGGATGTAATCTCGTGACCCGGGGACAACCAAATCTTGTTGGCTGGAAGGGACAATGTCAATTTTCTCCTTCTCAGAATCCTTGATTGGATCCTTGCTTTTATCCTTGGGCTCGTAGTGTCTTTTTGATGACCTGCTGTGAGAGGGTGCACTCTTCGGAGGGGTTAACTCTTTAGGAAGTTGTTTTCCCCCTGTAGGTGGCACCGAATAACTGGGAAGCTTACCAGAGGTTGGTTTTGGTGGAGACCGGGATTGTGAAGAAGTAGGCTTGTGAGAAAGGCTGCGAAAATGCTCAGGATTTGGATGAAGACTGGGTGTGCCTTCACGAAGAGAGCGATAAGAATAAGACCGCCTGCGAGACATCTTTCCTACAAAAGAAAAAAGAGCATATTAAAACCTTGAATACTGTTGACATAAAAGTGTGGGGTCAGGCAGTGCGTGTGATTTTGCATCCCATATAATTCCCCCTAATAGACCAGGGCCCGAAGTCAGGGTCATCTGAGTAGTTTGTTGTCCTCCAACTGGAACAGTTGTTTCCTCAGAAGCAGTGAAAAATGGCTCCCCTTCAAAGTCCCCCTGTGTGTATACATCATCAGGTAAAGGAATTTTGCTCAGCTCCTTAAATAGCTGTTCTTCTGTTAAATCATCGGGAGCAACATGTTCAATCGGAAGAGAAGCCCTTGAGGGGAAACCCCCCGGAGAAACTGGGATTTCCTTAGACTTATCACCACGGGCCTCATCTCCTCTATATATGTTTAGGTCCTCGTCACCCTGAATGATTATCGGGGAAGGACTCTTACGGAATTTAATTGTTTCTGCTGCCCGTGATGTTCCTTCTCCCTCCGTTGGGGGCACGTATTTGTAGGGTTTACCGCCTGCACCAAGTCGAAACCTTATATCCAGAAGGCGATGCTTGTGAAGGTTCTCGTCAGTAATGCACTTCTTGATCTTTAGAAAATTGGATTTGCTTTGTAGAAGAAGAGACAGTCGATTATTGTATACCGAGCCTTCCGTCTTGGGAAAGACGTGATCTGTTTATAAAAAAGAGGGGGCATGTTAATGCTTCGATTTCTTAAACAAGCTATTCAGTCAAAAGATTAAAGTTTACTTGATTTAAGCCATCTTCTTGAACACCCAGCCTGTCTCTTTATATAGAACTAATCGGCCTTGGGATCCCTATGTTGTTGTATCCGTCAGACAGAACCTTCCTATTTGCTACCGATTCGAAGAAAGAGAAATTTGGGGTTGCCGAGGAGTGATGCTTGAAAAGATAAAAGAATTTTAAATCTTTAAATGTGAGCTCGGTATGCAGTATTTCCGCGTATGCGATATATAGAGTGTAGGCATTAGGATGAAGCTGCATCGGAGCAATACCCAATCATTTTAAGGTCTCAATGACGATTGGAGGAAACGGAGGAATAACTCCTACCCAACACATGAGTCGGCTGACTGTCATATACCCTTCCGGAGCTAAGTGAGGTTTATCTTTGCTGCCGGGTGTCCTCACATCATCCCAGGGAATCCAATGTCTCAAGCAAATTCTCTTAAGCTTTATGTCGTCGAGGTTGGAAGCTAGAGAGTCTGTGAATTTCTCTATTTCTATGGCACCGGGGACTTCGTCGGGAGCTCGACCATCTACCTCTGATTCTTCATCAAGCGAGGTACTCTCAGACGGATTCAATTCTGTTTCTGCCTCATATTCGGATCCAGAATCCGCACCCTCTGGATTAGATAGAAGAACCTCGGGGTTGAGATGCTCATACACCTCGGGATCCGTCTCTGTGTCAGATCTTGAAGGGGAATGATTATCCGACATTACTGTTTAGGCGAGTAAACATGAGAAATAAGATTAAAACTACCCATCCCCCCTGTGTGTGCAAGTGCCGGTGTGTGCTTGTGCGTGCATTAAAGAAAAGTACAAAAGTAAACAAAATCATCGAGACATTGGTCGTTGTTCGATTGGTAGATTATACATTTGTTCAGTCCAGAAAGTCCGACATCGAGGCTCTAACCTAACTGTCCGGATTCTTGTGATAACAGTGCATTGTTTAAAGTTTAAAATATGTTTGGATTGTGGGTTGGAGACTCGGTTCACTCGAGGGATATGGCCGGGTCGCGATTCACGTAGCGAATCCAGGCATTAGGATCGCGGCGCGTGGTCAGTTCGCGGTGAAGGGATCGATACATGGAAAGGCCACGGATCGCGACCCATTCCAATTCAGTCCATTCGGATCGTGACAACTTCCAAGCGATCCGTCTCGCCTCCCTTCCACCACGATCTGAAGCTCCTCCCTTCCCGCGACCCGATCCTTTAGCCGAATCTATACTTCGTCCTCATCTCTCCGAACCCTCGCCTCGCCAACGAAACGCACCGACCTGCTCTTTTCTTCCTCTCCCTCTCCCCTGAACCTCGCATCATCACGAACCGATGCTCCTATCTGATCTGATTCATCCTTCTTCTTCTCCCTCGCCTCTTCTTCATCACCCCTCCTCGATCCGTCACGTGAGCACCTGAACCCATCATCCATCGCGGATGCGGTCCCAAACATCACCAATTTTCCCATTTTCTCTTCTTAAATTCCAGAAAAACAAGTGAGAAATTACATAAGAATGATTTCGACGAGATTACCTTTCTTAAATTAGGAAGAACAATCGGGTTTTTTGCAATGAAAAATTAGGGTTTTCTCGAAAAGAATGGGCGGCGCGTTGCTGAAGGATGAAGAAGAAGGAGAAAAGTGAAGTTCGGTTCGATTTATATAGAGAAAATGGTGACCGTTGGCTTCCCCTTTTTTGTCCCACACGAACCGTAGGCTTCGGTGGATCGTGGGGGCAAGCCCATTGGGCCTAGCAGAGAAGAAAGAGATCGATCCCTAGATCGACTCGCTACCAAGGATGGGCCACCATACCTAAGGCCCACACAAAGGCTGGAACGAGACGAGCATCTCGTCTCACTGGACCGTGACAAAGAATGCTCCCGCAATCCATGGCGCGTCGCTGCGAACCGAACCGACCAAGGATGGAAAGAAGCAAACCTCCAGAAATACTTACGGATCGCGGTGACATGGAGCAATCCGGAAAAAAAAGGAAAAAGAGAAAGAAGGGAGAAGAGAAGGAAAGTTCAGAAATTTACCTGGTACACACGACAATGAGGTCTCCGAAGATTCCAAGAAAAGAATTGTTCATTGAACAAGGAATGATCGAAGATTCATCCGATATTTGTACTTGCCAAGAGATACGACCTTTCCGAAGTAACAAGGCTTTTCAGACAGGCGCGACCATTTGATTGCATCGCCTCGCGAATAGATATCTCTGCAACTTCGAAGCATGTTCCATCAATGAAACAATACTTCGAGGGGGCAAAATGTTGGCTAGCTTTTTAACCAAGCCACCAAGGTTTACACACAAGAAGAAAGTATGAAACTACGTTCCTTAAGTCCATGAAGGATCGGATCGCACTGGAGGATCGCCCCCCTCGGATCGCCCCCATCGGATCGCCCCCATAGCATCAGCGATCCGACTACCTCTACACGACTCGATCTGCACTTACACCACTACCCTGCACAAACCGATCCGATCCCCCGACGCACTGCGAAGCCTCTGACCTGTTCAAGCACGAGCTAGTCTTCGGCGATTCGAGATGCACGGATCCAGCGACACGTGTCCCCAACTGTCACTTTGACCAATTCCTCCTCCTTGCTCGATCCGATATTTAAGGGGATCGCGACACCTGTCCACAACGGCTAATTTGACTAATTCTTCATCAAGCTGCGATCCAATCCGATATTCTCGGGATCTGTGCCACGTGTTACCGCGATCCGCCTGACAAAATCAGCTATAAATAGCCCAGAGCTTGGCATTTTTGAGGACCCTTTGCAGTATTGAGCACTGATTCCACCATTACTGTCATACCACTATTTCTTATCAGTTTTATTACAAGATTACTGAGAGAAATCACAATTGTAAGAGTGAGTTTGAGAGAAATCATTGATTGTACTAGCATTCAAAGTATAATCGATAACATATAAAGTGGACGTAGGCTCGTTAACGCCGAACCACTATAAATTTTGTGTGTTTTCTGCTTTTTCTTCATTCTCCAGTTATAATTCTTTACGAATCAGAACAATTTGGGTGTTAGGTCCAAATTTTGATCTAACAGGAGGTATGTTTATATAACACTTTAAATATTATGGAATTTAAATCTTTATTTTGTTATATGCATAAACAATATTTTGCTTCCCATTTTAATGTTTTGATAGTTCTGCTATGAAATTTTGTTTTTAGGACGATTTTGCTAAATTGTTTGCCAACACTTTAAAAGAAGCTACTGAGAAAACAGTTATCATCATTGTGGCAAGTTGTAGGTTGAATTCATTTAAAGGTACAATTTTAATATGACTTTTATGTTATTCATAATTGAGAAAATTTATTAAAATATTTTTTGGTAGGATTTACCCTTTTTCCATCATTCTAGCTCAATTCTCTCATCCATCGGTCCAATTATGCTATTGACTATCAATTACTTTAATATGTGAAAATTTAATAACATGACGTTTCTTATATTGTAGAGCAACATAATATGACCAATGTTGGTGCAACACGGTTTTTCATCAACTACAATCATTATAGTGTTGTTAAAATGAGAAAGAGGTAAATTTGAGTTTTATTGAAATGTAATATAATATATTTTTTAAATATAATATATATCAATAATTAAACTCATAAAATATGTAGGTTGGATATTATAGATTTCAATGAAGGAAATGTTGATGTTAATGATATGATTACCGGAGATTATCAAATACTGAGTATTGGTGAGATAAGGAACTTGAAATATGAATATATTGAGGTATGCTCCCTAGACTTTAATATTTTTTTATTTTTTATTTGTCGTTCCTATTCAAGTACTTGAAATTACTATATTTTATAAATTTTAGAAAGAAGTTATTTGTCAAGTAACCGTTAGGACTGTAAAAGAGGAACAAATTTGGTATTATGATGTTTTCTTAGCATGTAGTGATCAAGAAGTTGAGGAGAAAAATGGGAAGTATAAATGTCCTAATTGTAAAAGAAGCATACCCTGTCCATACATGAGGTAATTTTCTGTAATGCTAGAGAAAAATTTACTTACTTTCCTACTAATAGTTTTTATGTGTGTGTGTGTGCACAGATTTAGATTATGTATTATTGTTGAAGATAATAGTGGCAGTGCTGCAATAATTTGCAAGACCGTGAGGTTTACAGAATAGTTAAGAAAAATGTTTATGACATAATAGGAGATCAAGAAAGGGTATGTATAGCTCCAAATAAACTAAAAAAATAATACTTTATTTTTTGACAAAATTAAATAAATTATAATATTCTTTTTAGCAAGGAAAGAAAAATGAATTTCCAACAATTTTGAAGTGTTTGGAGGGAATGCAATATACAATTACTATATGTGGTTGTAAGAATAATGTACACAGAGGTACAAGCATGTACACGGCCACAGACATATATGAAGTTTTTGAGTTGATTGGGAGTTCTATGATAGAAAGTGAAGATAGGGCAGTTGCATTACAAAGTTCACAGGTATTTTGTTGTCACACACACACACACACACACACACACACACATATATATATATATAGTTAGTCATGTTCATTGCAACAAGTTATTTTATTTCATTTATGTGCAGATGTCTATACCAAGTTTCAACACTGAATCTAAAACTAACATCAATATGCAAAGCCCATGTACTGAAAAATCTACAAAAACTAATAGCTTGAAGAGGAAAAGCAAAGAGATTGATAATGATGTCAAGTTTCCATGTATTTTTGACGACTTTAAGGATAAAAAAAATGATGAAAATGAATTTATTTCAAAACTGAAAGCAATTAAAAAAGAAAAAGTAAGTTATATATATTAGATGGTTATTTTATATACGGTGTACATATTATTATTATTATTATTTGGCAAGGAATGACTAATTAATTGTTCATCTATTCAAATGTTTGTTGCACTACAGGAATGAAAACTATTCAAAAATGTGGAAATCATGAAGTTATGCTGGGAACAAGATTGGACTTGAAAATAATTTTCATGTTTATTTTGTTTGGAATGGAAACTACTCATGATTTTATATTTATATTTCTCTGATTTTCATATTTATTTTGTTTGAAAAGAAAACTACTCATGATCTTATATTTATTTTGCTCTGCAAACTGCTATTGCTTAATGTATTTTTCTGTCATGGATGTTTATTTTTATGTTGTAATTTGAAATTTTAGTTAGAATGCCTATTATACATATACAAGTATATTTAAAACTTAATAACAAAGCATACAATGCATCATATTATATATATATATATAATGACATCATCACACTTTTTTGCTTCATCGAAAAAAGTTATCATATTGTAGTTTGTATATAATTTAAATAATATTACTTGAATTGTGTCACATATATAATTTTAATGATTATTTGTTCAATTTTTCACATCTAAAGATCACAAAATAAGTTTAAATTGTAATGAATTAAGAACATGTGTTCAGAATAAAATCACAAATAGTCAACTTTTTTATATCTATGCCAAAAAATAACCATTCATAACAAAAAAATTAGATGGATAACAGAATAATTAACCAAATAATCATCCACGACAAAATTATTGTTGAATGAACAACATGATAATTAATTATTGTTACTACATAAATTAATTAGATGGATAACAGAACAATTAATCAAAATAATCATACATACTAAAATTATTTTTGGATGAATAACTGTACAATTTTTTATTGCTGCCGTATAAATTATAATATTTAAAAATATATATGTAACTATTTAATATTAATTACGTTACTTTAGTTTTCTTTTATTTTTGATATTTAATTATTACAGTATTTTTTTAATAAAATAAATTTTAATGTCCAGCAAAGCGGGCAAAAAATACTAGTCGGTTATAAATGGCCATGGTTATCCTAATTGTTCAGTGGAAAAAGGCCGCACTTTTTGTTAATTTTTTATTTAATATATCCAATACTTCCATGATTATAAACAGCCGTGGGTTTCATTTCTGCTCGGTCAATTATGGTCATGGTATGCTGGTATTCACTGTGGTAAATGGCCGCATTTTCTGTTTGTGACAATTCACATGATAAGACATAAAAATCACACTTGAGTACTGTGTTAAGATAGTTGGATTTAGGGTTTTATGATTATTGATGGAGAAACAAAAAGATTTGATTAGAGAGATTACGTGAAAATTAGGGTTTTGTGATCCGAAAATTTAAAACTTACGTGAATGAGAAGGAATAGCAAAGGTTTTGTTCGATGATTAGGAACTAAATGGAGAAATAGATGTGGTATTAAGAAGCATATAAATTAACTAGCAATAATTAAAAAAATTAATGGTATTAAGTAGCATGTTTCTGGGTGCTTTTAGCATTACACTTTGCATTATTTGGTGACAATATTTTACCTATTTTAGTTATTGGTTATTTCTGCATTGATAAAGTATGTTGGGGTTTGATAGTTATTAGAAGACTTAAAACTAAGTTGTAGATAGAGAGATATATATCATGTTTCTTATTTATCGTTGATATTTGTATAATGTGATGATGGAACCTTTTTTTTGGGTTTGTCCCAACAAGGATGAATCAATGATGGTGGCGTTTATATTTATAGTTTTTACAGTTTGCATCTTTCATTTCGGTGTAATATTCGTACTACTATATTTTCTATATTTGCATCATTTTTTTCTATTGAATGTTCCGATCATGCTAGGATAACATTGATGAGTGAATGTGAAATTATTAGTATACTGTTGACATGACATTTCCTATCATTGAACTTAGTTACATATGACCTTTAATCAATTAGAATTAGCTGCCCTCCTTCGCCTTTTCTAACACATCATGATGTGTTGTATACGGGTTTAGTGAACAATATTTCGCTTGCATGCATTATCAGTAACACAAAACTTGTTGTCTTTCGCATTTCCAATTCTTAAGTTTCACGTTCGTTTGACTGTGTCTTTCCCCATCTTATTTTTTTTCATCTTGAATTGATCATGTCTATTTTTGGCACTTATAACCATGTACATAGCAACTGATTGCATTTTATGATGGAAAAACTCAAGAACTGTGAGGTTGAAAGACAATAAATACACACCAAAACTGTTCGTTAAATGGTTAACTTGGAAAGGAGAAACAAATTAAGCAACAAGTAAATGGTGCTTTTAAAATAGCATTGCATGTTAAATAATATCACAAAGTATTTTCCTTAAAGTAAATGTGTCTTCTTTCTTGGTGTATGAATGAGAGAAATGGAAGTTCAATTCATCTATGGAGATACTCTTTAGTCATTCGATGATAGAAACGACAGATATACTAGACCATGCAGATAGTTGAATTCTTTTCAAAACATTTATTTATATATTACTTTATGATATCTTTATACGCACCCAATTATTATTTATGCCAGCAATTTGCAGGCCCGCAGCGTACAACCAGTTTTCATGCCCTAATTTTCCTAAAGGAAATCTTGACCAAAACTAGAAAAGTAGCACGAGGCGTTTATAGCCTGAAGCAACGATCGACAATAGGGGAGGCTTGCAGACAATTGCGATTGGAGCTGAGGATACGAACTGGTATCTCAGTTGGCAAAGGGCTAGCGGCTGAGCGACTTAAGTGACATGGTCTGGTTGCGATTTGTGCAATCGCGTACACATGGGGATGAACGACAATGGCTTAGAAATTTGGGATAGCGATGGTGCAGGATGGTTGAGTTACGTGCTTATGTATAACCAAACAACGTGGAAGGCAGAGGTTAGAGGTGCTCAACACAATTATCGTAGATGATGAACCAAATGCAGAGAGTTGATTTTTGGTTGCAAGTGATGGCTAAGGATGAAGCGTCAAAGTTAACCGCAATACAGATTTTCGCATGGAATTCAATGAGTTTACCTTCTCACAACTGTATCTACTTTTTCGTTCTCTATTTATATATTTCGACAGTTGAATTGCTTGGTTGAAATATCTGAGTTGGTTGTTGTGATATTTATTCATTTTTATATGTGAATTTGGATTTGATGGTGGAATATTTTGATGACTTACATGGTTGTTGTCATAGCATGGGACGTCCTTTTATAATTGACTTGGTTTGATCAAATTTTTTCCTTCACAGCATTATGTTTTCTTGCATTCAACTTTTATTTATGCAGCTCTGCCCAAAAAAAAAACTTTTATTTATGCGTATCTACTTATGACCATGGGAACACTTTCATCCTAGTTCTTTTTTTTTTTTGGACATGCAATACTGCATTATTAAAAGAATTATTTGTTTCTGATAGTCAAACATCAGATCAAAATTTTAAATATTATGAGATTAAGTTAAATTAAATTTAAAACTCTCTTCAACTTTATTCTTAATTCATTTTTTATATTATTATTTTGTAGTTTTCTGTTAAGGAATATATTTCAGCATTGAAAATGTTTGAGGATTTTTTTTTATCTTCAAAACAGCATAATTAATCTGCTTTACCTTGACATTTCCTTGATATGAGTGGTCTAGAAAATAATTGATCCATGTATTAAGTGGTGTATCTTTATATCATTTTTTTCTACTGCCAAATGTACATGTATAAAGAAAATTTTCTTGATTTGATCCCTGTTTATGTCTTTCTCCCATTTTTTCTTTAAAATTTATTGTTTGTATATGCATTTCTTTTATCTTGCTTTATATACCATAATAAATGCATACCCAAATTTAAGGAAGAAACACATATGGTATATATACTTGAAAATATGGAAGCATAGGTATTCATCATAGGGCTTAAACGAATACATTTATGAATATATTTCATTATACGAAAATTCTATATATAATTCTTTGTACTATTTTATTTTATATAACCCCCACATATTTATTTATCTTTGATTTTTTACTTTTAAATACATATTTAATTTATAAAATTTATGAGTTGCCCTTCTAAATTTTCTTCCTCAAATGAATCTTAATCTTATTCTGTTCCAACTTCCAGGATTCACTGCATTAAACTATCAGCATTGATTGGTTAGCCCAACTTATCCATTCATAAATTATCTTTCCCATCTCTTAACAATCTACTTGGATATTTTCATTTTATGATTATATTTGAATATTACTGTAATTGCGCCTAAATCAAGGTCAATTGATTATGTTCAATGTAATTTATGCCCTTCTATTTCTTGCCCATATTCTGTATAGCAATCGTTAAGCTGTTAACAAATAAATATGAGTACCATATTTCAGTAAAAATTTATATTCTAGGATGATTCTCTTAAACCACCTTGGATCATGGAAAGTGCTTTGATTTTTGTCCTTTATGCATGTGTCTTTGTTATTTACTTAAAAATGATGAATTTACAAGTGCTTAACTAACCTATATTTTAACTAGATAACTTAATTTGCATGTTATATTTATGGTCGTGCATATATGACAAAACATCATTTGTTGTCGTACCTGTTCCCTTTAGGAATATATATATATATATATATATGTGTGTGTGTGTGTGTGTGTGTGTGTGTGTACGCGCGTGCGCGTGCGCGCTCGCCAATACTTCGAATAAAAAAGGTTAAGTTGTCTATGCAATAATGAGAAACATAAATATCTAGAAATGAGATAATTTCTTAAAGAGCTATAAAAAAAGTGAACAAAAAGCTAAAATGAGTGTTTGTGTGTTGAAGATATAGCATGCCTTCCATTATATGGTCAGTCGTTGAAACTTATTGACAAAAGAATATACCAATCAAGAAGACAAAATTCGAATATAAATTCTTTAATGTATGTTAAAATCTTCATGAACTGAAATTTCCGCTTATTTTCAACAATAGGATTTAACTGGTATTCTTTCTTTTCTTAAAACATAACCTTGCGTATTGCAAGTGATGCCTTTTCATTTTCTTAGTAAACCAAGATGTTGTATGCTTACTGTCTCTATTATAAGAATCCAAAGGTTCCTAAAATAACTTCAAATATTTTGTACCGTGGATCGATACAAAGGATTTGGGTTGATGTAAAAGAAGATTTAAACTAAATAAAAAATATGTCAATTATGTGGCTATTAGAGTACAACAAGGTTAAGACATGCCAACATTAACAAAGAGAAGATTAACCGAAGCAAATATGATATAATTTTTAACTGATGGTACATCGATCACTTGACTAATTATATTTTACCAATTATTTCTACAACCTCTAACTTTGAAATTCATGGATAAATTATATGAATAGATGTTATTGATGCAGATATGCAAGGAAAATGCGTGACATGTTTGTTAGTTGTTGAGTTTATGTTCTTTGTTTATGCTACGTGGGAGATTCCAAAAGTCTTCGATGGCATATTTGCTGTCTCCTGGAAATATTTATAAGGAAAAGATATTATCTGTTGCTCTATTTTACACTAACAAATATTGCAAAGGTTTTCCACATTTTTCATCGGTTTTTATTAAAATACTTGCATTGCAACTAGAATCTTTTTAAACTACATTAATGATTTATCTTAATTTGTCAAAGCGTGTGTTAGCATCTAACCTTCAGTTTTAACCCATATTTCCTAACAAAAGCTGCATAAGTAAGCGAACTTCAATTTTAACCCAAAAGTTGATGTTTCATTATTTTTTGCTTATTTTCTGTCAGATCAAGTGGAATAGTTTAGTTATAATCAGGGTATTCTTTTCATCTCTCTATTACAAAAAAAATATTATTCTAGTCAAATCTTCCAAGGGAAGCGTATGTGTGAGATCCTTCTCAATTTGTTTTCAAACCGACCGTTTGGGAGGTTTCTCTACTGTAAGAGGGCCAAAATCAAATTGTCTGTGCCAATGAAATTCGGCGTGATTTCCGCGCAGCAGACATTTCCTTTTTACCTTTCTTCCTCGAATCTATTTATCTCCGACTCTTTCTCATCATGAAATTCCTCTCCACTCAATGTTTCATGCAGAGTTTTCTCGTCCGTGTAAAAATTGAAATCCTCCACGTCTTCCTCTTACCTTATTCTCAAATCTCGCTGCAAAATTTTCCTTTTGTCTGCTTTTAATCAATATTTGCAGCGAAGTTCATCATCATGATATCCCAAATCTCACTGCAACATTATCAGAGCTACGAATTTTTTGAATTTCAGGTATCATTCGATTTATCATGCCATTTTAATCTTTCATATTCCTATTTCTGTCATTTAATTTACATCTTTGAATCCTGGAGATATTCTATATTATCGTTTTTTTTCTTATTTCGAAGATTTAATCAATGTTGCGTTAGATCCATCGTTTGCCAATAGCTTACCCTATGTTGGCAGTGGATTTAGAATAGAAGTGAAAAGATTTAGAATAGAAACGAATTTTTTTAATCGGTTCAATGCACAATTTGCTCAAATTCTCTAATTTTTAGCTGATATATTATTGCTCAAACTGATGCAGCTAGGACTTTTTCTTGTCATTTTACTAAGAATAATCTCAACCTGTCTGCAATTAAACTAATAAAGAGGCGTATCTTCTATGCATCCATGAACACAATTGCCAAGTAAAAACCAATGTAAATGCTTGCTGAATCTCAATAATGGTAACATTTTATGTAATTGCTAAGAATAATCTCAACCTTTGGTTCCTTATAATAACGCAATTGTCATTCAGAAAATTTGTGTCTATGGGTACACAGACATTGCTCCGGAACATATCTAATTGGGAGGGAGTTTATATCCTTTGGTTACTTATAATAACTGTTTAATGGTGTCCATAGACACTTAGTACAAGCTGCTGTAAATAAAACAATGAATTACATTAAATTCAAGCTTACCCAGAAACATATGGGTTATTTTTTGATATGGAAATTTTGCTCACATTTATATTTTTCAAATAATCATTTTTCTGATCATTTTATCTTATTTACTTTTCTAGGTTCCTGTATCCTTTTTAGTTTTATACGCCTTGGCCGTTATCAAAACTAATATCTATAAGTTGGAATATGTCCTTGGTTACTTAGTTAAAGCAGCATGGGAACATTTAGACTATGTTTTCCTGTTAGCGGTAATACTAGTGCTTATCAATTGTTGTCATCATCTGTAATATTGTCATTTAGTAATATAGTTAATGTGATTTTAACATAGAATGTTAGATGTCGTGAAGCTAATTAGATACTACTATCATTCATTCCCATTTACTGCATAATTGCACATAGAATGTTCATATCATACTACATTTCTTTATAGTATATTATATGGTATATTTTATATTTATATTGACCAAAATTCTAATTATTGCAATATATTGCCATGTTAAAATTGTTTTTATATGATTGCTTTTTTCATTCAATGCATTATTAGGTCCAGTACCCAATACGTTGAAAGAGCTTTGGTTTATGAGTTCAATCATAGTGAAGGGAAATCATCTATCTAGACCCATACCAAGCTAGATATCAAATTGGAGCTAATTAGTTTGAGATAATTTGAGCAATACTGAAGAGCTACAAGAGTGGTATGAACTGTACTGATGTAGTTGAATGGTGGGATTGATGAAGAGCTTCAGACAAGCTCAACAGGACACGACTCAAATTGTTGATATGCATAGAGAATAGTATGCTAAAGGCAAAATTGATGAAGTGATCATCAAGTGAGCTACTGTATACAATTTCAGCATGTAAATTGAATATAGTTGCAAGCTGATATATACTAAGTCCATTATATAGTTATGGCTATAAAAGCTTAAATTTTCATGCTTTCTTCAAATCTTCCGCTGCTAGTTTTGGGTTTCTAGTTATTGTGGTTTCTCTAAGTTTTAGGCTTTAGCTGTTTTAGTTTTTGTGTTTTTGTTGAAGATCTTGGTGCAAGTTTTCAGTGCGTTGGAATTGCGGTTGTTTGGAGGTCTTTTGAACTGCTGTGAAGCTATGTTGTGTGTTTTATTATGAGTTGTTTGCTTCAAGAAGGGTGGCTGTTAATTCAAGTTGATGAGGTCTGTTGGGCTTGGATCTTGAAGTGTTTTTTTGTTGCGGTGTAGTAGTCTTTGTATTTGTTTTTCTTTTATTTCTGGGCTGTGTTGCTCTGTTATGACTTTTGTTTAGAAAGAGATGGGTTTAGTGCTTTGTAATTTGTACAGTATTTGTTTTTCTTTCTGTTGTATTCGGCTACTAGCTCTTTCCCTTTTTATATTCTATCTTTTGTAATATAAGTACCCTCTTCTTTTTCCAAAAGTAAATCATGTCTAAGCTACTCTATACTCATTAGATGCATCAATAAAGGTCACTTCAAATCACTATCCTTTTGGGATGGTGGGTAGGGAAAGCAATCACTTTAATAAAGCACCATAATCTATTTATTTTCATGAACTACAACATGATTTAATATTGTAGGAAAATGCTCCAGTTAGCTATCATCATCATAATATTTCTAAAAATAAAATTGAACAATAGGGATTAAAATAATAATGCATCAATCCGTATGTGTAGCATTGATGCGCACTTGCTTGCATATAATAACAAGGAGTTGAGATGAGGAAAGAAATGCATTTTTATTAGGAAATCACATTAAATGAAATATATAATTTGGTTGTTAGTTTTCTTGGATGCATGTTGAAGAACAACCTAGCCATGCCTCTGATTCGAAAGAACATTTCTAGCATTAATACGTTAATTGAGAAAAAATGTTGTTGTATATTTACTCTTTCGTATTTGCATTTATGATTATCTGTAGTTCAAACGAATTTTTTCTTTTTTAAATATTATTGTTCATAACTCATTTGAAATCGCAAAATTATAAATATTTTCATAAGATATATCCAAACGGTCGGTTTTCCCACCGTTGTGCGGTAATACTAGTATACAAAAAAGTTAACAAGGTTATTTAATAAATAAAAACATATTGCGTGAATTGATATTTGTGGATTACTTTTAGCTCTAGTGGTAGTAAGGAGGGACTACGTTGATCTAACATTGCTGAAAATGGGCAGAGGATAAACAACAACCTTGCCTCTCCAGGTGTTCAAAGATCGACACCAATTACCTCTATAGGTATTAACTTTGAATGACAGTTTGTAGGCTTTTGAATGACAGTTCATAATCTAATTAAATAGTTAATCCATTTGTATTAGTTGTTTTTATTCAATATCAATTCATAATATCATAATATCAATTCATTGTTCATTATTACTCTTGAAGATGCTAAGATAACTCTTAATTTGTTGTTTCTAAACGATGTTTATAACTTGAGGATAAACATTCATTTCATTTTAGAATTAATTTTATTGATTAGATTCCATACTATTTGAAGGGATCTCAAATGCTTTATTTTTGGGGATTGTTAAAGGGACTCCACATTTGGTTAAGGGGAGGATAATTTTAAGGGGACTCCAGCTTATTTTTTTGTTGTTAAGGGGGGTTTGGTTTATTTGAAAAAGAAAAGAAAACGAGACCAAACTACCCAAGGCTTGTCACTTATGTTAAGCTCTAACTTACTAAATTCAACGCAAATAACAAACTTGGATATTACTAAACATATCAATTACTCAAATTAGATACAACACATTAGATTAAATTTTTTGTTTTTGCATTTACTTTAAATTAACCATACCAATTCTAATATGAAATTAAAATTAATTACCTAATCGGATGCCTTCTGATCACCATGAAGCTTTCTTGTGTCACCATTACATTAAATATATCTATTTTTTATTTGGCAAATTCTATTTATACACCGAAAACCACTTAACATACACCATTATTTTTCTATAAATTATATTACTAAATTACTCTTTTCTCATAATTGCTTTCTTAAAACTTTTGCATATAAAAAGTCAAATTATTCTTAAAAGTATTAAAACTTGATGCAAACAATATATGTTAACAAAGATGTTAATGAATTATTTAATCATGAAATCTAAAATTTCAATTAAGAAAACATTCAGAAATAATGTCTAATTTAGAAGTGTTGATTTATTTTGTAAAATTACAGTAATTTTGTTGAAATTGATTTTTTTTTTCAAAAAGTTTATAAAAATTACAATATTAGTAAAAGAAATAAATTTCATTTTATTAAATTTTACTCAGTTTGATGCATAATTTCTTATTTTGGGTAATTGTGTTTTAAGTTTGAAAGAGGGAAGAAAAATAAGATGAAAACATTGATAATTTAGTAAAAGAAACGGTGTATGTAAAATAATATATGGTGTATAGTAGTTTATTATATTTTTTTTGTTTATGTTTAGCAATTTTTGGTGTGTAAATAGAATTAGCCTTTTTATATTTATGTGCATTATTAAATTGTTAGCATTAATTAAGGTTTAAGTTACATGGTTTATTTTAATGAGGATTATAGGGGGTTAATATCGGAATTTTAATTTATATGTTTAAGGGGAGGCTGATTTATTTTGTCCTCCCCATAACAATTATACAATAAATAAAAATTGGTCCTCCCCTTAACCAAATGTGGAGTCCCTTTAACAATCCCCTTATTTTTTTTGGTTATGTAATTTATTTCATGTAATAGTCATTAATTTTTTGGCTATTCTATCTGAAGTGAATTTTGATTTTTTTTTAATAAAAAATCATACCAGTGTATACATATGGGTAATCATGGAATGAAAATAGAAAAGATTATGTTAGGTTTTAAATTTGGTTTTGTTCTTTTTTTTTCTTAATTACTATAGGTATTCTGTTTTTTTGTTTTTTTAATAGATATTCTGTTGTTTCCACCATTTCAGTAAATAATTTTGCTTCCTTTTGAGTCCGTTTGAAATACCTACGAACTGTTCTTCTTAAATTAAAAGCAATTATGTAATTCAGTTTGTTATTTAAAGTTTTAAGATGGATTTATTTTCACATTTCATGTTTGATTATGTTTTATACATACATTTTTTTGGTTTATGTTTTGAATAAATAAATTTATTTGCTTGCAAATCCACTGTAATAGAAAAAAAAATACAACCTTCAAATACCCAAGTTCCGAATCAACTCGAAGTAGCACACAATTCAAATTCACATGCTCAAATCACCTGATATAATTAAATTTAGTGTGTGAAGTCTTATCATTAATCTAATTTGACTTTGTATTTGTAACAATATTCGATTCAATTTGAAGGAAATAAAAATTCTAAGAAGGAGATGGTTAAAAAAACACTCGACATTTGAACATTTCAGTATACTTATTCGTTGCTATTCTAAAGTCGAATTTCCTATATCTTGCAGCTATAAGATTCAGAGTATTTATAATTTGCTCAATAATTTAGAAGATAATAGTTTACACTTGTGTATTAGTAAGTCATATAATGTCTCAATTCATAGATCATTATTACATTTGAAGATGCTCACGTAACTCTTAATTTGTTGTTTGTAAACGATGTTTATAACTTGAGGATACATGCTCCTTTGAATAGGTTCCATACTATTTGAAGGGCACTCAAATGCTTTATTTCTATCTGTTAAATTAATTAATTTCATCTAATACTCATTAATTTTTTGGTTGTTTTATCCAAATTAAATTCTGATTTTTTTTTAATAAACATACTAGTGTGTAAACATGGCTAGATCAAGGAATGGAAACTGAAAAGGTCATGTCAGGTTTTAATTTTGGTTTTGTTCCTTTTATTGCTTGATTACCATAGATATTTTGTTGTTTCCTCCATTTCAATAAATAAATTAGTTACCTTTTTGAGTCCATTTGACATACATGAGAACTGTTCTTCACAAATTAAAAGCAATTACGTAATTCACTTTATTATACAAAAGATTTATGACTGAATTATTTTCGTATTTCATGTATGAATATGTTATATGTATGTATGTATGTATATGTATATATGGTTTATGATTTGAAAAACTAATTTTATTACGTTGCAAGCAATGATGGACGCAGCTTGGGCTCAGTGGGGTCGGCCGACCCCACTGGATTTCAGAAAAAAAAAAGAGTTCAGAAGTCGTTGCAGCAGCAGCACGCAATTCAGCTGCTTCATTTCCATTTTCTGTTTCAACCCATAAATATGCTGAGTAGCCCCCCGTTTTAACAAAAAAATACGAGGACGAAAATGCCCTTTCTATGTTATATTTTGTTTTCTGTTTTCTGAACATCTCGTAGTCTCCTTACGTGGTTCATCAGTGTACCTCGTAATAGCACTACGTGGTCTTTGAAAGAAACACGGAGAGCTGCTACGAGGTACATTGATGAACCACGTAGGGCTGTTACGAGGTACACTGATAAACCATGCATTCTATCTACGTGGGAGGGTATTTTTGGATTTTTTATAAAAATTAGTGGGGGGCTACTCAGCAAAATTGGGGGTATACCAGTTTTTTCATGCTTTGGGGGGGAGGGGGGGCTACTGAGCATATTGCTGGGTTCGAATAGAATTTGCCTTTGTCTTTTGGTTTCTCTATACCTCCATCTTCTCCAACACAAATATTTCTCAGTTTTTACCTTTTCTCTCCTATGGCGAGAGAAACCGCCATCAAATGAGTGATTTCACTTTTCGCAAAATCCCAAAATCGTCATCCTTCAAATCTTCTGTTGAGATCGAGATATAGAAAATTCTCGATGAAATCGCTCTTCAATTTCTAACCTTAACCCGATTTTCAATTTTCAACCCTTCAACAAAACGGGATATGGTAATTTTCGACATTCGGAAGATCAGGACATCAGGAGTACATTTTTCAGCGGAAATGTTATGCCAAACATCTCGCCCTTCAACCGATTTTCTGGAGAAATTGATATGCTACACCGGTTTCGATTTACATAGGGTATGATTTATGTTGTTTGTTTTTCTCAACTTTAAGATTGTGGGATGATGACTTGGATTTATAGCAACAGAATTTTCTGGTTAAGAAAAAAAAACTCAAATATTTCTCCAATTCCCTTTTCAAATTAAACAACCTTTTGTTAAAAAATCAAACTTTCAAGTAGATTGCAATTGATTTGTTCTTATTTCCTGGCTCACAAGGTATAATTATCTTGATTTGTTCTTCTTGTTTCCATGGCTTTGATTTGTAGACAGTAGTTGAAATTTGGCTTGGATATCTATGTAGACGTTATTGTTTTTATATACATGAGTACTGCAGTTTTCAAATTCAATTTATTAGTACAACAAGAAACAAATTCTAAATCTTGTTAATATGTGGGAGTCATGCGAATTACAAATATGACATCCTTCACAATCTATATAAAGTAAGGTTCATTAAGCATGCCCTTTTTGTCAATATAAATGTGGGTTTGATAGTAATTATTTTGAAAACAAAACAATGAATATGATTTGTTACAATTCATCCGGTTTTGGAAACAAAGCAATAAAAATAGTGTGATGCTAAGGGCACACCGTTTTTCTCTTCCTAATACCACAAATAAAAATAAAAATCACAAAAAATCTTATGTACTTCCTACTACCACACGCAATTCACACGACAATTAACTACCGTGCAAAATTGTTTTATACGGCAAACAACCGCCGACCAACATTGTTTTCCATAGTCATCAATTGCTGAACTACCGTTGTTCGGTGGTTGATATTAAGAAGAGTGTCATATATTAGGAAGTAGAAAACGAGGTGCTTTTAGCATTACACTAAAAATAAATGTGCTGCTGAATTAAATTCATCTTGTTTTAATATAGAATACAATACGTCAAAATTTAGGAAAATGAAAAATCTGCCCCCACCAGTTAGAATTTCTATGTACGTCCCTGGTTGCAAGTTCACTGTAATGGGGGTAAAAAAAATCAACCTTCAGATACTCAAGTTCCAGATCAACTTGAAATAACACATGATTGAAGTTCACATGCTCAGAAACCTGAAATAATTAAATTTGATGCGTGAAGTTTTATCTTTGATTTAGTTTCACTTTGTATTCTTAATAATATTTGATTTTCTTTATTTTTGTATATTTCAGTTTAAATTCAATATTAATCTGTGTTCTTAACGCATTTGAATAATTAAATTTAGCATGTGAAGGCTTAGTTTTATTTAGATTCAGTTACTATGAACAGTTAAGTTTTATATAGTATTTGTTTCTTTATTTAAATAATTAAATTTATTTCCTTTAAAATCCACTCAAGGTATCATAAAATTTAACATATTATATTGATTTGCAGATTTGAATAAATAAATCTGTTACCTTTGGAATACACTTCATGTGCCAGGAGATTCAACTTTATATGCTAAGGCATTTGGATATTTGATATGTATTGTTTATATTTAATTTAGTTCCATTTTTTCTGTGAAATTATGTTTAATATTTTGTTAACTTCACTACATAGATAGTTAAATTTGTTGCATTCAAATCCACTTCAAATATCAGAATGTACCCTAAAACTTCATTTTTTCAACGCACTTAAATTATAACTGGCTAACACTCAATGCTCAAAGATTCCTGTAAGTTTAGTGTTAATGTAGCCAACATTACATGTACAAATATGCAACTTTTAGGTTTTTATGCTTACTCTGATGTGAAATGTCATAAACATGCATTGCCATAAAGTTTTTTTGTTACACTGATTTCGTTTGCGATCGTAAATGATTCATTCAACCAATTTAACACCAATAGAAGGCCCTAGCTTTATTTATCTTCCTGATTTTTAAATGTGATGAAATCCATTTTGTGTAAAGCTACTTTTCTACATGAAAAGGCCAAATATTGAAATTTCAGAAGCGAAGAGAATCCCATCCAAATCGGCCTCCCATTCGGACTATAGGTACAGTTTCTGCAAATATGTCATTAACGTATTTTTAGCATTTGCAACCTTCTTTAATCATTTTGATTTTTTTTAACACATTTACGATCCCAAACTTTTAAAACTTTCTGTTTCTTCCTTAATTAGCAGCAAGTTGCATACTCACCAGCTATCCTTACATATATGCACATTTACATATTACACTATATATAGCTATATCTTCAACTTTATAGTTTAAAATGCACTACGTAAGCTTTAAACGTCCTTATGAGATGCACATAATTACAAAAAAAAATACTATAATTATACACATAATTTCAACAAAAAATTGAATACAATTATAGTAAAAAGCCCTTCAGCCCAAAGTCCAGACCGAACAATTTAAAACCATCGTCTTCTTCATATATCCCACTTAACCAGAATCCAATAGATCTTTCCCCCAATGCTGCAATAGTGAATGATTGGAAAGTGTATTCACAATCCTGATATTATTGCCACGCACGTGGTAAGCAATCTCCTTTTCAATCTGGGTAAGTTTGGTACAGTAGTGAATCTGCCGATTTTTGAAAACATAGGAATTGCGTTCCTGCCAAATGTCATAGATTGCTGTTGTAAAAGCTCCGAAATCAATATCCTGTATTTATTCTAATTAATTGTTTTAACAAAAACCATATATATATATATAATTTGAAAAATATAGAAACAATCATACATAATTTGATAATATTAATTAGGCTTAACAAAATTTGAAAAATAACGTACATGTTTAATTATGATATTATCATACAATAATTTATATCATAAATTGTAAAAGTAAACTATTGAAGCATCATAATGTAAGTATAACGTAGATCACGAGCTAATCATACATAATTCTTCTATTAATGCGACATGCAACCCTTTTTATATGTTTATAATCTCCTATATTCAAAGCAACTTTTCTTCTGTTTTCCCTTTTGTTAAAATATCATTTATAAATTGGTTTGTCTATTACACCCAAACAAATATAATCTGTGAACACAACTTTATTCTGAGAGTTATTAGTATTAAATTTATCTGATTTGATTCAAGGTATAGTAAAATAGAATGACTTTGATATCAATATAAGGACGGTTTCAGTTTAACATTCCTGGTGTTTTAATAATTATAAACTAATAGTAAATTGTTGGTCAAAGAAATTGAGTCTGAATGTTTGCTTTTTTCCCACATGTTTTATTTGAGTACTAAGGTTTAGCATGGTTGCTTTAGTATTTTCAGAAGCTACGAAATCCATTTTCTTTTCTTAGTGTTTTCTATTGGGATATGAAAACATTGACAAATGATTCTACTATCACCAAGTAATGGATATATAATAGTCCTTATCTCATTTCAATATTATTTTCTACAGTTGCAAGCAGGCTAATGTTATGTTTATGCTTGACATTGTAGTGAGAAAACCTGATTTTCATGCGCACGTTTGCATGTATGGGGTTAACCATAGATGGAAATATGCTGCAGTAATTATATGACAGCTATGAAGATTATAATTTGTCCACTTGCTGCTATTGCTTGCTTTGTATACTTATATGACAAATTAATCATTATTTATCCATTTCAGCATAGCTGCTTATTGCCGAAATATTAAAATCAGGTTTAATATCATGGAAATGTTGAGTGATATTATTATGTTTGTAGTTTAATTATGTTTGTGGTTTAATATCATTGCTTGCTATTGCCGAAATAAATATTCAAAGAATGTTCATTGAATATTTTTCTCCTGCTGCTGTTTCTGTTATACAGCATTTATTTTTCATTTATATTTCTTGTTCAGTTGGACCATTTATTTCTGAATATAATTGATAACATTTATGTGTGTAGTTCAGTTTCAAGCCAGCGTCATTCCTCCGGTGTGCATTTTAAACCAGGCTCCTCGTGTTTACCAATGGGACAACATATGTTCTTTTTTCTTTTCTTTTCCCCTCCCTCCTGTTTTAATTTATTCTCCAAAGTGATAAGTATGCAGACATTTAAATGCCAACACTACAACATGCTTGCTTAGGTGTAAACTCCGCGTTTTCCTTGCTACATGATACAAAAAATTAAACCAACCCGTGTACGTAGCACGAGTTCACACTAGTATGCTTATATGCACAATACAATGCATTCTTGCTACAATTTTATTGACAAACAAACTATGAAGAAATAATTTCTGTATGTTAAAGTATTAAGAAGAGATGTTTTAAAAAATGATACAACGAAGTAAATTAGTGGAGTCAATAGGTAAATATATATTTCTCAATAGCTTTAAAGAGCCATTTATGTAACATAACAAATTAAAGTACAAGTCCAATAGGGAAACAAATTGAATATTATAAAGAATGCAGAAGAAATAATATACCATTTTAGCTTGCACTAAATCTTGAATTTGAATATGTGTCAGATTCGTTCATTAAAGTTCCTTAACATCTTGTTCGATCTTTGCTTTTTTAGATCATCATGTGGCCCAACTGTAACATCCCACATTTTATAATAATTAAATAATGCATATATGTGTATATATATGCACAGACATTTAAGAAGACATGCAATGTAATTAAAATGCATATTTTAAAAAGAAAAGAAAATTTTGAAGAGCTTCCAGAATTTGGCAATGGGATTAGCATCATAGCGTTCGTGTCGATTTTCTGGTCAATTTAGACCGATGGATTGCAGAAAACTGATTTAAGATGAAACAGATACCTTGAAATGAAGTATTGTAGCAAAATATGAGAATAAGGTAAAAGAAGGAGAACAATGATTACCATTGTTTCTAAACTTATTAACAAAGGATATCATAGCTCTATTGGCTAAGGCATTGGATTTGTAACATAGTAGTCAAGGATTTGAACCTAGGAGACGACATAATTCTTATTTTTGTTTTAGAGAGGGCCAACTGAACATACAAATTTATGTACGCATACAAATTCAAAATTTGAAAGGATAAGAATGAGCGTATAAGAAAATATATGTATATATATAAGAATATATATATATAAGAATATATATATAAGAATATATATATATATATATAAGATAAAATCAAGATATGGCTACAATCAATGAAATATGGCCAAGAATCAAATAATGGTGCAATACCGTTTGAATTTTGAAACTGAAACGAAAGTTGTGTGAATATATATATATATATATATATATATATATACGCGTAAAATGGTCATTACAATAATTGAATACGCATAAAAAGATTACATGTGAATATAAAGTTAAATAAATTCTAGAAATTCAAACATTTGAAATTCAGAAATTCAAAAGTTCGAAATTCAAACTTCTGCGCCAAAATAGCTCGTGGGACCCATGGGGGGTCGACCTAGGGTTCAACCACCCATAGGGGGTTGACCCAGGGGTCGACAACCTTGTAGGGGGTCGACCCCACCCTAGATCTGGATACAGTCGTCTACGAATCTGGACTATTTTCTTAACAAGGTTCGTTGCTGACTCAGCGCTGCGTGTACGATAAGATCCTGAACACCTATAAATAGGCAAGTAGAGTATAACCTAAATCTCACGTTCTCTGAGACAACATCTAAGCTCTGCTATTCTTTCTCCTCCTCAAATCTCTTCAGAGAATAGACTATTAGTTTAGGAAAAATTCTAAATCAAGATCTAGAGGAAAAGAATTGATGTTAATAAAAAAGGTGTTCAAAATCCAATGCGAAGTGAGGTAATTTTCTAAATCTGGTCTATTCAATTTTCTTCCTCTTTCTTCCCTTTATCTTTCACTAAAAATTATGAATTTATGGTTGTTAGGTTCTGAATCCAATAAAGGGAAAACCATGGAATACTACATCTAGACCAGATCCAGAATTTAAGAAGCGAATGAGGTGAGTGGATTTAATTTATATCATTTTAGATAATGATATATTATCGTTTAACATTCCCCGTTATTATACAATGTGAATTGGCTAGAATAATTAATAGTATTGAAATGTTATTATGACATGTTTAAATATGATATGTTGAAATGTTTAAACATATGTCAAAAGGATTAAAGTGACGAATATGACATGTTGGAATATTAATATGCTAAGATATTAATATGTTGGAAAATTTGCCAAAATATGCATAACAATTACTGTTGTTTCAATTCCATGTTAACTTGTGACATTTATGTACCTAGGTCATTAACGGTAGAAATTGAGAAAATTTACATGATTTGGCAATCACGTGTTATTGTTAAATTTGAACGATTATCTAATTAATTGATTACATGATGGAATAGAATTGATTATATGTTAGAAAGAACAAATGACATAAAATAGGCATAATATGATGGCATGTAAAATATAAATTACAGTCGAAATAGACATGCCTAGATTATGTAGAAGATTTACAGTAAATAAAAAATTGTAACCGCGCTTAGACACGAAGTAAGATTACACTTGTGGAAGAAGTCTTCCTGTAACCGTTCGGCATATCTAGCATCCACAAGTGGTAAATCTAATGTGAGGGGTCTAAGTGCATAAATAATACATGCAATGGTGCTAAGACACGAGGTTAAGTCAATTAGTGGGAGAAATCAGCCCGGAACCACCTGGCAAACCCAGCATCCACAAGTGTAGGCTTAATGTGAGAGGTCTAGTGCATAAACATATATTTTAAATATATATATAAATATGTAAATGGCAGAATTGATAAATGGCATCAATCGTAATTAATGGGAGTGAATAGAATTAAATGAAAGATAATTACAACAGTAAAAGGGAAAGGAATGAACGGGGAATGATAATTACCCATTATAAATGAATTACATTAATGAGAATGCTATATAATAGGTAGGCTTGTCCCGGGGACAATTGAGGATTATAACTTAGGTTATAATAAACTAGAAAGGAAATGAGATAAGTTGTACTTAATTTTAAATTAAATAATCTGTAAACTTGGATGTCTGAAATAAGCTGATAAGAATAACGTGTTAAGGCTTGTCCTAAGGACAAGAGGAAATTATAACATAGGTTATAATAGATGGAAAGGAGACTTATCAGTGAACCTTAGTTAAGAGAACTAAGTTAATAAATAAACAACGATAAGTTGTAGTGACATTGTAAGAAGGAATTATGATTAAATAGGAAAGAGTGAGGCAAGCTTATGAAATGAAATAAGTTATATTTAATCATAAATGATAATTGACATGTTAGACAAAAAACATGTAAATTGAGATATACTTAATTACGTGTTAAGTAGAACATGTTATTGTAACCTTGAATCGAACAAGAATATAAAGGGATTGTGGATTACAGACTTTGGATCACAATCTAGAGAATAACATGTTGTGGGCTTATTAATAAATTTAAATGGGTTAAGTTAAATGATTGAAATTAGTAAGCATGAGGAACTTGGTAACTTGAATAAGAATTCGATGTGAATGAGAATAACCAAGTTAAATGGAAACCCGATGAGGTAAAGCAAGCACATTAAAGTATGTTTAGACATAGGGTCCAATAATATATTAAAGTAAGGCACTTGGACCAGTCCACACGTCGGAGGGTGAATAACCCAATGCGGTAGATCATCGTGGTGTAATAAGGCACGAGGGGAGCACATATTCATCTGATTATTTTGTTGGCTCCGAAGGGCTAGAAGGGGAAGCACGCGGGTTCCTGAGGTACGTAAGGTGCTCCTGATAGTCCTCTATATGGTGGCAAATGTTTAGGCTGTGCTCTCGGAGGTTGGGTCTACTTGTAACTACCAGGTGGGTGGGCCTTGATAGCAAAAGTAGCTTTGTATTCAGAATGCTATGATGAGGTGACACTGGGGTGATTTGGCGGTCGCCTCAACGGGGAGGCAGAGGTCAGGACCAACAGAGACGGTATATCATCTGGTACCCGTCATCGGCAGCTAGTGGGACGCGAAAAGACTAGAGTTAAACCCGATAGACCATTCACCTTTCACTATCGAGGTACGGTGGTTGAGAGGAGATGCCAACTGGATGTTTAGACTGTTTGTTGTTAGAGACATGTCACTTAGCTCTTGTACTCTTTACTAGTTGAGGGAAGAGCCGAGGTGGGGCCATAGCCACCATGAAAAACAAACACTAGGAATATCTGTATTTTGAGGCTCTTAAATGTGCCCTGTACAGATATGGAAAGGCTCCCGACCGAGTTCTGTGTTTCTTGTATCGCCCTGCCATGGAACTCGATGCACATTAGGATGTGCGGTTAAGGCATCGAGCTACAATTGACGATACATACGTGGGAAAGTCTAGATACCTGCATGTCTTCTCTGGGTGGTGCATCGTAGACTTGAGGGCATTACTTTGGTATGAAATCTGATTCGATCGAAGGTGGCAGTCCGCATGTTTACGTAGCATGGAATTGACAGATATATGCGGAAAATAACATTGTTACATAGCGATCCGTATGTCACTCCGACATAGAATGAGGGACTGCGAATATTTCAGTGGTATTACGGTGGAGACCTTGCGAGTATGGTACCATAGGGTGTTCCTTAATATTGGGGGTAGCTACATATATACTGTATTAGGTTAATCCACTAGGAAGTAAATGGGTACGATGTGTACGTAAGCCTTGAGTGTTATTAACCAAAGTAACCAAATAAATAAGAAAATGTGATTGAATGGTATATGTAGGATTATCCAAAGTTTATAGTTTAAATCCAGTAACCAGAACTTGTGTTCTGACCCCCTCCTCATCACATACTAGCAGGTTAGATTTGTGGCAGAGACATGATAGCTGTGGATACTGGTTAGACACTATTATTAGTATGATAAGGCTATATTTTGATTACGTTATATTTTATCCATTCCGTTGTGAGATATTTTCTGAGATTTGACATATTTTATGTCTCTGTCTTTTCTGCAGGATACCAGAGCAAACCAACACAAGCTTCGATAGAGTAGAATTTTAAAGAAAAAAATTTTGTCTGTCGAAATTCTAGTTGTTACATCTGGTATCAAAGCTTAGGTATAGGATTCCTGTATAAATAGTGAGTGAACGTATTTGTATTTTAATATATATATATATATATATACTTATATGTACCTGGATCCATAGAGGAACCCACTAAAAAGAAAGAGTATAATATGGTAAGAATTGGTATGATTGTTTTGTACACTAAAGGGATGAATGTGGAAATTTTAAGACCCTTAGAAAATTTGGGTGGGAAAGTGTACAATATATTTTGAAATAAAGAATGGAGGATCCCATATGTTAGTACTTTGGATTAGTGGGTTTTGCAGTAAAACCTTATAAATTGAAAAAGGTTAAAAAGAGAAAAATGGATTATCAATATATATAGTTGAGAATGACTTTATGGGAGTGTCTCTAGGAAAATTGGAAACCCGCTTTAAGTCTAACCCCATTGTTAACTTTTAAGAACTTGAAATTGTTAAAGTTATAGGAAAATGGTTTATGGCGTTTTCAAGTTTTAATCTTAAAAGTTATAGTTTTAAATATGTAAAGTATATATATTGAGTTTTAATGTAAAATGGGGTATATTTTGTAAATAGTGATTTCTTGCGAAAACTTTGTCTGAAGTAAAATTCTCTCAGTAAAAGGTGCATATTATAGAGCATGCATAGCTCGCAAGTTTTCTTGTTATATTTCATACAAGAATTTTTAATAAAGAAATTTTTGAAGTCTCTATTCTTTTGATAATCATTTTTGATAAATTGTTTAAATGATAAAATTTTGTTTGGTGGACAAAATAAGTTGTAGAAATTAAGAATAGAGTGGATGTTTGCACCTTATAGAAAGAGACTGAACTGACCTTATAGGCAAGAACAAGTGATAAACCTGGTTGAGAAATAGTTGTCCTTATCAACTCCAGCTTTTGTGATTTGAAAAAAAATGATTTACATTCTTATATATGACATGTTTTATGGTTTGGCAAAAGTAAGCTTTCATGAGGAAAATAAAGTTTTGGCACTTTTAAATTTTTGGAATAAAATTTAAATGAAAGGACCAAATCGTGTTTTAAAAGAATGGAGTTGGTATGGATTAGTGCCTAGGAAAGACGGGAAACGTTTTGACGCAATGTAGTAGACATCGAAAATTATCTTGGAATAATGGTAAGTTACCGTGGAATGCGTAAGCATTAAAAAGCCTAGGGTGTTGTTTGAAGTGATTATTGGTACACAGCTAGAATTAATGGTAACTACTAGATGGAAAAAGGGAAAGTAAGTGTTTAGATTCTGTAGCTAATTTTCATGTTAGGGGTTAAACCCATTATTACATTTCTGTAGGGATCGTTCCGTTATTTTGTTCTTGTTGGATAGTTAGGGTAACACCTAAACCTTTCGTGGATCACATGGTTTGGACTTGGTTGTTTGATGGGTACATATTCCCGAGATTCTTGACCCTTAGTAGTAGCTGTGTAGAGTGTATGTTTTCTTGTTTTAGTTGAAGGACCAGAAGGCTCATTTGAGAACTAAACTTAGGTCAGATGATTAAATAAGCTGAGGGAAGAGTAAAGGCATAACTAAAAAGGAAACTGCAAATTCAGAAAAGCAACAAACATGATAAATTATGAGAAAAGATGGATAAAGATAAAAATTTCCAAGATAAGATGAAAAAGAAAAGCAGTAACAAAGAAAATTTTCTTATGTGGGCTGTACTTGAATGGGAAAATAGGGGAATCTTTATAAATAGTTACATCAAATTCAAAGAAGGTTGGAAAAAGGTACATGAAAGAAAAATAGAAGATGTGAAATTTTCCGTTTTCCACCTTTTTGTAACATAAGAAATCGAATTTAGAAAATTAGATTTTTTTTGAAATTCTAAAAATAAAGTTGGTTAGTAGGGTTTTAGATGCAAAAATTGGATGAACTACACTCTAGCACAGCAAGAGTGGGGGAAAATTTGGATGAAAAAGCATTTCTGATTTTCAAAATATTGCATTCATGTAGAACTTCCAGTATATTTTGGATGTGAGCATCATGTTTAAAGGATTTTTTTTAAAAAAATTGCATACATATAGGGGGTACCGCTTAGGCATACATGTATTGCTATGTTGTATTTTACTTTGCTCAAGTGCACATTATTTGAAAAAATTGAATGCACACATGATAGATGTATATTATGCGAGGGGTTAATTGTTTTTTACCCTTATCAAATTTCGTGGATGAAATTTTTTAAGGGTGGGAGAATGTAACATCCTGCATTTTATAATAATTAAATAATGCGTATATATATACGTGTGTGTGTATATATGCACAGACATTTACGAAGAAATGCAATGCAATTAAAATGCATATTTTAAAATGAAAAGAAAATTTTGAAGAGCTTCCAGAATTTGGCCAAGGGATTAACGTCATTGCGTTCATGGATATTTTCTAGTCAATTTAGACCTATGGATTGCATAAAACAGATTTAAGATGAAAGAGATACATTTAAATGAAGTATTGTAGCAAAACATGGGAATAAGGTAAAAGAGGAAGAACACTGACTACCATTGGTTCTAAAGTTATTAACAAAAGACATTATTGCTTAGTTGGATAAGACATTGGATTTGTAACATAAAGGTTGGGGGATCGAACCCTGGCGGTGACATAATTTTTATCTTTGTTTTAGAGAGGGCCAACTAAACATACAAATTTATGTACGCATACAAATTCAAAATTTGAAAGGATAAGAATGCACATATAAGGATATAAAGAAATATATGTATATATATATATGAGAATATATATATACACACACACACATGTGTACAGAAATATATATATATATATATATATATATATATATATATAAGAGATAAAATTCAAGATAAGGCTACAATCGATGAAATATAGCAAAAATCAAATAATGGTGCAATGCCGTTTGAATTTTGAAACTGAAACGAAAGTTATGCGTGTATATATACGCGTTAAATGGTCGTTAGAAGAATTGTATACGCACAAGAAAATTACATGTGAATATAACAGTTAATTAAATTCCATAAATTCAAACATTCGAAATTCAGAAATTCAAAAGTTCAAAATTCAATGTTCTACGCCAAAATAGCTCGTGGGACCCATGTAGGGGTCAACCTAGGGGTCGACACCTCTGTAGGAGGGTCGACCCCACCCCGGATCTGACTACATTTGTCTATGAATCTGGACTGCTTTCTTAACAAGGTTCATTGCTGTATGTAAGATAAGATCTTGAACACCTATAAATAGGCTAGTATAGCTTAGCCTAAATCTCACATTCTCTAAGACAACGTCTAAGCTCTGCCATTCTTTCTCCTCCTCAAATCTCTTCTGAAAATTTAGACTATTAGTTTAGGAAAAATTCTAGATCAAGATCTAGAGGAAAAGAATTGATGTTAATAAAAAGGTGTTTAGAATCCGATGCGAAGTGAGGAAATTTTCTAGAAGTGGCCTATTCAATTTTCTTCCTCTTTCTTCCCTTTTTCTTTTAGTAAAAATTATGAATCCATGGTTGTTAGGTTCTGAATCTAATTAGGGGAAAACCATGGAATGCTAGATATGGACCAGATCCAGGATTTGAAAAGCAAACGAGGCGAGTGGATTTAAGTTATATCATTTTAGATAATGATACATTATCATTTAACATTCCCCGTTATTATACAATGTGAATTGGCTAGAATAATTATAAGTATTGGAATGTTACTATGACATGTTTAAATATGATATGTTGAAATGTTTAAACATATGTTAAAAGGATTAAAGTGACGAATATGACATGTTGGAATATTAATATGCTAAGATATTAATACATTGGAAAATTTGCCAAAATATGCATAGCGATTACTGTTGTTTCAATTCCATGTTAACTTGTGACATTTATGTACCTATATCATTGACGGTAGAAATTGAGAAAAATTACATGATTTGGCAATCACAATTTGAACAATTATCTGATTAGTTGATTACATGATGTAATGGAATTGATTATATGTTAGAAAGAACGTATGACATAAAATAGGCATAATATGATGACATGTAAAATATAAATTACAATGGAAACTTAAAAGAATAGACATGCCTAGATTACATAGAAGATTTACAATAAATAAGCATCCACAAGTGGTAAATCTAATGTGAGGAGTTTAAGTGCATAAATAAAACGAGTAATGGTGCTAAGACACGAGATTAAGCCAACTTGTGGAAGAAGTCTGCTTGGAACCACCTGAAAAATACAGCATCCACAAGTGTAGCATAAACATATATTTAAATACATGTAAATGGCATTAATTGTAATTAATGGGAGTGAATGGAATTAAATGAAAGATAATTACAACAGTAAAAGGGAAAGGAATGAATGGGGAATGATAATAACCTATTATAAATGAACTACAATAATGAGAATGCTATATAATAGGTAGGCTTGTCCTAGGGACAAGTGAAGATTATAACTTAGGTTATAATAAACTAGAAAGGAAATGAGATAACTGGTGAAATGAGATAAATTGTACTTAATTATGAATTAAGTAATCTGTAAACTTGGAAGTTTGAAATAAGCTGATAAGAATAACGTGTTAAGGCTTGTCCTAGGGACAAGAGGAAATTTGTAACATGGGTTATAATAAATGGAAAGGAGACTTATCAGTGAACCTTAGTTAAGAGAACTAAGTTAATAAGTAAACAACGATAAGTAGTAGTGACAATGTATGATTGAATTATGATTAAATAGGATAGAGTGAGGCAAGCTTATGAAATGAAATAAGTTATATTTAATCATAAATGATAATTGACATGTTAAACAAAAAACATGTAAATTGAGATATACCTAATTACGTATTAAGTAGAACATGTTATTGTAACCTTGAAGTGAACAAGAACGCAAAGGGATTATGGATTACATACCTTGGATCACAATCCAGAGAATAACATGTTGTAGGATTATTAATAAACTTAAATGCGTTAAGTTATATGATTAAAATTAATAAGCAAAAGGAACTTGGTAACTTGAATAAGAAGTCAATGTGAATGGGAATAACCAAGTTAAATGGAAACCCGATGAGGTAAAGTAAGCGCATAAAATAATGTTTAGACATAGGGTCTAATAACATATTAAAGTAAGGCGCTTGGATTAGTCCACACGTTTGAGGGTGAATAACCCAACTGGGTTGATCATCGTGGTGTCATAAGGCACGAGGGGAGCGCACGTTCATCTGATTATTCAGTCGGCTTTGAAGGACTGGAAGTGGAAGTATGCGGCTTCCCGAGGTACATAAGGTGCTCCTGGTAGTCCTCTGCGTGGTGGCAGATGTTTAGGCTGTGCTCTCGGAGGTTGGGTTTACGTGTAATTACCAGGAGGGTGGGCCTTGACTGCAAAAGCAGCTTTGTAGTCAGAATGCTATGACGAGGTGACACTTGGGTGATTCGGCTGTAGCCTAAATGGGGAGGCAGAGGTCAGAACCAACAGAGATAGTAAATCATCGGGTACCCATCATCGGCAACTAGTGGGATGCGAAAAGACTAAAGCTAAACCCAATAGACCGTTCACCTTTCACTATGGACGTACTGTGGTTGAGGGGAGACACCAACTGGATGTTTAGATTGTTTGTTGTTAGGGGCATGTTGCTTAGCTCTTGTAGTCTTTACTAGTTGAGGGAAGGGCCGAGGTGGGGCCACAGTCACCATGAAAAACAGACCATAGGAATATCTGTATTTTGAGGCTCTTAAAGGCAGGCATGTACAGATATGGAAAGGCTCCCGACCGAGTTCCGTGTTTCTTGTATCGCCCTGCCACAGAACTCGGTGCACATTAGAGGACGTGCAGTTAAGGCATCGTGCTACAATTGATGATACGTACATGGAAAAGTCTAGATACATGCATGCCTGCTCTGGGTAGTGTATCGTAGACTTGAGGGCATTACTGTGCTATGGAATCTAATTCGATCGAAGGTGGCAGTCCATACGCTTACGTAGCATAGAATTGACAGATATATGCGGAATGTAATATTGTTATATAGAGATCCGATACATCACTCCGGCATAGGATGAGGAATTGCGTATATTTCGATGGTATTACGGTGAAGACCGTGCGAGTAGGGTACCATGGGGCGTACCTTAATATTGAAGGTAGCTACATATATACTGTATTAGGATAATCCATTGGGAAATAAATGGGTACGGCATGTGTGCAAGCCTTGAGTGTTATTAAGCCAAGTAACCAAATAAATAAGAAAATGTGATTGAATGGTATATGTAGAATTATGCAAAGTGTATAGTTTAAATCTAGTCACCAAAACTTGTGTTCTGACCCCCTCTTCATCGCATACTAGCTGGTTAGATTTGTGGGAGAGACATGATAGCTTTTGATACTGGTTAGGCAGTATTATTACTATAGTAAGGCTATATTCTGATTACATTATATTTTATCCATTCCGCTATGAGATATTTTCTGAGCTCCGGCATATTTATGTCTCTGTCTTTTCTACAGCATACCAGAGCAAACCAACACGAGTTCCGATAAATTAGAATTTTGGAAAAAAAATGTGGTCTGTAGTAATTCTGGTTGTTAATTAAACCAACTATAGCAAGGAAACATGTACAAGTTTTCTTTAGTGAAGGCCAACCTTCCCCAGCATCCAATGAAATCAAGAGTTGTTAATCGTCTGCTTATGTCATGAAGTACAACCATATAAACCTGAGTTCTCTACATTCATAATAAAAAAATCATCTGTCATACTAATTGTAAAATTTAATAAGAACAAATTTCTCTTCAGCTCAAAAGCAATAGGTAGTTAGATAAATGAAAAAAATTTGTGAGGTGATTCAAATAAAAACTAGAAACAATACTCACTGAAACTTAATCAACGACATATTGGGAAGTTGAAATCAGATCATGAAAAATAACATGGCTAGATTATTCAATTTGGATTAAATTATCAAAATCATATGATAAATCTCGGATCTAGAAGTATAACCTTTTGATTTTGGATGATGAAAGATTAACTTTGAGTTAATTAGCCCCTGTTGTCGTGAAAGCCTGTTTGGAGCTAAATCTATGTATACAAGGTGTGTAGTTTGCCTCTATGTATTAAAATCGTTCACCTTTAGATCTTGAAGTTTACCCTAGGAATCGATGAAATTTAGATTCGGGATTTCGGGATTTGAATCGAAAAATTTGGAGAGTTCTTTGTTCTTTAGCTATTTATTTAAATGAAAAACAGTGCGAAGGAAAAGGAATTCCAACACTTGCTCCGCTTGAAGTTTATCGCATGTCACTTGCCCACTTGTTCCATCAGCGAAAATCCAAGCGGCCTCTGTAACCATAAAAAACATATGTTATCTACTTACAAAAATATACATATATTATAGACAGTAAATATTTCATGCATGTACAAAAGTTACCATTTTATGTGTCTCACTAGTCAAACCAAATTAACAGTTAAAAGATTCTATTTTTGCACTAAATCAGAATGAAATGAAACCAAATAACTAACATCTTGTTTAATCAAGCCATAGATACCATGACTATACGATGCAATAACTATGCAAATGTTCTTGTTTTCCTGCTACTTTTAGCAGCAATGCATACATTTTCTTTACAACAACAACTAAGCCGTAAATCCTAAACAAGTTGGGGTTGGCTAGATATGGAACGCGAAGAAAAAAAAGGAAAAATATTTCATAAAAGTAAATTAAAGATTTGGAAAAGGGAAAAATAAAATAAAAGAAAATGAGCGAAGATTAAAAACTTTTGTAAGAATAAGATAAATGATTGAAAAAAAAACCTAAGGTTCTGGTACATGGAATGCTAACTTCCATGCATTCCTATCCGAAACCATCTCTTCAGATATATTCCAATCCCTTATATCTCTTTTTACTATCTCCTCCCATGTAATTTTAGGTCTGCCCCTACCTATCCTTGGGCCTTCGACGTGGCATATAATTCCAAAGCGCACTGGTACATCGTGCGGTCTTCGTTGGAGATGCCCGAACCATCTCAAGCAATGTTGGACTAATTTCTCTTCAATAGGTGCAACTCCAAGTTTGTCCCTAATATATCATTCCTAATCCGATCTTGTCTGGTATGCCCACAACTCCAATGCAGCATATGCATCTTTGCTACACTTATCTTTTGGACGTATTGCCATTTATTAGGCCAATATTCTGCACCATATAGCATCGCCGGCTTGATTGTTGTTCTGTAGAACATTCCTTTAAGCTTCTGAGGGATCTTCCTATCACAAAGAATGCCAGATGCAAGTCGCCAGTTCACCCATCCTGCTTGAACTCTAAAACTAACATCCCTATCAATCTCCCCATCAAACTGCAACAAAGACCCTAAATATCGAAAGGATTCTTTCTTGGGTACTAGTTGACCGACCAGGGTGACATCTCCATCATCTGACCTAACACCGCTGAACTCACACTTCATATACTCCGTTTTAGTTCTGCTAATCCTGAAACCCTTCGATTCCAAGGTCTCCCTCCACAACTCCAAATGTCTATTAAGCCATGATCTACTTTCATCAATCAGCACAACATCATCAGCAAAGAGCAAACACCACGGAATCTCCATTTTATACCTTTTGTGATTTCATCCATCACTAAAGCAAAAATATAGGGCTCAAAGCCGAACCTTGATGTAACCCTATGTTAATGAGAAAGTTATCAGTCTCACCATCTCATGCCCACACACTAGTCACAGCCCCCTCGTACATATCCTTGATAAGGGTAATGTACTTTGATGAAAATCTCTTACTTTCTAGCGCCCATAACATAACCTTTCTCGGTACTCTGTATAAGCTTTCTCCAAATCGATAAAAACCATGTGAAGATCTACTTCTGTTCCTTCTATCTCTCCATAAGTTGTCTGATCAAGAAAGTCGCCTCAGTAGTTGACCTTCCAGGCATGAAACCAAATTGATTCTTATAGACACTTGTCAACTTCCTCAAACGTTATTCGTAAACTCTCTCCCAAAGCTTCCTTGTATGACTCATAAGCTTAATTCCTCTGTAATTTGTGCAACTTTGAATATCTCCTTTATTCTTGAAGATTGGAACTAAAATACTTCCCCTCCACTCATCTGGAATCTTGTTTGGTTTGAAAATATTATTATACAACTTAGTTAGCCAGGTTATCCTTGCATCTCCAAAACATCTCCATACCTCAATAGGTCAGGCCCTACCGACTTGCCTGTTTTCATCCGTTTCAATCCCCATTTACCTCAGCCTCTTGAATTCCCCAAAAAAAATGTTTATCGGTGATTTTAGCAGAGCCTTCCAACTCGATCAAGGAGCTAACACTTTCTTCGTTGAAAAGCCTATCGAAGTATGCTCTCCACCAATTTTTTATCTCGTCGTCCTTCACCAAAAGCCTATCGTCCTCGTCCTTAATGCATTTAACCTGATTGAAGTCTATTGTCCTCCTCTCGCATAGCTTGGTTATTCTGTAGACGTCTCTTTCACTGTAACAGCCTGCATTTTACGCATCGAAAAATCGTAAAATATTTTTATTTTACTCCCTGAGGACTGGATCATTCTCATCTTTTGATATGTTGCTTATGGGGATATGAGGCATGTCCATAATATTTACCAACTTTGTTTGTGACCATTTTGCTCCTGTCAGTCTTGTACATGGCATAACTTTTGACTCAGGTCGAGTCAGAGGGTGAGACCTGTGCCATTGGAAAGGAACCGATGATTACCTTTCCATAGAGTGGTTATATTAAAGATTTGGCTCAGCGTTTTGGGAGGAATCGTTGTTTTAAGGTTTTTCAGTTGGCTATTTAGGTTTTGGGAGCCTAATGGGCTGATTTGGGGGAGGCTCATTTGGGGGTAGGTGGAAACTATAAATATGGGGTAAGGGATATGGGATATGGGACATGGTTTTAGTTTTCCATTCTCTCATTTGGAGATCGTGTGCTCCTCCTTCCTCTAATAACTTTCCACTATTAAAAACCACAATCCAAGGAGGGAAATCATTGATCAACACGATTGGAGGCTAGATCAACATCAGTTGAAGCAAGGATTCATCGGATCAAAGAGTTTGGTGCGAGGTGCTTGCTGTTCGGATTCATATCTCATTGATTTTAGCCTGTTTTGTGCAACAATCCAGATTTTCAGAACCAATTTAAAATTTTCATTTTAGCTATTTTAATGGATTTTGAATATTTAAAATGATTTATTTTAAATGAAGTTAGAAGGAATAAATTGATTTCAATTATAAAACGAGCCTGAAATGGCGCGGTAGTTTGAAAATTCGATTTTAAATTTCAAATGAATATACAAGATTCAAAATAAATCGGATTTCAGTAAGAAAATGAAATATTTGAATCTGTATAATTATATCTTTCTAACGAATGTGAAGAACTGAGATTTCATAATATAAATTGAAAGTTATGTCCTATTTGAAATTCAAAATAGTCGATATGGAATTTATATATACTTTAATATAATATATAGCCCTTAAAAATAGTCATTTTGCAAACGACCTCCGTTTTCGATGAAACCACTTTTGTTGGATCTGGAATGTCAAATTATTTCCAGATTCCAATTTTCATTACTTTTGGAATTAATATGTGAGCATGGTGAATTTAAACATGTTTGGTAATTTCAGTTTGAACTTAATCAACTGGAAATTGACCATTTTTCAGGCGGTCTCCAAATTCGACGAAATTAGTTTTGTTAGGACCGTATTGCCAAAACATAACTCGATTTATTTTTCTAGGATTTTTGGAGTCAATATATGGCCCCAGTAAAGTAAAATGTACATTGAAATCATTTTTAAAAGTTAAATTAATTTATATTTTAATTTTAATGAAAACTAATCGAAATAGTCGAATTGGCTTACAGAACATATCCCATTGTGTTCGGAATGGGGGTATTTGGTTAGGGGCGACAGTCGTTGGTTTCGATTTGGAGTTCGAATACAAAACCCTAATTTTTTGAATTAAAATATAATAAAATATTTATGTAAATACCATATACTCTCTAAGAAACCCTAATCCCTTTTTATACAGCCGCCGCCAGAAGAGATTCGATAGCCCTCCTCGCTCGAAATTAAAATCCCTAAATTCCCTCGATCCACTGCTAATTAGAGTAGGGTTTCAAAGCAAACACTGAAGAGAATCTTAAGAGCTTTCGATCCATACGTGGTTAGTGAAATATAATTGAGTTTTTCACTAGAATTTCCCTCTCGAAATGGGCGAGTTCGCAGGCATTTCTAGAAAAGGAAGGGATGCGAGCTGCGCCATATTGGCAGCGCAGGGAGGCGGCGCTTCGGCCTACCTCCTGGTGGCGGCCGATCGACGCCATGCACCTCGTGGAGAGTGAAAATTTCAACCCTATAAGTGAACGGGAATGGGTTTGAGCGGCCTAGTATAAATGAGGAAGATGAGTAATTAATTATTAATTAATTATTTAATTAATGTTATCCAATGTTTAAAAATGCATAACTTTTTCATACAATGTCCAATTCAAACGATTTCAGTTGCGTTGGACTCGTGTCGGCGAACGCTACCTCATGAGACTGACCAGAACGGAGATGGAGCTACTTGGAATTTTTGATAAAATTAAATGACCAGTTTAATTTTATTAAAGCCATCGCCAATAAAGAATGGCGGAGTGGTGAGAACTCTTCCTCACTTAAACTATTTTAAAGTTAAATATATCCTAGGTTGCAGACGGGTCTAGCTCCTGACACTATTTATTGTAAAACCATGGATGATATGTGTGATTTGATTGTATTGTAAGAAAAATAGACTGTATTGTGTATTGTGATTGTGATATTGATATGGAGTAAATAGTATATATATATGCCTTGTATAAATTATTTATATATGCGATACGTAAATTATTTATATACACTGTATAAAATTATCCTGAAATAAAATAAATATTGTAACACCCCGAATTTCAATTAACACTAATGGTTAGAAATTAAAGTATAATTAATCTCAGATGGAAGAACCAGGGGAAACGGGCTGCGTCATTGCGTTCGTCTCGGAAAAATACGCGAAATAGAGTCCGAGTTTTCGAGAATCGGAGTCCGTATGGCCCGGTTATGGCCCAAAGAAGTTTTAGGAAGTTTAAATTTGAAAAGCAGATTTGAAAAACAAGTTTGGAGCCAAAAGAGGAAAGGGGGGAAAAATTCCCGCCTAGCCCCATGTCGACAGCCATGTCGACAGGGGTGTCGACAGGGGTGTCGACAGCCCTGTCGACAGGGGTGTCGACACAGGGTGTCGGCCCTGCTGGTCTGGGTGCACCAGGTTTGGTCTTGGCTGAGTCTAGGGCTATGTTCTAGAGGGTTCCGAAATCTAAGGGTCCTAATCTAATCTAGGGTTAATCTAAGGGCCTAAAACACTTTCTAATCATATAAATAAGACCCCAACCCTACCCTAATTCATTCATAATTAAACCTAGTAATTAAACTATGGCAAAATGCAACTTGATCATGGCCTCCACAAATCTATGAAGAGGGTTGCATGCTAATCACTCTCTAATCAACCTCTAATCTCTTCTTAGCATCTTAATCTTCTTCATTTGGTGTGCAAAATTGCTAGTAGTGAGTTTCTATCACTTTGATGATCTTTTGGTAAACTAATTAGATGAGATGTGATGGGATTTATGGTTTTGTATGTGGGTTAATGAGCTTTGAATCATATGATATGATGTTAGCATTAATCTTATGTTTATGCATGTTGAGTATGTATGTTTATGCATGTTGAGTATGTAAGTTTATGCAAGTTTAATATGATGTATGTTATGTTTGCATGATGCTAAATATGCAAGTTGTGGGCTATGTAATCATATGCATGTTATGCAAGTTCATGGTGATATGCTATGCAAGTTACATGTATGTAAATATGCAAGTTACATGTTTGTTAATATGCAAGTTACATGTTTGTTAATATGCAAGTTACATGTTTGTTAATATGCAAGTTACATGTAAGTAAATATGCAAGTTACATGTTTGTTAATATGCAAGATTCATGTTTGTTAATATGCAAGTTACATGTTTGTTAATATGCAAGTCACATGTAAGTAAATATGCAAGTTACATGTTTGTTAATATGCAAGTTACATGTATGTAAATATGCAAGTTACATGTTTGTAAATATGCAAGTTATATGTTTGTTAATATGCAAGTTCATGATGACACATTATGCAAGTCTATGAGTTAATATGCAAGTTTGTTATGCAAGTGAATATGTAAGTTATGTGACATATTATATGCAAGTTATGTGACATGTTATGCAAGTGCATGTGCAAGTTATGTGTTTGTTAATATGCAAGATGGCACATTTGGAACATGTTCATTCATATGCAAGTTGACACCTTCTATATGTGTTATATCATGAGAACGAAATTACGTGGGAACGATGGGGTAATTAAATGCATAAGTTAATAAGATTGTGTGAAATTAATATAATTATGCATAACATAAAATAAAGGAACATAGTATGGGAATTTGCCTATTAAGTTAGGTGTACCCATACTATGTGTTGGGAATTTACCTATTGAGTTAGGTCTACCCCATGGGAATTTACCTATTGAGTTAGGTCTACCCATGTTATGAAAAGCTTGACATTAATTAGGGATAATTAATATGGGGGTGATTAATTAGGTGTAATTAATCGACTAAGACACGAGGTTGGACTCAGTTGTAGTGTAAAACTGCCCGGACCCGACCGGCTTAACCAGTTGCTACAAATGTCAGCCCAATGTGAGAGGTCTTGGCCATAAATTAAATACGTGATTAAGGTAAAGACACGAGGTTAGACTCTGTTATGACGTAAGACTGCCCGGATTCTACCGGCTTAACCAGGCGGTCATAACAGTCAGTCTAATGTGGGAGGTCTTTACGGGAGATCACGGTCTTAATTAATTAAGAAACACTTAACCATTATAGCATGTAGTGGGACATGAGGGGTTAAGTGGGTGCCTTGGGTGGCATGTGGAATCTTAAGTGGGTTGCCTTGGGTGGCAATAGAAAATACGATTAGAGTACTTAACCAAGAGAAACATGTAATTAAACATGATTAAAGGGTTAAGTGGGATACACTAGATATTTGACAAGCTTAAGTGGGTAGCTTGTGGGGGCCCATTTCAACCAATATCCCAAAACGTATCTTTGTGGGCTCGACCCATGTCGAGTAACGGGACACGCATATTGGGCTTGATTATAAGAGGCCAAAACGGGTTAGCGGTGGCAACGCAAGTCCAACGGGCTTCATATGCGTGAGTGGGCCCGGGCTGGTAGGTAAGCCGTTGTTGCATCGTGTAGATATAAGCCGTGCACCGTTAGTTTTATCAGGTTGCCACGTTGGGGAATGGTACACCCCACGGTGGGGCCAGCACGGGTATCTACGTTAGGGAGCCGATCGAATGGGGAGTAGTGTGTACATCTGGTGGATTGTAGGGCCCCGTGGCGCCTACTTGGTCACCTAGGGGTACGCAAGTACTATTAGGTTAATTTTAAAAGTCCTTGGGTGGGATCAACCTTTAAGTTAGGAACGACTGGTGTGGTGCAGTTTAGTAATTTACCTTAGGAAGGGTAGATGCGTCTTTATCTTTTATCTTAGTTTAGTTAACTGCTTAGTATAGCCGTTCATCCCTATATGTTACCGTATATCAAGTTATGTCTTCTCTGGTTACTTTAACGATTGTATTGTTAAAGTTATAGGACTCACTCAGACTTATGTCTGACCCCGTTGTTTTTACCTTTTTCCCAACCCTCAGGTCCTACGGTGGATCCTAGCAGTAGTGGAGCTTGATCGGATTGCTGTTCCAGTCTTTAGGAGCTTGGATAGATGTAAAGCTCCAGTTATCCAGTTATCTTTTCTTTTGTTTTGGCTATTGTGTGAGAGTGGGATTATGTACTTCTTTATTTTGATGGATATTGTACTTGACTTTTATTTTGGTTTTATGATGTAACCAGACATGTTTTACTTCCGCTGTTATGAGAAGATGTTTTAAAATTTCAAGTACTGTTTATATCTGTCTTGTTGTAATTTTTCTGTTCTATATTCACTAAAATACTCCACCGATGCTATGGCATTCCCTTAGTGAGTGACCATAGCGGGAGTGGGGTGTTACACGTGGTATCAGAGCTTAAGGTTACCAGAACAGATAATTTTTTTTTTAGAAAAACTATTTTCTAAGAGTATTTTCGAAGAAAGTATTTTCAAAAGCATGTCTTCTAAGAGAAAAAGTTTTTGAAAAAGAAAAGCATAATCCCCAATAGCCATATCTTTATCTTTCGGAATCTCCTTTTTGAATCTTTCCTCTTTCGTTTCAGCATGGCTGAAGATCTTAACATCCCGGAGGGTTTAGTTATACCACTATGGTATAGGAGGTTGCAAGAGGCTAGGGCCGCGGCTGCGGGTCCAGCTAATGCTACTACACCAGAGACAACCGCTCCTCCTCCTCAGCCTAGAGTGGATAATTTTGCTAAGGTTTGCAAGGAGTTCAAGGCTATAGGAGGAAAACCTTTTCTAGGTTCAGAGACTTTCGTAGAGGCTAGAGATTGGCTTAAGGAAGTGGAAGAGTTGCTAGATATCTTTGAAGTGGAAGAGGGAAAGAAAGTCAAGTTGGCGGCTTGGTTAATGAAGGGAGAGGCCTCATTCTGGTGGGAGGTCACTAATGGAGAACGCCCTGTTGACTCTTGGGCGGATTTCAAGCAAAGGTTTGGGGCTAAGTTTCTCTCAAGGGCGGAAGAGAATCTGTTTATGGAGAAGTTCTTGAATTTGAAGCAAGGGAATCTCACGGTGAAAGAATATGTCAACAAATTCAATCAATTAGCAAGGTTTGGCATAGAGTTGGTGAATACACCGGAGAAGAAGGCTTTGAGGTTCGTTAAAGGCTTGAACGAACCATTGCAAGGAATAGCTATGACTCACATTCCTATGGGGGCCACCTTTGAGAAGCTTGTCTACATGGCACTTATGCATGAGGATGATAAGAATTCTAAGGCACCAGAGAAAAAGGGGGATCAGAAGAAACCGCAACAACAACAAGGCAAGGGTGGAAAAGGCAATGGTGACAAGAAGAAGACAAAGAAGAAGTGCTTTAATTGTGGGACACCAGGGCACCTCAGTAAGGATTGTCGCAAAAAGAAGAAGACCGGTTGCTTTCATTGTGGTGAAACAGGGCATCTTGTGAAAAACTGCCCAAAGAAGGGACAGAAAACGGGGTCTACCTCAGGAGGTCAGGTGCAAGCTCTTATAGCACCACCTCAGTCAGGGGGGCAAGTTCAGGTTCTCTCAGTTCCACCGATTCAGCAGAGAGGTAGAACTATTTCCGTTGAAAGTCTGGTTTTTCTGTGTGATCATCCAGTTCGTACTTTGTTTGACTCTGGCGCATCGCATTCTTTTATCTCATCATCGTTAGTTGAGTCACTGCACTTAGACACCAGTCTAGTTGATGATCCCTTGGTTGTTTCAAACCCAATTGGGGGCTCTATATATCTGTCCATGATATGTTTGGGTTTGAAGATTTCTATACTTAGCGTTAAGTTTAGATGTGATGCTTTTGTATTGGGCTTCACGGGCTATGGGTTGATTTTGGGCATGGACTGGTTATCCAGTAATGGTGCCGTTCTTGATTGTGAAAGGAGAGTTGTCAGGCTTATGACCCGCTTGGGTAATACTCTCGAGATCTCTTGTAATCCCATGGAATCTGTTTTGCTAAGTTATCTTGAATCGCTCGATGCTTCGGTCGAGAGTTTGCGTTCTGTCAAAGTGGTCCGGGAATATCCGGATGTGTTTGAAGAAGTGAAGGGTTTGCCTCCGAAGCGGGAGATAGATTTCCGAATTTATTTGGTGGATAATGCCAAACCAGTGTCTTTGCCAGTGCGCCACATGGCTCCTCGTGAGAGAAGAGAACTTCATAAGCAAGTAGGGGAGTTGCTTGAGAAGGGGTTCATAAGGCGAAGTATATCGGAGTGGGGAGCTCCAGTAGTGTTCGCCACGAAGGCAGATGGGTCCCTCAGACTTTGTGTGGATTATAGAGAACTTAATAAGCTCACGAAGAAGAATAGACACCCACTACCAAGGATAGATGATCTTTTTGATCAGTTGGTTGGCGCCTCAGTATTTTCGCAGATGGACTTAGCTACAGGGTTTCATCAGTTGAGGGTGGCGGAGGACAGTATAGAGAAGACTGCTTTCCGGACTCCGGATGGTTTTTATGAGTGGCTTGTGATGCCATTTGGGTTGACGAACGCCCCTGCATATTTCGTTGATTTAATGAGTAGGGTGTTCAGGGAGTTCCTTAATAAATTCGTGGTGGTCTTTGTGGATGATATCTTAGTATTCTCTAAGAGTGAAGAAGAGCATGCCTTACATCTCAAGGAAGTGTTGGAGACTCTTCGAGCACATAGTCTTAAAGCTAAATTCTCTAAATGTCATTTTTGGAGAAGAGAAGTGCGATTCTTAGGGCATGTGGTCTCTAAGGAAGGGATAGCTGTGGATCCCGCAAAGATAGTATCTATCCAGGATTGGAAAGTTCCTAGAAATGCTACCGAAGTAAGAAGTTTCTTGGGGTTGGCAGGATATTATAGGAAGTTCATCAAAGACTTCGCGAAGATATCAGCCCCATTAACCCGCTTGACGAAGAAGAATCTGGTTTTCTTATGGGACGTAGATTGTGATGATGCTTTCCGACGATTAAAGAGAGCTTTGACCACCGCTCCAGTTTTAGTGCTCCCAGATGGGAGTAAGCCGTTTGTTGTTTATACCGATGCTTGTGGGACAGGATTAGGCGCAGTCTTGATGCAGGAGGGAAGGGTAATAGCCTATGGAGGGAGACAATTGAGGGCACATGAGAAAAATTACCCTACCCATGATCTAGAGCTGGCCGCTATTGTTTTTGCGCTTAAGATTTGGCGCCATTATCTTCTTGGTGAGAGATTCGAGTTGTTCACTGACCATAAATCATTGAAGTACTTATTCTCTCAGAAGGATTTAAATTTAAGACAGCAAAGGTGGATGGAGTTCTTAGCATCCTATGATTTTGAGATAGCGTATACCCCTGGCAAGGGTAACGTGGTGGCAGACGCCTTAAGTAGAAAAAGGCTATCTTTGAGTCCATTGTTCGTGGAACGGCGAAGCTTGGAGTTTCTTTCTTTGTTTGACTTCAGACCTTCTGTTGATTTTGTACCTGGTTTGTTGGCATCCTTGGAAGTTAGACCTACCCTTTTGGGACGGATTGGCGAGGCTCAGCGAGACGACCCACAGTTGGTTGAGTTGGTAGAGAAGCTTATAAGGGGGGAGTCGTCCAGCCATTTGGGTAGATACACCATAGATGATAAGGGATGGTTGCATAGAGACGGTAGACTTTGTGTACCGCAAGATGAGGGTTTGAAGAAGGCTATTTTGGATGATGCACATCGTTCAAGAATGACTATTCATCCCGGTGGAGACAAAATGTACCAAGACATGAAGAGAGTTTTCTTCTGGGCCGGTATGAAGAAAGATGTGGCTGAATACGTGGCTAGATGCTTAGTATGCCAACAAGTTAAAGCGGAGCAAAGGAAACCCGGTGGGTTGCTACACCCATTGGAAGTTCCGCAATGGAAGTGGGATAGTGTCTCGATGGATTTCATCGATGGGTTACCGAGATCGAGGAAGGGCAATACGGGAATTTGGGTGGTGGTAGACAGACTTACCAAGAGTGCCCATTTTATACCCGTGAAGAGTAAGAGGACCGCTCCATGGCTTGCTTCAGTCTATGTTAGAGAGATTGTTAGATTGCATGGCGTACCATCCAGCATTGTGAGTGATCGAGATCCTATCTTCACTAGTGAGTTTTGGAGAAGTTTGCAAGAGGCGGTAGGGACTCAGTTGTGTTTGAGCACCGCATATCATCCTCAGACAGACGGCCAGACCGAGAGGGTGAACCGTATCTTAGAAGATCTCTTGAGGCTTTGTATCTTAGATTTTGGAGGTACATGGGAAGAACATCTTCCTTTGGTAGAGTTCGCATATAATAACAGTTTCAGTCCAGTATTGGCATGGCACCTTTCGAAGCTCTTTATGGAAGGCCTTGTCGATCTCCTACATGTTGGTGGGAATCTACAGATAAGATCTTGCTTGGGCCAGATATGGTTAGAGAAACTTCAGAGAAGATTGATTTAATTCGTAGAAGGATGAAGGCAGCGCAAGATAGACAGAAGTCTTATGCGGATCGGAGAAGGACGGATCTTGAGTTTGAGGTTGGGGATATGGTTTTTGTCAAAGTATCTCCATTGAGAAATGTTGTTCGCTTTGGGTCCGTTGGGAAGTTAGCACCGAGGTTTGTTGGACCATTTCCTATTAAGGAAAGGATTGGACGGATGGCATATAGGGTGGAGTTGCCCGACAGACTTAGTGGTGTTCACGATGTATTCCATGTATCACATTTGAGGAAGTGCTTACATGAGACCGCAGAGGTGGTAGAGCCGAGCTTGCTTAGAGATGTAGAGGTAGAGCGTGATGCGACGATTCGACGAGCTCCTACTCGCATCCTTGGGTCAGAAACTAGGAAGTTGAGGAATAGAGAAGTTCAGCTAGTGAAAGTACAATGGGGAGATGACGAAAGCAATGCTACTTGGGAGACGGAAGCGAAGATGCGTTCTTTGTATCCATTTCTTTTTGAGAGTATGTCTTTTAACTTCTCCTTTATCGCTTGTCTAGTACTTATCTTATCTTTAGTATATCCTCTCGCTAGTACCTATGACCTTTAGATAGGGTAAAACCTATGGTTGAAACATGTGTTTGAAACATGTTATGGTTGATGGATGCATGTGGATGCAATTGATTGCTAGTGGTTGCTCGTGGATGCATATACACACACATTAGGCACTAGATCGGCTCAGACACTTCATGTTGCATATTGCATAAATGGATGTGGTAGTTAGTATTGATGGATGTATCATGGCTGTGTTATCATATGGATGATGCATTTTTGTGTATGGTTGTGCACGCATGTAGAAATTTGTATGTGTCAATAGGGTTTCGCATACATATTGGATGCATGGCACTATCATGGTTTGCATTAAGGAGGTCGACTGAATCAGTAGACCGCCTGATTTTGCATTAGTATACGGACATATACACACACTTTCTGCATATGTTCATACATCATTAGAAGTTTCTAAGGACAATGGTTGCTTGTGGTTGATGGTTTAGTAGATGGTTGTTTGGTTGGTAGGATGCGTTCTTCTTAACTTAGAGATTTCGAGGGCGAAATCCTTTAAGTAGGGGAGAATGTAACACCCCGAATTTCAATTAACACTAATGGTTAGAAATTAAAGTATAATTAATCTCAGATGGAAGAACCAGTGGAAACGGGCTGCGTCATTGCGTTCGTCTCGGAAAAATACGCGAAATAGAGTCCGAGTTTTCGAGAATCGGAGTCCGTATGGCCCGGTTATGGCCCAAAGAAGTTTTAGGAAGTTTAAATTTGAAAAGCAGATTTGAAAAACAAGTTTGGAGCCAAAAGAGGAAAGGGGGGAAAAATTCCCGCCTAGCCCCATGTCGACAGCCATGTCGACAGGGGTGTCGACAGGGGTGTCGACAGCCCTGTCGACAGGGGTGTCGACACAGGGTGTCGGCCCTGCTGGTCTGGGTGCACCAGGTTTGGTCTTGGCTGAGTCTAGGGCTATGTTCTAGAGGGTTCCGAAATCTAAGGGTCCTAATCTAATCTAGGGTTAATCTAAGGGCCTAAAACACTTTCTAATCCTATAAATAAGACCCCAACCCTACCCTAATTCATTCATAATTAAACCTAGTAATTAAACTATGGCAAAATGCAACTTGATCATGGCCTCCACAAATCTATGAAGAGGGTTGCATGCTAATCACTCTCTAATCAACCTCTAATCTCTTCTTAGCATCTTAATCTTCTTCATTTGGTGTGCAAAATTGCTAGTAGTGAGTTTCTATCACTTTGATGATCTTTTGGTAAACTAATTAGATGAGATGTGATGGGATTTATGGTTTTGTATGTGGGTTAATGAGCTTTGAATCATATGATATGATGTTAGCATTAATCTTATGTTTATGCATGTTGAGTATGTATGTTTATGCATGTTGAGTATGTAAGTTTATGCAAGTTTAATATGATGTATGTTATGTTTGCATGATGCTAAATATGCAAGTTGTGGGCTATGTAATCATATGCATGTTATGCAAGTTCATGGTGATATGCTATGCAAGTTACATGTATGTAAATATGCAAGTTACATGTTTGTTAATATGCAAGTTACATGTTTGTTAATATGCAAGTTACATGTTTGTTAATATGCAAGTTACATGTAAGTAAATATGCAAGTTACATGTTTGTTAATATGCAAGATTCATGTTTGTTAATATGCAAGTTACATGTTTGTTAATATGCAAGTCACATGTAAGTAAATATGCAAGTTACATGTTTGTTAATATGCAAGTTACATGTATGTAAATATGCAAGTTACATGTTTGTAAATATGCAAGTTATATGTTTGTTAATATGCAAGTTCATGATGACACATTATGCAAGTCTATGAGTTAATATGCAAGTTTGTTATGCAAGTGAATATGTAAGTTATGTGACATATTATATGCAAGTTATGTGACATGTTATGCAAGTGCATGTGCAAGTTATGTGTTTGTTAATATGCAAGATGGCACATTTGGAACATGTTCATTCATATGCAAGTTGACACCTTCTATATGTGTTATATCATGAGAACGAAATTACGTGGGAACGATGGGGTAATTAAATGCATAAGTTAATAAGATTGTGTGAAATTAATATAATTATGCATAACATAAAATAAAGGAACATAGTATGGGAATTTGCCTATTAAGTTAGGTGTACCCATACTATGTGTTGGGAATTTACCTATTGAGTTAGGTCTACCCCATGGGAATTTACCTATTGAGTTAGGTCTACCCATGTTATGAAAAGCTTGACATTAATTAGGGATAATTAATATGGGGGTGATTAATTAGGTGTAATTAATCGACTAAGACACGAGGTTGGACTCAGTTGTAGTGTAAAACTGCCCGGACCCGACCGGCTTAACCAGTTGCTACAAATGTCAGCCCAATGTGAGAGGTCTTGGCCATAAATTAAATACGTGATTAAGGTAAAGACACGAGGTTAGACTCTGTTATGACGTAAGACTGCCCGGATTCTACCGGCTTAACCAGGCGGTCATAACAGTCAGTCTAATGTGGGAGGTCTTTACGGGAGATCACGGTCTTAATTAATTAAGAAACACTTAACCATTATAGCATGTAGTGGGACATGAGGGGTTAAGTGGGTGCCTTGGGTGGCATGTGGAATCTTAAGTGGGTTGCCTTGGGTGGCAATAGAAAATACGATTAGAGTACTTAACCAAGAGAAACATGTAATTAAACATGATTAAAGGGTTAAGTGGGATACACTAGATATTTGACAAGCTTAAGTGGGTAGCTTGTGGGGGCCCATTTCAACCAATATCCCAAAACGTATCTTTGTGGGCTCGACCCATGTCGAGTAACGGGACACGCATATTGGGCTTGATTATAAGAGGCCAAAACGGGTTAGCGGTGGCAACGCAAGTCCAACGGGCTTCATATGCGTGAGTGGGCCCGGGCTGGTAGGTAAGCCGTTGTTGCATCGTGTAGATATAAGCCGTGCACCGTTAGTTTTATCAGGTTGCCACGTTGGGGAATGGTACACCCCACGGTGGGGCCAGCACGGGTATCTACGTTAGGGAGCCGATCGAATGGGGAGTAGTGTGTACATCTGGTGGATTGTAGGGCCCCGTGGCGCCTACTTGGTCACCTAGGGGTACGCAAGTACTATTAGGTTAATTTTAAAAGTCCTTGGGTGGGATCAACCTTTAAGTTAGGAACGACTGGTGTGGTGCAGTTTAGTAATTTACCTTAGGAAGGGTAGATGCGTCTTTATCTTTTATCTTAGTTTAGTTAACTGCTTAGTATAGCCGTTCATCCCTATATGTTACCGTATATCAAGTTATGTCTTCTCTGGTTACTTTAACGATTGTATTGTTAAAGTTATAGGACTCACTCAGACTTATGTCTGACCCCGTTGTTTTTACCTTTTTCCCAACCCTCAGGTCCTACGGTGGATCCTAGCAGTAGTGGAGCTTGATCGGATTGCTGTTCCAGTCTTTAGGAGCTTGGATAGATGTAAAGCTCCAGTTATCCAGTTATCTTTTCTTTTGTTTTGGCTATTGTGTGAGAGTGGGATTATGTACTTCTTTATTTTGATGGATATTGTACTTGACTTTTATTTTGGTTTTATGATGTAACCAGACATGTTTTACTTCCGCTGTTATGAGAAGATGTTTTAAAATTTCAAGTACTGTTTATATCTGTCTTGTTGTAATTTTTCTGTTCTATATTCACTAAAATACTCCACCGATGCTATGGCATTCCCTTAGTGAGTGACCATAGCGGGAGTGGGGTGTTACAAATATTCATTTACAAATCAGACAGTTTGTTTATGTACTCCCATTTGACTGATATTAATTGGGACGATAATTTTTACACATCGCCCAAATGCACAAATAATGAACGGTATTTGTTGTCTGAAACACCACACAGATATTGGGATGATATTTGACATACATTAATCCCAATATTTAGTTGTATGTCAATCGATGGGTTGACAGATTGTATAAGCGTTATTTATTTATTTTAATGCTTATACAGTGGTAGAATGCACTCTGCATGATGTGTGGATGTTTAATGATTATTTATCATTATTGTGAATACATGCGATGTATGGAAATCCATATAAATATATTTATATGGTAATTGATTGAGTATGATTCCAATTCAGACAAAACGAATAGTCTTAAAATAATATATAGTATAACTTTCAAATATTATTCAGAATAGTTTTAAAATGACATATAATATAGTTTTCAAGTATTATTCAGAATAGTTTTAAAATAATATATAGTATAGTTTTCAAATATTATTCAGAATAGTTTTAAAATAATATATAGTGTAGTTTTCAAATACTATCCTGTATAGTTTTAAATTAATATATAGTATAGTTTTCAAATATTATTCGGTATAGTTTTAAAACTAATATTCTGTATAGTTTTAAAATAATATTCAATATAGATAAAAATGTGAATATGATGTCCGATTTTGGATTGACGAGAAAATATTGAAATGTATGTGAAGCTATGTTGATTGGCTTTGGACCATTTTGACGTAAATGATATTTATATCGATTTTATTCATTTTTATAATTAATATAGAAAAAGAAATGATTTCAAAATATGATATTTTGAAAATATTATCATTTTAAGATTATAATGATATAGAATATTCAATTTTGATTTAAAATTGAAAATGAAGTTAGAATCGTTTTAAAACGAATTTATAAACGATTTATAAAATATGTTCTAAATGGAAATCGATGAAATATATAATATATATTATATATTTAATGGCCTGAATAGAACGCGTCGTGCAGCGACCGTTCACAAATTTCGACCATTGACTTCAAATTGACATTACGGGAGATCCGACCGTCGGATTCTCCTAAACCAGAACCGCTGGGTTCGTATCGAAAAGAGTATTCCAATGAATATAAGTGATTTGAAATCTAACAGTTGGATTTGGAATTATGTCCAAATCAAATTTGAAAAAGTCGCTATGGATGCAGTTCGGTGGCCGTTATTGGAAACCGACTGTATGGCCTTGATAAAATTAATAACAATATTAATAATTTGTGTGAAGTCATAATAAATGATTTGAAAAGAATTTGGATGAAAAATTCCACGTTTGTAAAGATAAAAATACATTTTTTTTATCAAAATGAACTAGTTATTAACTAGTAAGATAATCCAGCGTTTTTAAAGAGATAAATTGGATTTGAAATGGTTAAATAAATAGAATTTTCCAATGAATCAATTGGAATGGAAATAATCTTTGAGATATTTTGATATTGGATTCTATGGTTATACAAATATTGTTATGGGAATTTGGAAGATACAGATATCGTTATTCCCAATACGATATCCTTTAGTTTCAGAATTTGATATTAAATATAAGCCGATATATTTTCTATTTAGAGTCTCGTATTTAATATTAAATTGGATTTTGGGTTTGTCATGAATGGTGTCTTCAGTAACAGTGTTCTTAAACCCAGTTGAGAAAAGAATAAATCTTTTAATTAAGATTTAGTGAAGTTTACCAATAAATTAATATTTAATTTGAATTGAATAAAAGAATTGGATTTGTGGGTTTATCGTGAATGGTGTTTTAAATAACACTTGTTGTTTAACCCAATTAACAGTGAAGATATTGTTGTATATAACGGTGTTGTATACACAATTATATGATTTTTGTTTGATGATAACAACCAAATAAATATTATTTTAATGTGTTTGATATTGTACTATTATTGTACATTACAGACATGAATATAATATTTATATTTAAATAAAATACGACTGTACAGAAATTCAAATATTCACAGTGTTTTATTTAAATATAATATTTTTTTTCAATATTCAAACAGTACAAATTTTTTAACTCCACTATTTGTACATCACTGTATTACATATCAAATACAATTCCATATACAGTGTACTCCACTACAACACTCTATCTTTCAGTCACAGTTTCACTCATTCATTCTTTTACACAGACTCGTATACATATACACTTTTTCACAATGTTCTTGTCTTCAGTCTTCTGTCTTCACAGCATCTTCACTGTCAGTCCAGTCACCGTCTGCTTACCTGTAACATGAAACAGAAAACACTCAGTACACTGCAATAGAAATAAAACTGAACACATGCAAATATAAATTTTTATTTTTAAAATTCTATTTGCCTCAGTTTTCTGGTGTGTTTCTCATCCTTTTTCATGACTTGATCTGATATGTTAATGCAGCACGCGCACAATATATGTATACACATACATGTGTATGTACATACACATACTATAGTGCAGGGACAAGAAAATCAGACCGATGGCTGCATATACACACGTGTATAAATATACACGTGTGCACTGCCTCGCCAATCAGCGAGCAACTGAGGAGTAGCCACATGGACCATCTCGACTCAGTGCAACACTTAAATATCAATGCATTTCATGTCGAGCAAAGTCAAGCTAATACAAGCTGAAGTGTACAAACATTCACAAGTGGCAACATATCAGGTAAACAATGATGAACAGTGTGACATCTTTCAAGTAAACATGGCCGAGCAGCAACAATATTGGTTCAGCATAACTCAAGTCAAATTGATTCAATAGCAAGTTCAAGACTGGGTGAAGAAATGCATGATTTGCAAGCAAGGCTCATGGCAACAGCATATTACAATGGTCATGGAAGTGTCATCGCAAGTGGGAGTAAACAAAACAATTCAAATGCAGCTCAAACAAATGGAGCAAGTCAGAAATGAACAAGCACAAATGGGTCGAGTAACATGAATGGTTGGTACAGCAATTTCAAGTCCAAACAAGTCATTTTTCAAGTGCAACATGTAGACATCACAAACCAAAGCAAGCACATATGTGCATAGATTCACAACCTCAAACACAGAATTGAACTCAACAAGGCATGACAAAGTCAGTTCAGTTATATAAAGGAGCAAATGAGAATTTCCAGTTTTTCATCTACTTTTTCAGGATATTCAGTTTTTGGCATTCACATAAATTTATCAATCAATGCCGAGCAAATTATCTGGAAATTCAAGGCAAGCTAAAAGAGGAAATATGTACAAACAAGGCCAAGAAAATCAGCTTACAAATCAGCTTTTTTAAATCGGGCAAGTTATCAAAATTCACATGGGCCAAAAAATTCACATTTTCTAGAAATGTGCAAAGGCTATAAATGGGTTTCCAAATTCCTTTTATTAAATTCATTTTAACAGTTCTGTTTTAGACTGTATCAACCTTGGCAATACAATGTTTGGCAACAATTATATATGGGATCAATCAAACAATTCAACTCGCCAACAATGTACTAAAAGATTTTCAGAAATGAAGATAGCATTTTCTGGCAAGTTTTTATTTTGTCAAATAAAACAGACATAGATAGGAAAGTCTTTTTGGAAAGATTTTGTCATAGAAAAGATTTGCTCATCAATCTTCATATGTAGCAAATTAATTTGTTTCCAGAAATTACAGGAAATCCAAATTCATTCAAGACAGTTTTTTTATCAAGGCAAATATTCATTCACGGCAATCATATCTCAGAGGATTCAAGGCAAAAAATTAAATCATGCATGGGATGTTTCTATTAGCAAATTCGAAGAGAGTCTTCTGAGAAACAAATCAATAAGTTCTTTCTTGGCAAGAATCATGTGTGGCAAAAATGGTTCGAGAGATGCAAAGGCAGCTATTCTTTTCAGAATAAATCACACAGGGCAAATGGAAATTATTCATGTTTCCAATCTGACACTTAAGGCATAAACAAAATCATGCAATAAATCAGAGGATTAAAAGTCGAGCAAAATCAGGCAACAAATCAAAAGGGGCAACGCAGAATCAGATCAAGCCACTAATGCGAAATCAGAGAGTTATTTTAGGGTTTTATTTTACCCTATATTACACGCATATCATCACAGGCAAACCAGAGATGGGAAACACACAAAAATCAATTCAACCATTTTCAAAGCAAGAGAATTCAGAGAAACTCACTTAGTAATCCTTTGCTTTTCGATCGAGAGAAAATCCTTTCAAATCAGAAAGCAACAATCGAAGCATCAAGCCACAAAGCATCGAGCTTTAGAGATTAATCCATACATCAAGCAGTTGAATTGATTTGGAGTCGGAGAGAAACCCTAGAAAGATTTCAGAGCCGCCGCCATTTTTGTATTTCCTCAAAAGGAAAGTGAACGGGATCAAATGAACAAAAGGGTGGAACCAATTCAAATGAGGCCGGCCAAGTTTTGTTTAAAGGCTAAATATTTAAACACCTAGGGTTTTCTTTGTTTATTTAATTTTGTTTTGTTTTGATTTTTCTTCTGAAAATAATTCTGAACAGTTTTTCTAGAAGTCTGTAAAATTCTAGAGTTCCAGTCAGGGTGTTGACTGGCAGTCCACTGGAGTCTGTAAAATCTGGGTTACGAGTTACAGGGTTTGTAATTCGGGAAATCTGATCGAGTGAATATCAATCAGTCTAGGGTTTTGAGCGTAGGGTTAGGACAGGAGCAGGCGCTGCCAGTGTACATGGTCTTGTATGCGGGATCTGTTTATAACACCTAGTAGAAACCTTAGGAATGCAGCAGTCGGCAGGGTTTTTCCGAAGCTGGGTATATCTGTGTGTGATTTATTTTCTACACTTTTAATTCTGCTGCATTCTGTGATCTGTTTATTATTTTAATATCCTGTCAGTTTTTCAATTCAGTTTAAAAACTGTGATAAACCCTATTCACCCCCCCTCTAGGGTTAATCTAGATCCAACATTTGGTATCAGAGCAGGTATTTTCTTTAACTCTAGAGAGATGGATAATCCTAGTTGTCGGTTTAGTGAGAGTCAGTTCAGTTCATCTCCAACTATTTTCACTGGAACAGATTTTTTAAACTGGAAATCCAGAATGGAATTTTATTTAAAATCTGTTAATATTAAATGTTGGGATGTTATTATCAATGGGTACGATATGGTAGATAAAGTTTTTAATTCTCGTGCTATACATATTCTATATTCTTATCTTGATGATGATCAATACAGTCTGATCTCACATTGTTTATCTGCACAGGAAATCTGGGATACTCTCAATACGAAGTATGGAAAATCTGACAACAGCTCAAAACCCCAGAATGTCAACTCAGATTCAGAATTCTGTTTAATAGGATTTACAAATGAAAATTCAAAAGGATCAGATGATGGAGAATCAACGGATGCTGAAGTCGAAAATTTCTCATATGAAGATTTGGTTTATATGTGTGTTGATTTAACTAAATCTGTTGATAAACTCAAATCTAAAAACAAATCTCTTAAATCTAGGAATTCTGAGTTGACCAGCAAAATTGATGATTTGGAATCACAGCTTGAATATTTTAAAAATTCTTCAAATTCTGATTGCAAAAATTGTTTGAAATTGGAAACCAATCTTGTTCATCTCAATAAAATTATTCAAAAGTTTGAAAATGAAATTCTGATCTTAAAAAACAACAAGATTGAGTTACCAAGTTTGAACAATCATCTGCAAAAGGAATTTGAAAATTTTAAAACTAGTATTCATTCCAAACTTGAAATTGCTGAAAAGGAAAATTTGTTGAAATCGAATTCGATTTTGAAAGAACTTGAAAACGAGATTGAAAATTTCAAGAAATTTGAGTCTGAAAGTCGAAAACATTTTGAGTTTGAAATTGTTGAATCCCAAACCAAAATTAAATCACTTGAATCTGAAAATTTGGTTTTGAAACAATATGATGCTGAAAGGAAGATCATTGATAACCGCTGTTTAGATTTAATAAAAGAGAACGGTGATCTTAAATTCAAAATTCAACGACTAGAGTCAACTTTGACTAAATTTTCTAATAGTGAAAAGTCGTTGAATATGTTGTTGCAAAACCAAAATTCTGTTGGAAATAAACATGGTCTTGGATTTGGGAAAACAAATGTTTTTGAAAATCGCAATTCAAATGTTTTTAAAAATCCTCTAAACTGCTTTGAAAAGAATGGACTTAAAAATCTGAACTTTGAAAATTCCAAAGGATTTTTGAAACAAAAACAAAATGAAAAATTATTTTATGATAAATCACTTAAACATATCTGGATCCCAAAAGGAAATAAAACGAATTCAGTTAACTTCAAACAGATCTGGGTTCCTAAGGGTACAAAGGTTAATTCTGATGGTTTGTTATATAAACAAGTCTGGGTACCAAAATATGTGAATAAAACTGTGAGTGGTTTTACAAACTTTGTTAGACCACTCGATTCTATAAACTGTTAGGTACCGGAGGAGGCTGAGGGATTGCTGTGCAAAAAGAGATTTGAAACCAAGCTGGACTATATTTCTGTATCATTCCCAGTTCCTTAGCCATGTATGTTGAGTTAGAGATTTTTTTTGCTTACATCATATTCTGGTATGATCTCTAACCTCAACTTTGTAAATATTTTTTTATTTTGTTTATTCCTCCTTCTACCCCATTCTATCTTTTGTTTTTGATTTGTCACTGCCATATTATTAGTATTTTATTCTGGGCATCCTTAAACTTCCAATTGTAGAATGCTGGAAATTCACTTCATTTATATAATACTCTAATGTTTTAACCATTCCCAGATCTTGAATTTAAGCTTGTAAATTCTGCAATTGTTTTGAGGTTTATTTTCTATTTTCTGAATTCATAACAGTGTTGATGTATTCATATCATATCTTGAACACTGTTAATATGAATTCTAAATTTTTTGAAGATCTGAAAAACAATTGAAATCTCACACATCTCTGCTGTTCTGAGTTTATTCTAATTCATTTTAGAAAAGCTTGAAATATTATACTCATTACGACACTATGCTATTTACCAGTTGTGGTAATTTCATTGATTTTCAGATTGGCTTGGATATTTTGTTTGGTCTTGAATCCTTGCTTACATCTAGTTTGTTTTTTTGTTTGTTTGAGATCACTTGAAAATTTATGATATTTTGAATCTTACACATCTCTCAGATCTGAATTTATTATCCTGTGTAATTGATTCACTGTATCTCAAGATGTACATTTTTTTCAAGTGATTTTAAATAAACCACTATTTTTGGATCATGAATTATTAATCAATCTTGATGTAAATGATTTGAAATTTGTCTTGTAATTGTCAGAAAAATTTGTGAAAAATTCTTTTGAAAAATGGTCATTAAAACTCACTGCTATTTCATGATGTATTTGATTTGAATATATGTTTGTTTAAAATCATTTGAAATTATTGATTTATTGAATCTCACACATATCTTGAATCTAAAATTAATATTCTGGTGTGATTGATTCACTGAATCTTGAGAATTTGATATTCCTCAAATGATTTCAAATAAATGGTATTTTTTTAAATCATTGGATCATAAATCGTCTTATGTGACTGTCATCTTGACAAGTATGATTTGAAATTATTTTATGTGCTACTCTGATACTGTTTTTGAAAAATGTTTGTTTTGGAATCATCTGTTTGCTGCTCTGATACATGTGCATAATCTATTATCTCGTTTGTTTGGGCTTGATACTTAATAATTCTTTTGTCTATGACATTATTGTTTAGTATCATGTTAAAATTCCTCGTAAATAGAAACACCAAGTGACATCAGAAGCGCCTTATATTTGTCTCACCCATCTGTACTAAGATTCAAAATTTTCACCTTGTATAGATCCATACATTTTTTTTTTTGCCTTATACAAATAAATGTGCTAAATTTGTCTGGCTGGGTTTGTGTTTAAATTTCTTTAGCCTGAGATGTCCATGATAGTCCATCAGGGTGTAATTAAATTCCTCGATAAGCGAGAACATTTGGTATCAGCCTTTTTCACTTATCTGTTTTTTGAATTATCACCCCTGTATAGATTCAATTTTTTTTATAAATCTGTTTAATTTCTTCTTGTAATTGTTTTTCAATTTTAAAATTATTTATTTTTTATTCATTCAGAAATTGAAATCAATATCCAATTTGTGCTGTGTTTATAATTAATCAAAATTATTATCAGTTTTTGAAATTGTGATGAATTGTGACTGCAGTGTATTTCACAACAAGAGGAGATTTCATTTGGATTTTCATGATGGTTGAATATTAATTATAATATCTTTGAACTGGCAAATATTTCACGACCATCTCCTTTATCTATCACCCGTCTGCCATCCTTCATGATTTTATATTAATATGGAGAGTTTATTTTTTTTAAGAAAAATCATCTTGTTTTAAAACAGTGAAAATTATTTGTGATAGAAATGGTACTATATTATTATTCAGAATTAGTGAGAATTGAAAATTTTCAATAATCCCTGTACAGTCGAGCTTATTTCGTAATATAATCAATTTAGAAATTTATTTCACAGTCCATTTCTGTGCCTACCACATTTCTATCATCCATATTGGTTTCATATACCGAGGAGTTTTATTTCTTTTATAAAGCTGAAAATGATAAAAATATAATTAATATATAAGAGTGTCTCTAACCTCATTTAAAAATCCAAGCTCTGGTTATGCATGGTTATGAGACGTCTTATAATTTAAGCTGCGACTGATCCCATTTAAAAATCCAAGCTCTGGTTATGCGTGGTCAGTGTGCTCTTAAATAAAAAGGAAATAAAGTGCTAAAATTAGAAATAAATTTTGAAATTCTCCTCAGAGTATAAAAGCCAGCCTATCAATCCATCTTCTATTCTGTGAAATATGTTGAATTTTTATGACGTATTATGATTTGTTGATTGATGGCTACTGGGATTTGAGACTATCTGATTTTGTCACTTAAGTTGAATTTATAACTATAGGCAAAATCCATCACTATATTTTGTGCTTTATCTTTTATAAAATTCTTTTGGAAAATAATTGAAAAATATTTTTTTGAAACTCTCTCTATTTTATATAAAATTCCTCGTAAATCCGTCATTCTCTACAATGTGAGATATGCCACCAGTTCTTAGTTTATTATGATTTTTGTTTGACTGATTGAGATTTATGATGACTATTCTTCCTCTTATGCTGAATTTTTTTTTGTCATTCTTCATCTGTATTTTAAATTTCTGTATCCTTTTGATGATAACAAAAGGGGGAGAATGGATTAGATTTTGATTTATGAGTGAATATTTTATAAATATTTTTAATTTTGAAAATTCATTATTATTCATACATTTCACTCATGCACAGTTATAGGGGGAGTTGTCTGTTGTAGGGGGAGCTAATAAATAGAGGGAGTTCAACATTCATTGTCAAACACATCTAATAAATAGAGGGAGTTCAACATTCATTGTCAAACACATCTATTGTATACGAAATCTTTTATTTGTTTGTCATCATCAAAAGGGGGAGATTGTTGTATATAACGGTGTTGTATACACAATTATATGATTTTTGTTTGATGATAACAACCAAATAAATATTATTTTAATGTGTTTGATATTGTACTATTATTGTACATTACAGACAGGAATATAATATTTATATTTAAATAAAATACGACTGTACAGAAATTCAAATATTCACAGTGTTTTATTTAAATATAATATTTTATTTCAATATTCAAACAGTACAAATTTTTTAACTCCACTATTTGTACATCACTGTATTACATATCAAATACAATTCCATATACAGCGTTCTCCACTACAACACTCTATCTTTCATTCACAGTTTCACTCATTCATTCTTTTACACAGACTCGTATACATATACACTTTTTCACACTGTTCTTGTCTTCAGTCTTCTGTCTTCACAGCATCTTCACTGTCAGTCCAGTCACCGTCTGCTTACCTGTCACATGAAATAGAAAACACACAGTACACTGCAATAGAAATAAAACTGAACACATGCAAATATAAATTTTTATTTTTAAAATTCTATTTGCCTCAGTTTTCTGGTGTGTTTCTCATCCTTTTTCATGACTTGATCTGATATGTTAATGCAGTACGCGCACAATATATGTATACACATACATGTGTATGTACATACACATACTATAGTGCAGGGACAAGAAAATCAGACCGATGGCTGCATATACACACGTGTATAAATATACACGTGTGCACTGCCTCGCCAATCAGCGAGCAACTGAGGAGTAGCCACATGGACCATCTCGACTCAGTGCAACACTTAAATATCAATGCATTTCATGTCGAGCAAAGTCAAGCTAATACAAGCTGAAGTGTACAAACATTCACAAGTGGCAACATATCAGGTAAACAATGGTGAACAGTGTGACATCTTTCAAGTAAACATGGCCAAGCAGCAACAATATTGGTTCAGCATAACTCAAGTCAAATTGATTCAATAGCAAGTTCAAGACTGGGTGAAGCAATGCATGATTTGCAAGCAAGGCTCATGGCAACAGCATATTACAATGGTCATGGAAGTGTCATCGCAAGTGGGAGTAAACAAAACAATTCAAATGCAGCTCAAACAAATGGAGCAAGTCAGAAATGAACAAGCACAAATGGGTCGAGTAACATGAATGGTTGGTACAGCAATTTCAAGTCCAAACAAGTCATTTTTCAAGTGCAACATGTAGACATCACAAACCAAAGCAAGCACATATGTGCATAGATTCACAACCTCAAACACAGCATTGAACTCATACAAGGCATGACAAAGTCAGTTCAGTTATATAAAGGAGCAAATGAGAATTTCCAGTTTTTCATCTACTTTTTCAGGAAATTCAGTTTTTGGCATTCACATAAATTTATCAATCAATGCCGAGCAAATTATCTGGAAATTCAAGGCAAGCTAAAAGAGGAAATATGTACAAACAAGGCCAAGAAAATCAGCTTACAAATCAGCATTTTAAATCGGGCAAGTTATCAAAATTCACATGGGCCAGAAAATTCACATTTTCCAGAAATGTGCAAAGGCAATAAATGGGTTTCCAAATTCCTTTTATTAAATTCATTATAACAGTTCTGTTTTAGACTGTATCAACCTTGGCAATACAATGTTTGGCAACAATTATATATGGGATCAATCAAACAATTCAACTCGCCAACAATGTACTAAAAGATTTTCAGAAATGAATATTGCATTTTCTGGCAAGTTTTTATTTTGTCAAATAAAACAGACATAGATAGGAAAGTCTTTTTGGAAAGATTTTGTCATAGAAAAGATTTGCTCATCAATCTTCATATGTAGCAAATTAATTTGTTTCCAGAAATTACAGGAAATCCAAATTCATTCAAGACAGTTTTTTTTATCAAGGCAAATATTCATTCACGGCAATCATATCTCAGAGGATTCAAGGCAGAAAATTAAATCATGCATGGGATGTTTCTGTTAGCAAATTCGAAGAGAGTCTTCTGAGAAACAAATCAATAAGTTCTTTTTTGGCAAGAATCATGTGTGGCAAAAATGGTTCGAGAGATGCAAAGGCAGCTATTCTTTTCAGAATAAATCACACAGGGCAAATGGAAATTATTCATGTTTCCAATCTGACACTTAAGGCATAAACAAAATCACGCAATAAATCAGAGGATTAAAAGTCGAGCAAAATCAGGCAACAAATCAAAAGGGGCAACGCAGAATCAGATCAAGCCACTAATGCGAAATCAGAGAGTTATTTTAGGGTTTTATTTTACCCTATATTACACGCATATCATCACAGGCAAACCAGAGATGGGAAACACACAAAAATCAATTCAACCATTTTCAAAGCAAGAGAATTCAGAGAAACTCACTTAGTAATCCTTTGCTTTTCGATCGAGAGAAAATCCTTTCAAATCAGAAAGCAACAATCGAAGCATCAAGCCACAAAGCATCGAGCTTTAGAGATTAATCCATACATCAAGCAGTTGAATTGATTTGGAGTCGGAGAGAAACCCTAGAAAGATTTCAGAGCCGCCGCCATTTTTGTATTTCCTCAAAAGGAAAGTGAACGGGATCAAATGAACAAAAGGGTGGAACCAATTCAAATGAGGCCGGCCAAGTTTTGTTTAAAGGCTAAATATTTAAACACCTAGGGTTTTCTTTGTTTATTTAATTTTGTTTTGTTTTGATTTTTCTTCTGAAAACAATTCTGAACAGTTTTTCTAGAAGTCTGTAAAATTCTAGAGTTCCAGTCAGGGTGTTGACTGGCAGTCCACTGGAGTCTGTAAAATCTGGGTTACGAGTTACAGGGTTTGTAATTCGGGAAATCTGATCGAGTGAATATCAATCAGTCTAGGGTTTTGAGCGTAGGGTTAGGACAGGAGCAGGCGCTGCCAGTGTACATGGTCTTGTATGCGGGATCTGTTTATAACACCTAGTAGAAACCTTAGGAATGCAGCAGTCGGCAGGGTTTTTCCGAAGCTGGGTATATCTGTGTGTGATTTATTTTCTACACTTTTAATTCTGCTGCATTCTGTGATCTGCTTATTATTTTAATATCCTGTCAGTTTTTCAATTCAGTTTAAAAACTGTGATAAACCCTATTCACCCCCCCTCTAGGGTTAATCTAGATCCAACAGATATGATTTGGAATTTATAAATCTTTTAACTAAGATTTAATGAAAATTTTCGAAAGTAGCGTTTTCCAATTTAATATATTAAATTGGAATTGAGTGCAATTCGATTTGGTAATATTCGAAGTGAGCTTCTGTAGAGGAAGATTGTTAATATATATGGAAGTTAAAAGGCTTTGCCGTTATTCCATTTATATTATTGGTTGGATACGGAAATTTATATCGATTATATATATTGATCTGTTTTCCGTGAATATTCCATAATTAATGGAATGTGATTTTTGGTTTATCATGAACTGTGTTTTTAATGACATTGGTTCTTTAACCCAGTTAAAGACAGGATTACATGTCTAACATTGTATTTCGAACTATATTGTTGATCTCTGCTAAATATATATCTGTTTGGTGGTGGAGAATTTATTCACTTGCTTAACACCATTCTCTGAGACGTACGAGCTTAGAGGTTATATATCGGCAGAAATCAATAATACGGTATAGATTGTCGATGCGGCATGTTTGTGTTTCCAAAGTTAAATAATCATTGATAATGATTTTTGTGAAGATTAAAACTAAATGAAGTTTTAATGAATCTTTAATTAGATTGAAATGTGAATATGATAATTTAAATTATTATATTTGGCAAATGATCGAGAATGGAGTATCACTAGTTTTTCTCCAAGCGATAGTCAAATCTTTAACTAGATTTGAACGGGAAATGGTAATTAATTTTTACTGATAACACAGTGGTGTTAGATATGGAGTATCACTAATTTTGCTCCACGGGATGAATAGGTTGGGATTGGGATAATAAAAGAAATGATTACTTCGGTATGACTCGTTAATCCCGACTAGTCGGATAAACCTTAGTTCGGTTTAGAATTGAAAAGATAATGAAATCTTTTGAAATGATATCTAAAGGAAGATTAAAGCAATAGTTTAAATAAACTTATCTTTGATAAAATTAATGGGAAACTTTCCCAAAGGATATGAATATTTGAATAGAAGAATATTCAGAATTGGAATGAGGCGTATGTTGTGATTTTATAGCACTTGATTATCACTACAACAAAATGACCTATTGCAATGGTGGAAAACCGTTGTAATATACATTTTACAATGGTGGCTAACCGTCGTGTATTAAGAAGTTGTAATAGAATAAAATCTTTTACAACTTTTTTGCACCGTTGTAATATGTATATTTTACAACTTTTTTCCACCGTTGTAATAAACTTTATTACAACAGTTATGCACCGTTGTAATAATATCTACTACAACTGTAATTGTGATTGACAGTTGCATTTTAAAAAATAGACATCTTTTACAACTGAAATGAACAATACACTAAACATAGAGATACTCCATATGCAAAACAAATATTACAGTTATTTGCAAAATAATTTATTTAAATACTCAAAATTTAATATTACATACAATAATTTTTAGAAAATATTTCCGTATTATTACAAGGTCATACACCAACTTGCGTGTTTGACATCAAACAACAATGATACAAAAACACTTCCAAACAAACAAGCCAACAATGACACAGAAAATATGCTTCCAAACAAACCGGGCTGGAAAAATGACATGAGAGACTCACTTGCAACACCATTTCACCATTAAGTTGAGTTCCTTGACTTGTAACCAGGAGGAGGCAAGCTACCAATCGAATCTGATGCATCAAGAAATCCAAAAGATAATTACTTCATCTCAAGTCACCCCAATAGCATAAGAACCACAGCTTCAACATTGCAACACTACATACCAATACACATTAACTAGAGAAACACCTTGCCTCAAACAAGCCGACACACCAAGCATAGGAGATAACACAGCACATTTCTAACCATCCTCAGACCAAATGTCGCCACATAGTTATGAGAACATTAGGGTATAAAGCAAACTTGGATGAAAATAGGCTTCAGAAGACTAGTAGTTAGACCAGAGAAACAATAAAATGAATAAATCCCAAAAGAAAAACATAGAAGGGATGACGATGGCACAAATGAAGACAGAAGGGGACATCTCGTTCAAGACAAGACAACCACACCACAGTCAAGTTGATAACCTAACGACTGCCAGCAAAATACACTCAATCGATCAAAGACTAAGGAAAACACCACAAACGACCAAGAAACCACATCAACTCTAGCGCTGGCCATACAAAAAGAAACACGGGACATATAACTCACCAAAAAGAGGAGAACAAGCTACATAACCTCATAAAAATAAACCACAACTCATTTTTATGCTCAATAAGAGGTTAGCAAACTTGGTAAACTTTGTGATTCAGATTAAAGCAGGAAACCAGAGAAGAAGGTCGAAGGCGAAGTCGTGATGCTAGCCTAAATCAAAGACGATGAGCAAATCGCTAAAAGCAGAAGGCACACCGCAATAAAGTCGAATGAAGGGAAATATGGTGATGGGATCGCTCACGAGGGGGCGCGAAAAAGCAGATCTGGAATGAAGGAAAAAAGGGAACGGCGAAAAAGTTGAAAACGTGCTCTATTCTATCTACTACTTCTGGTAAAGGTTTTGTTGAGCGTAAGTTTTTTGAGGAGAAAGGAATTGGGGATCGAGTTTTTGAGGTGGCATGAGTTTTTTGAAGAGAACATGAGAGGTCGGCCCACGGAAGGCTCTAGAAATACAAGACGACGTGAACTGTTTTGGAGCCAAATTTTCAGTTTTGCCGCCCTGAGTTTCATCCATTTGCATTAACACAGACCGCCACTTTTCCATCGTTCAGCATAAAAACGCGTTTTTCTATTAGAAAAAATAAGAATATTACTAACTATTACAACTTTAGATTCTAGAGTAAACTATATGTGTCCCTATTTTCTCTCTGTCTTCTACCTAAGACTTGTCATAGGATGCATTTTCAATTGCCTATGCAATTTAGTTTTTTTCATGTAAATTGAACAACTAGTACCAAAATTGGAAGAAGTAAAAATTTATAAATTAGAATTATTAAGTAAAATTTTATGTTAAATATAATATGAATTTCTCGAGAATTAAATTTTACAAAAATAAAAAATATTACTTATTAATAATAGTTATTCTTAATTATCTCTAATTTTTTCTTAGTTATAATAGAATTTTAACTATTAAAAGTTAGTTATTATGTACGTAGTACTAATTATTTACTATTAAATATTTAACAGTAATTATTAAAAAAAACTATTATTTGTTAATAAAATCGTTTTAATTATTAGTTACCAAAATTACTTACTAATATTAAATATTACTTCTTATTTAGTACTTCTTAATTATTAGTATTAATAATTATTTCTTAATTATTTATTACTAAAAATTAATTATTAATTATTTAACAATACCGATAACTTATTGTTCAATATACTAGTTATTAATATTAATTGTTGAAAATTATTTACTAACTCTTGATTATTTAATAGAAATTATTAATATTATTAATTAATTATTATTATACTAATTACTAATTAGAAAATGTTAATTGTTAAAACTGTCACTTATTACAACAGGTAAGAGTGAAAAATTGTAATAGGCATTTATTACAATAGTCACAATAAAAAAATTGTTAGAAATATGTTTATTACAACTTTAGTGAACTGACTGTTGTAAAAAACATTTATTACAACTGTGCATTTTCCACCGTTGTAAAATGAAAGTTGTAATACAATATTTTTGTTGTAGTGTATAATATACGCGAGTTATTCGAAAAGACCGGGTTTATCCCATTCTGAATAATTAATACGACAATAAGTCGATGATGAAGACGGTAGTTGAAGGCCGGAGATCTTCACATCGTTTGGATGATTACTGATATCTTGATTGGGATGTACACCCAAGACAAGGTAATAAGTGGTGATCGTCCAGACGTACTTGGAGATCGACCGGATATGCGAGGACCTCTCTCCTGTATTGGACATATGGGACTAGGAATAAGGTGCCTCCGGTTTCGTTCAGATCCAGAATGAACTAGTAAATGGATGTGTGTCTGACATTGGATTTTATTCTGTGTTGATTGCTTTCTATTAAATATATATCTATTTGGTGGCGGAGAATTTATTCTCTTTCTTAACACCCTTCTTTGAGATGTACGAGCTTAGAGGTTATATATCGATAGACATTAGTCGCATGGCGTGAATTGTCAGTGTGGCACGCTGAGATGCAAGTGATCAAGTCTTCTATCGAAAAGTAGAGTCTTGTGGTTGACGATCAAAACATGGCATTAAATAGCATAGCTTTGTGTATAGCGTTAATTCGTAAGCCTCACACCCTGGTATGAACCAGAAACGGGAGACGACTACAGGGAGAACATGCATTTCTTTCTAGCTAGGAGTGCTGTCATGGCATGGAACCCAGATGTGACGGCCCGCCCCGTACCAGCCTGCATTTCCTCCGAAGGTGTGCTGTACACATACCCGACTAGCACGGAACGGTCGTCAAAGAAAGGAAAGAAGAGAATTAACTAACGAGGAACCTGTAGAATGTCTCACAACACATAGAACAAAATATAATAATAACGTACTTGACATAAAACAGGTGAGACAGTGCATAAGCTGAAACAACTAACATAGCAGCGGAAAATCCAAGTACAGCTTATGATTCAAAGTTAAACATTATTACAACTTTTCAAACTGTCTCAAAAACAAAAGCAAGATAAAGGAGGTACACTACTAATGCCCAAGTAGCGACCACCAACGACACAGGGAGAATATCTATATATATCATACGTGGAAGCCTCCTGCTCATCTCCAAATCAGCTACTCGCGCATCACCAGCTAACCTGTCTCTAGTCTGCTCGTGTGAGCACCCAGAGTAATAAGATGAGACATAAAACTCTGGGTCAAACATAAAGCCTGGTATGAGCGATAAGCATCTAAACAGAACAATAACAGGTAGACTAAAACATACCTGAACCTGGACCTGCAACCAAAGAGTTAGCACTACATACTGTACAACACTCTAAGGTGCCATTTCAAATCGTGTAAAGATAACGGGGGTGGGGGTGTGTATGTCATAGTGATGGAAAACAATCAAACATAGCAACCATCCTCACATCTCTCACTCAGTGCACAAAGCATACGGTATTCACCACTTCGATCACCTAACATACCTTGCTATGATCACTTTGCCCCATGAAGTCATAAATGGCTTCACTGCACTTATACATAGCCACTAATCCTTTGCTATGTCCACTTTGCCCCATGGAGTCGCAATGACCCCACTGCACTAGCTCATAGCCTCACTAATCCTTTACTATGTCCACTCTGCCCTATGGAGTCGCAATGACCCCACTGCACTGGCTCATAGTCTTACTACGCATCACTTTGCCCCTCGAGTCATAATGACTCTACTGCACTGATAACGTAGTCTTGCTACCATTACCTTGCCCCTCGAATCATAATGACTCTACTGCATTGATAAGTAGCCCATCATCCATTTTCAGTGGTGAATCGAAGTTATGAACGTCGACAACTCCTTAGCACACGTCCCGCAGCAAAGTCCAACCATGAAGTGAACTCGTTGGTTCCCCATTGGATCCTGAGCTCTAACTTCCACTTGGACTACCTTTGCATCTCGGGTTATTGGTCATTTCGGATCCCCTCTTAGCCATCGGTTCGTTTCGGATCAGAGTGCTCCTCCTTCGCTGGATCGGATCGGGACATCATCGCCTCAGTAGATCAGATCGAGTCTCCACGTCCAATCGCCATCATCGGTTCGGGTCGGAGTCCTCCAATGTGCCACAGTTCGGATCGGCTTCTTCTAATCAACTCGGGTCGGGTCGTAGTCTCCAAGCCTCGCCGTAGTACGTTGGTTCAGGTTGGGTACTATGGCGGATCGGGTCGGAGAACATTAGGCGGGTCGGATCGGACGATGCATGCCACGAGAAGAGAGAATAGATCGAGGAATGAAGTATGGGAGCGGATTGGGTCCTCCCTCCGTTCCGATCCGGATCGGATGCCTTCCTGCATTTCTTCCAGCAAGCAATTTACGCCACTCGACGGTGTTTTCGACCATTCTACCTATTCTAATCAATCACAAAGCATACCATACAGTCATAGCAACATGTAGAAGTGACCTCAAACACCAAAACAATAATCATACCATGTAAAATGGATCAAACATACCCAAAAACCTCATATTTCCCCTTAAGCATGTTTAGGTGAAACTAATAATGTGATTAGCAAAACTTAACCATATTAACCCAAATTCATATCAGAGGTCTAAAACATCATTTAAGAATTTATAAACATTTTTCCAGAATTTTATCATGTTTAAATTCGCTAATTAACACTATTTACCCTTAATTAGCCATAATTAGTGAGGAACTATGCAAATCACTCACCTTAGCCACAAATAAGACTTAGATCTGAAATAAATCTCTGATTTGGTGTGAATCCCAATGTTAAACAACAGCTTTTATCTTGATTTGGTGAAGATCTCCCTTGGTTTGATGTTGCTAAGCTTAATCCTTGATTGGAAGGTGATTTAGAGATTGGAGGCCATTTTTAGGGTTTCCAAGAGGTAAGTGGAGGTTAGAAAACTGAAATAGAATAACTCTCTAACTCCTTTCAGCCTCCCCATAACCCTAATCCCGAAATGGGTTATGGGTCCATTCACTAATCACCCTATTTGGCCCGGTTAAGCAGTTTTTCACCTTCCAAACATTATTTCAGCCATATCTCCCAAACGGTAAGTCCGTTTTTCACATGTGACCACTCTACGGAAAGGAAACCATCAAACGAATCTAATGGAAGTGGTTTCAGGTCAAAATTCCTTTCCAATAAAAAGTTATGGCCAAAACAAGATCAACTAGGGGCAAAACGGTCATTTAAAAATCGACAAAAATCATGAACATGGGAAATGAGTCTAATGGTTGTTTCCCAAAGTTACATGACCATACGACTTCATATGGGAAAGAAATAAATATTCTACGATCCTCCGATGTGTAGAATGTAGGTGGTTACATTCTCCCCCCCTTAAGAAATTTCGCCCCCGAAATTCCCTAACCAAAACACACAAAAGGGTCCCGCATGCCTATCAACCATAAAACAACCATCAAACATGCAAAACAAGTCTATCCTAGCATGCAGAATAATTAAATTATAATGTAAATCTTACCAGGCAAAGAGTTCTGGATACGTCTTTCTAATGCTCTCCTCTGTCTCCCAAGTACAGTCATTCTCATTCTTGCCCCACTGAACCTTGACTATCCTCACCGCCTTCCTTCGAAGTTGCTTCGTATCGTCCTCGATAATACAAATAGGCTTGCGGTTCCCAACCGCCTTGGGTTCTACTTCGACGTCCCCTAACTGATCAGGTGAAATAGTCATATCTGGGTCGTGAACGAACTTCCTTAGTTGGGAAACATGAAATACGTTGTGAACTCCCGCCATCTTCTCTGGTAAGTCAAATCTATATGCCAAATTCCCGACTAGTTCAAGAACAGGGAATGGGCCAACAAATTTTGGTGCCAACTTGCCTCTCTTGCCAAATCGTATCACGCTCTTCAACGGGGAAATCTTGACAAACACCAAGTCACCAACGGAGAATTTTAAGTCTCTTCTCCTCTTATCAGCATAACTTTTCTGCCTATCCTGGGCAGCCTTCATTCGTTATTGAATGGTCTTAATCTTATCTGAAGTTTCCCTCACCACATCTGGTCCAAGCATAAACTTCTCGCCAGTCTCTATCCAACATGATGGTGAATTGCACGGTCTTCCGTACAAAGCTTCATATGGAGCCATACCGATATTGGATTGGTAGCTATAATTATATGTAAACTCTACTAGATGCAAATGGTCATCCCATGATCCACCAAAATCCAATATACATGCTCTCAAGAGATCTTCCAATATACGATTCACCCTCTCCGTCTGACCGTCGGTCTGACGATGATATGCGGTACTGAGATGTAATTCTGACCCTAGAGCCTCTTGTAAGCTCTTCCAAAACCCACTAGTAAACAACGGGTCTCGGTCACTCACAATGCTTTTAGGTACTCCATGAAATCTCACTACCCACTTCATATACAATTCTACTAATTTAGCTGCCGTTCTGGTCGATTTGACTGGTATAAATCTTGCACTCTTAGTCAATCGATCCACAATTACCCAAATGCTATCATGTCCCGATCTAGTCCTTGGTAAACCATCGATGAAATCCATCGAGACTTGCTCCCATTTCCATTCGGGAATTTCTAATGGTTGCAACCACCCACTAGGCTTCTTTTGCTCGGCTTTTACTAGCTGGCAATTCCTGCATTTGGATATAAACTTCCCAACGTCTCTTTTCATCCCTTCCCAGTAGTAAGTCTGTCTCATGTCTCGATACATCATATCACCATCGGGGTATATAGTCAGTTTTGAGTGATGACATTCTCTAAGCACTTCATCTCTCAAACCATTCACGTTGGGTACAACTAGTCTTCCATTCTTTCTAAGCCATCCATCTCGATCAAGCCCATAAAAATTCATCTCCTCACCGTCGATGTCCATCTCTAACTTGGAGATGATTTCCAATAGATTAGGATCGTCCCTCTGGCTAGAACCAATCCGCTCTATCAAAGTGGGTCTGATCGTCAAACTAGCTAGCACTTCTGGATCCAATTCGCACTTTGGCCTGAAATCAAACCCCGCGATATACTCTAGTTGCTTCCATTCAAGAAACATAGCCCCTAAACTGGCATGTCTCCTACTCAAGGCATCAGCTACCGCATTACCATTCCCAGGTGTGTATGCGATATCAAAATCATACGAAGCCAAGAACTCTAACCACCTCTGCTGACGGAGATTCAGATCCTTCTGGGAGAAGAGATACTTTAATGATTTATGATCGGTAAACAACTCAAATCTTTCTCCCAAGAGATAGTGTCTCCACATCTTTAATGCGAACACAATCGCTGCTAGTTCCAAATCATGGGTAGGATACTTTTTCTCATGCGGCTTTAGTTGCCGACTAGCATAAGCTACAACCCTACCTCCTTGCATCAATATAGCACCTAGTCTGGTACCACAAGCATCCGTGTATACCGTCATTTCTTCATTCCCTCTAGGAAGGACTAATACTGGCGCACGCGTCAACTTTTCTTTTAGACTCTTGAATGCCTTCTCACACACTCCGTCCCAGACGAAGGAATGATTCTTCTTAGTCAACTGAGTCAACGGTGCCGCTATCTTGGAGAAGTCCTGGATAAACTTACGATAATATCCAGCTAACCCCAAGAAACTTCTTACATCTGTTGCATTCTTGGGTGTAGGCCAATCCTGTACCGTAGCCACCTTCGCAGGGTCCACGGCAATACCATTCTCTGAAACAACATGACCCAAGAATCTCACTTCCCTTCTCCAAAAGTGACACTTAGAGAATTTTGCTTTCAATTGGTGTTTCCTCAACACCTCCATCACTATCCTCAAGTGTCCCTTGTGTTCCTCTTCTTTCCTCGAGTAAACAAGGATATCGTCTATGAACACAAGAACAAAGTTATTCAACTGATCTCTGAATACTCGATTCTTAAGATCCACAAAGTAGGCTGGTGCATTGGTCAACCCAAATGGCATGACCAACCACTCATAGAATCTAGACGGTGTCCTAAATGCCGTTTTCGAAACACTCTCATCCACTACTCGGAGCTGATGAAATCCTGTCGCGAGGTCCAACTGGGAGAACACTCTTGCTCCTTCCAATTGATCAAACAAATCATCTATCCGCGGTAGAGGATACTTATTCTTCCTCGTTACCTTATTCAACTCGCAATAGTCCACACACAAACGAAGGGAACCATCTGCCTTAGTGGCAAACACAACTGGTGCTCCCCACTCGGAGACACTTCTTCTAATAAATCCCTTCTTCAAAAGATAACTGACTTGCACCCCGAGCTCTCGCTGCTCCCTTGGTGCCATACGACGAAGTGACATCACTATAGGTCTGGAATCTTTCACTAAATCAATACGGAACTCAATCTCTCGGTGTGGTGGAAGCCCGGTCACCTCCTCGAAGACGTCCGGATACTGGCCAACCACGGGCACATCTGACAACTCATCCTGCGGGATGTCGAGGGAATTTATAAAACTAGCCATTACCCCATCACTAGGTAGACTACCAAACACTACCCTCCGCCCATCATCCGCCCTAACTGTCACCAAAAAGCCCTCACAGTCTACCACCACCCCGTATCTTTGGAGCAAATCGACCCTAATATAATGCCATACCCAGTAAAGCCCAAAACAAAGCAATCACAAACAAACATACATCCATGACTCGATAAGACCACATTTCGGCAAATCATACTAAGGCTAGTCGAACCACCAATCGGGTTCGTCACAACCAATGGTCTATCGACTATCTCGGGTTCCAGTCCAAACCTATCTACCAGGTCACTAGATATGAAGGAACGGGAAGCCCCAGTATCAAACAAAACTCGAACTGGTACATCATAAATAGAAAGCATACCTTGAATAACAACATTCTTTCCTTTGTCCACCGCAGTTGGGGCATTCGACGAAGAAGGAACAACATCAATAACATATGCTTTCACAATCTGCTTCTCCTTAAGATGTTGCGAACACTTATCCTTATGATGTCCCACTTGACCACAGTTATAGAACTTCCTTTCCGTTCTCTTGGCCCGACAGTCTTTAGCATAATGGCCCTTCTTACCGCAGCTGAAGCACTCAACTTCTTTCTTGTTCTTTTTCTGGCCATCCTTAGATTGGCTCTGCTTCCTCTTATTCTGAGAGTTATTCTTGCCTCCACCGCCTGCTTGCGGCTTCAGCCCTTCTACAGATGCAGCCTCAGTCTTTGACTCAGGGTAAAGACTCTCTGATCTCAAAGCTTTCCCCACAATCGATTCAAAAGTCTCATCGATGTGGTTGATAAGCCTTTCCCCCAAGTATCCATCCAAACCAGTAATGAACTTCTCATTCTTCTTCTCAGGAGTATCGATAAGAGATAGTCCATACTTTGACAAAGTGTCGAACTCAGCAATATAGTCAGAGACTGCCCTACCATTCTGCTTGAGTTCCAAGAATCTCTTAAACAACACTGACTTCTGGGCAGCTGGAATGAACTTCTTGCTAAAGCGAGCCTTAAACTGATCCCAAGTAACCTGATCTTCTGGAGTAGCTGTTCTAATGGCATTCCACCAATTCATCGCTCGCCCTTGCAGCTGACGAAACGCTAGTCTTCTCTTCATCGCATCCTCGATACCCAAGTCGTCGAAGATACAATCACAGCTATCTAACCAATCCTGAACATCTATGGCCGACTCCGTTCCGTGGAACGGCTTCCCACCAAGGTTAGTGTAATCCTTGCAGAACTTGGCGAAATCGACCCTAGGCACCTGCACTACTGGACCACCACCAATTCCGGGATTGGGAACTGCCCCTTGCACCTCCCTAAGCATGTCTCTCATGAGGTCAATAAACATCGCCCTCATGTCAGCAGCATTCCCATTATTGGCTCCCCTACCAGCACCTCTAGCATATCTGCTCATCGTCAATCTGTAAAAGGGAAACGATTAACGACCCCATAGTGGTGCTAGTGCAGTACGACTTCATTCTTATACTGCTAATAGTATATATATATAGCTTTTGAAAACCAAAGTAATCACAAATACACGCTTTCATATACGTACTATCTCTCCCTAGTGTCTTTCCCTAGGTTAACTACGCAACCTAAAGCTCTGATACCAAATGTGACGGTCCGCCCCGTACCAGCCTGCATTTCCTCCGAAGGTGCGCTGTACACATACCCGACTAGCACAGAACGGTCGTCAAAGAACGGAAAGAAGAGAATTAACTAACGAGGAACCTGTAGAATGTCTCACAGCGCATAGAACAAAATATAATAATAACATACTTGACATAAAACAGGTGAGACCGTGCATAAGCTGAAACAACTAACATAGCAGCGGAAAATCCAAGTACAGCTTATGATCCAAAGTTAAACATTATTACAACTTTTCAAACTGTCTCAAAAACAAAAGCAAGATAAAGGAGGTACACTACTAATGCCCAAGTAGCGACCACCAACGACACAGGGAGAATATCTATATATATCATACGTGGAAGCCTCCTGCTCGCCTCCGAATCACCTACTCGCGCATCACCAGCTAACCTGTCTCTAGTCTGCTCGTGTGAGCACCCAGAGTAATAAGAGGAGACATAAAACTCTGGGTCAGACATAAAGCCTGGTATGAGCGATAAGCATCTAAACAGAACAATAACAGGTAGACTAAAACATACCTGAACCTGGACCTGCAACCAAAGAGTTAGCACTACATACTGTACAACACTCTAAGGTGCCATTTCAAATCGTGTAAAGATAACGGGGGTGGGGGTGTTCATGTCATAGTGATGGCAAACAATCAAACATAGCAACCATCCTCACATCTCTCACTCAGTGCACAAAGCATACGATATTCACCACTACGATCACCTAACATACCTTGCTATGATCACTTTGCCCCCATGAAGTCATAAATGGCTTCACTGCACTGATACATAGCCACTAATCCTCTGCTATGTCCACTTTTCCCCATGGAGTCGCAATGACCCCACTGCACTGGCTCATAGCCTCACTAATCCTTTACTATGTCCACTCTGCCCCATGGAGTCGCAATGACCCCACTGCACTGGCTCATAGTCTTACTATGCATCACGTTGCCCTTCGAGTCATAATGACTCTACTGCACTGATAACGTAGTCTTGCTACCATCACCTTGCCCCTCGAGTCATAATGACTCTACTGCACTGATAAGTAGCCCATCATCCATTTTCAGTGGTGAATCGAAGTTATGAACGTCGACAACTCCTTAGCACACGTCCCTCAACAAAGTCCAACCATTAAGTGAACTCGTTGGTTCCCCATTGGATCCTGAGTTCTAACTTCCACTTGGAATACCTTTGCATCTCGGGTTATTGGTCATCACCGGATCGGTTCGGATCCCCTCTTAGCCATCAGTTCGGTTCGTATCGGAGTGCTCCTCTTTCGTTGGATCGGATCGGGTCATCATCGCCTCAGCAGATCGGATCGAGTCTCCACGTCCAATCGCCATCATCGGTTCGTGTCGGAGTCCTCCAATGCGCCACAGTTCGGATCGGCTTCTTCTAATCAACTCGGGTTGGGTCATAGTCTCCAAGCCTCGTCGTAGTACATTGGTTCGGGTCGGGTACTATGGAGGATCGGGTCGGAGAACATTAGGCGGTTCGGATCGGACGATGCATGCCACGAGAAGAGCGAATAGATCGAGGAATGAAGTATGGGAGCGGATCGGGTCCTCCCTCCGTTCCGATCCAGATGCCTTCCTGCATTTCTTCCAGCAAGCAATTTACGCCACTCGACGGCGTTTTCGACCATTCTACCTATTCTAATAAATCACAAAGCATACCATACAGTCATAGCAACAAGTAGAAATGACCTCAAACACCAAAACAACAATCATACCATGTAAAATGGATCGAACATACCCAAAAACCCCATATTTCCCCTTAAGCATGTTTAGGTGAAACTAATGATGTGATTAGCAAAACTTAACCAAATTAACTCAAATTCATATCAGAGGCCTAAAACATCATTTAAGAATTTATAAACATTTTTCCAGAATTTTATCATGTTTAAATTCGCTAATTAACACTAATTACCCTTAATTAGCCATAATTAGTGAGGAACTATGCAAATCACTCACCTTAGCCAAAAATAAGACTTAGATCTAAAATAAATCTCTAATTTGGTGCGAATCCCAATGCTAAACAGCAGCTCTTATCTTGATTTGGTGAAGATCTCCCTTGGTTTGATGTTGCTAAGCTTAATCCTTGATTAGAAGGTGATTTGGAGGTGATTTAGAGATTGGAGGCCATTTTTAGGGTTTCCAAGAGGTAAGTGGAGGTTAGAAAACTGAAATAGAACAATTCTCTAACTCCTTTCAGCCTCCCCATAACCATAATCCCGAAATGGGTTATGGGCCCATTCACTAATCACCCTATTTGGCCCGGTTAAGCAGTTTTTCACCTTCCAAACCTTATTTCAGCCATATCTCCCAAACGTTAAGTCCGTTTTTCACATGTGACCACTCTACGGAAAGGTAAACAATTAAACGAATCTAATGGAAGTGGTTTCAGGTCAAAATTCCTTTCCAATAAAAAGTTATAGCCAAAACAAGATCAACTAGGGGTAAAACGGTCATTTAAAAATCGACAAAAATCATGAACATGGGAAATGAGTCTAATGGTTGTTTCCCAAATTTACATGACCATACAACTTCATATGGGAAAGAATTAAATATTCTACGATCCTCTGATGCGTAGAATGCGGATGCTGCATATTATTTAATGGATAGCCAGGTGCCTCAGATATATCGGTCACTATGGGGTCGATGGATGTTATGGTCGACATATTGACCAGATTTACACCTTATAGGGCGGAGAAACGTATTGTTCATGAATAACTAATCCTCAAACGTAAGGGAGGACCAGCCCTGAAGATCCAAGGGCTTGGCTAAGTATTTGTCCCGAGACATGGGCTAGATTGTCTCGAATTCGGTAAGGACGATCCCTTGCCTTGGTTCATGATGGAAATCCAATTTTCAATACGACATCGTGTGGTTTTAGTTGTAGAACTAGTATGGTGGCATGATATATGGTACCCATGCCGTCTATGATTGATACATTTATATTTGAAGTTGTTTTTAACACTATGCACTAATAATAGTATCAAATAATTTGTTTTAAAACGTACCAAGCTTGTTTCCCTATTATAAGGGAAAACTTTATCCTCCGGCTTGCATTGCATTGTGTGATGGGACCTGAGTTTTATGATAGCTTCATTTTCCGAAAAGCATTGCGTTGTTCATAAATTGTTTATGCACTAGTATTCTTAGGAGAAAACCTGTTCCATGTTATACGGCTTGGTCCCTAAATTTACTTTATTTTTTTAAAGCGAAGTATTAAATAATTGTTTTAGTTCTCACACCGGTCTCATGACTGACCTGGAGCTTATTGTTTTAACCTAAACTCTGGGTTCCCCTATTTCCACATGAGTAGCTAGTAGTTTTGGTTTTGCAGATATTTCTTTATAAAGGATCCTGGATTTACAGCTGAAGCTATATTCGGAAAGTTCTGTATCCGTGTATCTCTTTCAATTATGTTATGTATTATTTTTCATCTACTTTGTAATTTTAATCTCTGATATTTTTCTAATGTATATTATTTATTCGTACTCTGTTATATTCTTATACTCTAATGTTAATTGTTGTAATAGCAATGAAATGTTCTATTGTTTGCGTTCCGATTAGTCTTATTCTCAAAGCAGTCAGCCTCCTTGTTTGGTTCAGGCCGGCTGGAAAGTTCGGGTCGCCACAATTTGGTATCAGAGCTTTGGTTTACAGAGCTCGAGAACAAGACACATGAGAACCAAACGAAAGAATTCATCAGAAATTGGATTAGTAATATTCAGTAAGAATTACTCATTAGAGATAAGAACAGTAGTATCCTAGAACTAGTGTGAAGAGTGTTATTTTAAAAAAAATCAAATTTAGTTTTAAATTTTATGTCAATTTTTCATATTTTAATATTTTACTTTAAATTGAATTTGTACAATCGAGTACATGAAGATTTGGCATATACGCGTTACAAAACGTGTATACGGAGCCTTAAATATATTGTATAGAAATAGAATCACATTCTAGTCTATCGGGAATGATTATGATGATGGGGCCACATCATAAGTGTTATTTTCGAGTTTCAAAAGTAGGATATTTAACACCCCGAATTTTTACGACATTAAAGGGAATAAATTAAATAATAATTAGTTTAATATTCATAATTAGAGGAAACAGACTGCACCATTGCGTCCGTCTCGAAATTCTGGTAAAGATAGAACTTTGGTTTGCGTAAAATGGACAACGTATGAAGAAGTTACGAGGGTTTTAAGTTTGTATACGCACAAAAATATTATATATATATATATGCATGAGTCAGAGGTGAGTCGGAGATGAGTCATAATTCTATCCATAGGATTCGAATTCAAAAAATTCCTCTGAGCGGCAAAATTCTCGCTCTAGGGGGTCGACTCCCCTAAAGGGATGTCGACCTAGGGGTCGACCCCCCTGAAGGGGTGTCAACCTGGGGGTCGACCCACCCACAGGGGTGTCAACACCCCTAGGGATGACAAGGCACTCGGTTTCAGGGGGTCTGGCAGCTATATATATGTGTCATGTTCTCCTATTTTCTTCATTGGAAATCATGGAGGCCATATGCTGCTGGAGTGCAAACTGAACCGTCTTCTACAATAACATATTTTACAAATCCAATTCAGAAATTATAGATTCGTTCTTTCTCAATTCTCTAAACCTAACACTGTGAGTTTCTAGATTACTTTTAGGTTTAAATAAATGAAAGTAAATTGTGAAAGACTATGACTTGGATATGTTGTAAAGTATGATTCTATGCAAGTGTTAAATCATATACTATGTCATGATAGATCTAATTCCCTAGATCTAATACAGTTGTGATTATCCTATTATGTTGTCTATGTGGATCTGAACGTGTAACTGTATTATAGTGAATGTACATCTATTGGACAGTTGTAACATTGGCTAGATCTAGTTCTTTATGTAAATGAAATAACCCAAACTTCCCTATAAAGGAAAGCCTAGATTGCTTTGAGAACAACACACATCAGAACACAAACTAAAGAACATTTTATTGCTGATTACAACAATTACATTAGAGTACAAGAAAATCACAGAGTATGAATACTTATTACAGAAAGAGAAATATAATAATATCAGAGTTTTAAATTACATTTAAATAGCAGCGGAAAAATAATACAAATATACAACTGAAAAGAATACACGGATACAGAGCTTTCCGAATACCGCTTCAGCTGTAAACCAGGATCCTATAAATATATCTGCAAAAAGCTACTCGACTGCCCGTGTGGAAAATATGGGCACCCAAATTTGCCAGTGAAACAAACTACAGGTCAATCATGGGACTGGTATGAGAAATCTTAACTAGACTTATCTAATAAAAAGGCTACTCACAGGACCACGACACTAACGCGGAACGGGTTTACTCCATTGGATTGCCAGTGCATAAAAAAAGGTAAATCATTAAATAACGCCATGCTTTTTAGAAAAATGAAATCATTATAAGACCCAAGTCCCATCACACAATGCAATGCAAACCGGAGGATAGAGTTTTACCTTATAATGGTCAAAAGATGCTTGATACGATGAAACGGATTTAATATTAGTGTGTATATATTCTAATAAAAGCATTTTCAATCATAATGTATCAATCATAGATGGCATGGGTACCATATATCATGTCGCCATACTAGTTCTACAATCAAAACCGCAAGGTCATATTGGAAATTCGATTCCCATCATGAGTCGAGGCTAGGGGCAAGCTCCTCTCCGATTCGAGAAACTCTAGCAAATGCCTCAGGATCCCCCGCAGTGAACCTTTGGAGTGGTAGGGCCAGTCCCCGCCTATCGGCAGTGGATTGGTTATGCCTAAACACACGTTTCTCGGTTCCTTTGAACCTATAGTATGACCACTAACGGCCTTTAAAAATCCGAGGCGCCTCAAAATCCATCATCCACATAGGTAAAATGTCAGCCAGTTTAAGCACTGACACTACCACTAGCTAGAAAGAAACGTGTGCACTCCCTATGGTCCATATCCCGTTTTTGACTCATACCGGGGTGTGAGGCTCGCGAAGTCACGATATACACAAAGTTATGCCATAATAGGCGGCTATACTTTGATCATCAACCACAAGGCCTGCTTTTCAACAAAGCCTTGATCATTTGCATCTTGGCGTGCCACATTGACAATTCACGCCATGCGATCAACCCCTACTAATATATACCAGGGTGTTAAGTAGAGAATAAATCCTCCACCACTAAATAGACATACATTAACAGAAATCGATTTAATTCACATGGAACAAAATCCAATGTCAGACACGCATCCATTTACTAGCTAATGCTCTGGGTCTGAGCGAAAACCAAATCCGAACAATCCACAATAGTCCGGACGGTCACCACTGACGCCCCTTTAAGGTAGCTACTCCCATCAAGGGTCGCTGTAGCAACACATCCATTCGATGTGAAGATCGTCGGTCTTCAACCACCGTCTTCATCTTCGACTCTTCATCGTCGTAGTAATTATTCGGAATGGGTTAAACCCGGTCTTTTCAAATAACTCCCGTATTTTTATAATTAAAAATCAAGTACTATAAAAACACATCCAATGCCTCATTCCAATTCAAAATATTCTTCTAATAAAATATTCGCATTATCTTATCAAAGATAAACTCTTTAAATTATTCTTAAATCTTACTTTTAAAGATTTATTAAGTACCCAATTTGGTTTTTGAATATCACAAATCATTATTCGATGATTAATTAAATTTAAGGAATTAATCTTATCTTTAACTGGGTTAAAGAACTAATGTCATTTTAAAACACCGTTCACAATAAACCCAAAATCCTCTTCCTTTAAATTAGGGAATCTTCATAGAAATCAAATCAATATATAATCGTTATAAATTTCTGTATCCGACAAATAATATAAATGGAATAACGGAAAAGCCTTTTAAATTCCATATGTAGTATCGCTCTTCTTTTACAGAAGCTTATCTCGGTTATTATTAAATCAAATTCCATTCAACTCCAATTTAATATATTAAATTGGAAAACTTTACTTTCGGAAAATTCCCATTTAAACCTTAATAAAAGATTTATAATTTCCAAATCATATTTTCACTGTCAATTGAGTTAAAGAACAAATGTCTTTTAAAAACATTGTTCACGATAAACTCAATTCACAAATCATTTTTATTCAAATTACAAAATATAGTTTGAAAATCTAGTAATCTTAATTTAAAGATTTGTTCTTTTCAACTGGGTTTAAGAAAGGTGTTATTGAAGACACCATTCACGACAACCCAAAATCCAATTTATTTAATTTAATTTCAATTAAATATTCTCTAATTGGAAAACTTCATTAAATCTTAATTTAATGATATATTCTAGTTAATAACTAGTTCATTTAAATAAAAATATATTTTCCAAAATATATTCTTTCCTAAAATATTTTCTAAGACATTTTATAAAATATTCTTTTTCTAGAATATCTTTTATTATAATGTGACTCAATCAACAACCATATATTGCATGAAATCAACAAGCATGACAAATAATTATTAAACATCCAAATGATGACCAAAGTGGAATTTATAACTGTGTGAGCATTAAAGTAAATAACTAACGCTCATCACAGACTGTCAATCCATCGATTGACAGATAACTAAATATTGGGATTATTGTGTACCCAATATCATCCCAATACCCGTGTGGGGTTTCATCCATCAAACAAATAATAATATATTTGTGCACTTAGGCGATGTGTAGAAATTATCGACCCAATCACATAAACAAGTCGGATGACTCGTAAATGGCAGTGTAAGATTCAGTTTGAATATACTAACATTATGTTTAACACATCAAACATTCCGACATCACAGCTATATATCTCAATTATTTTTATTGTGAACAAATGACAATAAAAATCTACTCTTTCATTTCAATTCTTTTAAAAGTGACAAAAATGTCTCTTTTATCCTAATTCTTTTAATGTGACAAAAATGTTCAAATTTTTTCTAATTCCTTTCGATGTACAAAACATGATAATTTTGTAAAATCTTTTAAAGTAAACAAAAATGTTATTTTTGTCTTCATTCTTTTAAAGTAAACAAAAATACTAACTTTACTTTAATCCGTTTTAATGATCAAAATGTGCTCTTTCTTCTTTGTGAACCAAAAATGTATTTTTGGTTTTAATTCTTATTAATGATCAAAAATGAAATCTTCCTTCATAATGACAAAAATGTATATTTTGGTTAAACTCTTTATTATGACCAAAAATAATTATTTTTGTTTCATTCCTTATAATTGACAAAATGTGTATTTTCACTTCATTCTTTTTAATGTGACAAAAGTGTCTATTCTAATTCATTCTTTTTAATGTATATAAAAATATACATTTTCTAGTTTATTCTTTTAATGTATAAAAATATTTATTTGGTTACACTCTTTTTAATGACCAAAAATGATAATTTTGGGTTAAACTCTTCTTAATGTAAACAAAACTATATATTTTGATCTACTTCTTTTTAATGTAAACAAATGTTCATTTTGGTTTATTACTTTTTAATACACAAAAATATTCATTTTTGTTTCACTAATCGAGTTTTGACAAAACAAGTTATTTTATTTCACTAATCATGTTTTGACAAAATATTATTCTTATATAATCCTTATTAAATGACAAAAATGTGATTTTTGTAAAATCCTCATTAAGTGACAAAAATGTATGTTTTTGTCAAACTCCTTATTAAGTGACAAAAATGTGATTTTTGTCAAACTCTTTTTAATATACAAAAATGTTCATTTTTGTCTAACTCTTTTCAATGTGTCAAAATGAATGGTTTTAACTCATTCTTTTTCAAAGCGATAAAAATGAATGAATTACTTCATTCTTTTCAAAGTGCCAAAATGTTTGGCTTTATCTCAATAACTATATTTCTAATCGAAATGTCATTTTTATTTTGCATAACACATTTCAAATAAAAATGCTGTTTTTATTTCCAAGGTACATTTGTGAGGAAATGTTGTTTTATTCCACTATAACATTTATAAGAAAATGTTATTTTATTTCAAGGTAACATTCATTAGAAAATGTTATTTTATTTCAAAAATCATGTTTTGCCAAAAATTGTCTTTTATTTCTATAATCATGTTTTGATAAAAATACTACTTGTATATAATCCTTGTTAAATGACAAAAAATGTGATTTTTAGTAAAATCCTTATTTAATAACAAAAATGTGTATTTTTGTATAATTCTTATTAAATGACAAAAGTATCTCTTTTAGTTTCATTCTTTTAAAAATGACAAAAATATCTCTTTCTATTTCATTCTTTTAAAAGTAACAAAATATCTCTTTCTATTTCATTCTTTTAAAAGTAACAAAAATATCTCTTTCTATTTCATTCTTTTAAAAGTAACAAAAATCGTATTTTTTTGTCTAATTCCTTTTTATGGAAACAAAAATGTTCATTTATAACTCATTCTTTTTAATGTATATAAAAATATACATTTTCAATTCACTCTTTTTAATGAATAAAAATATAATTATTTTTTAAAATTCCTTTTTAATGTAAACAAAATGTTGATTTTGGTCTAATCACTTTTAATGTAATCAAAATGTTGATTTTGGTCTAACTTAATCTGATTAACAAGAAGTGTTCATTTTGTCCAATATAATTCAATTAACAAAAATGTTAATTTTGTTCGCTAATCTTTCTTTTGACCAAAAATGTCAATTTCTTCGCTAAGCTTTCTTTTGACCCAAAAATGTTAATTTCTACGCTAAGCTTTCTTTTTCTAACCAATTTCTAATCAAAAATGTTAATTTTGATTTACATAACACACTTCAAATAAAATGTTGTTTTTATTTTAACACAAGTTCTCTTAACAAAAATGTGATTTTTGTTTTAACACAAATGTGATTTTTGTTTTTCTTCCTTTTTAATGTAATTCACATTAAAATTGTAACTTTTCCTTTTTAATAACAAACATGACGGTGAAAATATTCATTTCATAATTTACACCCGACGGTGAAAATATTCATTCTATAATTTTCATTATAAAATCAAATCAAAATTGATTAATCTAAATTAAAGATAAATACTTTAATTTAAAATTATTCAGAATTCGTGGATTTAAAATAAAAACACGATTTTATTTTAGATCTAAAATAAACCACCCAAGCAGAAATTTAGATCAAAGAAAGAACTGATAGTTTACAAATCAGGACCAAGCAAACATGAAAACAACAGATTCAACACAATATAGATAAATCAATGAATTTTATATCACAACAACACAGATCTTGATTATTGACAGACAGACAATGAATTATAACGCGAGGAAATTAATTAAATTCAATTAAATTAATAAATCAGGAATTCTCGCATCGCTTTTATTCCTTCTGAAATTTCAAAGTTCTTGGTTTCAGATTTTTTCTGTTCCATCGTGTAGATCTCTCTGATATGATCCCAACGCGTCGAAGATTGTTCAATTCTGATTTCATCTGAGAGAGATACAAGGTTTTATATGTTAATGATATAATTAAATTAATTAGAATATTTAATTAAACTTAGTCAACATATTCAAAGTCAACCTCTCCTTCTTCTTTTAGGCCGTCCCTTTCTGAAACTTCAAACCCAATTCATCGTTTCCTTCCTCCCCGGCGCGCCTCTACCCTAGCCAACCGGAACCAGATCAAATGCCACCATACCGTCGGCCTTGGGCTCCGCTACCACCTGCAGAAGAGGCGGTGAACTCGCACCACCCAGGGGGACCCGAAACGCCATGAAAGTCGACTGCTTTGGGTGCTAAAATCGCACCAAATTCTTCACTAATCTCGATCTCCACCGTACAGATCTAAAGCCCTCATTGTCCTCTTCGATTTGGATTTGAATTCGTGTTTTAATTCGCCAAGAATTGGGAGGATTTAAGAGATGAAATCGGGATCGCTTCAGCCATTAAAACGATAGATGGCGGCTACGTATGTTAGGGTTAGGGTATGGTATATTACGCGTATTTATACGTGTATAAATTATATTATTTAATTATTAAATTCAAAGAAAAATCCTGTTACTCTATACGAACTCCAAATCCAGTCCAACGAAAGTTGACCCTAGGCAAATACCCCCGTCCTGGACACAATGGAACATGTTTCGTAACCTAATTCAACTGTTACGATAAGTTTTTCTTTAAATTAAAATATAAAACAATTAATTATTAAATTTAAACGTACATTTTAAATTACCAGGGCCACATACAGACTATAAAAATTATAGAAAAATTATTTCTAGTTATGGTTTGACGATACGGTTCTAACAAGACTAATTTCGTCGAATTCTGAGACTATTTGTAAAATGGCCTTTTTCTAGTCGATTAAATTTGACTAAAACAGTCAAAACACATTTTATTTTGCCACGCTCACATATTAATTCGAAAAATTATGAAAATTAGCAAAAATTTGACATTCTGGTTCCAACAAAAGTGGTTTCGTCGAAAACCGAGGTCGTTTGCAAAATGGCTATTTTTAAGGCCAATATATTATATTAAAATATATATAAATTCTACAGCGACTTTTCTAAATTTTAAACTGGACGTAACTTTTGATTTTTAAAATGAAATTTCAGTTTTTCAGATTCGTTAGAAAGATATGGTTAAACAGATTTAAATATTCCTTATTTCGTTCAATTCTGATTTAATTTGAATCATGTACGTTCAGTTAAAGTTTGAAATCGAATTTTCGAACTGCCGTGCCATTTTAAACTCCTTTTATAATTAAATTAAATTTATACGTTTTAAAATAATTTTTTAGTCGTTATTATTTAAAATAAACTATTTTAAATATGTAAAATCCATTAAAATTTCTAAAAATAAAAATTTTAAATTGGCCCCAAAATTCCGGGTCGTTACAGTAAATCACCTTTCACCTGTCATATTTTGATTAGTTTAAATATGTTGTAAACTTGACATGTAAAGCCATTTTTAGATCTAAACATGTTGCAATGTCACCCTAATTATGCTAGATCTAAATAGTTTGACTAGATCACATTATTTTGCTTTTACATCGTAGTTGCCACAAGTTCATTAGGTTTATGTCCACCTTGTTAAGATGAAAATTATGTGTCCACTCACCTTATTATCATGTTAAGTTTATGTGTATGCCAAGACATGTTGAAAAACTATCATACTTTGTCATATCCCCTTTTTCTTTGTTGTGGCTAGGCTACTTTATAGCCTAGATGCCGCCAAAATACATGCGAATATGTTAATTAAGAAACGGGGAAAAGGGGGTTTATTATTGGCATAATTTATGTAATATTGGACATACAATTCAAATAGGGAAACATAAAAACAATTACCTATAATGACATAGGTAGATTCGGGTTAATTTGGAATGGTTAGTAATTTACAATTTGGAATTGTAAATTGTACTTATGACATGATGTTAGGTTACATTAGTGGTGGAAGTCTGCCCAGACCCGACCGGCATATCCAGCAGCCACTAATGATGAACCTAATATGGGAGGTCTACGTACGCTAATACGAATCGGGCTAAGACACGAGGTTAGGCCCAACTATGGAATAAGATTGCCCGAACACGACCGACATATCCAGCATCCACATGTTGTTGGCCTAATGTGGGAGGTCTAGCCCATTATAAAACTATAAATGGACATGGTAAAGAATTGGACTACTTAACCTAATTTAATCCATAAATATTGTATGACTATGAACTTAAGTTAGGGTTAAGTAAAATTGGATGGGTAGTGGGTGGGTTAAGTAAATTAGAGGGAGTGGGTAATATTTATATAGGCCCATGAACTTAACCCAAAGGGTTATGTAATTAAAGACACCTAATGGTATACATAGCTGGTGGAAAATATAGTAAAGTTATGTAATTAAAGACACCCTTTAGAGTAAGCATAACTGACATAGGGCTATGTAATTAAAGACACCAAAGGGTATACATAGTCAGTGGAAAACCTAGTGGGGGATTCAAGTCAAAGGGGAGAGCTTGTATCATATTGTGGGGGACCCATCTCAGTCAGTAGCCCGTAGTAGGTATCAAATAAAGAACTCTGTACTAGGCAGAGAAAGGGGCACACTTACTGATTGATTATAAGAGAACCAAATGAGATGGATGGTGTACGCGGTGCAAGCCGACCAGGGACATGTGCGTGCATCGGTCGAGCAGAAGGGACTAAGACAACCGTGACACCAGTAGATATGGTTGTGCACACTTTGGGTTGCCACTTTAGGAAGTGATACCTCCTACTGTGGGGCCAACACAGGATATCTATAGGGTAGGGAGCCGATCGATTAGGGTAGTGGTTAGGGTACACTCGGATGTATGCCCTAAGTCTACCAACTTATAACGGAAGGGATCATCTCATTTTAGTTATACTAGTGATAATATTGAGTAATCATTAGTGAAACATTCACACCCTATCTTGCTTACCTTGTCACACCTTCCATTTATGTAGTGATCTCTCTTATCCACTTTATATGCCTATCATGTTGCTTTTATTTATCTACTGGCTAAAAGTAACTAGACTCACTAGACTTTATGTCTGACCCTGTTAGTTCTCCTTCTTTCTTCCATCCCCCCTCCCCCAGGTTCTCAGGGAGGAAACACTCAGACTTAATCAGGAATCAGATATCATCTTTCTAGGAGCTACTTCTGAAGTACGGCTCAAATTCTTGTCTCTACTATGGCTTAACTCTTTTAATTGGGGAATGATGCTTTTTATTTACTTATTTACTCTGATGAAGCAAGAAAGAAGTTATTTCATTATAATGGTTTTTGCTAATGAAATTGTGGACCATGGTATTATGTTTTATGGTTGAAACAAAAATTTAAATTTTCCGCTGCTGCCTTATTTATATCTGTCTTGTAATTATTCTGTGTCTGTTTACCCATAGCGCTTCATGAAACTTAATGCATTCCATTAGTGAGTGACATTAACGGACGTGGGATGTCTCACTTGGTTTCAGAGCAAAAGGTTACCAGATTAGATGAAAGTTTTCGGAAACTATTTTCAAAAAGGTTTTAAAAGAAAGCCTTTTCGAAAAGAAAAGTCTGTTTTGAAAAACATTCCCCAAAAAGCCATTTGTAGTATCTTTTGGTCCTTTGTCTAAATTTCTTCCTTTTTCCCTTTTTCAACATGTTTGAGGAGGAAAACATACCTAATATACCGGAGGGCATTACAATACCCGGATGGTTCTGTAGGTATTTGGAGGCCACGGCGCCTGCCGAAGGCCAAGAAAACGTTCCTCACCCAGCTGCACCAGTCATTCCTCCTCCTCCTCCCCCTCCAATAGCTGATAACTTTTCCAAGATCTGCAATGACTTCCGTGCTATGGGAGGAAGGCCATTCCATGGGAACGAGACATTCATAGAAGCTTGGAATTGCCTTAAGGAGATAGAGGACTTATTCGTAATCTTTGTAGTGGAGGACCGAAGAAAAATTCAATTAGCTGCTTGGCTGTTAAAGGACAAAACCTCATTTTGGTCCAAGCTGGACGTCCGGTAGAAACTTGGGAAGACTTTAGATAGAGGTTCGAAATGAAATTTCTTTCTCAAGCGGAGAGAAGCATACAGATGGAGAGGTTCTTGACACTCAAACAAGGAAACTTGATGGTAAAGGAGTATGTGAACAAGTTCAACCAGCTGGCAAGGTTCGGGTAAGAGTTGGTGGATACATCGCACAAAAGGGCTTTGCAGTTTGCTAAAGGGCGGAATGAGCCTCTGCATGATTTAGCCATGTCCCATATTCCAATGGGGGCCACTTTTGAAAAGCTTGTAGGTATGGACCTAATGCATGAGGAGGACAAGGGAGAAAGAAGAAAGCAAAGACTGAGGGGACATCGTAGAATATGAAGGTGTGGCCCAAGAAGGGGCAGCAACAGCAGAAGAAAGGAGGGAAAGGTGACAAAGGCAGAGATAAGAGGAAGTTTCACAATTGTGGAAAGGAGGGTCACTTGATCAAAGATTGTAAGAGAAGGAAGGCCAATTGCTTTAATTCCGGAGAGGTCGGACACTTCTCTAAAGAGTGCCCGAAGAAACTGGGATCGCAGGGACAAGGGCTAAGAGCAGGGACTTCTGGAGGGCAGGTGCATGATCTCACGACCAGTGCTCCTGAAAGAAGTTTAGTTTCTCTTTCAAACCATCCAATTAGAACACTTTTTGATTCTGTGCTTCACACTCGTTTATATCTAGTTATGTGGCTGAATCTTTGCACTTAATTACTATTATGGTAGTAAATCCCGTAGTTTCAAACCCCATTAGTGGTTCGGCCCATTTATCGATGAGTTGTCGGGGTTTGAAAATATTTGTGTTAGGCATTGAGTTTGAATGGGACGCGTATATGCTCAGGTTTATGGGGAATTGTTTGATTCTAGGAATGGATTGGCTTACCACGTATGGGGCCATTCTAGATTATGAGAGGAGGGTTGTTAGACTCCTGACTTGTCATAGGAAGACCCTCGAAGTTTCTTGTGACCCTCAAGTGTCTGTTATGCTTAGCTTCCTAGAGTCTCTAGATGCATCCATAGATGATTTGCAATCTGTTCCAGTGGTTCGAGGTTATTCTGATGTTTTTGATGAGGTACGGGGTTTACCTTAAAGGTGCGAGATTAACTTCCGCATATATCTGGTGGAAAATGCAAACCAGTTGCATTACCGTTGTGCCACATGGCTCCAAGAGAAAGGAGGGAGCTGAGTATGCAAGTAGGGGAGCTACTTGAAAAGGGTTTATCAGATGAAGCATATCTCGGTGGGGTTCTCCAGTAGTATTCGCAACTAAAGCGGATTGTTTGCTTCGTTTGTGTGTTGACTATAGAGAGTTAAATAAGCTCACCAAAAAGAATAGGCACCAACTTATTAGGATTGATGATTTATTTGATCAGCTTATTGGTGCCTCGGTATTTTCTCAGTTGGACTTGGCTACGGGGTTCCATCAGTTGAGGGTGGCTGCAGACAGCATAGATAAGCCTGCTTTTGGGAATCCGGATGGTTTCTTTGAATGGCTAGTTATGCCTTTTGAGTTGACAAATGCACCCGCCTATTTTGTTGATTTAATGAGTAGGGTGTTTCGGGAATTCCTAAATAAATTTGTCGTAGTCTTCGTTGATGACATTTTGATCTTCTCCAAGAGTGAAGAAGAACATGCCCAACCTTTGGGAGAAGTTTTGAAAACTCTCCGTGACCATTGGCTAAAAGCAAAGTTCTCCAAATTCCATTTCTAGAGAAAGGAGGTGAGATTCTTGGGGCATGTAGTCTTCAAGGAAGGGATAGCTGTAGATCCCGCGAAGGTGGTTGCAGTACAAGATTGGAAGATTCCTAAAAATGCAACTGAGGTGAGAAGCTTTCTTGGGTTGGCAGGTTATTATAGGAACTTCATTAAGTACTTCGCGAAGATATAAGCCCCTCTCACTAGGCTGACAAAGAATAATTTGGCATTTTCATAGGACATAGACTGTGACGTTGTTTTCCAATGACTAAAAAGGGTTGTGACAATAGCCCCTGTCTTGACCTTGCCCGATGGGAGTAAAGTGTTTACTTTTTACACTAATGCGTGCAGTACAGGGCTTAGTGCAGTTTCGATGCAAGAAGGGAAAGTAATATGTTATGGGGGTAGACAGTTAAGAGTTCATGAGAAGAACTATCCCACCCACGATCTAGAGCTTGCTGCCATAGTATTTGCGTTAAAGACATGACGTCATTATTTACTTGGAGAAAAGTCTGAGTTATACACCAATCATAAATCTCTCAAGTATTTATTCTCACAGAAGGATCTCAACTTAAGGCGACAACGGTGGATGGAGTTCTTAACTTCATATTATTTTGAAACTGCTTATACCCCTGGCAAGGTTAATGTGGTAGCAGATGCACTAAGTAGGAAGAGGGTGGCACTGAGTCCTTTGTTTGTAGAAAGAAAGAACTTGGAGTTTATATCAGCTTTTGATTTTAGACCCTCCATCGAGGTTTTGCCTGATTTATTTGCATCCTTGGAGATACGACTGACTCTTGTGGATCAGATAGCAGCTTCGCAATAAGGTGACCCACAGACTCTAGACATCATGGATAAGCTCAGAAGAGGGAAGACTTCTGGTCACCTCAGTAGGTATGCCATAGATAAAAAGGGGTGGTTGCGACAAGATGGAAGGCTTTGTGTTCCTTAAACTGGAAGCTTGATAAAGGCAGTCCTAGAAGAAGCCCACCATTCTGAGATGACCATTCATCCAGGCAGTGATAAAATGTACAGGGACATAAAGAGGGTTTTCTTTTGGGCTGGGATAAAGAAGGATGTGGCCAAATTTGTTTCTCAATGTTTAGTTTGCCAGCAAGTCAAAGCTGAACAAAAGAAGCCCGGTGGATTACTTCATCCGTTGGAGGTTCCGCAGTGGAAATGGGAGAGCGTCTCTATGGATTTCATAGATGGTTTGCCTAGATCGAAGAAACGTAATAACAATATTTGGGTGATAGTGGATAGACTCACTAAGAGCGCTCACTTTATTCTAGTTAAGAGTAAGAGGAAGGCATCATGGTCGGCAGCGATTTATGTCCTAGAGATAGTTCGTCTTCACGGAGTACCTTCCAGCATCGTTAGCGATCGTGACCCCATCATTACCAGTAAATTTTGGAGGAGGTTGCAAGAAGCATTAGGTACACAGTTGTGTTTGAGCACCGCTTATCATCCTCAGACCGACGGGCAGACGGAGAGGGTGAACAGAACTCTAGAAGATCTTTTAAGGCTGTGTGTCCTTGACTTCGGAGGGACTTTGGAAGAGCATCTTCCTTTAGTAGAGTTTGCCTATAATAATAGCTATTAGGCTAGCATCAGCATGGCACCCTTCGAAGCATTGTATGGACGACCCTGTAAATCGCCAACTTGTTGGTGGGAATCTACAGAAAGATTATTGCTTGGACCAGATATGGTTAGGGAAACGTCCGAAAAGATTGACCTTATTCGACGGCGGATGAAGACATCTCAAGATAGGCAGAAGTCCTATGCGGACAAGAGAAGGACTGACATCGAATTCGAAGTGGGTGACTTAGTTTTTATCAAAGTACCACCTTTGAGGAATGTGGTTTGCTTCAGATCAGTAGGGAAGTTGGCACCTAGGTTTGTGTGACCATTCCCCATAATCGAGAGGATTGGCCAAATGGCCTACAGAGTAAAGCTCCTAGAAAATCTGTCAGGTGTTCATGACGTTTCCATGTCTTTCATCTACTGAAGTGCCTGCATGACGCCGCAAAAGTTGTTTAACCGAGCATGTTGGAAGAAGTCGAAGTGGAACGAGAGGTGACAGTCAGACGAGGCCCTACCCGTATTCTTGGGCCAGAAGTTAAGAAGCTGCGCAATAAGGAAATCAAGTTGCTAATGGTTCATTGGGGAGATAACCCAGAAGATGCGAATTAGGAGACCGAAGACAAGATTCATGCTTTGTACCCTTTTCTTTTCGAGGGTATTTTCTTAACTCCTTTTCCTAAGTTTTATTGGTGCTTGTTTCTGTCAATAGGGTACATCTTATCCATATTATTTTTGACCTTTAGACTGGAATCCTATGGGTTTAAACATGTGTTTGAAATATGTTATGATTGACGAATGTAAGTGGATGCAAGTATTTGCTAGTGGTTGCCTATGGACGCATATACACACACACTAGGCACTAAGATCGACCCAATCACTTTCATATTGTATATGGATGTGTGTGCATTTTCTTTTCTGGATGGAAATGGATGAACTGGCATATGGATGTTGCATTTGGACGAATGGGTGTGCACACATATAGAACTTATATGATACAATAGGTTTATTTGCATACATATTGGATTCATGGCACTAACGTACATTGTATTAAGGAGGTCAACCGAATCAGTAGACCGCTTGATCTTCGCATTAGCGTTAGGACATATACACACACCTTTGCATATATTCACACAGGAATTAGAAAACTTTATGGACAATGGATGCCAGTGATTGGTGGATGAGTAGATGGATGATGGATGGTAGGATATGCATTATTCTCGACTTAGAGATTTCGGGACGAAATCCTTTGAGTAGAGGAGAATTTAACACCCCGAATTTTTAATGACATTAAAGAGAATAAATTAAATAATAATTAGTTCAATATTCATAATTAGAGGAAATGGATTGTACCATTGCGTCCGTCTTGAAATTCTGGTTAAGATAGACATTTGGTTTGCATAAAACGGACATCGTATGAAGAATTTACGAGGGTTTTAAGTTTGTATACGCATAGAAATATTTTATATATACACATGAGTCAGAGGTGAGTCAGAGATGAGTCAGAATTCTATCTAGAGGATTCAAATTAGAAAATTTCCTCTGAGCGGCAAAATTCCCGCTCTAAGGGGTCGACCCCCTAGAGAGGTGTTGACCCACCTACATGGGTGTGACACCCGTAGGGCTGACATGGCACTCGGTTTCAGGGGGTCTGGCAGCTATATATATGTGTCATATTCTCCAATTTCTTCATTGGAAATCATGGAGGCCATATGCTGCTGGAGTGCAAACTGAACCGTCTTCTACAACAACATATTTTACAAATCCAATTCAGAAATTCTAGATTCGTTCTTTCTTAATTCTTTATACCTAACGCTGTGAGTTTCTAGATTACTTTTAGGTTTAAATAAATGAAAGTAAATTGTGAAAGAGTATGACTTGGATATGTTGTAAAGTACGATTCTATGCAAGTGTTAAACCATATACTATGTCATGATAGATCTAATTCCCTAGATCTAATACAGTTGTGATTATCCTATTATGTTGTCTATGTGGATCTGAACGTGTAACTGTATTATAGTGAATGTACATCTATTGGACAGTTGTAACATTGTCTAGATCTAGTTCTTTATGTATATCACCTTTCACCAATCATATTTTGATTAGTTTAAATATGTTGTAAACTTGACATGTGAAGCCATTTTTAGATCTAAACATGTTGCTATGTCACCCTAATTATGCTAGATCTAAATAGTTTGACTAGATCTCACTATGTTGCTTTTACATCGTAGTTGCCACAAGTTCATTAGTTTTATGCCCACCTTGTTGTGATGAAAATTACATGTCCACTCACCTTGTTATCATGTTAAGTTTATATGTATGCCAAGACATGTTGAAAAACTATCATCCTTTTTCATATTCCCTTTTTCATAGTTGTGGCTAGGCTACTTTATAGCCTAGATGCCCCCAAAATACGTGCGAATACGTTAGTTAAGAAATGGGGAAAAAGGGGTTTATTATTGGCATAATTTATGTAATATTGGACATACAATTAAAACATGGAAACATAGAAACAATCACCTATAATGACATAGGTAGATTCATATTAATTTGGAATGGTTAGTAATTTACAATTAGGAAATGTAAATTGTAGTTATGACATGAGGTTAGGTTACATTAGTGGTGGAAGTCTTCCCGAACACGACTGACATATCCAGCAGCCACTAATGTTGAACCTAATGTGGGTGGTATAAGTACGCAAATATGAATTGGGCTAAGACACGAGGTTAGGCCCAACTGTGGAATAAGATTGCCCAGACCCGACTGGCATATCCAACATCCACATGTTGTAGGCCTAATGTGGGAGGTCTAACCCATTATAAAAACATAAATGGACATGGAAAAGAATTGGACTAATTAACCTAATTTGATCCATAAAGATTTTATGACTATGAATTTAAGTTTTGGTTAAGTAAAATTGGATGGGTAGTGGGTGGGTTAAGTAAATTAGAAGGAGTGGGTAATATTTACATATAGGCCCACAAACTTAACCCAATAGGGTTATGTAATTAAAGACACCTAATGGTATACACAACCAGTGGAAAATATAGTAAAGTTATGTAATTAATGACACCCTTTAGGGTAAGCATAACTGACATAGGGCTATGTAATTAAAGACACCTAAGGGTGTACATAGTCAGTAGAGAACCTAGTGGGGGATACAAGACAAAGGGGAGAGCTTGTATCATATTGTGAGGGACCCATTTCAGTCAGTAACCGGAGTAGATATCAAACAAAGAACTCCGTACTAGGCAGAGAAATGGGCATGCTTACTGATTGATTATAAGAAATCGAAAAGAGACGGATGGTGTGGGCAACGCAAATCGACTAGGGACATGTGCGTGCATGGGCCGGGCAGAGTAGGCTAAGACGACCATAACACTAGTAGATATGGTTGTCCACACTTTGGATTGCCACTTTAGGAAGTGATACCTCCTACTGTAGGGCCAGCACAGGATATCTACAGGGTAGCGAGCCGATCGATTAGGGTAGCGGTTAGGGTACACTCGGATGTATGCCCTAAGTCTACCAACTTATAGCGGAAGAGATCATCTCATTTTAGTTATACTAGTAATAATGTAGAGTAATCATTAGTGAGGCATTCACACCTTATCTTGCTTACCATGTCACACCTACCGTTTATGTATTGATCTCTCTTTTCCACTTTATATGCCTATCATGTTGCTTTTATTTATCTACTGGCTAAAAGTAACTAGACTCGCCATAATTTATGTATGACCCTGTTGTTTCTCCTTCTTTCTTCTGTTTCCCCCTCCTTCAAGTTCTCTGGGAGGAAACACTCTGACTTAATCAGGAATCAGATATCATCTTGCTAGGAGCTGCTTCTGAAGTATGTCTCAAGTTCTTGTCTCTACTATGGCTTAACTCTTTTAATTGGGTAATTATGATGCTTTTTATTTACTTATGTACTCTGATGAAGCAAGACAGAAGTTATTTTATTGTAATGGTTTGTAACAACCCACTATTTTTAAAGATTTAAATTCCGATTTAAATCGACATTTTTATTTGAAACATTTTATTGTTTTTCATAACGGGAATTTGAAATTTGAAATACATACAGTGAGATATAGTTGCTGTGAAAATTTCGTCGGAAAATTTGAATGTTTGTCGATCGCGCATTTTTCAAGGCAAAGCTGCGGATATCAGTTCAAATTTTAGCGATTTTAAAATCTCTCTGGAATTAGTTTGGACAAGCATGAAAAAATTCTACTCGTTGTTTGTAATCCAACGACGAAGTTCGTTTCACAAAAATCGGACGTTTTGACCTTCGTTTTCCGTCCGCATTTTTACGTAAAAGGGGTCCGTAACGCATTTTTGAATGGAGTGTCATGACACTACAAATTATATAACGTTGTGTCCGTCTCGTCGCGCTGATTTCCACAATATGTTCATTTGTCAGTTTCGGTGTATTGTTTGCGCTGAAATTGTGAAAATGCTTGCAAAGTTCATTTTTGAAATAGAGCCATCTAAGTTCGATGTGTCCCTTTTCCGATCTTACATACTTTTTTTTAGCCATTTTGGATCTGCAAAGCTTATTATTTTGTTCTGTTAAACTATCAGTTTATTTTTTATTTGATTCTTGGGCTTAGTATGGCACATATGTATTTCAAGACATTCATTTTAGCCATGCACGTCCTATTTTTCTTAAGGCATTTCGCTCTTTGTTTTTCATGTTCATGTGTTCATTCTTTATTTCAAGCCATACATGCACTGTAAGCAATGTTCCCCTTTGGCAATAAATTCTCCAAAATTATTTGTTTCCCAAGGATGCCTAAGTCTGTTCAGTTTATATAAAAAGAAAACATGCATGCATGCTAACCTCACGTTCAAAATGATTTGAGGTAGTAAAAAGTTGGATCCAACATTTATGGCTAAAGAATAGGTAGTAGGCATATTTCACGTAACCTACCGCATAAAAAAAACTCTCTGGTCATTTATTTATTTCCATGCTTCATCATGGTACCTTCATTTCGTGCTACTTGCTACATGCATTTGCCATTCTTCGCCATTTTCATTCAATTCCTTTTCTGAGCATCCCTTTATATATATAATATATTTTGTATACAAGGTAATCCAAGTTGACAATTTGTTCCATGTTCTCTATAGCATGAAATTTGGCAATGTTTCATTCTTTTTATTTATTTTTTTCTACTTGATTTGCCGTTGTTTTGTTTGTCCTGGAAAATTGGTTTCAACAAGTCCCTGTTTACGTGCATTTTTGTGTTAATGATTTGGGTTTCATCTTCATACTATATATATATATATGTATGTAAAAAAAAGTGTATTCAAGGCGAGACAAGAATTTTACAAAAAATTTCTTTTTGTTCTTGTAGCGTGAATAGTTCTTTCCAATCATTTTGACAATTTGTTTTTCTTTTATGAATGAGTCATATCCTTAATCTACTTTATATATGAGATATGTATTATAAAAATTATGTGTGTGGGATGTGTCTATATCACTCACGCTGAAGTTTGATCTAGTGCCTTCTGTGATTGTAAATCTTGATTTGTGCGGTGTTCTCTTGGTACTTACCCTTTAAACTATATTTATTCTTTTATTTTTTCTTTAAGGTTAAAGATGTTTGAAGCCGATCTAAATTTTGGTTTACCTGTTGATTTGAAAGTCGACGCATGTAGCAGTGTTTTGCTTTGAAATTGTGTACCCTTTGTTCCCTGCTCTAAAAAAAAGAAGAAGAAGAAAAATCCTGAATTTTTTTAATTCAACCGAGCCTCTATTGATTTTGCTGAGTCAGCTCTCTCCATAAAAAGAAAAGGGTGAATGAGTACTAAGATCTTGGTCGTTGTTTAGATTGGTTCGTCATATTAGTGCCTGGATTTCGTCTTCAACTCTTGTGTTCATCCATCGTTGTCTTCTTTTCCATGCTTTAAAATGTGAGTTTATTTCACATCTGACTTACATTATTTCATAGATGCTAGATCAACTAAATGAACTGTTATGAAATGTATAGGATCGCCAAGAGAAATTATTTGTTTAAAATATACACTTTCATATGTGACCCGATATTCATACGACAAGTATATGCACTGATTATATTACTATGATGTGATTTATGATATGTGACGATTTGTTAGGTTGAAGATACCCCTAGTTTAGTAAAAAGCACTAAGGGTTGAAATGATACATACCCGAATGGACATTAGATTAGGGAAAATCGTTTTGGGTTGAAATAATTGTAAAGACCCGCAAATTCCCACCCTTGGAATCGACCATAAACCACACAGGTCTGACCCAAAAAGTGAAAATCTACGAATACTTTAACTTTGGGCATACAACACATTAAAACAACAACAGAAGACTTTTATAACATAACATATAATGTTACATCAGAGTACAGAATATCAGAGTACATTGGAATATAATTACAGCGGAAGATAAATACAAAAAAATGTAATATACTACAACGGAAGAACACAGCGGAAGACTCTCTATCTCTGGACACAGCTTTAAGCTTCAACCCAGAATCCTGCTTAATATATCTGCAAAAATAGCTACTCGACTGCCCATGTGGAAAATATGGGCACCCGAGTTTGCCAGTGGACAAACTACAGGTCAGTCATGGGACTGGTGTGAGAATTCTACTTAACCTATATAATATAATAAGGCTAATCACAGGACTACGCCACTTTCGCAGAACGGGTTTTCTCCTATGGATTACCAGCATGACTAAAGTAAATCGTCAAAATAACGCAATGCTTTTTAGAAAAATGAAACCATTATAAGACCCAAGTCCCATCACACAATGCAACGCAAACCGGAGGATAGGGTTTTACCTTATAATGATCAAAAGATGCTTGATACGATAAACACGGTATTATATAATAATAGTGTGCAAATATTTTGAAATACATCAAAGTAAATGTATCAATCCTAGACGGCATGAGTGCCCCATCCCACTATGTCGCCATATATAGGTATACAATCAAAACCGCGTGATGTTGTATTGGAAATTTGGATTTCCATCTGAGTCAAGGCTAGGGAGGAGATCCTTACCGATTCGAGACACTCTAGCAAATGCCCCAGGATTGGTACTCTGTCCAACCCTTGGATCCTACAGGGCCGGTCCATACGTTAACGCTTAATGGATTGGCAATTCCTGAACACACGCTCCCCGGTCCGTTTGGACCTATAATACGACCAGTGGCGACCGCATAAAACCGAGGCCTCGAAAAATCCAACAACCACAATGAATAAATGCCAGCGCTGGTAGGTCCCTGGCATCACTCTAGCTAGAAAGAAACGTGTGCACTCCCTGCGTTCCCTTCTCCCGTTTTAGACTCTACCGGGCTGTGAGGCTCGCGAAGTCATGTTACAAAAAGCTATGCCTAAATAGACTATGCTTTGATCATCCCACAAGGCTCTGCTTTGCAACAATAAGCCTTGATCAAGTGCAACTTGGCATACCACATCAACAACTCATATCATGCGATCGGTAATTATTTAACATACAAAAGGGTGTTAAGCAAGAGAATAAATCCTCCGCCACCATGCATTTATATATTAAATAAAAACCAATTTAATTACATGAAATATATTTCAATGTCAGGCATGCTATCCATTTACAAGTCCGTTCTGGGTCTGAACGAAACAACGTATCCGTCGATCTCCAGTACGTCTGGAAGATCATCACTTTTTACCTTGCCTTGGGGGATCCGTCCCAATTCAAGATATCAGTCACCATCAACCAAATGATATGAAGCTCTCCGGTCTTCAGTCACCGTCTTCATCTTCGACTCTTGATCGTCGTGATGATTATTCAGAATGGGTTAGACCCGGTCTTTCTGAATAACTCGCGTATTTGTAATTAAAATCAACCATACGCCACATTCCAACTTTGAATATTCTTTTAAATAAAAATATTATTTATGTAAAAAGGTTCTCATTAATTTTGTCAAAGATAAAATCAATAAATTACAATTTTTTTTAATCTTTCTACAAAGATTTATTTATATTCTAATTTTTTTTGTTTTTATACAAAAATCATTATTACAAGATTATTAATTTTAATAAACCAATCTTGTCTTAAATTGGGTTAAAGAACTAGTGTCTTTTAAAACACAGTTCACGATAAACCAATAATCAATTTCTAAAAATATGGAATTTCTATGAAAATCAAATCAACAAGTAATCATTATAAATTTCTTTATCGGACTAATATTATAAATGGAATAACGGCAAAGCCTCTTAAATTCCATATATAATATCGGTCTTCTTTTACAGAAGCCCATCTCGACTATTATCAATCGAATTTCCACTTAATTCCAATTTAATATATTAGATTGGAGAAAATATGATTTTAGAAAATCTTCTTTTAAATTTATAAAATAGATTTATAAATTTCCAAATAATAATATCAATGTAAATTGGATTAAAGAACCAATGTCTTTTAAAAACACAGTTCACGATAAATCCAATTCACATATCAATTTACTTTCAATCCCAAAATATAATTATATATAATCTTAATTAGAAGATTAACTCTTTCATCGGGCTTAAGGACAATGTTATTTAAGACACCATCCACGACAACCCAAAATCCATTACATGAAAAAAATTCTAATTAAATGATAATCTAACTGAAAACTTCATTTAATCTGTTTGTTAAATATTTTCAATTCAAAATATTCTTTATATTACAAAACTCTTTATTTTACAAAAATTCTTTTATTATACAAAAATTCTTTATTTAAAAAGAAATTCTGCATTGGAATGCGACTCAACCATGTACCATATAATTTGGGTCATATGGGTTTAATACATTTCATGTATAGGGTAATAACAGGAAATAATCCTCAATCCATCCATTAACAACCAGAGTGACAATGTCAACTGTGTGAGCATTAAGATGAGATTTTAACGCTCATCGCAGCCTGTCGATCAATCGATAGACATATAATTAAAGATTGGGATTTGTGTCAGTCAAGTATTGTCCCAATACTCGTGTGGGGTTTTCAGCCAACAACAGTTCATATAAATAAATAAATACATAATTGGTTAATAGGTTTAACCAATTTCAATTTCACTAAACATGTCACTTATATCGAGTAAAAATGTATTTTTCTCGTATGATTTCTCTATATACTTCTAAAGTTACATAAACAGTAATTTATTTATATAGCTTTATTGCGGATGACAAATAAAATATAAATTTCATTATGTTTTATTTGTATGAAATTTCTTAACAATTACATTTCAGTGTATATTGTTTGGACCAACAATACAATTTGTATATTAGAATATAAACTCTAATGCAAGGTTTCAAATAAAAGTTGGATTTTACATTTGCGTATAAATTCTACTACATATTATGCAAATAAAAGTGATTGTTATATTTGCATATAAATTCTGTTTCAAAAAAGATGTGTAAAAGTGATATACTCATTTTGTTAACAATTATATTTCAACAAATACAATGTAAATCAAAGTGTATTTCTAATCTTGTACTTTTATTTGTACATAAAACACAAATAAAAATGTATTTCATGTATTTGTCTTTTTATTGGACAAAACAATGTTCTTTTAAATCTTGTCCTTTTATTTAACAAAACAACGATAAATAAAATGTCCTTTTTAATCTTTTACTTTTATTTAATAAAACAATGATAAATAAAATGTGTAATCTTCTTTCTATGCTTTATTTGCACATAAATTCAAACAAAAATATGTCATATTCTTATTTAAACAAAATAGTAAACTCACATAATTACTTCTTTTTACTTATAATAGGAAATGTAAATAAAAAGGGTTCACATAATTTGATCTTTTTATTTACAATTGAAAATGTAAGTAAAAGTGATTCACATAATTTGTATTTTTACTTACTATAGAAAATGTAAATAAATGTATTTCTAAATTCTATTCTTTTTATTTACATAAGAAAATGTAAATAAGTGTATTTTCAAATTTTATTCTTTTTATTTACATAAGAAAATGTAAGTAAATGTGTTTCTAAATTCTATTCTTTTTATTTACATAAGAAAATGTAAATAAACGTATTTCTAAATTTTATTCTTTTTATTTACCTAAGAAAATGTAAATAAATATATTTCTAAATTCTATTATTTCTATTTACATAAGAAAATGTAAATAAACGTATTTGGTTTGATCACATTTCATATTCTACATATACAATAAAAAAAAGGAATTTTTTTTTTGTCACCACATATTTTCACATGTCATATGCATACAACAAAAGAATATTTTATTTTCTGAACATGTTCAATGTTTCTAATGACAAGCATAATATTTCTATATTTCTGATGACAAAATGAAAGAGAATTTATTTGTCATAACAAGTTTCTAATTTAACAAACATGACATATGCTAACAAAATGTAAGCTTTAAATCTAATAGAACACTTCTAGCAAAAATGTCATGTTTAAACTAAATAAACATTTCTATTATAATTAAACCATTATAACCTCAACAAAAGGGCATTTTTATTTAGACAATGTATATTTTTCACAAAGCCTACTTTACATAAAAGTGAAATTTTTTTCTTCCAACATTTTTATATATACAATGTTTATTTTTTTTTCATTTCATAATTTACATAAAAATGAACTCTTTTTATGTTTCAACATTTTTTTTTATACAATGTATATTTTTCACATGTTACGATAAAAGATTATTCTTATCGTCTGACAATTCTAAAAATTCTATGTTTCATATGTTACGATAAAAAGATTATTTTATCGTCTAACAATTCTAACAATTCTATGTTTCATATGTTATTGTATTTCTAACGTGACATTTTAAAACAAAATGATATCTTTATTCTAACATGGCGTGACTCTAACATAGCATTAATGACAAATTTTGTTCTAATATAATACTGATGACAAATTTGATTTCTATCATAACATAAATGACAAATATGTTCCGATATAACATTAATGACAAAATGACACATTTTGTTTTAATATAACATTAATGACAAAATGTTCCAATATAACATAAATGACAGAATGACACATTTTACATAAAAATGTAATTACTATCCTAAATATCACATTTTAATTAAAAATGTAGTTTTTCCATCCTTGTATTACATTATATAAAATGTAACTCTTCTATTCTCTTTTATTACATTGTAAAAAAAGTAACTTTTCTATCTTCTTTAATTACATAAAAGTGTAATCTTTCATATTCATCTTTAATTACATATAAAATGTAATCTTTCATTTCCCTCTTTAATTATATATAAAATATAACCTTTCATTTTCTTTGATTACAAAAATATAATTTCTTTATTCTTTGATTACATTAATGAACATTTTAAATGCTCATTAACATTAAAAGGTAAATCTTCAATGTATAAGACATTCTTCATAACATTTTACTTTTCATGTTTCATCTACAATATAAAATGTAAACTTCAAAGTGAATACATTTCATATTTATCAAGGGTCAATTTTACTATTCATTAACATTAAAAATATGAATCTCAACATATAAGCATTTTTCATAACAATGTTTTTATATATATATGATTTCATATCTAATGCTACAATATCAACTAATTTCGTTCCAAACACAATCAATCATCAAAAATCAACCAAATTCACATCACAATATAATCAACAATTCCCAAACATCACAACAGATCTGATTATATTAAAGTATCTACATGGATTCAAATCAGCGAAAATAATAATTAAATTTTAAAATAATTAAAAATAGAAATCTCACCATCATTTTAATATCTGTTCAGTTCAGATCTGAATTTTCTCTGCATTTTGATTTGCTTCTTTTCAGATCCGGTCTATTCTGTTGTGTAGTGCTTGACGCCACGATCGCAACGCAACTGAGTTTGCTCAATTCCGATCTCGCATGACCAAGTTAAGGCGTTACAAACATTTAACGACGTAATTACAATAATTAATAAAAAAAAATGAAATTCCTTAATTACTTTTAAAAGGAACGGCCTCTTCTTCCTGTATGCTACTACACCGAACCCATTTCTTCCATCCTTCTCTCTCCTTGCGCCTGGAAGATTGTGAAGCTCGGTGGAGCCATGCTCTATAATCTTTGTATTAGAAGTATATTTTAATTTAAAGTGGATTTGAAGAAATTGGTGGAAGAAAACCGGAGCTTCATGGCCATTGAACCATGAGGATGGCGGCTGGCTATGTTAGTGGATTAGAGATTTGGGAAAAGGACAAAAGCATTTTTATAATACTTTACTTCTAATTTTACAATTAAATCCATACATCCTTATTCCTTAATATATTTGGAATATGTTTGAATCGTCCAAATTTAACATTTACATCTTTCCTATTAAATAATGTGTATATTTGCTTTTAATATAAAGCTATTATGTAACAACTTATATACTCAAGAATGTATTCCATATTTAAATAAATTTTACCTATAGTAGATTAAGACCATTTTTAAACATATCACAACTCATATATATATATATATATATATAATTTTAATTTATGAAACCAAAATAGGAAAACATATCAATTTTAATTATCTATCTTTCTGTAACATTTATTATTATTATGCAAAGAAATTCAGCAAGCCCATTATTTGACGAGTATGTATATCAACCATTTCCAGCATGTAACCAACAAGGCAGTTTTAAATTTGATAGTGGGGCAAAGTTTTGTTTTTATTCCAGAAACCATGCATGTGCATTACGAATAAATACGTTTTTATGCTTTAATAGTGTTTTATAAATACCTCCTTAAATCCTCTTTTGATTACACGCTATAATGACACATTTATTCCTTTTTTTTTTTATTATTCCAATTTCAAAAGTAGATGACAATGAAAGAGAGAGAGAGAGAATAACATGGAAAGGGTTAATGCTAGATTAATGTTGTTTGTTAATGAACATATAGTCTACATTTTGAATTTCTAAAAGTTAAATTTGAGTTGACATGGGAAATATTTAAGAGGACACCCAAAGATATGTACATATATATACATACATAGATATATATTAATATATATATATATATATATATATATTGTTAAAATTTATTTCATTTATAACCCACACATTATTTTCAATCAATAAATTAATAAATGTCACTAAAGTTCCTAAGACATTTTTAATGTTAACATATTTGTCAATCAAGCATCCCTTTTTTTTATTAAATGAATCATATTACATATTGCACATTTAAAATATAATCTTTTATTGTAAGCTTCTTTACATTAAACAAATGTTGCATAAGAATATAATCTTTTTATATTACCTAAAAATGTAAATTTAATGTGAAATGTGTTTTTCCTAATATGAACAAATTCTTATGTACATTCTTAACATTAAAATATAAATTTTAATGTAAAACAAGTTTTCTAACATGAACTCATGTTTATGTACATTCTTAACATTAAAATATGAATTTAACGTAAAACTTGTTTTTCTAAATGCAAACAAATATTTATGTACATTGAATACATTAAAATATACTTTCTAATGTAAAGCTTATTTTCTAAATACGAACAATTCTTAGGTACATTCTTAACATTAATATATAAATTTAATGTAAAACAAGTTTTTTTTATTATTGTAAAACAAGTGACAATAAAAAGACATTCTTTTTATTCCATTCTTTTTATAGTAACAAATGGCAAATAAAATACATGCTTTAGTTTCAATTCATTTTATAATGATTCTCTTACATTGGAAATATGAATTCCAATGTGAAAATAATTTAACATGAAAATGATTCTTTTTAATGTCTTATTAACATTAAAAATGTAAAGTCAATGTGAATACATTTTTATTTAGAAATGATCATTTTATTAAAAATAAAGTTTAATGTAAAAACATGTTTCATTTCATAACATGTATAATTTTGTAAATCTATCCATTTCATTAAAGATAAAGTTTTTGTAATGATGTTTCCTATGACAGATTTTGTTTACCTTCATTACATTAAATGTAAATTTATTCGTTTTAACTTCAATTAAAATAAATTTTTATTCATTATTATTTAAAATAAATAATTTTAAATACATAAAAATCCTTTAAAATTTCTAAAATAAAATTTTAAATTGGTCCTGATTTTCGGGTTGTTACAATCGCCCCCACTTAAAAACTTTTCGTCCTCGAAAAGGAACGTAGCTAAAAATTGTAAAATTAACAATCTTAATTTTAAATTTTAATGGTTGATTATCCTTACAAAATATATATAACTTTATATATATATAAAAATCACATTTCGAAGAATAGATTATAAATATCAAAAATACGTTAATTATAAATTCGTAACTCTTAACTCGTTCTAGGGCATTACTAACCCTATCTCTAACGAGTTCGCTCATTCTAGGATACTGCTGATCATATCTCTAATGAGTATTCTTATTGGACATTACTAATCCAATCTCTGATGATTCTTTTGTTCAGTTCTAATGAGTTGTACCCCAAAGATTTGAGCTAACCAGAGCTCTGATACCAACTGTAAAGACCCGCAAATTCCCACCCTTGGAATCGACCATAACCCACACAGGTCTGACCCAAAAAGTGAAAATCTACGAATACTTTAACTTTGGGCATACAACACATTAAAACAACAACAGAAGACTTTTATAACATAACATATAATGTTACATCAGAGTACAGAATATCAGAGTACATTGGAATATAATTACAGTGGAAGATAAATACAAAAAAAATGTTATATACTACAACGGAAGAACACAGCGGAAGACTCTCTATCTCTGGACACAGCTTTAAGCTTCAACCCAGAATCCTGCTTAATATATCTGCAAAAATAGCTACTCGACTGCCCGTGTGGAAAATATGGGCACCCGAGTTTGCCAGTGGACAAACTACAGGTCAGTCATGGGACTGGTGTGAGAATTCTACTTAACCTATATAATATAATAAGGCTAATCACAGGACCATGCCACTTTCGCGGAACGGGTTTTCTCCTATGGATTACCAGTGCATGACTAAAGTAAATCGTCAAAATAACGCAATGCTTTTTAGAAAAATGAAACCATTATAAGACCCAAGTCCCATCACACAATGCAACGCAAACCGGAGGATAGGGTTTTACCTTATAATGATCCAAAGATGCTTGATACGATAAACAAGGTATTATATAATAATAGTGTGCAAACAATTTGAAATACATCAAAGTAAATGTATCAATCCTAGACGGCATGAGTGCCCCATCCCACTATGTCGCCATATATAGGTATACAATCAAAACCGCGTGATGTCGTATTGGAAATTTGGATTTCCATCTGAGTCAAGGCTAGGGAGGAGATCCTTACCGATTCGAGACACTCTAGCAAATGCCCCAGGATTGGTACTCTGTCCAACCCTTGGATCCTGCAGGGCCGGTCCATACGTTAACGCTTAATGGATTGGCAATTCCTGAACCCACGCTCCCCGGTCCTTTTGGACCTATAATACGGCCAGTGGCGACCGCATAAAACCGAGGCCTCGAAAAATCCAACAACCACAATGAATAAATGCCAGCGCTGGTAGGTCCCTGGCATCACTCTAGCTAGAAAGAAACGTGTGCACTCCCTGCGTTCCCTTCTCCCGTTTTAGACTCTACCGGGCTGTGAGGCTCGCGAAGTCACGTTACACAAAGCTATGCCTAAATAGACTATGCTTTGATCATCCCACAAGGCTCTGCTTTGCAACAATAAGCCTTAATCAAGTGCAACTTGGCATACCACATCAACAACTCATATCATGCGATCGGTAATTATTTAACATACAAAAGGGTGTTAAGCAAGAGAATAAATCCTCCGCCACCATGCATTTATATATTAAATAAAAACCAATTTAATTACATGAAATAAATTTCAATGTCAGGCATGCTATCCATTTACAAGTCCGTTCTGGGTCTGAACGAAACAACGTATCCGTCGATCTCCAGTACGTCTGGAAGATCATCACTTTTTACCTTGCCTTGGGGGATCCGTCCCAATTCAAGATATCAGTCACCATCAACCAAATGATGTGAAGCTCTCCGGTCTTCAGTCACCGTCTTCATCTTCGACTCTTGATCGTCGTGATGATTATTCAAAATGGGTTAGACCCGGTCTTTTTGAATAACTCACGTATTTGTAATTAAAATCAACCATACGCCACATTCCAACTTTGAATATTCTTTTAAATAAAAATATTATTTATGTAAAAAGGTTCTCATTAATTTTGTCAAAGATAAAATCAATAAATTACAATTTTTTTTAATCTTTCTACAAAGATTTATTTATATTCTAATTTTCTTTGGTTTTTATACAAAAATCATTATTACAAGATTATTAATTTTAATAAACCAATCTTGTCTTAAATTGGGTTAAAGAACTAGTGTCTTTTAAAACACAGTTCACGATAAACCAATAATCAATTTCTAAAAATATGGAATTTCTATGAAAATCAAATCAACAAATAATCATTATAAATTTCTTTATCGGACTAATATTATAAATGGAATAACGGCAAAGCCTCTTAAATTCCATATATAATATCGGTCTTCTTTTACAGAAGCCTATCTCGACTATTATCAATCGAATTTCCACTTAATTCCAATTTAATATATTAGATTGGAGAAAATCTGATTTTAGAAAATCTTCTTTTAAATTTATAAAATAGATTTATAAATTTCCAAATAATAATATCAATGTAAATTGGATTAAAGAACCAATGTCTTTTAAAAACACAGTTCACGATAAATCCAATTCACATATCAATTTACTTTCAATCCCAAAATATAATTATAAATAATCTTAATTAGAAGATTAACTCTTTCATCGGGCTTAAGGACAATGTTATTTAAGACACCATCCACGACAACCCAAAATCCATTACATGAACTAAATTCTAATTAAATGATAATCTAATTGAAGACTTCAATTAATCTGTTTGTTAAATATTTTCAATTCAAAATATTCTTTATATTACAAAACTCTTTATTTTACAAAAAATCTTTTATTATACAAAAATTCTTTATTTTACAAAAATTCTTTATTTGAAAAGAAATTCAGCATTGGAATGCGACTCAACCATGTACCATATAATTTGGGTCATATGGGTTTCATACATTTCATGTATAGGGTAATAACATGAAATAATCCTCAATCCATCCATTAACAACCAGAGTGACAATGTCAACTGTGTGAGCATTAAGATGAGATTTTAACGCTCATCGCAGCCTGTCGATCAATCGATAGACATATAATTAAACATTGGGATTTGTGTCAGTCAAGTATTGTCCCAATACCCGTGTGGGGTTTTCAGCCAACAACAGTTCATATAAATAAATAAATACATAATTGGTTAATAGGTTTAACCAATTTCAATTTCACTAAACATGTCACTAATATCGAGTAAAAATGTATTTTTCTCGTATGATTTCTCTATATACTTCTAAAGTTACATAAACAGTAATTTATTTATATAGCTTTATTGCGGATGACAAATAAAATATAAATTTCATTATATTTTATTTGTATGAAATTTCTTAACAATTACATTTCAGTGTATATTGTTTGGACCAACAATACAATTTGTATATTAGAATATAAACTCTAATGCAAGGTTTCAAATAAAAGTTGGATTTTACATTTGCGTGTAAATTCTACTACATATTATGCACATAAAAGTGATTGTTATATTTGCATATAAATTCTGTTTCAACAAAGATGTGTAAAAGTGATATACTCATTTTGTTAACAATTCTATTTCAACAAATACAATGTAAATAAAAGTGTATTTCTAATCTTGTACTTTTATTTGTACATAAAACACAAATAAAAATGTATTTCATGTATTTGTCTTTTTATTGGACAAAACAATGTTCTTTTAAATCTTGTCCTTTTATTTAACAAAACAATGATAAATAAAATGTCCTTTTTAATCTTTTACTTTTATTTAACAAAACAATGATAAATAAAATGTGTAATCTTCTTTCTATGCTTTATTTGCACATAAATTCAAACAAAAATATGTCATATTCTTATTTAAACAAAATAGTAAACTCATATAATTACATCTTTTTACTTATAATAGGAAATGTAAATAAAAAGGGTTCACATAATTTGATCTTTTTATTTACAATTGAAAATGTAAGTAAAAGTGATTCACATAATTTGTATTTTTACTTACTATAGAAAATGTAAATAAATGTATTTCTAAATTCTATTCTTTTTATTTACATAAGAAAATGTAAATAAGTGTATTTTCAAATTTTATTCTTTTTATTTACATAAGAAAATGTAAGTAAATGTGTTTCTAAATTCTATTCTTTTTATTTACATAAGAAAATGTAAATAAACGTATTTCTAAATTTTATTCTTTTTATATACCTAAGAAAATGTAAATAAATATATTTCTAAATTCTATTCTTTCTATTTACATAAGAAAATGTAAATAAACGTATTTGGTTTGATCACATTTCATATTCTACATATACAATAAAAAAAAGGAATTTTTTTTTTGTCACCACATATTTTTACATGTCATATGCATACAACAAAAGAATATTTTATTTTCTCAACATGTTCAATGTTTCTAATGACAAGCATAATATTTCTATATTTCTGATGACAAAATGAAAGAGAATTTATTTGTCATAACAAGTTTCTAATTTAACAAACATGACATATGCTAACAAAATGTAAGCTTTAAATCTAATAGAACACTTCTAGCAAAAATGTCTTGTTTAAACTAAATAAACATTTCTATTATAATTAAACCATTCTAACCTCAACAAAAGGGAATTTTTATTTAGACAATGTATATTTTTCACAAAGCCTACTTTACATAAAATGAAATTTTTTTCTTCCAACATTTTTATATATACAATGTATTTTTTTTTCATTTCATACTTTACATAAAAATGAACTCTTTTTATGTTTCAACATTTTTTTTTATACAATGTATATTTTTCACATGTTACGATAAAAGATTATTCTTATCATCTGACAATTCTAAAAATTCTATGTTTCATATGTTACGATAAAAAGATTATTTTATCTTCTAACAATTCTAACAATTCTATGTTTCATATGTTATTGTATTTCTAACGTGACATTTTAAAACAAAATGATATCTTTATTCTAACATGGCGTGACTCTAACATAGCATTAATGACAAATTTTGTTCTAATATAATATTAATGACAAATTTGTTTTCTATCATAACATAAATGACAAATATGTTCTGATATAACATTAATGACAAAATGACACATTTTGTTTTAATATAACATTAATGACAAAATGTTCCAATATAACATAAATGACAGAATGACACATTTTACATAAAAATGTAATTACTATCCTAAATATCACATTTTAATTAAAAATTTAGTTTTTCCATCCTTGTATTACATTATATAAAATGTAACTCTTTTATTCTCTTTTATTACATTGTAAAAAAAGTAACTTTTCTATCTTCTTTAATTACATAAAAGTGTAATCTTTCATATTCATCTTTAATTACATATAAAATGTAATCCTTCATTTCCCTCTTTAATTACATATAAAATATAACCTTTCATTTTCTATGATTACAAAAATATAATTTCTTTATTCTTTGATTACATTAATGAACATTTTAAATGCTCATTAACATTAAAAGGTAAATCTTCAATGTATAAGACATTCTTCATAACATTTTACTTTTCGTGTTTCATCTACAATATAAAATGTAAACTTCAAAGTGAATACATTTCATATTTATCAAGGGTCAATTTTACTATTCATTAACATTAAAAATATGAATCTCAACATATAAGCATTTTTCATAACAATGTTTTTATATATATATGATTTCATATCTAATGCTATAATATCAACTAATTTCGTTCCAAACACAATCAATCATCAAAAATCAACCAAATTCACATCACAATATAATCAACAATTCCAAACATCACAACAGATCTGATTATATTAAAGTATCTACATGGATTCAAATCAGCGAAAATAATAATTAAATTTTAAAATAATTAAAAATAGAAATCTCACCATCATTTTAATATCTGTTCAGTTCAGATCTGAATTTTCTCTGCATTTTGATTTGCTTCTTTTCAGATCCGGTCTATTCTGTTGTGTAGTGCTTGACGCCACGATCGCAACGCAACCGAGTTTGCTCAATTCCGATCTCGCATGACCAAGTTAAGGCGTTACAAACATTTAACGACGTAATTACAATAATTAATAAAAAAAATGAAATTCCTTAATTACTTTTAAAAGGATTGGCCTCTTCTTCCTGTATGCTACTATACCGAACCCATTTCTTCCATCCTTCTCTCTCCTTGCGCCTGGAAGATGGTGAAGCTCGGTGGAGCCATGCTCTATAATCTTTGTATTAGAAGTATATTTTAATTTAAAGTGGATTTGAAGAAATTGGTGGAAGAAAACCGGAGCTTCATGGCCATTGAACCATGAGGATGGCGGCTGGCTATGTTAGTGGATTAGAGATTTGGGAAAAGGACAAAAGCATTTTTATAATACTTTGCTTCTAATTTTACAATTAAATCCATACATCCTTATTCCTTAATATGTTTGGAATATTTTTGAATCGTCCAAATTTAATATTTACATCTTTCCTATTAAATAATGTGTATATTTGCTTTTAATATAAAGCTATTATGTAACAACTTATATACTCAAGAATGTAATCCATATTTAAATAAATTTTACCTATAGTAGATTAAGACCATTTTAAAAATATCACAACTCATATATATATATATATATATATATAATTTTAAGTTATGAAACCAAAATAGGAAAACATATCAATTTTAATTATCTATCTTTCTGTAACATTTATTATTATTATGCAAAGAAATTCAGCAAGCCCATTATTTGACGAGTATGTATATCAACCATTTCCAGCATGTAACCAACAAGGCAGTTTCAAATTTGACAGTGGGGCAAAGTTTTGTTTTTATTCCAGAAACCATGCATGTGCATTACGAATAAATACGTTTTTATGCTTTAATAGTGTTTTATAAATACCTCCTTAAATCCCCTTTTGATTACACGCTATAATGACACATTTATTCCTTTTTTATTATTATTCCAATTTCAAAAGTAGATGACAATGAAAGAGAGAGAGAGAGAGAATAACATGGAAAGGGTTAATGCTAGATTAATGTTGTTTGTTAATGAACATATAGTCTACATTTTGAATTTCTAAAAGTTAAATTTGAGTTGACATGGGAAATATTTAAGAGGACACCCAAAGATATGTACATATATATACATACATACATAGATATATATTAATATATATATTATGAAAATTTATTTCATTTATAACCCACACATTATTTTCAATCAATAAATTAATAAATGTCACTAAAGTTCCTAAGACATTTTTAATGTTAACATATTTGTCAATCAAGCATCCCTTTTTTTTATTAAATGAATCATATTACATATTGCACATTTAAAATATAATCTTTTATTGTAAGCTTCTTTACATTAAACAAATGTTGCGTAAGAATATAATCTTTTTATATTACCTAAAAATGTAAATTTAATGTGAAATGTGTTTTTCCTAATATGAACAAATTCTTATGTACATTCTTAACATTAAAATATAAATTTTAATGTAAAACAAGTTTTCTAACATGAACTCATGTTTATGTACATTCTTAACATTAAAATATGAATTTAACGTAAAACTTGTTTTTCTAAATGCAAAAAAATATTTATGTACATTCAATACATTAAAATATACTTTTTAATGTAAAGCTTATTTTCTAAATACGAACAATTCTTATGTACATTCTTAACATTAAAATATAAATTTAATGTAAAACAAGTTTTTTTTATTATTATTATTGTAAAACAAGTGACAATAAAAAGACATTCTTTTTATTCCATTCTTTTTATAGTAACAAATGGCAAATAAAATACATGCTTTAGTTTCAATTCATTTTATAATGATTCTCTTACATTGGAAATATGAATTCCAATGTGAAAATAATTTAACATGAAAATGATTCTTTTTAATGTCTTATTAACATTAAAAATGTAAAGTCGATGTGAATACATTTTTATTTAGAAATGATCATTTTATTAAAAATAAAGTTTAATGTAAAAACATGTTTCATTTCATAACATGTACAATTTTGTAAACCTATCCATTTCATTAAAGATAAAGTTTTTGTAATGATGTTTCCTATGACAGATTTTGTTTACCTTCATTACATTAAATGTAAATTTATTCGTTTTAACTTCAATTAAAATAAATTTTTAATCATTATTATTTAAAATAAATAATTTTAAATACATAAAAATCCTTTAAAATTTCTAAAATAAAATTTTAAATTGGTCCTGATTTTTCGGGTTGTTACAATAATAGACCTGAACGATTTTTACCGAATTTGGGATTATAGGTTGAAATGATAGACCCGTAGAAATTTAATAAATTGCCGGTTGAAATGATAAATATCTGTACCACTTGACCGTAGGGTAGAAACTTAAATACAGACATCGTTGGTCATATTTTCGTAATAAAGTAATTAGGAAATTTTGAGTTTAAATAACAATTTAAGATTTTATATTTTTATTTTAAGAATTTTAAACTTTTGTATATTAATATTTTCTTTAAACCTATTTTTATTTATTTTAAATTTATATAAGTTTATAATCTATTTTCTAATAATTATTAGAATTCTACAAACTTATATATATATTTATTTTCAAAATTAAATTATCTTTATTTATATAATTTGCAAACTTTAAAACTCAAAGTTGGTTTAAGTAAGATTTTGTGACTTAAGTCGAGGTATGAATTTGTAATAACGATACTTGATTCTAGCATTGAACTCATATGAGATACGGATTTGAATTCAAATTGAATTGAATTTAACGTGACTAAATGTGATTTAGAATATATATAATTTTATATACGGAATTGATTTTTATAATCGTCAGTTGAATTATGAAATTTGTGAAATCGAATTTATAAAATGGTTTAGAAATGTATGATTTGAATTTTTTTAATATGGAATTGTACGACTTGAGTAAATATGATTTATCGAATTTGAAATATAAGAGATTGATTTGAATTTTAAATAATGAATTTGAATTTATGATTCGAGTTATAAGTATGATACGATTTGTTTTGAATTCTATAAGCGAAATATGTGATTTTGATTTAAAGTGTATGTATTGAAGTTGAATCGAAATATTGGGTTTGATAAATCGATTTAAACGATATCTTATGATAGTAAACTTGAAACAATTGAACTGTTGAACTAGAGTTTTGATGAATATAAACCAAACCAAATTATTATCGAAGTAAATATTTTGTATGGATTTAAGTGGAAATTGCGATGTTAAGATATGATTTGAAAATAAGTCGTTTCTGAATTTAAAATCGTTATGTAATAATTGCGGAAAATTATATAAAACTGAAGTTAAATAATATAACATTAGTTTATATTATATTTTGAGATCTTTATGATATGGTTTTGTTATCGTTTTGATTAAAGCGATATAAGTGCGTTGTTTTCAAAATTTAATAAAATCGAAGTTAGATATTAGATTTTGATTTCAAAATTCGAATATGAGTATAAACTATTTTATAAATTGATTTATAAAATTATGACTACTGTGTGAAAAATGTAAACGATTGGTTGTTAAAGAGACTGGGATCGGCTACTGTCATTCTCTCTACCAATACCGAAAACCACTTTAACAACTGTGTATGCGGTGGAGTTCCAGAATGAAGGGGATGACTTGTCGAACGACTCTATTTTTTGTTTCATATTAATTACGAGACCCTGACTATCTTGAGTCATCTTGATGTGACTAAAATAGGAGCTATGCATGGACCAAGTGAGGTCATACCTCTTATCGAGCAAACTTCTTCGATATTATTCTATTACCGTTTATATTCAATTTGGCCCCTTTTGATTATGGGAGTGTGTATCGAGGTGGGCGGTAGTAGCTACTATGCGTTACCACCAGTCCAGCTCTGCAAACAGTGAATCCACCCTGGCATTCCTTGCGTGCCTTGTCACATGCCTTATATGATCCCACTACGACTTTGTTTTGTACCATTTTATATGGAGTGCCCTCTGATCAACCTCCAGTTTACGGAGGAATTACAGGATTGTATATATTACAGGAATATATAAACTGTGTAAGGGTAATAATGGTAATCCCGCTTATGCTATTTTGATACTTTATTTTACTGATAGGCACTATTGTAAATAGCGTGTTATACTATATAGTATTAGTTTAACAGATCCTTAGAGGATGGTGATCCTGAACATCCTCTAAGTTATTGATTGCATTTCGTCGAACGTTTCATTTGAGTTGATTTACTTCTATGAGAATGTTAGCCCTGATCCGAGTTGTTTTGTTTTGCATTATTGCTCGGGTCAGATTGAGTATATCAGTTTTCAAGATTCACCTTTAGAGTTTGGAGCTTATGTTGATTTTTGCTTACCTATTTCTACCTGTTGATCAGTTGTTCCAGTAATCCAGTTATTTGTGTCATTCTGTTTCAAACTGTTATCATTTATTTATATTTTATTAGACTTCTGTTGTATTATTATGTAAAATCTGATGTAAAGTTTATTTAGTAGCTTCATGAACTGCTATTGTATTTTAAATTTTCCACTACGAGATATTATTGCTTTGTGTCTGTGATCTCTGACTATGTGATTTATTCTGTTTACCTTGGAAGCCAATAACAATCTGTTGTTTTGGACGTTTCGAGTTGACAAATCGACACAGTTAAAATGGCGGGTCGTTACATGGTTTTTGTGACTTATGAAATTGTGGACCACGGTATTATGTTTTATGATTGAAATAAAATTTTAAATTTTCTGCTACTGCCTTATTTATATCTGTCTTGTAATCATTATGTGTCTTTTTACCCATAGCGCTTCACCAAACTTAATGCATTACCTTAGTGAGTGACATTAACAGATGTAGAGTGTCTCCGAATATCTATATATTTCCAATTGATTGGTGTGAGAACCAAAACTAGATAAAGTTTATTTTTGTGATTTGGCACTAAAAATATGATTTTTAAGTATATATTAAAGATATCTGATTGAAAAGCTAATCATATAATTGATTGTTGGTTGTGATGTTTGGCTTTTAGTTCAACTAATTGAAAATTTTGGAATGATCAAACCAATATGTGTACGAAAGGTAAATTTAGCCAAATTGAGTCAAATATTAAATTGAATTAAAAATCGATTGGAATTGCATGCATATACATGTATATATAATGAACAGGTCATCGCATGGAAGCTAAGCAGAGGAATAAAATTGTATGCACGGCAAATAGGAACATGTTTACTATTTCCTTGGGTTTTGATTATTTTATGAGCCGCTTGGCTAGCCTCTTGACATTTTCTTTTTCTTTTGGATTGATGAGGGCCCTATGAGGCAAGTTGTGGTTTTAAAGGTCTCCCGGTACAAAGGAGGTTATGGCGAAATTTTTTGAAAATTTAGGGTGTTAGCCAAAAAATTTAGAAATTAGAAAATTCTTAAAGACTGAAAAGTTGAAGAATGAAAGTTGAGTTTGTTAGTCAAACAACTTTCAGCTCCGTTCCTTTTCGAGGACGAAAAGATTTTAAGTAGGGGAGATTGTAACAACCCGGATTTTCAGAACCAATTAATTTTTTTTATTTTAGCTATTTTAATGCATTTGAATATTTAAAATGATTTATTTTAAATAATAACAACAAAAAATTGATTTTCAATGAAGTTAGAATGAATAAATTTATTTAATTATAAAACGATCCTGAAATGGCGCGGTAGTTTGAAAATTCGATTTTAAATTTCAAATGAATGTACAGGATTCAAAATAAATCGGATTTCAGTAAAACAAGAAATATTTGAATCTGTTTAATTATATCTTTCTAACGAATGTGAAGAACGGAGATTTCATAATATAAATTGAAAGTTATGTCTAGTTTAAAATTCAAAATAGTCGCTATGGAATTTCTATACATGTTAATATAATATATAGCCTTTAAAAATAACCATTTTGCAAATGACCGCCGTTTTCGACAAAACCACTTTTCTTGTATCCAGAATGTCAAATTATTGCTAGATTCCACTTTTTATAATTTTTGGAGTTAATATGTTAGCGTGGTGAATTTAGACATGTTTGGTAATTATAGTTTGAATTTAATTGACTAGAAAATGACCATTTTCAAACGGTCTCCAAATTCGATGAAATTAGTTTTATTAGGACCGTATCGTCAAAAATAGCTAGATTTATTTTTCTGAGATTTTTGGAGTCAGTATGTGGCCCCAGTATATTAAAATGTATGTTGAAATTGATTTTGAACGTTAAATTAATTTATATTTTAATTTTAACAAAAACTGATCGAAACAGTTGAATGGGCTTGCTGGACTTATCCCATTGTGTTCGGAATGAGGGTATTTGGTTAGGGGCGACAGTCGTTCGGTTCGATTTGGAGTTCAAATACAAAACCCTAATTTTTCGAATTAAAATATAATGAAATATTTATATAAATACCCTATACCCTCTAAGAAACCCTAATCCCTTTTTATACAGCCGCCGCCAGAAGCGATTGCTCGAAATTAAAATCCCTAAATACCCTCAATCCGCTGCTAACTAGAGTACGGTTTCAAAGCAAACACTGAAGAGAATCTCAAGAGCTTTCGATCCATATGTGGTTGGAGAAGTATAATTGATTTATTCACTATAATTTCCCTCTCGAAGTGGGCGAGTTTGCAGGAATTTCTAGAAGAGGAGGGGATGCGAGTTGCGCCATATTGGCGGCGCTTCGGCCTACCTCCTGGTGGCGGCCGATCGACGTCAGGCACCCCATAGGGAGTGAAAAATTGAACCCTATAAGTGAACGGGAATGGGTTTGAGCGGCCTAGTATAAACGAGGAAGATGAGTAATTAATTATTAATTAATTATTTAATTAATGTTATCCAATGTTTAAAAATGCAAAACTTTTTCATACGATGTCCAATTCAGACGATTTCAGTTGCTTCGGACTCGTGTCGGCGAACGCTATCTCATGAGACTGACCAGAATGGAGATGGAGCTACTTGGAATTTTTGACAAAATTAAACGACCAGTTTAATTTTATTAAAGCCATCTCCAATAAAGAATGGTGGAGTGGATCCCAAAGCGAGAACTCTTCCTCATTTAAACTATTTTACAGTTAAATATATCCTAGGTTGGAGAAGGGGCTTAGTAGCTCCTGACACTATTTATTGTACAAACCATGGATGATTTGTGTGATTTGATTGTACTATGAGAAAAATTGACTATATTGTGTATTGTGATTGCCATATTGAAATGGAGTGTATATATATATATATATATATATATATATATATGCGTTGTATAAATTATTTATATACGCTATATGTGAATTATTTATATGCGCTGTATAAAATTCTCCTAAAATAAAATAAATATTCATTTACAAATCGGACGATTTGTTTATGTACACCCTTTTAACTGATATTGATTGGGATGATAATTTTTACACATCGCCCAAATGCACAAATAATGAACAGTATTTGTTGTCTGAAACCCCACACGGGTATTTTGACGATATTTGACATATACTAATCCCAATATTTAGTTGTATGTCAGTTGATGGGTTGACAGACTGTATAAGCGTTATTTATTTATTTTAATGCTTATACAGTGGTAGAATGCACTCTGGATGATGTGTGGATGTTTAATGATTATTTATTATTATTGTGAATACATGCAATATATGGAAATCCGTATAAATATATTTATATGGTAATTGATTGAGTCTGATTCCAATTCAGAAATAAAGAATAGTTTTAAAATAATATATAGTATAGTAATTGATTGAGTCTGATTCCAATTCAGAAATAAAGAATAGTTTTAAAATAATATATAGTATAGTTTTCAAATATTATTCAGAATAGTTTTAAAATAGTATATAGTATAGTTTTCAAATATTATTTAAAGTCGTTTTAAAATAAGATAGAATATAGTTTTCAAATATTATTTATTATAGTTTTAAATTAATATATAGTATAGTTTTCAAATATTATTCAGTATAGTTTTAAATTAATATTCTATATAGTTTAAAAATAATATTCAATATAGATTAAAATGTGAATTTGATGTCTGATTTTGGATTGACAAGAAAATATTGAAATGTATGTGAAGCCATGTTGATCAGATTTGTGCCATTTTAACGCGAATGATATTTATATCGATTTTATTCATTTTTATAATGAATATCGGAAAAGAAAGGATTTCAAAATCTGATATTTTGAAAATATTATGATTTAAAAATTATAATGATATGGAATATTCAATTTTGATTTAAAATTGAAAATGAAGTTAGAATCATTTTAAAACGAATTTATAAACAATTTATAAAGTACTACTAAATGGAAATCGGTGAAATATATGTATATTATATATTTAATGGCCTGAATAGAACGCGCCGCGTAACGACCGTTCGTGAATTTCGACCATTGACTTTGAATTGACATTACGGGAGATCCAACTGCCGGATTCTCCTAAAACTAGAATCGTTGGGTTCGTATCGGAAAGAGCTTTCCAATGAATATAAGAGATTTGAAATCTAACAGTTGGATTTGGAATTATGTCTAAATCAAATTTGAAAAAAGTCGCTATGGATGTTGTTCGGTGGCCGTTATTGGAAACCGACTGTACGGGTCTTGATAAAATTATTAAAAATATTAATAATTTGTGTAAAAATATAATAAATTATTTGGAAAGAATTTGGATGAAAAACTTGACGTTTGTAAAGATAAAAATACATTCTTTTTTATCAAAATGAATTAGTTATTAACTAGTAAGATAAAATAAATTGGATTTGAAATGGTTTTAAAATAACCAGAATTTTCCAATGAATCAATTGGAATGGATTGGAATATAAATAATCTTCGGAACATTTCGATATTGGATTTCGTGGTAATACAGATATTGTTATGGGAATTTGGAAAATAGAGATATCGTTATTCCCAATACGATATCCGTTAGTTTCAGAATTTGATATTGAATATAAGCCGATATATTTCCTATTTTCTATTCAGAGTCTCGTATTCAATATTAAATTGGATTTTGGGTTTGTCGTGAATGGTATCTTCATTAACACTGTTCTTAAATCCATTTGAGAAAAAAATAAATCTTTTAATTAAGATTTAGTGAAGTTTACCAGTTAATTAATATTTAGTTGGAATTGAATAAAAGAATTGGTTTTTTGGGTTTATCGTGAATGGTGTTTTAAATAACACTTCTTTAACCCAATTAAAAGTGAGGATATGATTTGGAATTTATAAATCTTTTAACTAAGATTTAAAGAAAATTTTCCAAAGTAAAGTTTTCCAATTTAATATATTAAATTGTAATTGAATGGAATTCGATTTGTAATAATTGGGGTGAGCTTCGGTGGAGGAAGATTGTAATATATATGAAATTTAAAAGGCTTTGTCGCTATTCTATTTATATTATTAGTTGGATACAGAAATTTATATCAGTTATATATATTTATCTGTTTTCCGTGAAGATTCCATAATTAATGGAATGTGATTTTGGGTTTATCGTGAACTGTGTTTTAAATGGCATTGGTTCTTTAACCTAGTTAAAGACATAATTACGTGTCTAACATTGTATTTTGAACTGTTTTGTTGATCTCTGCTAAATATATATCTGTTTGGTGGTGGAGAATTTATTCACTTGTTTAACACCCTTATCTGAGACGTACGAGTTTAAAGGTTATATATCGGCAGAAATTAATGGTACTATGTAGATTGTCTATGCGGCATGTTTGTGTTTCCAAAGTTAAATAATCATTGATAATGATTTTTGGGAAGATGAAAACTAAGTGAAGTTTTAATGAATCTTTAGTTAGATTGACATGTGAATATGATAATTTAAATTAACAAAGTTCGGAGATGATCGAGAATGGAGTATCACCCGTTTTGCTCCAAGCGATAGTCCAATCTTTAATTAGATTTGAACGGGAAATGGTAATTAACTTTTACTGATAACACAGTGGTGTTAGATATGGAGTATCGCCAGTTTTTCTCCATGGGATGAATAGATTAGGATTAGGATAATAAAAGAAATGATTACTTTGTCATGGCTCGTTAATCTCGACTAGTTGGATAAGCCTTAATTTGGTTTAGAATTGAAAAGATAATGAAATCTTTTGAAATGATTTCCAAAGGAAAATTAAAGAAATAGTTTAAATAAACTTATCTTTGATAAAATTAATAGGAACCTTTCCCAAAGGATATGAATATTTTAATAAAAGAATACTCAGAATTGGAATGAGGCATATGTTGTGTTTTTATGACACTTGATTATAATATACGTGAGTTATTCGGAAAGACCGGGTTTATCCCATTCTGAATAGTTAATACGACGATAAGTCGACGATGAAGACGGTGGTTGAAAACCGGAGATCTTCACATTGTTTGGATGAATATTGATGTCTTGATTGGGGTACACACCCAAGACAAGGTAATAAGTGGTGATCGTCCAGACATACTTGAAGATCGACCGGATATGCGAGGACCTCTCCTTTATTGGACATATGGGACGAGGAATAAGGTGCCTCCGGTTTCATTCAGACCCAGAACGAACTAGTAAATGGATGTGTGTATGACATTGGATTTTATTCTGGGTTGATTGATTTCTATTAAATATATATTTGTTTGGTGGTGGAGAATTTATTCTCTTTCTTAACACCCTTCTCTGAGACGTACGAGCTAAGAGGTTATATATCAACAGACATCAGTCGCATGGCGTGAATTGTCAATGTGGCATGCTGAGATGCAAGTGATCAAGGCTTCTGTTGAAAAGCAGAGTCTTGTGGTTGATGATCAAAGAATGGCTTTAAATAGCATGGCTTTGTGTATAGAGTTAATTTGCGAGCCTCACACCTCTGTATGAACCAAAAACGGGAGAGGAATACAGGGAGAACATGTGTTTCTTTCTAGCTAGGAGTGGTGTCATGGTACGGAGCCTAGACATTTTACTCATGTGGATGTTGCATATTATTTGATGGATAGCGAGGCGCCTCGGATATACTGGTCACAACGGGGCCGATGGATGTCATAGTCGACATACTGACCAGATTTACGCCCATAGGGAGGGGAAACGTATTATTCAAGAATAATTAATCCTCAAACGTAAGGGAGGACCGGCCTTGAAGATCCAAAGTCTTGACTGAGTACATATGCTGAGGCATGGGCTAGATTTTCTCGAATTCGGTAAGGGCGATCCCTTACCTTGGTTCATGATGGAAATCCAATTCCCAGTAGGACATTGTGCGGTTTTAGTTGAAGACCTAGTATGGAAACATGATATATGGTACACATGCCGTCTATGATTGATACATTTATATTTGAGGTTGTTTTTAACACTATGCACTTATAATAGTATCAAATGATTTGTTTTAAAATGTACCAAGCATGTTTGTCCAAAATAAGGGAAAACTCTATCCTCCGGCTTGCGTTGCATTGTGTGATGGGACCTGAGTCTTATGTTAGATTCAGTTTTGAAAAGCATTGCATTGTTTATAAACTGTTTATCATTGATATTCTTAGGAGAAAACACGTTCCGTGTTATACGGCGTGGTCCCTTAATTTACTTTATTTTTTTTAAAGTAAAGTTTTAAATAACAGTTTCAGTTCTCACACCAGTCACATGACTGATCTGGAGTTTATTGTTATAACCTAAACTCGAGGTGCTCCTATTTTCCACACGGGCAACTATTAGTTTCGGTTTTGTAGATATTTATTTATACATGATTCTGGATTTACAGCTGAAGCTATATTCGGATAGCTTTGTATCTGTGTATCTCTTTCAGCTGTGTTACGTATTATTTTTCCGTTGCTTTGTAATTTTTACCTCTGATAATTTTTTAATGTATATTATTTATTCTTACTTCGTTAAATTCTTGTACTCTGATGTAAATTATTGTAATAGCAATGAAATGTTCTATCGTTTGCGTTCCGATTAGTCTTGTTCTCAAAGTAGTCCGCCTTCTTGTTCGGTTTAGGCCGGCCGGAAAGTTCGGGTCACCAGATTTTGAAAATCGGTGAGTGATATGCATCTCTCACATGGATTCAATAAAGTATATTAGTGTTTGATAATATTTTCATCAAATTCAAGTGTTTTACCATAGATCTACACCTTGGTAAGTTCATTTTCATATGAATCACCCTATGATCTTATTTAGCAAGTTTTAGACTGGTAATCTCTATGTCATTCCATATGCATATGCAAGTTAAATTCATAATTTAGTTCATATGTTCACTCATCATGATTGTTAACTGGCCTTTTGGTCCGGTTACCAAAAGTACACAAGACACGCTCATCTCAACATATCGCGCGATATTACAACTCGTAGGCGTTGCTAATTTCATCCGGGGTCCAGTACTAGAAGACTCGAGTCTGGGCACTTGCAGGATGTCGCATCCCTCGAACGCAACCTCCATCAGTATCTGTCCGCATCCAAGCCGAAGGCGACCTTGGGCTCACCTAGTCCAAGTGATTTAACGGATACTCCAAATAATCAAGCTCCATCCCAACGACGTTTCAGCAACCACTTAGGGCAATCATGCGCCTAAGCCATGGCAATGACCATGCGTACATGCTTTGGGAATCTCAACCAAGTAGACCAACTCGATTCAAATGCACGCCCACAAGCGTTGAGGGTTCAAGTATACACACCAAACAGTCGGCTCTTGATCCAAAAACTCTTCGAAAAGCTAAAACTGCGTGATCATAAGCCCAGGGCATACAATTCACTTTCATATTACCTATTCTAACTCAGATCGCATCGCGCAAAACCACACACAAATTTGTGATTACATACGCAATTAAATCCTGGTAACGAACCATTTGTACTTTGATGCAATCGGGAGTCGGTAACTAAATTTTATTGTCTTTAATCTACATGATGTAAGCACCTTAGTTAGGTCCCAATCCAAGCCGCCAAACCCAAGCGAGTCAAAGCTCTTAGCAATGCTGGAATCCTAAGCTCACACCCACATATTTCAACAAGGCGTCCCAACCACTCCAAAGCAGTGCGCTCTCGACATACAACACAAGAGGAAGGTCATAACCGATCGCTAAGCACCGCATGGAGATGTTTGCGCCCATATAAGACCCATATCACTTCAAAGCATTTCCTATTAACACAAAACATACTTTGAGGGGGGAAATATTAACCGTCCTTTTGGTTTGGTTGCCAAAAGTACATGAGACATGCTCATCTCAACATATCGCGTGATATTACAGCCCGGAGGCATCGCCAGTATCATCCGGGGTCCATTACCAGAAGACTCGAGTCCGGCGCCTAGCAGGATGTCACATCCCTCGAACGCAACCTCCATCAGTATTCGTCCACATCCGAGCCGAAGGTGAGCCATCAAGCAGGTCTGGGCGCAACGCCAGTAGGGGTTTGGGGCCCCACAGTCCCAGCGGCGATGGACCTAGCCGGTTAGGTCGAAACTGTGGGCACCGCTCGATTCATCCGATTTCCGCCAACAAGTGTGTTGCTCAGAACTACCAAATCGGCTCACAGTCAAGATTCAGCCAACAACTTCAGCGAGTCTCGCCACTCCTCCAGCACATTCCCGAACCAAGGCCTCGACATCCCTGGACGCACCGACCAGGATTTCAAGCCCCCAAGCCACTTCGACAGACCTCGCACCTCTCAAACAGAATTTTTGTACCCCTGAGAGGTGCGAAATTCCGCACCCTCAAGGTGCAAAATTTCATACCTAAGAGGTGCAAAATTTTGTACCCTCGAGGTGCGAAATTTCGCATCCACGAGGTGCGAAATTTCGTACCCCCGAGGTGTGAAATTTCGCGCCTACAAGGTGCGAAAATCTGCACCCTCAAGGTGCGAAATTCGTACCTTATGGTGTACGAATTTCGCACCCCAGGAGGTATGAATTTCGCACCCCTGAGGTGCGAAATTCGCACCTTTTGGGGGAGGTGCGAAAAAACGGGGTGCGAGGGCCTGAGGATCGAATTTTCTGTAGCTGGTCCCCATCTCTACCTACTCCTACCTAACCCCTACCTAACCACTTTCTATAAATACCCCATGGGCTCACACTTCAAAATGGTGGGATTCTTGAGCTTTCAGACCTCCATTAATGGCATCTCCTCTTTAAGGAAGAAGAAGGGCAAAATTGTCCATTCTCTAGATTCTTGCAAATATGACTATTGTAACTTCATGTATGGTAGCCAATGAATGTAATGAGAGGATCTCAACCTGGTAATCTTCCTAGTGATCAATAAAATTCCAATGACTCTTTAAAGTGGACGTAGGCACCCATTAAGGCCGAACCACTATAAATATCTTGTGTTATTTACTGCTTTATGCTCCGTTTTATGTTCTTGTCTATGCAACCATATTTATAATTCATAGTAATTGGAATCTCTGGTGTTTACGACATTTTTTGCCATCAACATTTGGTGCTTTACTAAGAAAACTCGGATTTTGCGCCTTTTTCGCACGTTGTCATCTCGATCCCCGATGAGCTTAAGGTTCCTTGCTAAACCTGCTGTCGATTCCGCTCACGATGGCAAAGCGACCAAAGGATGCAATGTTCGGGTCTCCAGCCACAACCAAGGCCGGGACATCCCAACAACCTTAACCCGCGAACATCCCGGTCACTAACGAAATCTTCCCTCTTATTGCGGACCCCGAAGCGCCTGCAACACAAGCTCAAATCCGCGCGCTTAATGAAAGATATGAGAACACAGATGTATAGCTCAACCAAGCATTAAGGAATAACATCGACCTTATGCGATAACTTCAAGAAAGTCAGTGCATCGTCGCTGGACATCAACTAGCTCGGAACAACGTTCAACCTCGACCAACTATCTCAGAAACTTCCTCTTTCGAGTCGAGGGGCTCGTATCAAATAAGGAGATTTAATCTCATTAACAACATCGCCACTCGTACCAACGCCCTCGACAACGGAAATGGTAATGACAATGGCGACCGAACCACAGTCACATATAGCGAGGGGGCACACTACCAAGGTCCATCTCGCTTGATTTTCAATGACGGACCAGGTCCTACCAACCATCCTCTTCCTCGACACAACCCAACGTCCGCTAATCAGGATGATGGCCCCACTAGTCCAGCGACCCGCTCCCCTCTAGAACATGAGCCGCATCAACCCGCTCCTTACCAAGATCTGATTCTAGATGTCGAGGACATGGAGGAAGATGATCCAGACGTCCATCATAGAAGACGCCCTTGCAACAGGACTGTGGAACCTCGCCAAAACCTATGGGACATGATGGCAGATCCCTATTGAACTTACCTTCCCGACATGGTCCAAAGGATCATGAGGGAGAGGCGAGGAAACATGCATGATTCATGGGAAGTGCACATTAGGCGCAACCCCTTCACAAGAAGGGTAAACGAAGTAGAGTGGCCACGACGCTTTAGCATTAGGGCTGTCAATGGGTCATGTCGGGTCGGGTTCGGGTCGTGTTTAGTCGGGTTTGGGTTGATTTATAAACGGGTCGGGTCAACCTGTTTATTAAACGGGTCATATTTTCCCAACCCTAACCCGACCCGTTTATAAACGGGTTGACCCGACCCAACCCGCGTAACCCGTTTAACTAAATGGGTCGTGTCGGGTCGTGTTGGGTCGGGTTTACCCGTTTGACCCATTGATAAATATTACCTACTAATATAAGCAACAAAAGAGCTAAATTACCAACATGCATACTATTATGTAATCGCCAACATGCAACAAGTTGCAAAGTCACCAACAGACAACACATATATAAAGCACGAAATCACCATATCCAAAAATCGTTTTCGATATATAAGTATATATTTTCATACTGCATAAATCAAAGACTACCAGTATGGAAGAGATATAGTTATTATAAGTAAAATATAACTAACAACATACAAGAATAAATTAGTAAAATATAACAGCTTACATATACGAGCATACCGATTACTGCTTACATAAAAGATTAACACTAGTAGTATGCATAAAAAACTAACAGCATGGAATAGATACAACATAGCTTTGGGTTCAACGGATCGAATGATAGGTCCAAAGCATATAAACGGATTTGGCGGGTCAAAATCAGGTTAGCGGGTCAACCCTAAACCCACCCGTTTATAAACGGGTCAAATTCGGGTTGACCCGAAAATGACCCGCTAACTAAACGGGTTGGGTTAACCTGCTAATTTCCGTGCGGGTTTCGCGTCGGATCACGGGACGTGTAGGAAATTGACAGCACTATTCAGCATGCCACATATGCCGCTCTATGATGGCACAACCGACCCCTGTACCTTCCTAAACCAATATGAATGGCAAATGGACTCAAGCCGGGGCAACGATCCGGTCAAATGCAAGTGCTTCCCAGCCTTCTTATCAGGAACTGCTTTGTTATGGTTCTCTCACCTCCCACTTGATTCCATTAACAACTTGGGCCAATTAGCAACAGAATTGGTCAAGCAGTTCAGGGTGCATATCCCAACTCCAAAGAATGTCCTCACTCTGTCCAATTTATACCAAGGACCAGCCGAGTCACTCAAAAGCTACCTCTCCCGGTTCAATATCGCTCACGCTGAGGTCGAGGACCCAAACCCTCACGTTGTACCCTTTCAGTTAGCAAAGGATGTTTTCTCTACTTTCAAATTCGAGGCATGGATTGATCGGCATCAGCCAAAAAGCCTCGACACTTTCCATAAAAAGGCTAGGCAATACTTATGTCAAGAAGAAGCAAGATGAAACCGACTCTCTAGGGCCAGATTTCCCAACAATCCACATGCGAATACGATCGGTGAAAATGTCAAAGGGAAACAGATAGGGAAGCTCTTTGACAAGGACAAGGGGGCAGGCCCCTACAAACAAAGACCGAATAACAGTAGGCAAGGCGACCGCAACAACGGCCAGATTTCTATAGAACCCAAAAAGCCCAGCTCTCGCCAGACATACGAGATCTACACCCTGCTGAATAAAGACTTGGAAACAATCTACCGGCAAACGTGCAATACGCTTCAATACAGGAAACCATACTATACAGAATCCACTAATCGTGAGAACAAGACCGACAAGTACTATCGGTACCACGACATATACGGGCACAATAGCAATAATTGCCGTCAATTCAACTACGTAATCGAAAATATTATCCACGAGAAGCGCCTTGAGCAGTACGTCTGATAAGCATCATGCCCCTCACCAGCCCCGTGCGGCAAAGGACCTACTGGGAACGGATCTCCTTCCACTTGTGGACCCCGAAGCTCCTGCGACTCAAGCACAGTTTCACACGTTTAATAAGGAGTATAAGAATGCAGCTCTTACTCTAGGCATTGAAGGCTAGCATCGACCTTATGCGCTAACTTCAAAAAAGTCAATGCATAATCATTCTATTTCAGCTTGCTCAAAACCGCGCACGGTCGCGGCACACCACATCAGAAATTTCATTTGTCGAAGCTAGGGGCCCACATCGAGGAAGACAATTCAGCCTCATTAAAAACATCGCCGTCCACTCCAACACTCGTACAATGACATCAACGACAACAGAAATGAGATGATGATCGAACCATCATCGCTTATGGCCAAGAAGCACAGTAACAAACTGGGTCCAAATAATCCACCTTCTACTTGGAAGACCCCACTTGTCGCCACTCAGATCCAGAGTATTCCCGGACCAGGGTGCACATCAGCTCTCCCAAACTCGACAACCATACCAAAACCATACCATCCATGAAATAAAAGAGAGCGAGCCGGATGTGTACAATAGAAGACGTTGACAGAAGGGAACTCCCAAAGTCTGCCAAAGCTAATGGGTTCCATTAGAAAATACCCCTTCAGCATATCTCCCTGACGCTTCTACATGCCAAAGGTTGCGTCCTATGATAGCGCGATCGACCTCTAATCTCGACAATGTCAGAATCGCCATTAGGAGTGGAACGCGACATCCCGGCTGCCATCCGTCTTTGACACTCAAGCCTCCGCTAGGCAAACTCAAACTGCTGTGAGTCCAAACTTATCGCCTACGCTTCTAGCGTCCAACTGGGCCTAAGTTCACTTCAACCGACTTCCACAGAATCATGCAACCGAAGTTGGAATACCTTCCGCTAAGAAGGCGTGCTAGGCTCCAAAGTCCTGGACTAGATCATGGCTTCTATAATGAGGTCGAAGCCCGACTTCCAATTATCACCGAAACAATCCATGGAGTTGTGAAGAAACCACGAGGCACGCCCACGACATCTACGAAACCAGTACAAGGCACAACCCGTTCACTTCGACTATCCTTAATACCAAATGTCGCCAGCACTTCAACATGTCAACACTTACCCCATACTTAAAGAGGCCATGATTCTCGAAGCTTCATTAGCTGCCACGAATGACACATGGATTCATCACATGCCACTAATGCCATCAAGTGCAAATGCTTCCCCGTCCCTATCCAGGTTGGCGCTATACGGATTCTCTCGACTTCCTCCTTAAACCATCTCAACTCCCGACCAACTAGCCAAGAGATTAGCTATGCAGTCTAGGATGCACGCCGTAACGCCCAGAGGTATCCTCTCAGTCTCGAACACTTATCAAGGCACTTGTGAAAATCTCAAAGGCTATCTCGCAACATCCTACACTGCCTTGGCCGAAGTCAACAAACCTACTCCTCGAACTGCAATCGTCCAGCTTGCGAAAGGCATACCACCTAATTCCAAACTTAGAGCATGGACCGATCAAAAACAATCAAAGATTCGGGGGGTCTTCTGCACTGATACCGACTACTTCCTATGCCAAGAGTTAGCATAAAGGGATCGAGCTTCTCACCCTAACATCCTGCCTTGCGGCAACGCCCAGGGCTCCAGTGACCCTAATTCCACGACTCTGTGCATTCTTGCTCATGCCGGCAAGGGTAGTTGCAAGAATAAAAGGAAGCGCCTTTGGCTTCCTCCTTTCCGCAGCTGGACTGCTCTCAGCAACACCCCCGAGAAAATTTATCTTGCAACCTGCAATTAATAACCATGCAAAAGGGCAAGGCCTAAAAGTCCGACGAGCACACCAAGGGAATCCGCAGGATATTGTCAGTTCTACAGCATCCGCGGACAGAACGCTCATCAAAGACTCCCACTGCATGGGATCTCTGAGCTACTCAACGGTCATCAAAGTTTCGCGCTAAACAAAACCTCGACCGATAACTGATCCCTCTAGATCGTCCTCCTACCTCGTCGGAACTACAGCTTCCATGGCGCAGTTGACCTTGGGTTATCATCAGAAATGTCAGTTTGCAACTCCTCCCTGCCTCTGCCTCCCTCATTGAAAGCAGAATATAAACTAGAAGCTAACTTTCTCCCATAAAAGACACCTCCTTTACACTGCGTCATGGCCCCTTTTTGTCCTCCATGCGGCACTTTTGATTAGCAGGGGCACGCTGGGAAGTAGTGCGGGAGGAACACTCGGAATCGAGCCCGAGAATTTCTGTCCTCTACGATCCCCATGACCGTCGTCTACGATACAACAATCCTCCAGGTTATCAGTGGAGATATCGGCCATCGACTCATTAACACCATCATCTCGCCCATAAAAAAATTAGAGGAGACGAGAGAGATGATTCGATAGCATAAAGAAGGCATATGCATTAATGTTTAAAGGTCAAAAAATAGGACCTTAAGCACAATTGCCGATAGAATTGTCTGTGGGTAAAGGGTCGCAACCTTTCCAATAGTCGTTACCGTTGCAATTCAACTAGAATCATCCACTCACAGATAGATGCCTCATTCCGGCCAATATATATATAGGCCTACAAAAAAATGAAAACAAGAAGCAAGACTCCTTCTCCAAGACACAACTCCTCTTTGCTGTATCACAGCCATCCTCCTCCAACTAATTCTCCGGCCACTTGGGGGCACGGCTGGAAGCTCAACCAAAGGCCCGCTAGAACACACATCGGCAACCTCGACTTCAAATGGGCCTTCCCTTCACCTGCAGGCCTCGCTCCTCGTCAGGAAGGCCCATGCCCATACAGCGGAATCTCAGCGATGGAACTTTCAAACTCTCAACCATGGACGGAGCCAAACTCCCAAGAGCATGGAACAACGAACATTCTCACCTCTGCTTTGCATAACCTAGTGTACAATTAATTCACGCACTCCAATCATGTATTGTTTTCCTGCAATTCAAGGCATTGTAAAGGCTATCACTGCCAAAGTTTTCCTTGTAAATGATGTTCAATTTCCTGGCTCCCTTCCATGTTTGCTCCGTGCATGACGTTCATGATGTGTTTGATTAATCCTGACAACCAGCTTGCGTACAAACTTCTGATCGCCGCACCGGTGCCTCGAGCACGGGAGTTGGCGCTGCCTTCCGAGCCTTGATCCGACGTCGAGACCAAACAACATTGGTTGCAACCGGCACCCCGAGTAGGAGAACCAACAACGCTACACGAGTCGCCGGCCCGTGGAGGGGCCGAGTATAAATAACCACGAACTCGAACCTCGGCCCCGTGCCGAGGTTGAGGATAAATCATTCCGCGCCCAAGTCCCAAGCGACTTGGAGTTGCCCAACAGACAGCCGGGAGCAATGTGAACTTTCCCTGGTTACGGAAACTAGCCGAATCTCGGCGCAACACTGAGACCAACATTAAATCAATTCTCCCCGAAGCTCTAAAGGCTTAGGTGCAGATCATGCCACGATCGGACCCTACGGGCTGATGATCGGAGTTTTTCTCTGGCAAATAAACGACGCCGTCACTCGCTCCAACCCGATGAACGATGGGATAGACATACACCAGATGGACCGCATAACGCGACGTCTAACGCCTCCATTACACTTGGGATTAACCCCGGGCAACCCAGAAGGCGCTCAGCCTGGCTTCGCAAGCTACGAATTTCCTGAACTGAGCGAAACTTACTAGAAGCCTACGCTCAAACACACCCCTACGGAATAATCAACCTAGAACGCGGTCATCGATCGCATTTCTGTTGGCGTAACAACATGTACGCTTATGCAAGTACGGGATGCCGAAAAACATGAGAAGAACGTTCGAACACTTAACGCGAAACGCGATCTTTACTAATTCATATTCTATTTCACACACACACGTTATATAGTCTACATGTCTAACATCTCTTCTCTCTGATGACAAGGTATACATAAATACCACACCATGTCTTTAAGAACCAAAAGCGAGGACCGCACTCGCATATACTATTGGTTTACCTAACCCAAAGTATCTTTAATTCCTTTAACAATCGCTGATGCTACTCTTTCTTTTCTTTTCTTTTCTTTTGTCTATACAGGTTTGACACAGGTAAATCACCACCACTGACGGGCCCTTTTCTTCCAGAACTGCATCCTCCTCCTCTACTCTACACTGGAGTAAAAGATTCATGAGGTACCGAAGCGCGCCTTCCGCCATCATCCTCGCTGCTTGTAATCATCATAACCTCCTCGAGAGAAATACATGGCAACAGCATGGGGACGATGTAAGAAGCAAGGACCAATACAGCCTGGGTTATAACCAAGCCTTCCTGGTGCCCAGCTCTGCTCTCTTATCAGCATCCTAGGCAGTTTTCGGATCAGCTGGCTCCCTGTCCTGGAATCACATAACTGCATCCGGTTCAAGTTCGCTTAGGATCCTCTCACCCTCTTCTGGTGGGCATTATTGACGGATCTCCTTTTTCATAGCCTACTCAGAGGCCCTCTCCGTCTCCGCTTCGGCATCGGCCTACCTTTTCGCCACTACAACGGCAGATTTCTCTTGGGCATCCCGACTAGCCTTCGCCCATGCATCTTGTATGGCAACCTCATCCTGTCCCTCTTCCCTTCCGGCTCCTCCGAATTTGCCACCACCCGAGCCTCCTGACCTTCCATCGTAGCTCGCTTTGTTTGCACACTTACATCAGCTACGCTGGTCGCATGAGCGCTTCGTCTAGCCACAGCTTCTCCTCCTCTAAAGAGGCTCACATAAATATGGGATCTCAAAGCCACGGGTTCTCCTACTACTCCAGATTGTTCCCGTTGTAACTCCAACCGGGACTCGGGCAGTTAAGGTGGCATTGGGGCAAAGCCTGGCATCACCTCCGCTCCAGGAGGGCTTCCTAGCAAAAGAAGTAACTATTTGACCTCTGAGGGTTCATCACTCGCATCCTCTTCAGTTAGCAAGTACTCGAGCTTGGGGGCTGTAACAACCCGTATTTTGAATAACATGTTATAACATTAATCAAGGCAGAATTAATTAATAAAATATGAATCAAGGGAAATGGGCTGTGCCATTGCGTTCGTCTCGGAAAAATATGCGAAATAGAGTCCGAGTTTTCGTGAATCGGAGTCCGTATGACCCAGTTATGGCCCGTCAAAGTTTTCAGAAAAATCCAAGTTCAAAATTCAGTTCAAATTTCAAATCTGGAGCCAAACAGACTGGGCGGGAAAGTTTCCCGCCTAGCCCCCAAGTCGACTGGGGAGTCGACTTGGGAGTCGACACACCCCAGGTTGTGTCAATTGCCCAGTCGACACCCCTATCGACCTGGGTGGTCGACCAGTCTGGCCTGATGCACCTGTTTTGGCTCTTGGGTCATGTTTTGTTGGCTTGTTACGTGATTAGATGGCTCAGATCTAAACTAGGGTTAATCCTATGGCCTAAACTAACCTAAACTTCTATAAAAAAAGACCCTAAGACCTAGCCTAAACCCTCATTAATCATTCCTACAACTAAATTATGCCAAAATGCTTCTTGATCATGGCCTCCATCTTCATATCATGGCTTCCATCCTCTTCATGAAAGTTTGAGTGTTCTAAGCTAGTAAAAGAGCCATCTTTCTTCATCAAAACAAGGATCTTTCTTCATACAAATCAAAGGAGCTTCTTGTTTATCAAGACAACTTGGAGCTTATATTCATTTGGGGATTTCTAGTGTGTCTTCGTCTCAATCTTGTTTATTTTGTTCTAGTCTTCATAGCCAAGCTTTGTAAGCCCTACTCTACTCTTAGATTTAAACTATGAAGTTAATATGATCATGTAGCAAGTTGAAATATGACTTTTGGGCTATATTTGTATGCATAGATCCATGTATGACTCTTTGATCTATGATTGTGGCACTATCATGAACATAGTATCATTTACCTTGATTTTTGGGTAGAAAGCTATGAGCTTTATTTGTTGGTTATGCATAATGCAACATAGAACTTGGTTGTTACGCATAAATGCAACATAAAACCATCTTATAACCTTGATGTTAACTCGCATATGATCTTGAACTATATGCTAATCACATGTTATCACCCTATGTCAACTATGATCATGTTATCACCTATTTGCTAAGTGGATGTCATGCATGTTTTGAGGCTAATAATGCCATATGCTAGTATGTGGAACCCCTTTTGCCTCATATATCACCATGTTGAACTTGTGAAAGACTTTGCCACTTTACACCCAAATTGTCATATCATTATGTTCCCCTTTTTGATCTATGTGCGTTGATGCGAACTTACATGCGATGGGGTTACGTTGTGGGTAAAATTAAATGACATGAAACATGATTTGAAAATATGACATGTGATTATGCTTGAAACATGAACGTGGACATGACATGTAGAAAACATGAAAGTGGCCAACTCGAGGTTGGGTTGAGTTTGTAGCATAAATCTACCCGGAACCGACCGGCTTAACTAGTGGCTACAAACAATAGGACCCAATGTGAGTAGTTGGTCACATCGCACTTAAAACCCGAGGTTAGACTAGGTTGTGGTGTAAAGCTGCCCGGACCCGCCCGGCTTAACTAGTAACCACAACAATGTCTAATGTGAGAGGTTGGGGTGCATTAAGTTAATTAATGCCACATGGTAGGGTTAAGTCATGAACCACTTGAATACTTAACCAATTAAACACGATGGGTTGGTAGGGTTAATTCATGGACTACTTGAATACTTAACCAATTAAACACAATGTATTGATATGGTTAAGTCATGAACTGCTTGGATACACTTGACCAACTCAATACATGGTTAGGATAGGGTTAATCACACTTAACCCGCTTGAAATCCTAGTTACGTGGTCCTTTTCAGCAGTAACCCACTTGGGAGTATCTGGATACCCTGGACTAGGCTAGGGTGGGGCACGGTTACTGGACTGATTGTAAGAGACCTAAAGAGACGGCTGAATTGGGCACCGGTTGTTCAGGCGGACCATGGTCGTGCACAATAAGTCCGGAGTTGAACATGGGCACCAGTAGGTTTAGACTGTGCGTGCTTGAATTGTGTCTGTGGTTTACACCCTAGGGCTGGATACACCCTAGGATGGACCTTGCATAGTTAACTACATTTCATGATTAAGCCGTATGACACCGATACACGACGAGCTAGGCTTATAGGGAGCCAATTGACTAGACCGAGTATTTGGACCTTGATTTAGGTCACCTCATGATGTTGGACCAACTTTGGGCCAAGGGATCATTTCTTGTTTATACTTGACATGGATTAGAATACTAGTACACCTGGTGCAAAACTTAACCTTGTATATGAGATGCCACACTTGATCTATCTTGTTAACTTTTCACCATGCCAGCTATCATCCTATGTTTCATCTCTGTTTTACATGTCCAGTTAACTTTATTAGTTTTTATACTAACAGTAGGTAGGACTTACCAGTCTTTTTGACTGACCCGTTTTCTTTCGCCTCTTTTCTTCCGTCCCCCCCCCCCCCCCCCCAGGTTCTTAGGGTGGGAACACTAGCACCTAGATGGATCTTTAGCTTGCTTACTGGATATCTCATGTACGGTTTGGACTTGAGCTCGCTATGGCTTACCACATCTACTTTTGGGATGGTTTACTTTATGTTATTTCCAGTTTTCAGTTTATGTTTCTGGACTTGTAGTAGTTGGAAAATAATAACTTGGTACTTTTGATGTAGGTTGACTATGGTTTTGAAATATTAGTTTTATCCGCTGCTTTATTTACTCTGTTTTACTTATATGTTCCGTCTTGTGATATCTCATGCATGTTTACCTTATCCAACACCCCTCCAAAGCTAGTGTACTTGCAAGAGTGACCCTGGCGGAGGTGGGGTGTTACATTTGGTATCAGAGCATAAGGTTTACAAGATTTGAGCAAAAGGGTTTTTAAAAACTTATTTTTGAAAAACTATCTTCAAAACCAATTAAGTATTTTCCAAGAAAAATCTAGTTTATTTTAAAAGGCTATTCCCCAAAAGCCATTTGCACTATCCTTTGTTTCCTCGTTCTAAATCTATCTTGTCCTTTTCAGCATGGCCGATCTTAACCTTCCCGAGGGAGTACCCATTCCAGGATGGTTCCGAAGATACCTGGAAGCTAGGGCCAACGATGCGGGCCCAGAAAACACCCCCACCGTACCTGAGGTTCCTCCTCCTCCTCCTCCTCAGCGTCCACAAGCAGATTTAGCGAAGATTTGCAAAGACTTTAAGGCCATTGGTGGCAAGAATTTTGTGGGGACGGAGACTTTTGTTGAGGCAAGAAATTGGCTAAAAGAAACTGAAGACCTCTTTGCCATCTTTGATGTGGAAGACCGTAGAAAAGTTCTATTGGCAGTATGGCTATTGAAAGAGGAAGCTGCTTACTGGTGGGAGGTCACCAACGCTACTAGGCCTATAGAGACTTGGGCCGACTTTAAGATGAGGTTTGGGCTTAAGTTTCTATCATCTGCTGATGAGAATCTACAAATGGAGAAGTTTACATCTTTGAAGCAAGGGGACATGACAATGAGGGAGTATGTGAATAAGTTTAACCAGCTTGCTCGATTCGGTTTGGACATGGTTAACACACCCCAGAAGAAGGCTCTACGCTTTGCACGAGGGTTGAATGATCCATTACAAGGATTAGCCATGTCTCATATACCCATGGGGGCCACTTTTGAGAGCTTAGTGGATATGGCCTTCCTCCAAGGAGATGATAAGAATGGCAAGAAAGAAGTTAAGCTTAATGAGACTCAAACCAAGAAGGCAGACTCCAAGTGGGGAGGCAATCAGAACAATCAGAACAATCAGAACAACAAGAACAACAAGGGTAACAAGGCCAACAACAACAAGGCAAGGGAGACAAGGAAGTGCAACTTCTGTAGGATCACTGGACACATAGCCAAAGATTGTAGGAAGAAGAAGAGGAAGTTGGGAGAATGCTTTCATTGCGGAGAGTCTGGACACTTCCGTAAGGATTGCCTAAAGAAGCAAGGACAAGGGCAAGGACAGACTCAGCGAGCAGGACCTTCTGGAGGGCAGACGCATGCTCTCAACACTACTCCAGCTTCGGACCGAGGTAGTATTTCTGTAGAAAGCCTTGTTTACATTTCTGGTTTTCCTGTTCGAACTTTATTTGATTCTGGCACATCGCATACCTTAATTTTTTCGACATTGTTGAAAGTTTGCACCTAAGTACTAGTCTAGTTGAGGATCCCGTTAGTGTTTCAAATCCAATTGGGGGTTCCGCCCATCTATCTATGATTTGTATGGATTTGAGGATTTCTATCTTGACCGTAGAATTCACATGTAATGCTTATGTTCTCAGGTTCATGGGATACGGTTTGATTTTGGGCATGGATTGGTTGTCCAGTTATGGAGCCATTCTCGATTGTGAGCATAGGGTAGTGAGGCTTATGACTCGCCTTGGCAATACCCTAGAGATTTCTTGTAACCCTTTGGATCCCGTCATATATGTTATCTTGAATCCCTCGACTCGTCTATTGACAATCTTCGATCTGTGAGGGTGGTCCGAGAATATCCTGATGTTTTTGATGAGGTGAAGGGGTTACCCCCTAAAGGAGAGATAGACTTCCGTATTTATCTAGTTGATAATGCCAAGCCAGTTTCATTGCCTGTTAGGCACATGGCCCCGCGAGAAAGAAGAGAGCTTAGCAAGCAAATAAAGGAGTTACTTGAGAAAAATTTCATTAGGCGAAGCATTTCATAATGGGGTGCTCCAGTGGTATTCGCTACTAAGGCTGATGGTTCGCTTCGTCTATGTGTTGATTATCGTGAGTTGAACAAGCTGACAAAGAAGAATAGACACCCGTTACCGAGGATTGATGATCTCTTTGACCAGCTTGTTGGTGCTTCTGTTTTCTCTCAGCTCGATCTAGCCACCGGATTCCATCAGCTTAGAGTGGCTGAGGATAGTATTGACAAGACTGCGTTTAGGACTCCAGATGGATTCTTTGAATGGCTAGTCATGCCGTTCGGTTTGACTAATGCACCTGCATACTTCGTTGATTTAACGAGTAGGGTGTTCAGGGAGTTCCTTAACAAGTTCGTGGTTGTCTTCATGGATGATATTCTGGTCTTCTCTAAGGACGAGGAAGAGCATGCTACACATCTCAAGTAGGTTATGGATACGCCTAGAGCCCATCAGTTGAAAGCCAAGTTCTCTAAATGCCATTTCTGGAGAAGGGAAGTTCGGTTCCTTGGGCATATAGTTTCTAAGCAGGGCATAGTTGTGTATCCCGCTAAAGTGGTGGCGGTACAAAACTGGAAAGTTCCGAAGAATGCAACTGAAGTGAGAAGCTTTCTCGGTCTGGCAGGATATTATAGGAAGTTCATTAAGGACTTCGCTAGGATTTCAGCCCCTCTCACTAAGTTGATGAAGAAGAACTTAGTCTTTGCATGGGACTTAGAGTGTGAGCTTGCTTTTCAAAGGCTCAAGAAAGCCCTCACCACAACTCCAGTTCTAGCATTACCCGATGGAGGGAAGATGTTTACCGTGTACACCGATGCATGTGGCACGGGATTAGGCGCTGTCCTGATGCAAGAAGGGAGAGTGATATGCTTTGGGGGTAGGCAACTCAAAGTTCATGAGAAGAACTATCCCACTCATGATTTGGAGTTGGCGACGATTGTCTTTGCACTCAAATCCTGGTGCCACTATCTTCTAGGCGAAAGGTTTGAGTTATATACTGATCACAAGTCGCTCAAGTACCTCTTCTCGTAGAAAGATTTGAATCTAAGGCAGCAAAGGTGGATGGAGATCTTGGCATCATATGACTTCGAGATAGCTTATACCCCTGGCAAGGGTAATGTTATGGCGGATGCGCTAAGCAGAAGAAGGTTAACTTTGAGTCCCTTGTTTGTTGAGATGAAAAGCCTAGAGTTATTGGCAACCTTTGATTTCACACCGGCTGTTGAGTCGATGACTAGTTCGTTAGCATCCCTTGAGCTTAGACCTATACTTCTTGATCAAGTTGGGGCTTCACAGAGGGAAGACCCGCAGATAGTCGAGATCATGGACAAGTTGATTCGGGGTGAGACGTTAAGTCACCTCGCTAGATATACCATTGATGACAAGGGATGGCTAAGGCGTGATGGAAGACTATGTGTCCCACGAGTGGGAGACTTAGTAAATAAAGTTCTTGAAGAGGCGCATTACTCGAGGATGACCATACATCCCGGAGGGAATAAGATGTACCGGGATATGAAGCACATTTTCTTTGGGATGGGATGAAAAAGGATGTGGCAGAGTTTGTTTCTAGATGCATTGTTTGCCAACAGGTAAAGGCCGAGTCGAAGAAGCCCGGTGGGCTACTGCATCCATTGGAGGTTCCGCTACGGAAGTGGGAAAGTATCTCTATGGATTTCGTGGATGGATTGCCGAGATCAAGGAAGGGGAATACTGGCATATGGGTCATAGTTGATAGACTTACGAAGAGTGCTCACTTTATTCCGGTGAAGAGCAAGAGGACCGTATCATGGCTGGCATCTGTTTATCTTCGAGAGATAGTGCGATTGCATGGAGTTCCTTCTAGCATAGTTAGCGATCGTGACCCAATCTTCACTAGCCAATTTTGGAGTAGTTTGCAAGAAGCGATGGGTATGCAATTGAATCTAAGTACGGCCTATCACCCACAGACGGATGGCCAAACCGAAAGGGTGAATAGGGTATAGGAAGATCTGTTGAGGCTATGCATTCTTGACTTTGGTGGCACTTGGGAAGACCACCTTCCTCTCGTAGAGTTTGCTTATAATAACAGCTACCAAGCAAGCATAAGAATGGCACCATTCGAAGCTTTGTATGGGAGGTCGTGCAAGTCACCAACATGTTGGTGGGAGAAGACGGATAAGCTTATACTTGGGCCCGACATGATAAGGGACATATCCGAGAAGGTTGAGTTGATTCGAAGGCGGATGAAAACGGCCCAAGACAGGAAGAAGTCCTATGCTGACAAGCGAAGGACAGACTTAGAGTTTGAAGTTGGAGATATGGTTTTTGTGAAGGTTTCTCCTTTGCGAAATGTGGTTCGTTTTGGAGCAGTTGGGAAGCTGGCACCAAGGTTCGTAGGACCCTTCCCTATCATAGAGAGGATTGGGAAGACGGCTTATAAGGTGGAATTGCCCGAGAAGCTGGCCGGAGTGCATAATGTTTTTCATGTCTCGCATCTCCGAAAGTGCCTACATGAGTCAGCCGAGGTAGTTGTGCCTAGCATTCTTGAAGACGTGGAGGTAGAGAAAGAGCAACTTTGAGGCGAGCTCCGATTCGTATCTTGGGAACGGAGATCAAGAAACTGAGGAATCGAGAAGTCAAGTTGGTAAAGGTTCAGTGGAGTGAAGCCGATGAAGATGCAACTTGGGAAACCGAGGAGAAGATGCATGGGCTTTATCCGTTTCTTTTTTAGGGTACATTCTCAATCTCTTTTCCTAGTTAGCATATCTTTCTTTTGCTATCCATGTTTATCTTGTTAATCCTGTCATGAGAACCTTAGGTAGAAATCCTTTGGATGAAACATGTATTTGAAACATGTTATGCTTGATGTTTGCAAGTGGTTGCAAGTGTTTGCAAGTGGATACTCGTGGATGCATGATACACATTAGGCACTAAGATCGGCTCACACACTCTCATATTGCATATGCATGAGTGCTTATACTTATTCATGGCTGAAACTTGTTATGCTATCACGTGGATGTTGCATATGGATGAATGTTATGTGCACTCATATAGAGATTATGAATTATGTTAGGAATTTGCATACATATGGACTCATTTCACTAACATACTTTGCATTAAGGAGGTTTACTGAATCAGTAACCGCCTGATTTTCGCATTAGATAAGTACATATACACACACCTTTCGCATATGATCATATAACATTTAGAATCTTTTAAGGACAATGACTGCTTATGGATGATGTTTTGAGTAGATGGATGATGGATGGTAGGATACGTTCTTCCTAACTTGAAGATTTCGGGGACGAAATCCTTTAAGGGGGGAGAATGTAACAACCCGTATTTTGAATAACATGTTATAACATTAATCAAGGCATAATTAATTAATAAAATCTGAATCAACGGAAACGGGATGTGCCATTGCGTTCGTCTCGGAAAAATACGCGAAATAAAGTCCGAGTTTTCGAGAATCAGAGTCCGTATGACCCAGTTATGGCCCGTCAAAGTTTTCAGAAAATTCCAAGTTCAAAATTCAGTTCAAATTTCAAATCTGGAGCCAAACAGACTGGGTGGGAAAGTTTCCCGCCCAGCCCCCAAGTCGACTGGGGAGTCGACTTGGGAGTCGACACACCCTATGTTGTGTCGACTGCCCAATCGACACCCCTGTCGACCAGGGTGGTCGACCAGTCTGGCTTGATGCACCTGTTTTGGCTCTTGGGTCATGTTTTGTTGGCTTGTGACGTGATTAGATGGCTCAGATCTAAACTAGGGTTAATCCTATGGCCTAAACTGACCTAAACTTCTATAAAAAGACCCTAAGACCTAGCCTAAACCCTCATTAATCATTCCTACAACTAAATTATGCCAAAATGCTTCTTGATCATGGCCTCCATCTTCATATCATGGCTTCCATCCTCTTCATGAAAGTTTGAGTGTTCTAAGCTAGTAAAAGAGCCATCTTTCTTCATCAAAACAAGGATCTTTCTTCATAAAAATCAAAGGAGCTTCTTGTTTCTCAAGACAACTTGGAGCTTATATTCATTTGGGGATTTCTAGTGTGGCTTCGTCTCAATCTTGTTTATTTTGTTCTAGTCTTCATAGCCAAGCTTTGTAAGCCCTACTCTACTCTTAGATTTAAACTATGAAGTTAATATGATCATGTAGCAAGTTGAAATGTGACTTTTGGGCTATATTTGTATGCATAGATCCATGTATGACTCTTTTGATATATGATTGTGGCACTATCATGAACATAGTATCATTTACCTTGATTTTTGGGTAGAAAGCTATGAGATTTATTTATTGGTTATGCATAATGCAACATAGAACTTGGTAGTTATGCATAAATGCAACATAAAACCATCTTATAACCTTGATGTTAACTCGCATATGATCTTGAACTATATGCTAATCACATGTTATCACCCTATGTCAACCATGATCATGTTATCACCTATTTGCTAAGTGGATGTCATGCATGTTTTGAGGCAAATAATGCCATATGCTAGTATGTGGAACCCCTTTTGCCTCATATATCACCATGTTGAACTTGTGATAGACTTTGCCACTTTATGCCCAACTTGTCATATCATTATGTTCCCCTTTTTGATCTATGTGCGTTGATGCGAACTTACATGTGATGGGGTTACGTTGTGGGTAAAATTAAATGACATGAAACATGATTTGAAAATATGACATGTGATTATGCTTGAAACATGAACGTGGACATGACATGTAGAAAACATGAAAGTGGCCAACTCGAGGTTGGGTTGAGTTTGTAGCATAAATATACCCGGAACCGACTGGCTTAACTAGTGGCTTCAAACAATAGGACCCAATGTGAGTAGTTGGTCACATCGCACTTAAAACCTGTGGTTAGACTAGGCTGTGGTGTAAAGCTACCCAGACCCATCCGGCTTAACTAGTAACCACAACAAAGTCTAATGTGAGAGGTTGGGGTGCATTAAGTTAATTAATGCCACATGGTAGGGTTAAGTCATGAACCACTTGAATACTTAACCAATTAAACACGATGGGTTGGTAGGGTTAAGTCATGGACTACTTGAATACTTAACCAATTAAACACGATGTATTGATAGGGTTAAGTCATGAACTGCTTGGACACACTTGACCAACTCAATACATGGTTAGGATAGGGTTAACCACACTTAACCCGCTTGAAATCCTAGTTACGTGGTCCTTTTCAGCAGTAACCCACTTGGGAGTATCTAGATACCCTGGACTAGGCTAGGGTGGGGCACGATTACTGGACTGATTGTAAGAGACCAAAAGAGATGGCTGAATGGTGCACCGGTTGTTCAGGCGGACCATGGTCGTGCACATTAAGTCCGGAGTTGAACATGGGCACCAGTAGGTTTAGACTGTGCGTGCTTGAATTGTGTTTGTGGTTTACACCCTAGGGCTGGATACACCCTAGGATGGACCTTGCACAGTTAACTACATTTCATGATTAAGCCGTATGACACAGATACACGACGAGCTAGGCTTACTGGGAGCCGATCGACTAGACCGAGTAGTTGGACCTTGATTTAGGTCACCTCATGATGTTGGGCCAACTTTGGGCCAAGGGATCATTTCTTGTTTATACTTGACATGGATTAGAATACTAGTACACCTGGTGCAAAACTTAACCTTGTATATGCGATGCCGCACTTGATCTATCTTGTTAACTTTTCACCATGCCAGCTATCATCCTATGTTTCATCTCTGTTTTACATGTCCAGTTTACTTTATTAGTTTTTATACTAACAGTAGGTAGGACTTACCAGTCTTTTTGACTGACCTGTTTTCTTTCGCCTCTTTTCTTCCGTCCCCCCCCCCGGTTCTCAGGGTGGGAACACTAGCACCTAGCCGGATCTTTAGCTTGTTTACTGGATAGCTCATGTACGGTTTGGACTTGAGCTCGCTATGGCTTACCACATCTACTTTGGGGATGGTTTACTTTATGTTATTTACAGTTTTCAGTTTATGTTTCTAGACTTGTAGTAGTTGGAAAATAATAACTTGGTACTTTTGATGTAGGTTGACTATGGTTTTGAAATAGTAGTTTTATCCGCTGCTTTATTTACTATGTTTTACTTATATGTTCCGTCTTGTGGTATCTCATGCATGTTTACCTTGTCCAACACCTCTCCAAAGCTAGTGTACTTGCAAGAGTGACCCTGGCGGAGGTGGGGTGTTACAGGGGCAGTCCCTCGCCTATCTCCGCACTAGCTTACTCATCACAGGACCTGAGGAGGATCTCCACCAGCTTCTGTGCTGGCATTTCGGTCGCCACAGCCATCGGGGCATAGAAGCCTGCACCAAAGGACAGAGGGAGCAATATAACCACCGTTTCCCTGAGGAATTAGAGAACTTAGATAAATACCCAATACGCAAAATAAAAAATCCATATTTCAGTGCAAGTTCTCGGGTTTCCATAGCCGGTTCATTAGGTTCGCAAAGTCTCAGCGCCCTGCCAGCAAACTCATAATTAAACACAACATGAAGCTAACTCACACCCCTCGATGCATACCTACAAGCGCATCGAAACGCGACAACAACACCTAGTTTGGATAACAACGGGAGCGGTTACCGATAAATGTCAGCACCATTTTTGGATCGGATAATGATCCCGACATAATTGGGTTGGAGGCTAACGACTCGACCATATGCCCGCATCTTGCGCACATATCCGAGTAGTCAGTCCGAATAAGTTCATTTCCAGAATCATTCGCGAACCAATTATGTTACGTTCAACTCCAGTTACCGACCAGACCTGAAACATTGAGCAACGATCTAAGCTTGCTAGCTCGTCTCTGACGTCGAGCAAAATCAAGCAGGTACGCGGGCCTGGGGGAAACCCTTTACGGACTATCGCACCGTCCTGGCAGTCTCAAGACTCGATCAGATCCCCTTAAGTCTCTGCACGGGCATCATCTTCACAGCATCTTATGGAGCTACCATCTTGAGAGCACCTTCACCTCGCAACGAAGGAAATCCGGAACCAAAGTTCAAGCCCTGGAGGCTTCTCGGCTTCCATCAGTACCCGGACTCCACAAAAAGATGACACTCCGGAACATGGTGGCAGCCTTTAGCCTCAAAAAACAATGCCATGGCCATCACCAACTGCCAGTGCAACACCTATGTCAAGATGCAGTCGCATCGTGGTTAAGTTATTGATCAGATCCCAAGACTAATAGCTCGACTATGTGTCAATATCTTACATAAGCATTCAAGCTGACAATCCAAGCAGGTCCATTCCTTGAGGACCGCGTCGCCAGACCAAAAATCACTAATCACTGTCTGCTCATATTGTGCCATGCAAAGGTTCAAGTTTACAAACTCAAGATCAAAGACAGGGCTCGACAAAGTCATGGGAGTGCGAAGTTATGTCTCGTGCACCCGAGCACCGGCTTAGTTGTCATCTCCTCAACCAAGATTCGAACTCCTGAAGAGCGTGAAAGATATAATAAGCATTTGGAACACAAAGCCCAATCTCGTATTCACACATGCTTGGCGACCTTTATTCAAATTCCTAACCCCGTTTCCCAAGGTCCGCCGCTCCACGTTCTTGAATACCAAATCCGAAAGCCCTCTTACATTCCATATCTCTCTTCCCTTCTCCCGAAAAACTAACAAGACCTCGATCATCCAAAGTAAAAAATAAGTATTTTGGCATGCTCCATGCCTTACGAGAATTTTCTATTCGTAGAAGAGAAAAAAGGAAGCAACTACAATCAAGGGATCGACATGTCCCCAAAGGAACATTCCGGGATCGGAATTCAGGATCGTACGCCAAACTATGATCATATTCACTTAAATTCGAAGCTCCAACTACCAAGTCAATTACGACTCAACGACCACCTGGGTACTCACCAAGTGCTCAATCATCAAAGCGCCCGCGCCCTGCATTTGGGTCCGACCTCGCCTCAAAGGAGAATCCATATGAATCCATGCCACGACATATGACAAGTATTGTCCTAACAATGGCATTCACATACACGAGTTGCCGAAACATTGATCAATGGGACTAGCTTGGATCGTTGAGCGACCTTGGGCTCACCTAGTCCAAGTGATTTAACGGATACTCCAAAAAATCAAGCTCCATCCCAACGACGTTTCAGCAACCACATAGGGCAATCATGCGCCTAAGCCATGACAATGATCATGCGTACACACTTTGGGAATCTCAACCGAGCATACCAACTCAATTCAAATGCGCACCCACAAGCCTTGAGGGTTCAAGTATACACGCCAAACAGTCGGCTCTCGAACCAAAATCTCTTTGAAAAGCTAATAATGCACGATCATAAGCCCAGGGCATACAATTCACTTTATATTACCTATTCTAAGCCAGATCGCATCGCGCAAAACCACGCACAAATTTCTGATTACATACGCAATTAAAATCTGGTAACGAACCGTTTGCACTCTGATGCAATCGGGAGTTGGAAACTAACTTTTATTGTCTTTAATCTACAGGAAGTAGGCGCCTTAGACAGGTTCCAATCCAAGCCGCCAAACTCAAGCGAGTCAAAGCTCTTAGCAATGCTGGAATCCTAAGCTCACACCACATATTTCAACAAGGCATCTCAACCACTCCAAAGTAGTGCGCTCTCGACATACAACGCAAGAGGAAGGTCATAACCGATCGCTAAGCACCGCATGGAGATGTTTGCGCTCATATCAGACCCATCTCACTTCAAAGCATGTCCTGTTAACACAAAACATACTTTGAGGGGGCAAATGTTAACCGGCCTTTTGGTCCGGTTACCAAAAGTACACAAGACACGCTTGTCCCAATATATCGCGTGATATTACAGCCCGGAGGCGTCGTCAATATCATCCAGGGTCCAGTACTAGAAGACTCGAGTCTGGCCACTAGCAGGATGTCGCATTCCTCGAACACAACCTCCATTAGTATCCGTCCGCATCCGAGCCGAAGGCGAGCCGTCAAGCCGGTCCGGGCACAGCGCCGGTGGGGGTTCGGGGCCCCACAGTCCCGGCGGCGATGGTTGTCGGTTCGGTTGAAACTGTGGGCACCACCCGATTCATCCGATTTCCGCAACAAGTGCGTTTCCCAGAATTACCAAATCAGTTCAAAGTCAAGATTTAGCCAACAACTTCAGCGAGCCTCGCTGCTTCTCCAGCACATTCCCAAACCCGAACGCACCAACCAGGATTTCGAGCCCCCAATCCATTCCGACAGACCTCGGACCTCTCAAACAGAATTTTCATACCTCGGAGAGGTGCGAAATTCCGCATCCTGGAGGTGCGAAATTTCGTACCTGCGAGGCATGAAATTTTGTACCCTCGAGGTGCGAAATTTTGCACCCAAAAGGTGTGAACTTCTACACCCTCGAGGTGCGAAATTCATACCTTATGGGGTATGAATTTAGCACCCCCAAGAGATATGAATTTTGCACCCCTAAGTTGCGAAATTCGCACCCTTTGGGGTAGGTGCGGAAACATGGGGTGCGAGGGCCTGAGGTGCAAATTTTCTGTAGCTGGTCCCCATCTCTACCTACTCCTACCTTACCCCTACCTAACCACTTCCTATAAATACCCCATGGCCTCACACTTCAAAAGGGTGGGATTCTTGAGCTTTGAAACCTCCATAGACCTCCATTAATGGCATCTCCTCTTTAAGGAAGAAGAAGGGAAAGATTGTCCATTCTCCTAATTCCTGCAAATATGACTATTGTAACTTCATGTATGATAGCCAATGAATGTAATGAGAGGATCTCAACCTTGTAATCTTTCAAGTGATCAATAAAATTCCAACGACTCTTCAAAGTGGACGTAGGCCCTCGCTGAGGCCGAACCACTATAAATATCTTGTATTATTTATTGCTTTATGCTCCGTTTTATGTTCTTGTCTTACCATATTTATAATTCCTAGTAATCAGAATCTTTGGTGTTTACTATATTTTTTCCATAAACAATGATTTTGGCGAAATTTGCATAATTTTGGTGATAATCGTCGTATTCATGTTGTTATTGATTTCAAAACATGCTTGTGGTTGCAATGGATGAAACGAGTAAGTTAGTTTCGTCAATGCCATCGATTGGAAAAGTTTTAGTCGAAATTGGGCTTGAATAGGGCATGTGCAGGTTTTGGGTCGAACGTGCTCTGCTATAGTGTTTTAAGTTGAGCGCTATAGTGTTTTGGGTCGAGCATTAAAGTTTTCTGGGTCGGGCGCTACAGTACTGTGGATTGAATGTGCTACAGTACTGTGGGTCAAATGTGCTACTGTACTGTGGGTCGAACGTGCTACAGTGATTGTGAGTCGAACGTCATACTACAGTGATTTTGGGTCAAACGTCTGCTACAATGTTTCGGGTCGAGCATACACTACTACAGTGTTTCTTGTCGAGCGTACACTGCTGTAGTGATTCTGGTCACGCATTGCTACAATTCTGGTTGGGCAATGCTTAAGGATGTTGAGATGATGGCTTCGAAGAGAGTCCGGATGAGGATGTTCGAAGTGATGTGATTTGTTCGTTGTTCGTCGTATGCAATGAATGTGGGAATGACTCAAGGATGTATTGAGTTCATATGAAAGGGAGATTCAAGAATGTATTGAGTTCGTGTGAAGTGGTTTCTCTAAAGTGTTCTGAGCTTATGAATAATCGTAATTGATAAAGGCTAGAGATGCAAAGGCCGAGGAATTATCGTTGTCGTGGGTTCTAGTGGGCTCAAAGTAGGGGTGCAATTGAAGTCCAATTGTAGGTCGAGTGCCCTGGGCGTCGTGTGTGGCCTAGACACAGGTCGTGTATAGCGTGTAAGGTTTTTGCTAGAATTGGAGCGTCGTGTATGGTCCTTGACAGTTGATGGAATATTGTTTAGCCAGTCATACAATTAACTATGGTTTCAAAGCAAGGTTGGCGTTGGTAGCCAAAGTGAGTTATGGATGTTTGCATGTTTGGTTGTATTAGATGTTGTATGAGTTGCTATCGCCATATGTGAATGGTTGTTCTGATTGCTATAAATGAATTTTTATTTCTTTGGATGTATGGATCGTAAAGGCTATCACTGTCTGGTGTGGGAAGGCAGTTGAGAGTTCTCCTATGGAGTTGGGCAGATTAGTTTGTTTATTTACCCATTCTCGTATACTTTGTTGATGAAGTTTGTTAGCTATTTTATCGCTCACTAAAACTGTTGTCGGACTCAAGGTTTTATGTTTCCCTTTTATTACCTTGGGTTGTTCATCCGATTGTTGGATGGGCAGACTAAGTAGCAGGCGGGTGATGCCTTAGTGGGAACAGTGATGCTGATCGATGGCGAGCTAGAGGCTTACGTATCAGTTTTACTACTATCTAATAATTTGATTTCCGTTGTTTGCTATTTCTCTAAGTGATATAGTGAGAAAAATTGTACAAACATTATTGTTGTTATCCACGTGTATGGGAAATACTTTCTAGTTGGCATGAAAGTTTAGTGTTTTCTGCTTCACTATCACTGCCTGTTGTATATGTTCTATTATATTTTCTCCTTGCGCTGTGAGTTTACGATAGGGTCCGCTTATGTATCATACCTTGATGATCATCCACAACTGCTTAGCACGTCTTCCTGCGCATTATTCATCTTGTTTAGTGCAAGGGTTGTGGGCGGTCGTCACATTCACCCTCCTTCGTACTCAGCCTTTGATACAAATCTTTATATGCTCGACCCCATGCTTCACTCACCTCTCTCTTTGCAGTCTTCTTTGACACTTTGTACTTTTGTATACTGTCCTCGCCTATGATGGTGCATGCATTTGTAGTATTCCTTCTTCTATTTGAGAGCCTTTTGCACCTCATCGTTCCACCATCTTGAATCCTTGGGTTCAAGGATATTTCCTCTTGATTTTCCAAACACCTCAGTAGCCACCCTTCTAATGCAAGTTGTAATCTCATTCCACATGACATTTGCCTCACCTTCCATGTTCCATGCCTCTTCTCCCCTCCCTCTATCTTTAAACACCCGTAAGTCATCTCCTTTGAGTTTCCACCATCTCGTCCTGCTAATCTTCGCTCTCTTATCCTTCAACGCTCGAAGACAGAACACGCAAGCCAAGAGCTGATGTTGTGAGACGACACATTCTCTAGGTATGACCTTGCAATCAACACAATCTCCATTACTATCCCTTTTAGTTAGGACAAAGTTGATCTGGCTAGAATGTTGGCTACTACTGAACATTAACAGAAGATCTTTTAATAAAAATTATAATTGGGTCAACAAATACATTAATAAAAAATCTTTTAAAAAACGTTGATTTGACAAATGAACACTAACAGAAGATCTGTATGTATAACTTGTCAAGTGGTTAACTTTGACAGCATGGTGATGGAATCCAGAGCTGGTACTCTTAAGAAATCAGTTACTAAATTTTAAAAGGGAAAAAAATTGATTTGAAATAAAAGAAATTACTACTACAAAACCTGATTAAATTAACTATTAACATTAGGAGTTCATTTTTAAGACCTCTTAAATCGACAGTCAAAACCCAAAGTCAGTTCATTATCTTCATTAAACAAGGAAACATTGAGAAATTTAAATAGAAATTTCAACCCATAGTCAAAGCTAACATTACTTGATAAGCTATCTGTTATTAACTGAATCTAAGTTTATCCTTCAACTATGTTAATTAGGAAATGTTTAAGTAATCGAACAATTTATTAGATCTATGAAATGGTATAAGATATAGTTAGGATGAAAAAGCTAACAGACTAGATGAGAAAAAACACTAATTTAAGCTAGTCTGATTACCAATGTTATCGATTCCCAAAGTGGTGTGTCTTAGATCAGATTCATGCATGCCATTGAAAAAAAGATACAATGAAAATAATAATTTATCTTTATAAAAGTGACAAGCAAATAAGAATTGTGAAGTCATTTGTAGGTATATAATATTTTATGGAAAAATGTACATTATTCAGCTAATAATGCAAAACTATATTTGAGTATAATTTTCATAAAAATGGAGAAAACTGACTTTAATGGATGAAACGCGCTTTCTTTGAAAATCAAACCCTAAGCCCCTTCCATCTTTCCAGCCTCCCAACCTTACACCTCTAGCTCTTCCAACGTTGACTTCTCCTCCTCCAGAACTACCAGAGTTGCAAAATCTGTCCTCCCCTCCTCCGCTGCCTCCTCTTGTCATCGACGCTGATGGATTTCATATGGTAGTCCACCGTCGAAAATCTGACACTAATTACCAAATTGCAAATCAACCTGGGGTTTTGTCTTCATCTAAAGCGGTATTTCCAGGACCGCAGTTCTCAGTTGAATCATCCCAGCCCTTGCTAGCCGAATCAACTGCTTTAGCCAGTACATACAAAGGATTTCCTTATGCAAATGGCAAGAAAAGAGACAATGTTGAAAGGCAATATCTTCCCTAACCGCCTTTGATTACCAACTTCCAAGCAAACATAATAATGAAATTCCATTGATAATTTCTAATTAATTAATCACACAAAGGGGAAATTGATAGCACCGCGTTGGAGTTTAATATAAGGTTTATGGATACATAATCATGTAGAATTTAAGCGCGGCCCTCAAGTGTGAGCGGAAAATGAAATTAACTGAGTATTTATCAGTGAATAAAGTAAAGATGGACATTATTACAAATAGGAAGATTGTAAAGAAAGCATGCATGGTAGTACCACGCAGTTACCAGATGATGAATCCGCGATAGCTTGATAATGGAGCCAAAAATTGAAATCGAAAGCCAATGTCGGGGGAAAAAATTTAGACTTGAATTGATATCATCGGCATGGTACGACTTAGACTAAAATCAAAAACATCTGAGGAGATGAACGTTGAAGTGCAAATCATCGATTAAGAACTGATTAGTCATTGGTGGAGAAATTGAATCTAATCGGTGTTTAAAACTTCTGGACAAACTAGTGTAATGCCTAAGAGAAACCCTAGCTAATAGTAAAATCTACGGCCTTGAGAGAATTTAATAGTCACAAGGAGAAAGTTATGAAAAATTACCCAATAATGCAACTTGACTCAATTATTTAAAAAATTATTCCATTCTCCCAGCACTTACTCGTGTTATTCATCAAATTTTTTATTTTGAAAAGACTATATAGATAAAAGTTTTTTTAACCAACACACTTTTGTATATGCTAACACTTTTTGTTGTTGGTAGCTTGCAACATTTAAAAGTGTTAGGCATTAAAAAATATAATTGTTGCAAAAGTACTAATTTGGTGTAGTGAGATATAGTTTCTTAGTCATCTTGTTTGATATAAAACTACGTGATGCACCAGTATCAAACAATAATTCAACTGGAATATTTTTAATGGAAACTGTACCTTCTAGAACTTTCGTACCACTCCTAGCAGCTGAGGTTGTTGGAACATCTTCCAAGTTGTAAACTTGAGCCACTTCAGTCTTCTTTAATAGCGGACAATTCTTTGCAAGGTGGTCAGTCTTATGGCAATTAAAACATTCCATGTTCTCCTGAAACTTCTTCTTATTCTTTGAAAATCTACAGTCCATTGAAAAGTGCCCCTTTTTATTGCAGTTGGCATGTGGCATTCTTTACCCATTCTTCTTTAGATTTATTCCCTTCATTACTTACTTTGGGTTTCTTGCTTCCAAACTTCCTCTTCTTCCCAAAATTATCCTTTCTGTTGTCTTTGTCTTCCAAGGCATTCTGTCTGCCTATGGATTCGTAGTAGCATGCCATTTTTACCATTTCCGCAAATGGAAGTTTTACATGAGATGTCACCCTACTTTTGCACCTTCTTTGAAGACCATGGATAAATCTTATGTTCTTCTTAGCCAGAATTTGAACTAACCCTAGCCCGAAGAGGGAAAGCTCATTGAACTTACTCAGATATTCCTGAATAGTCATGTCCCCTTATTTCAGATTAGTGAATTCATAATACAGACAGCCTATTGCTTTGGGTGGTATGAATATTTCTTCAAAGACCTCTTTAAAGCATTCCCAAGAAAAATTTCCTTTGGATTCCCTATTGTAATTATTTCCCACTAAATCAAAGCTTTGTCTTTCAATAGCTATAAGGCTAGATACATTTTCTTTGATTTATTTAACCTTAGGCCCGTGAAAATCCTCTGGTAAGAACGTAGCCAGGCTTGTGCTTCAATGACCGATTCTTTCCCCAAGAATGGTAGCCCTCCCAGATTTTCATATTTCTTCGCAAAGACTTCCAAGTCTGATTCCCGTTATGGCAGCACAACTCCATCATTTGTTCCCCTATGGGGTTTGGTTACTCAGCTCCAGCAATACCCCTTCCTCTTCCTCTTATGCCACTCATTTTCCACTATATATGCATAGCAACAAAAGAGTTAGGCAAGTAGGAAAGATACCTTAATGAATTTGTAAGATTATAGAGACATATATGAATAGAAATGTGTTTATCAAATATGTGTTCTTATGACTGTACTCATTCTAGGGTATTTCTAACCATATCTCTAATGAGTAACTCATCCTAGAATACTAATGATTCTATATCTGATGAATATTTTAATGTGTTATAACCCCGAACTAAGGTAAACCCTCAGCTCTGAAACCAAGTGTGACGACCCATTCTCTCAGTCCTCGGGAGAACAGATGTTCTTTAGGATATAACACATTATATAACAACAGAAAGTAATCATACATTAAACACCGGAATGAATAACATATTATATCACTGTTTTCATTAGAGTTAATGCATCCCATCGGATCCACATATCATACATTACAGCGAAAATAAGTAAATAGTTGCACAATGAAAATAAAGATATTTTGATACGACGGAGTCTTAGAGAGTCCAAAAAGTAAATCCTAATCCTTCTCCTGCTCCAAATCCAAAGCTAGCTTTCCCAGATAGCTTCCACATATATAAAGATATAGCTTCCAAAAGTAGTCCTACTTAACAACCTGTTCACTGGCTTGCCCTCACGGAAATAAGGGGCACCTGAGTTTGCAAGGGAAAAATGAACTACGAGTCAGCCATGGGATTGGTATGAGAAACACTAAGCAGTTATTCTTAACCTTTATAAAAGTAAGGCATACCATGGGACCACACCGTGTAATATGGAACGAGTTTCCTCTATATGAATACCAGCACACAAAATTTCGCAATCCTTTTTAGAAAAATGATTTCATTGTAAGACTCACGCCCCCATCACACAGTGCAACGCATACCGAAGAAGAAAGTTTTACCTTATAATAGCCAAACATGCTTGATATGAAAAGCATTTTGATAATGATATTATTATTAATTTCTAAGTGCGGAAATCAATTTCGAAAATAAATGTATAAATCTTAGCTCTCATAATGCCCCATCCCATATGTTGGCTATATATTGTACATCTGAAAATGCAAAGGCAATTATTGGAAATTGGATTCCGTCAATGAATCAAGGCGAAGGATCTTCCTTATCCGCCTAGAATACCTCAACCAGGATATCCCAGGACTCAACGCATCGTCCTTCGGAGCGATAGAGCCAGCCAGCACTAAACGGATGGTTGGAATCTTTCTAGAATATAACGTTCCCCGGTCGTGACCGACCATTCATCACAGTCGTATTTGACTATCATCCAAGGCACCTCGATCTATCTCCCACATAAGTAAACTTGCAGAGCTCCATACCATGGCATCACTTCTAGCTTGAAGGAAACTTATGTCCTTATCTCTTCCATCCATCATCCTATTTTCGGCTCATTCCGGAGTTTGAGGCCCTAAAGTCAACATTCCACAAGGCCTTGCTTTTCAACAAATCTTTGATCTATATGGCAACAACACTTAGCATGCCACATTGTCAATTTGCAACATATAATCAGTGTCTATTAATATATAACCCTCTAAGTACGTAAGTACCACAGGTTGTTGTTAAGCTAAGAGAATGAATCATCCACAACCAACTGATATAACATCAATAGAAACGAATCGGTTATGTTGTAAAATATAATGTCAGACACACATCCATTTACAACTTCGTTCTGGGTTTGAATGAAACCAAAGGCACCTTATTCCATGTCCAATTAAGGGGAGAGGCATTTGCACATCCGAACAATCAACAACTACGACCAGACTACTTCCACTTTAACCTTATAATGAGAGCTACCCAAGGCATCAGCAAGCAGTCCATTCGATGCGAAGATTTCCAGTCTTACACCTTCTTTAATATCTTCGATTTTTAAATAGTTTTATAATTATTCGAAATGGGTTAAACCCGGTCTTTTCAAAATAACTACATCACAACAAAGCCCTTTTTGGATTATCAACCCTCCAATTTAAGTCTCCTTTAATTAGAAAATATATCATAAGGTTAAATCTTATTCTAAAATTTAGATAAGCTATTCGGCTTCCAAAATCCTTCTTTACAATTATTTTTAACCTTATAAAATGGTTTACCCAGGGTCAGATTCGATTTGGGAATTTAAAACCCTTATCTCAAAAGATCTCTTAAAAACCATTATAAAAGGCATTTTAAAATAGCTTATTTCGTATCCATAGGTTTTTATCATTAAAAATCTCATATATTTGGTCCAAACCTCATTCAAAATATTTATTATAATTTACAATAATTTTTCCTTACATTTAATAATTTAAAAATATGCCATTTCAGTGAAATCCGTTTTCAGGTCATTAATGGCATTGGCGCTGTTTTTATTCAATTTCAGTTTGGATATATCTCAAAGTGCTTGATTTTATAACCTTACATATCATTTGAAATCTCTTTTCATTTCAAACCAAACACTTTTCGTTTTGGAAAAATCCGACGGTCGGATCTCCAGATATGTCAGTTTGAAGTTAATAGTTGAAATTCATGAACTTCTGCTATATGACGAGTTCTATTTTGACCAAACTTCGATTAATATTATAAATTACATCGAATTGCCTAAAATGATTTACAAATTATATAAAACATATATAATAATTTCTGGAAACTATATTTTCAATATTTAACTTCAAATTTAAATATTCTATTATTTAAATGATTAAATAATATTATTTTTCAAACTTCGTTATTTTAAATCCAAACTTTCCTAACATCCATTATAAAAATAAGTAAGATAGTTTTGAAAAGGAAATATTGTTAAAATATTTCCTAGATACCCTAACTGAATTTCACTTTTCCCCGTTACTATCCATTTTCAAATAACAACTTCGACGGGCCATAACCTAACTTTAATTTCTCCAAAACCATTTCTTTTTTTGCAAATGTTCGTGGTAATGACTTTAACTTCACTTCCATGAAAAATTGGATGTCAAATTTGGACTTTTATTTTTCACCCATTATTTATATTAGTAAAATATTCATCTAAGTCATTTTAATGAATGGAGACTTAACCAATGAGCTAGTAATTGTACCTTTTAGCCATATTAACCATGGTAATCACATAGCACATTATCAATAACCATGATAACATCTATTCACATATATCGTGGCATAGTTTGTACCATATAAGCATTAAACAATTAATGCTTATATGTTTTTGTCAATCAACAGATTAACTGCATTACACAATCATCAACCAACATAAGCATGTAATACCAAATAAGGTTCATACCCGTATCCAATAACCAATATCAAGTTACTATTTTGTTCAATGACCATTTTGTTAGGGAATGCAGAATGGATCTTAAGGCACAACTAACACTAGAGAGGGATGAATAGTGTTTTTTAAGGAATTTAAGAGAATCTAAAACTTATATAATCTACTATATGAATCACAAATCATAGAGAAAATCACAAACACATAATCAAACACAAACATAGAAATAAATAGAAATAAAATGCAGAAAAGAAAAGAGCACACCGGATTTTATACTGGTTCAGATTACTCCTACGTCCAGTCCCATGCAACGCTGGATTGAGTAGAGTTTTATTACCATATCAATATCCAAGTACAACACCCTTGATTTCACGGCTACAAGGTTACCACCATTTCCACCACCCTTGATTTACCGGCTATAAGGTTAACACTGTTTCCTTCCTTGATTTCACGGCTACAAGGTTACCATCGTTTCCACCACCATTGATTTCCCGGCTATAAGGTTAACACCGTTTCCTTCCTCAATTTCACGGCTACAAGGAACACACCGTTTCCAAGACTATCCCAAAACAATCTCAAATGGTTACAACAGCCCTATAGCTCTTCAATAGCACCTCGATTCAAAGAGTAATAAGTAGAGAAGAAATTTTATGTATATAGACTAGAAATTGGCAGATTAGAAGTGTATAAATCATAAAAATATGAAATAATAATGGAGGAATGAAAAGTGAAACACCCCACCTCCGTTAGGGTCACTCTCAAACGGAATGCCCTAATTTTGGTGGAGGTTTATAAGTTCAAGTCACAGATATACAAGACAGATATAAGAACACATATTTGTAAACAGCGGAAGAACAACAAACTTTATTTCATAAAGTCAAACACGTGTTACAACAACATCCTTTCCAAAATCATAACATAACACTTTCATAATCTGTCTTGAGTACATTATTTTAAAGAAGCATAAATAAAACATAGATAAACTGCAAAAGCCCCATAGTGGATTGTCCAAAGCCATAGTTCAAAACAGGAAAGTCCAAGCAATACATTTCTCTTCTTCAAGCTGGATGTTGAGGCTGATCAAGCTGTTGTGTTCCCTCCCTGAGGACCTGGGGGGGGGGGGGGGAACGGAAGAAAGAAGACGAAAGAAAAATAGAGTCAGACATAAAGCCTGAGTAAGTCTAGTACTATTTTGTCTATGAATAAAGAACTGGGTATGATAAGTATAAACAGGAAGTGGGCATGCATTATAACTTGGTTAAGTTGTCTAGGGTCGAATATACTATCGTACCCCATGTTAATCTCTGAACCCATATAAACTAGTTTCCAACTGGCACCCCAAAATCAGGGTGATGTGATCCATTCAATGATGATCGGCTCCTACTCGCATAGTTCCATGTGTCTTACGGCCCCCGATGTCTGTAGTTACCTATGCTGGTCCCACCATGGGGTGTATCAAGTCCCATAGTGGCAACCCGACACAACCTTAGAGTGCACAGGTATGCTACTGGTGCCCAGTGCCTTATTTTTCTGCGCCGGAGTGTGTGCACGCCCGCACTCCGTTAGAACCTACACTGCTACACCACCGCCGTCGCTTTGACCTCTTACAATCAGCCTAGTAATCGTGCCCCACCCTGCCTAGCTTCAGGGTATCCTGATACACCTTTTAGGGTTACTGCTGAAAAGGGTCCCCCGTTACTAGGTTTTCTATCTCTAGCCAACATGCTAAGTTGGTTAAGTGTTTCTAACCTAACCCCCACCAGTCCGTTTAGTTTAGCATGTTTCATGTTGATTAAGTCTTTAGTCCACTTAATCCTAACAATCCTGACTCAGCCTTAATTGTCTTATTAAGGCCCTGACCTCTCACATTAGACAGGTATTGTTGTGGCTGCCTGTTGCCGGTTGGTTCCGGGCAGTCTTACGCCACAACTCAGTCTAACCTCGGGTCCTTGCTGGGCTCCATGTTTAACCTCCCACATTGGATAGGTATTGTTGTGACTACTGGACAGTCGGGCGGTTCCGGGCAGGTTTACATCACAACTCAATCCAACCTCGGGTTAAACACATCGTATGCTCTACATTTACATATCTTGTCATTCCTCTTTATTTCTTATATGTAAATATTTGCGGCCCATTATTAAGTTAATGGTGTAAAGGTTACACCAATCATGGGCCCAACCCATACTTGAATTTGGGCCCTTCTACTTCATATTTTCATTCATTAATTAATTTTTTTACCCAACGTTATTTTCCCCCGTTTTACACGTCCGTTTATATATATATTGGGCTTAGCCTTTTAAAGCCCAATTTGGCCATGCGAAAAGGGGAGGCTTATGGCGTATACACAAAGAGGGGAAGTTGAGCGCATGAACTTGCAATACGACGTTGGAAATACCAAATAGAAATTGGTGTATTTGCATAGTGGTAACATAGGTGACATGAATCAAAGCATGTGAACTTGCATAGGTTTAACTACAACATGAACCTATATTCTTATTTAGGCATAATGTCAAACATAAGCATGTCATAAATATTTCTAGCATAAGCATAGCATAATGTCAAACATAAGCATGTCATAAATATTTCTAGCATAAGCATAGCATAATGTCAAACATAAGCATGGCATAAATACTTTTAGCATAAACATGGCATAAGTAAAGTTCAATTTGTTCATGGCATAAACATAAACAAGTCATGTTCATAAGGTTTCTACATGTTTACAAAGGGGATACTTTGTTACTAACACAAAAGCATAGTTCAACTTCATCATGGTTTAAGTCTAATCACATAACGATGGTATAAACATACTTATGCATAAATATTCCTAATCATGGTGTTTGCTTTAAACTTGCAAAAAGGGGATTTTTGAGTCTAACCTAGCCATGTCTCACATATGTCATTTTAACAATATAGAACTAACATGGATTTCAATTATGCCAAATATCATTCATAGCCTAGCCATATTCATAAGTTTGCAAAAGCATGACTTAATACATGGATTATGGTGTCAAAATTCCAACATCGTTTCATATGAACTATAACAACCAAACTTGTTTCAATTACTTGCAAAATGATTTATGCACAAAATATACATCATGATGGCATAATAACAAAGCCCAAACTCGCATGAATTTCATTCAACTACATACATGTAGCTTCAACATAAATTACATAATTTGCGCAATATTCCAAACGTATACTTGCATAGAACTACCACATGTAGTTCTTTATAATGAATAACATAATTTTGCACAAATACGAATTACTTTATTATCCCAATTCAAGCATACAAATCAATACAGTTGTTTATTCATACCAAAGTAATACTCTACTTACAATGGTTGCGGCGAATTCTCTAATTAAGAGATATGATTTCTTTGTTGAATTGATTGGCTTTAGGTTGCTTGAATTGCTTTAGGCTTTTAGAACTTTCTCCCTAATCCTCTCTCTAGTTGGCGGCTACTCTTAGTCGTTCCTCAGCAACATGGCGGCTATGTTCTTAATTTTGAATGAATAGATTAGGGTTTAGTCTAGGGTTGTTTATATAGAGGTTAGGAATTGATTAGGACCATTGATGTTGCTTGGATAGATCGTAGACATTCATTAGATAGAGAGACCAATAAAAATCCGCCACCTAGCCCTAATGACAAAGCAGACCACAGAAATTCGACCACACACCGACCTGGCCAGCCAGGTTGACTGGACTCGACCAGGTCGATACCCCTGTCGACAGGGCTGTCGACAGCCCTGTCGACATGGGTAGCCCAGGTCGACAGCCCAGTCGACCTGGGTGGCCCAGGCGGGTGTTCTTCCACCCTGGCCCATTGGGCCCCACTTCGGAATATTTAATTATTTAATTCTGTTTGAATTTTAAATTTAATTCAAAACTTCCGAAGGCCATATCTTCTTCATACGGACTCCGTTTTTCGAAAACTCGGACTCTATTTCGCGTATTTTTCCGAGACGAACGCAATGGCGTATCCCGTTTCCCTTAGTTCTTTGATTTCATATTAATTATACTTTAATTTGTAAATTTCACAGTTATAGAATTCTCGGGGTGTTACATTCTCCCCCACTTAAAAGGATTTCGTCCCCGAAATCTTCAAGTTAGGAGGAATGTATATCCTAACATCCAATCATCCATCTACTCATCCATCAAACACGAGCATCCATTGTCCTTAAAAGACTTCTAATGCTTCATGATCATATGCGAAGTGTGTGTGTACATGAACTTATCTAATGCAAAATCAGGCGGTCTACTGATTCAGTTGACCTCCTTAATGCGAATTATGTAAGTGCCATGAATCCATTATGTATGTAAATTTTCCTATTCTTGATTCTACATGAGTGCACAATCATTCAATACAAATGCAGCATCCACATGACAACACATAAAAATTCAACCACATATGAATGCAAACATATATGCATATGCAATATGAAGTGACTGAGCCGATCTAAAACCTAGATTGTGTGTGTATATGCAACCACGAGCAACCACTAGCAATCACTTGCAACCACTTGCAACCATCATCCATAACATGTTTCAACTACATGTTTCCATCCAAAGGGTTTCTACCTAAAAGATACGGTCGAAGAAATATGCCTAAAAAGATAGATAAAAGCGCAACTTAAGGAAAAAGAAAGATCAAGGATGTACCCTCGAACAGAAAAGGGTAGGCAGTGCGGATTCTAGCTTCAGTTTCCCAAGTCGCGTCTCCCTCGGCGTCGCTCCACTGAACTTTGACGAGCTTGACTTCACGGTTGCGTAGCTTCTTCACTTCCGTTCCTAAGATGCGGGTTGGAACTCTTCTTATGGTTGCTTCACGTTCCACTTCGGCCTCTTCGAGGATATTTGGCTCTACCACTTCAGCTGACTCATGTAGACATTTTCGGAGATGTGAAACGTGAAAAACGTTGTGGACTCCAGCCAACTTCTCGGGTAGCTCTAATCTATAGGCCATTTTCCTAATTTTCTCGACGATTGGGAATGGCCCTACGAATCTTGGTGCTAGCTTTCCTGTGGTTCCAAAACGAACAACGTTCCTTAGCGGTGATACCTTGAGAAAAACTCTGTCTCCAACCTCAAATTCAAGGTCGGTCCTCCTCTTATCGGCGTAGGACTTTTGTCTGTCTTGGGCCGTCTTCATCCTTCTTCGTATTAAGTCCACTTTCTCTGAAGTCTCTCGGATCATGTCTGGTCCAAGTATGAGCTTATCAGTAGACTCCCACCAACAAGTGGGCGATCGGCACGGTCTTCCATATAAAGCTTCGAAGGGCGCCATTCCTATGGTTGCTTGATAGCTGTTGTTGTAGGCAAATTCCACCAAAGGAAGGTGGTCTTCCCATGTCCCTCCGAAGTCGAGGACGCATAGCCTTAAAAGGTCTTCCAAAACTCTGTTCACTCTCTCTGTTTGGCCGTCGGTTTGGGAATGATAGGCTGTGCTCAAGCATAACTGCGTTCCTACTGCTTCTTGCAGACTCCGCAAAAACTCACTGGTGAAGATGGGGTCTCGGTCACTAACAATACTAGATGGTATCCCATGGAGTCTAACTATTTCCTTGAGGTAAAGTGATGCTAGGGATGAGGCAGTTCTCTTACTTTTGACAGGTAAAAAGTGGGCGCTTTTAGTAAGCCTATCCACTATTACCCAAATGCTAGTGTTGCCTCTCCTAGACCTAGGCAGCCCATCGATGAAGTCCATTGAGATGCTATCCCACTTCCACTGCGGGACCTCCAGAGGATGTAGCAGTCCGCCAGGCTTTTTCTGTTCCGCTTTAACCTGTTGGCACACCATACACTTAGAAACGAATTCTGCCACGTCCTTTTTCATGCCATTCCAAAAGAAAGTCCTTTTTATGTCTTTGTACATTTTATCCCCGCCTGGGTGTATCGTCATCTTGGAGTGATGTGCTTCCTCGAGAACCTTCTTTATTAAATCGTTTGTCTGTGGGACGCATAGTCTTCCGTCTCGCCTTAGTACACCCTTATCGTCAATGGAGTATCTGTTGAGGTGACTTGAAGTCTCACCCCTAATTAGCCTATCAATTATTTCCACGAGTTGAGGGTCTTCGCGTTGTGCTGTCCCTACTGAATCCACTAAAGTTGGGCGTACTTCGAGAGATGCTAGCAAGCCCAGTACGAAATCGGAGGAAGGCCTAAAGTTGAAACTGGCTATAAACTCTAGGCTTTGTCTTTCAACAAACAACGGGCTTAGGGTCAATTTCTTTCGGCTCAACGCGTCTGCCACTACGTTGCCTTTGCCCGGAGTATAGGAGATTTCGAAATCGTACGAGGCAAGAAACTCCATCCATCTTTGTTGCCTCAAGTTAAGATCCTTCTGTGAGAAAAGATATTTCAACGATTTATGGTCAGTGTAAAGTTCGAACTTCTCACCTAGGAGATAGTGTCGCCAAGACTTGAGTGCAAAGACGATGGCGGCTAACTCGAGATCGTGGGTTGGGTAGTTCTTTTCGTGCACCTTCAACTGCCTCCCGCCATAAGCTACTACCCTTCCTTCTTGCATTAAGACGGCGCCTAGCCCTGTCCCACATGCATCCGTATAAACAGTGAACATCTTGCTCCCATCTGGCAGCGTCAAAACTGGGGCTGTTGTGAGAGCCCTTTTCAGTCGTTGGAAAGCAAACTCGCAATCCAAGTCCCAATTGAACACTAGATTCTTCTTAGTCAATTTCGTGAGCGGAGCTGAGATTTTCGCAAAATCCCTTATAAACTTTCGATAGAAACCTGCTAGTCCTAGAAAGCTTCGGACCTCAGTCGCATTCCTTGGTGTCTTCCAATCTTGTACCGCCACTACCTTAGCAGGGTCCACCGCTAACCCTTGTTTGGATACTATGTGCCCAAGGAACCTCACCTCTTCTCTCCAAAAGTGACATTTGGAGAATTTGGCCTTTAATTGATGGACTCGCAAAGTTTCCATGATTGCCCTTAAGTGTTGAGCATGTTCCTCTTCACTCTTTGAGAAGATAAGGATATCATCTACGAAGACCACTACGAATTTGTTGAGGAAATCTCTAAATACCCTACTCATCAGGTCCACGAAGTAAGCAGGTGCATTTGTCAAGCCGAAAGGCATGACAAGCCATTCAAAGAAGCCGTCTGGGGTTCTGAACGCCGTTTTATCGATACTATCTTCAGCCACCCTTAGCTGATGAAAACCGGTCGCTAAATCGAGTTGGGAGAAAACAGACGCTCCTACAAGCTGGTCAAATAAATTGTCAATTCTAGGGAGAGGGTGCCTATTCTTTTTCGTTAGCTTGTTGAGCTCCCTATAGTCAACACATAGACGGAGTGAACCATCCGCCTTTGTAGCGAACACCACCGGAGCGCCCCATTCTGAAATGCTCCTCCTAATGAACCCCTTTTCTAGAAGCTCTTTAATCTGTTTACTGAGCTCTTTCCTTTCTCGTGGAGCCATATGTCTAACGGGCAATGCAACGGGCTTTGCATTATCTACAATATATATGCGGAAGTCTATTTCCCGCTTCGGAGGCAAGCCCTTCACCTCTTCAAAGACATCCGGATATTCCCGGACCACTCTAACTGATTGCAAATTTTCAACAGAGGCATCTAGCGATTCAAGATAACTAAGCATAACCGCATACGAGGGATTACAAGAAATTTCCAAAGTGTTACCGAGCTGGGTTAGGAGCCTAACAACCCTTTTCTCACAATCAAGGATGGCCCCATTACTGGATAGCCAATCCATGCCCAAAATCAAACCATACCCCGAAAAGCCCAAAACAAAGGCACTACATTGAAATTCTACACTTAGAATAGAAATTTTCAATCCCAAACAGATCATAGACAAATGAGCTGGGCCCCCAATTGGGTTTGAAACAATTAAGGGGTCCTCTACCATACTAGTTTTTAGGTGCAGAGATTCTACTAAAGCAGACGAGATAAAGGAGTGTGATGCGCCGGAATCAAATAAAGTGCGAACGGGGTGATCATAAAGATAAACTACACTTTCTACAGAAGTATTTATAACTCGCTGTTGCAAAGGTGGCGCTTCTAGCACATGGACCTGTGCCCCTGGGGTGGGTCCAGCCCTCTGCCCCTGTCCTCGTTTCTTTGGGCAGTCCTTAGCCCTATGGCCCGTCTCACCGCAAGAAAAGCACCCACCATTCTCCTTGGCCTTCTTTTTCCGGCAGTCCTTTACTAAGTGCCCCACTTTGCCACAGAAATTGCACTTCCTCTTCTCTTTGTTGCCTTTTCCGCCCTTCTTAAAGTCTGTCTTCTTAGGCTGCAAACCTCTTTCTTCCCTTGAGAGCTTTCTGCCTTTGTCTCCTTCTTGCCCTTATCCTCTTCATTCAGCAATGCCATTTGCACCAATCTTTCATACGTGGCCCCCATGGGTATATGGGTCATGGCCAAACTGTGTAATGGCTCATTTAACCCTTTGACGAAACGGAGAGCCTTCTTGTGCGGGGTGTTGACTAGGTCAAGTCCAAACCTAGCCAGCTCATCGAACTGATTCACATACTCTCTGACAGTCTTGTCTCCTTGCTTAAGAAATAAGAATTTTTCCAACTGCAAACTTCTTTCCGCATCTGAGAGAAATTTGGTCTCAAACCTTGCCCTAAAGTCCTCCCATGTCTCCACTGGTCTTTCAGCATTAGTGACTTCCCACCAGTAGGAAGCCTCGCCCTTCAATAGCCATACCGCCAGTTGTACTTTTTGTCTATCCTCTACCTCAAAGATGATGAATAGGTCCTCTGTTTCCTTCAGCCAATTTCTAGCTGCCACGAAGGACTCAGTTCCATGGAAATCCCTTCCTCCCATAGCTTTAAAATCTTTACATATCTTAGCAAAATTGTTTCCCCGAGGAGGAGGAGGAAAAGGTGCCGCTGCAACTGGATGATTTCCTTCCGCTGGGGGAGGAGGAACGGTAGACCTGGCTGAGTGGCCCTTGCTTCTAAGAACCGTCTAAACCAACCAGGTATTGGCACCCCTTCCGGCAAGTTAAGCTCTTGGGACATGCTGAAACAAAAAGGATAGATTCAAAACGAAGGATAAGAGATAGTACCTATGGCTTTGGGGAGTGGACTTTGCCTTTTTTTTAAAATAAAATAATATTTTCCTTTAAAAATGCTTCTTTAAATTTCCTTTTTGAAAATAATTTTTCAAAACTTTTTATCTTATCTGGTAAACCTGGCTCTGATACCAAGTGAAACACCCCACCTCCGTTAGGGTCACTCTCAAAGGGAATGCCCTAATTTTGGTGGAGGTTTATAAGTTCAAGTCACAGATATACAAGACAGATATAAGAACACATATTTGTAAACAGCGGAAGAACAACAAACTTTATTTCATAAAGTCAAATACGTGTTACAACAACATCCTTTCCAAAATCATAACATAACACTTTCATAATATGTCTTGAATACATTATTTTAAAGAAGCATAAATAAAACATAGATAAACTGCAAAAGCCCCATAGTGGATTGTCCAAAGCCATAGTTCAAAACAGGAAAGTCCAAGCAATACATTTCTCTTCTTCAAGCTGGATGTTGAGGCTGATCAAGCTGCTGTGTTCCCTCCCTGAGGACCTGGGGGGGGGGGGGGGGAAACGGAAGAAAGAAGACGAAAGAAAAATAGAGTTAGACATAAAGCCTGAGTAAGTCTAGTACTATTTTGTCTATGAATAAAGAACTGGGTATGATAAGTATAAACAGGAAGTGGGCATGCATTATAACTTGGTTAAGTTGTCTAGGGTCGAATATACTATCGTACCCCATGTTAATCTCTGAACCCATATAAACTAGTTTCCAACTGGCACCCCAAAATCAGGGTGATGTGATCCATTCAATGATGATCGGCTCCTACTCGCATAGTTCCATGTGTCTTACGGCCCCCGATGTCTGTAGTTACCTATGCTGGTCCCACCATGGGGTGTATCAAGTCCCATAGTGGCAACCCGACACAACCTTAGAGTGCACAGGTATGCTACTGGTGCCCAGTGCCTTATTTTTCTGCGCCGGAGTGTGTGCACGCCCGCACTCCGTTAGAACCTACACTGCTACACCACCGCCGTCGCTTTGACCTCTTACAATCAGCCCAGTAATCGTGCCCCACCCTGCCTAGCTTCAGGGTATCCTGATACACCTTTTAGGGTTACTGCTGAAAAGGGTCCCCCGTTACTAGGTTTTCTATCTCTAGCCAACATGCTAAGTTGGTTAAGTGTTTCTAACCTAACCCCCACCAGTCCGTTTAGTTTAGCATGTTTCATGTTGATTAAGTCTTTAGTCCACTTAATCCTAACAATCCTGACTCAGCCTTAATTGTCTTATTAAGGCCCTGACCTCTCACATTAGACAGGTATTGTTGTGGCTGCCTGTTGCCGGTTGGTTCCGGGCAGTCTTACGCCACAACTCAGTCTAACCTCGGGTCCTTGCTGGGCTCCATGTTTAACCTCCCACATTGGATAGGTATTGTTGTGACTACTGGACAGCCGGGCGGTTCCGGGCAGGTTTACATCACAACTCAATCCAACCTCGGGTTAAACACATCGTATGCTCTACATTTACATATCTTGTCATTCCTCTTTATTTCTTATATGTAAATATTTGCGGCCCATTATTAAGTTAATGGTGTAAAGGTTACACCAATCATGGGCCCAACCCATACTTGAATTTGGGCCCTTCTACTTCATATTTTCATTCATTAATTAATTTTTTTACCCAACGTTATTTTCCCCCGTTTTACACGTCCGTTTATATATATATATTGGGCTTAGCCTTTTAAAGCCCAATTTGGCCATGCGAAAAGGGGAGGCTTATGGCGTATACACAAAGAGGGGAAGGTGAGCGCATGAACTTGCAATACGACGTTGGAAATACCAAATAGAAATTGGTGTACTTGCATAGTGGTAACATAGGTGACATGAATCAAAGCATGTGAACTTGCATAGGTTTAACTACAACATGAACCTATATTCTTATTTAGGCATAATGTCAAACATAAGCATGTCATAAATATTTCTAGCATAAGCATAGCATAATGTCAAACATAAGCATGTCATAAATATTTCTAGCATAAGCATAGCATAATGTCAAACATAAGCATGGCATAAATACTTTTAGCATAAACATGGCATAAGTAAAGTTCAATTTGTTCATGGCATAAACATAAACAAGTCATGTTCATAAGGTTTCTACATGTTTACAAAGGGGATACTTTGTTACTAACACAAAAGCATAGTTCAACTTAATCATGGTTTAAGTCTAATCACATAACGATGGTATAAACATACTTATGCATAAATATTCCTAATCATGGTGTTTGCTTTAAACTTGCAAAAAGGGGATTTTTGAGTCTAACCTAGCCATGTCTCACATATGTCATTTTAACAATATAGAACTAACATTGATTTCAATTATGCCAAATATCATTCATAGCCTAGCCATATTCATAAGTTTGCAAAAGCATGACTTAATACATGGATTATGGTGTCAAAATTCCAACATAGTTTCATATGAACTATAACAACCAAACTTGTTTCAATTACTTGCAAAATGATTTATGCACAAAATATACATCATGATGGCATAATAACAAAGCCCAAACTCGCATGAATTTCATTCAACTACATACATGTAGCTTCAACATAGATTACATAATTTGCGCAATATTCCAAACTTATACTTGCATAGAACTACCGCATGTAGTTCTTTATAATGAATAACATAATTTTGCACAAATACGAATTACTTTATTATCCCAATTCAAGCATACAAATCAATACAGTTGTTTATTCATACCAAAGTAATACTCTACTTACAATGGTTGCGGCGAATTCTCTAATTAAGAGATATGATTTCTTTGTTGAATTGATTGGCTTTAGGTTGCTTGAATTGCTTTAGGCTTTTAGAATTTTCTCCCTAATCCTCTCTCTAGTTGGCGGCTACTCTTAGTCGTTCCTCAGCAACATGGCGGCTATGTTCTTAATTTTGAATGAATAGATTAGGGTTTAGTCTAGGGTTGTTTATATAGAGGTTAGGAATTGATTAGGACCATTGATGTTGCTTGGATAGATCGTAGCCATTCATTAGATAGAGAGACCAATAAAAATCCGCCACCTAGCCCTAATGACAAAGCAGACCACAGAAATTCGACCACACACCGACCTGGCCAGCCAGGTTGACTGGGCTCGACCAGGTCGATACCCCTGTCGACAGGGCTGTCGACAGCCTTGTCGACATGGGTAGCCCAGGTCGACAGCCCAGTCGACCTGGGTGGCCCAGGCGGGTGTTCTTCCACCCTGGCCCATTGGGCCCCACTTCGGAATATTTAATTATTTAATTCTGTTTGAATTCTAAATTTAATTCAAAACTTCCGAAGGCCATATCTTCTTCATACGGACTCCGTTTTTCGAAAACTCGGACTCTATTTCGCGTATTTTTCCGAGACGAACGCAATGGCGTATCCCGTTTCCCTTAGTTCTTTGATTTCAGATTAATTAAACTTTAATTTGTAAATTTCACAGTTATAGAATTCTCGGGGTGTTACAAAAAGGGATGAAGATAGAGAAGAAGAATGAAAAGAAAACTCTAAATATCCCTTATTTATAAGATTTAAAAGGTTGCAACGCTTCTGGAACATTACAAAAGGTGAAAAGACACTTCCATTCAAAACTAAAAATATGACTATTTTATGTTGACATATCCATGTATGAATGTCGACATATCCACCATATTTTTGGTTTTTAAATCATTTTTAAAGTATTCAAACCAATATTTATATTCTGGAAATTCCTGAAACAAAACTAGTTGCTAAAACATTATTATTCAAGTATAAAAACATAAAAACATATTATTTAAATGTACGATTAAAAACTATATATATATATATATTGACATTCTTTTTTGCCAAAGCTGTCACACGTCAAGTATTTGGCGAGCGACACGCTCAAGTGTCAATAAGCATAAAGCAGTTGGGTCGAAGTCGCGTAGCAAATGCAAGTGGACATGAAACCTCTGTCAGGTGGCCTCAGTCGGGCCCAATGAACTCTTGGTCAAGCCATCATCTAGCCGAAGGCGAGGCGTCAAGCAGGTCTGGGCGCAACGCCGGTGGGGTTCCGGGGCCCCACAGTCCTGGCGGAGATCGACCTAGTGGTTTGGTCGAACCAGTGGGCACCACACGATTCATCCGATTTTCTCCATGCCGGAAGCTCGGATTCCTTCACTTCGGACAAGTAAAACCGTGGATTCCCTTACGTCACATTCTGGAATTTCGTTTCCCTCGGCAATACGATTTCGACCTCATCCTCTATCAATTTCGCACCCCTCTAGGGGGTTCGAAATTTCGTACCCTTTGGTGGGGTCCAAATTTTGCACCCCTCCAAGGGGTTCAAAATTTCGTACCCCCTGGTGGGGTCGGAATTTTGCACCCCACCAGGTGGTTTGAAAGTTCGTACCCCCTGGTGGGGTCGAAATTTTGAAACCCCCCAGTGGGTTCGAAATTTCGAACCTCTAGGGATGGACAAAATTTCGAACCCCGCACCAAAGGGTGCGAATTTTCTGTATGTGGACTTGTTTTGGGTGTGGAAATTGCTCTTATGGGTCCCGCTGCTCACCTACTCCTATCTAACCTTCCTCATATAAATACCTCAAGCCTTGACCCTCATTTGGATCCTTCTCCTTTGGAATTTTGGACCTTGAGAGCTCCCAAAACTCATTAATGGCTTCCAACACCTCTTCCATTGCCATTGGACATGGCATGAATAGTTGAAAGGAGTTGCATACATATTCCATAGCTTGTTTGACACTAACAAGCATAGATGCACCGTATCTAGACCTGTTGAACATTAAAGCTTGTTTTGCTCATAGTTGACCAAGTCAACTCATATCAAGGAAGAGGAAGAAGAATAATTAAAACATGACATGCTTGTTTTCCCTCAATACTTGAACATTAGCAAGGGTTGTCATGCTACTTTTGAACTTCATGTACATGAACACTAAACTTGGATATAGTTGACCAAGTCAATGCTTCTCAACGAAGAAGAAGGGAAACTTGGTCGAAGTGTAGATAAAGCATATATTTTGTTATTCTATTGTAACACTTTGAACTTAGCTATTGTCCGAACTTGTACAACTTTGTAATCAATAAAATATATAATGAATGATTATTATAAAGTGGGCGTAGACGTTAGTGCCGAACCACTATAAAAGCTGTTTCTCCCCGGACTTACATTGTTTACTGCTTGTTTAGATAATTGTACACACATACACATTGGGTGTTAGCGTGCGATAATTTTGCCCATCAACTATATATATATACACACACACATGTGAAATAAAAGAATAAATAATATAATTATAAACATATTTATAGGAATTTTATAAATAGATATTTATAAATTATGTATAAACAAAAAGGTTATTTGAAAACTTAGAGTTTAAATAAGAATATTATAATTAAATATAAACTTAGTAAAATATATTGAATAAAACTATAAAAATAAGATTACTTATACGGAGAGGCAAGAGTGCTATAAACGCTAATAACCTAATAAAAGTAAATCAGTGATAGAATGATATATGTAGTGTTATCTTAAAAAAACATAATTTGTCCATTTATCAGAACTTTTGTTCTCACCTGCTCCTCACAAAAAACCAGCATATTGGACATGTGACAGTGATTTTACACCTTCGAGACACTTACTAGTCAGTGTCATTATTATGGTGAGTATTTACTATTATATTTTATTCATTCCGTTGTGAGATGATTTGTTGTGAACTCTGATACGTTTGTCTTTCTTTTTCCGCAAGATACCACACAAACCAACTCAGGTTTCAGTGGACTCGGATTTTAGCACTTTGCGAAATATTTGGATTCCTTGAGATTTAAGTTGTTACAACTTACCTTTTTTATATTAACGCTAATTTGCCAGTCATAAGTTGAATAGTTCTTGGTTAGGAATGAAAACGACTGGCTACAAAACATAAAAATAAAAGTTACTGAAGTACGAAATGAACAATTGGTTGGGCGAACAAGAAATCCTATTTTTCTTGGCCAAAGAAACAATCAAGAAACTCGTAAAATATGAACCATTCTTTATATACAACAAGTGCGAACCCTTGCTACGCACACAGCTACAATTAGAATTTTGGTTTTAACTTCAAACGATTAATTATAATAATCACTTAAGTTGCACATTGTTTATCCACAAAAAATCACGTATATATTAATGGATCGGGCATAAGAAAAAAGCTATGGATAGGATCGGTGCCTTATAGGATAGATCGGTCAGTATCAAATACCATGGGTCAGTCACATTCATTCCCGATGGGTCGGTCGCCTTTTTAGGCCGTGGATCGGTCAGAAACAAAAGAATGGGTCGATCGGTCAGAGGCCAGTTAGATGGATCGGTCGGTCAAATGACAACTAGATGGATCGGTCGATCAACATAAAGTATGCATCGGTCAAAAGTATTTGACCAATGGCATTTTCGTAAATAATATTACGATTGATTCATAGCCTGCACCTATAATTTTAGCCTTTCCACTTCATTCTCTCCACACCTATAAATACCCCATGGCTTCCCACATTCAAGGGACCGATTCCTTGCTCCATGAACTGCTATTCAATTGACTCCACAATTTCAAGCCATTTCAACCACCATTAATATTCCATCAAACCTTGATTCAACATCATATCTTCCATGGATTCACCGAAAATCATCTAAGTGCTCCAATTGTTGAAGATTCCTCCAACAATTATCGCATCTATTGAGATCTCTTTGTTTCCACATTGTATTCAAGTGAATCACTTGTAGAAGAGAGAAAGAGAAAGAAAACTTGAAATAAAAGAGAAAATGGATGTTGAAACAAAGAATATGTACCTTGTAATCTCTACGATGATAAAGAGAAACCCTCCAATAGTGGATGTAGGCTATGTCTAGGCCGAACAACTCTAAAATTCTTTGTTCTTTTCTTCTTTTTCTGTGTTTGTGGCTCCAAATTTTAGATCTAACATAATTGTTAAGTGTTGCTAAAACACCTTGGGTGTTGGTGTCATTTTTGATCTCAACACACATAATTTATCATAGATTTTTCTTAGATTGTAATATGAAATTGATATGGTTGTAATTATTTGATGACTATTAGTTGTTGTTATGGGGTTTCCCATCACGATGAGTTCAATCTACAACTACTTTGAAATTTATGTATTCACTATTAAAATTTGCAATATCATACAACGATCTCTACTACTCATGATTTCATGGCTTATAATTTGCTTTCAAATTCTCCACAAAAACCGGGTTAACCAAAGGGTGAATACAAATGATAAAACCGTCTCATTAAATAGTTTAACAACAATAAAAAATAGCAAAGAACATTCTGTAGTCTTGAAACTGGAGTTAGGTTCCCCTTATATCTCGGTGATTATGTTAGTAAGAATACCGACGCAACAAATCACAAGGTAATTCCAGATGCTAGCCTATATAACTTTCTTGAAGGACCCAATACTCAAAATGAAACTCAATGCACAACTCTCCATCATATAAGGGAATGGCATAGTGATAAAGCAAATGAAAAAACAATGATGTTTCCATAAATTTGTGATGATGCTTTACAGCATTTATAACCAAAAGAAGTGGTTTAAAAAAAAAGGAAGAGAAAGGCTGAGAAAAAAACACATCATCTACAATTATAGGATATTTTATTTAGTAATGTTTATACTACAAAAAGGATATACATTAGAAAAGAAGAGAAAAAAGAAAGCATCTTGCCGAACTAACCTATAAATTAAAATAAAGATTTTTAATTTTTCTTCAAGGTTTTCTATAGTTTTGTGTAGCAAACTATTTGCATAATTCAGAACTCCATCACTATGCTTGAAATTTATATTTGAATGGAAAAAACAAAATTACGCTCTCAGTGGATCAACAGCTTCCAAATAGCTTTCCAGACAATGCATAGTAAACTGTTTATAAATAGGAGTAAGGTGGGGGAAAAGTTGTACACAATCGGTAAATTGTTTCTCTCCAATATGGTATATTAAAATTGTTAATCCAATATCTTGCGCACCTTAATATTAAATAGATACTAATGAAGTTGATAAATCAACCTGAAAATCATTGAACAGCTACTGCAATATAATTAAGTTGAAGACAAAAAAGAGGTTGTTATCCGACTCTCATAAGATACATGGATAATAAAAGTTGTAAGCCATAAATGTTGTAAAGTATTTGAATCAATTTATGATATGAAGATGGAATTATAACTTAAGAATATAATTCTATGACTAATGGCAGTGTAAGCATGGTTGATTGGATATGATGAAATTTCACATTGAGGAACATATTGCTGAAAGGGTTGCTAAATTTTATGGCTGGATTTAACCCTCTTGAAATTAATTCAATCAACTATGCAACATATTACACTGTTAGTAATAATGTGCATATGTATTACGATTTAATCTGGCATGGAACATGAATGCAAGACTATAGTACGCTAGAGGTATCAGCGGATGCCATTTTCACATTTAAACCTAAAAGGTGTCACAGTTTTCAAGGATGGCAAACAACAGCATCAGCAGAGCAGTGTCTACACAACCAAGCCTATTAACGAAAAATTCCCCATACCCCAAACCTTTTATTTTCCAACATATCATTCAGAAAAAGGAAGTATAGATATCACATTTGTTACCACTGACCACTACTATTAGCATACACGCAACACATTCGTTGTACATGTAAAACTGAATATACTACAACTATATGTTATTAAATTTGAAATTTGATAACGTTTCAAGGCTGCCATTTAGTGCATCATCTATTTTCTTCCATCCTCTTGTTTAAATGCAAATTTCAAGGCAGATTCCACATGCTCTGCTCAGGCTATTTGCAAGCTAACCTGCACGGACACGGTCAACAAAAAGTCATTGGCGTCCATCATAGGAAGAATGATAATTTATCTATTTGAACCAAAAGTAGATTATAGCTACTGTTAAATGAAAAAGTAACAATAGAATAGACCTTCGGTTATAGGTAGTGTAACACCCCACTCCCGCTATGATCACTCACTAAGGGAATGCCATAGCATCGGTGGAGTATTTTAGTGAATATAGAACAGAAAAATTACAACAAGACAGATATAAATAGTACTTGAAATTTTAAAACATCATCTCATAACAGCGGAAGTAAAACATGTCTGGTTACATCATAAAACCACAATAAAGGTCAAGTACAATATCCATCAAAATAAAGAAGTACATAATCCCACTCTCATACAATAGCCAAACAAAAGAAAAGATAACTGGATAACTGGAGCTTTACATCTATCCAAGCTCCTAAAGACTGGAACAGCAATCCGATCAAGCTCCACTACTGCTAGGATCCACCGTAGGACCTGAGGGTTGGGAAAAAGATAAAAACAACAGGGTCAGACATAAGTCTGAGCGAGTCCTATAACTTTAACAATACAATCGTTAAAGTAACCAGAGAAGACATAAACTGATATACGGTAACATATAGGGATGAATGGCTACCCTAAGCAGTCAACTAAACGAAGATAAAGGATAAAGACGCATCTACCCTCCCTAAGGTAAATTACTAAACTGCACCACACCAGTCGTTCCTAACTTAAAGGTTGATCCCACCCAAGGACTTATAAAATTTACTAATTAGTACCTGCGTACCCCTAGGTGACCAAGTAGGCGCCACGGGGCCCTACAATCCACTAGGTGTACACACTACTTCCCATTCGATCGGCTCCCTAACGTAGATACCCGTGCTGGCCCCACCGTGGGATGTATCATTCCCCAATGTGGCAACCTGATGGAACTAAAGGTGCACGGCTTATATCTACTCGATGCAACAACGGCTTACCTACCAGCCCGGGCCCACTCACGCATATGAAGCCCGTTGGACTTGCGTTGCCACCGCTAACCCGTTTGCCTCTTACAGTCAAGCCCAGTATGCGTGTCCCGTCCTCGACATGGGTCGAGCCCACAAAGATACGTATGGGTTACTGGTTGAAATGGGCCTCCACAAGCTACCCACCTAAGCTTGTCCCTTTTTCTAGTATATCCCACTTAACCCTTTAATCATGTTTTAATTACATGTTCCATTTTGGTTAAGTATTCTAATCGTATTTTCTATTGCCACCCAAGGCAACCACTAGATTTTCTCATGCCACCCGAGGCACCCACTTAACCCCTCATGTCCCTCTACATGCTAATATGGTTAAGTGTTTCTTAATTAATTAATTAAGAACGTAACCTTTGTAAAGACCTCTCACATTAGACTGTCTTTTATGACCGCTGGTTAAGCCGGTTGGGTCCGGGCAGCCTTATGTCATAACAGAGTCTAACCTCGTGTCTTTACATTAATTACGTATTTAGTTTGTGCCTAAGACCTCTCACATTGGGCTAACATTTGTAGCAACTGGTTAAGCCGGTTGGGTCCGGGCAGTTTTACGCTACAACTGAGTCCAACCTCGTGTCTTAGTCAATTAATTACACCTAATTAATCACCCTCATAATTTTATATTAATTATCCCTAATTAATCAAGTTTTCTTAACATGGGTAGACCTAACTTAATAGGTAAATTCCCATGGGGTAGACCTAACTCAATAGGTAAATTCCCAACACATAGTATGGGTACACCTAACCAAATAGGCAAATTCCCATACTATGTTTATTTATTTTGTGTTATGCATAATTATATTAATTTCACACAATCTTATTAACTTATGCATTTAATTACCCCATCGTTCCCACGTAATTTCGTTCATGATATAACACATATAAAAGGTGTCAACTTGCATATGAATGAACATGTTTCAAAGGTGCCATCTTGCATATTAACAAACACATAACTTGCATATGAACTTGCATAACATGTCACATAACTTGCATATAATATGTCACATAACTTACATATTCATTTTGCATAACAAACTTGCATATTAGCTTATAGACTTGCATAATGTGTCATCATGAACTTGCATATTAATAAACATGTAACTTGCATATTTACATACATGTAACTCGCATATTAACAAACATGTAACTTGCATATAAAGAAACATGTAACTTGCATATTTACATACATGTAACTTGCATATTAACAAACATGTAACTTGCATATTAACAAACATGTAACTTGCATATTTACATACATGTAACTTGCATATTAACAAACATGTAACTTGCATATTTACATACATGTAACTTGCATAGCATATTACCATGAACTTGCATAACATGCATATGATTACATAGCCCACAACTTGCATATTTAGCATCATGCAAACATAACATACATCATATTAAACTTGCATAAGCTTACATACTCAACATGCATAAACATAAGATTAATGCTAACATCATATCATATGATTCAAAGCTCATTAACCCACATACAAAACCATAAATCTCATCACATCTCATCTAATTAGTTTACCAAAAGATCATCAAAGTGATAGAAACTCACAACTAGCAACTTTGAACACCAAATGAAGAAGATTAAGATGCTAAGAAGGGATTAGAAGTTGATTAGAGAGTGATTAGTATGCAACCCTCTTCATAAAATTAGTGGAGGCCATGAGAGCTAGCATTTTTCCATAATTTAGTCACTAGGTTTAATTATGAATGAATTAGGGTAGGTTAGGGTCTTATTTATAGATTAGGCAAGTGTTTTAGGCCATAGGATTAACCCTAGATTCAATCCAAGCCATCAAAGCATGTCTTGGGGAAGAAGTCAAGTGTAGGAACCATCTAGGGCCTTTAGATTAAAGATGGACCATGAGAACCATTCAAATGCAAAATCTGCACTTGAGCGAATCGGCCCACGGGTTGACAGCCAAACACCCTGGATTAACCCCTAGTCGACCCAGCGGGCTCGGGTCGACTTCAAAAATCGGCCGGTTCGGTTATTCCCCTCTCCCAATTCGCTGTTTTGAGCATTTTTGCATATTTATTTATTAAATTTTCAATTATATATATATATATATATATCAATATATATATATATATATATATATATATCTACACAACCCATTTCACTTAATTAAGTATACTTTAATTTGGGAATTTTCGTGAAACTTCGCGAGGCCATATCTTGGTCATACGGACTCCGATTTTCGAAAACTCGGACTCTATTTCGCGTATTTTTCCGAGACGAACGCAATGGCATAGCCCGTTTCCCTTGATTCCCATTTTAGAATTAAATTCTGCCTCGATTTATGTTATTACAGGTTATTGAAAATACGGGTTGTTACATTCTCCCCTCCTTAAAGGATTTCGTCCCCGAAATCTTCAAGTTAGGAAGAACGTATCCTACCATCCAATCATCCATCTACTCAAAGCATCATCCACGAGCAATCATTGTCCTTACAAGATTCTAAATGCTGGATGGATATATGCAAAAGTGTGTGTATATGTACTTACCTAATGCAAAAATCAGGCGGTTACTGATACAGTAAACACCTAATGCAAAAATCAGGCGGTTACTGATACAGTAAACCTCCTTAATGCAAACCATGATAGTGCCATGCATCCAATATGTATGCGAAACCCTATTGACACATACAAATTTCTACATGCGTGCACAACCATACACAAAAATGCATCATCCATATGATAACACAGCCATGATACATCCATCAATCTAACTACCACATCCATTTATGCAATATGCAACATGAAGTGACTGAGCCGATCTAGTGCCTAATGTGTGTGTATATGCATCCACGAGCAACCACTAGCAAACAATTGCATCCATATGCATCCATCAACCATAACATGTTTCAAACACATGTTTCAACCATAGGTTTTACCCTATCTAAAGGTCATAGGTATTAGCGAGAGGATATACTAAAGATAAGATAAGTACTAGACAAGCAATAAAGGAGAAGTTAAAAGACATACTCTCAAAAAGAAATGGATACAAAGAACGCATCTTTGCTTCTGTCTCCCAAGTAGCATTGCTTTCGTCATCTCCCCATTGCACTTTAACTAGCTGAACTTCTCTGTTCCTCAACTTCCTAGTTTCTGACCCAAGGATGCGAGTAGGAGCTCGTCGAATCGTCACATCACGCTCTACCTCTACATCTCTAAGCAAGCTCGGCTCTACCACCTCCGCGGTCTCATGTAAGCACTTCCTCAAATGTGATACATGGAATACATCATGAACACCACTAAGTCTGTCGGGCAACTCCACCCTATATGCCATCCGTCCAATCCTTTCCTTAATAGGAAACGGCCCAACAAATCTCGGTGCTAACTTCCCTACGGACCCAAAGCGAACAACATTTCTCAATGGAGATACTTTGACAAAAACCATGTCCCCAACCTCAAACTCAAGATCCGTCCTTCTCCGATCCGCATAAGATTTCTGTCTATCTTGCGCTGCTTTCATCCTTTTTCGAATTAAATCAATCTTCTCTGAAGTCTCTCTAACCATATCCGGCCCAAGCAAGATCTTATCCGTAGATTCCCACCAACATGTAGGAGATCGACAAGGCCTTCCATAAAGAGCTTCGAAAGGAGCCATACCAATACTGGACTGAAAGCTGTTATTATATGCGAACTCCACCAAAGGAAGATGTTCTTCCCATGTACCTCCAAAATCCAAGATACAAAGCCTCAAAAGATCTTCTAAGATACGGTTCACCCTCTCAGTCTGACCGTCCGTCTGAGGATGATATGCGGTGCTCAAACACAACTGAGTCCCTACCGCCTCTTGCAAACTTCTCCAAAACTCACTAGTGAAAATAGGATCTCGATCACTCACAATGCTGGATGGTACGCCATGCAATCTAACAATCTCTCTAACATAGACTGAAGCAAGCCATGGAGCGGTCCTCTTACTCTTTACGGGTATAAAATGGGCACTCTTGGTAAGTCTGTCTACCACAACCCAAATTCCCGTATTGCCCTTCCTCGATCTCGGTAACCCGTCGATGAAATCCATCGAGACACTATCCCACTTCCACTGTGGAACTTCCAATGGGTGTAGCAACCCACCGGGTTTCCTTTGCTCCACTTTAACTTGTTGGCACACTAAGCATCTAGCCACATACTCGGCCACATCTTTCTTCATACCGGCCCAGAAGAAAACTCTCTTCATGTCTTGGTACATTTTGTCTCCACCGGGATGAATAGTCATTCTTGAACGATGTGCATCATCCAAAATAGCCTTCTTCAAACCCTCATCTTGCGGTACACAAAGTCTACCGTCTCTATGCAACCATCCCTTATCATCTATGGTGTATCTACCCAAATGGCTGGACGACTCCCCTCTTATAAGCTTCTCTACCAACACAACCAACTGTGGGTCGTCTCGCTGAGCCTCGCCAATCCGTCTCAAAAGAGTAGGTCTAACCTCCAAGGATGCCAACAAACCAGGTACAAAATCAACAGAAGGTCTGAAGTCAAACAAAGAAAGAAACTCCAAGCTTCGTCGTTCCACGAACAATGGACTCAAAGATAGCCTTTTTCTACTCAAGGCGTCTGCCACCACGTTACCCTTACCAGGGGTATACGCTATCTCGAAATCATAGGATGCTAAGAACTCCATCCACCTTTGCTGTCTTAAGTTTAAATCCTTCTGAGAGAATAAGTACTTCAATGATTTATGGTCGGTGAACAACTCGAATCTCTCACCAAGAAGATAATGGCGCCAAGACTTAAGTGCGAAAACAATCGCGGCCAACTCTAGATCATGGGTAGGGTAATTCTTCTCATGCACTCTCAATTGTCTCCCTCCATAGGCTATTACCCTTCCCTCCTGCATCAAGACTGCGCCTAATCCTGTTCCACAAGCATCGGTATAAACAACAAACGGCTTACTCCCATCCGGGAGCACTAAAACTGGAGCGGTGGTCAAAGCTCTCTTTAACCGTCGGAAAGCATCATCACAATCTACATCCCACGAGAAAACCAGATTCTTTTTCGTCAAGCGGGTTAATGGGGCTGATATCTTCGCGAAGTCTTTGATGAACTTCCTATAATATCCTGCCAACCCCAAGAAACTTCTTACCTCGGTAGCATTTCTAGGAACTTTCCAATCCTGGATAGATACTATCTTTGCGGGATCCACAGCTATCCCTTCCTTAGAGACCACATGCCCTAAGAATCGCACTTCTCTTCTCCAAAAATGGCATTTAGAGAATTTAGCTTTAAGACTATGCGCTCGAAGAGTCTCCAACACTTCCTTGAGATGTAAGGCATGCTCTTCTTCATTCTTGGAAAAGACCAAGATGTCATCCACAAAAACTACTACAAACTTATTCAGATACTCTCTGAACACTCTACTCATGAGATCAACAAAGTATGCGGGGGCGTTTGTCAACCCAAATGGCATCACTAGCCACTCATAAAAACCATCCGGAGTCCGGAAAGCAGTCTTCTCTATACTGTCCTCCGCCACTCTTAACTGATGAAACCCTGTAGCTAAGTCCATCTGCGAAAATACTGACGCGCCAACCAACTGATCAAAGAGATCATCTATCCTCGGTAATGGGTGTCTATTCTTCTTCGTGAGCTTATTAAGTTCTCTATAATCCACACAAAGTCTGAGGGACCCATCCGCCTTCGTGGCAAACACTACTGGAGCTCCCCACTCCGATATACTTCGCCTTATGAACCCCTTCTCAAGCAACTCCCCTACTTGCTTATGAAGTTCTCTTCTCTCACGAGGAGCCATGTGGCGTACTGGCAAAGACACTGGTTTGGCATTATCCACCAAATAAATTCGGAAATCTATCTCCCGCTTCGGAGGCAAACCCTATACTTCTTCAAACACATCCGGATATTCCCGGACTACTCTGACAGAACACAAACTCTCGACCGAAGCATCGAGCGATTCAAGATAACTTAGCAAAACAGATTCCATGGGATTGCAAGAGATCTCGAGAGTGTTACCCAAGCGGGTCATGAGCCTGACAACTCTCCTTTCGCAATCAAGAACGGCACCATTACTGGATAACCAGTCCATGCCCAAGATCAACCCATAGCCCGTGAAGCCCAATACAAAAGCATCACATCTAAACTCAACGCTAAGTATAGAAATCTTCAAACCCAAACATATCATAGACAGATATATGGAGCCCCCAATTGGGTTTGAGACAACCAAGGGATCATCAACTAGACTGGTGTCTAAGTGCAGTGACTCAACTAACGATGATGAGATAAAAGAATGCGATGCGCCAGAGTCAAACAAAGTACGAACTGGATGATCAAACAGAAAAACCAGACTTTCAACGGAAATAGTTCTACCTCTCTGCTGAATCGGTGGAACTGAGAGAACCTGAACTTGCCCCCCTGACTGAGGTGGTGCTATAAGAGCTTGCACCTGGCCTCCTGAGGTAGACCCCGTCTTCTGCCCCTTCTTTGGGCAGTTTTTCACAAGATGCCCTGCTTCACCACAATGAAAGCAACCGGTTTTCTTCTTTTTGCGACAATCCTTACTAAGGTGTCCTGGTGTTCCACAATTGAAGCACTTCTTCTTCGTCTTCTTTTTGTCACCATTGCCTTTTCCGCCCTTGCCTTGTTGTTGCTGTTGCGGTTTCTTCTGATCCCCCTTTTTCTCTGGTGCCTTAGAATTCTTATCATCCTCATGCATAAGTGCCATGTAGACAAGCTTCTCAAAAGTGGCCCCCATAGGAATGTGAGTCATAGCTATTCCTTGCAATGGTTCGTTCAAGCCTCTAACGAACCTCAAAGCCTTCTTCTCCGGTGTATTCACCAACTCTATGCCAAACCTTGCTAATTGATTGAATTTGTTGACATATTCTTTCACCGTGAGATTCCCTTGCTTCAAATTCAAGAACTTCTCCATAAACAGATTCTCTTCCGCCCTTGAGAGAAACTTAGCCCCAAACCTTTGCTCAAAATCTGCCCAAGAGTCAACAGGGCGTTCTCCATTAGTGACCTCCCACCAGAATGAGGCCTCTCCCTTCATTAACCAAGCCGCCAACTTGACTTTCTTTCCCTCTTCCACTTCAAAGATATCTAGCAACTCTTCCACTTCCTTAAGCCAATCTCTAGCCTCTACGAAAGTCTCTGAACCAAGAAAAGGTTTTCCTCCTATAGCCTTGAACTCCTTGCAAACCTTAGCAAAATTATCCACTCTAGGCTGAGGAGGAGGAGCGGTTGTCTCTGGTGTAGTAGCATTGGCCGGACCCGCAGCCGCGGCCCTAGCCTCTTGCAACCTCCTATACCATAGTGGTATAACTAAACCCTCCGGGATGTTAAGATCTTCAGCCATGCTGAAACGAAAGAGGAAAGATTCAAAAAGGAGATTCCGAAAGATAAAGATATGGCTATTGGGGATTATGCTTTTCTTTTTCAAAAACTTTTTCTCTTAGAAAACATGCTTTTAAAAATCCTTTCTTCGAAAATACTCTTAGAAAGTAGTTTTTCTCAAAAATTTTATCTGTTCTGGTAACCTTAAGCTCTGATACCACGTGTAACACCCCACTCCCGCTATGATCACTCACTAAGGGAATGCCATAGCATCGGTGGAGTATTTTAGTGAATATAGAACAGAAAAATTACAACAAGACAGATATAAATAGTACTTGAAATTTTAAAACATCATCTCATAACAGCGGAAGTAAAACATGTCTGGTTACATCATAAAACCACAATAAAGGTCAAGTACAATATCCATCAAAATAAAGAAGTACATAATCCCACTCTCATACAATAGCCAAACAAAAGAAAAGATAACTGGATAACTGGAGCTTTACATCTATCCAAGCTCCTAAAGACTGGAACAGCAATCCGATCAAGCTCCACTACTGCTAGGATCCACCGTAGGACCTGAGGGTTGGGAAAAAGATAAAAACAACAGGGTCAGACATAAGTCTGAGCGAGTCCTATAACTTTAACAATACAATCGTTAAAGTAACCAGAGAAGACATAAACTGATATACGGTAACATATAGGGATGAATGGCTACCCTAAGCAGTCAACTAAACGAAGATAAAGGATAAAGACGCATCTACCCTCCCTAAGGTAAATTACTAAACTGCACCACACCAGTCGTTCCTAACTTAAAGGTTGATCCCACCCAAGGACTTATAAAATTTACTAATTAGTACCTGCGTACCCCTAGGTGACCAAGTAGGCGCCACGGGGCCCTACAATCCACTAGGTGTACACACTACTTCCCATTCGATCGGCTCCCTAACGTAGATACCCGTGTTGGCCCCACCGTGGGATGTATCATTCCCCAATGTGGCAACCTGATGGAACTAAAGGTGCACGGCTTATATCTACTCGATGCAACAACGGCTTACCTACCAGCCCGGGCCCACTCACGCATATGAAGCCCGTTGGACTTGCGTTGCCACCGCTAACCCGTTTGCCTCTTACAGTCAAGCCCAGTATGCGTGTCCCGTCCTCGACATGGGTCGAGCCCACAAAGATACGTATGGGTTACTGGTTGAAATGGGCCTCCACAAGCTACCCACCTAAGCTTGTCCCTTTTTCTAGTATATCCCACTTAACCCTTTAATCATGTTTTAATTACATGTTCCATTTTGGTTAAGTATTCTAATCGTATTTTCTATTGCCACCCAAGGCAACCACTAGATTTTCTCATGCCACCCGAGGCACCCACTTAACCCCTCATGTCCCTCTACATGCTAATATGGTTAAGTGTTTCTTAATTAATTAATTAAGAACGTAACCTTTGTAAAGACCTCTCACATTAGACTGTCTTTTATGACCGCTGGTTAAGCCGGTTGGGTCCGGGCAGCCTTATGTCATAACAGAGTCTAACCTCGTGTCTTTACATTAATTACGTATTTAGTTTGTGCCTAAGACCTCTCACATTGGGCTAACATTTGTAGCAACTGGTTAAGCCGGTTGGGTCCGGGCAGTTTTACGCTACAACTGAGTCCAACCTCGTGTCTTAGTCAATTAATTACACCTAATTAATCACCCTCATAATTTTATATTAATTATCCCTAATTAATCAAGTTTTCTTAACATGGGTAGACCTAACTTAATAGGTAAATTCCCATGGGGTAGACCTAACTCAATAGGTAAATTCCCAACACATAGTATGGGTACACCTAACCAAATAGGCAAATTCCCATACTATGTTTATTTATTTTGTGTTATGCATAATTATATTAATTTCACACAATCTTATTAACTTATGCATTTAATTACCCCATCGTTCCCACGTAATTTCGTTCATGATATAACACATATAAAAGGTGTCAACTTGCATATGAATGAACATGTTTCAAAGGTGCCATCTTGCATATTAACAAACACATAACTTGCATATGAACTTGCATAACATGTCACATAACTTGCATATAATATGTCACATAACTTACATATTCATTTTGCATAACAAACTTGCATATTAGCTTATAGACTTGCATAATGTGTCATCATGAACTTGCATATTAATAAACATGTAACTTGCATATTTACATACATGTAACTCGCATATTAACAAACATGTAACTTGCATATAAAGAAACATGTAACTTGCATATTTACATACATGTAACTTGCATATTAACAAACATGTAACTTGCATATTAACAAACATGTAACTTGCATATTTACATACATGTAACTTGCATATTAACAAACATGTAACTTGCATATTTACATACATGTAACTTGCATAGCATATTACCATGAACTTGCATAACATGCATATGATTACATAGCCCACAACTTGCATATTTAGCATCATGCAAACATAACATACATCATATTAAACTTGCATAAGCTTACATACTCAACATGCATAAACATAAGATTAATGCTAACATCATATCATATGATTCAAAGCTCATTAACCCACATACAAAACCATAAATCTCATCACATCTCATCTAATTAGTTTACCAAAAGATCATCAAAGTGATAGAAACTCACAACTAGCAACTTTGAACACCAAATGAAGAAGATTAAGATGCTAAGAAGGGATTAGAAGTTGATTAGAGAGTGATTAGTATGCAACCCTCTTCATAAAATTAGTGGAGGCCATGAGAGCTAGCATTTTGCCATAGTTTAGTCACTAGGTTTAATTATGAATGAATTAGGGTAGGTTAGGGTCTTATTTATAGATTAGGCAAGTGTTTTAGGCCATAGGATTAACCCTAGATTCAATCCAAGCCATCAAAGCATGTCTTGGGGAAGAAGTCAAGTGTAGGAACCATCTAGGGCCTTTAGATTAAAGATGGACCATGAGAACCATTCAAATGCAAAATCTGCACTTGAGCGAATCGGCCCACGGGTTGACAGCCAAACACCCTGGATTAACCCCTAGTCGACCCAGCGGGCTCGGGTCGACTTCAAAAATCGGCCGGTTCGGTTATTCCCCTCTCCCAATTCGCTGTTTTGAGCATTTTTGCATATTTATTTATTAAATTTTCAATTATATATATATATATATATATCAATATATATATATATATATATATATATATATATCTACACAACCCATTTCACTTAATTAAGTATACTTTAATTTGGGAATTTTCGTGAAACTTCGCGAGGCCATATCTTGGTCATACGGACTCCGATTTTCGAAAACTCGGACTCTATTTCGCGTATTTTTCCGAGACGAACGCAATGGCATAGCCCGTTTCCCTTGATTCCCATTTTAGAATTAAATTCTGCCTCGATTTATGTTATTACAGGTTATTGAAAATACGGGTTGTTACAGGTAGTGTAAGTAGATATGGAATCATCTTATTTTATATCAAGTCATATAAAAAGTAACCAAAGAATCAACGGTCTGCCTTCTAATTCCCACTGGCATGATGCTCGATGCTTTGAGCACTTCCGGCAGCGGTGAAGGGGGAAGAAAAGTGGAGAATCGCCACTTATTTTGCTTCCATCGCGCTCCATCAGTGGGGATTTAGGCGTGATAAATGATGGAAAGTGGGATCTCCCCACTTTTTTTTCTTGAGTGGGGATCCGTAAACGTGATTTGAAACCCATTTAGGGATCTGTAGTACAAAAGAATAAATAAAAAATAATCGCCAAACGAGAAATTGAATCCCGTTTAACGTTTGTTGATTATTATTTTTCTTCCTTTCTCCCCACTCGTTGTTTGGGTGAGTGGGAGTTTCTCACGTCTTTTTTGTTCCTCCTCACACCTAAATCCACGCAGGTGCTGTAAGTGCTCTTATGAGAATCAAAAGCAAATCTTCAAAGAGCATGGTTAGGTGTAGAGATAAAATATGAAAATTTAAAGTGATATATTGTTCGTACTACAACGAATTGCCTTATGGTTATAATATTGTTTCTAAAATAATAAATAGCAATCTTAACAAAGGATGACCAGTTGTGAAATTTTATGTGAAATTTGAAATTTTTGGGGACAACATCACATGGTACATGCGCAAAATTTTTGGAAAGGTTTGTGCAAATTAAATTAACATAATGCTTCAAATTAAAAATGGAAATTAAAAAAAAAAATCAGTGCTACCATTAACATTTTGAAATAATACATGAAGTTAGAAAGTAGGGAACTCCGTTTTATTTAAGGATATAAAGCGTATTTCTATTAGCAATAATATAGCAAACATCACATCTTCAAAGAACGAAATTTTAACAGAGTTATATAAAATTTATTGCACGTAAAACATAATGCAGTAGAAAGTCAAACAATGGTGTCATGGAAAAAACAGTCAGTTGCAATAACTTAATGCCAACATCTTTTATGATGCGCAAACAACTGCTAGAATAACGAAAAATCTAGTTCAAATGCTAACATAAGAAGGTTTACTTTTATAAAATTGGAATTAAAGGCAATTTCAATCGTAAGACTTGAACAACAAATCTCATTAAAGTGTTTTAAGTAGTCAGGCTACTTAACGAATAAAATTATATGGATGAGCGAATAAGTACCTTTCTTCAAATAGAACCTTCTTCATTGAAAATTTTAAATCGTCCATGTCTTCGTCGTCGATAAATTAGTGACAGTACATAGTGTAATACGTAACTTTGATTGTCAACTTTAAACTTTGCTCCACGTTGAAGGAATTAGTGATTTTGTGACTGGAAAAAGGTGAAAACAGAAGAATTAGACAACAGATCATTATTATGGCAGGAAAATATGAATTAGAATGTTGAGAATTAAAAAGCCGATAAATCTTATCTAAATTTAAAAGATGCAGTTCAGAGTAGGTTTTGAAAGGAGGAGGATGCAGTCGGAAGGTTAGAGCGAACGGACAAAAAATTCTATTTCAACCCACATAATTAGTTAGTAGCCCCCATTTTATCAAAAAAATACGATGACCAAACTGCCCTTTTACTGTTATATTTTTTTTTCAGTTTTTTGAACACCTCGTAGTTGCATTACGTGGTTTTTTGACGTACCTCGTAGTATGTCTACGTGGTCCATGAATGAACCACGGAGATCATCTACGTGGTACTTTGATGAACCACGTAGGGCAACTACGAGATATAGTGAAAAACCACATAGTCCCCCTACGTGGAAGAGTATTTTTGGTTTTTTTTTAAAAGCGGGGGGCTACTAACTAAATTTGTGGGTTTACTGATTATTTCATGATTTGGGGGGCTACTACCTAAAATGGTGGGTTGAAATAGAATTTGCCTATTTAAATAAGTGCAACCATTAAACATGGTATGTTACATATTAATCCTCAGATTATTTCATTATTATAAATAAATGCTTGAGTGAACAGGTTATTTATAATACATTAAATTTTAACCTTTTGTTCAGTGCAATTATATTACATTCACTCAAGCTCTTGTTTAAGTTAATGAAATAATCTGATTAAGGATTAATATGTAACATGCTCTATTCAATGGTTGCATCGTAGTATAAAAACATTTAAAAGTGTATGATACAACCTAAACAAAACAAACTTAATTAATTTTTTGTATTATCAAATCATTTTCAATATCTTAACCATCCAAAAATTTTGTCCTACTTTTTCTTTATGTGCCTGACATAAGGGAAAGAAACACGCTTGGAAAAACAATACTAAATGAATATGGAGCCACCTTACATCCATTTTGATTATTACAGATTAAAAATTTTGTTCAGGGAAACTTGCCCGTAATCAATGGAAAAGTCAATTTCTTCCAAAATCAATCTTTGATTAAGAAAGTAAACCATTTATATCCTTCAAACTATAGTAAAGAAAATTATGTACAGTGAGATGCCAAAATCTGAGCAATCTGCCAAGAATTTGCAACAAAAGAAAATTACCATATATTTTATTGCATTTCCTTTATGAAGAATATTTAAAGTAACTTTTATTTATGCAAAGCAGGAAAAAAAGTCTCATTCAATATTTCTAACATGTTCGAGTAGTAAACTCATCCCATATAGACTCCTAACAAAAAAAATTCCATTGAATAAACAACCAACAGAAAAAAAGAAGTTTAGTCAATAGGGAAAAAAAACAAAAACTAATGCAAACACATTATATTAATATTTCAGTTTTTAGTTAATAAGAATAGCTGCTCATTAAACCTAAATATAAGTCAGCTTAAGAGGGCCAAAAAATTGTAACAATGATTAAGTCCTGTATAGAAGTAGTGTGTAGTATTTGTTGAAGTCGAACACACTCGCCTCTCCATATTAAGGAGTCAAGTATCAACTTATTATGATCTCTTGAAATTCTTTGTAGTGACTTGGAGTTGTCTTTTATTTTCCCTTGAATTAGGTACCATGTTACTTGCTTTTTGATTTCCACCCTCAGCTTCCAAATATGTGAGGAAAATTTTATTAGAGAAACGGCTGAAAAATACACTTGTGTACCTATTTCATAAACACTTCTATGAAAACTGGTAACTAATAAGAAACCTGTCAAACTGAGGTAACAACGTGTAAACGCGAAAGTATTTGCTCAATACGTTAATTTCTTCACAAAATGTATTGAAATCTCTGTTATTAAGGAAATGCCCTATATATGAATTTACACATCCCGTGTGGCTTATAAAATGTGTCGAGTAATATGAAATTTATCAACCTAATCATAAATTCATTGTTTCACAAAAGTTGTGGTGGTGTTCAAGTTTTACTCTTGATAACTAATATAAACAACAGGAATCACATGGCATTTATACTTTACTGTCAAGTGATTTTCTATATAAACACACATATATAATATCCATAAGATATTATTCTACCTGGTACAATTACTAATGGTAAAGACAGGGTCGGCCCTGGTGGAATGGAGGCCCCAGACAAAATTAGGTAGATGAGGAAAATTTTGTAGCAAGGCATGAACGCGGATGGGAATCGAACTCAGGTGCCTGGAGTATAATGCATAAACCATTACCACCCAGCCACATAGAGGCTTTGTTAGCTTTTGAACTTGCACAGTTTACATATAAACTTACAAATCTGGAGGCCTGGCTGCACCGGAGGCCCAAGGCCGCCTCAGTGGCCTTGGGCCAGGACCGGGCCTGGGTAAAGAGCATACAATTGACTTAAGGACAATTTATCATGAAACCACATAACAGGAAACTACAGAAAATCATGCTTTGATCCTCTTCTAAAGTCATATAAGAGGTAACGGTAAGTGTGCAACATGTACATGTAACCATATTTATTCTTGAATATAAAAATTAGTCATATTTATATACCCTTGACACGTTTCACAAAAATATCCACAACTATGACTCCCTAAGATGTTTCCAGAGTAGGATCCTAAATGTGAAAATATAAATCACCATAGAAATGAGAATCTGTTATTATCCATAAAAGTCATTAAAACCAACCTACCAAACCTACCGACTTTGAAGTCTTATTTGCTGAGACAAATAACAATTGTCGCAAAGTTAATAATTCTTGAGTATAGATATATTATGAAAACCTAATTAGATAAATAAAGTAACAAAATGAAAAGTGAATACATATTTTTTACATTGATCGAGTTTGTTCCTATTTTTTAATATTCATACGGGGAGCATTGGAGGTTTAGACAAAAAATAGTTACCCATAATCAACTTGATACCAGGACATAAATAGCTCCTCTATTATGTTAGTGCATGTTGGAAAACAATGGCTGAGTCACGTACTTTGTCGCTTTCTTGAAGACGATTCGGCGATCTGGTCGGTGGTGCAAAACCAGTTCGTACTTCCGCCGCCGCCTCTAGGATAAAACAGCCTCTCTAAAATGAATAACTGATTTGCTTTGCACAACAAATCAGTGCAGATTTGCACTTTTGAATTTAACTGCTCGAAAATTTCCGAAAGATTTTTTTTTTAATGGCGGAGGAAGAGAAAACAGTTTTTTTTTTTTTGTGTAGTAATCTCGTCTACAACTGAAGATAATATATAGACAGAGATTAGGGTTAATCGAAAATACTGGGCAGAGGAAGAAAAATAGGATCTGCTGAAAAATACTGGGTCAAGAGTTTACCGCTTCATAAATAAAAGTCGGCTTAGAAACATTTTCTGTATTTAAAAAATAGTTCGAAAAACGCAGTGTTTTCTGGACCAAAAATATAAGTGTCTACACCACATAGCCAAGGCCCAAGCCCAATCCCGAACCGAGCCGGGCCAGGTCGAGTCGAGTCGGTCGGTCGAGCGCGCCTATGTGGTGGTCATGATGCATGGTCTCCCTCCTCACAACAAAGCATGCATTGGGAGCCCAAGACCCCAACATGACTTCTTAGAAACAAGTATAAATACTTGCATCTTTCTTATAATCACATGATGTGGGACTATTCACAAATAAGAGTCATCATAAACTTATTTCATATTTTAAATAATTCATAAAATTTCCGACATTCCCCCACTTGAATTTTTTAAAATATTATCGAGCAGTTTCTAAAAACATAAGACTGTGCATAAACAAAGATGTTACCCGACGTGAACCTTTGCGTAGTGAATAAGATTCAGTTTTTACTAGAGTGACATATAGTCTTGAACTCTATTCCTGACATAAAACCACACACAATCTTTTCTATAGTGTAATCAAATAAGCCCGTGCGTTTATGGCCATGCATGTAACACCCCATGTCCATTAATGTCACTCACAAAGGGAATGCATTAACTTCTATGGAGCATTTTAAGTGAGTATAGAACAGAAACTTAACAACAAGACAGATATAAACAGTACTTGAAAAATTAAAAACTTGATTTCATTGCAGCGGAAAATACATATGTTTGATTACATCATCAAAACCAGAGCCAAGTACATAATATCCATCTTGACTAAATCAAAATACATAAATTGAAAGACATAATCCCCAATACAAAATAGCCATAAATAAAAGAGAGGCTGAACTTTACTTCAGCGATCCAAACAATCTTCTAAAAGAAAGAAGCACAGCTGTCCAAAATCAAGCTCCACTGGTGCTAGTTCCAACCTGAGCACCTATGGGGGGGGAAGAAAAGATGAGGAAACAAAAGGGGTCAGACATAAAGTCTGGCGAGTGCGATAACTTTAACAATATAATCACCAAAGTAACTAGGCTAAGACATAAGTTGTAAAATCAGGAAATGACCATGAACCATTGAGTGTGGCAGAGTAAACAAGGAAACAGAATGAACAACGATATCGTTAAAGCGCACCTAACCCATTGTAAGATAATTACTAAACTACACCAACACTACGAGATAATTGCTATACTGCACCACCACTACTCACCTTAAGGTTGATCATGCCTACTGAATATAAGTGATAATAATAATGGTAGTTTCGTGTACCCCTAGCTGCTGTCATAGGTGCCGCCTGCTCCTATCTCCACTAGTGGTACCCACTACCATCCCCATTCTAATTACAATATTCATAATATGGTAGCTGTACTCCTAGCTGCTGTCATAGGTGACGCCTGCTCCTATCTCCACTAGTCGTACCCACTACCTTCCCCATTCGATCGGCTCCCTAACTCGTAGATACCCGTGCTGGTCCCACAGTGGGGTGTATCACTCCCCAAAGTGGCAACCCAATACTACCAGAGATGCATGGCTTATACATACACGATGCAACAACGTCTTACCTACCAGCCCGGGTCCACACACGCATATGAACCCGTTGGACTTGCGTTGCCACAGCTAACCCGATTTGGCCTCTTACAGTCAAGCCCAGTATGCGTGTCCCGTCCTCGACTTGGGTCGAGCCCACAAAGATACGTATGGGTTACTGGTTGAAATGGGCCCCCATGACTTGACACAAGCTATCCACCTAAGCTTGGTCCCTTCTAGTATTTCCCACTTAACCCACATCTTATTCATGTTTCAATTACATGTTTCAATTTTGGTTAAGTATTTCTAATCGTATTTTAAATGCCATCGAAGGCACCCACCAAATTCCACATGCCATCCAAGGCACCCACTTAACCCCCTCATATCCCACTACATGTTTATCTGGCTAAGTGTTTCTTAATTCATTAAGACCGTAACCTCATAAAGACCTCTCACATTAGACTAGCATTTGTGGCAGCTGGATTTTCGGGCGGGTCCGGGCATGAAAGTGTCGATAGACGACTTTAGGCAGGATCAGTAATATGGATATGCGGAATATATGATATATACTAAGAAAGATCTCACAGTAGCAATATCACAAATAAGTTAATGCAGTAATAGAAAAATCACACCAGGGATTTTTATACCGGTTCGGAGCACCGTCCTACGTCCAGTCCCAGATCTCTTATCTGGAATTTCACTAAACACTATCCTCGCTTAACCCTGAGGAAAACAGGTTCACAACACCCGAGCAGCCGAACGGGATTTCACGCCTCTATCAGCACGAGGACTTCACAACTCGCCTCTTACAACACCGAGGACTTCAAACAAGATATAAACTTGTAGTTTGACAATGTGTGTTCTTAATAACACGAATTTGTCAATTCTTGTACAACTTTCCTATAATCTTATCCTCAAATATGATTTTGATATTATGAAGATTTGGAAGATGATATCGTTGTTTGAATCTAAAGAATAATATATAGATTCAAGGATTCAAATAACGATATATGAGAATAGTGAGCTTTTGAATGCTTTTAAAGAGTAAGAATGAAATCAGCACTTAGATAGCAAGAATAGAAAGAATTGTTGTAATTAAAATAATGATTTCATGTTGCTTTTATAGAGGATGGAGAGATGTAATCATTGGTGAAGAGAAGCAATGAATAAAGATGATTTTTGGTGAAAAGAAAGGATCATAACCATTGATGAAATAGGGTGTCTATTCGAAAAGATGGCTTCAGTTCGTAGACCAGTGGACTGGTAAAATAATGACCAGTAGACTGGTATTTGAATATATATACGTTATATACATGTGTGCACGTTCATTGTGCATTCTGCCCAGAAACGGTCGACCGTCCAGAATGAAACCGGTCGACCGGTTTCAGGAAGTATGCACAATGAATGTGCATACATATATTCACATATATATTCAAAAAACATTGAGGTATATGATTATTTGAGGATGGATTTTAACAAATATAACTCAACTAAACACTAAATAATCAACCTCTAACATTGAATACCATTGAATCTCTTCTTTTTGTCGATCTTGAATTTCTCCTTGTCATAGATCAAAACATCTTGAATTCCTTGACTCAACAGTCTCCCCATTTTTGATTGATGACAATATAGATCTGAAAGAGTTTATTACTCCCCCTGAAATACATACTTAAAAAAAATGTCTGCAAAACACATTGTTAGTAACATTTATCTCCCCCTTTGTCATCGACAAAAAGGAATAGAGATCACACAAATTATAAAAGCACAATAAGCATTCAATATTGTAGCATATAATACAACCCAAGCATACCAAAAGCAAGTCAAGTACCTAAAGTTTTAAGACGTACACACCCAAAATAAATACGAAACTATTTATATACAAGTGTCAGTTTTAAATTTTGCATAAAATTAAAACATACTATCATAAAACGCGAATGATAATAAGCTAATGAGGTGGAGAATCGGATTCCGTAGATTCCAAATCAATGGCTTTACTTTGTCCTTCATCCTTATCTCCTTCCAATTCGTCGTCATCGTTGGTTCCTTCTTCTTCCTCCTCGGTCTCATAAGTCCCGCGACCACGTCCAACATTATTTCCTGAGGATGTGCTTTCCTCAAATGTTGACCATGTAAATGTAGGAGGCATGAGATGTTTTCCCGGGTCTTGTATTTGAGCATAGGAGGATGACGATGCACAAGAAATTTCATCCCAAATTGTACCAAAGAAGGACTTAAGCTTGGAGAACCGTTTATCAAGCTTTGTATCCAAACGGTCGAGTTTGGTGTCGGTTCTTTTAAGTCTAGCTTCTAGAAGGAATTGGTTTTGTGCAATTTGTGCAAGCGAGTCCTTAGTTGACGACGAAGGGTCAAGAAGCCTGACTTCTTCGGGCTTAGGTTTGGGAATCGTAGAAGAAGTGGTCTCTTGAGGACGTTGTTGTTGGTGTTGCTCAAAAGGAATAATACTCATACAAGGGTCAGGAAGCTTCATCCTTTTTCGAGTTGCTTTGTTAATGCACTTTGTCTTGGAGATTTTAGATTCGCAAGATTTTACTCCACAATCGAGTAATAGCTGCATAATATATTCATTGTAAAATAAGTGTGGCCTTGTGCGGTCATTCACAAGCAGGATCTCATCGAAAATCATGTTTATCCAATTTATCTCGATATCTCCATAGATCGCATAAAGTGCTTTGAAATTTTCTTTATAAACCGCGTCAAAATTACCAACCCTTGGCAATAAAGATCATGTAAGAACATGATGTATAGCTCGAGCCGTGGGTCGTAAATTAATCGCCTTGGTACTCGTTTTATGATCCTAGATAAAAAGATGACTGATTCTATCATGAGTGTGAACTGTACAGAAATCAGAAGAAAATTCTTGACCACTATTAGGTGAACCGAGAACCATGGCCATTCTTTCCTTCAAAATGAAAACATGATGACCACAAACTACGGACCAAAGACAATTAGAAGCATTCTCTGGTTTGAATTTCTGTAGGTTAAGATTAGCATAGAACAACCTAATCATAATATGATTAATCTCTATGTTGTTCTTATCAAAAGTAAGTAGTGATTTTATATGAGCCTTAACCGTCAATTCTTCAACATCATAGAGGATAAATGCAGATAAATCTATGAAAGAACCTTCGTGAATGGTGTAATCCTTCATAGCATTCCATTGTTTCACTGCAATAGGATCCATGAGCCATTGTTTGATGTTAGCATCTATGGGTTGAAGTGGAGTGGAGGATGATTTTTTGGGTTTCTTTTGAGGAGGTGCCATTGAAAATAAAAAAAAATGATTTGGGGGTTTTTGGTTTTTCAAAAGTTAGAGAAGGAGATGAATAAATAATCAGTGAAAGGATGTAGTAAAAATGATTCGACGTGTCGATTTGGAGAGGGAAAACTGAAAAAAACGCGTGATCGGTCGACCGTTATTTTTGGACCGGTCGACTGGTTCCTGGGTAAATAAGCTCCAGAGAACTTTGTCGGTCGACTGTCGGATTAAAAACGGTCGACTGGTTCCTGGGGGTAATATATTCCAGAGAACATTACCGGTCGACCGGTGGATTATAAACGGACGACTGGTGTTCTTTTGAATTGAAAAAAATTCCAAAGAATTGAACGGTCGGCTGATAGTTTTCAGGCGGTCGACCGGTTCAACAAAATGAACATTTCCAGAGACCTTTATCGGTCGACTGGTCTATTCCAGATAGTCGACCGTTCCTGTGTATGCTTGATTTTCTGGTTTCTGAAAATTTTGAAAATAGAGAACTTTAATTTATTTCAACTCAACATGAATTTTGAATGAAGATTATGAAAACAAATACAGAAATAAGAATTAAAACTAAAAAATTATTTTGCAACATAAACGTTTTAAAAACGATATAACTTAATGAGAGGTAGATGACTTGTCTTCTAATTTTTCTTGAATATTCAAAACTCTTGGCGTCCATGGCGACCAACTTTCTCTTGATCCTTCATTTCTCGCATAATTACGGTCCCATGAGTTAGGACTTCGAGATGTAGACGGAGGGTGTGGCATTGGTATTGGTTCGTGTACCCCATGTCTATCTGTGCTATAGAAAAATGACGCCATTCGTTCTAAGAGAGTTAAACGATCAGATGTGAGTTTTTGTTCATATTGCAGTTGATGCTGGAGATCCAACTGATGTATCTGGTAGTGATGAATTTCATTGATCTTCTCTCTCGTACCCGGAGAACAAAAAAGTGCTTTCTTAGCTCGTTTCGGTTTGGGTGTATGTCTAGGAGTATGCGAACATTCCGGTCTGCTCTTCGGTGTTTCCGAAGAGTAGTACTCCTCCGGTTCGGAGCTAGTGACCGAGATGTGAGACCGTTGAGCACATTCATCGCATATGTGCCATAAGAGTATATGGACTTGTGTATGAATGTTAAAACTAGACACTAAGAAAGTGATGCAGAAAACAATAAGAAGGAGTATGTATTTATAGCTTTTACGAAGTAGGAAGTAATGGATGGAAGGCATTCAGAGAATATGAACCACTCAAAGTTTGTAAAGCTCAAAATGAATTGCTAATAATAGTAAAAGACTATTAATTAGCTAAGTTAAAAAACAAATGTATGTACCGGCTAGAGAAGAACTCAATAGTGTATATATATATTTATATACATTATACACCAAGTTCGTTTCTAGATATCAAGTCGAGCTCTCTACGTAAAGAGATAAAACTAGATTCGGGTAGAGGCTTGGTAAAAATGTCTACTAATTGGTTGTCAGTCTGGACATATTCGAGACATATTGTTCCTTTTTCAATATTATCTCTTAAGAAATGATGTCGAATATCAATGTGCTTTGTTCGGGAATGATTGACTGGGGTTTTTGATAAATTGATTGCGCTTGTGTTATCATAATATATGATGGACTTTGGTGAATGAATATCGAAATCTCGAAGTGTTTGTTGCATATATAAAACTTGAGTACAAGCTAGAGCAGCTGATATGTATTCAGCTTCACATGTCGAGAGTGAAACGCAATTTTGTTTCTTACTAAACCAAGAGACAAGTGATTTTCCAATAAAATGGCACGTACCACTTGTACTCTTTCTATCCGTGCGAGAGCCACCGAAATCAGCGTCGTTATACGATACTAATTCAAATGGACAATATTTCGGGTAGAAAAGACCAAAGTCTTTGGTGTTATTAAGATATCGTATTATTCGTTTTACAGCTCGTAAATGTGATTCTTTAGGATTAGCTTGAAACCTTGCACATAAACAAACACTCATCATAATATCAGGACGACTCGCGGTAAGATACAGGAGAGAACCAATCATGCTTCTATATAACTTCTGATCAACATTCTTACCATGTTCATTTTTTTCAAGATGTGTAGTCGTACTCATAGGAGTTGGTTTACCAGAGGTACTTTCTAAACCGAAGCGTTTGACTAAGTTTCCACAGTATTTTTCTTTACTAATAAAAATACCGTTAGAAAGTTGTTTGATTTGAAGACCGAGGAAATACGATAGTTCTCCCATATGAGACATTTCAAATTATTTGGTCATAATATTTGCAAACTCTTTGCAAAGTTCGTCATTTGTTGAACCAAAGATAATGTCATCTACATATATTTGGATAACTAATATATCTTTTTGAGAATATTTAATGAATAGAGTCTGATCAACTTTACCAATTTTAAATCCATAATCGATAAGATAGCTTCTTAATCGTACATACCAAGCACGAGGTGCTTGTTACAATCCATATAAAGCTTTCTTAAGTTTATATACGTGATCAGGATATTTCTCATGTACGAACAAAGGAGGTTGTTCGACATATACATTCTCTTTGATAAATCCATTTAAAAATGCACTTTTGACATCCAATTGATAAAGTTTAAAATCATGATGATAAGCAAAGGACAGTAAAATTCGAATAGCTTCTAATCGAGCTACGGGAGCAAAGGTTTCTTCATAATCGATACCTTCTTCCTGATTATATCGTTGTGCTACTAATCTTGCTTTATTTCTGGTTATATTTCCTTGTTCATCAGCATTATTTTTATAGACCCATTTCGTACCATTGACTGACTGATCAGTCGGTCTTTGAACAAGTTCCTAGACATCATTGCGCTCAAACTGATTTAGTTCTTCTTGCATGGCAATGATCCAGTAATCATAAGTAACAGCTTCTTTCGGATTCTTAGGTTCGATATTTGAAAGGAATGCGACATGACCCATTTGATTTAGTTGACTTCTTGTTCTAATTTGTGATGTTACTTCTCCAATAACATTTTGAACTGGATGATCTCTTAGAATTCTTGGAGGAGATCTAAATCTTGGTGGAGAAGGTATCACAGCAGGTTGAGGGATATCATCAATTTCTGAGTCAGAATCATTATTTGTGATGACAGGATTATCAGTGACTATGGTTTCTTCATCATCTGATACGATATGAGATGATTTAAAGAATTCATCAAAAGAAACATGAAGTGATTCTTCAATAGTTTTAGTTCTCTTGTTAAATATATGATAGGCCTTGCTTCGTTCCGAGTATCCAACAAATATACCTTCATCGGATTGGAAACAAATTTTCCAAGATGGTCTTTCGTATTTAAAATAAAGCATTTAGAACCGAAAACTTTGAAATATGAGATATTTGGATTTCTTTGATTAAATAGCTCATAGGATGTATTTTTGGTCAGAGGTCGAATAGATACACGATTCAAAACATAACACGCAATTGCAACAACTTCTAGCCAAAAATTGTTTTGGTAGAGTGGATCCATTTAATAATGTTCTTGCACATTCTTGTAAAGTCCGATTTTTCCATTCTACAACTCCGTTTTGTTGTGGAGTTCTAGGAAACGAAAAATTATGATTTATACCTTTTTTTGTGCAAAAATGTTCAAAATCATTATTTTCGAACTCTCCGCCATGATTACTTTTTATGTTTTTAACTTTAAGCCCTTTTGATTCTTGAATACTTTTGATGAAGGATTTGAAATGTTTGAAAGTATCACTTTTGTTTTTCAAGAAAATTACCCATGTATATCGAGAGTAATCGTCAACAATTACAAACACATATCGATTATGATTTATTGACTGAACCTGTGTTGGTCCAAATAAATCCATATGTAATATCTCCAATGGTTGTAACGTTGATATGACTTTCTTGGATTTGAAAGACGATTTGGTCAATTTTCCTAATTGACATGCGTCAGAAAGATTATCAACCTTAAAGCTTACTTTGGGTAGTCCTTTAACTAGATCATTCTTGGCTAGCTTGTCAATAGTTCTGAAGTTTATGTGACAGAAACGTTTGTGCCATAGCCATGGATCATTATCATTTGCTACAAGACAAATATCTGAATTATGATTGGTATTCATATTCAGAATATAGATGTTTCTGTCTCTATATCCTTCAAAAGCTATATTTCGATCTTTATCTAAAATACTACATTTATTGTCCGAAAAAAAATGATAAACCTTTGTCGCACAATTGACTGATACTTAGTAAATTATGTTTCAAGTTCCTAACTAGCATGACATTAGTAATAAGAGGTAAGTTTGATGTACCGTAATTTCTCACATCGCCTTTGCCGATGATATAGCCTTTTGAATTATCTCAAAAGTGACTGAGCCACCATCCGAATAAGTGATATTTGTTAATAAGCTCTTGTCTCCAGTCATATGCTTCGAGCAACCACTGTCTAGTATCCACTTTCTTCTTTTCTTAAGTGGGACCTGCAAAAAATAAAATTAAGTCCATGGTACCCGCCTTTTTATAGGGTACTAAGAGTTAGGTCTTAGGAGTCCAAACCCATACGGGTCCGGTATCCCCTTTATATACATAATTTGGATTATGATGCACAGAACTCAAAAAAAATTGAATGTACTTGTTCCTAATCAAATTGTTATTTGTTTTAGGAACCCACATTTTTATAGATTTGACATTCTTCTTTTGAAATTTCACAATCGGTTTTGGTTTGGAATATAATAAACTAAGATTTTTCTTAGTTTTAGTTTCTCGTACTTCCTTATTTTTCCTTTTTCTTTTACCAAGATGTTTCTTGATAACTTGTTTCTTGTATCCCAAACCTTGTTTATTTGTAGCAGTTTATGAACTTTCAATAATTTTTGTCAAATTTTCTCGACCTTTGTTAAAGTTAGAAACATTTTGAGTAATGTCGTCTAACTTTGTTCGTAAACTAGCTTTTTCAAGGTCTAACATCTTGACTTTTGCCTTAAGATCATGATTTTCGGTAGTTAGAGCATCATTTTTCTCTTTTGAGTTTTAATTTTTTGACTCAAAAGAGATAGTTGAGAATCAATATTAGATGATGATTCTTGAGCTTTTTCAAGTTCCTCCTCTAATATTTTCTTCCCGTCTTTTAACTTATCTCGTTCAAATTCTGCTCTACTTAAATCAGCTTGAGCTTGCTTGCATTGTCGTTTTATATCTTTAAATTTATACATTAACTTAGCATTTATATCTAGAACTTCTTCAAAAGTCGGAATTTGTACCTCATCTTCTTTATCCATAAAGCATACATTAGCTTGTTCATTGTCTGAGTCACTTTCACTATCAGATGAAGATGAATCTGAATCATCCCATGTCACTGAGAATGCCCGTTTCTTTGACTTGTCCTTTTTGTGTTTGAACTTGTCATTTTCTGTCTTCTTCTTTTGTTCTGAACAATCCTTTTGCATGTGTCCCTTCTTATGACAGTTAAAGCATTCTACATTTGATGATGATGGCTTATTTGATCCAAACTTCGTAGCGAATAGCTTTTCGTTGCTTTAAGAATTTTTTGAATCATTTTGCAATGAATGCTAGATCCTCATCTTCGGAATCTGAGACGTCTTCATCTTTCTCAGCATGAAAAGCTACATTTTTCTTTTCTTCTTTTTGTTCTTTTCGAGCCTGCAAGTTAGCTTCATAGGACATAAGATTTCCTATCAATTCATCTGGCTTCATGGTGGAAAGATCATTAGCTTCTTCTATTGCTAATCTTTTTCCTTCCCATTCATTAGTCAGTGAATGTAGGACTGTTGAAACTACATCAAAATCAGAATATTTTTGTCCTAAACTGATAAGAGCACGATGAATGGTTTGAAACCTTGAATACATCTCATTGATTGTTTCACTCGGCTTCATTTTGAAATTTTGAAATTGAGTTTTCAATAAAGCTATTTTTGCTTGTTAAACCTTGTTAGTACCTTCATGAGTGGTTTTTAGCGTTTGCCAAATTTGATATGCAGAGGTACATATACTAACACGGTTATATTCCTTTTGATCTAATGCACAAAACAACATATTTATTGCTTTTGCATTTACAGCAGCTGCGGTTTTCTCAGCAGCTGTCCATTCTGCATACTCAGTTGTTGGATTGACTATTTCTTTCTGAGTAGCATTCCAAGCATCATAACTTGTTGATTGCATATAAAAAACCATACGTGTTGCCCAATAGCTATAGTTTAGGCCATTAAAGAAAGGAGGTCTTTGTGTTGACTGACCTTCTGTGTAAGTGGTGTTACTAGTGCTTGCGTTATTTGCCATATTACTAGAATATATCAAATAACTGTGTTACGGTTATGAGATGACCTTGCTATGATACCAAATGAAAGCGTCGATAGATGACTTTAGGCAGGATCAGTAATATGGATATGCGAAATATATGATATATATACTAAGAAAGATCTCACAATAGCAATATCACAGATAAGTAAATGCAGTAATAGAAAAATCACACCAGGGATTTTTATACTGGTTCGGAGCACCGTCCTACGTCCAGTCCCAGATCTCCTATCTGGAATTTCACTAAACACTATCCTCACTTAACCCTGAGGAAAACAGGTTCACAACACCCGAGCAGCCAAACAGGATTTCACGCCTCTATCAACACGAGGACTTCACAACTCGCCTCTTACAACACCGAGGACTTTAAACAAGATATAAACTTGTAGTTTGACAATGTGTGTTCTTAATAACACGAATTTGTCAATTCTTGTACAGCCTTCCTATAATCTTATCCTCAAATATGATTTTGATATTATGAAGATTTGGAAGATGATATCGTTGTTTGAATCTAAAGAATAATATACAGATTCAAGGATTCAAATAACGATGTATGAGAATAGTGAGCTTTTGAATGCTTTTAAAGAGTAAGAATGAAATCAGCACTTAGAAGCAAGAATAGAAAGAATTGTTGTAATTAAAATGATGATTTCATGTTGCTTTAATAGAGGATGTAGAGATGTAATCATTGTGAAGAGAAGCAATGAATAAAATGATTTTTGGTGAAAAGAAAGGATCATAACCATTGATGAAATAGGGTATCTATTCGAAAAGATGGCTTCAGTTCGTACACCAATGGATTGGTAAAAAAATGACCAGTAGACTGGTATTTGAATATATATACGTTATATACATGTGTGCACGTTCATTGTGCATTCTTCCCAGAAACGGTCGACCGTCCAGAATGAAATCGGTCGACCGGTTTCAGGCAGTATGCACAATGAATGTGCATACATATATTCACATATATATTCAAAAAACATTGAGGTATATGATTATTTGAGGATAGATTTTAACAAATATAACTCAACTAAACACTAAATAATCAACCACTAACATTGAATACCATCGAATCTCTTCTTTTTGTCGATCTTGAATTTCGCCTTGTCATTGATCAAATCATCTTGAATTCCTTGACTCAACAAGTCTTACACCACAAAAGAGCCTAACCTCGTGTCTTTACAATTGTTACGTATTTAATTTATGCCTAAGACCTCCCACATTAGACTGGCATTTGTGGCAGCTGGATTTGCCGGGCGGGTCCGGGCAGTCTTACACCTCAAAGGAGCCTAACCTCGTGTCTTAGACGATTAATTACTCCTAATTAATCATTCCCCAATTTGAATTACTTTCCCAATTCAAATTATCAATCAATTCCAAATTTAACGATGTCCATAATTGACTCAATTATGTCCATCCATTTATGGTATGTAAAATCATACCAATTTTCATCACAAATTTATTTTATGTCTTTTAAGGCATTTATGCCAATTAATTTTTTTTTAATATTATCCCCTTTACCCAACGTTGTACGTTCGTTCCTTTAACGTAAAATATACGTTTGACTCGAATAGACTAACTCATGGAATAAAGAGAAAACATCACAACATACATATAATTAAAACTAGATCTAAACATAAGAGGTGAACTTGCATGTGTGAATGATGTTCTACATCTAAAACTTGCATAGGCCAAAGTTACAACTTCCGTAAAATTACATATGTTATAAATCCAAATCTAAAGGTGTGAACTTGTTTAGATAATGTCATAAACTTGCATAAATCATGTATGTCATAGATCTACATTTAAAGGTGTAAATTTGCATAGGAAGTAACCAAAAACTTGCATAACATGATTCATATTCAAACACATGTATTCATATAAACTTGCATATGTGATTTATGCAACATAACAATAGTATAAACTTACATCTAAACATGTAAAATAGCATGTAGAATTTGGCATATAACTCACACATGTCATAGCCTAACTTTAGATCTAAAATAGGTGTCATGAAGCATATAAGGTTATACATATAATTTTCCCCAACTTCCATATGATTCATGTCTTAATAAAAATCTAAACTTGCATACATACCTATGATTTATCATATGAATCAACATACCCAAACTAGCATATGAACAACATGGTGATTCGATTATACATAAGCCAATCATAAAATTACAACATAGATGATCACAACTTTGCAAGATAGCATCATAGAATTTACAACATAAACATCACAATTTTACTACATGAATAATAACATGCGGTCAATAATTCACGTCATATCCAAATAGTCCACATCATAACTCAATCCAATTAATTTGCTAATTATTTTATTAAAATTATCGAACTCACAATTCAGAGAAGGTCTTGAATTCTGAATTCTGAATTCTGAGTTCTGAAGTTGTAATAGCTTTCCATTGAAGAAGATTCGTTGTTAAAGTTGAAAAGGATTGATTTAGACTAGCTTTCTTCCTCTTTAATTGGTGGCGGCTATGCTGTGTTGCTAGGTGACGGCATAGAGGCATGAATCTAATTTTATTTTGATTTTAGGGTTTGAGTCTAGAGGTGTTTTTATAGAGTTTAGGATTAATTTAGGCCATCCGATCAACCTAGAAGCAACCTGAACCATCTAACCAAGATAGGGTGACACCTCAGCCCTAATGACTCAGCACAGTGTATTAAATGTTCATTTTTTTCTATAATTTACATATTTATTATTTATGACAAATTTCATATGTAAATTATTCCCATTTTAATTATGCCATAACTATATTTTTAATTATACTCACAATTAATGGTATACTAAATATACCATTTCATGAACCAATCTATGCCATGTAATTTTCATGCTTGTCCTTCATATTTATATGTAAATTATAAATATATTATTGTCAATTACATATTCTCCCTTTTACCGTATACATTAATTATCCATATACAAATATCTATTTATACATGCATAAATCTTTCTTACCTTTAATTTGTCATAAAAGTCAATCAAAGGAGGCCACATAAAAAAAAACAATCATTGACAACCAAAAATGCGCCACGTATGCCACATGATGCGTACACGTCATATATATATATATGTGTGTGTATATATATTTTTTATATATATATATTTTCTTTTTCTTTTTATCTATCTTCCCAATTACCCATTTTCACACTAAACCACTTTTTGAGCTGTGTTCGCACTAAGCCATTTTAAGCCATTCCCCTAAAACAAAAATATGGCGTTGACGGGGATCGAACTTTGTACCCCTTGTATGCAAGTCACGTGTTCCAACCAAATGAGCTACTAAGTCTTTTGCTTACAAACCTTAGAACAATGCTAAACATTTATTCTTTTCTCATTCTTTTTTTTTCATGTTTTGCTGCAATATTTAATTTAAAGATATCTTTTTTATACGGAATCCAATTTACGTAAACTCGGACTCTATCTCAACCAGAATTCCGAGACGAACACAATGGCGCAACCCGTTTCCCTTAATTCTCACATCTGAGATTAATTATTCTTTAATTTAGTTGATTCGATTATTCAAAAATTCAGGGTGCTACAATGCACGTCTATCCCAGTTTAGTGAACGCTCTAGAAGTTTTGCCCAAAACTCCATAGGAAATGGCCACATTTCCACATTCACATAGGTGAGTCTATCAAGAGTACTCCTGAAGGTAGGTACTCCACTCCAAACAGAGTATAGATCTCATTAAGAGTTTCTATTAACTCATCCTCTATCACTTCAGGAATACATGCTTCGTAGTTTATTATATAGCATGTTCAACTTCTGTCACTACACAACTTGTTTTTGCCCATTGAACCTATTTCTTGGGATCTCCAGTCGTTTAGGTCGGGTTACCATTGTGCATGACTCAACAATCTAAGGGCAATAGTGCCATTCTTTTAGAAGAATTATGGACTTTCTCTCTAGACAGTCCTTTCGTCAAAGGATCTACCAAATTTTCTTCGCTACGTACGTAATCTACTTTTACGGTACCTGTAGAGAGTAGCTCTCTAACCGTGCTGTGCTTACGACGCATTTGTCGTCTCTTACCATATAATAACGGTTCTAAACTTTTGCAATAGCTGCGGTACTATCGCAATGTATCAACACAGCCGGTATCTGTTTTTCCCATAAGGGAATCTCTGCTAGCAGATTTCTCAAATACTCTGCTTCTTCACTAGCTGTAGCTAGTGCTATCATCTCAGACTCCATAGTGGACTGAGCCAAAATAGTCTGTTTCTTGGATTTCCAAGAAATAGCTCCTCCAGCGATGCTAAATATATAGCCACTGGTCGCTTTAGAATCATCTGATAAAGTATTCCAGTCTGCATCTGAGAATCCTTCAAGTACAGCTGGAAACTTTTCATAATGTAATCCAAGGTTCATAGTTCGTTTAAGGTATCTCATGACCCTTTCAATAGCATGCCAGTGCTCTATACTAGGTCTACTAGTAAACCTGCACAATAATCCCACGACATAGGCAATTTCGGGTCTAGTACAATCAGTGGCATACCGAAGGCTGCCAATGATGCTCGCATAATCAGACTGTCTTACACCTTCACCAGTGTTCTTAAATAACTTTACACTTGGATCGTATGGTGTACATGCTGGTTTGCAGTCAAAGTAATTATATTTCTTTAGTATCTTCTCAATGTAATGAGACTGATCCAAAGAAATTCCCGTTTCTGACCTAGTAATTTTAATACCAAGGATTACACTCGCCTCACCTAGATCTTTCATGTCAAAATTGGCACTTAATAAGGATTTGACTGAATTTATGACATGAATGTTTGACCCAAGGATGAGTAGGTCATCCACATAAAGGCATATAATAGTGCAAATGTCATTCTCAAATTTGTAATAAATGCATTTGTCACTTTCATTAACTTTAAAACCATTTGAAATGATTAAGTTATCAAATTTTTCATTCCATTGTTTAGGTGCTTGTTTTAAACCATATAATGATTTATCTAATTTGCATACTTTATGTTCTTGACCATGTACTACAAATCCTTCAGGCTAGTCCATATAAATTTCTTCATCTAATTCATCGTTCAAAAAAGCGGTTTTAACATCCATTTGGTGTATTAGTAAATTATGAATGGAAGTAAGTGAGATTAATACTCAAATGGATGTTATTCTAGTTACAGGTGAAAAAGTATCGAAGAAATCTATATTTTCTTTTTGTCTAAAACCTTTAGCTACTAGTCGTGCTTTGTATTTATCTATAGTACCATCAGGTTTTAGTTCCTTTTTAAGTACCCATTTACAACCTATAGATTTACAACCAGGGGGTAAATCTGCCAAATGCCAAGTCTTATTGGATTCAAGAGAATCCATCTCATCATTTATAGCCTCTCGCCAGAAATCGGCATCTAATGAAGATAAGGCCTCTAGGAGGTTTAAGGGATCCTCCTCTATAGTAAAAGTGCTAAAATCAGAACCAAAATCTTTTATGGTTCTTGCTCTTTTACTTCTTCTAGGTTCAGCTTCAGAACTTTTATTAAGTTCTGTTCTAATAGGCGTACTTGATGTGCCCCCACTATTCCTTAATTTAAAAGGAAATTTAGTTTCATAAAAATCGGCATCATTTGATTAAATTATTTTATATGCATTTATTTCATAAAATCGATATGCTTTGCTATTAATAGCATAGCCTACATATACACATTCATATGCTCTACTTGCCAATTTTACTCTCTTAGGGTCTGGAATGCGAACATATGCTAGACAACCCCAAGTTCTAAAGTATGAGATATTGGGTTTATGATTCTTTAAAATTTCATAAGGTGAAATTTTATTCTTAGATTTAGGGATTCTACTTAGATCATAACATACAGTCAATAAAATATCCCCCCACCAATGTTTTGTTGCACCATAATTTAGTAGGATGGCAACTACTAATTCGGTAAAAGTCCTGTTTTTTCTTTCAGCTTTACTATTCATTTCAGGTGAATAGGTTGTAGTTCTCTCATGTACAATACCATGTAATTTATAGAAGTCCAGAATTGAATTGGATTCATATTCTATTCCTCTATCACTACGAAATCTCTTGATTTTCCTAATTGTTTGATTCTCAATCTCTGTTTTGAATGTTTTAAACATGTCAAAAGCATCACTTTTATTTTTCATAAGATAAACATATGTGAAATCAGAACAATCATCGATAAAAGTGATAAAATAACGATGTCCATGTCTAGTCAATGTGCCATCAAGTTCACATATGTCAGAATGAATCAAGTCTAAGGGTTCAGATTCTCTATCAACCGATTTATGAGGTTTCTTTGTGATTTTTGCTTGTGTACAGAATTCACATTTATCAGATTCAGATTCTGCTATCTTAGGTATCATATCTAGAGTGCTCATGTTATGAATTATCCGTTTATTAACATGACATAATCTAGAGTGTCAAATATTAAAATCACACAACATAAAAGAAGAATTATTCACTTTATTAGATTCAACATTTAATTTGAACATTCCCTCACAAGCATAACCCTTTCCTACAAAGTTTCCCTTATACAATATGGTATACAAATCAGCCCCAATAAATTGAGTAAATCCTGCCTTATTAACTATGGTATACAAACGCAGTGTTTTCTGCACTAAAAATATAAGTGTCTACACCACATAGCCAAGGCCCAAGACCAATCCCGAACCGAACCGAGCTGAGTCGGGCCGGGCCGGGTCGAGTCGGTTGGTCGTTCGGTCGTGCGCGCGTGTGGTGGTCATGATGCATAGTCTCCCTCCTCACAACAAAGCATGCATTGGGAGCCCAAGGCCCCAACATGACTTCTTAGAAACAAGTGTAAATACTTGCATCTTTCTTATAATCCCATGATGTGAGACTATTCACAAATAGGAGCCATCATAAACTTATTTCATATTTTAAATAATTCATAAAATTTCCAACAGTGCCAATATAGTGGATGATTATCGTCATCGTTAATTGAAATGTGTAAGTAATTGTAAATGTTTTTATCCTATGTGTTGATGTGAACTTTTCGAAATACTGTAAGAAAAAGTGTACTGAATAATTTATCAAGATGCCTTAAAAATACCAAAATTCACAGTAATAATTAATTCAGCCTAAATATAACAACAAGGTTGTTATCATTTAACTATAAAGAGGTTGGCCTAAATGTATAAATACTTCTTATTTTATAGAAGCAGTATCAATGGGGTATGCATACTTTACAATTATAACTTGCTTTTAATTGCTAAGCTTAACCTTTGAGCATCAGAGGTGCTAGTGCTTGATGATTCCTAAAATGCCTTAAGAATCTTTAAATAACATTCTATAAAGGCACCAACATATATATGAAAGCAATACTAAGTGAAGAACCATTGTTGGACTAATATAAGAAAGAAATATATAAAATCGTTAAACATAACAAAAAAAAATATTTACTGAAAGAAATACAAATCGATAAAGTGACCCGTATAAACACAATCAATAAACAGAAATCAATATTTTACTGTTTATTATAAAATAAATCAAAACATTTGTTAATCAATATCTTTAAATTAGACTTCGTTTTTGCAATCAAAAAGTAAAAATGTTACTACTTGGCAACCTTATAAACACAATGACTAATGTAAATTAAGCACAAAGACGTTTTCTTTAGCTTGATCAGTCCAGAATATTTTATACATGATAAAATTTGTAACGACCCGTATTCTACGCATAGAAGGATTGTAGAATATTTATTTCTTTCACATACGAAGTCGTATGGTCATGTAACTTTGGGAGACGAGTATTGGGGTCATTTCTCATGTCCACGATTTTTGCCGATTTTTAAATGACCATTTTGCCCCTAGCTGATCTTGGTTCAGCCATAACTTTTGATTGGAAAGGATTTTTGACCTAAAACCACATCCATTAGGTCCGGATGATGGTTTATCTTTCCGTAGAGTGCTCATATGTGAAAAACGGACTTACTGTTTGAGAGATATGGTTGAATTAAAGTTTAGATGGTGAAAAACAGCTTAACCGGGCTTAATTGGGTAATTAACAGCTAGGCCCAAACAGGAATTTCGGGATTTGGAGTATTTAAGGGCTATTAGGGTTTAGAGAACACCCTTTTCTCACTTTCACAGCTGCCACTTTCATTCTTAGAACCCTAATAATGGCCTCCAACATCTAAAACACCTCTAAACCACTTTCTAATCAAGGATTAAGCTAAATCTACATCAAATCAAAGCGGATTAGCATAAGAATCGAGGTAGAACTGCAGTATAGCCTTGGGAACAGCGCCAAACAGAGGATAATTTTAGATTTGGTATTTTGTTTGCGGCTAAGGTGAGAGATTTGTATTGTTTTTCACTAATTACGGCTAATTAAGGGTGATTAGTGATAATTAGCGAAATTATAGCTCAGAAAAATCTGGAAAAATTTGTAAAATTCTAAAATATTATTTTAGGGCTCTGGTTAAAATTTGGGTTAATTTGGACATGTTTTACTAATTGTATGGTTAAGTCATGATTAAGGAGATTAAGTGGAAAATCATGCTTTTTTGGGTATATTTGATCTAAAATATTTCATGTGAATGATGTTTTAATGTTTTTGATTGATTCTATATGTTGTTTTTGCTGTTTGGAATGTTTTGTGATGTCATAGAAATGTTAGAATGGTTGAAAACGCCGTCGTTTGGCGAAAATAGCTTGCTGGAAAAAGTAGCAGATTTTCAGAACCGGTTAGGAGGAACACCCGACCCGATCCGGATAGGAGCAAGACACCCGATCTGATCCGGATAGGAGCAAGACACCCGATCCGATCTGGATAGGAGAAAGACACCCGAACCGATCCGGATAGGAGGAAGACACCCGAACTGAACGGATAGGAGGAGGAGATCCGAACTGATCCGGATAGGAGGAAGACTCCCGAACCGATCCGGATAGGAGGAAGACACCCGAACCGAACCGGATAGGAGGAGGAAACCCGAACCGAACCGGATAGGAGAAGGAGAGAAGGAGACCGGAACCGAACCAGATAGGAGGAGGAGATCCGAACCGATCCGGATAGGAGGAAGACACCAGAACCGATCCGGATAGGAGGAAGACACCCGAACCGAACCGGATAGGAGGAGGAGACCCGAACCAAACGGATAGGAGAAGGAGAGAAGAAGAACCGAACCGAACCGGATAAGAGGAGGAGATCCGTACCGAACCGGATAGGAGGAAGAGAACCGAACCGAACCGGATAAGAGGAGGAGACCCGAACCGAACCGGATAGGAGGAGGAGATCCGAACCGATCCGGAGGAGACCAAAACCCGAGATGCAAAGCTAGTCCGAATGGGAAGTAGAACTCAGGATCCAGTTGGGAACCAACGAGTTAACTTCATGAGTTGCGCTTTGCTGCGGGACGCGTGCAAAGGGTTTATCGACGTCTATGGCTTTGACTCACCACGGGAAGACGGATATTGGTTATGGATCAGTGTAGTGAAGTTGTCATGACTTTATGGGGCAGAGTGATCGTAGCAAGGCTATGAGCCAGTGCAGTGGAGCCATTATGACTCCATGGGGGCAGAGTGGACATAGCAAAGGATTAGTGGCTATGGATCAGTGCAGTGGTGTCATTACGACTCCATGGGGCAGAGTGATCATAGCAAGGCATGGGGTGGTCAAAGTGATAGATATCGTATGCTTTACGCACTGAGTGAGAGATGTGAGGATGGTTGCTATGCTTGATTGTTTGCCATCACTATGACATGCACACCCCCACACCCGTATCTTTACACCATACGCTAGTGGCACCTTAGAGTATTATACATTATGTAGTGCTAACTTTTTGGTTGCAGGTCCAGTTTCAGGTATGGTTTAGTATACCTGTTATTGTTATGTTTTGCTGCTTATCGCTCATACCAGACTTTTGTCTGACCCAGAGTTTTATGTCTCTTCTTATTACTCTGGGTGCTCTTAAACAGGCAGACTAGAGACATGTTAGGTGGTATGCACGAGTAGATGTACCGGAGACGAGCAGAAGGCTCCCACGTATGACATATATAGATATTCTCCCTGTGTCACTATTGGTGACTACTTTGGGCATTAGTAGTGTACCTTTACTTTTCGTTAGAGACAGTTTTCAAAATTTGTAATAATGATGATGTGGAACATAAGCTATATTTGGATTTTCTTCTGCTATGATGTTTAGTTTTCAGCTTATGCACTGTCTCGCCTGCTTATGTCAAAGTATGTTATTATTATATTTTATTCCATGCGCTGTGAGACATTCTACAGGTTCCTTGTTAGTTCAAATACCTTTCTTTTTCTTTCTTTGGCGACTGCCCCATGCTAGTCGAGCATTGGCATAGCGCACTTTCATTGGAAATGTCGACTGGTGCGGGGCAAGCCATCACATTTCGTAATAGAGCTCTAGGTTGCGCAGTTAACCTAGGGAAGTTACAAGAGGGAGATAATACGTATATGAGAGCGCGTATTTGTGATTATTTTGGTTTTCAAAAGCGATATATATATGTATATACTATTAGTATATTTAAGGATGAAGTCGCATTGCACTGGCATCACTGAAGAGATGGTTAATCATTTTCTCCTTACAGATTGAACGATGAGCCGATATACAAGGGGTACTGGTAGAGGAGCTAATAATGGGAATGCTCCTGACATGAGGACTATGTTCACTGACTTCATGAGAGAGATGCTTAGGGACATTCAGAGGGCAGTTCCAAGTGCTGCTAATAGTGGTGGTGCAGCGGTGTAGGCTCCTAGGGCCGATTTCGCCAAGCTATACAAGGATTAAACTAGTCTTGGTGGAAAACTGTTCCACGGAACAGAATCGGCCATGGATGTTCAAGATTGGTTGGATAGTTGTGAGCGTATCTTCGAAAACTTGGCTATCGAGGATGCGATAAAGAGAAAGCTAGCATCCCGTCAGCTGCAAGGACAAGTAATGAATTGGTGGAATGCTATTAAGACAGCCACTCCCGAGGATTAGATTACTTGGGACCAGTTTAAGATTCGCTTTAGCGACAAGTTTATTCCAGTTGCTCAGAAGTCAGTATTGTTCTAAAGGTTCTTGGAGCTAAAGCAGAATGGTAGAGCTGTCTCGGAATATATTGTTGAGTTCGATACTTTATCAAAGTATGGATTATCTTTTATCGACACTCCCGAGAAGAAGAACGAGAAGTTCATAAAAGGCTTAGATCAGTACTTGGGGGAAAGGCTTATTAACCACATCGATGAGACGTTTGAATCGGTTGTGGGAAAAGCCTTGAGGTCAGAGAGTCTTTACCCTAAGTCGAAGACTGAGGTTGCATCTGCAGAGGAGCCAAAGCCGCAAGCAAGCAGTGGAGGCAAGAACGGTTCTCAGAATAAGAGAAAGCAGAATCAGACCAAGGATGGCCAGAAGAAAAAGTATAAGAAAGACATTGAGTGCTTCAGCTGTGGTAAGAAGGGCCACTATGCCAAAGAATGCCGGGCCAAGCCAGCGGATAGGAAGTGCTTCAACTGTGGTCAATGGGACATCACAAGGATAAGTGTTTGCAACCCCCTATAGAAAAGCAGATTGTGAAAGCATATGCTATCAATGTTGTTCCTTCTTCGTCGAATGCCCCAACCGCGGAGGAGAAAGAAAGAATGTTGTTATTCAAGGTATGCTTTCTATTTATGATGTTCCTATTCGAGTATTGTTTGATACTGGAGCCTCCAGTTCATTCATATCTAGTGACCTGGTAGATAGGTTGGGATTGGAGCCCGAGATCGTTGATAGACCTTTGGTAGTGACGAACCCGATTGGTGGTTCAACTAGTCTTAGCATGATTTGTCGTAATGTGGTCTTATCGAGTCATGGATGCATGTTTATTTGTGATTGCTTTGTTCTGGGCTTTACTAGGTTTGGCATCATTTTGGGAGTCGATTGGCTCCAAAGATACGGGGTGGTGGTAAACTCTGAGGGCTTTTTGGTGACAGTTAGAGCGGATGATGGGTGGAGAGTAGTGTTTGGTGGTCTACCTAGTGATGGGGTAATGGCTAGTTTTCTAAATTCCCTAGACATCCTACATGACGAGTTGTCAGATGTGCCCGTGGTTGGCCAGTACCCGGATGTCTTCGAGGAAGCGACCGGACTTCCGCCACACCGAGAGACTGAGTTCTGTATTGATTTAATGAAAGATGCCAGACCTATAGTGATGCCACTTCGTCGTATGGCACCAAGGGAACAGCGAGAGCTCGGGGTGCAAGTGAGCGATCTTTTGAAGAAGGGATTTATCAGAAGAAGTGTTTCTGAGTGGGAAGCACCAGTTGTGTTTGCTACCAAGGCCGATGGTTCCTTCGATTGTGTGTGGACTACCGCGAGCTTAATAAGGTGACGAGGAAGAATAAGTATCCTCTACCGCGGATAGATGATTTGTTTGATCAGTTGAATGGTGCGAGAGTGTTCTCCCAGTTAGATCTCGCGACAAGTTTTCATCATCTTAGAGTGGATGCTGATAGTATAGCTAAAACGGCCTTTCGGACACCGTCTGGATATTATGAGTGGCTGGTCATGCCATTTGGGTTTACCAATGCACTAGCATATTTTGTGGATCTTATGAATAGGGTATTCAGAGATCAGTTGAATAAGTTTGTTCTTGTGTTCATGGACGATATCCCTGTTTATTCGAGGACAGGGGAAGAACACAAAGAACACTTGAGGATAGTGATGGAGGTGTTAAGAAAACACCAATTGAAAGCAAAGTTTTCTAAATGTCACTTCTGGAGGATGGAAGTGAGATTCTTGGGCCATGTCGTTTCATAGAATGGTATTGCCGTGGATCCTGCGAAGGTAGCTATGGTACAAGATTGGTCTGCGCCCAAGAATGCAACAGACATAAGAAGTTTCTTGGGGTTAGCTGGATATTATCGTAAGTTTATCCAAGACTTCTCCAAGATAGCAGCACCGTTGACTCAGTTGACTAAGAAAAATCAAGCTTTCATCTGGGACGAAAAGTGCAAGAATGTATTCAGGAGTCTAAAGGAAAAGTTGACATGTGTACCATTGTTAGTCATTCCTAAGGGAAATGAAGAGATGACAGTATATACAGATGCATGTGGTACCGGACTAGGTGTTGTACCGATGCAAGGAGGTAGGGCTGTAGCTTATGCAAGTCGGCAATTGAAACCGCACTAGAAAAGATACCCTACCCATGACTTGGAATTAGTAGCAATCGTATTCGAGTTGAAGATGTGGAGACATGATCTCTTGGGAGAAAGATTCGAGTTGTTTACCGATCATAAATCGTTAAAGTATCTTTTCTCTCAAAAGGATATAAGTCTCTGATAGTAGAGATGGTTAGAATTCTTGGCTTCCTACGATTTCAATATCGCATACACACCAGGAAAGGGCAATGCGGTAGATGATGCATTGAGCAGAAGACATGCTAGTTTAGGGGCTATGTTCCTTGAGTGAAAGCAACTGGAGTACATCGCTGGGTATGATTTCAGACCAAAGTGCGAATTGGATCCAGAAATGTTAGCAAATTTGACGATCATACCCACTTTGATTGAGAGGACCGACTCCATTCAGAGGGACGATCCTAACCTATTGGAAATCATCTCAAAGTTATAGATGGGAATCGACGAAGAGATGAACAAGTATGAGCTTGATCGAGATAGATGGCATAGAAAGAATGGAAGACTAGTTGTGCCCAACATCAATGGATTGAGAGATGAAGTGCTTAGAGAATGTCATCACTCAAAACTGAATATACATCCTGGTGGTAATAAAATGTATCGGGACATGAAGCAGACCTACAACTGGGAAGGGATGAAAAGAGACGTTGGGAAGTTTATATCCAAATGCATGAACTGCCAGCTAGTTAAAGCTAAGCAAAAGAAGCCTAGTGGTTTGTTGCAACCATTAGAAATTCCAGAACGGAAATGGGAACAAATCTCAATGGATTTCATTGATGGGTTACCAATAACTAGGTCGGGCCATGATAACATTTGGGTGGTTATGGACCGATTGACTAAGAGTGCAAGATTTATACCCGTCAAGTCGAATAGAACGGCAGCTAAGTTAGCGGAACTATATGTGAAGTGGGTAGTGAGATTTCATGGAATACCCTAAGGCATTGTGAGCGACCGAGATCCGTTGTTTACTAGTGGATTTTGGAAAAGCTTACAAGAGGCGTTAGGATCAGAATTACATCTCAGTACCGCGTATCATCCTCAAACCGACGGTCAGACAGAGAGGGTGAATCGTATATTAGAAGATCTCCTAAGAGCTTGCATATTGGATTTTGGTGGATCATGGGATGAACATCTGCATCTAGTAGAGTTTGCATATAATAAAAGTTACCAATCCAGTATTAACATGGCTCCATTTGAAGCTTTGTATGGAAGACCGTGTAACTCACCATCATGTTGGTTAGAAACTGGTGAGAAGTTTGTGCTTGGACCAGATGTGATAAGAGACTTCAGACAAGATCAAGATTATTCAACAGCTAATGAAGGCTGCCCAATATTGACAGAAGAGTTATGCAGATAAGAGGAGAAGAGAATTGAAATTCTCCATTGGCGACTTGGTGTTTGTCATGATTTCTCCATTAAAGAGCGTGATTCGATTTGGCAAGAGAGGCAAGTTAACGCCAAGATTTGTTGGTCCATTCCCAGTTCTTGAGTAAATTTGGAATTTGGCGTATAAAGTTGAATTACCAGACAAGTTGGCAGGAGTTCATAACGTATTTCATATTTCCCAGTTAAGGAAGTTTGTGCACGACCCTTGTGTGACTATTACACCGGATCAGTTGGACGATATCGAGGTTGAACCCGAGGCGGTTAGGAACCGCAGGCGTATGCGCATTGTTGGGAACGATACGAAGCAGCTTCGAAGGAAGGCGGTGAAATTAGTCAAAGTTCAGTGGGGGTGGTGATGAGGAAGACTGTACTTGGGAAACAGAGGAGAACATAAGGAAGAAGTATCCAGAACTCTTTGCCTGGTAAGATTTTAATTGCGATTCTCTGCATGCTAGAATAGATTTGTTTGTTTGTTTTTGTATGTTTGATTGTTGTTAATGATTGGTAGGCATGCGAGATCCTTTGTATGTTTTGGGTTAAGGAATTTCGGGGATGAAATTTCTTAAGAGGGGGGGGGGGGGGGGGAGGGGGGATGTAACAACCCATATTCTATGCATAGAAGGATCGTAGAATATTTATTTCTTTCACATACGAAGTTGTATGGTCATGTAACTTTGGGAGACGACTATTGGGATCATTTCTCATGTCCATGATTTTTTCCAATTTTTAAATGACCATTTTGCCTTAGCTGATCTTGTTTCAGCCATAGCTTTTGATTGGAAAGGAGGTTTGACCTGAAACCACTTCCATTAGGTCCGGATGATGGTTTACCTTTCCGTAGAGTGGTCATATTTGAAAAAACGGACTTACCGTTTGGGAGATATAGTTGAATTAAGATTTAGAAGGTGAAAACAGCTTTACCAGGCTTAATTGTGTAATTAACAGCTAGGCCCAAAGGGGAATTTCTGGATTTGTAGTATTTAAGGGTTGTTAGGGTTTAGAGAACACTCTTTTCTCACTTTCACAACCACCACTTTCATTCTTAGAACCCTAGTAATGGCCTCCAACATCTAAAAAACCTCTAAACCACTTTCTAATAAAGGATTAAGCCAAATCTACATCAAATCAAAGTGGTTTAGCACAAGAATCGAGGTAGAACTGCAGTATAGCCTTGGGAATAGCGCCAAACAGAGGATAATTTTAGATTTGGTATTTTGTTTGTGGCTAAGGTGAGTGATTTGCATTGTTTTTCACTAATTACGGCTAATTAAGGGTGATTAGTGATAATTAGTGAAATTATAGCTAAGAAAAATCTGGAAAAATTTGTAAAATTCTAAAATATTATTTTAGGGCTCTGGTATTTGGGTTAATTTGGACATGCTTTACTAATTGTATGGTTAAGTCATGATTAAGGGGAAAATCATGTTTTTTGGGTATATTTGATCTAAAATATTTCATATGAATGATGTTTTAATGTTTTTGATTGATTCTATATGTTGTTACCGCTGCTTGGAATGTTTTATGATGTCATAGAAAGGTTGAAAACGCCATCGTTTGGCGAAAATAGCTTACTGGAAAAAGTTGCAGATTTTCAGAACCGGTTAGGAGGAACACCCGATCTGACCCGGATAGGAGCAACACACCCGATCCAATCCGGATAGGAGAAGGACACCCGAACTGATCCGGATAGGAGGAAGACACCTGAACCAATCCAGATAGGAGGAAGACACCCGAACCGAACCGGATAGGAGGAGGAGACCCAAACCGGATAGGAAGAGGAGATCCGAACCGATCCGGGTAGGAGGAGGACACCCAAACCGATCCGGATAGGAGGAAGACACCCGAACCGATCCGGGTAGGAGGAAGACACCCGAACCGAACCAGATAGGAAGAGGAGACCCGAACCGAACCGGATAGGAGAAGGAGAGGAGACTCGAACCGAACCGGATAGGAGGTGGAGATCAGAACCGATCCGGATAGGAGGAAGAAACCCGAACCGATCCGGATAGGAGGAAGACGTCCGAACCGAACCAGATAGGAGGAGGAGACCCGAACCGAACCGGATAGAAGAAGGAGAGAAGGAGACCCGAACTGAACCGGATAGGAGGAGGAGATCCGAACCGAACAGGATAGGAGGAAGAGACCCAAGCCGAACCGAATAGGTGGAAGACCCGAACCGAACTGGATAGGAGAAGGAGACCTGAACCAAACCGGATAGGAGGAGGAGACCCAAACCGATCCGGAGGAGACCAAAACCCGAGACGAGGTAGTGCAAATGGGAAGTAGAACTTAGGATCCAGTTGAGAACCAACGAGTTAACTTCATGAGTTGGGCTTTGCTGCGGGGCGCGTGCAAAGGGGTTATCGGCGTCTATAGCTTTGACTCGCCATGGAAAGACGGATATGGGTTACGGATCGGTGCAGTGAAGTTGTCATGACTTCATGGGGCAGAGTGATCGTAGCAAGGCTATGAGCCAGTGTAGTGGAGCCATCATGGCCCCATGGGGCAGAGTGGACATAGCAAAGGATTAGTGGCTATGGATCAGTGCAGTGGTGTCATTACGACTCCATAGGGCTGAGTGATCATAGCAAGGCATAGGGTGGTCAAAGTGGTAGATATCATATGCTTTACGCACTGAGTGAGAGATGTGAGGATGGCTGCTATGCTTGATTGTTTGCCATCACTATGACATGCACACCCCCACCCCCGTATCTTTACACCATATGTTAGTGGCACCTTAAAGTATTATATAGTATGTAGTGCTAACTCTTTGGTTGCAGGTCCAGGTTCAGGTATGATTTAGTATACCTGTTATTGTTCTGTTTTGCTGCTTATCGCTCATACCAGACTTTTGTCTGATCTAGAGTTTTATGTCTCTTCTTATTACTCTAGGTGCTCTTAAACGGGCAGACTAGAGACAGGTTAGGTGGTATGCACGAGTAGCTGTACCGGAGACGAGCAGGAGGCTCCCACGTATGACATATATAGATATTCTCCCTGTGCCGCTGTTGGTCACTACTTTGGTCATTAGTAGTGTATCTGTCCTTTACTTTGCTTTAGAGACAGTTTTCAAAAGTTGTAATAATGATAATGTGGAACATAAGCTGTATTTGGATTTTCCGCTGCAATGATGTTTAGTTTTCAGCTTATGCATTGTCTCGCCTGTTTATGTCAAAGTATGTTGTTATTATATTTATTTCATGCACTGTGAGACATTCTACAGGTTCCTTGTTAGTTCAAATTCCTTTCTTTTTCTTTCTTTGGCCACCGCCCGGTGCTGGTCGGGCATTGGCACAACGCACTTTCATTGGAAATGTCGACTGATGCGGGGCGGACCATCACAAATTACTATTTTCGGATTATTATATGCATTATAAAAGCATTTTTCTTAACTTATATTATAACTTTTATGTTTACTCAAATTAAACTTGATGTAGAAAACTAATTTGCATTCTACTCATAATGTAATACATTTATGATTCAAATAGGCATGATATTCAAAAATTTAATCGAATTTTTAAAGCTATTCTTAATACAGTCATCCATTTGCGAATAATGTTATGCACACAATGAATTTTAACAATTTCTTTCTATTCTTGTGAACCAACTGATAATCTTCTTATTACTTGGTCCTAAATCAAAATTATATAAGTGCAAGTTCAAAAAAGTCCATTAAAAGTTGACTTTACTTGAGATTATGCTAAATGTGACTTTATTTTTTACTTAGTTCGATAAGAGTTCATTTGTTTTTGCTTTAGCTTAGTTTTACTAAGAAAATAAAACTTCACAGAAATATCAAATAAAAGTTTAATATCATTATAACATCCATATTTTTCAATGTTTTTTCCTTATGAAATTTTCTACCTTTCTTGGGACTTTTTATCTTTCTGACAAAGTAAAACGTAATTCAATATCTTGAGTTTGTCAAAAAGAAGACTTTCTTACTAAAAACCTCTTGACTTCATTGGAAAAACTGCTTGCTTGAAGCCAGTGCAACGTTATTGCAAAACTAAATTTTCCTTTAGGAAAAAATTGTGCCAAATTAACTTGTCGAGGAAATATCCAAATTTTCTCAATGATATAAATATCTTAAAAAAGAAAATGATTTGCCTTCATTCAGCATTTAACAGAATATGCAAAGACCTATGTCTTTAAATAAATTAAGCTTTCTCAAAAGGTTATGAGCTTTCAAAATGTTGAAATAGATATTTCGGGAAAATAAACGAACTTTGACGCCGTTTTACTTTGCCCCACTATTTAAGGTATATAATATTTACTTGTTAGAATAGTCCCAAACTTTTTGAATACATGTAAATAGAGTAAGTACTCAATCAAAATGATACTTACTTGCTTGAATTCAAGTATTGTGTACATTAAGCGAGCATGCCTGAGTGTGTCATTTAAGATAATAGAAAACCATTTAACAAATGGATATGCTGGGTGAGCATGAATAAGCTAAAAAAATTCCACTTGTAGTAATATTCAAATTTTAATTCCTATTATTTCAATGAAACATAAGGCAAACAACAATAAAGAAACCAACCGAATATTAGGTGGCTATTTTAAAGGCATAATAAGAGTAAAAAAAAATTCCACAAGATATCATGTTAGCATTTGAAATAAGAACAATTTGACAATTGGAAACTAAACTTCCATCAGAAAATTTGGTAGATGTGAAATGGCTATAACTCTCAAATTCACAAAGTTAGAATAATTGCTTAAATTTTTAATTGAGTTTCATAGTTTATGTCTTTCTGACCAATTGTTACTGTTTCTAAGCAAATGACAATTTCAAAATCTAGTTTTATCGGTTAGCTAAACGACACAGATTTAAGAAATGAATGCGCTGAGTAAAAGTACCATAAATTTGAGCGGATGTTTAATAAGTGTAAGTTCACGATGAATAACCTCCAGATCCATTGGCATAAACGGAAGCTCTACGTGAGACAATAGAGATATCGTATCAAGTTTCATGATTAAAAAAGTAATCCAATTATAGAGAAGAAAAAATAAAAAATCAGTAGAGATCAAATAGATTTATATCTTCTGACAGTGCTATATGCACCAAACACATGATATTGTATGTTTCTAAAGAAAAGATAAAACTAACATGCTAATCTATTGGTGGTAGTGCCAATGACAGAATAAAGACATAATCGATATCCGTATTACGTATCCAAAATCTGTTTCGAGTATTGTATGTTTGTATCCATGGATATTAGATGAATAACAGAATTTATGCTACCTACTCCGAATTGATAAAACTAAAAACACTATGATTTTTAGATGTGACATAAAATCCATTGAGTATGATATCTTATAATATTTCATTCACTGCAAGCAGGGGCGAATGCACTTGTATCTTAGAGGGAGCAGCTGATCCCCCTCAGTTTTAATAAATATGCACCAGGGACCAAAAACTAGAAAGTTGGATCCTTCTCAGTTTTGAAAAATATGAACCAGGGACCAAAAACTAGAAAATTGGATCCTTCTCATATTTATATAAATTGCAAGACCTTTTTACAAAATAAGAAGACACTTATTTTCAGCATCCAATTGCAGGCCACAACTCAATACATTACCTTCCATTCACAGCTTCTTTCTAACTAGGTCTTCCAACAGCTTTGAGCCTTCATAGCAACACGGTCTTCTAGAAAATTGGATCCTTCTCATAGACTCATAGTGCCTCTAATTGCTCAGCCTACTCTCAGTAAGGCTCGAGTTCATTTGTTCTGCCACTTATGTAGATTTTATATATAGTACACATATTGTTTTATTTGTAAAGAATGAATTTAACCATTTTCTAAAAGCATGTAACCAATTTTGTCCTTTGTATTTCTTTATCCATAAATGTGCAGTTTACATCTTTTTTTTGTTATAAACATAATTTGTTATGCATATTGTAATTAGTGTCTTTTAAATTTTCCTCGATGAAGCAAGACTTTTTGGATGCAGTGCACATTGTACCAAAGATAAGTTATTTACTAATTTGTTTAGTCACTATGTTAGCTTCGACTCTGTTATAATATGCTACCATGTTAAAAACTCAGTTTGCTATGAAAAAAAAAAATCTTGGATGTAGTGTATACTGTGTCAAATTACATTTCGATCGTTATGATTTTTCTTCTTTAGTTTATGACCCCTCTCATGAATTATCCTGGATTCGCCCCTGACTGCAAGTGTGTATATATATGTAAGAAATAAGTTATTACTTGAAGCAATATACATTAATCATTCAACGCACTAAAATAAATGTAGTACAACATAATATGTTGATGAAAGGTAGATAAATAATTGTTGACATGAGTGTTGTGTAACTACATCAATATCATGCTTATATAAATATCATGCATAACTTTCTATTCGTTTGAGTCTGTGGAATATTTGGGTAATTATTTTTCTTTACATTTTAAGAATATGCCATGATTGAAGTAAAGAGGAGAACAATTATGTTGTAGCATGATCTATATATGAAGACTCAAATGAACATATAGGGATTTATTTTTATTTTTATTTTTTTATTTTTTTTGCATGCATAACTGTTTAAAAGAATGAAACCCAAAAAAAAAAAAAAAAAAAAAAAAATGCAGAACAAATACTCTAAACAAACCTGAACATCGGATCAATTACATGGATTGATGCTTCCTAAAATCGAGTTAGGCAGCAACAACGGTAGGTCAGACAGTGGCAAATATGGTTATAAAGAGGGTAGAAGGGAAAACCATTAACGGCTACGGTTAGTGTTGAAGTAAAGCTGAATCGTTGAAGGAAAAATTTTGATGGTCAGCAGCTTCTATGATTTGCTAACTGATGAAAAGAAACCCAAATTTCAAATCGCTCATTGGAAAATTTCTGTTTAACAATGATTATACCGCTGAAGAAGAAGGAAAGCTGGGTAGAATAGGAAACACGTTGACAGGAAAAAAAATGTGCTGGTAAAAACTGAAAGGAAAAAATGCTTTCCTATACGGTGAGCATTCACCAGTGGGCGATGAAGGACTCAAATCATAGGAAAACCCAAATAACTGTACTTAATATTCGCAACTAACGAAGGAAAATCAATTGGCACGGTGATTTTTTAGGTGATGGGAAGGATCAGGACTGAGGTTTAGCGCATAAACGGATAATTTGATTGTAAATGGTAGGTGGAAAGTTGACCGGGTAGGGCTTGAGAGAAGGATAGAGGAGCAGAAGCAAATAGGAAAAAAAAAAAAAAAGGAAAGAAAGGACAATGTAAAATTGACAAAAATCGCGATTGTTCAGTTTTAATTAAGTGGAAGAACTATGCACCCTCCATTTTCAACTCAGTAATTATAATATAGTATAGATTAAAAGAATCTATTTCCATTTTAAACAATCGATTCACTCACACGTAACCAAACTATTTTTTGGTCAAACAGAATCAAATTCCATTTCAAAGAAACAATCAATAAATCAATACTATAAAATAGACAATCAGTAGCCTGTCGCGCCGAATTATCACCGACAAGTCAATTCCTGAGAAACGTGTCAGTTCATAATTGGCTCACATCCCCAAACTTTTTCTATAGATATCCTCTCACCTGCCCCGACAAACTTCCATATCGAACTTCACAATCTTCCTCACGTGGCCGTTTCTCATTCGCCCCGTTTGTGTAAGAACTTTTCAACCGAAATATTAAAACGATTTTCATCGGATACTTCGTCTAATCTTCTGCCTACACAAATTGACAGGAATCAGGAACAGAATGGGAACGGCTAGCGTTGAATTCGACATAAAAACATCCATGGCCGCAAATCCAGTCACGGCGTCACCGGACGAAATCCCGTGCGAGGCACGGGCAATACTGTACGAGCTGGCATCGACGTGGAACGACGTGGTGGACTCACAAGCGTTGGACGTGATCCCTCTGAAAGGCGCGATGACGAACGAGGTGTTTCAGATCGGGTGGAAGAGCACAGGCTTGGATAACAGAGGCAGGAAGGTGTTGGTAAGAATATACGGAGAAGGAGTGGATTTATTTTTCGATAGAGAGGATGAGATCAAGACCTTTGAAGCTGTGTCCAGGCATGGCCATGGTCCTACTCCTTTGGGTAGGTTCGCTAATGGAAGGGTTGAAGAATTCATTCACGCAAGAGTACGTATATGTTTCTTCGTGTTAATACTAGATTTTGGAGCAATGTAATTTATACTGTAGCATGATATTCTTATATATGAAACAGACTCTGTCTGCGCATGACCTACGTGATCCAGAGATATCAAGGCTGATAGCTTCAAAACTAAGGTTTTTCAATGATTTGGACATGCCTGGTCGGAAAAAGGCTCTTCTATGGGACAGGCTCAGGTAATTTAGTCTTGCTTTTAAGTAGTTTCTTCATATATATATATATATATATATATATATATATATATATATATATATATATATATATATATATATATATAAAGAAGGTTGATATTTAAAGATATATGGCTCATTCATTTCATAATTATGATTGTAGAAATTGGCTTAAGGCAGCAAAAGAACTATCTTCAGCGGAAGAAGCTAAAGAATTTCGGTTGGACGTGATGGAAGAAGAGATTTCTTGTTTGGAAAACGAACTATCAAGTGAAAATCAGAAAATTGGATTTTGCCATAACGATCTTCAGTATGGTAATATCATGATGGATGAAGAGACTAAGCTTGTTACCATAATTGTATGTGTTTGTAGGGCAGAATATATGAGAAATAATATAGTTCTTTAGGTTTATAATGATGTATGCTTACATGCAGGATTACGAGTATGCAAGTTATAATCCGGTTGCATATGATATTGCAAATCACTTCTGTGAAATGGCAGCGGATTATCATACAGAAACACCTCATGTTCTAGACTACAGTAAATACCCAGGTATGTGGTGCCTCTTTGTCAAGAGAACAAATGTTCATTTTTGATCCTTGTGCATCAGTATAAGGTTATTTTGTACAGGGGTTGAAGAACGCAGACGATTTATACATGCATATTTGAGTACATCAGGTAACTAAAAGGAACTGCATATGAAAACTAAACTCTTAAGGCTTCCAATTAAGTTCCAACTCTGTATGATTAATTCGATTTGATACGCAGGGAAACTTCCAGAAGATATGGAAGTGGAGAATCTTCTAGAAGACGTTGAGAAGTATGTGCTTGCTAGCCATTTACTATGGGGTCTATGGGGAATAATTTCGGTAAGTGCTGCTGCTTTATGTACATATGTTACTGGAAAGGAGTGGTTTTGATCGAGGAATATAAATTTGTAGGATCATGTGAATGATATCGACTTTGACTACATGGAATATGCAAGACAGAGGTTCAACCAGTTCTGGTTAAGGAGGTCGACATTGCCAGCTACGTAGATGTTGTGAAATTGAGCTGTGTTATCATGTAATCGTGGTGCGAATTAAGAAGAATAAGCATCTGCGGAGTCGGAGTTCATTTTTTGTTCTACGTTCAAGCAGAAAAAAAGCATATGATCATAGTGGTGAGAGAAACGGTTTGCTTCCGTCGATGTTTCAGCAACGTTTCCGAAGCCCAGTCGTGGTTTGTGTATATCCACTTCGGTGTCCCTTTTGCTGGAACAGTTACTTCGATAATACAGAGACTTTGCTGCTTGCCAACGAAAAAATATATTATTGTACTGTTCTTATCTTGAAAAGTATTAAACAAACTTTCCAATATGTAGATTCCGAATGTAATGCGTGCTGTGCCTTTGACTTAAGGATCAACTATAATCCAGCCATTCTAACTTAAACAAATTATTGAATTATTGCCTTTAGAATAAAGAGTTTAGCCATTCAAAGTGGATACAGATTTGCCCTATATATAGGCATCGATAAGGTGCATTTAATCATCAATGAAAGATTCCAACGGTCACTTCTATCCATCAACTACAATGATCAGTTTTCCAACACGGTTGTCCGTGGCTTGTAGCATCCGTGTTTGCCAAACAGTTCCAATTTTGAACTTCTAAACTTGCATACAGGTTGAAAAGTCCTTTAGAAATTGTAATATGGACCTAGATCCAAACCCAACCTAGCTTGGCAGCTTGGAATAACGACGGCTACAGCCTACAACACAGGCATGCACTAAAATGCATCACATCTCTTTTCAATCAAAGATAAAACATTAGGCAACTCAAATGGTTTAATTTTCCCATGAAAGTCCTGTTATGTAACCGGACTGAACAAAGTCTCACTTCCTTACATGCATATGAACTGGCACACAACTCACATATAACAAAAGGAATGACTATTGTTATGTGCCTACCAACTCATATTTATACACGATACCTTCAATTTATTCCGTGATGTGGGACTATTGTATCCAAACCATCATTCCTTCGTAAGGAGCGAGACAATCTTAACAGTCTCCCCCTTAACTCGCATCCTACGGGTATTTTTTGATAGCACTGTCTTGTCCTGCATGACCCAGTCTGTAACCTTCGGTTCTGATACTACTGTTATGAAACGATGGTCGGAACAAAGTCCCTCTTCCTTGCACGCATATGAGCTGGCACACATCTCACATATAACAAAAGGAATCTCTATTGTTACGTGTTTATCAACTCATATTTGTACACAATTCCTTCAATTTATTCCGTGATGTGGGACTATTATATCCAAACCATCATTCCTTCTTAAGGACATACGAGACAATCCTAACAAGTCCAAATTTAAACAATATAATAACTCATTTTCTATAATGTAGGACCAACACCCGTTCATTTTTTTCGTCTTCCAAAATAATAAATCAAAACACAGTGTTTTAAAATTATTCAACTATAACGACCTACCAACACCTTAAAAGGAAAAAAGGTAAGTTATACTGATGCTAGGCTGATATGACGATCATCAACAAGATAAAATAAATAAAATTATTGCATATTTCACAATGCATGAATAAAGTATAATAAAGTATATCCAGACAAAATGATAGTGAAACTATCAAGATAAAAATCTCATCACCGCAGATCTCAAGATTATGTACAGCAAGTGGAAATTATCTGGTATGTAAGAGCTTCACTACAATTCTCCCATAGTTATTAAGTAAATAGAGGAAAACAAATATTAGAATGTAGCAATACATCCAACTCTACTCGCTCATCCCTGAAACGACTCCAATGTTACCAGTACCAACTATCTAATCTAATAATCAATCACATTTGATGAGCACCCAAGTTAATAAGAGAAAACATAAAGCCTTGAGTCAGACAACAGTATTGTATTAGCGAAATGATAATTTACAGTTACATTTGAAATTATGTATCTAGACAGGTTTAACTCATACATGTCCTTTCACTGCAATCAAAGAGTTAGTGCATATTAACCAAGTAAAATAAGCTACTCAACTAAATACACAACGTATGATACAAATCCTGGTAGAATAATCTTCTAGCCCACTATATCGACTCCATTCTCCATCCTCTTCTACAGAATCATATAGGTGATGAACTACCCAAAGAAAGTGTACAAGGACATTCATAGCAACCATAACAAATAAATCATAACCACCACCTTCTAAAGCCATGAATACATTGATAACTTGTAAGACCATCCTAGCTAATGTCAGGGGCTAATGGAAAACTCTAGTTCTAATCAAAATTTCATGTCTCCACTGACACGTTGCCCCCACTGGCACTAGAACCCACTGTGCATGGTATATGACCATCACTTCCGAGCCTAATGGACGTTCCTATATTATTCCTACTTTGAGTTAAGCAAGAGCACCACGAGCTATCAATGGTTACTTGGCACTTTCAAGTAACAACACGCCTCGATTCACTAATTTGGGCCCACTCCCAAACCAGTTCGTTATTTCCCGAGCTGCATATTACATACCTTTTATTTCACTCCCCAATGCCCACTGAGTAGTCTAATTGAAGAGTTGCACTCCAGTATGCAAAATAATTTAATCACTACCTCCAGTACATACTAAAGACTACCTAATTTGATTCCTTGAATCATACTCCCCAACGTGTCGTCTCATCAACCTTGGCTTTCCTTCGAAGTTGCTTTGCTTTGAGTACTCCACCCTTTCGGAGTCACTCTCCTTAGTATGTCTTGCCTCTTTGAAGTCATTTTGCTTCAAAGAATAATTCCAAATATTGAAACATGTCATTTTGAAGTTTCAGAGTACACCACTTCTAGCTTCGAAATACTTGCTTTCGGATAATCAACTTCTAACCTCGAAAATGCCTTGCTTTGAAGATACACTGCCTTAAAACACCTTGTATCAAGCTTTAAAGCGCTTCTTCTTAGCTTCAAATTCTTCCAGAGTTTCTTTGCTTCGAATGCTAGTTTAAAATTTCACTACTTTGATCCTCAGCCTAAAGCTAGCTGGTTCGAATTGAAACTTAGTCCCTAAGTCATTTTGAATCGTTACCTCATCCTATTGCTTAGCTTCAAACCTATTGGACTGCTTTAAGCCAATAGGTTTTAAGCCATTGGGTTGATCCAAACTCTCTTTCTTATGTTCTGAGTAATAATAAAAATCAGACAACCTATTTTAGACAATACAACGTATTCTATTTGCTTTGCTTCGAAGTCTCTACTTTCTCTCGAAACAAATCCACTTTTGCATTGATCCTTTGCGTATACTCGAAGCAGCAAGCTTCGATACTACATATTGTTTCGACCCAATGTGTTAACCCTGTTAAAACACAGTACAATGCAGATCGATCAAGTTTATTCAAGCAGGTCGGTCTGTTCTTTAAAGCATCGGATCGGTCTAGTCAAATCTGGATCGGGTCGGTTAGCATCACAGAACTGGGTCGGTCGGTTCATATATAAAGAATGGACTGGCGTACACATTTTCATGAGTGGGACCGTGGTTTTGTATACAAAGGAATATGAATAACACGTTTTATAAAAGTTATACACGTGAGCTGGTCGGTCCAATACTTTGCATGTTTTAATACATAAATGGGTCGGTCATCATTTATGCGGAAAGAACTGTTGTGTAATAATGAAGCTCACGTATTCCATGACAAAAGCAACAGCGTGTGTTGACTATCCAGTATTGATGCGTAAGAATACTGCATGGAATGTGCGTGGACCGGTTGCTATGTATGTGTTAGAATGAATGTCTTTATTTTGGTCAGTCCATCTATCTTGCATTTGACAACGTGTTCCCCAAACAATGGCAATACAGTTCGAAAGTCCAAAAGCTACTTAGCATATGTGTTCTTACGTAAAGCAGCCTATATACATCATTTGTGTGTTAAAATATGACTCAAATGTCATAAACGCAAATGAAAGTTCTAGAATGCCGAATATGTGTTTACGTCAACAAAGAACATGTATATTACACGAGCCGATATCCAACGCATAAAGCAAATTTTGAATCGTGCAAAAGACAACATGGCAGAAGAAGTATAGATGTGATAGTAATTAAATATAATAATTTGGGTTAGCTGCTAATTGGACTACAAAGTGCATGGTAAATACACGTGAAGCTTCTCAAACGGCTCAGTCATATGCTTGCCATGTGGACCAGGCGTAAAGCTCAAAACGGATCGGGTCAGGACACTCAACAGGCAATGGCACTTCAAGAGTAAACTGGCTCAGGCACATAATATACACGGTGGCACAATGGTAATAAAATGGCTCAGTTCCTTTTTTGTCTTATATGGATCGGGATGTTTAAATGAAACTGGATCGGGGTCAGTGCTTTTCAAAGATAATGGGTCAGTACTGTTATTCACAAATTGGATCGGTCATATAATAAGTGGAGCGGTACTGCCCCGGTCCAAACCACGGCCGATCCAAACCACGCCCGATCCAAGTCTATCCCGATCCAAACTACACAGCAGTGGCAGAACCGTAAATATTGGACCATGAAGCTGTACACAGCTGTAAAGTGGACCAGTGGCATTTCTGTAAATAAGGTTTAGCCCGAGCCAGATCTATGCCCGAGCCAAACCCTGCACTCCGTAATTACAAAACTGTCATCGCCTCCAAACTTCTTCTATAAATAGCCCCTTGCTCCACAATTCAAGGGACGGATTCCACTACCCCAAAGGGCTGCCTAAACCATTCCTACACCACTCTAAAGCTTCCAAAAACTTCATTAATGGCGGTCAAACTTCTCTCCTTCTTCCTCCAACATGAGATGGATCTTATCTTCTCCAAGCACCATTAATTCACGCTCTGATCTACTCCAAGTGATCTCCAATCGCCATAGCTTCCCCATAATGCACGGATCTAAAATCATTTTTATGATGGAACCAAGGAAAATTATATAATTACGCAATCCAATCCGTTCCTTCTTGGATCAAAGTGCGATCTAAAGCGGAAAGAGAGCGATAAGTGGAGGATTATCACAAAAGTGGTCAAGTTTAATTGATGCGATGTATGAGATGATAAAATTTGTAATTCTCTCCATAATGATGAAAAGTGATTGAAAAGTGGACATAGATTCATAGCGAGTCGAGGCACTATAAAAATTCCTTTGTCTTCTTATTACTTTTTACTTTTGTTTTGTGTTCGTGGCTCCACAATTTCATATCATTTATTTGGTGACGTGCTTTTTCTAGCATCATTTGGTGTTTGACTATTTTCGATTCCAACATTTGGCGCCTGCCGTGGGGCCGCATTCGCATCTCCTTTCTTCACATTGAAGTTCTAAGTCTACTTCTACCATAGATTCCTCAAATCTAAGATCTAGGCCAATCGACGAATTATCTACCAAATTCAAGGCCTTATTCGAGATCATGGAAAAGTCTAATAAGACCACTACAAATACCATGGTAGAAGCTGATAATGTTGTTAATGAAGAAACACCGCTCGCAAATCGCTTTGAAGTTGGCTAAAATTCTGAGAGCCGAGCCGGTGTGACCAGAAAAGAATTAAAAGTCGCTATTGCCAATGTCAACAACCGAATGAGTGCCTCTACTAAAATGATGATGGAGAAACTTGATGCCATTCTTAACGCTTGATCAAATCCAACCCCTCCAAAAGTACATGAGGATCTTGAAGAGAATGATAAATCGCCCGCTTCCGATTATAACCACAATGACAATATGGAAGATGATTATGATTGGGCAAGTGACAGGGACGATGCTAACATCGAAGAATTGAGATCAAAAGCTAAGAATCATTCTGATGTGGATGTTCGAAAGGTCGCTAACCCTACCATGGGGGCACCCCCTCGTCGAGAAGGCAAAGCACCCAAGCCCTCTAATTGAGATCGTATGCCTAGGCGAACATATAGTAAAGAGCCCAGTTTCACAGAGCTCCATAACACTGAAGAATACATCTCGGATATGATAGAACGAGCCATGAAAAAGAATCAAGCTAGCAAAGACGACGAAAGATAATGGGACTTCTCCCCCGATAGGACCTCGTTCACCGAAAGGATCCTCGAAGCAGAATGCCCAAAGAAATTTAATCCTCCAACTTTGCCTCCATACAACGGCCTCGTTGATCCCAACTACTTCCTATTCAAATATGAGTGGCATATGAGAGCAGCTAAAGCGACTGATGAAATGTGATGCACCTACTTTCCCCTTTATCTAGAAGGTGTCGCGTCATTATGGTTCACAAAGCTGCCACCCAAATCCATAGACCATTTCTCCGACCTAACCAAAAAGTTCAAGGAGCAGTTCCGCTTGTATGCTACGAAAGCTAAGGACACTATAACTCTCTCGGCAATGAAGCAGAAGCCAGGGGAAACTGTCAAAGCCTTCCTCAGTCGATCCAATATTGCCTTGTCTGAAGTAAGGAATCCGAAACCGTGCATAGTCCTCATGGCTCTACTCGATGCTATAGACAAAACAAGTGAATTCGGAAGATGGATGAAGATGAAGGAACCGACTACGCTCGACAAGCTCTATAAGAAAGCGGAAGAGTACATGAGAGTGGACGATAATCCTTTACCTCTTCAGATCATTGGTGGTAACCAACTCCTTGAAGCTCCTAAAAGTGCAGCTAATAAATCTAATCAGAAGAATACGCAGGGGCGGAAGCGAGCCAACAACGGAAATGACAACAAAGCTAATAAAAAGTTTCGTCCTTTTGACTCGTCTGATTTAACACCTCTGAATGATACTCCCGAGAACATTTACCTTGCCACAAAGGATGCAGAAGATTATCCAGAGCCCCGGCCAATGAGAATGACTGATCATCTGACCAAATCTGGTACGTTTTGTCGGTATCACAATCAGCTAGGCCACAACACCAACAAGTGTAGGCAACTGAGATCGTTGATCGAAGAGCTGATCAAGAAAAACAGTTTGCAGCAGTATGTGAAAAATTCTCAAGATGGAAATCCTTCCGCGACTACCCAGGGGCAAGGGGCATCAAATGATCAATCCGGTCTAAGCAACATAGCTTCTGCTCACACTATACCAAGACTGATAATCAACTGGTGACCGTTGATGATGATCTAATATCCACAGCTCAAAATAAGCGATCTCTATCGCATTTGCTTTACTTCTCGCATTACTTTACTTTCCGCTATGTTCTACTTTCCTGTAAATAGTCTGTAATGATTTACATGCAGTGTACCAAACAATAGCTCTATGAATGAAGTATTACCTGCCTGTATAAATCTCTGACTTGCCAAATTTATACGAAAATTTGCTAACAGACAATTTCTCATTACAGGCTATCCGACGAGCGCTTGCTTCCGCACAACCCAACGAAGTGAGACAACCCAGATAACACCAATTTGATGGTAGATCGAGAAAGCCCCAACGAGTTAAATACACAATAAAGCAGCAAGCAGTCTCGGATTCAAAACCTCGTCCCCCAAAGGTTCGCGGGAGTCTAGGGCACGTTAGTCAGGCAGCGATCACTTACCAAAGTTAAGTGACTCCGACCGATGACTGACGTTTGCTCTGCGGATCGATGCAACCTTCACATTACCTCATGGTTCATGGAGGTCCAGGTGCTTCAGCCGGGCAGCGATCACTTACCGCGTTAAGTGACTCCGACCGATGACTGACCATCGCTCCGTGAATCAACCTTCACCTTACCTCATGTTTCATGGAGGTTCAGGATGCTTCAGTCGGGCATCGATCACTTACCAAAGTTAAGTGACTCCGACCGATGACTGGCCACCGCTCCGTGAATCAACCTTTGCCTTTACCTCATGGTTCATGGAGGTCCAGGTGCTTCAGCCGGGCAGCGATCACTTGACAAAGTTAAGTGACTCTGACCGATGGCTGATGCCCGCTCCGTGGATCAACCCAACCTTACCTCATGGTTCATGGAGGTCTAAGATGCTTCAGTCGGGCAGCGATCACTTACCAAAGTTAAGTGACTCCGACCGATGACTGATCACCACTCTGTGAATCAACCATCACCTTTACCTCATGGTTCATGGAGGTCCAGGATGCTTCAGCCGGGCAGCGACCACTTACTGAGTTAAGTGACTCCGACCGATGACTGATCACCGCTCCGTGAATCGACCTTAACATTTACCTCATGGTTCAAGGAGGTCCACGATGCTTCAGCCGGGCATCGATCACTTACCAAAGTTAAGTGACTCTGACCGATGACTGATCATCGCTCCATGAATCAGCCTTAACCTTTACCTCATGGTTTATGGAGGTCCAGGATGCTTCAGCCGGGCATCGATCACTTACCAAAGTTAAGTGACTCCGACCGATGACTGATCACCGCTCCGTGAATCAACCTTAACCTTTACCTCATGGCTCATGGAGGTCCAGGATGCTTCAGTCGGGCAACGATCACTTACCGAGTTAAGTGACTCCGACCGATGATTGATCACCGCTCCATGAATCGACCTTAACCTTTACCTCATGGTTCATGGAGGTCCAGGTGCTTCAGCCGGGCAGCGATCACATACCAAAGTTAAGTGACTTCGACTGATGACTGATCACCGCTTCGTGAATCAACCTTAGCCTTTACCTCATGGTTCATGGTGGTCCAGGTGCTTCAGCCGGGCAGCGATCACTTACCAAAGTTAAATGACTCCGACCGATGACTGATGCCCGCTCCGTGGATCAGCTCAACCTTCACCCAAAGGTTTGCGGAAGTCCAGAGCACCTCAGTCGGGCAGCGATCACTCACCAAGTTAAGTGACTCCGGCCGATGACTGATATTCGCTATGTGGATCGATGAAACCTCACCCCTCACCCAAACTTTACGGAAGTTCGCACTACGAAACGATGCGATAACCAAGAATCATTTCCATAAAGAAAGCAATTTCTCTATAGGAAAAATCAACAATGCTCGATGAGCTTCATCATTTTGACTCAGTCAACAAGAGAAGACAAAACGTTGGATTAAAATGACCTCTCCAAAACACGGGGCATCCAATGGAATCTCCAACGTCAAAGCTGATCAACAATGTAAACAAACTTTGAGCAGTAAAAATCTCTTCCTATAGCGAAGTCTGACAATAACCTCCAAAGCCGGGGTACCAATAATCAAAAACTTCTCTGAAGAGAAGCAGAGAATAATCTCTAATACATATTTCTCAAATGAAAACTATCAGATACCATCATTAAGTCATTAAAATGACAATGTTTGAAATCCATAGTCGGCTCTAATTAATTAGCAGATTTTAAGCATTAAGTGAGAATTTGAATTTGAATATCGTATTTGTACAGATAATATTCAGTGAGTTATAAACCGCTGAGTAGGGCAATTCTGTGTAGATATTTTATTCAATTCAAAACAAAATTCGCCATAAATCATTCTCTGATGATTACCTAATCCACTATCGATATGGACAGTCGATGGTGAGTATAAGTCCAAAATCGTGCAATTGCTTATTTTGAATACAGAACATGTAAAGTGAAGCATATGAATTCAAAGCCTGGTCCACCATAGAGAAACAAAAAGCTATAACTGGATATCATTGCAAAATATATCAACAACAATGTCTATTTTGAAGCCTGCATTTCTCACAAGCAAAAAATACAAGCTTCGAGGGGCAAATGTTAACCCTGTTAAAATACAGTACAATGCGGATTGATCAAGCTTATTCAAGCAGGTCGGTCTGTTCTTTAAAGCATCGAATCGGTCTAGTCAAATCTGGATCGGGTCGGTCAGCGTCACAGAACTAGGTCGGTCATTTCATATATAAAGAATGGACCGGCGTACACATTTTCATGAGTGGGACCGTGGTTTTGTATATAAAGGAATATGAATAACACACTATATAAAAGTTATACACGTGAGCTGGTCGGTCCAATAATTTGCATGTTTTAATACAAAAATGGGTCGGTCATCATTTATGCGGAAAGAACTGCTGTGTAATAATGAAGCTCACGTATTCCATGACAAAAGCAACAGCGTGTGTTAACTATCCAGTACTGATGCGTAAGAATACTTCATGGAATGTCCGTGGACCGGTTGCTATGTATGTGTTAGAATGAATGTCTTTATTTTGGTCAGTCCATCTATCTTGCGTTAGACAACATATTCCCCAAACAATGGCAATACAGTTCGAAAGTCCAAAAGCTACTTAGCATATGTGTTCTTACATAAAGCAGCCTATATACATCATTTGTGTGTTAAAATATGACTCAAACGTCATAAACGCACATGAAAGTTCTAGAAGGCTGAATATGTGTTTACGTCAACAAAGAACATGTATATAACACGAGCTGATATCCAACGCATAAAGAAAATTTTGAATTGTGCAAAAGATAACATGGCAGAAGAAGTATAGATGTGGGACACGTGGACTAGTAATTAAATATAATAATTTGTGTCAGCTGCTAATTGGAATACAAAGTGCATGGTAAATACACGTGAAGCTTCTCAAACGGCTCAGTCATATGCTTGCCACGTGGACCAGGCATAAAGCTCAAAACGGATCGGGTTAGGACACTCAACAGGCAATGGAACTTTAAGAGTAAACTAGCTCGAGCACATAATATACATGGTGGCACAATGGTAATTAACTGGCTCAGTTCCTTTTTTGTCTTATATGGATTGGGATGTTTAAATAAAACTGGATCGGGGTATTAATAAGGCAAACTGAATTGGTGCTTTTCAAAGATAATGGGTCAGTACTGTTATTCACAAATTGGATCGGTCATATAATAAGTGGAGCAGTACCGCCCCGATCCAAATCCTGCACTCCGTAATTACAAAACTGCCATCGCCTCCAAACTTCTTTTTTAAATAGCCCCTTCCTCCACAATTGTAGGGACCGATTCCACTACCCCGAAGGGCTGCCTAAACCATTCCTACACCACTCTAAAGCTTCCAAAAACTTCATTAATGGCCGCCAAACTTCTCTTCTTCTTCCTCCAACATGAGATGGATCTTATCTTCTCCAAACACCATTAATTCACACTCTGATCTACTCCAAGTGATCTCCGATCGCCATAGCTCCTCCTTAATGCACGGATCTAAAATCATTTTCATGATGGAACCAAGAAAAGCATATAATTACGCAATCCAATCCGTTCCTTCTTGGATCAAAGTGCGATCTAAAGCGGTATGAGAGCGATAAGTGGAGGATTATCACAAAAGTGGTCAAGTGTAATTAATGCGATGTATGAGATGATAAAATTTGTAATTCCCTCCATAATGATGAAAAGTGATTGAAAAGTGGACGTAGATTCATAGCGAATCGAACCATTATAAAAATTCCTTTGTCTTCTTATTACTTTTGTTTTGTGTTCGTGGCTCCACAATTTCATACCATTTATTGGTGACGTGCTTTTTCTAGCATCATTTGGTGTTTGACTATTTTCGGTTCAAGCACAATGCGAAACGAACCTAAAAATCTAAACCATTTTAGATTTATTTCGATCTGCTCCGATCACCACTGACCGCTTGTGATCATCATCTTTTATCATCCTTCAGCTCCTAAAAATATGGACTAATACATTAGATCAAGTATAAAAAATCATTCAATCCATTTAGCAATGGTTTAAATATTATCATCCATTATCACTCAAACATGGATAGGCCAATCATAATCATAAATCTATCAATAACCATGAATAATCATTCACAAAATACATTGGATCTTACATATTTATCATCAGTTTTTAAATTCGATTATTATAAGTGTAATCTATTAGACCTAGCCAAGTTTAAAATTGAATTTAACTTAAGGGGGATGAAAATCAACTAACAATACATGATCCAATATAAACTTGTGAATGATCATTATTAGTCGCCAAATTCTTTGAACCTATGAATTTAGGTGTTGTTCCAATTCGGAAGGCCAACAAATTTTTTTTTGGTGGATTTAAGGGAATGATTTGTTTAGGGTTGTTGAGAGAATAAAAGGAAAATTAAAAGTGAATCTCTACAACTCTTGTTTATAGCCAAAGATGAATAGATGATTGGGATAGCTCATTCACCATATTAGCACTTCTCTAAATCTAGCTAACCATTTTTAAAACTTAAACTACCATTTCTCTTAAACAACCAATCTGTTTTCAATTGGATCACGCTATGAAATGAGAAACCATCATCCAAAAGCAATGAGATAAATTAGAAAATCTAATTTCGTTCCTATCAAAAATTATAGTTGAAACAACAATTTTCAAGGGAAAAATGGCCACAAAAGAATTCAAAAAAAGTTGTGGATATGTAAAACTTCCTAAAGAACCATATCCCAAAATATTATAATGTACGACCACATGTAAATCAAATAGGCGATTTTACGATCCCCCGATACGTGAAGCACATATCATTACATTCTCTCCACCTTTTGGAATTTCGCCTTCGAAATCACAGACAAACATAACCAAACATGGTATTTTGCATGCCAACTGCTCAAAAGCAACAATCTTATCTCCTAATCTAACAAGAGAACACACAAGAATAACCAAGCATGTAGAATTCTAATAGTATAAGACAAAATGATGTAAGTGGATATGATAAATAGGACATACGACCTATAGAGCTTTGGATACATCTTTTTTACACTCTCCTTCGTTTTCCATGTACAATCATCATCATTCTCTCTCCATTGCTCCTCAACTAAATTAACTACCTTCCTTCTAAGTTGTTTTGTATTGCTCCCTATAACATGAAATGGATTATAAGATATTTATACTTCTTGTCCCACGTTTATATCTTTAAGTTGATCTAGCCCAACCATAATACACGAGTCATGCACAAATTTCCATAGACAAGAGACATAAAAAAAATGTACACACATGCCATCTTCTAGGTTGATCTGCTTTATAAGCTAGCTTTCTTATTCTCTCAGTAATTGGAAAATGGTTTAACAAATCTAGGTGCTAATTTTTTTCTTCTTCCAAACTAAACAACTCTCTTTAAAGGGAAAACCTTTACAAATATTAAATCTCCAATAAGAATGCCATGTTTTTTCCTCTTATCAACATTACTCTTTTATTGATCATAAGCAGCCTTCATTCTTTGTCAAATGACCTCATTCTTTTCCAATGTTTCACGAAATATATCTGGACATAAAATTAATATTTCATTGACTTCCAACCAATAAGAAGGTGCATTACTGGGTATCTTATATAAAGCCTCATTTGGTATCATACCAACACTCTATTGGTAATTATTATTATAAGAAAATTCAACCATATGTAGGTGGTTATCTCAAGATCCATCAAAATCAATGATATAAGCTCCAAGAAGGTCTTCCAATATCCCATTAACACTCTTAGTTTGACCATTGGTCTGAGGACGGTAAATTATACTAGGATGCAACTTTGTACCTAGCATATTTTCAAGGCTCTTCCAAAATCCACTAGTATAAAGAGAATATTTGTCACTTATAATGCTTTTGAGAACAACATGGAATCAAATAATCCAATTTTCATATGACTTAACCAGGTTACACACCGATCCGATTGAGTTGACGGGGATGAAGTTGCTCTCTTGTTTGGCCTTTTCCCAACTACTAATGTACTCTTATATCTTATTCTGGTCCTTGGCAATCCATCAATAAAATCCATGGATACTTATTTCCATTTTCGTATAGAAACTTCCAATAATTGTTGTAATCCACTTGGTTTCTTTTGCTCGGCATTTACCAACTGACAATTCATACACTTAGAGATGAAATTTTTGATATCCTTTTCATCCCTTCCCAGTAGTTATTCCATATCATAATTTGATACGTCTTATTACGAATTGGATTTTAGAGGGGTGAAATTCCCTTAAATCTTCAATTCTAAGCTCATCAACATATGGAACATATAATTTAGCACCCCGTATTTTCTGAGAATATTAAATTAACAGATTAAAGAGTACTTAATTTTAGAAGAAGAATTAAGTAAAACGGATTGCGCCTTGCGTTCGTCTCGAAATTCTGCTTGAGACAGAGCCCGAGTTTGCGTAAATCGGACACCGTATAAAGAATTTATAAGCTTAGAAGTTTGTATACGCCCAAGGAAGTATATATATACATATAAAGTAATTCCAGAAGTCAAAACAGGGTTCAAATCTCGAATTTGGGTCAAAGCAGGCTGAGCGGGAAATTTCCCGCTCAGAGGTGTCGACCACTCCCAGGGGGAATCAACATAGGTGTCGACCCCCTATAGGGGTGTCGACATAGGTGTCGATCCGCCTATAGGGGAGTCGACCACTGTTGGCCCAGATCTGGCCGATGACGTGTTTCGCCACATGTCGCTTTCTAATTCGCTGTGTGACGTGGTATTCTTATCTGGATGATTCTGATGACTTCTAGACTAATCTGAAGGCTCTAAATCTCCGTATACACCTATAAAAAGACCCCTAAACCTATTGTTTTCTCCACACGAATTCATAGGCGTTTATATGCTGCTAAAACCTGAAGTGACCTAGCCTCCACCTTAATCGATCAAATTAGAGTTTTCAAGTTAACAATCAAAGTCTACATCAAAAGAATAGCTAATCAAATTCAGAAATCAGTTCCTAGAATTCAAGACTGTTCTGTAATTTGTGAGTTCATGTTAATTTTAGAAATAAAATTTAATTGTGATTCTGACATTGTAATAAATCTGAATCTGAGATTATACCTATTTCTGTCTATCTTTCTATATCCGTTGGATCTATCTCATTGATATTATTATGTCCATTCTTTACCTCTTCTTTCCTTCTTCCCTTTTTTTATAGCCAGGTTACTGCGAGCCTGAGCCAAATCTTAAAAGAGATGAACATACGTTGGGAAAAATTGGACATAATATATGATTTGGACATGGCCAGCGCTAAAATTGGGAAAAGTATTAAATTATGTATAATTGGGCATAACTGATTTGTAACTGATTTGAGGACATAACACATGTTGTATTTAAAACATTAAGTGTATCGAACATATGACTTGAGATTTGAGGCATAAAGTACATTGGACATATGACTTGGGATTTGGGGCGTAAATTGAACTGTAAACATGTAATGCATAGTACATGTTGTGGTTTAAGACCTAAAATTGGGGCATATATATATGATACTTTATGACTTGGAACAAGGAGATTATTGTGTATAGTGATGTATGGCTTAGGCAAGAAAACCTATAGTAAGATAGGGATAACTGTTATTTGTGAACACGCCTAAATTAGGATTTTGGGTAATTGGCATGCACTATAATTAAAGGCTTTAAATTGGCATAGATTATACTGTGTATCATGATTCGGGGTTTTTGGAGAATATTTTATACAGTGCAATATGACTAAACCTTAGGGCATGTGTTATATTATGAATTATGACCATAATTTTGGGCAAGTAAGTTTATAGGCTTAATTTATGACTAGGCGAGATATATTAATGGAACTTTAATGTTTAATTTGTTAAACTGACTAATATGCTGAAATCTTTTGAAAGTGATTACTGTAATTGGAAAGCCTACGATGTAGATGAATAAATTCACATAACTAGCTTGAAGTTGGAATAATCTGTAAATGAACCAATTAGTTAAGATAAACATGCCGAGACACGAGGTTAGACTCCATTTGCGGTAGAAACCTGCCCGGAACCAACCGACCTAAGTAGTAACCGCAAATGGTTAGTATAATGTGAGAGGTCGTAGGCATAACTAAGAAATGCTTAGACACGAGGTTAGGTCTGGCTTGTGTTAGAAGTCTGCCCGGAACCGCCCAGCACATCCAGCGGCCGCAAGCTATCGACCTAATGTGAGAGGTTTGTGCATTAATAATTAATTAATGTTGATCAAAGATGAATATGATACCTAAAACGTGTTAGGCTGACAGGGTTAAGTTAAAACAAGAGAGCAACACTTAACCAATGTAACAAGATGCATGGAAGGGTTAAGTTAAAACAAGAGAGCAACACTTAACCAATATAACATGATGAATGGGGAGGGTTAAGTTAACACAAGAAGGAAACACTTAACCAATGTAACATGACAAGTGGGTGGGTTAAGTTAACTTGAATTGACTGATGACACTTAACCAATACAACATGATGAACGCGTGGGGTTAAGCTAATAAGAAACACTTAACCAATGTAACTTGATGAACGAATGGGGTTAAGTTAATGGGAAATACTTAACCAATATAACATGATGAATGAACGAGGTTAAGTTGATAGGAAACACTTAACCAATCCAACATGATGAGTGAGAAGGATTAATAAGAAACACTTAACCAACATGACATGATGAGTGGGTGGGTTAAGTTAACTTGAATGGACAACACTTAACCAATATGACATAATGTGTGGGAGGGTTAAGTACATATCCAGTTGGTGGGTAATATAAGTAAATATAGGCCCACAAACTTAACCATTAAGTAAACATGTTTGAATGAGTGGGAGGGTTAAGTACATATCGGGTTGGTGGGTAATATTAGTAAATATAGGCCCACAAACTTAACCAGTAAGAAACCCTATTAACGGGGACCCATTTCAGCAGTAACCCACAAAGATGTATCAATGTACCCTGAAACTAGGCAGGGTGGGGGCACGTTTACTTGGCTGATTATAAGCGATCAAAATAGCGGCAGGGGGTACATCAATGTAGGCTCCGACGGATTACGGGCATGCACGTACTTCGGAGTGGGAAAAAGTAGGCACTGGGTACCAGTAGTTATACACTGTGCATCTTGAATCGTGTCGGGTTGCTATCATAAGGATTGATACACCTTATGGTGGGACCAGCACAGGGTATCTACACGTAGGAGAGGGCCGATTGACACAGACACATGGAACATTAATACAAGTAGGGAGCCAATCGATAGGGTAGTAAGGGTACATCTAACATCTTCATGGCAATTAGGCTGATTGGAGGTAAGATCCTCATACTAGATGTACACCTGAAGGCTATCACAATTGCGGGGATTGGGATCACGTTATCATATTATCATTTTACATAGACTACTAGTTGGGACACTAGTTAGGGGGTGCAGAGATATAGAAATCAGAATAGTAAGGTAGTAGCAAAGCAGAGAAAGAGTAGAAGTGCATTCAGTTTATCTTGCCTTATCATATCTTATGCAAATCTTAGGTTTTCTTGTTATCCATGTTACCACGGTATTGTCTTATATTCAGTTTATTCATGTCATGATGCTTTTGCCTATTTACATGCTGAAAGTCACTGGACTTACCATACTTATGTCTGATCTAGTTTTTTCGCCTCTTTTCTTCCGTTTCCACCCCCCCAAGGTTCACAGGGAGGAAATATTACCTCTTAGCTCAGTTTTCTTTCCAAGCTTGAAGATAGTGGATGTATTGCTTTGGACTCTCTCTTCCACTGCTATGGCAAGTTCATGCTTTATTAGGGAATATCATTGTTATTTTTATGCTTCTTTTATACTTGGAAGTTTTGAATCAAGGCAACAGTTTTATGTATTACTTTTAAGTATGATTGAGACAATTGTTGTAAAATCTTGACTGAACCACATAGTTTATAAAATGACTTTATTTTCCACTGCTTTATTTGTCTGTCTTGTAATTTACCTGCATCTTTTACCTAAAACGCTCCACCGAAGTTAAGGCATTCCCTTTGTGAGTGACCTTAACGGAGGTGGGGTGCTTCACTTGGTATCAGAGCCGAAGGTTACCGGATCAGATAAAAGATTTGAAAAAATATTTTCAAAACGGTTTTAAAACACACATTTTTTAAAGAAAAAGTTTTGTTTTAAAGGCATATTCCCCAAAGCCATATGCATTAACTTTTGATCCTTTATTTGAATCCTTGTTTTCCTTCTTTACTGGGTCTCCGGGGCTCTTGGCTTTCTGGAGGGTAACCTCATCCCGGCATGGTACTGTAGGCTTGATGAGACTATGACACCTGTCAAAGGGCGTAGAAATGCCCAACTTCCATATATAGCCGCAGTAGTTTCACCCGCGGCTAATTTTCTTTCAAGCTTTGTAAGGTTTTCCATGCGATGGAGGAAGCTTTCAAGAGACTTGTCAACAAGTTACACAAAGATGACAAAGATGAGAATAAGGGGGTTTGGCTAAGGAACACAACCCAAGGATGATAACCTCATGGATATGGACTTGGTTCACGAAGGAGGAAAGAATAGAAAAATCTAAGACAAGAGGAAGTGTCATTATTATGGTATAACGGGTCATATAATTATGGACAAGGGCAAGAACAAAGTACAAGATTTTCTGAAGGGCAAGTGCATGCTCTCACTGCTAGCGTACTTGAGAGAGAGGTAGTAAAGCTTCGGTTGAAAAAGTTTAGTTTTCTTTTGATCATCCTATTAGTACTCTTCTGATTTTAGCGCTTCACATTCGTTTATATCTGCTTCCATAGTTGAGTCTCTGCACCTTAGTACTTGTATAGTAGAAGATCCCATTATTGTCTCAAATCCAATTGGTGGTTCGGCTCATTTATCTTTGATTTGTAAGGATTTGAGAATAGCTATATTCAGTATTGAGTTTAAGTGTAATGCTTATGTTTTCGGGTTTCATGGGCCATGGGTTGATTCTAGGCATGGATTGGTTAGCTAGTAATTGTGAAAGGAGGGTAGTTAGACTTTCGACTTGCCTCGGGAATACCCACGAGATTTCGTGCGATCCTAAGGGATTAGTTTGTCTTGGCTACCTAGAATCACTTGATGCATTTGTTGACGATTTGCGATCCGTTGGAGTAGTCCATGAGTATGCAGATGTTTTTGATTAGGTTAGGGGTTTATCCCCTAAAACGAGAGATAGACTTCCGCATATATCTAGTTGACAATGCAAAACCAGTTGCATTACCTGTACGAGACATGAATCCAAGGGAAAGGAAGGGCTCAGTAAACAAGTAAAAGTGTTACTTGAAAAAGGGTTCATAAGGCGAAGTATTTCTGAATGGGGTGCTCTAGTCGTTTTCGTTATAAAGGCAGATGATTCACTTCGCTTGTGCATAGACGATATTTTGGAATGAGGAAGAACATGCTTTGCATCTAAGGGAAGTCTCGGATACCCTACAAGCGCATCAACTTAAGGCGAAGTTCTCCAAAAATGTCATTTTTGGAGAGAAGAAGTAAGGTTTCTAGGACATGCGGTGCCCAAAGAAGGTATAGCAGTAGATCCCGCAAAAGTAGTTGCGGTTTAAGACCGGAAGGTCCCAAGGAATGCAATAGAAGTAAGAAGCTTTCTTGGACTAGCGGGCTAATATAGGAAGTTAATTAAGGACTTTATGAATGTATCGACCCTACTTACTAGATTGACAAAGAAGAATCTAATCATCTTAGTATATACACTTGGTAACATGGTTAGCATCTGTTTATTTCCAAGAGATAGTTCTGCGAATGTTAGCATGACACGGCAGAAGTTGTAGTGCTAGGTATACTATAAGAAGAAAAGGTGAAACGAGAGGCGACAGTGAAATGAGTTCCAACGCATATTTTGGAAACAGAAATTAAGCTACGCAAATCATGAAGTTAAGATAGTCAGAGCAATATGGAATGAAGCTCAAGAAGATGCGACCTAGAAGACTGAAGACTAGATACGCGCATCATACCCTTTTTGAGGGTATATCCTTGATCTCTCTTTTTCTGTAAAGTTTATTTGCTAGTCTTTATCTTTTAAGTATATCCTCTCGATCCTATCCTCGATCCTTAGGTAGAAGCCAATGGATGTAAACATGTGTTTGAGACATTTTATCTTTGGTGGATGCAAGTGGATGTAAGTGTTTGCCAGTGGTTGCTCGTGGATGCATACACACACATTAGGCACTAGATCGGCTCCGTCACTTCCATATTGCATATGCATGAGTGAATTTATATATATATGTATTGAAACTTGATGTTTTATCATATGGATGTTGCATTTGTATGAATGATTGAGCACTCATGTAGAAGTTATAAAGTACGATTAGGAATAACTGCATACATGATGGACTCATGACACTAACATAAATTCGCATTAAGGAGGTCAACTGAATCAGTAGACCGCCTAATTTTGCATTATATAAGGACATAAAAACACACTACGCATATGTTCATGAAAAGCATTAGATACATTTTAAGGATAATGTATGCCTATGATTGATGGTTGAGTAGATGGATGTTGGATGGTAGGATATGCATTCTTCTTAATTTAGAGATTTCGGGGATGAAATCCCTTAAGGAGGGGAGAATGTAACACCCCGTATTTTCTAAGAATATTAAATTAACAAATTAAAGAGTACTTAATTTTAGAAAAAGAATTAATTAAAATGGATTGCGTCGTTGCGTTCGTCTCGAAATTCTGCTTGAGGTAGAGTCCGAGTTTGCGTAAATCGGACACCGTATGAAGAAGTTATAAGCCTTAGAAGTTTGTATACGCCCAAGGAAGTATACATATACATATAAATTAATTCTAGAAGTCAAAATAGGGTTCGAATATCGAATTTGGGTCAAAGCAGACTGAGCAGGAAATTTCCCGCTCAGAGGTGTCGACCCCCTATCGGGGTGTCGACATAGGTGTCGACCCCCCTATAAGGGAGTCGACCCCTGTTGGCCCAGATCTGGCCGATGACGTGTTTCTCCACGTGTCACTTTCTGGTTCGCTGTGTGACGTGGTATTCTGCTCTGGACGATTCTGATGACTTCTAGACTGATCTGAAGGCTCTAAATCTCCTTATGCACCTATAAAAAACCCCTAAACCTATTATTTTCTCAACATGAATTCATAAGGCGTTTATATGCTGTTAAAACCTGAAGTAACCTAGCCTCTACCTTAATAAATCAAATTGGGGTTTTCAAGTTATTAATCAAAGTCTGCATCAAAGGAATAGCTAATCAAATTCAGAAATCAAATCTCAGAATTCAAGACCGTTCTGTAATTTGTGGGTTCATGTTACTTTCAGAAATAAAATTTAATTGTGATTCTGACATTGTAATAAATCTGAATATGAGATTATGCCTATTTCTATCTTTCTTTCTATATCCATTGGATCTATCTCATTGATATTATTATGTCCATTCTTTACCTCTTCTTTCCTTCTCTTTTTATTTTTATAGCCAGGCTACTACCAGCCTGAGCCAAATCTCATAAGAGATGAACATACGTTGGGAAAAATTGGACATAATATATGTTTTGGACATGGCCAACGCTAAAATTGGGAAAAGTATAAAAATATGTATAATTGGGCATAACTGATTTGTAACTGATTTGAGGACATAACACATGTTGTATTTAAAACATAAAGTGTATCGAACATATAACTTGAGATTTGAGGCATAAAGTATATTGGACATATGACTTGGGATTTGGGGCGTAAATTGAACTGCAAACATGTAAGACATAGTAAATGTTGTGGTTTAAGACCTAAAATTGGGGCATATATATATATGATAGTTTATGAATTGGAAGAAGGAGATTATTTTGTATAGTGATGTATGGCTTAGGCATGAAAACCTATAGTAAGATAGGGATACCTGTTATTTGTGAACACGCCTAAATTGGGATTTTGGGTAATTGGCATGCACTGTAATTAAGGGCTATAATTTGTCATAGTTTATACTATGTATTATGATTGGGGGTTTTTGGCGAATATTCTGTACGGTGCAATAAGACTAAACCTTAGGGCATGTGTTATATTGTGAATTATTACCATGATTTTGGGCATGTAAGTTTATAGGCTTAATTTATGATTAGGCGAGATATGTTAATGGAAATTTAATTGATGTTTAATTTGTTAAACTGACTAATATGTTGAAATCTGTTCAAATTGAATACTGTAATTGGAAAGTGAAACACCCCACCTCCGTTAGTGTCACTCACAAAGTGAATGCCCTAATTTTGGTGGGGGTTTGTAAGTATAAGTCACAGATACACAAGACAGATATAAATACACATATTTTTAAACAGCGGAGATAACAGCAACTTTTATTTCATCAAAATACGTGTTACACAAACCATACCATAATTGTCTTACAATACTTCCAAAAACATTACATTTCCATAACTGTCTTGATTTCATAACTTAAAGAAGCATAAAAAAACATAAGTAAACTGCATAAGTCCCCATAGTTGCTATCCAAAGCCATAGTCCAAAACGAAAGAGATCCAAGCAATACATTCTCTCTCTTCAAGCTGGATATGAAACTGGTCAAGCTGCGGTATTCCCTCCCTGTGGACCTGGGGGGGGGGGGGGGGGAGGGGGAACGAAAGAAAAGAAGACGAAAGAAAAGTAGAGTCAGACATAAAGCCTGAGTAAGTCTAGGACTATTCAGTCTATGAATAAGAAAATGAGCATGATAAGTACAAACTGGAAATGGGAAAGCACCATAAACTAAGTTAAGTTGTCTAGAATCGAATACACTATTGTACCCCATACTAATCTCTGCACCCCCTATAAACTAGTTCCCATCTGGCACCCCACAATCAGGGTGAAGTGATCCTTTTTAATGATCGGCTCCTACTCGCATAGTTACATGTGTCTTACGGCCCCCGATGTTGTAGCTACCTATGCTGGTCCCACCATGGGGTGTATCAAGTCCCATGGTGGTGGCCCGACACAGTTCTAGAATGCACAGGTATACTACTGGTGCCTAGTGCCTAATTTTTCTGCGCCGAAGTGTGTGCACTCTCGCACCCCGTTAGAACCTACACTGCCGCACCACCGCCGTCGATTTGACCTCTTACAGTCAGCCCAGTAATCGTGCCCCACCCTGCCTAGTTCAGGGTATCCTGATACACCTTGTAGGGTTACTGTGGAAAAGGGTCCCCCGCTACTAGGTTTTCTATTTCTAGCCAATATGCTAAGTTGGTTAAGTGTTCTGTATAAACCTAACCCCCAATCAGTCTGTATAGTTTAGCATGTTATATTTGATTAAGTATTAATTCAATTTACTTAATCCTATCAATCCCGACTCAGCCTTAATTGTCTTATTAAAGCCACAACCACTCACATTAGACAGGTATTGTTGTGACTGCCTGTTGCCGGTTGGGTCCGGGCAGTCTTACGTCACAACTCAGTCTAACCTCGGGTCTTTATTGGGCTCAATGCTTTACCACCCACATTGGATAGGTATTGTTGTGACTACTGGACAGCCGGGCGGGTCCAGGCAGGTTTATGTCACAACGCAATCCAACCTCGGGTTAAGCATGTCGTATTTTCTAAGTTTACATATTTTGTCTCTTTTTCTTTTATATGTAAATATTTGCGGCCCATTATTCAAATTCATTATTCTTGGGTATAATAATTTATACCATTTAAAATGTCATGAATCGTTGGCATGTGCTAAACATGCCAACACATATATTTTAATTTACCACTACGTATTCCCCCGTTTGTATGTAATAATATAACATATGTTGGGCTTCAACATTTTAGCCCAACTTAGTCACATAAAAAGGGGAGGCTTAGAACATGATGTATATATATTCTAAGTAACATCAAAAAGGGGTGTGTGGACGCATGAACTTGCAACACAACGGTCTAATTAACATAAATTAGGCACTTGTGAACTTGCATTGGAATAGCATAAAATCTTGACATAAAACATACCTAAACATGAATCATGGTTTTAATCTAATCACGTAAACTTTTATTTAAAATATGAATCTAACTTAATTATGTGCCACATATATTATCATATGTTTTCTAACAACAACCTAAGCCTAAAACATATTTTATTTGGGCATAAAGTTAAACATGAACCAGCCATGTTCATAAAGTCAACACAAGTTCACAAAGATGCTTACTTTTGTCACTAATACAAAAGTATGGTTTTCACTTGAATCATGATGCCTATTCCAACATAAATTCATATGAATCATAATACCCAATTGGATCCGACTACACTAAAAACGATAATAAAAATATACATAGAAGGATCATAAATCATGTTGGCATAATAGTGAATCATATACTTGCATGAGTCTTAACTTGGTTGCAATGAAATATGTATAACTTCTCATTAACCATAACGTATAAGTATCAAATTTCCAACATAAGTTATATACTTGTATCGCAACTATTCGATAGAACCGATATCATGTTAATTACACTACCACATCCCAAATTCATTCATAGCAAATCATAGCAACATACAATTATGAATTAACAACATTATAATTAAAGTACAATCCCATTTCACAGATCAAGTCTCAATTATTCATTCACATCGGAATAGCACTCTACTTACAATGTATGACAAGTCTTGTATTCATGACTCTGAATTCTGAATTTGGTGATGCTATCCTTTGTTGTAGGCGTTGTTTTGATTTAGTTGTCGTGGCTTTAAGCTTTTGAATCAAATCCTAATCGTCTCTCAATTTGACGGCTATTCCTAGTCTTTCTTCAGCAGCATAACAGCTCCATACTTATTTTATTTGTGTGAATTAGGTGGAGTCTTAGGTCCTTTTTATAGAGTTTGTGAATTGATTAGAGCCGTCGATGGAGCCAATATTAATATAAGCCGTTCGTTTTAAAGAGAAACCAATCACGAGTTGACACATAAGCCCTAGTGACAAGACAAAGCCCAGAAATTCGGCCAAGCACAGACCAGGCCAGCCAGGAGGGGCTGGGTTCGACCTGGCTCAGGGGCCAGGTCGACTACCCAGTCGACACCAAGGTCGACTGCCCAGTCGACCTGGGTCTTGGGCGGGAAAATTCCCGCCCAGCCCAATCTGGGTCCGATTTTTGAATTTGAATTTGTTTTTCTGAACTGTTTCTGCCTGTTTGAATTTTAAACATAATTCTGAAACTTCCGAAGGTCATATCTCCCTCATACTGAGTCCGTTTTACGCAAACTCGGACTCTATCTCAAGCAGAATTCCGAGACGAACGAAAAGGCGTATTCCGTTTCCTTTAATTCTTTGATTTGAAATTAATTATACTTTAATTTATGAATTTCACTGTTATAGAATATACGGGGTGTTACAGAAAGCCTACGATGTAGATGAATAAATTGACATAACTAGCCTGAAGCTGGAATAATCTGTAAATGAACCAATTAGCTAAGATAAACATGCCGAGACACGAGGTTAGACTCCATCTGCGGTAGAAACCTGCCCGAAACCAACCGGCCTAACTAGTAACCGCAAATGGTCAGTATAATGTGAGAGGTCGTAGGCATAACTAAGAAATGCTTAGACACGAGGTTAGGTCTAGCTTGTGTCAGAAGTCTGCACGGAAACGCCCAGCACATCCAGCGGCCACAAGCTATTGACCTAATGTGAGAGGTCTGTGCATTAATAATTAATTAATGCTGATCAAAGATGAATATGATACCTAAAATGTGTTAGGTGGGTAGGGTTAAGTTAAAACAAGAGAGCTACACTTAACCAATATAACAGGATGCGTGGAAGCGTTAAGTTAAAACAAGAGAGCAACACTTAACCAATATAACATGATGAATGGGGAGGGTTAAGTTAACCCAAGAAGGCAACACTTAACCAATGTAACACAATAAGTGGGTGGGTTAAGTTAACTTGAATTGATTGATGACACTTAACCAATACAGCATAATGAGTGTGTGGGGTTAAGTTAATAAGAAACACTTAACCAATGTAACTTGATGAACGAATGGGGTTAAGTTAATGGGAAATACTTAACCAATATAACATGATGAATGAACGGGGTTAAGTTAATAGGAAACATTTAACCAATCCAACATGACAAGTGAGAAGGGTTAATAAGAAACACTTAACCAACATGACATGATGAGTGGGTGGGTTAAGTTAACATGAATGGACAACACTTAACTAATATGACATAATGTGTGGGAGGGTTAAGTACATATCGGGTTGGTGGGTAATATTAGTAAAAATAGGCCCACAAACTTAACCATTAAGTAAACATGTTTGAATCAGTGGGAGGGTTAAGTACATATTGGGTTGTGGGTAATATTAGTAAATATAGGCCCACAAACTTAACCAGTAAGAAACCTTAGTAACGGGGACCCATTTCAGCAGTAACCCATATAGATGTATCAAGGTACCCTGAAACTAGGCAGGGTGGTGCACGATTACTGGGCTGATTATAAGCGGTCAAAATAGCGGCAGGGAGTATGTCAGTGTAGGTTCCGATGGATTACGAGCGTGCACATACTCCGGAGTGGGAAAAAGCAGGCACTGGGTACCAGTAGTTATACACTGTGCATCATGAATCGTGTGGGTTGCTATCATAAGGATTGATACACCTTATGGTGGGACCAGCACAGGGTATCTGCATGCGAGAGAGAGCCGACTGACATAGACACATGGAACATTAATACAAGTAGGGAGCCGATCGAGAGGGTAGTAAGGGTATATCTAACATCTTTATGGCAGTTGGGCTGATTGAGGTAAGATCCTCATACTAGATGTACACCTGAAGGCTACCACAATTACGGGGATTGGGATCACATTATCATTTTAAACAGATTACTAGTTGGGACACTAGTTAGGGGTGCAGAGATATAGAAATCGGAATAACAAGGTAGTAGCGAAGCAGAGAAAGAGCAGAAGTGCATTCAGTTTATCTTGTCTTATCGTATCTTATGGAAATCTTAGGTTATCCATGTTATCACGGTATTGTCTTATATTCAGTTTATTCATGTCATGATGCTTTTTTCTTTTTACATGCTGAAAGTCACTGGACGTACCAGAATTATGTCTGACCAAGTTTGTATTTCCTCTTTTCTTCCGTCCCCCACTCCCCCCAAGGTTCACAGGGAGGAAATATTACCTCTTAGCTTAGCTTTCTTTCCAAGCTCGGAGATAGTGGATGTATTGCTTTGGACTCTCTCTTCCACTGCTATGGCTAGTTCATGCTTTATTGGGGAATATCATTGTTATTTTTATGCTTCTTTTATACTTGGAAATTTTGAATCAAGACAGAAGTTTTATGTATTACTTTTAAGTATGATTGAGACAATTCTTATAAAAGCTTGATTGAACCACATTGTTTATAAAATAACTTTATTTTCCGCTGCTTTATTTGTCCGTCCTGTAATTTACCTAAAACTTTTACCTAAAACGCTCCACCGAAGTTAAGGCATTCCCTTTGTAAGTGACCTTAACGGACGTGGGGTGTTTCATATAATATTCCATCTTTACAAAGCCAACCATTCTATTTGATCTTATTTTGCTTCATATCCTCTAATTCTACTCACATCTAAAGCTTTCCCATAACCTCTACAAATTTAGCACCCTGCTTTTGGTTAACACCAACACTTTCAATGAGAGTAGGTCTAATGGATAAACTTACCAACGTTTTATATTATAACTCTTTGTGTGGCTTGAAATCAAATCTAGACAGATATTTCAGTTGCTTCCATTCCAATAGCATAGCTTTTAAACAAGAATGCCTTGTACATAATGCATATTCAAGTGAATTACCTCTCCTTGGAGTATAGGAAATATCAAAATCATATAAATCCCTAAATTCCAATTATCTCTGTTGTTAAAGATTAAGATCATTCTATGAAAACATATTTTTCACAGACTTATGATCTGTGAATAACTCAAACCTTACTCCCAATAGGTAATGTCTGCACATCCTTGGAGCAAACAGAGTAGCAACCAACTCAAGATCATGAGTCGAGTAATTCCTTTCATGTAATTTAAGTTGTCCACTATCATAAGCAAATTAAATTCCCTTGTACATCAATAAGATCCTAACTCGGGACCACATGCATCCTTACAAACAACCACCCCTTTTATTCCCACTAGTATTAAACAACATAGAATTATCCCTAGGGATATGTACATAAGAGAGAGAGAAATTTTGGTATTTTGTTAACAATTTGTGGGGAACTTTCTAACCTTTCCATCAAAGTCAAAAAACCCTGCTCACACTTAGCATTCCATATGAAGGACGGGTTCTTCTTAGTTAGATCAGTCAACAACGTTGCCTTTAGAGAAATCCTTGATAAACCTTCTATAATATCCTACCAAACGAAGAAAACTTCTTACTTTTGAAGTCATGTGAATGATATCGACTTTGACTATATGGAATATGCAAGGTAGAGGTTTAACCAGTCCTGGTTAAGGAGGTCAATGTTTCCATATACATAGATGTTGTGAAATGGAACTGTGTTTTCATGTAATTGTGTTTTGAATTTAAGAAGAATAACTATTTGTAATCTCCAATCTACTGATTGGGAGTTCTTTTTTTGTTCTACGTTCAAGTACAAAAAATGCATATGATACTAAGAGAAATGGTTTTTCTTCCATTGATGATTTAGTGACATTTCAGAAGCCCGGTTTTCATGGTTTGTGTATGGCCATTTTGATGTCCCTGCTGCTGGAACTGTTAATTATTTTTATGAAAAAATAATGTATTGGTCGTGTTTTAATATTACAGAGATTGCCGCTTGCCAATGATGAAATATATTATTATACTTTTCATATCTTGAAAAGTATTAAACAAAATTTGTAGCATGTAGATTCTGAATGTAATGCGTGTTGTACGTTTTAGTTGAAGGATCACTGAAAAAAAATTCGAACTATATCCAACCATTCTAAGAGCATCTGAAACACTTTACTAATCACAATATCAGGACTCATAATATTACGATGTAATATTCATGGGGCAACCAACAGGTGGACTGCCAGCTTATTCAAGGGGCAACCAACGGGTGCTGACATGTAGATTTTGATGTCCCCACTTGCCAGCTTATGACGCTGATTTAATCAGCGCATAGCCATAAGGCATTGATTAAATCAGTGCATTATGGTCAAACGCTGATTTAATTAGCACCCACCATAAGGCACATAAATATGATGCCCTACCATAATCAGCATTATGTAATTGGCGTCGTAGTTTATTTGTTAAAAAATAAATAAAAGAAAATGACCCAATTTTTTTAACTCATTAGGAAGCCAATACAAATTATATAACATAAAATCTCAATTAATTACATACCGGGAGACAATATATCATGGCTACAGTAAATGGCATTGATAGGACATTGTACTCGGTTTGACTCAAACTACACACTTAACGATGTCTTTGTGATAACATAGTGCCATGTGACAACTCAATGAGTTGTCTTATTCATTCAGAAGGCATGTGAAGTACTGTCTTGTGTTTTTTGCTATTGTTTCCAACATAAACCATGTGCCATGTGACAACATGATGATTTGTCACAATAAGTCATAAGTCATGTGATGTACTGTCTTGTTTCTTGTGCTAAAGATTCCAACCTATACCATATGCCATGTGACAATGTTTTCAAGTTATTTCTTATATAAGCTAATAACCTTGCAAAAAATAGCACATGACAAAAAAACATTAAATACAACTTTGAGTTCATCATGGTTTCTCGAGTGCATGAAAACATTTGACAGTGATTCAGAGGAAGAATCTATCCTTCACCAGGAATCCGAAGAAATACAACAAGTTATCGACATATGTCATGAAGTTTTTGGTTCATCATCCAGAAAGCGAAACAGATCATACATGGTCATAAGTTTATAAATCGTAACCAAGCTTCATAACATCAATTTCTTATGCAAGATTACTTTATGACAACTGCACTTACGATCTAGATATGTTTTGAAGAATATACCGAAGGAAAAGAGAACCATTTCTAAGAATTTTTACAGGTATTCAAAATAATAAAAATACTTTAAGTGCAAACCTAACACAGGGATTTACCGTTGAACAGAAAACGATGGCCGTAATAAGAATGTTACCATATGACAATCCTGTAGATGCATTGGACGATGCATAACAAATAGAGGATATCACAAAACTCGAAACTCTAGAAATTTTTTGTCAACTTGTCATAGATGTCTATGGGACAGAGTAATTAAGGTCCTCGAGCGAAACTGATATTTTGCGCATTAAAGAAATGCACAAAAGCATAGGATGGCCAGGCATGTTAGGAAGTCTTGACTGTATTCATTGCGAATAAAAGAATTTCCCTAAGGAATATCAAGGTTCTTACACAACAAGAAAAAACAATTGGCCATCATTTTGGAAGTCGTAACATCGTACAATTTGTGGATTTGACATGCTTTCTTTGGAATGCTCGGTTCTAATAATGACTTAAATGTTATTGAAAGATCACAACTTTTTAATGATTTAGCTCAAGGTCAAGTACCTCAAGTAACATTTACTATTGAGAAAAATATGTACAATCATGGCTATTTTCCAGATGATGACATTTATCTAAAATGGAGAACCATTGTTAAATCTTGTCCAAATCTCATAACCCTGAAACAAGCAAAATTTGGTGAAATTCAGGAGGGCCAAAGAGAAGATACTGAAAGAGCTTTTGGTGTTCTACAGTCTAGATTTGCAATGATCATTAATCCATGTCATATATGGTCTAGAAAAAATGTCTACAGTCATGTTTGCTTGCATTGTTCTGCACAACATGATTATTGAAGACGAAAAAGATATGGATGAAGAACAATGACAAGATGAATATGAAGTTGCTTCGTAACTACTAGATGTATTTTAAGACAACATCCATATAACAGAAGAGCCCTTCAACATTCATCTGGACCAATAAATTTCATTCAGACACGCACAACTGCATAATAGGCTATATAAAGATCTTATAAACCATATATGGAACCACTACGGAGATTCTTAGTTACAGTGGCTATGTTTATGTATGGTTGTATGAATTTGTGTTGTCTTTATAGTTATATGAACTTGTATTGTCTTAATGATATAGTACTTTAGTAAGAAATAATCTCATTGTTGATGCAGGGAGTTGGTCACTCACGCACGCCAACAACTTAGAGGGTTAACTAGTAAGTCCAAATAACCAAGCACGAGAAATATAAAGAGACACACAAATTTTTATAGTGATTCAGCACTAATACCTACGTCCACTTCATGGTAATCATTCATCATCGTTGTTACAATTACAATGTTGATATAAGTTCGAACACTTTGAATTTACAAAGTCATATAAGAGAATAGCAAAGTGCTTGTTAATTCTCTACTTTGCCCAAAATGCCCTCCTTCTTCTTCCTCGAGCCAAAGTGTGTTGGAATGTCCAAGTATGTTCAAAAGAGTTCCAATGTACAAGTTCCAACACTTAGAGTTGCTTAAATTATAAATGGGAAGTGAAAAAGTCCTTACCAACTTCCTACAAGGCAAAAGTAGCCATTAGTCCTTTTCCAATAAGCAAAAATCTCCTAGTATGCCAGAAATGTTCTAAAACAAGCAAAAAGTCCAAGAAAATGCCTGAAGAACTTCTATGTGAAGTTTATAGATCAAAAAGACCTTTCAAAGCCAAGAAAACCACCATGGAAGCCATTAAAATGCTTCAAGAAGAGAGGCCCCGCGTGCTGGAATGAAGTAGAAAAAGATCCCCTAAAACAGCCAACCACCTGGGGTATTTATGGGTGAAAAATGCCAATTGTTGCCCAAATTTCATGTCTTTGGACTCGGTACCGATCCCGGGATCGGTATCGTAACAAACCAAAAAATTCATAAGTATTAATAATAAACAAAAATAAACAATTTAATAATATGGCTGGAAAATGAGATTTTGCAACTTTAAGAATTTGGCTATGAAAATCTTTTATAAGGTTTTGTGGCGAAATTCTGTATCGTTTTCATATACAATATGCTAAAAACGGTCAATGTATGAATAAGTTATAAGCAAATGAATTTGGACAGTAAAACGTAGAAATATATATAAATAATTAAAAGAGTTATACACACACACACACACACACACACACATATATATATATATATATATATATATATATATGTGTGTGTGTGTGTGTGTGTGTGTGTGCGCGCGTGTGTGTGTGTGTTTGTGTGTCTACAAAATATATTTAAATAAAAGAGGGAGAATTTGAATTTCAAACAGAGATAAGATTATGGGGACAAAGAATATTATAAGTAAGGAAAAAGATTAAGAAAATAAGGCAACTTATTAATTAATTAAACAACTCAGCGCAACATACATTCATTGGGCGTTTCAGCGACCAGGAGGTCGACCGCCCCCTTAAAAGGGGTGTCGATCGCCATTCAATCGCCCAGGTCAACCGCTTGTCGGCTGAGGAGCCTAATAAATCTTGGTTAGGGTTTTCTAAATGGATATTTATAAATATATGGCCAACATTAAATCTGAATAATCTAACAGCCTACACTCACACGAGAAATTATATATAGGCCCCCATATCACACAACAATACCATAGCCACTCTATTCTATCTACCTCCATATTGTCCTTCTGCCATTGCTCTAGAATTTAGTTATATATATAATATTCTAAAAGATGATTCTTACATACATATTAGGAGGATTGGAGCACGTTTTTCACGAAGATTAAAGCGCGGATCTGAATCTACAACAAGAATCCTATTTGTTCTTCCTTAGATCTACGAGTGGAATATTGTGTTCTTAGGCATATTCTATTTTTTAATAGATTAACATGTTGATAGTTATGCCTAAGAGAATTTGGAAATCGATAACATCAATACAAAAATTCCAAATCTTCTATTTTATGCTTGCGTATTAATTGTCAATTTATTGTTCTTTGGGTTTATAGGTTTGGATCTTAATATTAGATTGAGAATGAAAAGGGGTGATGTTATTGTTTCTACTTTGTGTAATTCACCCATATGTAAACATTTGATTGTAACCTAAAAGGGTTTAAATTTGGTTGTTCCATGATTAGGTTTGGATTCTATTTTGAATCCAAAAGTATTCATACTTGAAATATATCAAATATAAACGTTTTTATATGCAAACCACCAAAAAGGGTTAAATTGGATAAAGTGGGACTTATAAACATGGATGTATATATTATATGTGTATGTTATACTATATTTTTAATCCATTATTGAAACCATCCAAATAAGCCTAGCTTGCAAGTTTAAGTTTGCATATATGTTGTATTTTTCCATTCACTACTATATGTTGTTATGCTCTTACGCCATCATGCTTGAATTGTAGCAGTCAAAAATATGGAAAATTAACTTGTATACCTTAATTTAGACAAATTGACAATTGCTATCTCGTTAGAACGTCCTCTCGTTAATAAGATCATTAGCGTTATTTAGGGCTTATAATTATTATACCTATATAAACGTGATTAACGTTATATCAACGTAATAAATGCGATTAGAATATAATTCGAATTTGAAATGTCCCTTCCCCCCCCACATATATATTGCTTGTGTGTGTATAGAATGGCTTTTCATATATTAATAGTGACACACAGACACGAGGTTTGTTTCCATATGTGGTATAAGCCTGCCCGCAACCGACCGACAAATCCAGCAACCACAAATAGGCCTAACTAATATGAGAAGTCAGGGTGTCATGGGCCATTCAAACTTAGTACACTATAACATGAGGTTAAACCTACTTATAGTAAAAGCCTTCTTGGAACCGCCCGACATATCCAACATCTACAGGTATATGGTTTAATGTGAGAGGTCTAGTGTGTGTGTACATATATAACTATATATGCATAAGTTTATTGTTTGTGAAAATAGTCCGGTTTACTAGACATTTAGAGGTCTTAAGTAGCTGACTCTCTTCCTGTCTAATTTGGGCCATAATTGGTTAGGACTGGGATCCCTCCTAAGATTTATCAAGTCATGGACCCATCCTTATTAGATTCGAAGTAAGTCTTTGGGTCCTCCTTCTCTAAAAGTGGTTAGGCATAAGCGGTAACAAGTAGGGTAGTTCACGGGGGATGTCCACTTCCTCTAGAATCTTGTAAGGGCTCAACTAGGGATAATAATGGTATATAAAAGATGTGTGGCCATTGCATGCTCATCAAATTTCTATGGGAAGTCTTAAGTGGCATAGGAGTTCTACCATAATATCAGTTAAGTAGTAATGTTTGCAATACTACTTCTCATATTACAATTGAGAGTAAAGACTTAAGAACGTTGGCGTGCTAGGACGGGGTCTTAAGGGGCTAGGGGTCCGCCTCTGGGTTATAAGAGATCATAAGAATCCACCTTTAATAGGGCTATAAGTGACCTAGAATGCCCACCTTGTTGGGTCTTTACCTCAAAAACACTAATGAGCGGTTGACTTGGATATCCACCTCATTAGTTAGATACTTGGTGTTTGTATGAATGTTGTGTGCAGCGTAGACATACCTTGACATATTTAATCTACTAAAAATATAGGGTATAGATTTTAAGTAAACACCATATTTCATTCACACAGAATTTTATCTTCCGACCCCTCTCCTTAACATATCCAACAGGTCAATAGATGGGGTAGAAATTCATGGATGGAATCATGATGGGAGCTGAAGATGAAGACAAAGTCGTTATGCTATTATTAGTAGTTATTGATTTACTTCTTATGGAAACATGTTAGAATGAATTATTTGATGTACCCATGGAACATATGTAATCTTGACCATTATGTTGGAATTCTGTGATTATTAGTACACTTATTTCATTATTATATTTTCTCTTTCCGCTGTGTGAGATTTCCATTCGAAGTTCATATGTATTTTATCTTTGCAAATGTAATTCCTTACAGGAACCAATGACTCATTTGGAATGGCTCTATGTTTTGATGGGCCTTTTCTGGATCGAAATTTAGGCCCATACTGGGCGAGTTGTTAAATTTGGTATCAGAGCATAGGTTACCCGATTATATGAAAATTATACGTATAAGAGGCGTATTTGTAGTTCGAAAAAGGTTTTTCAAACTACAAATATATAATATATATATTTACCCCGATAAGCATACACATTTATACTAGACACCATTATCGTTTTCTTCCCTTTTCAGCTTAGATACTATCTCAGGAGTATCCACTAAAGGATTCTTCCTTTTCTTTTCAGATAGTAGAATGGCTGATAATCCTACTGAGTAGGGTAACCAGGCAAGGCCCCGATACTTTCTAGAATGGTTCCAATAGTATATCTATACTATGGAATAAGTCCCTATTACTAATCGTGCCCTAGTGGCACCTGCAGCTCCTACTGCCGAGGTAGCCTTTGACTTTTCTCGCTTTTTTAAAAGCTTCGCGAATCTTGGAGGGAAACCATTCACTAGGAAGAAAAGTTTGACTAATACACAATCTTGGATAATGGACTATGAAAGAATTTTTGGAGCTACTGGCTGGTCTGATGAAGTATAAAGGAGAATTGCGGCCTGACACTTAAAAGATGAGGCCCTTGAATGGTTGAACTTAGTATCTATAGAGAACGAGGGCCAGATATTTACATGGGCTGAAATCATAACCCATTACGAAGCAAAGTTTTTGCCAAGGGAAAAAATGACTATCCAGTTGGATAAATTCATCCACCTCAAGCAAGAAAGCTTGAGCTTACAAGAGTATGTAGCCAAATTTACCGAATTATGTAAGTTTGAGAAAGGTTTGGTAGAAACCCTCATGAACAAAGCCTTGAGGTTTGCTAAAGGGTTAAACTCCCCGCTGGAGGAAACTTTATTAGCCCAACATTTGGGGTAGCTTTTAGAACCCTAGTAGAGACAACTATCCTATGCATGGCTGAAGGTTCCAAGGGGGATAAAGAAGGTGAGAAAGGAGAAGGAAGTTCCAACAAAAATAAGAAAAAGGAATGGTGGAAAAACAAGAAGAAAGGAAGAAAATTCAAAAAGGATGCAAAAACTTGTGTAAGGTGCAACCGCAAGGACCGTGTGGCCAAGGATTGTAGGACCTCGTTGGAAAAGAAGGAATTCAAAGGAAAGTGTTACAACTGCCATGAAGAAGGACACATGTCCAGGGATTGCCCAAAGCCCAAAGTTGTCAAGAGTGGCCAAAATTATGCGATAGAAGTAGCACCAATTAAAAGCCGACCCCCAAAATACCAAGGGCAACCCTCACTTGGAGGTATAACTTCTATTTTAGGAAATTCTGCATACACCTTGTTCAATTCCAGAGCAACCCATTCATTTATCTCTAAGAGATTAGTTAATCTGCTAAACCTTCCCATGTCTATCTCTGATAGTCCGATACAGGTGTCCAACCCTATTGGAGGATCTAAGTACCTTGAGATGTTGTGTAAAGACCTAGTACTGGAAGTCGACAATGTCAAGTACCTTTGCGAAGCTTATGCATTGGATTTTATGAGGTATGACATTATCCTAGGTATGGAATGGCTATCATTTTATGGGGTCGTCCTAGATTGCAATAAGAGAATCGTTCTTCTTAGGAGACGAGGAGGACGTAGTCCGAGTATTCCTTGTAATGTTAGGAATAAGGATATAGCCATGTTATATTCCTTATCTCCTAATTCAGAAGGTGCATCTTCGGTCCCTATAATTTGTGAGTTCTTGGATGTTTTTGAGGAAGTCACGAGACTTCCACCCCATAGAGAAATCCCTTTTCGTATTAACCTAGAGAAGGATGCTAGACCTATAACACTACCCTTGAGGCACATAGCGCCTAAGGAAAGAAGGGAGTTGACAAGAAGATTTCATGATTATTACAAAAAGGTTTCATCCACAGAAGTACCTAAGAATGGGGTGCACCTGTTGTGTTTGCCCCCAAAGTAGACTGATCTTTAATACTTTGTATCGATTATAGGTAACTTAATAAGTTGACCAAGAAGAATAGGTATCCCTTACCTAGAATCAATGAACTTTTTGACCAGTTGGGAGGAGCCCGAGTATTTTCCCAATTAGACCTTGCTACTGTATTTCACCAGTTACGAATTGCGGAGGACAGCAAGGACAAAACTTCGTTTAGGACGCTAGATGGATTGTTCTAATGGGAAGTTATTCCCTTCGGACTATTTGTCGATCTTATGATTAGAGTGTTTAGGGGCATTCTAAATAAGATTGTGGTAGACTTCGTAGATGATATCCTTATATTTTCAAAAGATCACGAAGAGCATGAAAATCACTTAAGACAAGTCTTAGGGATATTAAGAAAGAACTAATTGAAAGAAAAATTCTCGAAGTGCCATTTCTGGAAGGAAGAAGTAAGATTTTTAGGACATATTGTTTCAAGTATAGGCTTGGCCGTAGACAGCGGAAAGATCAAGGCAATCAAGGAATGGAGGATACCTCGAAATGCTACGGAATTAAGAAGCTTCTTTGGATTGGCTGGATATTATCGGAAATTCAGTAAAGAATTTAGTGTTTTCTCGGAGTATTAAATGTGATATAGCCTTTAAGAAATAAAGGATGTACTAACTAGCGTGCCAATCCTAATTGTACCTGACGGTTTGAAATTTACTATGGGTTACACCGATGTGTGTGGGACCGGTTTACGAGTGGTCCTTATGAAAGGAGTAAGAGTAGTTGCTTATGCTAGTAGACAACTCAAGGATCCAGAGAAAAGATACCCAAGTCATGACATTGAGTTAGCCGCAGTAGTGTTCGCCCTTAAAATGTGGAGGCATTATCTTGTAGGGGAGAAATTTGAACTTTTTACCGACAATAAATCCCTAGAGTATTTATTTTCTCAACATGACATAAACTTGAGACAACAATGGTGGATGGAATATATTGCCTCATTTGATTTCATGATCCAGTATACCCCGAGAAAGGGGAACATTGTGGAGGATGCTTTAGGTAGGAAACATGCAACTTCGAGTGCGATATCGGAACGAAAACAATAAGAGTTCCTCTTAAATTTTAATTTTTAATCCTCGCCAACCACTTCTAATGGTTTTCTTGGAGCTATGGTTATTGGGCCAACTCTAAAAGAGAGGATTTGAAGTGCACAAGACCTTGACGAAGAATTAAGAAGCATAAAGGATAAAGTGGGAGAGAAGGAGACCTTTCCCCATTCAGTTAGATATTTGATTGGCGATGATGGAAGTTTACCTTGGGATAAATGACTTCACGTCCCTAAGAATGAAGGGTTGAGGAAAGAAATCCTAGAGGAGTGCCACAGGTCAAAGATGGAAATACACCCCGGTAGGGATAAAATGTACAAAGATATGAAGAGGAATCTCCATTGGGAGGGAATGAAGAGAGATGTAGCCGTGTTCCTGGCCAAATGCTTGACGTGCCAGAAAGTAAATGCAGGGCAAGGGAAGCCCAGAGGGTTTTACTATCTTTAGAGATCCCCATGTGGAAGCGGGAACATATTTCCATGGACTTTGTAGATGGACTTCCTAGAAGCCAAAATGGTAATGAGGCCATCTAGGTTGTGGTAGATCATTTTACCAAAAGCGCCCAATTTATACCAGTCAAGACGACAAGGACTGCAGCCTCGTTAGCCCAACTATATGTGAAAGAGATAGTCAGATTACATGGTATCCCATCGAGTATTGTGAGTCATAGATACCTATCGTTCACAAGAGAATTGTGAAGAAGCTTACAAGCAGCCTAGGGAAAAACCATTAACCTAAGCACATCCGATCGTCCACAGACCAGCGGACAAATGAAAAGATAAAATCGAATCTTGGAAGACTTGCTTAGAGCTTGCATCATAAACTTTGGAGGAGTTTGGGAGCTGCATCCACCACTCGTAGAGTTCATTACAAGAAAAGTTTTCAAACGACGATTGGTATGGCCCCTTTTGAAGCACTTTACGCAAGGCCATGCAAACCACCAACTTGTTGGTGGGAAACTACCAACAAGGTTCTACTCGGACCAGCCTTTGTCCATGATTCCATGGAGAAGATATCCTTGATTAAGCAGAGGATGATGAAATCCCTGGACCGCCAGAAATTGTATGTCGATAAGCGAAGGAGGGAACTAAAGTTTAATATTAGAGACTTGGTATTCGTAAAAGCATCCCCTCTCAAGAAGACAGTTCGGTTTGGGAAGACTAGGAAGTTGGATCTTAGATTTATTGGGCATTTTTGTATCATCGAGAAGATAGGATCTTTGGCTTATCGAGTGGATCTCCCAGAGCGTCTATCAGGAATCCATAATGTTTTTCATGTACTTCATATAGGGAAATGCGTTTATGATTCTGCTATCAGACTCGAGCTTGGTGAAATCGGGGACATAGAAAAACTCGAGTTGGAGTCCAAGGTGACCCGTGCCACTATAAGGATTATAGAGCACGGAATCAAGAGACTCCGCAACAAAATTGTTCGCCTCATCCAAGTACAATGGGGAAATGATCCTTCGGAAAGCGCATGGGATACCGAGGATAAGATGAGACAAACTCACCCAGAGCTTTTCTCGGGTAATTTTTCCTCAAATTTACGTTCATGGATGCATTGTGATTACTAGATTAGATGTTAGGAAATTGATGCAACACCATTGCACAAGCACACTCATATAGAAATATATGAATAATTAGGTTGTTTGCATACATATTGCATCACTTATTACACCTACATGATTGGGTTGAGCTCACTTTAGTGGGTCTGTAGTTCTTAATCACTGTGAGCCGTGGATTTTTATGGATGATTTAAAGATAATGTGGATGTACAACATGGATGTTTCGAGCGAGTTGTGTTTTCCGCCCCTTCAAGCATATTTCAGGACGAAATCTATTTTAAGGGGGGAAGAACGTAACACCCCAAAAAATACATAAGTATTAATAATAAATAAAAATAAACAATTTGATAATATAGCTGGAAAATGAGAGTTTGCAGCTTAAGATTTTGGCTACGAAAATCTTTTACTTGGATTCGTGGAAAAATTCTAAATTGCTTTCATATATAATATGCAGAAAATGGTCTATGCATGAAGAAGATATAAGCAAATGAATTTGGATAGTAAAACGCTGAAGTATATATACATATATATAATTAAATGAGTAATACATATATATATATATATATATCCAAAATATATTTAAATAAAAGAGGGAGAAATTGAATTTCAAACAGAGGATAATACTATGGGGACAAAGAATATTATAAGTAAGGAAAGAGATTAAGAAAATAAAACAACGTATTAATTAATTAAACACCTCAGCACAATGTACGTTCATTGGGTGTTTCAGCGATCAGGAGGTCGACCGCCGCCTAAAGAGAGGTGTCGAGCGCCGGTCGATCTCTTGGCGGCTGAGGAGCTCAATGGATCTATGTTTGGTTAGGGTTTTCTAATGGTGTATATATAAATATATGGCAAAGATTAAATCTGAATAATCTAACAGCCTACAACCACACGAGCAACTATATATAGGCCCTCATATCCCAAAACAAAACCCTAGCCACTCTATTCTATCTACCTCCATATTGCCCTTCTGCCATTGCTAAATTCCAAAAAAGGTTAGGAAGTTCTCTTCTATTCCTCTAATCTTCATTCTCATCTTCTCTTTAACCTAAATTCATATAGGTTTCAGTATGAATTCTGGAATTTAGTTATATATATATATATAAGTTCTAAATGATGATTCTTACATATATATTAGGAGGATTATAGCACATTTGTCATGAAGATTAAAGCACAAATCTGATTCTACAACAAGAATCCTATTTGTTCTTCCTTAGACATGTGAGTGGAATATTGTGTTCTTAGGCATATTCTATTTTTTTAATAGATTAACATGTTGATAGTTATGCCTAAGAGGATTTGGAAATCGATACCATCAATACAAAAGCACAAATCCTCTATTTTATGTTTGCGTATGAATTGTCAATTTATTGTTATTTGGGTTTATGGGTTTGGATCTTAATATTAGATTGAGAATGAAAAGGGGTGTTGTTGTTTCTATTTTGTGTAATTCACCCATATGTAAACATTTGATTGTAACCTAAAAGGGTTTTAAATTTGGTTGTTCCATGATTTGATTAGGTTTGGATTCTATTTTGAATCCAAATGGTTTCATACTTGAAACATATCGAATATAAATGTTTTTATGTGCAAACCACCAAAAAATGTTGAATCAGATAAAGTGGAACTTATAAATATATATATATATATATATATATATATATATATATATATGTATGTTATACTCTACTTTTGGTCCATTATTGAAACCATCCCAATAAGCCTAGGATCCTAGTTCAAGTTTGTATGTATGTTGTATTTTTCCATTCACTACTATATGCTATTATGCTCTTATGCTATCATGCCTAAATTGTAGCAGTAAAAAATATGGAAAATTAACTTGTATAACTTAATTTATGTCAAATTTACAATTTATATCTTGTTAGAATGTTCTCTCGTTAATATGTACATTAGCGTTATTTAGGCGTTGTTATCATTGTACTTATATAAACGTAATTAACGTAATTAACGTTATATAAACGTAATAAATGAGACTATGATAGAATTAGAATTTGAAATGTCCACACACACACACACATACACATACACATACACACACACACACACACACACATATATATATATTGCTTGTGTGTTTATAGAATGGCTATTCATATATTAATAGTGACACACCAGCACAAGGTTAGTTTCCATTTGTGGTATAAGCCTGCCTGCAACCGACCGACAAATCCAGCAACCACAAATTGGCCCAACTAATGTGAGAAGTCAGGGTGCCAGGCGCCGTTCAAACTTAGTACACTATGACATGAGGTTAAACCTACTTGTAGTAGAAGCCTGCCCGGAACTGCCCGGAATATCCAGCATCTACATGTATATGGTTTAATGTGATAGGTCTAGTGTTTGTGTATGGAGTATGGTAGTTCACGGGTGATGTCCACTTCCTTTTGAAGCTTGTAAGGGCTCAACTAGGGATAGGATTGGTATATAAAAGATATGTGGCCATTGCATGCTCACCAACTATCTAAGGGATGACTTAAGCGACAAAAGTGTTCTATCGTAATATCATTTAAGCAGTAACCTTTGCAATACTACTTCTTATATTACAATTGAGAGTATAGACTTAAGAATGTTAACATGTTACGACGGGGTCTTAGGAGGCTAGGGGTCCGCCTCAGGGTTATAAGAGAACATAAGAATCAACCTTTAATAGGGCCATAAGTGACAGATATTGCCCACCTCATTGGGTCTTTAACCTAAAAACACTAATGAGCGATTGACTTGGATATCCACCTCATTGGTTAGATACTTGGTGTTTGTATGAATGTTGTGTGATACGTAGACATACCTTAACATATGTAACCTGCTAAAAATATAGGATATGGACTTTAAGTAAACACCATATTTCAGTCACACAGAACTTTATGTTCTGACCCCTCTCCTTAACATATCCAACAGGTTAGCAGATGGGGTAGAAATTCATGGACGGAATCATGATCGGAGCTGAAGATGAAGACGAAGTCGTTATGCTATTATTAGTAGTTATTTCTTTACTTCTTATGGGAACATGTGAGAATGAATTAGTTGATGTACCCGTGTAATAGATGTAATCTCAACTGTTGTGTTGGAATTCTGTGATTTTTTAATAAGCGGTACAGCTTATTTCGGTATTATATTTTCTCTTTCCGCTGGGTGAGATTTCCATTCGAAGTGTATGTGTATATTATCTGTGCAAATGTAATTCCTTACAGGAATCAACGACCCGTTTAGAATGGCCTTAAGTTTCGATGGGTCTTTTCTAGGTCGAAATTTCGGTCCATTCCGGGCATGTTGTTACAGGTACCTATCTCGGGGTTAATATGTATCCCGAGACTTAGTTAAATTTTAGAGTTGAATTCCAAAAATAGAAACACCAAGCTAGAAGCCAAAAACTAAGGTGAAAACATGTGGTGATCACCTGAAAATGTCAATCGAACCTTGTTTTGAATCAAGCCAAATTTTTCAAAGAAATACTGATCTCAATCCATATTGGGTCTGAAACATATGCTGATCCAAGGAAAAGGGGTGATCACCCATACCTTGGCATGAATTCCCTGAGGTTACAAAATACTGGTCCGGGATTTCGAGTCCTAAAAGCTACCAGATATGAAATTCCCACTTTGTACTGGTCCATGTTTCCGTTCCCCAAAAACCTTCCTCAGATCGTGTCCACGCTTGAAGAATCCGAGTTTTCCAAAATATCGTCTTGGCCCAGGTCATAAATACTAATCCGTGAAACCATGCCTGCGCTAGGAAAATGAGCGGATCCTCATGCGCCAATCCTATTGTTTCAAGTTGCCAAATACCAAGTGAATACTTCATATTCCCAGTTGTCGAATCTGGATTCCATGAAGTGCGCAAGTAATTTAACCCAATCCGCACGTACGGATCCAGTTGTTTCTTTATCCGAAGTCCAAGCTGAGCCTGGGATCGGTAATGTTTGTGAGCGCAATCTATTTTTCTTGATCACACCGAGGTGCTTACCTGTTTTTTGGTGATCTTGCCGAGTTTTAGGATACGAAATCCCAACAGAACCTATGCCATGCCAAATCAAGAAATGCAGAGTGCGCAGAAGATTTTAGGTGATCACTCAATGTTGTGCAGCCATTTTTGAATGATCGAATTCTAGAATTGCCAAATACATAGTATTTGTCAGGGCTAATGTGGCCCATAGTTTATTGGTGATCCGGTCGAACGATCATCTGTTTTTGAGTGATCACACTTGACGTGATATTTTATTAAGTACGAAATATAATTTTGTATCTAAAGTATTGAACGAATTTGCCAACCCAAGAACGCTGATCCGGGAATCGACGATATTTCAAACCCTTTTTGAATACTGCGCAACTTCGACCATATCACTTTGTGTTTTCGACGAATGTACTCGAGTCTCGAGCATGTCGCCAACCACAAACTTGACGTGTGACTGCTTTACTAAAAAGCGGGTCAATACTTTGCCTTCCAAAATGGGTCTTCCCTAGGAAAAATGGAGATGTTTTTTTACAAGAAATACAGAAATTCAAGAATCCACAAGCCAAATAGTCAGTAGAAGTACAAAGTGAACTCCAATAACCAGATAGCCGAAGAGCTACGATTGCATCAAGCCATGTTAATCATTGAACCAGAAAACCCAGAAAGTCGCGAACTCGCTGAATCGCATTAACCATAAAACTACGATTGCACCAGATCATATTAGCCAGAAACTAAAATAATCGAGATAATTAGAATAACTAAAGTAATTAGAATAATCGAGATAGCCAGAATAACAGAGGAAGCCAAAATAACCGAGGGACCGTGGGGATGCTAAAGCTAGAATGCGAGAATAACCGGAGGTCGGGAAACCTGAGAAACACGAACATCGGAAAACTAAAGTGACCGATGCTAGGAAATCGGGGAAACCCGAAATCCGTAAAACTAGAGTAAGCATTAAACATCAGGGGTGAACGTTAGATCGGTTCAGTTTCATTTGGTTTAGACGTAAAAAAGCTTAAACCGAATTAGAACTAAAATTTTTCCAAACCTGACCAAATTAATGTCAGTTAATTAAGTTCGTTATCGATTTAACCAATTTAACTAATTTTGAAGGATGTACTATTATTCAAATAATGGATTCGCTCAAAGTAAAACTTAAATTAATGTTTGGAGAAATTTTATATATTAAATTTTATGTTTATGATAAGACTTGATCTATTTAAAATAAATGCCTTTGTATTATATAACTAAACAAATTATTTAAGGTACTACAGTACCGTAAAATTAGATAACGAATTAAAAGTTTAGTTAATTTGGTTTAATTGATAACCAAAAAATTTATTTTACAAACCGAATTCAAACCGATTTAGTTTTAAAACCGGACTGAACCAACCAAAATGAACTGGTTTGGTAGCTTAATTTGGTTTGAACTGAATATTGCTCACCCCTATTAACCAGATAACCAAAGAAAATGATCAGAAGAATCTGAAAGCCAGAATACTAGATGATTCCGGGGCGCCCTTGTCACATCCTGATAAGAGGACCAAGGATGAGCAAAAATAACTGCTAACCAGATAACTAGGTTATCCCAAGACGCCTTTGCCCAGACTTTGAAAGAGGACAAAGGATACGCCAGAAGATTCGAAGTCGTCTTTGCCGGGATGTGACAAGAGGACCAAGGATAAGCCAGAAGAGTCCAATATGCTCCTGCAAGGATGAGATAAGAGGACCATTGAAAAGCCAGAGATTCAAAGACGCCCTTGTCAAGATGTGGCAAGAGGATCTAGGATAAGCCAAAAGGGTAGGGGCCCTACTCTTCAATAGGCGTAGTGGCCTCACTAAATGTTGACAACACAGCCTACCCCTTCCCAAGAAAAGTCCTTACTTGGGGAATAGGGTTTTTATACTTAGTGAGAAAAGTCCTTATTGCGCCAAGTCCTTAAAGTTTGAAATTTTAATTCCATATTTTCTTACTTCGCAAGCAGTGTACTGACGAGCGAAGTAATTTTTATTGAAGTTTTCAATGGTTGGAGATTTTAATAAATCTAAAAGAAAGAAAAGACATTTATTTTTCGAGCAGAGAACACGCTGAGGGGTTAAGGAATAATCTCGTACGTGGCTGAGTCAACTTAGTCGCAATTGATTTCAAGTTCATTGAGTTTCGTTAGGTTTGAAGAAGATGGACAAGTGTCGGGTGCATAACATGCCTAGGGGTCGCACCGATCCCCGTACATGGGTAGGCCAACGTAGCTAAGCCAAAAAGAAAAATTAACGAAGGAGATTGGATGGTTTATCCTGCATAAAGAGCATGCTTAGGGATTAAGACTTAATCCCGTATATGGGTAGGCATTCTTAGCCTTCCAACCTCCATAGCCAGGTAACAAAAGATGAGTGAATAGTGTACGAGGGTTCATCGTCCATAAAGAGCATGCCTAGGGATGAAGTCCTAATCCTATACATGGATAGGCAGACTTATCCCTCGGAAATTCTAAGTCAGATAGCCAGAATGAAGGTAGGAAATTGGACGGTTATGTAGGATCTCGAAAACCCTATAGGGGAGAGGGGTGAAAAGAGTTCACTACAATTTAAGTGAATTTAAAATAATTATCACAACGGAGATAACAACAGAAAAAATAAGTGGATAAAAGAAACAACACATAATTTGCTCAGCTTCGGCAAACCTCGCCTACTGTTGCATTCTCCAAGGTTTCTACTAGGTATTAAACAATATCCCACTTATAATACTTCTACACTTATGACCTCTCACTATTATTCTATTCCTACACTCAAAACCCTGCACTTATTTCAATCAGAGAGATCATATTTTCCCTAACTACAAAACCCTATATTTGTCGACCTACTTTTATTTTTAAAAAGAATAACAAAATAAAACAAACCAAAGAAATTAAACAAAAGAAAACCCCTATTTTTATAAATTAAGTTAAAATAAAGGCAATGTCAGCCCCTTTCTCTTTGTGCTTTGTCACGTGTAAAATCTCGGTTTCTTTTTCTTTAATGGTTTCTCTAGGGTTTCCCTCTCATTATCATGTCGCGGCTCTTTTGCTATCGATTGCTGACGAATCTTTGTGGCTTCGCTTTATTGTTTGCTGCTCCTTTTCCCTACGATTAATTTATAGAAGTTAATCTCAATAGGGATGAACGAAACTCCCAAATATATTGCAAGTTCTTTAATTTGATTTTTTCTCTGCTTGATATGATTGCTTGGTTTCGGTACATATGCCAGTGATGATGGGTGTATTTATAGGATTTTCGACCCTTATTCTCTGATTTCAAATATAGGCTTGGAGGTGATAATTGTGTGTTGAATTGTTCCACTTACTTTAAATGAACTTGCTAAAAATATAGTCTTTGACGTGTTGAAATCTTCAGCCCTACCATGAATTAAACATTGCCAAAATAAAAAATTTTGAATCTCTTATTCGGTTGACTTCTTGAAATTATGGAATCATTCTTCCTTGCTGAAAATAAATTTAAAACCATGTGCCTGATTTGTTGACTGGTTCAAAAAGTATTTAGAGTAACCGTTTCTCTGATTTGTTTACTTATTTCAGCGTAGTTTTGAACCATAAACTCTGTTTGAACTTCAACACATTTTCTTGTGCCTTTACTTGTTTGTTACATGTTCTGCCACTTGGCTTGTTTACTTGCTACACTCGGCCTTTTTGATGACCGCCCACAACCACTGCATTTAACAAAGGAAATAGTGCTCTAAAAGACGTGCTAAGCAGCTATGGACGATCATCAATGTATGTAAAGATTAGCGGAACCTGCCGTATAACTCATAGCTCTATAATAAAATAAAATAGAACATATACAATAGGTAGAAATAGTGGAGCATCATATAATAAACTTTTAAACTTTCATAACATCATAAAAGATCATCGGTACATCAACTGTATATTACATCAAAGTCTGTACATGAATCCTCATTACAACACTCGTCAAACAATGGAAACAAATATACTAGGTAATAGCAAAGTAATACGCCAGGCTCCTGCTCACCTTCGCACAACAGCATCATCCTCACTAATCCCCTGTCACCTACCACCTAGTCTCCCCATCCATAACACCATGGATGAACATCCCAAGGTAATAAGAGGAAGCATAAAACCTTGAGTCAGACAACAATCTTAGTGAGCGATAAAACAACTATCTAACATCATCAATGAAGTATATAAGAATAGGTAGATTATTCAACTAATCTACCAACATCGACAGAGAAGAACCCACATCCGTCTTCCATACAACCGACAGTGATAGCCTTTACACGAAATCATTTAGAAATGATAGTTCATTCAAACAATCAATTATCAAGCATAGACCACCCTAATCGACATTGACATCTCCCAAGTCCAAACCCTAGAGGCCTGAACCAATATTAGACAAGCACCCAAGAGATATCTCCTCGGATGTCAAACAATATGTACAAGATGATATAAACAAAACAATCATCACCCATAACTCTGGCTATCACCTCCAATCCTTCTTTGAAACCATCGCTAATCGTATGACCGGTTCAATACTTGTCATCCGTCAAGGGCTAATGGTAAACCCCAGTTCTAGCAAACTCCATACGCCATCGTGGCTCGTATCTCTAGGCCCATCGTGATGGCCTAGGGTATTTCTAAGCCGATCATGACTGCCATTATACTCCTACTTTGAGTCTGATAGAACCTATGTCAACGATAATCTCTCGGCCTTCATAATTCTAGTCGTCATCACCAACGACTATCTTAAGCCTAAGTCACCTTGAGCAATCATTATCCATGAACTCAGAGCACACTTGAGTCGTCTTTATATTCGTTGCATTTCATTGATCAATGAACACCTCATCACACTTCGAACATTCCAACTTGAATTCACTTCGAAGTCACATTCATTATTGAACCAAAACAACATCAATATAATGATCCAATATAGTCAAGTCGTCCACCTTAGGTCGTCCCACGACCTACTATCCTCATGGCCTAACTCAATCCATCATCAAACCCTTAGGTAACTCTTTTCCCTTAGGTCGTCCCACGACCTGATGACTCACGACCTAAAATAGAAATTGTAACACCCCGCCTCCGCTAGGGTCACTCGCAAGGGAATGCACTAGCTTTAGAAGGGCATTATTGGAAAACATGCACAGAAATATCACAAGACAGAACATATAAAATAGCGGAAGTAAAATCAAACTTTCATAACATGAATAAATAAGGTCTAAAGCCTTTTACATCAGAGTACATCAAAACCTGTCTTGCAATAGTAAAGAAGCATAAAGACATTTTCGGAAATTATTCCCCAAGTAAAACAGTAAAGTAGCCATAGCCAAGAAAAGTCCAAGCCATCCATGATGACCTTCAAGCAGAAGAAGTCTGAATTAAACAACAGTATTTCCTCCCTGTAACCTGGGGGGGGGGGGGAACGGAAGACAAGAACCGAAACAAAACGGGTCAGTCAAAAAGACTAAGTAAGCCCTATCTACTATCAGCATAAAAACTAGTAAAGTAAACTGACATGAGAAACTGAGATGAACATAAGCATGATGACAAGATAAATAAGCTAAATCAAAATAACAGGATGAACTACTGAACTCAGATAAACTAAGGTGTCATGATAAATTACGATGTCAAGATAAAACAAGGTATCCCATCGTCAGGTTCCTATCAAGTATAATATCCCCAAGATATCTATCACGTATAACGTCCCATGGTATCTATCCTGTATTTTAGCTCTGTACCTACAATACTAGTATCCCCACCGTATCATGTGTTAACTATGAATGACCCTTACTCAAAAGTCGTGTAATGGTTCATGTCAACCTAATATATCGCATTTATAGGTTACTCAACTCGTATGTTTCTTTCCATGTAAATGTTCAGTTCCTTGCCGTAGACCGTACGGGCTTTCCCATGAGGTTCTATACTACTCCAATGTAATTCCATGATCCTTAAGCTCGTTTGGACTGTTACCCTAGACCTAGCTAGGCTTTCCCAACATGAATCATCGTTTGTGCAACTAGGACTTATGCCACCTAGGACCACTAGTGATTATGCTTACCTATTGCACGTTTTCGTATTTCGGTTTGGGTTCAACCACCATGGCCACTAGGAATTACGCTAACCGTCAACCGCGCCCTTTTTCCGACGCACTCAACGTGAATCGTTTTTCCATGACTGTATGCACATGTATCACATCGTGCCATCCGAGTCCTGTCACAGGGCAGATCAAGAAATACAGGACTCGGTCGGGAGCTTTCGATTTATCTGCCGATGCAGATGCTAAGGTCTGTTTTTCCTATACGTGGCTATGGTCCCACGAGACCACTCCCTCAAGTAGTGAAAGACAAGACAGGATAAATCCTGTATGAGAACACACTACTGGACAACCCACATCCTAGCCTTACCGCAACCATAATTAGATAGCAATTATGGTATTTTGGGTGTTCTCTGCCTTTCCGTACGTACACGCTTGACCAAAGATGGTAGGTAGCCTGACGAAATGCTATCTAGGGCACTACCGTGTATCGTCGACTATCCCCTATCCATCCCCGTCTTTTGGTCGCTCGTATAGCAACCAAGGCATACTCTTGGTTCTTCTAACGCAGACCTTAACCTCTCATGAGCCTAGTGCGATCACCTGGCAGCTCATAGAGGGATACCAAGAATATCCTCACGTTCCCCGAAGCCGCTGCTTCGTTACCCAATTCGCTGGAGCTTTTATCTAAATCAGATAACTTGCTCCTACTCGTGTGCTTAAACGATGACCTACCGTATCGGGTTACTCATCCAATCTATGAACTGGTCCAAAATTCCTTGACTAAGAATTATTACTTAGCTATTCTCCAACTAAGGTTTACCACTTAGCATATTCCCGTTATTCTTGTTAATTACGGTTATCCACCTAATTCTCTGAACTAGGGTTTATATAATGGATTAAGTGTCACTTAAGTTCATGACTTAATCCGTCTACAAATCATGTCAAAATCGGCTAAGTATCCAAGTCCAAGACTTAACCCTACAAACCATGTGTCAAGTTGGTTAAGTATATTAAGCAATTCACGACTTAACCTCGTCCAATTATCATTCTAGATTGGTTAAGTATATATTAACTTGACCCTATCAATTTACTTAGTCAAATCGGTCAAGTGTATTCAAGCGATTCATGACTTAGCCTTATCATGTTTTCACGTTATATTGGTTAAGTATTGGTTAACTTAACCTTATCAAATAACCGAGTTGGAGTGTTTAAGTATAGGTTACTTAATCACTTCAAAATTACCGAGTACGATTGGTTAAGTGTTGGTTAACTTAACCACTTCAAAATCACCGCATTGGATGGGTTAAGTCTAGGTTAACTTAACCACATCCCCTAACTGTATTATACGGTTAAGTGTAATTAGGAAAGCTTAATTAACCGTATCAAATTCACGTGTTGGTTTGGTTAAGTGTTGGTTAACTTAACCCCGTCCACTAGTCGTATAAAAATGGTTAAGTGTCATTAGGCAAATCAAGTTACTTAACCTACCCAACCTTGTCATGTTTTGTTAAGTATCGTTAGCCTAATCAAATTACTTAACCCATTTGTCCATGTCATATTTGGTTAAGAGTCATTAATCAAATTAACTTAACCCTATCATGTGGCATTAATTACTTAATGCACCTCAACCTCTCACATTAGACTTTGTTGTGGTTACTAGTTAAGCCGGTCGGTTCCGGGTAGCTTTACACCACAACTTGGTCTAACCTCGGGTTCAAGCACAACATGACCAACTTCTCACATTGGGTCCTATTGTTTGCAACTACTAGTTAGGCCGGTCGGTTCCGGGTAGTTTTACGTTGCAAACTCAACCCAACCTCGAGTTGAGCACTTTCATGTTTAGTCTAGTGTCATGTTCATATTCAAGTTTTTAAGAATATGGGTAGACCTAACTCAATAGGTAAATTCCCAATTCCATAGTATGGGTAGACCTAACTTAATAGGTAAATTCCCAATTTCATATTTTCAAACATACTCACATGTCAACTTCCATGTTATATTTCAAGTCATGTTTTCAAGTTGTATTTTAATGTCATTAAAAATTATCCATAACATAACCCAATGCTTTTAAACTCGCATATACGTTCGCAACAACGTAATGGATTAAAAGAAGAGACTTGGCAAAGGCATGCCAAAAATGGATATTAAGCCACAAGTTAGACAAGGTGGCAAATGAGGCATAAATCTGTTCATTAACTTGCATATTACATTCCTAAGCCTCAAAAACATGCATAACATTCAAACTTGGCAAATAAGCGAATCATGGTGATAAATGACTTAGAAAGATGGCTAGAAGTTCGCATATGACATTACATGCAAGCTATCATAAGGGGTATGATAGTTCTCATGTTGCCAAAATGCAACATTCAACATAAAGCCCAAAGCTTTATGACCACAAGATCAAGATGAAGACTTCATAAACTTGCATGACATGATAGCATGTATTATACTCAATGATCAAACCCAAACTTGCAACATGAACATTTAACTTCATAGTTAATATCTAAGAGTAGGAAAAGGGCTTACATTGCTATGAAGGCACAAATCGAAATGCAAAACAAAGATTGAGACGAAGCTCTTATGCAATCAAAAAACCCAATATGAAAGCTCCAAATCAATAAAACCCTTGCTTTGAAATAGAAATGTTGCAACTTGACTTGAATGCAAGCTAACAACATCCATTCATGCTTGAAAACACTTGAATGAACATGAATCTCTCATAGGAATTTACTTAGGAATTTTAGAATGAGAGTGGAGGCCATGAGAGTAATAATTTTGCCATAGTTTAGTTGCATGAATGAATAATGAGGATTTAGGGGTAGGTTAGGGGCTTATTTATAGAGATTAGGAGTGATTAGGACCTTAGGATTAACCCTAGGATCAACCTGGACCATCAGATTTCGAACCAGGCCCAAAAACCTAGCCAAAACAGAAAACATGTGCACCAGGCAAAACTGCCCGGCCACCATAAGTCGACACCCAAGTCGACAGGGCTGTCGACTTGGGTCATGCCATGTCGACTCCCAAGTCGACAGGGCTGTCGACTTGGGGTGGCTGGCGGGAATTTTCCCGCCTAGCCTTCTAGCCCAAATTTTCGAAATTAGAACTCGTTTTTGAACTTGAATTTTCTGAAAACTTCGTCGGACCATAACTTGGTCATACGGACTCCGATTCTCGAAAACTCAGACTCTATTTCGCGTATTTTTCCGAGACGAACGCAGTGGCATAGCCTGTTTTACTTGATTCAGAATTTAAAATTAAATTCTGCCCTGATTCTCGTCTTAACATGTTATCGAAATACGGGTTGTTACATTCTCCCCACCTTTTAGGATTTCGTCCCCGAAATCTCCAAGTTAGGAAGAACATATCCTACCATCCATCATTCATCTACTCAAAACATCATCCACAAGCAACCATTGTCCTTAGATGATTTCTAATGCTGTATGAATATATGCAAAACGTGTGTGTACATGTTCCTTAGCTAATGCTAATGATCAGGCCTGAATAATCTTTCTAATGCAAAATATGTATAGTGCCATGAATCCAACATGTATGCAAATAGTCCTAGTCATATAGATACTATATGCGTGCACAATCATTCATTCATATGCAACAACCGCATGATAATACATTCGATTTCATCCATAAACAAGTATAAATACTCGTGCATATGCAATATGAAATGTGACCGAGTCGAGCTAGTATCTAATGTGTATTCGCGCATCCACGAGCAACCACTTGCAACCACTTGCAACCATATCAATCATAACATGTTTCAAATACATGTTTACATCCATAGGGTTCTACCTAGGATTCCCTGAAACAGGGTCGAGAAGATAAACAAGACAAACTCCTTACGGGGTTTGTAACAGAAAATAGGACCGAGAGGATGTCCACAAAAGATAGCCTACAAGTAAGCTCTACAGAAAACAGGGATCAAGGATATACTCCCAAAAAGAGATATCATGCGCGTATCTAGTCTTTGACCATCAAAGTCGTATTTCCTTGAGATTAATTCCATTGTGCCTTGACCGTCTTTTAACTTCGCGATTTCGTAGCTTCTTATTTCCTGTTTCCATAACATGAGCTGGAACTCATTTCTTCGTCGCCTCTCGTTCCACTTGCACTTATCCTTTTTCTAGAATACTTGGCGCAAACATGACTGCGTACTCATGATCTCATGCAAGCTTTCCAAAATTCACTAGTGAATCTTGGATCTCGTTTATATACTATAAGGTATTCCATGTAGAAGAACTTTCTCTTGAAAGTAAACAGATGTCAACCAGGTTATCAAGCGCACTTACTAGGGTGATCTCTATAACCCATGCATAAATGAAGTAAATCATCCGTCTTATCGGCGAACACCACTCGATCGGGCTTCAAATTTCCAATAAAGGCATCAAGGGATTCTAAGTAACTAGTCATGACAGAACCTCAAAAAGGTTACACGATACTTCGAGGGTATTACCAAGGCTAGTCAAAAGGTCTAACTACCCTCCTATCAAAACCGAGAGTGGCACCCCCTACTGGATAACCACTTCATCCCTAGAATCCATCCATAGCTTATAAACATAAGCATTATTTCCAAACTCAACACTTGGCATAGACATTCTCAAATCCAAACAAGTCATGTATAAATGGACTGATTCTCCAATAGGACTTTGAGACAAAAATGGGATTCTCTATTACGCTAGTACTTAAGGTGCAGAGACTCAACTATCGAAGCAGACTTAAATGATACGAAAAACGAAGTCCTAACGGGATGATAGAGAAGAAAAGCTAAACCTTTAACAAGATCGTTACCCTCCTTCCGAGGTACCCTAGAAATGAGAGCATACTATTATTGCCCTCCCGATGATCTTGTCCTTGTCCCATAATACTTAACTATCCGCCCCGTTTTACCATGCCAAAGGTACTCTCTCGTCATGGGTTTCATTGTTCATCTTTCTCCCTCCTTTGAGGACTAAGCCATACCAACGAGTTGCTCATCCTTAAGCTCGTATCCTTTATCCTCTTTCTCACTATCCTTTCTTATAACGCGACCATTGGTCTCTCGAGAACCACCTCCATCGTATGGAAAGCACTTTCGTAGATAGAAAAGACTAGTCGCAGTTAAAACCACTGTGACTACAGATGGAGGAAAGAAAGGAAAAGAGATTCAATGAACGAAACAAGGATAATGCTAATGGCCTTTGGGGAATAGCCTTTTTCTTTTAAAAGAAAATTTTCTTGAAAAATGCTTCTTTGTAAACGATTTTCAAATAGTTTTCAGAAGGTCTTTTAAAAACTTTTGCCCAGTCTGGTAACCTTCTGCTCTGATACCACGTGTAACACCCCGCCTCCGGTAGGATCACTCGCAAGGGAATGCACTAGCTTTAGAGGTGCATTATTGGTAAACATGCACAGAAATATCACAAGACAGAACATATAAAATAGCGGAAGTAAAATCAAACTTTCATAACATGAATAAATAAGGTATAAAGCCTTTTACATCAGAGTACATCAAAACCTGTCTTGCAATAGTAAAGAAGCATAAAGACATTTTCGGAAATTATTCCCCAAGTAAAACAGTAAAGTAGCCATAGCCAAGAAAAGTCCAAGCCATCCATGATGACCTTCAAGCAGAAGAAGTCCGAATTAAACAACAGTATTTCCTCCCTGTAACCTGGGGGGGGGGGGGGGGGGACAGAAGACAAGAAGCGAAACAAAACGGGTCAGTCAAAAAGACTGAGTAAGCCCTATCTACTATCAGCATAAAAACTAGTAAAGTTAACTAACATGAGAAACTGAGATGAACATAAGCATGATGACAAGATAGATAAGCTAAATCAAAATAACAGGATGAACTACTGAACTCAGATAAACTAAGGTGTCATGATAAATTACGATGTCAAGATAAAACAAGGTATCCCATCGTCAGGTTCCTATCAAGTATAATATCCCCAAGATATCTATCACGTATAACGTCCCATGGTATCTATCCTGTATTTTAGCTCTGCACCTACCATACTAGTATCCCCACCGTATCATGTGTTAACCATGAATGACCCTTACTCAAAAGTCGTGTAATGGTTCATGTCAACCTAATATATCACATTTATAGGTTACTCAACTCGTATGTTTCTTTCCATGTAAATGTTCAGTTCCTTGCCGTAGACCGTACGGGCTTTCCCATGAGGTTCTATACTACTCCAATGTAATTCCATGATCCTTAAGCTCGTTTGGACTGTTACCCTAGACCTAGCTAGACTTTCCCAATATGAATCATCGTTTGTGCAACTAGGACTTATGCCACCTAGGACCACTAGTGATTATGCTTACCTATTGCACGTTTTCGTATATCGGTTTGGGTTCAACCACCCAGGGCCACTAGGAATTACGCTAACCGTCAACCGCGCCCTTTTTTCCCACGCATTCATCGTGAATCGTTTTTCCCTGACTGTATGCACATGTATTACATCGTGCCATCCGAGTCCTGTCACAGGGCAGATCAAGAAATACAGGACTCGGTCGGGAGCTTTCGATTTATCTGCCGATGCAAATGCTAAGGTCTGTTTTTCCTATACGTGGCTATGGTCCCACGAGACCACTCCCTCAACTAGTGAAAGACAAGACAGGATAAATCATGTATGAGGACACACTACTGGCCAAACCATATCCTAGCCTTACCGCAACCATAATTAGATAGCAATTATGGTATTTTGGGTGTTCTCTGCCTTTCCGTACGTACATGCTTGACCAAAGATGGTAGGTAGCCTGACGAAATGCTATCTAGGGCACTACCGTGTATCGTCGACTATCCCCTATCCATCCCCATCTTTAGGTCGCTCGTATAGCAGCCAAGGCATACTCTTGGTTCTTCTAACGCAGACCTTAACCTCTCATGAGCCTAGTGCGATCACTTGGCAGCTCACAGAGGGATACCAAGAATATCCTCACGTTCCCCGAAGCCGCTGCTTCGTTACCCAGTTCGCTGGAGCTTTTATCTAAATCAGATAACTTGCTCCTACTCGTGTGCTTAAACGATGACCTACCGTATCGGGTTACTCATCCAATCTATGAACTGGTCCAAAATTCCTTGACTAAGAATTATTACTTAGCTATTCTCCAACTAAGGTTTACCACTTAGCTTATTCCCGTTATTTTTGTTAATTACGGTTATCCACCTAATTCTCTAAACTAGGGTTTATATAATGGATTAAGTGTCACTTAAGTTCATGACTAAATCCATCTACAAATCATGTCAAAATCGGCTAAGTATCCAAGTCCAAGACTTAACCCTACAAACCATGTGTCAAGTTGGTTAAGTATATTAAGCAATTCACGACTTAACCTCGTCCAATTAACATTCTAGATTGGTTAAGTATATATTAACTTGACCCTATCAATTTACTTAGTCAAATCGGTCAAGTGTATTCAAGCGATTCGTGACTTAGCCTTATCATGTTTTCACGTTATATTGGTTAAGTATTGGTTAACTTAACCTTATCAAATAACCGAGTTGGAGTGTTTAAGTATAGGTTACTTAATCACTTCAAAATTACCGAGTTAGATTGGTTAAGTGTTGGTTAACTTAACCACTTTAAAATCACCGAATTGGATGGGTTAAGTCTAGGTTAACTTAACCACATCCCCTAACTGTATTATACGGTTAAGTGTAATTAGGAAAGCTTAATTAACCGTATCAAATTCACGTGTTGGTTTGGTTAAGTGTTGGTTAACTTAACCCCGTCCACTAGTCGTATAAAAATGGTTAAGTGTCATTAGGCAAATCAAGTTACTTAACCTACCCAACCTTGTCATGTTTTGTTAAGTATCGTTAGCCTAATCAAATTACTTAACCCATTTGTCCATGTCATATTTGGTTAAGAGTCATTAATCAAATTAACTTAACCCTATCATGTGGCATTAATTACTTAATGCACCTCAACCTCTCACATTAGACTTTGTTGTGGTTACTAGTTAAGCCGGTCGGTTCCGGGTAGCTTTACACCACAACTTGGTCTAACCTCGGGTTCAAGCACAACATGACCAACTTCTCACATTGGGTCCTATTGTTTGCAACTACTAGTTAGGCCGGTCGGTTCCGGGTAGTTTTACGTTGCAAACTCAACCCAACCTCGAGTTGAGCACTTTCATGTTTAGTCTAGTGTCATGTTCATATTCAAGTTTTTAAGAATATGGGTAGACCTAACTCAATAGGTAAATTCCCAATTCCATAGTATGGGTAGACCTAACTTAATAGGTAAATTCCCAATTTCATATTTTCAAACATACTCACATGTCAACTTCCATGTTATATTTCAAGTCATGTTTTCAAGTTGTATTTTCATGTCATTAAAAATTACTCATAACATAACCCAACGCTTTTAAACTCGCATATACGTTCGCAACAACGTAATGGATTAAAAGAAGAGACTTGGCAAAGGCATGACAAAAATGGATATTAAGCCACAAGTTAGACATGGTGGCAAATGAGGCATAAATGTGTTCATTAACTTGCATATTACATTCCTAAGCCTCAAAAACATGCATAACATTCAAACTTGGCAAATAAGCGAATCATGGTGATAAATGACTTAGAAAGATGGCTAGAAGTTCGCATATGACATTACATGCAAGCTATCATAAGGGGTATGATAGTTCTCATGTTGCCAAAATGCAACATTCAACATAAAGCCCAAAGCTTTATGACCACAAGATCAAGATGAAGACTTCATAAACTTGCATGACATGATAGCATGTATTATACTCAATGATCAAACCCAAACTTGCAACATGAACATTTAACTTCATAGTTAATATCTAAGAGTAGGAAAAGGGCTTACATTGCTATGAAGGCACAAATCGAAATGCAAAACAAAGATTGAGACGAAGCTCTTATGCAATCAAATAAACCCAATATGAAAGCTCCAAATCAATAAAACCCTTGCTTTGAAATAGAAATGTTGCAACTTGACTTGAATGCAAGCTAACAACATCCATTCATGCTTGAAAACACTTGAATGAACATGAATCTCTCATAGGAATTTACTTAGGAATTTTAGAATGAGAGTGGAGGCCATGAGATTAATAATTTTGCCATAGTTTAGTTGCATGAATGAATAATGAGGATTTAGTGGTAGGTTAGGGGCTTATTTTAGAGATTAGGAGTGATTAGTACCTTAGGATTAACCCTAGGATCAACCTGGACCATCAGATTTTGAACCAGGCCCAAAAACCTAGCCAAAACAGAAAACAGGTGCACCAGGCAAAACTGCCCGGCCACCATAAGTCGACACCCAAGTCGACAGGGCTGTCGACTTGGGTCATGCCATGTCGACTCCCAAGTCGACAGGGCTGTCGACTTGGGGTGGCTGGCGGGAATTTTCCCGCCTAGCCTTCTAGCCCAAATTTTCGAAATTAGAACTCGTTTTTGAACTTGAATTTTCTGAAAACTTCGTCGGAGCATAACTTGGTCATACGGACTCCGATTCTTGAAAACTCAAACTCTATTTCGCGTATTTTTCCGAGACGAACGCAATGGCATAGCCCGTTTTACTTGATTCAGAATTTAAAATTAAATTCTGCCTTGATTCTCGTTTTAACATGTTATCGAAATACAGGTTGTTACAGAAATCCTCATGCAACACTGCCTTACCTCGTCCCAATAACCTAACTCCCTAGGTCGTTCTAAAGACCTGGAGCCTCTTGAGTCCCATGACCCATCAAAATGACCTGACTCCTGTTTGTATTTGTACCCACTTGCCAACCTGCTTTGGACGATCCAATCCCTTAGGTCGTTCCACGACCTAAGCCACCACGACCCGAAACCGACCAACAGCCCGAAGCCCTTTTCCAACCAGAAGTAGCTCCAATGATCCAACATCCATTTCTTAGAGAACAAGACACACTGCCCGATCTAAGAAAAATGACCCGACTCCAGATCTGACCAAAATAGCTTCAATCATGACCAAATCATCGCCAAATGACAACATCAATTCAAACAACTCATCCAATTCAATCATAAGCACTTTATGAAATCATCAACACTAAAATGACAATTCTCATCAATAATCTTATTAATATTCACAAATCATGATAAATCGATGCATAAACTTAATTGATGGATCTAACTTGCATACATGCAAATTTATATAGAAATTATCTGTTTTAAGTTGCTAGAATAGATCCTATGGTGATTCGTATGAAAATATACTTACCATGATGTAGATCTTGGTGAAAACAACTTAAAATGATGAAATTATGATCATACAACCCATATACTTGATTGAATCCGCATAAGAGATGCATATCACTCACCAGGTCTTCAAACAAGCTTAAAAACAATGATTCTCGAATCCGAACAATGAAGAACAATTTTCAAACCTCTCAATTTGATGAAATTTCTTTTCGCTTGGTGTTGATCTAGCTTCAAACGATGTAGATCTTCGATTCTCTTCTTTAGATCTAGATTTTAATGGTGGAAAAGTGTATTTAATTGAGCAAGGAGGATCACGAGCTCAACCAAATGAGAGAATGAAGAATAGTAACCCTCTCTCCATAATTTAACCCCCTTATTTATAGCCTCCCACCAGCCCACTAATGGTTCTCTCTAAATCAGCCCATCATGGCCTAAAACCTTAACAACAAACTGTGAAACACTAAAACAACGATTCCTCTCAAACCGCTGAATAAAATCTTTAATGTGATCACTCTACGGAATTGGCAACTTAATTTCCTTATATAAAACCGGCCGCAACACTTGATTTGATTCTAGTCAGAAGTTATGACCTGTACAAAACTGACAAGGGCAAAATGGTCATAAATAAAATTAGTAAAAATTATAGACATGTCTCATATCCCCATAAACAACATATCAAAATATGAGAATGATCCAACCCTTAGGGAATTAAATAAAAATATTTTATGATCCTCCGATACGTAAAATGGGGACTGTTACATCATATGTTAAAAAACTGCTACATCCGTCTTGTTGAGCACTTGTAAAATTGCGATATGCTTTTGTAAATGTGTCTGCACTGCCACTTTCACTTGACCGAAACTGATCCCAGTTTTGAAATCTCTGCTTGTGCACGGTTTCACCAGATGTGTATGTCTGATGATGCACTTGAACCTTTGTGTCTTGTGCACTTGCTTGCTCTTGATCATTGCCATGATCATGCTCCCCAGAAATTTTTGGATCTTGGTGTTTGCATATTGCCTTGCTCCCATTCACCCTTGTTCTCGGGCACACATGTGAACTTTAGCCTTCCTGCATGCCATCTTCTACTTGCTTGAACTTTGCTCTTTGCTTTGTACGGCTGCATTGCATTAACTTGAAAACTGCCTTTTGTTGTGAACCTATATCCGTGGACTTATGCATTATCATGTGCACTTGAAATTTGTCTTTGTTGACGACCTATTTAGATGCGCATGCACTTAGTGATTTTAAGCATATACTTGTATATACATATGAATGCATGTGTATATTTGTATTTGTACTTGTGCATATATGTAATTTATATATAGGGTGTATTTTTTATAGGTCCCTATTAAGTTTCAAAATTAGGCACACATCCGGTCATAAACTTAATGTAAATTTAGTCCCTATTTTTCGAAAATTCATTTAACAAAAAAGAAAACAAAATATGAAAAACTAACGTAAATTCGTATTTAAATAAAACATGTATACGCAAAAAAAAAGATCAAAAACCATTAAACAACGCATCAAAAACAAGAAAACACCAAAAATCAACGAAAATGCAGTTAAATGCATTCATCTGTGCAAAAACTGTGTATTCTTGCATACAAATGTGCAAAATCACTCGCATGCTAATCAACTCACATTTATTTGGCATTCAAGCATGTAGTAAAACAGAATAGGTGCACATAAGCATGCAACAATTTACTGGCGAAAAATCAGTTAAGATTTCTTCATGCAGCACTTCATACATTTGGGCAGGTATTTCAAAAAGTTGCACACATGTATGCAAGTTTCCGTCCAGATTTTCAGAAGAAACAACGTATGTAATAGCTGCATACATGTATGCAACTATTACCAAAAGTTGCATACATGTATGCAACTTTTTTTTAATTTCCGTAAACCTCTCTGAATATTTCCATAATTCAAAATTTTATTTTATGAGACTGCGCATTTTTTTTTGTAGAAAAACAAAAAAAAAGGGCGGAAAAAATAGGGGGAGGGTTTGTATATGAAACATGGGGGTGATGTGAGCCTAATTAAGTTTTAAAATAGGGACCTTAGCCTAATTTCCACTTATGTATATATGTATATTAAACGACAGACATGAAATTCATGAATTTCTATCATGGACAAAATATATTGGCACTGAGTCATAGAACTTTGTAGTTGTCCATGGGAAAAATAATACATACTTGACAACTATGATATTTACAGTGAATTGCTGTGAATATTATACGTTGATTGAGACATGTAAGCATATATATGACCCCATCTAGAAAAATGATGAGAAACAACCCGAATAACCGAGGTAAACAAAAAATTAAAATTAAATTTTATATTTCCATATTAAATTGTTTCTTTTCCAAATATTGTGTTTTTCAAATTTGACAGGTACAACGGATGACTGGACAGAAATTGGAACAACATGGAAGACCAAGAATATAAGAATAAGTGACGGAGTGACTGTATACATGTATATTAGTGAATGCATATAATTGAGTAATTTCAGTGATCACTATTTAGTGAGGAATGTATGTATATGGGTATGATTGTATTATATAACAGTGAGTTGTGCAATAGTGGAGTTGGAAAGCTGTACAATTCAAAATATTAAAATAAAATATTTAATTGAATAAAATAACAGTTTGAATATCAAATTCTGTGCAATAACATTTTGTAATGACCCGCATTGTCAGAGGTATTATAATTAATTTATTTAATTATATAAATAGTGATATAGTGAATTAAATAGAGGTTTAATTAAATTATAGTGAATATTAAATTAAATTAAATAATTAAAAAAATATTTAATTAAGAAATAATCAAAAATATTGGATATCACAATATAATGTGAACTGGGTCATCCCTAAGATTTAATTCAGCTTAGAGTTGAATTATATTGACGAATATATTCAATCGACGTCAGTTTGAACGTAGAATTATAATATAATAAAAATAGAGATCGAAACGACGCGGAAGTTCGCTATTTGGCGATTTGAACTTCAACTGAATGTACAGGGTTCGTTTTAAATCGGATTTCTATGAAACAAGAAACGTGTGGAGCTGGTGGAGTATATCTTTCTAGTGGAAGAGAAAAATCGGGATTTCGTCGTGTAGATTTTGAGTTACGTCCAAATCAAATTCTCAGAAATGCAGCGCCCTGACCATAACGATTTAATTATATTTTATATAAGGATTTAAATAGAAATCGAATAACGATATAACTCTGACGATGTAATATCGAGTTGTAAATTCATATAGGAATATTCTGGACCTGTATGGTATGCCTCTGTGAATATAGACGATAATATCTATTTAATTTAATTATAGTTAAATATATTTATATATTTAAATAGGCTATTTAGAGCTTTAAAAATAGCCACTTTTGCAAACAAAGTCAAAATTCGACGAAAATAATTTTGTTGGATCTGCAATATTAAATTATTGCGAGATTCCAAGTTTCGTAATTTTTAGAGTCAGTGTGTGGCCGTACGGATTTTTAGAGTGAAAAACAGTCAGTATTTCGACGGTTAAAAATACGCTGTGTGAGCAAACGGAGTCGGAATTCGTCGAAAACAGTTTCGTTGGGACCGTAATGTCAAACTCTACCTACATGTCCATTTTGGCGATTTTTAGGTATCATATGTGAGTACACGGATTTTTAGAAGACAGACATATGAGATATTAGCTAAAGAAAAAAATAAAGAAAAATTCCTAAAGCCTAGAAATGGCCACGTCCTCTTATTTTTCAGCCCCACAAACAAAATTCCATCCTGTATATAGTCATTCGTTGAAGCCACCGAACTCATTTTACAGATAACCCATTTTTTTTCTTAGAAATTCAAATTTAAAATCAAATAAAGGGTGATAAATTAGAAAACAAATATAGTTGAGATGCTTGAGTGTTCCTCTTCTCATCAGTATGCGTTTCATTGAAGTCGACGGGGTTGGGGGTTTGTTGTTCCAAACGTTGTGACGCTAGGGTTCAGCGGTTCGAAGAATTTAGTCATCATCTGAATTTTTGAAGCTCAGATCCGTAATCAGAAGGAAGAACAACATCGTTTGTAAAATTTTGGGTTTTTTTCAAACTAAAAATTGTCGTACTCCTGTATGATATTCGCGGTTCCTCGCTGGAGAACGAAATGGTTTAGAGGGGGCTCGAGTGCTAATGGATGGAGATGGGTTTGTTGTAATTGCAGATAGATGAGACTATGTGTGTTCGGTTGGGATTTTAATTGAGTAAATGGAGTAAGAGGTTTTGGAAATCGCTTATGGCATAGGAGTATACGGTTGGAGCTATTTGGAGAAGAAGAGAGCATGTGCGGGTTTGGTATTTAGGTGGATGGGCCGTGTTTTCCAATGTGAGCCCAAACGGGAAATTTAAATTTAGTTTTTATTTAAATTTAATAATGTATAACAAGTAACCTTTATATTTTTGTCATACGTGAACGGATTTCAGCAAAACAAGTTCCGTTAGGATCGTATGGACGGGAGCAACACAATGAGACTGACTAGGAGTGGATTGGGGTTCGTTACAATTTATAGTGAAATAAGTTGTCCATCTGAATCAACGACAATTATCGTTATTAACGATGATCGTCCAATGTGAGTAAATCTCACCAACTCTAAACAGTTTATAATTTCATGTTGTATTTTTGGAACTGTTAGAACTTGTCTGATTTACTGTGTGTTGACTTTTAGACTGAAATGCTAGTCAGTTAGTTGAATTTCTATATTGATTCTGTTTAACAGAATATATCATATGGAACTGAAAAGTGATGTTATCTATATTGTTTAACATCTGTGATGCAGGGAAACAGGCTGGAGGAATCCAACTGGATTCCTCAACATTTATTTTACTGTGAATCATATATTGTGATATATGATGTGATATATAATCTGTTGTTGATTATGTGGGTTTGGACAATATTATCGTTGTTATATGGTGTGTTAAGTACCATAGAAATACTGGATGTGGAAAAGGGATTTTCAAATTATATTTTGAAAATAATTTATTTATATAAAATCAATGGATTTTATATTATAAAAGAAAATGGATTTTGAATAAAAGAAATATATTTTAAATCAAATATAAAGGAATTATATTTGTAAATCAAATATAAGGGAATTATATTTGTAAATCAAATATAAGGGAAAGAATTTGTCAAACTAATAAGAAAGGAAATATTTGTCAAACAAATAAGAAAGGAAATATTTGTAGAACATTTACAAATAGATTAAAAGGGATTATTTATTTATTTAGGGAATAAACAGAATTAGAATAAAGGAATATTTATTTGAGAAAATAAATAGAATAAAGGAAATATTTATTTAGAAAATAAATACGATATTATAAAAGGAGTTAGAATTAATCAGTTAGAGTTAAAGGAGTTAATCGAATATAATTTATTCGAATAGAGTTAAAGGAGTAAATCGAATATAGTTTATTTGAAAGGAGTTAATCAGTTAGAGTTAACTAGTTAGAGGTAATCAAATAGAGTTAATCGATTAGAGTTAAAAACGAACTAGAGTTAATCAAATAGAGTTAAAGATATAGAGTTAAGAAAAATTAGAAACTGACTAGAATTAGTAAGTTGAATGAGTTCTTGAGTATCGATCTGATGTTGGTTTCGGCCTTCGGTGTTTATACTTGGGAAGTTGTTCTCTTATTAGTTTACAGTTAGAGTCTGATAGTTATGGATTGGTAGAGATTGATGATTGATTGATAGGATTTCTTTCTAGAAATTATATCGTTGTTTGTACACGTATTTTCCTTCGATAGTTAAATCACAGACTATCGAAGTTTTTTGACCATTTAACGTTGTTAATATGGAGAGACCGGTTGGATTATTATCCAGAGAACCACTCTGTATTGGCATAAGCGTTGCAAATCATTTATGCCAAAGATAATTGAAGATGGAGTAAAGTGCAAGGGCTATTGTATAAGTCTTAGATAACAGTGCCTAAGATGGATGTACTGAATAGTGCCTTCGGTTTGTCCAGTCCCAGGACAACTTGTATTGACGAAGGTCTGACAGAGTATATCTGGTAGGTCACGTAAGTTGATCGTTTCAAACGTATTTACGTTGGTGGCGGAGGAATTTGTTTCTCTTAGCTTATACCCGTGGTATTTTTGGGAAAATCAATTTGTGATTTAGAGGGTATAACGATGTGACATTCTAAGTGAATGAAGATGTGGTATGTGAAAAGATAAGCGTAGCTTCTAGCCTCACATCCGGTAAATGACAGAAATCGGGCAGGCAGCATGGCTAAGTCGGTCGCACCGAAGTAGGGTGTATAATCACCTATCTAGAGAATATTCATTTGCTTCTTTAATCTATCAATGTTGTCCCATATATATATACGGGAACGGTTGCTGATCCCAACCGTTGGTGATGTACATTCGATACACTCAAGCGAAATGAGTGGTCGGTCATGTGTGGCTGAGTTGCTAGATGTTCTTGTTGAACTCCAGTGTATCGTTCCTAGAGTACACTGATCGGAAGGTGGTTCCATACCTTATCATAGTTGGAAATCCATTACCCAATACGTGCTTGCGGTTTCGATTGAATACTATATGTAGAACGTGAGAAGAAATCGTTTCTGCTAGATTGATATCTATTTGTACATAGACATTATTATAATATCAAAAGGGTTTTTTGATATAAATATATTTTGGATTCTCATAAGGGAAAACCCGTTCCATTATACGGCGTGGTATTATGAGATATCATTTACTTGTTTAGACCGTTTTAAACTGTTTTACTCATACCAGTCCCATGACTGACCCGGAATTTATTTTGTTTTGTTTCCCTAAACTCTTGGGTGGCTAAATTTGTACGGGCAGTCAAGTAGTTGGGATTTTACAGATACTTGGAGAGCTTGGAGCAGGATGCTTCATGATTCTATAGCTATTATTATTTCCGCTGTTGTTGTAAGTGTTGTACTCTGATAAGTGCTATTGTATACATAACTGTTATATTTCAAAGTTATGTTATATATTATATGTTATTTGTTCCGCTGTGAGATTCGTGTTACTCTGATGATGTAAATTCTTCTTTTCTTCTTCTATTCTAAGTTTCTATCTTATCTATCCTCACCCTCTAATTTCTTTCATTAATTACCGGGATTTTTTGATGTTTGGTTAGTCGTCATCGTGTTTATGGCGATAACCAAAGTCGACAAAATCCGGGTCATTACACATTTTATTCAACATAAATATTTATTTCTGTATGAGGTGTATTGTAGTACAGTATTGTTACAAATACATTTATATAATAGTATATATATTTGTTATCATCAGGCAAAAATCATATTGTTATACTCAACAATCTCCCTCTTTTGATGATGACATATATACATTAAGATTTTGAATGTGATAAATGTGTTGGATTGTGAAATGTAGTACTACCCTTATTTAGATGCATATGAGATATTTTAAATTCAATTGAATTTCAAAAATTAAGATATTCTTGATTTATTCAATAATCAATCAAAATCTTAACCATTCTCCCAATCATTTAAAGGATAATAAAAATCGATGTAGTGATGAACATAGAATAGATATATAAGTTCAAATCAAGAGGGAAAATATATATCATAAATCTCATTTAATCAAACAAGAATCATAATCTTCTTCAAACTAGAAATAAATTTCACTTTTCAGAATGATGGATTTACGATCGATTTTATAAAATGAGGAGAGTTTTTACATTTCAAATGTAGGATTATGAATTCAAAAAAAAATCAAATAAACTTAAAATTGAAGTACTTTCTAACCATGAATAACTGCCAGGATTTTTAAATGGGGTTTGTAGTTACTTAAAATCAGTTAATTATTTTTTAACCATACAAAACCGTTAGGACTTTCAAATAAGGTTAGAAGAATACTTAACATTTATCCTCTCTTATATGAGTTCCATCCATGCATAACCATAAGGACTTTTATATGTGAATGGAAGAACATATATTCAGATTAAGGTGATTCAATGATGCATAATCATGAGGACTTTTAGATGAGAGTGAATACCAAGGATAAAGATATTATTTTCAAAAGATACCCTTATTTTCAAAATCAGTTAAAATCTCCACATTATATAAAACCATGATGAATGACATGAAGGAGGTAGAAAATCAAGACGATTGTGAAATAAGCACCAATTCAAAAATATTATAAAATCAGTCCGATCATCATGAGAAATTTAATAATATCTCCTCTTGTTATGAAATATATTATATTCACTACTCATCACACTTTCATAAATTAAAAAAAAATGGGTGATTTCCAAAATTGTCCAATTGGTTAATCATTTAATTTTTTGAGCAAACATGCAACAATGCTTTTAACATATCAAATATGTGAAGACCAATTGTCTATAAAAGGTGTTATGTGCAAATCATATACCACTCGTAGATCCGGCCTGCCTATAAAACTCAAACACTTATTTTTCAATATATCATGCAGACATCAAGTTCACTTAAAATATTTCAATTACATTTATCAGAGCAGCAGATGTTCAGTATCAAAACAAAACATTTCAATTACATTTATTAGAGCAACAGACTTTTAGTATCGAAACAAGGTTCGCAAGAGAACTTTCTTCACAACATTTTATCAAGCATAAGGGACAAACAATGATTATACTCTAAAATAGTTCATTCGAAATCACCCGATGAGATTTTATTTTAGAATTTAAATCGAGTCAAAGATAAGATGATCCATGATATTCAATTTAACATCAGTATCAAATTATTCCAAATTCAAATATCCATGCCATGCTAAAAAATTATGAAATTATCATACTTCGTCTAAAAATGTTTCAAGTAATGCGCTGTACTAAATGAAGATTTTTGAGATTTTCAAGATGAATCAGCAGAAACTCAAAATAGCAAAGTTGTGTGAAATTTCATTAGCTTTTCATACCTTCAAGTATTTTAGAATTCCAACTAATAGTGGTCAAGATACGGTCAACATACTACAGTTGTGTCAAAAATTCGAGGAACTGCCTATGACCTATACTTCAAATGTATTACATTTTTTTCATCAATTTCCGTTTAGAATTTGAAAATGCTCAATTCATAAAAGTTTTAAACAATTGAATCTAATTTCCATAAAATCAAGAGTTGTGCAATTTGAAGTTAAGATGCTCAAGACATGTATCTATAACAGTGTCAAAATGAATCAGCATGAACATAAATAGAACACGAGTTCAGAAATCATACCTGACTTACTATTGACGTTATGGATCTCCAGCTCGTCACCCTTTGCTAAGGAACTCTGAATATTCAATTCAACAATAATATGGAACAACATTAATTTCTATCTCTTGCGAAGTTGTTCGTTAGCCGCCTTCGGTACCTAATTATTTAAGGGATTGAGTGGTCTAACAAAATTTATGAAACCACTCTTAGCTTTGCATGTGACTTTCGGTATCCAAACTTGTTTGTATAACAATTTGTTTTCATTTATCAATGTACCTTTAGAAACCCAAGTTCATTTGGATTTATTCAAAACTGTTTTAATTCCTTTTGGGACCAACATTTTTTTAAATGAATTGTTTTTTCACGTTTACTTATTATGTGGGGCTGTCAATCTCAGGACAACTCGACTTCGGTAAAGCTTTTACAGTTATATGTGTTTTGTCCATTGAACAACCCCACATTGTTACCATTGTTTTATCCTACTTGCTGTTGAGCCCTTCTAGACCCACTGATTGCCCACCTTCTTTGGCCTTTACTTCTTTCACTCTGCTTACTGAGGGCGAGATTGCGATCATTAATGATCGCCTTTCTTGACTTACTAAGAACTCGTGTCCGTCGCGATCTGCACTTCTCCATTCCTTTGCTCTTTGCGTCGTAGATAGAGAGTGTTCCCCCGCACTCTCCGCAGTATATGCACATGCTTTATAGTGGCGTCAGATAAGATTGTTAGATCTACTCGGCATACACTCTATCTTATCTGATAGGAGTGCGTATCTTCCCTTCTTGTGGTGGCTTTTCCTTTGTTTGTTTCTTTCTCTTCTTATTTTCCTCTTTTCTGCATGGCGAATTTCTTATTTTGTAACGTGCGAGATATTAGAAACGATGCGTCGATGGCTAGGATGAAATGCATCGTACGTAAGCATTATGTGTGTCTGGTGGCACTTCTGGAGCATTTTGTGGGCCCATATGTAACACCCTATGATTTTAAATATTAAAAATTATTGAATTTAAGAATACTTAATTACAAATGTGAGAATTAAGGGAAATGGGTTACGCCATTGCGTTCGTCTCGGAATGCTGCTTGAGATAGAGTCCGAGTTTGCGTGAATTGGACTCCGTATGAAGAAGTTATGGCCTTCCGAAGTTTCAGAATTCAAATAAATTAAAAACAATTCAGAAATTCAAATTCAAACAGGGGAGCAGGCTGGGCGGCAATTCTCCCGCCCAAGGGCCAGGTCGACCAGGGGGTTGACCTGGGGGTCGTCCTACCCATACAGGTCGACCAGGGGGTCGACCTACTCCCCCCCGGCAGATCTAAAATGTGACAATGTTTTGACTCACTACTGAGTCATTAGGGCTGAGGTGTTTATTATATCTTGTCTAGATGGTCTTGATTGCTTTTAGGTTAATCCGACGGCTCTTAATTAATTAGAATTCTATATAAGCAACCTAACCCTCAACCTAAAATTACACTAATTCATACCAAGGGCCATCATGCCATCAACGGTGAACATAGAGTAGACACCATTATCTTTCAACTCAAAAGCAAGATAGAAGCAAAATCAAATCCAAATTAGAATAACAATTAGTCTACATCAAAGGCGAGCAATTCAGTTTCAGAATACAGATTCCAGAAAAACAAGACTGTACTTTTGGTTGTGAGTACTATTTCTTTCACAATATAATTATTAAATTAATTATGATGGGTTGTAATTGGATTATGAGAACATGTCTGTCGAATCGCATGATGTTGCTTAACTTTGTAGATCTATTTCATATTTAACTTGATTCATTATATGCAAGTTTGGGATGTTAAACCATATGTTAATTCATACGTGAAACTTATGCAAGTTTGGGTTGTTAAATCGTATGTTAATTCATATGTGAATCTTATGCAAGTTTGGATGTTAAATCATATGATAATTCGTATGTGAATCTTATGCAAGTTTGGAATGTTAAATCATATGTTAGTTTGAATAATGAATCTTATGCAAGTCTATGTGTGAATTGTACACAAGTTCATATATGAATCAAGTATATACATATGCTAGTTTATATGCAAAACATGTGACACTAATTTACATGTTTAGATCCATATGCAAGTTTATAGGAATCTATATGCAAGTTCACAATTTATGTAAGTTCAGGTGAAAAACAATATTTATGTGCAATTTCACATTTCTATGTTTAGATCTATATTCAGATCCATGATAGTTTATGCAAAATTATGTATGTTCATTGCCTATGCAAGTTCTTGGCTATGCAAACTTATGCTATAATTCTTATATCTATTTTATGTGTTATGCAAGTTATGATGTTGCTTTTCTTTTTATAAGTTAGACTATTTGCGAGTCTAACATATTTCATGTTAAAACATGCAAACGACGTGGGGATAATGGGAAAATATTAATTATGTAAATTGTGAATTGGCATAAAATGGCTTTAAAGGCACATAAATTAATTTGAAACATTAATTGGTATAATTCTTATACCTAAAGAGTATGGACATAATTTAGGTGACAATTATGGACATAATTTGGAAATTATTGGAAAATTTGAGTAGGGATAATTAATTCATATTGGGGTGAAGTAATTTGTAATAATAAACGCCTAAGACACGAGGTTAGACTCGTTTGTGGCGTAAGACTGCCTGGACCCACCTGACAAATCCAGCAACCACAAACGGTAGTCTAATGTGAGAGGTCGAAGGTATAAATTAAATACGCAACAGTTGTAATGACACGAGGTTAGACACGTTTGCGGTACAAGACTGCCCGGACCCGCCCGGCAAATCCAGCAACCGCAAACGGGAGTCTAATGTGGGAGGTCTTACAAGGGTTACGGTTATAATGAACTAAGTAACACTTAACCAAGATAAACATGTGGTGGGACATGTGGGTTAAGTGGGAGACATGGGTGGCATGTGAAATACGATTAGAAACACTTAACCAAATTAAAACATGTAAAGAAGACATGAATAAGAGGGGGTTAAGTGGAAAGATTTAAGTGGGGACCAAGCATAGGTGGAAAGCTTGTGTCAAGCATGGGGGACCCATTTCAAACTAGTAAACCTTTAAGTATCTTTGTGGGCTCGGGTTAGATCGAGGACGGGACACGCTTACTAGGTTTGATTGTAAGAGGTCAAAACGGGTTAACGATGGCAACGCAAGTCCAACGGGGTCGTGAGCGTGCGTCGGCCCAGGCTGGTAGGTAGGACGTTGTTGCATCGTGTAGGTATAAGCCGTCCATCTTTAGTGGTATCGGGTTGCCACTTTGGGGAGTGGTACACCCCACGGTGGGACCAGCACGGGTATCTATGAGTTAGGGAGCCGTTCGCATGGGGGTAGCAGGTACAACTAGTGGAGATAGGGGCAGGCGACACCTATGAAGGCGGCTAGGGGTACACAAATCTACCATTATAATTTTTATGCAGGCGGGATCAACTCTTAGGGTGACTAGTAGTGGTACAGTATAACAATTATCCTATAGTGATTAGGAGCGAGATTAACGGCAGAATATTCCTCCTGTTTGTTTTGTCTTGCCCACTTGTTTCACGGTCACTCCTTATTTTACAAGTTTATGCCTTATCCTAATTACTTTCATAATTTTATTGTTAAAGCTATTGTACTCGCCATACATTATGTCTGACCTCCTTTGTTTTCGCCTCTTTTCTTCCTTTCCCCCCAGGTTCTCAGGGTGGGACTAGTACTAGTGGAGCTTGATCAGGATCTTTCTCTCTCTTTTGGAAGTGCTTGGATTGCTGAAAGTAAAGTTCAGCTCATCTCTTTTATGGCAACTTATGTTGGGGTTATGCTTTTTATTTTATGTACTCCGAAAACAATTTGTCAAGATGGTTACTAAGTGTACTTGGTTTTTTTGTTAATTTATGATGTTATTCTAATCAAACTATTTCTTCGCTGCAACAAATGTTGGTTTGAAAATTTTCAAGTACCAATATATGACTTGTTATATTCTGTTCTATTCACCAATAATACTCCATGAAAGTTAATGCATTCCCTTTGAGAGTGACATTAATGGACGTGGGGTGTTACACGTGGTATCAGAGCTGAAGGTTAACAGAACATATAAGAGATTTTGAAAAACTGTTTTACAAAAACGTTTTATAAAGAAATACTTTTAAAAGTATGTTTTAAGGAGAGTATTTTCAAGAGAAAAGTTTGTTTTAAAAACATAACCGCCAAAAGCCATATATCTTTCTTTCGAATTCTCCATTTTGAATCTCTTCATTTTATTTTCAATATGTCTATGTTACCCAAGATACCTGAGGGAATACCGATACCAACCTGGTTCAGAAGGTATCTGGAGGCTAGGGCCACTGCCGCAGGCCCAACAGACATCCCTCCTTCCCCAGCTGCAGCCGCTCCTCCTCCTCCTCCCCCTCCCTGTGTTGATACTTTTTCAAAGATATGCAAAGACTTTCGAGCAATGGGAGAAAAACCTTTTCACGGATCAAAGACGTTTGTTGAAGCTCGAAATTGGCTTAAGGAGGTAGAAGACTTGTTTGGTATCTTCGAGGTAGAAGATGGAAGGAAGGTCCAATTAGTCGCTTGGTTAATGAAGGACGAAACCTCGTTTTTGTCGGAGGTATCGAATGGAGAGCGTCTAGTAGAGACGTGGATGGATTTCAGACATAGGTTCGAGATGAAATTTCTCTCATGAGCAGAAGAGAATTTATACATGGAAATATTCTTAGCATTGAAGCAGAGGAATTTATCAGTAAAGGAGCACGTCAACAAGTTCAATCAGTTGGCGAGGTTTGGCTTAGACTTGGGGAACACACACTGAAAAGAAGGCCCTGAGGTTCGTTAATGGTTTGAATGAGCCCCTACATGGGTTAGCTATGACCCACATTCCTATGGGGGATACCTTTGAGAAACTAGTTGACATGGCGCTTATGCATGAAGAGGAGAAAGGCGCTAATGCTAATAAGGCACCAGAAAAGAAAGGGAATCAAAAGAAATCATAGCAGTAACCTAAGAAAGGTGGTAAGGACAACAATAGCAAAGGAAAGAAAGGATGCTTTAATTATGGAACTCTAGGCCATCTGAGCAGGGACTGTAGGAAGTAGAAAAGACTGGTAGTTTCCACTGTGGAGAGCCAGGACATCTAATTAATGATTGCCCGAGGAAAAAGGGGCAAGGGCAAAGAACTGGGTCTACTTCTGGAGGACAGATTTAGTCTCTCATGGCACCAGGCCAGGCAAGAGGGCAGGTCCACGCTCTCATGGCACCAGGACAGGAAAGAGGTAGAAACATTTCTGTTGAAAGTTTGGTTTTTCTGTTTGATCATCCTGTTCGCACTTTATTTGATTCTGGTGCTTCACACTCGTTTGTGTCTGCTTCGTTAGTTGAAAGACTGAACCTTAATACTAGTCTAGTTATGGATCCCATAGTAGTCTCAAATCCTGTTGGTGGTTCGGCTCATCTTTCAATGATTTGTCGGGATTTGAGAGTGTCTATCTTGAGCGTTGAGTTTGAATGCAACGCTTTCGTTCTTGGCTTCACGGGCTATGGATTGATTCTAGGCAAGGATTTGTTATCCAGTAATGGTGCCATCCTCGATTGTGAAAAGTGTGTGGTTAGACTTATGACTCGCTTTGGCAACACTCTCGAATCTCTTGTAACCCCATACATTGCTTAATTACCTAGAATCTCTTGATGCGTCTGTTGAAAACCTGCAGTCTGTTAGAGTAGTCCGTGAATACTCCGATGTATTTAAAGAGGTGAAGGGCTTACCTCCAAAGCGTGAGATAGACTTACACATATACCTGGTTGATAATGCAAAACCCGTAGCTTTACCCATTAGACACATGGCTCCTAGGGAGAGAAAAGAGCTTAGTAAGCAGGTCAAAGAGCTACTCGAAAGGGGTTTATAATGCGGAGTATTTCTGAATGGGTTCTCCAGTAGTATTCGCAACCAAAGAGGATGGTTCACTTCGCCTATGCGTTGATTATAGGGAGCTAAACAATCTGACCAAGAAGAATAGGCACCCACTTCCTAGAATAGATGACTTGTTTGATCAGCTTGTAGGTGCGTCTGTTTTCTCCCAACTAGATTTAGCTACCGGGTTCCATCAGCTAAGAGTGGCTGAAGACAGCATTGATAAGACCGCGTTCAGAACCACGGATGGTTTCTTCGAATGGCTTGTCATGCCTTTCGGCTTGACAAACGCACCCGCTTACTTTGTTGACTTGATGAGTAGGGTGTTTAGAGAATTCCTTAATAAGTTTGTGGTGGTCTTCGTAGACGACATTTTGATCTTCTTGAAGAATGAAGAAAAGCTTGCTTTGCATTTAAGGGAAGTCATGGATACTGTTCTTGCACATCAGCTGAAAGCCAAATTCTCCAAATGCCATTTCTAGAGAGAAGAAGTGAGGTTTATTGGACATGTGGTGTCGAAAGAAGGGTTAGCTGTGGACCCCGCAAAAGTAGTTGCGATGCAAGATTGGAAGGTTCCACGGAATGCAACCGAAGTCCGAAGCTTTCTTGGGCTAACGGGCTTTTACCGAAAATTCATTAAAGATTTTGCTAAAATCTCAGCCCCACTCACAAGATTAACGAAGAAGAGCCTAACTTTTGCTTGGGATTTGGATTGCGATATTGATTTCCAACGTTTGAAAAGGGCTATAACAATAGCCCCAGTTCCGACATTGCCGGATGGGAGCAAGATGTTTACCGTATACACGGATGCATGCGGTACGGGACTAGGTGTTGTCTTGATGCAAGAAGGGAAGGTAGTAGCTTATGGAGGCAGACAGTTGAAAGTACATGAGAAAAACAACCCAACCCACGATCTAGAGTTAGCTGCCATTGTCTTTGCGCTTAAGTCTTGGCGCCATTATCTCCTAGGTGAGAAGTTTGAATTATATACTGACCATAAATCGTTGAAGTACCTTTTCTGGCAGAAAGATCTTAACTTAAGACAGCAAAGGTGGATGAAATTTCTGGCCTCTTATGATTTTGAGATTTCCTATACCCCAGGCAAGGGCAATGTGGTAGCAGGTGCCTTAAGTAGGAAGAAGCTGACCTTGAGTTCTCTCTTTCTAGAAAGGCAAAGCTTGGAGTATATAGCAAACTTTAATTTTAGACCCTCATATGAAATTGTGCCTGGTCTGTTAGCATCACTAAAGGTGTGGCCTACTCTTTTGGACTCAATAGGAACCGCGCAACGAGAAGACCCTCACTAGTTCATGTGATGGAAAAACTAGTAAGGGGTGAGACTTCTAGTCACCTCAATATATACTCCATCGATGATAGGGGTTGGCTGAGATGGAATGGAAGGTTATGCGTCCCACAAGTAAGGGATTTAGTGAAAACAGTTCTCGAAGAGGTGCCCCATTCCAAACTGACCATATACCCAGGTGGAGACAAGATGTATAAAGATATAAAAAGGGTTTTCTTTTGGAATGACATCAAGAGTGATGTAGCTGAGTTCTTCACGAAGTGTTTGATATGCCAGCAAGTCAAAGCGGAGCAGAAGAAGCCCAGTGGTCTACTTCATCCTCTCGAGGTCCCATAGTGGAAGTGGGATAGCATTTCGATGGACTTTGTTGATGGGTTGCCTAGGTCAAGAAGGGGCAATACCAATATTTCGGTAATAGTGGACAGGCTCACTAAAAGCGCTCACTTTATACCTGTTAAAAGTAGAAGGACTGCCTCGTCCCTAGCATTCATTTATCTTAAAGAAATAGTTCGACTCCATGGGATACCGTCCAGCATAGTGAGTGATCGAGATCCTATCTTTACAAGCGAGTTTAGGAAGAGTTTGCAAGAGGTAGTAGGCACATAATTATGCTTAAGCATTGCCTATCACCCCCAAACTGATGGTCAGACAGAAAGGGTGAACAGAGTATTAGAAGACCTCTTGAGATTGTGCATTCTTTACTTTGGAGGGACATGGGAGGATCATCTTCCTTTGGTGGAATTCGCCTACAACAATAGCTATCAAGCCACCATAAGCATGGTGTCTTTCGAAGCTTTATATGGAAGACCATGCCAATCACCAACTTGTTGGTGGGTGTCTACAGACAAACTCGTACTTGGGCCGGACATGATTAGAGAAACCTCAGAAAAGGTGGAATTGATAATAAGACGGATGAAGGCTGCACAAGATAGACAGAAGTCCTATGTAGACAAAAGAAGGACAAACCTCAATTTAAAGGTTGGAGATAGGGTATTCCTTAAAGTGTATCCTTTGAGGAATGTCATTCGCTTTGGGTTTGTAGGAAAGCTAGCACCAAGATTTGTAGGTCCATTTCCTATTATTGAAAGGATTGGGACGATGGCGTACAGAGTAGAACTACCCGAGAGTCTGGCTGGAGTTCATAATGTTTTTCATGTTACTGAACTACGAAAATGCTTACATGAATCTGCGGAAGTGGTGGAGCCAAGTATACTAGAGGAAGTAGAAGTGGAACGAGAAGCGACTGTGAGAAGAGTTCCAACTCGTATCTTGGGTACAGAAGTCAAAGAGCTACGCAACCGTGATGTCAAGCTTGTTAAAGCTCAATGGAGTGATGCTGAGGAAGACGCGACTTGGGAAACTGAGGGGAAAATACGTGTAGCCTACCCTTTTCTCTTTGAGGGTACCTCCTTGATCTCTTTTTCCATAAGTTTATTCATGCTTAAATCTATCTTTCAAGTATATCTCCTCAGTCTTATTCTTTAGCCTTAGGTAGAAACCAATGGATGTAAACACGTATCTGAAACATGTAATGATTGATGGTTGCGAGTGGTTGCAAGTTGTTGCTAGTGGTTGCTCGTGGATGCATGTACACACACTTTAGGCACTAGATCGGCTCAATCACTTTCATATTACATATAAATGTGTATGCATATTTAAATTAATGGATGTATAATGGTTGTGTTATCATATGGATGCTGCATTTAGATAAATGGTTGTGTACACATGTAGAAATAATATGTATCGTTAGGATTCTTTCGCATACATAATGGATGCATGGCACTATCATGATTTGCATTAAGGAGGTCAACTGAATCAGTAGACCGCCTGATTTTGCATTAGATAAGGAAAATACACACACACTTTTTGAATATGTTCATATGACATTAGAAATATTGTAAGGACAATGGATGCCTGTGTTTGATGGTTAAGTAGACAGATGATTGAATGTTAGGATATACATTCTCCTTAACTTGGAGATTTCGGGGGCGAAATCCTTTAAGGAGGGGAGAATGTAACACCCCATGATTTTAAATATTAAAAATTAACGAATTTAAGAATACTTAATTTCAAACGTGAGAATTAAGGGAAATGGGTTACGCCATTGCGTTCGTCTCGGAATGCTACTTAAGATAGAGTCCGAGTTTGCGTGAATTGGACTCCATATGAAGAAGTTATGGCCTTCCGAAGTTTCAGAATTCAAATAAATTAAAAATAGTTCAGAAATTCAAATTCAAATAGGGAAGTATGCTGGGCGGGAATTCTCCCACCCAAGGGCCAGGTCGACCAGGGAGTCGACCTAGGGGTCGACCTACCCATAAAGGTCGACCTAGGGGTCGACCTACCCCCCTCCCCCCCGGGCAGATCTGAAATGTGAGGATGTTTTGACACACTGCTGAGTCATTAAGGCTGAGGTGTTTATTATATCTTGTCTGGATGGTCTTGATTGCTTCTAGGTTAATCCGACGGTTCTTAATTAATTAAAATTCTATATAAGCTACCTAACCCTTAACCTAAAATCACACTAATTCGTACCAAGAGTCATCATGCCGTCAATGGTGAACCTAGAGTAGCCGCCATTCTCTTTCAACTCAAAAGCAAGATAGAAGCAAAATCAAATCTAAATTAGAATAACAATTAGTCTACATCAAAGGCGAGCAATTCAGTTTCAGAATACAGATCCCAGAAAAACAAGACTGTTCTTTTGGTTGTGAGTACTATTTCTTTCACAATATAATTATTAAATTAATTATGATGGGTTGTAATTGGATTATGAGAACATGTCTATTGAATCTCATGATGTTGTTTAACTTTGTAGATCTATTTCATATTTAACTTGATTCATTTTATGCAAGTTTTGGATGTTAAGCCATATGTTAATTCATACGTGAATCTTATGCAAGTTTGGGTTGTTAAATCATAAGTTAATTGATATGTGAATCTTATGCAAGTTTGGATGTCAAATCATATACTAATTCGTATGTGAATCTTATGCAAGTTTGGAATGTTAAATCGTATGTTAGTTTGAATAATGAATCTTGTGCAAGTCTATGTGTGAATTGTACACAAGTTCATATATGAATCAAGAATATACATATGCTAGTTTATATGCAAAACATGTGACACTAATTTACATGTTTAGATCCATATGCAAGTTTATAGGAATCTATATGCAAGTTCACAATACATGTAAGTTTAGGTGAAAAACCATATTTATGTTCAAGTTCACGTTTTTATGTTTAGATCTATATTTAGATCCATGATAGTTTATGCAAAATTATGTATGTTCATTGCCTATGCAAGTTCTTGGCTATGCAAACTTATGCTATAATTCTTAGATCTATTTTATGTGTTATGCAGGTTGTGATGTTGCTTTTCTTTTTATAAGTTAGACTATTTGCGAATCTAACATATTTCATGTCAAAACGAGCAAACAACGTGGGGATAATGGGAAAATATTAATTATGTAAATTGTGAATTGGCATAAAATGGCTTTAAAGGCATATAAATTAATTTGAAACATTAATTGGTATAATTTTTATCCCTAAAGAGTATGGATATAATTTAGGTGATAATTATGGACATAATTTGGAAATTATTGGAAAATTTGAATAGGCATAATTAATTCATATTGGGGTGAAGTATTTTGTAATAATAAACGCCTAAGACACGACGTTAGACTCATTTGTGGTGTAAGACTGCCCGGACCCGCCCGGCAAATCCGGCAACCACAAACTGTAGTCAAATGTGAGAGGTCGAAGGCATAAATTAAATGCGTAACAGTTGTAATGACATGAGGTTAGACACGTTTGCGGTATAAGACTACCCAGACCCGTCCGGCAAATCCAGCAATCGCAAATGGGAGTCTAATGTGGGAGGTCTTACAAGGGTTAGGTTATAATGAACTAAGTAACACTTAACCAAGATAAACATGTGGTGGGACATGGGGGTTAAGTAGGTGACATGGGTGGCATGTGAAATACGATTAGAAATACTTAACCAAATTCAACATGTAAAGAAGACATGAATAAGAGGGGGTTAATAAGTGGAAGATTTTAGTGGGGACCAAGCATAGGTGGAAAGCTGGTGTCAAGCATGGGGGACCCATTTCAAACCAATAACACATTAAGTATCTTTGTGAGCTCTAGTTAGATCGAGGACGGGAACGCTTACTGGGTTTGATTGTAAGAGGTCAAAACGGGTTAACGGTGGCAAGGCAAGTCCAACGGCGTCATGTGCATACGTGGGCCCAGGCTGGTAGGTAAGACGTTGTTGCATCGTGTAGGTATAAGCCGTGCATCATTAGTGGTATCGGATTACCACTTTGGGGAGTGATACAACCCACGGTGGGACCAGCACGGGTATCTACGAGTTAGGGAGCCGATCGCATGGGGGTAGTAAGTACAACTAGTGGAGATAGGGGCAGGCGGCACCTACAAAGGCAGCTAGGGGTACACGAAACTATCATTATAATTTTTTTGTAGGAGGGATCAACTCTTAGGGTGACTAGTAGTGGTGCAGTATAGCAATTATCCTATAGTGATTAGGAGCGAGATTAATGCCAGAATATTCCTCATGTTTTTTTTGTCTTGCCCACTTGTTTCACAGTCATTCCTTATTTTACCAGTTTATGCCTTATCCTGATTACTTTCATAATTGTATTGTTAATGTTATGGTACTCGCCGGACTTTATGTCTAACCCCCTTTGTTTACACCTCTTTTCTTCCTTTTCCCCCCAGGTTCTCAGGGTGGGACTAGTACTAGTGGAGCTTGATCAGGATCTTTCTCTCTCTTTTGGAAGTGCTTGATTGCTGATAGTAAAGTTCAGCTCATCTCTTTTATGGCTACTTATGTTAGGGTTATGCTTTTTATTTTATGTACTCAGAAAACAATTTGTCAAGATGATTACTAAGTGTACTTGGTTTTTCTATTGGTTTATGATGTTATTGTAATCAAACTATTTCTCCGCTGCAATAAATGTTGTTTTGAAAATATTCAAGTACCAATATATGTATCTGTCTTGTTATATTCTGTTCTATTCACCAATAATACTCCATGAAAGTTAATGCATTCCCTTTGAGAGTGACATTAATGGACGTGGGGTGTTACACCATAAGAGGTGACCAAGTTTGTCTTGTCTCTTGGCTTTGGTGGTGCTTTAGCCAATTTGTCTGGGAATATTTGGATTCTTTGGTACAAGGAGGTTATGGTTCGCTCTATTTTCAGCTCAGATCAGCTACTCTTAGTGGCCTGTTCGGTTCTGACTTTCTCCTCTTCCTTTCTTTTCTCGGTAGTTTATGCCAAATGTGCTAGGTCTGAGAGATTTTTTTCTTCAGTTGGGCATCCTCTCTCTTTCCAACTTTGGTTTCGCGATTTCGGTATTGGGAGGCGACTTCAATGTCATCGCCTTCCAAGCCGAGAAACAAAGAGGTGTTGCCATTAACCGGTCGACAGTGGAGGATTTTAACACCTTCATCATCGACTCGGGTTTGTCCGAGGTATCTTTCGTAGGTTCTTCCTTCACCTGGGCAGTAACTAAGAAGGGCTAAATCAGATCCTGTCAAGACTTAACAGAGTCTTTGGTTCAGAAATTTGTTTCGACCTTCCCTTCCCCTTCATTGTTTTCCACTAACACTGTACATTCTCAGATCATGCTCCAATTATTCTTCGGTTCTCCCCTTTGTCTTCCTATGTCCCATCATCGTTTAGGTTCCAGAGTATGTGGAGATTTCACCACTCATTCCATCGGTTGGTGGAAGACTCTTGGAACGCTCCTGTTTTGGGCTCTCGCTTTATAGTTTTTTATTACAAGATGAAGCATCTTAAGTCTTGCATCAACACTTGGAACGTGCAAGTGTTAAATAACATATTCGACCGTGTCAGGGCAGCTGAGGAGTCTTTTATTTTGACAGAAGCATCTTTTGATGAAGATACTTCGACTTCTAACAAGGAAGCATGAGCGCTACCCCAACTGGCCTTTTCATCAGAGCTTCATATCGAGAACGACTATCTTCGCCAAAAAGCGAGGATTAAGTGGGTTGTCGAAGGTGATATGAACTCCAAGTTCTTCCATTCTTCTATTCGTAAAAAGAATAGTCTTCTCATGATACATCATATTCTGCAGCCTAATCAATCTATGGCTTCCACCCCGGTAGAACTCAAAGAGACAATACTGGCTCTTTTCCAATCCTTTCTTGGTTCTCCCTCCGTGTTGGTCTCTGATACAACCTTACTTTATTTCGTTCCTAGGTTGGTTCTCCCTTCGTATAGTGGAGATCTAGCTGTACCTCCTTCCTTGGAAGAAATACGGTCTTGCATCTTCGCTTTTAATAAGGATAGTGATAGTAGGACTGATGGCTTCAATGAGGTTTTCTAAAGGAGTGTCCAACCGATAATCTAGGCTGAAATCTGTCTTGCTATTTAGTTTTTCTTCTCTAGTGGAGAGCTCCCTTAAAGTTGGATGTCCGCCAATTTGATCCTGATTCCTAAGTGCAAAAATCCTCGTTGGTGTACGGATTTTCGTCTAATCAACTTATGTAATTTCTCCAACAAGGTCATATCTAAGGTTCTAGCCTTCAGGCTAGCTCCATTTCTTGAGCATGTTATTTCCTCTTCTCAAGCTGGGTTGGTAAAAGTATGTCTGATCATGGATACGTCCTTTTAGCCTGGGAACTAGTTTCTTTGATCTATAGGAAGGTCAGAGGTTCTAATGTGGTTGTAAAGCAAGATATGGCTAAGGCTTACGATCGCATGTCCTAATTTTTCGTCATTAAGGTTCTGAGGGCTTTCAGCTTCCCGGAAACCCTTATTGGTCTTATTTGGAGACTCATTTACAACTATTGGTTCCCGGTTCTGATCAATGGATTGGCTAACGGTGTTTTCAAGGTGGGAAGGAGTCTTTGTTAGGGAGACCCTCTTTCTCCATTGCTGTTCAACATTGTTGCTGAGAATTTTGTTTCAGGGTTGCACTCACTCACAATAGCATATCAGGTCGACATTTTGGTATTCCTTCTGGTTTCCTTCTTGTTTCTTCTTTACCTTTAGCTGATGACTTTATCATTTTCATGAATGGTGGTCATCGTTCAGTCCGTCGCCTTCTTAGCCTCATTCAGTAGTACGAGAGGAGTTCGGGCCAGCTCGTCAATTCTACCAAGAGTTGCTTCGTACCGACATCAAATTTTCCTTCGATTAGATCTTCGTCGATTCGGTTTTAAGTCTGCCTCCCTTATCTTACCAAGGTATTATTTTATACAGAGATTGTAACACCCCATGTCCGTTAATGTCATTCACAAAGGGAATGCATTAACTTCCATGAAGCATTATAAGTAAACAGATCAGAATATTACACGACAGAACGTAAAGTAGTACTTGAAAAATTTATAACTTTATTATAGTAGAAACAGAAATAAGTTTGGTTACATCCTTCAAAATCACAATACCAAAACCCAAGTACACAAGTATCAGTCTTATAACAAAATCCTTCAGAATGCATAATTTTAAAATCATAATCCCCAACATAAACTTCCATAAGAAGGTAGAGTCAAAGCCAAGCAATACTTCAAGCACTTCAAGTAGAGAGAATATGAATCAAGCTCCTATGTTTCCACCCTGAGCACCTATGGGGGGACGGAAAGAAAAAGAGGTGAAAACAAACGAGGTCAGACATAAAGTCTGGCAAGTCCAGTAACTTTCAGCATATAGACAGATAGTAGTATCATGACATGTAAGTTAAACTGGATGAGAGATTACAGCAATAGGAGTAGAACGTATGCTTAAGTTAAATAGAAGAAACATAATGATATAGACCGAGATATGCTTCTTACCTATATCTTACTTCTCTGCACTAATACTTAGTATAACAAGATTAGGTGTTACCTTAATGTCTAAACTGAAACAGAAATTGAAATAGAATAATCTCCACAGAAACAGAATGCTAGTAATGGGCCTTTACCACCCCAACAAAGACAGAAGGTACAGAAACAGAATGCTACTAATGGGCCTTTACCACCCCAACAGAAACAGATGGTACACCAACAGAAACAAACAGAACTAGGTGTACCCTAAATTCTACCCCAAGCGATCGGCTCCCAAATACATAAATACCCTATGCCGACCCCATAGAAGGGTGTATCATTCCCTAAAGTGGCAACCTATGGACACAGACCTATTTACAGATGTCATGGTTCTTACATCCTTAGAGCAGACCGGATCCATGCACGCACACGACCCGGTTGGAATGTGCCATCGACACCTCACCATTACCAGAGTGATCCTCTTACAATTAGTTCAGTAAGCATGCCCGGACCCCTCCAAGTGTTGGGTCATAGTTTTGATACCAGAATAGGGTTACTGGCTAATATGGGTTCCACACAACAGATGACACAAGTAATTACACCTCCTAACCTTGTGTCCCCAGACTAACAGATTTCAGATTAACTTGCTTACAGATTTCAGATGTACGAATTTTAGATTTACTAGTTCTCAGATCAGACATACAGGTTAACAAGTTTTCAGACTAACGAATCAGATATACATATTAACAGACTTATAGATTGTTTCACCTAACCTTGTATTGGGCCTACAAATTTCTGAAACAGGTTTATTAAATTCATCCATCCAGTTGATTTAACCTTATCCACTAAACATGTTTTAGGCATCATATTTATCCTAGATTTGCATAAATTAATTACTAATGCACCAACCTCTCACATTAGGTTGGTAGCTTGTGGCCGCTGGATGTACCGGGCGGTTCCGGGCAGACTTCTGCCACAAGCCAGACCTAACCTTGTGTCTAAGAATCTTTTAGTTATGCCTACAACCTCTCACATTATACTGACAGTTTGCGGTTGTTGGTTATGCCGGTGGGGTCCGGGAAGGCTTCTGTCGCAAACAGAGTCTAACCTCGTGTCTCAGCATTCTTATTTTTAGCTAAATTATTCATTCATAGATTATGTCAATATCAGACTAATTTTGCCAGTTCAACAAATTAAGCTTCTTTACAAGTTATAGCAGTTTATTCAAAGTTCTATTAACTTGTCTTGCTCAATTTTAGATCGAGCCTACCGATTTTCATACCCCAAATTTGCCGTATTCAATTTCAACAGATTTAGCAGATTAGGCAATTTAACAGATTTAATCATAAAATTAAGCCTAATTCTTCATGCCCAAATTATGGTCATAATTCACAATATAACATATGGCCCAAATTTTAGTTAAATTTACACAATACAGAATATTCTCCAGAAACCCCAAATCATGATATACAAATATGAATTATGCCAAATTATAGCCTTTGATTTTAGCGTATGCCTAATATCCAAAATCCCCATTTAAGCGTATCCACATTTAATAGTTATCCTATTACAATATAAAACTTTGCGCCCAAGTCATATACATAATAATTCTCCTTCTTCCAAATCACAGACTATCATATATAGTATGCCCAGATCTAGATCTTAAATTACAACATATGTTCTCTTCTCAAATTAGTCACAAATCAGTCATGTCTAATTATGCATCATTCACTATTTTTTCCCAAATTTAGCGTTCGTGCGTCAATCTCTTATGAGATTTGGCTCCGGCTCGTGGTCGCCTGGCTATAGAACAGAAAGAAGGAAGAGATACAGAGTAGTTACAATAATATTAATAAGATAGATCTACATAGAAAAACATATCTGATAAACAAGAATATGCATAATCTCAAATTCAGATTTATAACCATGTCAGGATCATAATTAAATTTCATATCTAAAAATAACTTTAATCACCTTGGTTGGATTCTAAAAGAAAAAGGGTTGTAGTTGTTCTCTTTTGATCCTATTGAGATTGGAAGAAGAAGCACTAGTTCTAGCTTAGGTTTCAGCAGAGTAGAGACGCCATTGGCAGCATAGCATTACAATGGTTTGGTGTGGAGAGAAAGTGGGGTTTGGGGGTGTTTAAATAGCTTAGGAACCAAAGAATCTGTCCAGAAAACAAGTTCAGATACAAAATCTGAATCTGCCTCGGATCTGAAACAGGTCGACCTATAGGGGGGAGGTCGACCCCATGGTCGACCTGTATAGGGTAGGTCAACCCCCAGGTCGACCTGGCCCCTGGGCGGGAAAAATCCCGCCCACCCTATTCTGCATTTGAATTCGAATTTTGAATTTAGAACTGAGTTGTTTTAATTAATTTAAATTTTTTGAAACTTCTCAAGGCCATAATTCTTCATACGGAGTCCGATTTACGCAAACTTGGACTCTATCTCAAGCAGAATTCCGAGTCGAACGCAATGGCATAACCCATTTCCCTTAATTCTTCTTTTAAAAATTAAGTATACTTTGTTTTGTTACTTTTATGTTCACAGAAAATACGGAGTGTTATAGAGGTGGGAAGCTCAATGCAATCTTCGATCCCCTGACTGACAAAGCTAGTGGAAAGATCATTTGTTGAAATGCGTCTCTTCTCTCTCGGGCAAATAGATTGGTTCTTATAAAGTATGTGATGGGCTTTATAGGATCGCATGTCTTCGCTGCTACGAATCCTACTTCTTCTACTTTCGTTCTTTTCTCTAGTTGGCATCATCCTTCTTTTAGGGTAAGAAGGACAATGCTAATCGTCACCATTGAATTTCTTAGGACATCATTTTTCGTCCCAGAAATGAGGGTGTTTTAGGACTCCGAAATCCAAAAGATCTCTGTACTTCCTACGCCTGTAAGTTACGGGTTCATCTTGTAGCGAATGAATCCCTTTGGGCACGCCAAGTACCATAGACTTCAAGGAGCAAATTTCTCCGGTGTCCCGTCCTACGCTCATAAGACATGGAAACATATGCAATTCATGAAAGCCTTTTCTGACTTACATGGTGGTAGGTGAGGTTGGGATGATAGTCCTTTATCGTTAGGGAGATGTGGAGCTCGGCAATGTCACATCTCCTCATCTCGATCATTTTTCTTTCATCTGGGATTTTAGATCACCTACGAAGGTCTCCGTGTTTATTTAGCTAATCATGCATGAGGGGTTACCAATAGATACAAATCTTCAGAGGATTGGAATTCTTTTAGCTTCTCGTTGCAGATGTTAAAGTAATGGCGACGTAGAAACCATTGGGCATCTTTTCTCCCATGGTTTTTCTGTTAGAGAAGTTTGGAATTATTTAGGAAACTTAGTTGATTTCCGAAGTAATGCGTCTTCTCTAGCTCACTTCCTGAGTTTCTCGTAGGCAGGGATATCAGGTTCTTCTATTCGCTTGACCCTTTTTCGTTTGATTCCTTGACTTATCTCCTGCATCTATGGTGCTCGCGGAATAAGGCAATTTTTGACTAAGTGCCACTATGCAAAAACAACAAATTTGGCACACCGGGATGTAGAGATTTAATACGGCTTAAAGCCGTATCAAATTTGATATAGCTCATAGCCGTATCATATTTATTTGCTATAGCTCAACCAATCCGCACCTCTCCAACCTCCTAAAATCTAATCGTAGATGGGCAATGCTTCGGATTAGTTAATTTGATATGGGTTTGAACCATATCAAATCTACATCTTATTTTGCTATGTCCATTACTTTGTCATTTGAATCTGCCTGGGCTCCCTTTTATCTTCTTTTGTCTCATTTCCATTTTCTTTGAAAATGGCGACGACTCCAAAAATAAAGATAGGGTGTCAACTGTCTTCCTCAATTCGCGACTTTGTTGAATGATTAATTCTTTTGAATCTATAATTCGTTGTAGCTCCGTGTCACGTTCAATGTCAAGCTCGATTTGTGCTAGGAAATGGTATGAATTTGTTCCCCTTTTCAGATTTTTTTTCTTGACTTGGATATTATATGTCTGTGATGAATGGGTTATATAGAATTTTAATACCCTATAAATGTCTGATTTTGATTGCTGATTTTTTCCCAAAAACTCGCCTTGAGTTGGTACGATTTTGTTGCCTGTTTTGAATTGATGATTTCAGTCTTGACCGTTGAATTGTTGATTTTTGATATGTTGCCATTTATTTGATTGCAAGGTTTAGTCTTTAAATTATATGGCAATGAATGAAAATTTGATTTTCTGCCATATATCATTCCCTTGGGCCTTAGTTTATATAGATGGCAATGAATAAAATTCAATAGAGAAATTATATCAGTAAACCAAAGTCTACTTTGTTCCATTTGTAGCTACAATGGCTATGTTGATTCGAAGTTAGTAAATGGTAGAAAAGAGATCATATATTATTTTAAGTCACCAACAACATAAATACCATCATTCAATAAAAGAATAGATGCTTGGCAAGAAACTGGAAAATTATAGGCATGAAAAAGTTACTCGCTTTACTCCAGTTTTGATTGGATGCCATTTCTACTTTCGTTCTATCATTAGCACTTGATTCTGCACCTAATGCTGAAACTAAACTTGTAAACAACCATCATTAAATAACTTTCTTTATTTTACAATTCTACTTTTTCCTTTGACCTTTAACTACATATAAAATTCATAAGTTTGTAACTGAACTTTTTGATGTCATTTACATACAAAGCCGTGAATATATTACACTACACCAATTAAGCATTTTTAACACAACCATTTTATCACTACATGTTATTATGATGAGTGATTGAAATAAATAATTAAAAAAGGAATATTATTCTCACTGGCCTTCAATTTATTTACATTTCTCTGTACTAAGCTCTAATCTTTAGTTAGTAGCTACATAGGAAAAATGTTTGATGCAATTACTTAATTAAAGAAAAATGCACATACTAGGAAGTTTGTGTTATTTTTCTTACGTCATACTAAGAAATATGTATACTAGTTGTTATGCAATAGGGTAAAACATTACATTCCTTTATTTCAAAATTTATGTACTTTGGACTATAAGGGCATCCATAGGGTTAACCAAAGAGCATTTGAATCTCTCAAATATCTTTGTTTCACATTTTTATTTAATGATTTTACTATTTGTAATCAAGTTAACTTTCATTTAGCAGATTTTATAGTTTCATCTTAATTATTTTACAATGGACCTTCATCTAATACCTTTCAACAAAATCGCTACTACAAACTCATGTAACTCTAAACCAATTTAACAATCGATTAATAACCAAGTTTAGTTTTCTCCAACATCCCAGATTCAAACTATTGACCATTAGTTCAGGTGTATATGGTAATTTATGGCTAAAATATTTATGGCCAGGAACTTTGGAATTAGAGCATGCCACATAGATTACAAGATTATCATGGACCCTATTTAGTAGTTGCAGGTGCACAAACAATGTTTGTTGTCATTAATACTGTTGTGTAAGCTATAAAGGGTTTTTATTGTTGTTATGTGGCTACTAAATCACATTCCAGTGCACACTAAGAGCTTGCTTCTCCAGGCTTACTGTTCGGAAACAGCAAGCCTAAGAGCTTGCTATACAGAATATCAAGTGCTTGTTGTTCGAAATGTGGAATGCTTATTAAACTTATTGGCTTTCTCCTCAATGATTAGATCTCGTGAACATGCCACTATAGCAGTTGCTTTCCATTGGTGTCTAAAGTAATTTCTCTGGGAAAAGTCTGAATGCCAGACTGTCCTTTAACTACATCATCTTGAGCAGTATCATACTCATTAGCCCAACCCAAGATATTGTACGCTGCTTCTTTGCATCAAAGAAAGACTTGGAAGCATAAATGTTTCCATAGTCATACCTCCTCCACATTCTATAATCATCAAACACATCTTTATCAGTCAAAAATCTATCATTCACCTCATTGTAAGTTCCCGGCATGTAATGATTAGACTTATGTCATTAAGGCTCATTTTCGGCGCATACTTTTTGCTTTTTCCATCACCAACTGCAAAAAAATCTAGGCATTCCCACATTCTTGATCCATTAGTAGCATGTAGTGGGTGCTTGAGTCGAACCCAGTACACAAAATTCTTGCTCTTGTATAGCAAGGCCCGACCCTTGAGCCCGAGTTCGGCTTCGACAATCAGTCTCTAATGCCCACCATACCAGACACAAGAAGTGCTTGGGTCACGAAACTGACTGGAGTTCAACCCATCTACAGCTTCCATTATCAGGTTGTAATCTGGCTTGATCCACTCAAGTAGAAACGGGCCCAATGGATCCTTTGGAATGGCTTTGTTCTGCATTTGCCTACTTTTGGAATCGAGGCCTTTGTAGACGATAACTAGTTTTGACATCAAAAAATGTCGTAAATACCAAAGATTCCTATTACTAGGAATATTTAATTTGGTCGCAAGACTAAGTAAGAGAAATCAGTAAATGACACGAGAATTTATAGTGGTTCGGCCGCGGATTAGGCCAACGTCCACTTTAGAAGGATGTTGAACTTTTATTAGTCACTCAAGAATTACAAGGTAGAGCCATGCTCATTACATTCACTTTTACGATTTCCATATGCTAGGTATTTGGGAAAAAGAATATTTAATTCTCTTTTTTCCTCAAACAGGAGATGCCATTAATGAGGCTCATAAAGCTCTAGGAGGGTCTCAAGTGAAGAAAATCCAACCCCTTTGAAGTGTGATGCCATGGGCTATTTATCGTAGTGGGAGTAGGTAGGAGTAGGTAGGATTAGGTAGAATTAGGGACCACATGCAGGAAATTCGAGCTTACCATCTGCTCGCCTCAAAATTTTTAACCTGGGCATCGGTTCGAAATTTCGAGTCCGTTGGGTTTGAAATTTCGAACCCTGGTTTGGGTGCGAAATTTCGCACCCAGGCAGGGGTGCGAAATTTCACACTCGCAGGGTTCGAAATTTCAAACCAAGGTTTGAGTGCGAAATTTCGCACCCAGGTAGGGGTGCGATATTTCGCACCCGCTGGGTTCGAAATTTCGAGCCCGTTGGTTTCGAAATTTTGAACCCAGGCATAGGCGCGAAATTTCGTACCCGGGCATGGGTGCGTAATTTCGCACCCGCTAGGTGCGAAGTCTTTTCAAGGTGCATGTGGACCGCAGGTTCGGGCACTTCGAGACTCGTGATTCCTTTAGGATTTGAGGCCTTGGCTCGAGAACGGTTCAGACTGTGAGGCCTCTGTTTGGAGGAGCGGCGAGGTTCGCGGAAATTGTTGGCTGAATCCTGACTTTGAGTAGATCTAGTGATTCTAGGCAACACACTTGTTCGCGGAAATCGGATGAATCGGGCGATGCCCACAGTTTCGACCTAACCGGTTAGGTCGATCGCCGTCGGGACTGTGGGGCCCCGGACCCCCACCGGCGTTGCGCTATGACCCGCTGGACAGCTCGCTTTCGGCTCAACTGCGAACGGATACTGATAGAGGTCGCGTTCGAGGGATGTGACATTCTGCTGGTGGCCAGACTCAGGTCTTCTGGTACTGGCAACGCCTCTGGGCTGTAATATCACGTGATATGCTGAGTCAAGCGTATCTTGCGTACTTTTGGGAATCGGACCAAAAGGTCAGTTAACAACTGGTTTGTCACTAGGTAGGATTGTGGCGGACCCAGAAAAAATGCCATTAATACCAAATGGAGCGGATGGGAATAAAGCCGGATGAAGGCTTGTCCAGTGGATTAGGTCAGTTGAGATTGATTGTCCCCACGATATAATTCCCACACCGTTGCATAGGGATTGTATTGGTAGAAGAAGTATATATGCCTTTAAAGTGCATTGGCCTATTTGGATCATTAATCCAGTTGCGATAAGGTTGAAAATGGTAGGCAGTTCTATATATATTATTTTCCATGATATTAGCTGACTCTACTGGCTCCATGACCAAGAGTTTGAAGCGAGAACTTTAAACAGAAGTAAATGATAATAGAAGGGACATGAATATGACGATCCATTCTACATATTTTACAATAAATGAACATGCCATGTTGTTGAGTTTGGTAGCAGAAAGAAAGAAACAGGGGTCGCTAACTCCAAAGTTCTTTATTTAACTCAGTTTCTATGTAATCTACCACTACATGTTGTTGCCTTATAAACATAATTTGTACTGAACTCTTATACGATAATTATGATCTTCAGGTTGCTTCATTTGGAACGGGGGAACTATTTTGGCAGAATATGCTTTTATGAATTTTGATGGCACTATATGTCCAGTAATTGTGAACTTGTGAGTTCATGACGTGTGACAACGCTTATAAGTTCATTAATGCCTTGTTGTATGGCTATTACACAATTGATCATCCTCTACTCATAATCCTGCAGAGTAATGATGGGAAGTTGTTGACTATGTGAATATCTACAAGCAGCCTGCCTTTGATCATCCTCTACTCAAAAATCACACCATAAAGGTTTGATATATTTCATATGATTTTCAGTTTCTATGTTTGAATTTTGAATAGGGGATTTACACCATTGTCTTGTGCCTTTGATGTTTACATAATAGATGAGACCAAGTTTTATTCCACTAAATTTAGTAAGCAATAGATCAAGGTATCCCATACCAACTTGGCGTTAGAGTGGAAGCTTCCTTGAAGGAACTTGCCTATTCTGAGGAGTCCAACAGCAAATCTTACTACCGCCATAAATGGATACGAATACATTGCTACAAAAGGAGAATTTACTAACTGTAAAGTTGAGGTGATTTTTGATAATTTGCTAACTGTAAATACACCACAAGCTTTATTTATGTTACCAAGTGTTAACTCTACCATCTTCAGTGTTGTAAATTTTGTTTAGGTTGTTTGGTTGTACGGTTCAGTCATTTTATATCATTTAAATTGTATATTGTATTATATATGAGCAAAGCAATTTTGTTTAGATTGTCTATATGTATTGGTCAAGAATCATGTGCAATACATATTGTATGAATTTGCAATCTACCATACTCCCTACTTTGTTGTAATGAATTTGCTATAATGGAGCAACTAATTGTATATTTTTATTTGTTTTTGTAAATTTGATACGGCTAATGGTCGTGTCTTTTTTTCAACTTGATAGGGCTATTAACTGTATCAAATTGAGAATTTTATGTGGCTAATGGCCATATCAAATTTAAAAAACACATACGGCCATTAGTCGTATCAAATTCTCAATTTGATACGGTTAATGGCCGTATCAAATTGACAAAGATGCCAAAATTTGATACGGCCCATGACATTGCCAAATCGAATTAAATACGGCAATAAGCACTGCCAAATTGGCATTTCTGGTGTAGTATGCATATGGACCTACCTACCATCATCCGTAAGGTAAGGAATGATGTATCCTTGTGTTTTGGGGTTGGACTTTTAGGGGAACTATTGATTCACGCTCGAGGAGGTTTGCTGGTAGCTTCGGTATTTCACAAGTACCGACTACACCCCAAAGGGGAATTGGTTGATTCCCTTTTTAGTTGAGAGTGGGTTCAATCCCCCTTTCTCCTTCTCTCACCACCACCCTCCCCTTGTTTACGAATGATGTTGTTTTCTAGTACTATAGGTCCTGCTTTCACAAGTTTATTAGCTTAGGCATTTGCGGGACAATGGGAGCACGATGGAGCGGACTATGAGGTGGAGTTTCGAGTTGGTCTGGATTGCTGTGGTTGCTAGCATAGAGGATTGGTTGTCTTCTTTCTAGATCACTGGCTTTGCACTTTTGAGCTTAGCTGGAGCTCGATTGTATAGGCGAATTCGAGGGAGGCAGTGGTCCACCTTCACTGCACTACTAGGCCATTGCTTTGGGATTTCTGGAATCACGCCTTTTCTATTGTTTGTCTTGTTGTTGTTATTGTTGTTGTTCTCTTTCCTTGCTTTTTTGTGTGTGCACAAATTCTGTAGCCATCTCTAAAGTGTTGTTTTTGTGAACCATTGGAGAATGGCATGATTCTCCTTTTGTTATATATATATATATATATATATATATATATATATACACACACACACACACACACTTTCTTAAAGAAATAAAAAAATTGCGCACTTAGTAACTTTTGTTTGTGGAAGCTTTAAAATCATTAAAATTTCGCTTTTCAACTTAAAAATTTTACCAAAACCGTGTCCTTTCTTATTCTCAATAAAATATTGGTTTTTCAACAACATATTCAACTATATATCTCCATTTGAAAATTTAACCAATGCTGATTCAAGTCGTTGAATATTGGATTTAAGATTGCTATTTTCTTTCAGTAAATTTGAACTCCCGGCAAGGCAGGTTCAGGCGATTAATCAAACAAATCATTCCTTCTCTTCGTTTGTGGAACACGACGGTACAAGCAACAAGATTGTGGAGACGAGAATTCCTGAACCTACCACTGCACCCATCTAACAAAAGACTGTCTTTAATAATAACGATCTTTCTCTTTTAGAATCGTTTTGTTTCAAAAACATATTTTCATTTTCAAGTATATTAATTTTGGTGGTGGACTCAGAAATCTGAATTTCAAATCGTTTACGCTTTTCAATTTCAAGTTTTTCAAACTCCTTGAAATTTTCAATTTCTTTTTAAAAATCGTGATTTATATGAGTAATTTCGGATTAATTACTTTTCAAAATCATGTTTTTGTTTTCAAGGATATTGAAATTTTCTTTTATTTCAATCAATTCTTTTGGAAAAGTCACATAATTGTCACATTTGAAATTTCTAAGTTTCTCGATTTCATTTTCAAGCTCGTCCAAAAATCAATTAGGTTTTCAATAAACTCTCTTTCTCTAAAATTTCATGTTAGGAATTTTTAGCCATCTTGAATTTATCCAACACTTTTTGAAAAAAAAAATTTGTTTTTACAATTTAGCTCAATCTCTTTTATTTTTAAAAACAGAATTTCCTTTTCAAGCTTTTGAATCTTTTCATTTGGATGAACTAAATCACTTCCAAATTTAAACATTTTTTGCAGTTAAAGTTTTCAACCTTTATGACGTTTCCAAGTTTCAATTCAAAATCATGATTTTTATTGCTAAAATCAATATTTTCAAAGTTTAAATTTTTATTCTTCAACTTGAGACTATCAATAGTTTCGGTTAATTTATCACAAATGAGAATTAATTTTTTAAAAGAAAATTCACCTAGCTCATCATCTATTGAGTCTTCATCACTATCATCAACCAAGTCATCTTCTTCAACTTCTTTAAATCCTGTTAGACATAATTCTGAAACAGAGTTGACATCTAATGGGTTTGCACTCCCGTTGTCTTTTCCACCATAAATCTAATCAAGTGTATTCTAAATTTCCTGTGCAGTTAAACAATGAGAGATATGGTTAAACTGATCATCATCAATATAAGAATATAAAATATGCATAGCACGAGCATTAATCATAATATCATTCTTGTCTACCATATCACACCCATTTTTGATAATATCCTAACATCTAGTGATAACATATTTTAAATAAAATTCCATTTTTAATTTCCAATTTAAAAAGTCTGTTTCATCGAAAATAGTTGGAGTATTACTGGACTGACTCTAACTAGATTGACAACTAGGCAAAACATTATTTGAGAAATCCATAGCTCTAGAGTTATTTAAAATAAAAATAACCTGCTCTGATACCAGTCTACCCCTTGTAGGATCTAAATTAACCCTAGAAGGGATGAATAGGGTTTATTGCAATTTAAACAAATTTAAACTAATTATCACAACAAAGATAACAACTGATTAAATAAGTGCTAGAAAGAAACAACACAGAATTAACCAGCTTCGGCGAACCCCGCCGACTACTGCATTCCCCAAGGTTTCTTCTAGGCAGTAAACAATATCCCGCATATAATACTTGTATACACATGACCCCTTGCTATTGTTCTTATCCTAGGCTCAAAACCCTGCACTGATCTCAGTCCTAGAGATCAGATTTTCCCTAACTACAAAACCCTATAATTATCGACCCACTATTGTTTTTAAAAAAGAAAAATAAAATAAAACAAACAAAAGAAATTAAACAAAAGCAAAACCCTAGATTTATAAGATAAGTTAAAATAAAGGCAGTGTCGGCACATTTCTCTTTATGCTTTATCACATGTAAAATCTCGACTTCCTTTTCTTTAATAGCTGCTCTAGTGTTTCGCTTTCCTTATCAAGTCACGTCTCTTTCGATACCGATTGCTGATGAATCTCGGTGGATTTGCTCGATAGTTCGTTGTCCCTTTTCCCTTTGATTTTATATGCAGAAGTTATTCTCGAGAGAGAGAGATGATCGAAACACCCAAATATAATGTAAGTTCTCTGATTTGATTTCTTCTATGCTTGATTTGATAGCTTGGTTTCGATACATATGTGAGTGATAATGGGTGTATTTATAGGGTTTTCAAACCCTTGTTCTTTGATTTCATAAATGGGCTTAGCCATGATAATTGCGCGTTGAATTGCCACTACTTACTTGAAATAAAACTTGCTAAAAATATAGTCTTTGACATGTTAAATTCTTCAACCCTACTATGAATTAAACTTTTCCAAAATAAAGAATTTTGAATCTCTTATTCGGTTGACTTCTGGAAATTGTGGAATCATTCTTCCTTGTCGGAAATAAATTTGAAACCTTGTGCTTGATTCGTTGACTGGTTCAAAAAGTATTTAGAGAAAATATTTCTCTGATTTGTTTCCTTATTTCTGTGTAATTTTGAACTGGAAACTCTGTTTGAACTTTAACACATTTTCTTCTGCCTTTATTTATTTTGTTACTTGTTCAACCGCTTGGCTTGTTTACTTGCTACACTTGGCCTTTGTTAAAAAACTATTGCACCAACTTTGTTGAGTACTTGTAAAATTCATTCTTCATTCATTTCCAATGACCTACACTATGGCTGTGTTGATCTTCTTGCTTGCATCGTGTACAAATACCGATTTGTTTGGAGTTTTGGTGCATGCTGGCTGGGCATTTGCATTTCTGTTTGACCTGTGCTTGAACTGGCTTGTGCATATTTAAGACCTGAAACTCTGTTTTGTTAACCTTGTATGCTTGCTTGTACTTTAATTCAGTGTTGCATCTCCATTATGCTATATGCTTTTGTACATGTGTGCGCACTGCCACTTTTACTTTGCTAAAATCGATCCTGGTTTTGCAATCTCTAGTTGTGCATTATTTCACCAGTTGAGTACATTTTCTAATGCATTTAAACTTTGTGTAACACCCTGTAATTCTAAGAACACTATAATTATAAACTAAAGAATACTTAATTAAATATTTGGAATTAAGTAAAACAGACTGCGCCATTGCGTTCATCTCGGAATTCTGCTTGAGATAGACACCAACTTTGCGTAAAACAAACATTGTATGAAGACGATATTAAGGTTTGAAGTTTATATACATATAATCCGATTATATATAAATAAAACAATTCCAGAAAATTAAAATTTAAGGTGGGAAAACAGGGGGAAATCAGCCTGTTAGGGATCGACCCCAACCCTAAGGGTGTCGACCCATGGGTCGGCCCCTACACAGGGATGTCGACACCCATGTCGACCCCCCCTAGATTTGGGAAGAATACAGTTTCTGAATGTGAACTCGTTTCTTGACTAGATTCCTTGGCCTTAGGCTATAAATAGGACCTTATTCTCATTGTTTTTATTCACCAAAAACAATGGAGACAACGTGGTGTTGCCCCAACTTAGTTTGAGCTAGCTTATTCTTCTTCAAAAAATAAGTTATACGTATTCAAGGATCTTTGCTACAACATCTACAATCATTCTTCTATTCTTTAGATCCAATCACAGTGAGTTTATGTTGTTTTCAGTTATAAACACCTAAAATGTAATCTTGACATGTTTATAAGTTTGGATCTAAGTCTATGCCTATTAGTAACCTGAACCATAATAGATCTGCCATTACTTGCACACTTGATCTATTGATTAGTGCCTATATGCCTATTCATGATATCCCTATTTTGTTAGTTTGTCTAATCATGTCACCTTATGCCTAGTACATTTGTTTTCCTAATTATGTCATCATATTCCAATTTTATTTACCATGCCTATCCTTGTTCTCTTCTTCCCCTCTTTTCCTTTTTGTTTTTATAGCCAGGCTACCTTCGAGCCTAGGCCTATCGCTGAAATACGTGAATGCACGAATTTGGGAACGATGGGGAATGATTAATTTGGGGCAAAATTCATATTGTATGCATGATTGGGAGTTTTCGGTACAATTTGTAACTTGAGCTAAAACTTGGAATTTGGGGGTATAATCTATATCTTGATCTAAACATTAATCTGGGGCATAACTTATACCGTAAATCGTACAGGGATTTGGGGCATAATGAACATGATAAATGGTTAGTAATGAAAATGCCTAGATTTACAGTAATTAGAAACTGTAACCACACCTAGGCACGAGGTTAGATTACACCTGTGGTAGAAGTATGCCCAAAACCGCCCGACATATCCAGCATCCATAAGTGGTGAATCAAATGTGAGAGGTCTAAGTGCATAAATGTACACTTAACGGTGCTAAGACACTAGGTTAAGTCCAACTTGTGGATAAAATCTGCCTGGACCCAACCGACAAATCCAGCATCTACAAGTGGTAGACTTAATGTGAGGGTTCTAGCGCATTATAACCATAAATGAATGAATGGTAATGAACTTGTAATACTTAACATGTTTGAATCCATAAGGATTACATTAACTTGTTAACTTTTCTTGAATTAGTGGGAGGGTTAAGTTAATCTTGTTAAATATGTGGGTACGGGTTATACACATGAACCTGACTAACTTAACCTATTGGGGTTATGCAATCTTGTTGAACTGGTAGGTATAACCTGTTGAATTCCTAGTAGTATGGATGCAAGCTTAGGGGAAGCTTGTATCATCTATTGTGCGAGACCCGTTTCAGTCAGTAACCCTTCTTGGTATCAAACGGGGAACACCAAACTAGATCAAGGTCTGGGCACGCTTACTGAGCTGATTATAAGAGGACACTTGAGTGAGGGTGTTGACGGAGCGTTCCAACGGAGTCTTTTGTGTGCATAGGTCCACTTGTTAGGGAAGATAAGACGTTGTGACATCAGTGGATATGGTTGTGCACATGTTGTAAACAAAGGGTTGCCAGTTTAGGAAGTGATACATCCTACCGTGGGGCCAGCACAAGGTATCTACGAGTTAGGGAGCCGATGATTAGGGGTATTAATTAGGGTACATCTAGTCTTGCTTGTTTAGGATCCCGTTATTGTCGTTGGGGTTTAACACCTATCAATTCTATTTGGTTACCTGTTATTTTATAGGGTAAAACCTCTCACTAGAAGTACACCTAAGTCTACCATATTGTACTTGTTGGGATCATCTTGTTCTTATTATACTAGTATTGGTGCAGATAAAAGTATTAGAGAAGCACAATGCATGTTCTGTTCTGTTTATCCTATTTACCTTGTTATACCTGCCTTATGACATTGTTATCTCTCTCCTACTTATATGTCTGTCATGATGCTTTTACTTATTTATATGATAAAAGTAACTGGACTCGCCAGACTTTATGTTTGTCCGATTTTGTTTCCTCTTCTTTCTCTTCCATTCCCCCCTCCAGGTTCTCAGGGCGGGAATACTCAAGCTTGATCAGGATTCTTCTTTCCTTCTACTTGGAGCTGCTTAGATGTACTGCTTGATTTCTTATCTTCTCTACTATAACATATTTTGGGGATTAAGCTCTTTTTATGTATTATTGTACTATGATGATGAATTTAGTATAAGGCAGAAGTTTTGTGTTTTCAGTACTCCAGACTTATTATGCAATTGAGTTTGAACCACGAAGATTTCCTATTTAATAAATTTTTAATTCCATTGTTATTTTATATCTGTCTTGTAATGTTTTTGTTTCTTTTTACCTATAATGCTTCACGAAACTTAATGCATTCTGATAAAGAGTAACGTTAACGGACGTGCGGTGTCACATTTGGTATCAGAGCTGAAGACTACCAGATTAGATAAAGGAATTTGAAAATTGTTTTCAAAACGGTTTTAAAAGAAAGATTTGAAAAGAAAAGTCTCTTTTGAAAAACATATTCCCCAAAGCCATATCAAATATCTTTCGATTCTCTATTTGAATCCATTTTTCCTTTCAGCATGTCTGGGGAACCTAATATTCCAGAGGGCATACAGATACTGGCTTGGTTTTGTAGGTATCTGGAGGCAACGACACCTGCCGAGGGACAAGTAAATGCCCCTCCCCCAGCTATAGTCGCTTTTCCTCCTCCTCCTCCTCCGCGTGCTGATAATTTCTCTAAGTTATGCAAAGATTTTTGTGCTATGGGTGGGAAGCCATTCCGAGGAACTAAGACTTTTGTAGCAACAAGGAATTGGCTCAAAGAGACAGAGGATTTATTTGGAATTTTCGAAGTTGGCGATCGTAGGGAGATTCAGTTGGCCGCTTGGCTGTTGAAAGATGTGGCTTCATTCTAGTGGGAAGTGAATGCAAGCAGGGCGTCCAGTTGAGACTTGGGATGATATCCGACAGAGATTCGAAATGAAGTTTCTGCCTTAAGACAAGAAAAGTATGCAAATGGAAAGGTTTTTGGCGCTTAAGCAAGGAGGCATGTCTACTAGAGAGTATGGTAATAAGTTTGATCAATTGACAAGATTTGAAACTAGTAGATACCCCACACAAGAAAGCATTGTGGTTTGCTAGAGGATTGGATGAACCCCTCCATGGGTTGGCTATATCTCATATTCTGATGGGAGTATCTTTTGAGAAACTCATCGATATGCCATAAATGCATGAGGAAGATAAAGGTGAAAAGAAAGAGGCTAAGGTTGAGGAAACACAAAACAAGGAAGTGTGGCCCAAGAAAGATCAACATCAACAAAAGAAGGTTGGTAAGAATGGCAAAGCTCGAGATAAGAGGAAATTTCATCATTGTGGACATGAGGGTCAAGTGTTCAAGGACTGCAAGAAAAGAAAGAATGCTGGTTTCAATTGTGGAGAAGTTGGATATCTTGTCAAGGGTTGCCCGAAGAGGCAAGGAAAGGGTCAAAGGACAGGATCTTTTGGTGGGAAAGGTGCAAGCTCTTGTGGCCAGTGTGCCAGATAGAGGTAGGAAAGTTTCCATTGAAGGTTTGATTTCTCTTTCCAATCATCGAGTTAGAACTCTTTTTGATTCTGACGCTTCGCATTCTTTTATATCTTATTATGTGGTAGAGTCTCTGCACCTTAGCACTAGTATGATTTTGGATCTCGCTGTTGTCTCAAACTCCATTGGTGGTACTGCTTATCTGTCTATGATTTGTCAGGGTTTGAGAATATTTGTGTTAGGCGTCAAGTTTGAGTGCGACGCATACATGCTTGGTTTCATGGGCTTTTGTTTGATTCTAGGGATAGATTGGGTGGCCATGTATGGCGCCATTCTGGATTGTTAGAGGAGGGTCATTAGACTTTTAACTTGCCATGGGAGGACCGTCGAGATTTCTTGTGACCCTAAAGGGTCTGTCATGCTTAGTTTCCTAGAGTCGCTTGATGCATCTATCGATGTTCTACAATATGTACCTGTAGTCTGTGAGTATCCTGATGTTTTTGAGGAGGTTCGGGCTTTACCTTCGAGGCGCGTGATTGATTTCCGTATATACATGATGGACAATGCAAAGCCAGTTGCATTGCCTGTGTGCCATATGACTCTAAGAGAAAGGAGGGAGCTCAGTAAGCAAGTAGGGGAGCTACTTGAGAAAGGGTTTATTAGGCAAAGCATATCTGAATGGTGTGCTCCATTAGTATTCTCCACTAATGCGGATGGCTCGCTTCGCTTATGTGTGGATTATAGAGAGTTGAATAAACTCATTAAGAAGAATAGGCACTTACTTCCGAGGATAGAAGATCTATTTGACTAGCTTATCAGTGCATCTATTTTCTCTCAGTTAGACTTGGCCACGCGGTTTCATCAGTTGAGGGTGGTCGATGACAAGTTAGACAAGACCGCTTTTAGAACTACAGATGGTTTCTTTGAGTGGCTCGTCATACCTTTTGGGTTCACGAATGCACCCACCTATTTTGTTGATCTGATGAGTAGGGTGTTTTGGGAGTTTCTAAATAAGTTCTTGTGGTCTTTGTTGATGACGTCTTGATTTTCTCGAAGAACGAGGAAGAGGATGCCCTACATTTGAGGAAGATTATAAAAACCCTCCGTGCGCACTAGCTTAAATCGAAGTTCTCCAAATGTCAGTTTTTGAGAAAAGAAGTGAGATTTATAGGGCATGTGTTATCTAAAGATGGGATAGCAGTAGATCCCGCGAAGGTAGTTGCAGTTCAAGTTGGTAGATCCCAAAGGATACAATGGAAGTGAGGAGTTTTCTTGGGTTAGCGGGCTATTATAGGAAGTTCATTAAGGACTTCGCAAAGATATCAGCCCCACTCACTAGAATGACGAAGAAGAATCTAACATTTTCTTGGGGTATAGACTGTGACAATGCTTTTTAGCAATTGAAGAGGGCTCTGACAACAACCCCAGTATTGACCTTGCCCGACAGGAACAAAGTGTTCACAGTATACACTGATGCATGTGGTACAGGACTAGGTGTGGTTCTGATGCAAGAGGGAAGGGCAGTATGTTATGGAGGTAGACAACTAAGTGTTCATGAGAATAACTATCCTACCCATGACTTAGAGTTAGCTTCCATAGTATTCGCGCTTAAGACTTGGTGCCATTATCTACTTGGAGAGAGGTTCGAGTTATATACCGATCATAAATCTCTCACGTACTTGTTCTCGTAGAAGGATCTTAATTTAAGGAAACAAAGATGGATGAAGTTCCAAGCATTATATGACTTTGAGATTGCTTATATCCCTGGCAAGGGTAATGTGGTGGTAGACGCATTGTGTAGGCAGAGGATGGCATTTAGTTCTCTGTTTTTGGAGAGCAAAATCTTGGAGTTTATATAGACTTTTGATTTTAGATCCTAAACTGAGTTTGCACCTGGTTTATTGGCATCATTAGAGGTGCGACCTACTTTGTTGGACCGGATAGGGACTTCGTAGAGAGAGGACCCACAGCTAGCAGATATCTTGGATATGCTCAGTAGAGGGGAGACTTCTAGTCACCTCAGTAGATTTTCCACGGACGATAGAGGATGGTTGCGACGAGATGGATGGATTTGTGTTCCCCGAGTTGGGAGTTTGATGAAGACAGTCCCTGAGGAAGCCCATCATTCCAAGATGACTTTTCATTCTGGTGGTGATAAGATGTATAAGGATATGAAGAGGGTTTTCTTTTGTGCTGGGATGAAGAAAGACGTAGCAAAATTTGTTTCACGATGTTTGAATTGCTAGTAAGTCAAAGCTGAGCAAATAAAGCCCGGTGGTTTACTTCATCCTTTGTAAGTCCCACCGTGGAAGTGGGAGAGCGTCTCTATGGATTTCATTGATGGTTTGCCTAGATCAAGGAAAGGCAACACTAGTATTTGGGTTGTAATTGACAGGCTTATTAAGAGTGCTCATTTCATCCCTGTTAAGAGTAAGAGGACAACAACATGGTTGACAGTAGTTTATCTTCATGAGATAGTCCGTTTGCATGGAGTACCTTCCAGTATTGTGAGTGATCGTAACTCCATATTCACCAGTGAGTTTTGGAGAAGCTTGTAAGAATCATTAGGTACACAGTTGCGTTTGAGCACCGCTTATCACCCTTAGATCGATGGACAAATGGAAAGGGTGAATAGAGTCCTTGAGGATCTTTTAAGACTGTGCTTCCTAGAGACTTGGGAAGAGCATCTTCCTTTGGTTGAATTTTCTTACAACAACAGTTACCAGGCTAGTATTAGCATGGCACCCTTCGAAGCATTGTACAGATGACTCTGTAGATCACAAAACTGTTGGTGCAAATCTACAGAAAGGCTACTACTTAGACCTGAGATGATTAGAGAAACTTCAGAAAAGATTAATCTTTTTAGAAGGCACACGAAGAAAGGTCAGGATAGGCAGAAGTCCTACGCAGATAGGAGAAGGACTGACAATGAGTTTGAGGTAGGAGATAAGGTTTTCATCAAGGTATCACCTTTGAGGATTGTAGTTCATTTTGGATCTGTAGGGAAATTGGCACCAAGGTTTGTAGGGCCATTTCTCATAACAGAAAGGATTGGCCAAATGGCCTATAGAGTAAAGCTACCAGAGAGACTGTCCGGCATTCATGATGTTTCCCATGTTTCTCATTTATGAAAGTGCTTGCATGATACCACAGAAGTGGTTGAGTCGAGTATGCTTGAGGAAGTAGAGGTGGAACGGGAGGCGACAGTTAGATGAGTTCCTACCTGTATTATTGGATCAGAAGTTAAGAGGCTACGCAACTGAGAGTCAAGTTGATGAAAGTACAGTAGGGAGATAACCAAGAGGATGCAACTTGGGAGACTGAAGACCAGATTCGTGCTTTGTACCCTTTTCTTTCCAAGGGTATGTTCTTAACTTCTTTTTCCAAAGCATTATTCATGCTAGTTTCTATCGTTCAAGTATATCCTGTTGATCGAATCTTCGACCTTTAGGTAGGAATCCCATGGATGAAAACATGTGTTTGAGACATGCTATGTTTGGTGGATGCAAGTGTTTGCTAGCGGTTGCTCGTGGATGCATATACATACATTATGCACTAGATCGGCTCAATCACTTTCATACTGCAAATGAATGTGTGTGCATTTTTCTTCTTTTAATGCACACATATAGAACTTACATGTTATTATAGGATTATTTGTATATATGTTGGATTCACGGCACTAACATACATTGCATTAAGGACATTAACTGAATCAGTAGACCGCCTGATCTTTTGCATTAGTATAGGGACAAATAAATAGACCCTTTGAAACACCCCACGTCCGTTAATTTCACTCACAAAGGGAATGCATTAAGTTTCGTGGAGCATTATGAGTAAACAGAACAGAAAATTACAAGACAGATACATAAAGTAGTAATTGAAAATTTTATAACTTTATTGCAGCGGAACAAAAATAAAGTTGGGTTACATCTTCAAATATCAAAACCAAGTACATAATATCCATATTAACAAATTGCTTTCTGAGTACATAAAGTATAACCCCAACATAAGTAGTCGTAAAAGAGATAAGCTGAACTTTACTTTCAGCAGTCCAAGCACTTCCAAAAGAGGGAGAAAGAGATCTAAATCAAGCTACACTAGCACTAGTCCCACCCTGAGAACCTTGGGGCGGGGGGGGGGGGGGGGGGAGGAGGAGGAAGAAAAGAGGCGAAAACAAAGGGGGTCAGACATAAAGTCTGGCGAGTCCAATAACTTTAACAATATAATTATTAAAGTAATCATGATAAGGCATAATCTGGTAAAACAAGGAATGACTGTGAAACAAATGGGAATGACAAAGAAAACAAGAGGAATATGCTGGCGTTAATCGCGCTCCTAATCACTATAGGATAATTACTATACTGCACCAATACCAGTCACCCTAAAAGTTGATCCTGCCTACTGGACAAAATAATAATAATGGTAGATTCGTGTACCCCTAGCTGTCTTCATAGGAGCCGCCTGCTCATATCTCTACTAGTTGTACCCACTACCCTCCCCATTCTAATTACAATATTTATTCATAATATGGTAGTTGGACACCTAGCTGTCTTCATAGGTGCCTCCTATTCCTATCTCTGCCAGTCGTACCCACTACCTTCCCCATTCGATTGGCTCCCTAACTCGTAGATACCCGTGCTAGTCCCACAGTGGGTGTATCACTTCCCAAAATGGCAACCCGATACCATTAAAGATGCAAGGCTTATACCTACCCGATGCAACAACGTCTTACCTACCTACCCGATGACCCCGTTTGACCTCTTACAATCAAACCCAGTAAGCGTGTCCCATCCTCAATCTAGATCGAGCTCACTTAGATACTAAATGGGTTACGGGTTTGAAAAGGGTCCCCACACTTGACAGAAGCTTTCCTCCTATGCTTGGTCCCCCCTAGGATTTCCCACTTAACCCCCTCTTACTCATGTCTTCTTACATGCTCCAACTTGGTTTAGTGTTTATAATTATATCCCACATGTCACCCATGTTACCCACTTATCAAATCAACATGTGTTATTGGTTAAGTTGTCTTAACCCTATCCGCTTATCGGATATATATATATATATTATTGGTTAAGCTGGTCTTAACCCTATCCACTAATCATGTTTTATGCATCATGTATATATATATATATATATCGTATGAGATGTTTTACTTAATTTATGATTAAGTACATCTTAGTTTACAGATACATTGGTTAAGAGAATAACTCCTTAAGTATCAACCCCGAAGACCGAAATCAACATCAGATTGGTACTCAAAGAATTACTCAACTCAACCAAACTTTTGTTTGTCACTCATATTCGTCTTTGATCAGCATTAATTAATTATTAATGCACAGACCTCTCACATTAAGTCGATTACTTGTTGCCGTTGGATATATCAGGCGGTTCCGGGCAGACATCCACCACAAGCCAGACTTAACCTCGTGTCTAAGCATCGTTTAATTTATGTCTTTTACCTCTCACATTAGACTACCGTTTGTGGCTGCTAGATTTGTCGGGCGGGTCCGGGCAGTCTTATCCACAAATGAGTCTAACCTCATGTCTTAGGCCTTTATTATTACACATTATTATTCAACACCAATTTGAATTAACATCCCTATTTCAAATTGTCAATAACTTCCAAATTAATTTATGTCCATAATTGTCACCTAAATTATGTCCATAATTTCTAGGCATATAAATTAGGCCAATTAATGTCTCAAATTAATTATATACTTTTAAGCCATTTAATGCCAATTTTCACAATATAAATATTTAATATTTTTCCCAACGTCACACGTCGTTCGTACGTGTAATACATATAATACGTAGGCTAGCAAATAGTCTAACTCATAAAAATATCATAACTTGCATAACACGTAAAGTAGATCTAACTTGCAAATAAGAATAGGCAAGCATGGATCAAAACTTGCATGATTGAATTTTAGATAATCATAAATTTGCATAACCAATAACTTGCATAGGCAATAGGCATATTTTTCATAAACTACAAACTGGCATGGATCAAATTATATAAGATATGATTTGCATAAATCTATGCACATAAAGGTGAAATTGCATATATGAACATGGTTTTCGCATAATCTTGCATATGATCTAATTACAAACTTGTATTAAACTTTCATATGCAATTTAGACATGTAAACTAAGACTGACTTATGATTCGCATACAGTCTTACATATAAACTAGCATATGATTCACATCCAAACTTATATATAAACTTGCATACATAATTTAGGCATGTCAATTAAGATTTAGATTTACACTTGCATATGATTTAGACATGTAAATTAATGTCATAAAATGAATCAAATCTAGCATATGTGTTTAGACATATGAACCAACATCATGAATTTAAACATGTAAACTAATATCACAAGCTTTACATATAAACTCGCATGTATATATATGTATATATATATATATACACACACTTGATTCACATATAAACTTGTGTATAATTCGCATACAGACTTGCATATAAACTGATGTCACAAAATGAATCAAGTTAAACATATGTGATTGGACATATGAAATAGATCTACTAACATAAATTAACAAAACTGTCATATGTTCACAAATAGACGATAACAAAATTAAGTAACGTCAAATGATTCAACAGGCTTGTTCTCATAATCCCAATTATAACTCATCATAATTAATTTATTAATTATTTTATGAAATAAAGTGTACTCACAAAGACGGATTAGAGAAGAGAATAATTCGTTCGTCGTTTGTATAAAAATTCTGACTTGCAATTCCTAAGATTTAAGAAGAAGGTGAATTATTCCAGCAGCAACATGGTGGCTAAGAGAATAATTTAGTTTAGGTTTAGAGCTTGAGTCTATGTACGCCTATATAGAAGTTTAGATTAATTATAGCCTTTAGATATTAGGTTTTTAATCCGCATCGTACACCTAGTGCCGAGTCAGCAAATGTATTATATATGTGTGTGTGTGTGTGTATATATTAATAACCTTCTATTTTTCTTCCCTTAAATTAATATGAATTGAACTTAAACATCTACTTGCATGTTTTCTTCGATTAGCGTATTCTTCTTAATTGATGTCAATTAACATTGAATAACAATTTTACTATATTCCTTAAATTAACATATTCTACTTAATGTTAATTGACATAAGTGACAAATTAAGATAATTACATGGTTTCCTAACAACACCCTATTAACATGTTTACAATTTTGATGTCAAATAACATGCTTTTACAAATGAACATAAATGCCCAATTAACATATTTTATTTAATTAATATCAACTAATATGAATGATAAATTAGCACAATACATATATAAATTAAGGTCAATTACATGTTTTTCATTCAATGCCATATTAACACACATCTACAAATTAATTTCAGTCTATTCATGTTTACACATTCTTCCTTTACTGTATACATTAATTGCCCATATATATAATATATATATATATACACACACACGCACCTATTCATAAATTCTAATATTGACAACTAATGCAAATTGATTACTTACCTATTTTAAAAAGTAGAAATCGAGTATATAATTTAATTCGCCTTTTTTTTTCTACTTTCCTCGTAACATACAAAGTCAATGCATAATGAAGTTACCTACATACATATATATCTATTTATACATGCATAAATCTTTCCTTCCCAAATAAATTGATTGTATTTATCTTCTTCTTTTCTTTTTACCACATGCATCCACACATTTACTTCGGCTTTTTGTATTAATTGCATTAATTTTTCTTTTACTGTAGCCTAATTAATTCGCATGCAATTTTTTTCAATGCTCATTTTTAAACTTGTACCTTCTTAACATAATTGCATGTATATATATATTAAATTTTTTATTTTTCTTCATTCATTAATTAATCCTTTAATTAATCATCTTTACGGTATAGTATATCTAATTTCAGGGTGTTACATTCTCCCCGACTTAAAGGATTTCGTCCCCGAAATCTTCAAGTTAAGAAGAATGTTACCATCCTACCAACCATAACCATCTACTCATCCATTATAAACAAGCATCCATTGTCCTTAGAAGAATTCTAATGCCTGTATGAACATATGCATAAGTGTGTGTATATTTTCCTATATCCTAATGCAGAAATCAGGCGATCCACTGATTCGGTTGACCTCCTTAATGCAATATATGTATGTGCCATGTATCCAATATGTTTGCAAAAGAATCCTAATGATACATATAAATTCTATATGTGTGCACAACCACCACCAATATGCAATATCCATGTGATGAGCCAACCATATTGCATCCATAAAGAAATTGCACACATCCATATGCAATATGTAATTGATTGAGCCGATCTAGTGCCTAATGCGTATGTAAATGCATCCACGAGCAACCACTAGCAAACACTTGCATCCACTTGCATCCATCAAACATAACATGTCTCAAACACATGTTTACAACCATAGGATTTTTCCTAACTAAAGATCAAAGATATAATCAAGAGGACATACTAAACGATAGAACAAGTATAAACAAAGCGATAGAAAAAGGAGAAGTTAAGAATATACCCTCCAAAAGGAAAGGGTATAGCGCACGCATCTTGTCTTCCGTCTTCCAAGTCATGTCTCCTTGATCATCTTCCCATTGGAATTTAACCACTTGACCTCTCAGTTGCGTAACTTCTTGACCTCCGATCCAAGGATGCATATAGGAGCTCGTCTAGTCGTGGCATCTTGCTCCACTTCCACTTCTCTAAGCGTGCTCGACTCCACTACTTCCGCCGTATCATGTAAACACTTCCTCAAGTGCGACACATGAAACACATCATGAACATTACTAAGCTAGTTGCCTCTTCTCTTGTCTCTCCAAAATCTAAGACACATAACCTCAAAAGATCTTCAAGGACTCTATTCATCCCTTCCTGTCCGTCCACCCATCTGTGGACGATAAGCGATGCTCGTATATGCCGCCTTTTGCATATCACATTTTTCTCTTGCATCGAAAATTGCTCCAAGCCCTGTCCCGCAAGCACGGATATATACTGTAAACGGTTTGCTCCCATCTAGCAAAGTCAAAACGGGAGTTGTCATCAAAGCCTTCTTCAAATGTTGGAAAGTATCGTCACAGTCAACATCCCAAGCAAAAGTCCAGTTCTTCTTCGTTAACCGAGTAAGAGGGGCAGATATCTTCGCGAAGTCCTTAATGAACTTCCTATAATAGCCCGCCAGCCCTAGAAAGCTTCTTACTTCTGTTACGTTTCTAGGATCCTTCCAATCTTGGATTGCCACCACCTTTGCGGGATCCACAGCTATCTCTTCCTTAGAGACCTGGTGTCTTAAGAAACTCACTTCTCTTCTCCCTCTCGGAGCCATGTGTCGTACTGGTAATGCAACTTGCTTTGCATTATCTACTAGGTATATACGAAAGTCTATCTCATGCCTTGGGGGTAAACCCTGAACTTCATCTAAGACGTCACCATACTCATGGACCACACGAACATATTACAAATCATCATTGGACGCATCAAGAGATTCTAGGTAGCTAAGAGTCAAAGAACCCCTAGGGTCAAAAGAAATATCAAGGGTCTTTCCACAACGAGTCAACGATCTAACTACCCTTCTTACACAGTCTAGGATGGCACCGTATCTGGCTAGCCAATCCATGCCTAGAATCAAGCCATAGCCCATGAAGTCAAGAATGTAGGCGTTGCATTCAAACCCAACGCCCAAGATAGACACTCCCAAATCCCGACACACTATAAATAAATGAGCCAGACGACCAATAGGATTTGAGACTACCATTAGATCCCTTAACTAGACTAGTATTTAGGTGTAGTGTTTCAACTAACGAAGCAGATAAAAACTAATGTGAAGCGCAAAAATCAAACAAAGTTCGAACATGATGATCAAAATGGAAAACCAAATTTCAACTGAGATGTTTCTACCTTTATCAGGTATACCAGCCGTGCGGGAACGCATCTGCCCTCCAGAAGATCTTGTACTTTGTACTTACCCTTGCGCTTGCCTCCTTGGACATTCCTAATAAGATGTCCTGTCTCTCCGTAATGATAACAACTAGTCTTCTTCTTCTTCTTTAAGTAGTCAGGTATTTCACAAGTGTGGCACTTCCTTTTCTCTTGTCCCTCTTGTTATCCTTACCGCCTTTCTTTGGATCTACTTTCTTATCGTGTATCCCATCCATGTCTCTCCTGCACATTCTCCATTCGTAACCTTCCACTAAAATGAAGCTTCACCCTTCATTAACTAAGCAGTTGGTTGAACCTTCCACCCATCGTCCACCTCAAAGGTACCAACAAGTCCTCCGCTTCCTTCTAGCTTTGACAAACATCTCAGTCCCATGAAGCGGTTTTCTGCCCATCGTACGGAAGTTCATACATATCTTAGAAAAAGCGTCTATACGCGGAGGAAGAGATTCAAAAAGGAAAGAGGAAGATATCCAAAATGGAGAATCGGAAGGAAGGTATATGGATCTTGGGGGTTATGTTTCTCAAAATAAACTTTTCTCTTAAAAATACTCTCCTTAAAACATATTTTTGAAAGTATTTCTTTATAAAAATGCTTTTGAAAGCAGTTTTTCAAAATCTCTTATCTGTTCTGGTAACCTTCAGCTCTGATACCAAGTATAACACCCCACATCCGTTAATGTCACTCACAAAGGGAATGCATTAAGTTTCGTGGAGCATTATGAGTAAACAGAATAGAATATTACAAGACAAGTATATAAAGTAGTACTTGAAAAATTTAAAACTTTATTGCAGCGGAACAAAAATAAAGTTGGGTTACATCTTCAAATATCCAAACCAAGTACATAATATCCACCTTGACAAATTGCTTTCTGAGTACATAAAGTAAAAAAGCATAACCCCAACATAAGTAGCCTTAAAAGAGATAAGCTAAACTTTACTTTCAGCAATCCAAGCACTTCCAAAAGAGGGAGAAAGTGATCCAAATCAAGCTCCACTAGCACTAGTCCCACCCTGAGAACCTGGGGGGAAGGAAGAAAAGAGGCAAAAACAAAGGGGGTCAAACATATAGTCTGGTGAACCCAATAACTTTAACAATATAATTATTAAAGTAATTAGGATAAGGCATAAACTGGTAAAACAAGGAATGATTGTGAAACAAATGGGCATGACAAAGCAAACAAGAGGAATATGCTGGCGTTAATCGCGCAACTAATCACTATAGAATAATTACTATATTGCAACAATACTAGTCACCCTAAAAGTTGATCCCGCCTACTGAACAAAATAATAATAACGGTAGTTTCGTGTACCCCTAACTGTCCTCATAGGAGTCACCTGCTTCTATCTCCATTAGTTGTACCCACTACCCTCCCCATTCTAATTACAACATGTAACACCCCACCTCCGTTAAGGTCACTCACAAAGGGAATGCCTTAACTTTGGTGGAGCATTTTAGTAAACAGAATAGAAAATTTCAAGACAGATAAATAATACATGAGAAATTATATAACTTTATTACAGCGGAAAAACAGAAATCAGTTTGGTTACAACTTTACCAAAAAATCAAGTACATATATATAACAGCCTCATTCAAAACCATCAGAGTACAAAACTTTAAGATCATAATCCCCACAGAAACAGAAGCAATACAGAGCCAAGCCATACTTTAAGTACTTCGAGCAGAAGGAATCCGGATCAAGCTAAAGTATTCCCTCCTTGGATAACCTGGGGGGAAACGGAAGAAAAAGGGGCGAAAACAAGCAAGGTTAGACATAAAGACTGGCAAGTCCAGTGATTTTCAGTTATGAACAGATAATAATAACATGACATGAAAATAAAACTGGATGAGAGATAACAGTAACAGGTGGAGCAGATAGAACAGAATAATATAAGCTATTTACACTTCTCTGCACTAATACTAGTATAACAGAATTAGGTGTCACCCTAATGTATAAACTGAAACGAAACGGGTACAGAATAATTTTCCACAGAAGAGAATGCTAGTAATGGGCCTTTACCACCCCAACAGAAACAGACAGAAATAGAATGCTAATAATGGGCCTTTACCAACCGAACAGAAATAGACAGAAGCAGAAACAGATTAATCCCTACGGAAATAGAATGTAGAATTAGGTGTACACTAGTAAATGGGCCTTTACCACCCGAACAGATGGTACCACGCAGAAACAGACAGGTGTTACCACCCAACAGAAACATACGGTACCAACAGAAACAGACAGAACTAAGTGTACCCTAAAACCCTACCCCAAGCGATCGGCTCCCTAATACATAAATACCCTGTGTCGGCCCCACAGTAGGGTGTATCACTCCCTAAAGTGACAACCAATTGGCACAGACCTATTTACAGATGTCACGGGATCTTACATCCTCAGAGGCAGACTGGGATACATGCACGCACATGACCCGGTTGGAACGCACCATCGACACCCCTCACCATTATCAGAATGAACCGCTTATAATTAGTTCAGTAAGCGTGCCCGGACCCTGCCTACTGTTGGGTCAAAGTTTTGATACCATAAAGGGTTACTGACTAATATAGGTCCCAAACAACAGATGACACAAGTAATTTTCCTCATAACCTTGTGTCCCCAGGCTAACAGATTTCAGATTAACTTGTTTATAAGTTCAAACATACAGAGATCAGATTTACTAGTTCACAGATCAGAAAATCAAATCAACAAGTTTTCAGACTAGCGGATCAGATGTACAGATTTAACAGAATTTCAGATCTGTCTAACTTTGTATTGGGCCTACAGATTCATGAACGGGTTTATTATATATATTAGTCCACTTGGTTTAACCCTGTCCACCCAACACGTTTTAGACATCATTTTTATCTCAGATTTGCATTAATTAATTATTAATGCACAGACCTCTCACATTAGGTCGCTAGCTTGTGGCCGCTGGATGGGCCGGGCGGTTCCGGGCAGACTTCTGCCACAAGCCTCGTGTCTAAGCATATTATGACTAACTTCTCACATTAGAACCTATTGTTTGCGGCCACTGGATGTGCCGGGCGGTTCCGGGCAGGATTACGCCGCAAACTCATTCTAACCTCGAGTTAGCCATGTTCATCTTTGCGGCCAATTAATTAATAATTTACCATTTATGCCCACGCCTAATATACATGTCAATTATTCATAACTATAGCCAATTTAGATTTTGTCAATAACAGACTAATTATATCAACTCAACAGATATAGTAGATAACAGATTTTCCAGATTAGGCTACTTAACGGATTTAGCAGATTAAGCAAACTAGCAGATTTAGCAGATAACAGATTAGGCATCTCAACAGATTTAGCAGTTCAGGCATCTCAACAGATTTAGCAGTTTAGGCATCTCAACAGATTTGGTTTAGCAGATTTGGCATTTTCAACAGACTTAGCAGATGACAGATTTAGCGGATTTAATATTTCTAAAGGTTCTATTTACATGCCTTGCTTAATCATAAATTAGGCCTAAATAATTGTCATGATTCACAATATGATCATATATGTAACACCCCGCCTCCGCTAGGGTCACTCGCAGAGGAATGCACTAGCTTTAGAGGGGCATTATTGGTAAACATGCACAGAAATATCACAAGACAGAATATATATAAAATAGCGGAAGTAAAATCGAACTTTCATAAACATTAATAATTAAGGTCTAAAGCCTTTTACATCAGAGTACATCAAAACCTGTCTTGCAATAGTAAGGAAGCATAAAGACTTTTTCATAAATTATTCCCCAAGTAAAACAGTAAAGTAGCCATAGCCAAGAAGAGTCCAAGCCATCCATGATGACCTTCAAGCAGAAGAAGTCCGAACTAGACAACAGTATTTCCTCCCTGTAACCTGGGGGGGGGGAACGGAAGAAAAGAGGCGAAACAAAACGGGTCAGTCAAAAAGACTGAGTAAGCCCTATCTACTATCAGTATAAAAACTAGTAAAGTTAACTGACATGAGAAACTGGGATGAACATAAGCATGATAACAAGATAGATAAGCTAAATCAAAATAACAGGATGAACTACTGAACTCAGATAAACCAAGGTGTCATGATAAATTACGATGTCAAGATAAAACAAGGTATCACATCGTCAGGTTTCTATCAAGTATAATATCCCCAAGATATCTATCACGTATAACGTCCCATGGTATCTATCCTGTACATCTGCTCTGCACCTACCGTACTAGTATCCCCACCGTGTCATGTGTTAACCAAGAATGACCCTCACTCAAAAGTCGTGTAATGGTCCATGTCAACCTAATATATCGCATATATAGGTTACTCAACTTGTATGTTTTATTCCATGTAAATGTTCAGTCCCTTGCCGTAGACCAAACGGGCTTTCCCATGAGATTCTATATTACTTTAACATAGTTCCATGATCCTTAAGATCGGTTTGGACTGTTACCCTAAACCTAGCTAGGGTCTTCCAACATGAATTATTGTTTGTACAACTAGGACTTATGCTACCTAGGGCTGCTAGGGATTATGCTTACCTATTGCACGTTTTCGTATCTCGGTTTGGGTTCAACCACCTAGGGCCACTAGGGATTACGCTAACCGCCAACCGCGCCCTTTTTCCCACGCATTCATCGTGAATCGCTTTTCCATGACTGTATGCACATGTATCACATTGTGCCATCCGAGTCCTGTCACAGGGCAAATCAAGAAATACAGGACTCGGTCGGAAGCTTTCGATTTATCTGCCGATGCAGATGCTAAGGTCTGTTTTTCTTATTCGTGGCTATGGTCCCACGAGACCACTCCCTCAACTAGTGAAAGACAAGACAGGATAAATCCTGTATGAGAACACAACACTGGCCAACCCATATCCAAGCCTTACCGCAACCATAATTAGATAGCAATTATGGTCTTTTGGGTGTTCTCTGCCTTTCCGTACGTACACGCTTGACCAAAGATGGTAGGTAGCCTGACGAAATGCTATCTAGGGTACGACCGTGTATCATCGACTATCCCCTATCCATCCCCGTCTTTAGGTCGCTCGTATAGCAACCAAGGCATACTCTTGGTTCTTCTAACGCAGACCTTAACCTCTCATGAGCCTAGTATGATCACCTGGCAGCTCATAGAGGGATACCAAGAATATCCTCACGTTCCCCGAAGCCGCTGCTTCGTTACCCAGTTCGCTGGAGCCTTTATCTAAATCAGATACTTGCTCCTACTCGTATACTTAAACGATGACCTACCGTATCAAGTTACTCATCTATCTATGAACTGGTCTAAATTTCCTTGACTAAGAATCATTACTTAGTTATTCTTCAACTAAGGTTTACCACTTAGCATTGCTCCCGTTATCCTTGTTAACTACGGTTATCCACCTAATCCTCAGAACTAGGGTTTACATAATGGATTAAGTGTCACTTAAGTTCATGACTTAACCCGTCTACAAATCCTGTCAAAATTGGCTAAGTATCCAAGTTCAAGGCTTAACCCTACAAACCATGCTCAAGTTGGTTAAGTATATTAAGCAATTCACGACTTAACCTCGTCCAATTATCATTCTAGATTGGTTAAGTATATATTAACTTGACCCTATAAATTTACTTAGTCAAATCGGTCAAGTGTATTCAAGCGATTCGTGACTTAGCCTTATCATGTTTTCACGTTAGATCGGTTAAGTATAGGTTAACTTAACCTCAATAAATTCACGAGTTAGATTGGTTAAGTATAGGTCACTTAACCACCTCAAATCATCATGTTAGATTAGTTAAGTGTTTAACTTAACTCCATCAAACTACTAAGTGGGATTAATTAAGTCTAGGCTAACTTAACCTCATCCGATTTCCATGTTTAGACTAGTTGAGTCTAATCTTAACCCCATCCATTAACTGTATTTTTAGGTTAAGCGTCATTAAGCAACTTACTTAACCTTACCAAGTTATCGCGTTGGATGGATTAAGTGTTGGTTAACTTAACCCCATCCACTAGTCATATAAAAATGGTTAAGTGTCATTAGGCAAATCAAGTTACTTAACCTACCCAACCTTGTCATGTTTTGTTAAGCATCATTAGCCTAATCAATTTACTTAACCCATTTGTCCATGTCATATTTGGTTAAGCGTCATTAATCAAATTAACTTAACCCTATTATGTGGCATTAATTACTCAATGCACCTCAACCTCTCACATTAGACTTTGTTGTGGTCACTAGTTAAGCCGGTCGGTTCCGGGTAGCTTTACACCACAACTTGGTCTAACCTCGGGTTCAAGCACAACATGACCAACTTCTCACATTGGGTCCTATTGTTTGCAACTACTAGTTAGGCCGGTCGGTTCCGGGTAGTTTTACGTTGCAAACTCAACCCAACCTCGAGTTGGCCACACTTATATTATCTAAGTGTCATGTCCATCATGTTTCCCAAAACATGTTACAAGTTTTCAAGCATTTGGGTAGACCTAACTTAATAGGTAAATTCCCAAGCTTATGTTTTTATGCATACTTACATGTCAACTTCCATGTTATATTTCAAGTCATGTTTTCAAGTTGTATTTTCATGTCATTAGAAATTACCCATAACATAACCCAACGCTTTTAAACTCGCATATACGTTCGCGACAACGTAATGGATTAAAAGAAGAGACTTGGCAAAGGCATGACAAAAATGGATATTAAGCCACAAGTTAATCATGGTGGCAAATGAGGCACAAATGTGTTCATTAACTTGCATGTTACATTCTTAAGCCTCAATACATGCATAAACCCAAACTTGGCACATAAGCAAATCATGGTGACAAAAGACATGGAATGATGACTAGTAACTCGCATATATCATCATATAAGGGTTATGACTTCATATGCAAGTTAACTTAAAGGTTATGAAGGTTCTCATGTTGCATAATGCAACATTTCAACCCAAAGGTTGTAGCTTTTAGCTCACAAGATCAAGATAATGACTTCATAAACTTGCATGACATGATAGCATGTATCATTCTCAATGATCAAACCCAAACTTGCAACATGAACATTTAACTTCATAGTTAATATCTAAGAGTAGGGAAAGGGCTTCCATTGCTATGAAGGCACAAGTCGATTAAACTAAAGATTGAGACAAACCCTATGCATGCCATCATTCAAAAACCCAAAGGTGAAAGCTCCAAATCAATAAAAACCCCATCTTGATGAACAAAGGTCAAAGCTTTAGCCTTGAAATCAACTTGAGAAGCTCTCATACTAACATAGGGACTCTCTAATACTCACATGATCATGAAACCTCTCATAGAAATGAAGATAGCATTTTGGCAAGAGGATGGAGGCTAGGGTTTTGAGTGGAGGCCATGATCACTAGAAATTTTGGCATAGTTCAGTTGTAGGATCAATTAATGAGGGTTTAGGCTAGGTTAGGGATCTTTTTATTGATTAGGCAAGTGTTTTAGGCCATAGGATTAAACCTAGACTCAATCCAAGCCATCAAAGCATGTCTTGGGGAAGAAGTCAAGTGTAGGAACCATCTAGGGCCTTTAGATTAAAGATGAACCATGAGAACCATCCAAATGCAAAATCTGCATTTGAGCGAATCGGCCCACGGGTTGACAGCCAAACTCCCTGGATTAACCCCTAGTCGACCCAGCGGGCTTGGGTCGACCTCAAAAATCGGCCGGTTCGGTTATTCCCCTCTTCCAATTCGCTGTTTTGAACATTTTTGCATATTTATTTATTTAATTTTCAATTATATATATATATCAATATATATATATATTTCTCTGCGCAACCCATTTCACTTAATTAAGTATACTTTAATTTGGGAATTTTTCGTGAAACTTCGCGAGGCCATATCTTGGTTATACGGACTCCGATTTTCGAAAACTCGGACTCTATTTCTGGTATTTTTCCGAGACGAACGCAATGGCATAGCCCGTTTCCCTTTATTCAGATTTTACAGTTTAATTCTGCCTTCATTTATGTTATAACAAGTTATTGAAAATACGGGTTGTTACAATATACCCCATGTTTGCCTAAATTTACATAACACAGAATATGGACATAATTTACCATATAACATATGTTCCCATTTTGGTTAAACTAGCATTGTACAACAGATTCATCTATAAATTATACCAAATATTACAATGCATTCCATATATCCAAAAATCCCTATTTAGGTGTATTCACACTTAATAGTCCTCAAATCTTATTATAGATTTTAATTTCTACACCTAAGTCACATATCTTCCCCTTCTTAAAATGTGCCACAAATCTAGGTTTTAATCATGTATCATATTCTTAAAATCAGATATTGAATTATGTCCCCAAATCACAGATTATCATACATAGCTTGCTCAGATCCAGATCTAGTTTACAACATGTAATATGTATCTAAAATAATTACATGCCTACGGTCAAATTTATGCCCCAATTCCTAAGTCATATGTCCAATGTAAATTTTATGCCTCAACTTCTCAAGTCGTATGTTCAATATTCTTTATGCCACAAAACTCAAGTCATAGGTTCAATTATATGCCTTAGATTTATGTCCTAAGTTCCAAGTTCACCCTATGTTCTTTCCTCAAATCAGTCACATATCGGTCATGCCCATTTCATGCAGTATTCATTTTATTATCCCAAATATTTTAGCATATGTTAATCTCTTATGAGACTGGCTCAGGCTCGTGGTAGCCTAGCTATAGAACAGAAAGCAGAAAGAAATACAGAATAAGGTAGATCCAAATAGAACAGAACATACATAATCTTAAATTCAGATTTACAATTCATGTCACAATCAGAATTAACGTTTATATCGGAAAATAACTGTACTTGCCATGATTGGATTCTAAAAGAAAGATAGTTGTAGCGACGTTAGTTGATCTTCTTTAACCATTGTTTAAGTTTCAAGCTTGAATTGAGTTGCTTAGGTTGATGTTGATTAGCTTCTAGTTTTGATTCCAGCAGAGTAGCGACGCCAATTTTATTTTTATTTAGAACAGAGGCAGAGTAGAAGCAGAATAGAATTGTGTGTAGAGAAGGCTAGGTTTGGGGCTGTTTAAATAGGTTTAGGCAGACGAATCTAGGCAGAAAACGAGACCAGATACATAAGAATGCACCCAGGCCCAAAACCAGGTTCGGGGACCAGGTCGACCCCCAGGTCGACTGCCCAGTCGACCTGGTCAGGGGGGTTGACTGCCCAGTCGACTCCCCAGTTGACCTGGGTACTGGACGGGAAATTTCCCGCCCAGTCTGTTCTGGGTTTGGAATTCGAAATTTGAATTTGAATTCGAGCTGTTTTCGATTCTGAAAATTTCTGAAACTTCGGAGGGTCATATCTCCCTCATACGGACTCCGATTCTCGCAAACTCGGACTCGTTTCCAAGCAGAATTCCGAGACAAACGCAATGGTGCAGCCTGTTACCCTTAATTCTTATTATAAAAATTAATTATTCTATGATTTGTTACTTATACGTTCATTGAAAATACGAGGTGTTACATTCTCCCCTCCTTAAAGGATTTCGTCCCCGAAATCTTCAAGTTAGGAAGAATGTGTCCTACCATCCAACATCCATCTACTCAATCATCAATCACTGGCGTCCATTGTCCTTAGAAACTTCTAATGTTGTATGAACATATGCAAAAGCGTGCATAAATGTTTCTTATCTAATGCAAAGATCAGGCGGTGCACTGATTCAGTTGACCTCCTTAATGCGAATTATGCCAGTGCCATAAGTCCAACATGTATGCAATTTTCCTACTTGATACATATCATTTCTATATGAGTGCACAACAATTCAGTCATATGCAACATCCATGTGCTGAGTCAATCATTTTGCATCCACAAAAATTGAAAATGCTCACACATCCATATGCAGTATGAGAGTGTTTTCGAGCCGATCTAGTGCCTAGTGTGTGTATATGCATCCACGAGCAACCACTAGCAACCACTTGCATCCACTTGCAACCATCCAACATAACATGTCTCAAACACACGTTTACACCTATTAGTTTCTACCTAAAGTTCGAAGATTCGATCGATAGGATACAGTCGAATGATGGAAGCGAGTACATATAAAACAAAAACTTGGTTCCCATTAGACATGGGTACTAAGTATCGGCCCCGAAGACCGAATCCAACAACAAATTGACACCCTGAGGATTACCCTCTTTAGATAATGTCAAAACTGGAAATCTTAACCTTATCGGAAATATTCAGATATTTACAGATTACTGGTGCAGATCAGGTTACCGAACTAGGCATGATAAAACCTAGAATGTATACGTCCTACTTAACGCCTAACACAGATATCTCTCAAACCCCAATCTATCACAAACAGATGAATCATAACCCTTATGGGTTTGAGTCTACATCGGAATCGGAAACAATATTAGTATTAAAGTGCAGAGTATCGATTACAGAATCAAAATGCCAGAATCAAAAAGAGTTTTAACTCAACAATCAGATAAGAAACTTAAACCTTCTACTCAAATTTTCTTATTTCTACCCTTTCTACCAGTCCCTTGAGCATTCTCCTGTCATCCAGAAGTGGGTTCTTCCCTCTGCCCTTGCCCTCGTTTCTTCGGGCAGTCCCTAGTGAAGTGTCCCCTCTCACCACAATTGAAGCAAGTGCCCTTCCTTTTTCTGCAATCCTTGTTTAGATGAGTCGAGATTCCACAAGTAAAGCACTTTTTCTCCTTCTTATCTTCAGACTTCTCATCCTTCTTTTGTGTTTCCTTTTTAGGCCATGCTTTCTTGTTCTGTGGTTCTTCCTTCTTTGTCCCTTTCTCGCCCTTGTCTTCCTCGTATAGTAGTGCCATGTCCACCAATTTCTCGTAACTCGCCCCCATAGGTACATGGGTCATGGCTAGGCTATGCAGTGGCTCGTTCAATCCTTTAACAAAGCGGAGAGCCTTTTTATCCTGAGTGTTGACTAAATCCAATCCGAATATAGCCAGTTGGTTGAACTGGTTGACGTATTCCTTGACCGTCATACTTCCTTGCTTAAGAGATAAGAACTTTTCCAGTTGTAGACTTCGTTCAGCTTGCGAGAGGAATTTTGTCTCAAACCTTGTTCTGAAATCCATCCATGTTTCAACCGGCCTCTCGGCGTTAGTGACTTCCCACCAATAGGAAGCTTCGTCTTTGAGCAACCATACCGCCAACTGTACCTTCTGCCTATCGTCTACCTCGAAGATAACGAATAGATCCTCAGTTTCTTTGAGCCAGTTCCTCTCTTCTACGAATGATTCAGTTCCCTTGAAATCCTTTCCACCCATGGCCCTAAAATCCTTACAGATCTTTGAGAAAGAAATTGCACGAGGAGGGGACGGAGGAGGGGGATCATTGGCTGGACCTGCGGCGGCGGTCCTAGCCTCAAGATATTGACGAAACCAACCGGGTACAAGAACACCCTCTGGTATCTCAGATGCTTCAGACATGCTGAAACAAAAAAGGAAAGATTCAATACAAAAAGGACTGAAGGTAAGATATATGGCTCTTGGGGATTATGTTTTTCAAAAATAGGCTTTACTTTCAAAAATACTTCCTTTTAAAACCTTTTTGAAAATAGTTTTCAAAAACTTTACCCAATCTGGTAACCTTCAGCTCTGATACCAAGTGTAACACCCCACCTCCGTTAAGGTCACTCACAAAGGGAATGCCTTAACTTTGGTGGAGCATTTTAGTAAACAGAACAGAAAATTTCAAGATAGATAAACAATACTTGAGAAATTATGTAACTTTATTACAGCGGAAAAACAGAAATCAGTTTGGTTACAACTTTACCAAAAAATCAAGTACATATATATATCAGCCTCGTTCAAAACCACCAGAGTACAAAACTTTAAGATCATAATCCCCACAGAAACAGAAGCAATACAGAGCCAAGCCATACTTTAAGTACTTCGAGCAGAAGGAATCCGGATCAAGCTAAAGTATTCCCTCCTTGGATAACCTGGGGGGAAACGGAAGAAAAAGGGGCGAAAACAAGCAAGGTTAGACATAAAGACTGGCAAGTCCAGTGATTTTCAGTTATGAACAGATAATAATAACATGACATGAAAATAAAACTGGATGAGTGATAACAGTAACAGGTGTAGCAGATAGAACAGAATAATATAAGCTATTTACACTTCTCTGCACTAATACTAGTATAACAGAATTAGGTGTCACCCTAATGTATAAACTGAAACGAAACGGGTACAGAATAATTTTCCACAGAAGAGAATGCTAGTAATGGGCCTTTACCACCCCAACAGAAACAGACAGAAATAGAATGCTAATAATGGGCCTTTACCAACCGAACAGAAATAGACAGAAGCAGAAACAGATTAATCCCTACGGAAACAGAATGTAGAATTAGGTGTACACTAGTAAATGGGCCTTTACCACCCGAACAGATGGTACCACGCAGAAACAGACAGGTGTTACCACCCAACAGAAACATACGGTACCAACAGAAACAGACAGAACTAAGTGTACCCTAAAACCCTACCCCAAGCGATCGGCTCCCTAATACATAAATACCCTGTGTCGGCCCCACAGTAGGGTGTATCACTCCCTAAAGTGACAACCAATTGGCACAGACCTATTTATAGATGTCACGGCGTCTTACATCCTCAGAGGCAGACCGGGATCCATGCACGCATATGACCCGGTTGGAACGCACCATCAACACCCCTCGCCATTATCAGAATGAACCGCTTATAATTAGTTCAGTAAGCGTGGACGGACCCTACCTACTGTTGGGTCAAAGTTTTGATACCAGAAAGGGTTACTGACTAAAATGGGTCCCAAACAACAGATGACACAAGTAATTTCCCTCCTAACCTTGTTTCCCCAGACTAACAGATTTCAGATTAACTTGTTTATAAGTTCAAACATACAGAGATCAGATTTACTAGTTCACAGATCAGAAAATCAAATCAACAAGTTTTCAGACTAACGGATCAGATGTACAGATTTAACAGAATTTCAGATTTGTCTAACTTTGTATTAGGTCTACAGATTCATGAACGGGTTTATTATATATATTAGTCCACTTGGTTTAACCCTATCCACCCAACACGTTTTAGACATCATTTTTATATCAAATTTGCATTAATTAATTATTAATGCACAGACCTCTCACATTAGGTCGCTAGCTTGTGGCCGTTGGATGGGCCGGGTGGTTCCGGGCAGACTTCTGCCACAAGCCAGACCTAACCTCGTGTCTAAGCATATTATGACTAACTTCTCACATTAGAACCTATTGTTTGCGGCCACTAGATGTGCCGGGCATTTCCGGGCAGGATTACGCCGCAAACTCATTCTAACCTCGAGTTAGCCATGTTCATCTTTGCGGCCAATTAATTGATAATTTACCATTTATGCCCATGCCTAATATACATGTCAATTATTCATAACTATAGCCAATTCAGATTATGTCAATAACATACTAATTATATCAACTCAACAGATATAGCAGATAACAGATATTGCAGATTAGGCTACTTAACGGATTTAGCAGATTAAGCAAACTAGCAGATTTAGCAGATAACAGATTAGGCATCTCAACAGATTTAGCAGTTCAGGCATCTCAACAGATTTAGCAGTTTAGGCATCTCAACAGATTTGGTTTAGCAGATTTGGCGTTTTCAACATACTTAGCAGATGACAGATTTAGCAGATTTAATATTTCTAAAGGTTCTATTTACATGCCTTGCTTAATCATAAATTAGGCCTAAATAATTGTCATGATTCACAATATGATCATATACCCCATATTTGCCTAAATTTACATAACACAGAATATGGACATAATTTACCATATAACATATGTTCCCATTTTGGTTAAACTATCATTGTACAGCAGATTCATCTATAAATTATACCAAATATTACAATGCACGCCATATATCCAAAAATCCTTATTTAGGTGTATTCACACTTAATAGTCCTCAAATCTTATTATAGATTTTAATTTCTAGACCTGAGTCACATATCTTCCCCTTCTTAAAATGTGCCATAAATCTAGGTTTTAATCATGTATCATATTCTTAAAATCAGATATTGAATTATGTCCCCAAATCACAGATTATCATACATAGCTTGCTCAGATCCAGATCTAGTTTACAACATGTAATATGTATCTAAAATAATTACATGCCTACGGTCAAATTTATGCCCCAATTCCTAAGTCATATGCACAATGTAAATTTTATGCCTCAACTTCTCAAGTCGTATGTTCAATATTCTTTATGCCACAAAACTCAAGTCATAGGTTCAATTATATGCCTTAGATTTATGTCCTAAGTTCCAAGTTCACCCTATGTTCTTTCCTCAAATAAGTCACATATCGGTCATGCCCATTTCATGCATTATTCATTTTATTACCCCAAATATTTTAGCGTATGTTAATCTCTTATGAGACTGGCTCAGGCTCGTGGTAGCCTAACTATAGAACAGAAAGCAGAAAGAAATACAGAATAAGGTAGATCCAAATAGAACAGAACATACATAATCTTAGATTCAGATTTACAATTCATGTCACAATCAGAATTAACGTTTATATCGGAAAATAACTGTACTTGCCATGATTGGATTCTAAAAGAAAGATAGTTGTAGCGACGTTAGTTGATCTTCTTTAACTGTTGTTTAAGTTTCAAGCTTGAATTGAGTTGCTTAGGTTGATGTTGATTAGCTTCTAGTTTTGATTCCAGCAAAGTAGCGACGCCATTTTTATTTTTATTTAGAACAGAGGCAGAGTAGAAGCAGAATAGAATTGTGTGTAGAGAAGGCTAGGTTTGGGGCTGTTTAAATAGGTTTAGGCAGACGAATCTAGGTAGAAAACGAGACCAGATACATAAGAATGCACCCAGGCCCAAAACCAGGTTCGGGGACCAGGTCGACCCCCAGGTCGACTGCCCAGTCGACCTGCTCAGGGGGGTTGACTGCCCAGTCGACTCCCCAGTCGACCTGGGTACTGGGCGGGAAATTTCCCGCCCAGTCTGTTCTAGGTTTTGAATTCGAAATTTGAATTCGAATTCGAGCTGTTTTCGATTCTGAAAATTCCTGAAACTTCGGAGGGTCATATCTCCCTCATACGGACTCTGATTCTCGCAAACTCGGACTCGTTTCCAAGCAGAATTCCGAGACAAACGCAATGGTGCAGCCTGTTTCCCTTAATTCTTATTATAAAAATTAATTATTCTCTGATTTGTTACTTATACGTTCACAGAAAATACGAGGTGTTACATTCTCCCCTCCTTAAAGGATTTCGTCCCCGAAATCTTCAAGTTAGGAAGAATGTGTCCTACCATCCAACATCCATCTACTCAATCATCAATCACTGGCGTCCATTGTCCTTAGAAACTTCTAATGTTGTATGAACATATGCAAAAGCGTGCATAAATGTTTCTTATCTAATGCAAAGATCAGGCGGTCCACTGATTCAGTTGACCTCCTTAATGCGAATTATGCCAGTGCCATGAGTCCAACATGTATGCAATTTTCCTACTTGATACATATCATTTCTATATGAGTGCACAACCATTCAGTCATATGCAACATCCATGTGCTGAGTCAATCATTTTGCATCCACAAAAATTGAAAATGCTCACACATCCATATGCAGTATGAGAGTGTTTTCGAGCCGATCTAGTGCCTAGTGTGTGTATATGCTTCCACGAGCAACCACTAGCAACCACTTGCATCCACTTGCAACCATCCAACATAACATGTCTCAAACACACGTTTACACCCATTAGTTTCTACCTAAAGTTCAAAGATTCGATCGATAGGATACAGTCGAATGATGGAAGCGAGTACAGATAAAACAAAAACTTGGTTCCCATTAGACATGGGTCCTAAGTATCGGCCCCGAAGACCGAATCCAACATCAAATTGACACCCTGAGGATTACCCTCTTTAGATAATGTCAAGACTGGAAATCTTAACCTTATCGGAAATATTCAGATATTTACAGATTACTGGTACAGATCAGGTTACCGAACTAGGCATGATAAAACCTAGAATGTATACGTCCTACTTAACGCCTAACACAGATATCTCTCAAACCCCAATCTATCACAAACAGATGAGTCATAACCCTTATGGGTTTGAGTCTACATCGGAATCGGAAACAATATTAGTATTAAAGTGCAGAGTATCGATTACAGAATCAAAATGCCAGAATCAAAAAGAGTTTTAACTCAACAATCAGATAAGAAACTTAAACCTTCTACTCAAAATTTCTTATTTCTGCCCTTTCTACCAGTCCCTTGAGCATTCTCCTGTCCTCCAGAAGTGGATCCTGCCCTCTGCCCTTGCCCTCGTTTCTTCGGGCAGTCCCTAGTGAAGTGTCTCCTCTCACCACAATTGAAGCAAGTGCCCTTCCTTTTTCTGCAATCCTTGTTTAGATGAGTCGAGATTCCACAAGTAAAGCACTTTTTATCCTTCTGATCTTCAGACTTCTCATCCTTCTTTTGTGTTTCCTTTTTAGGCCATGCTTTCTTGTTCTGTGGTTCTTCCTTCTTTGTCCCTTTCTCACCCTTGTCTTCCTCGTGCAGTAGTTGTAACAACCCGTATTTCGATAACATGATTAAAGACGAGAATCAAGGCATAATTTAATTATAAATTCTGAATCAAGTGAAACAGGCTATGCCATTGCGTTCGTCTCGGAAAAATACGCGAAATAGAGTCCGAGTTTTCGAAAATCGGAGTCCGTATGACCAAGATATGGCCTCGTGAAGTTTCACGAAAAATTCCCAAATTAAAGTATACTTAATTAAGTGAAATGGGTTGCGCAGAGAAATATATATATTGATATATATATATATATATATATATATATATATATATATATAATTGAAAATTAAATAAATAAATATGCAAAAATGTTCAAAACAGCGAATTTGGAGAGGGGAATAACCGAACCGGCCGATTTTTGAGGTCGACCCGAGCCCGCTGGGTCGACTAGGGGTTAATCCAGGGTGTTTAGCTGTCAACCCGTGGGCCGATTCGCTCAAATGCAGATTTTGCATTTGGATGGTTCTCATGGTTCATCTTTAATCTAAAGGCCCTAGATGGTTCCTACACTTGATTTCTTCCCCAAGATATGCTTTGATGGCTTGGATTGAATCTAGGTTTAATCCTATGGCCTAAAACACTTGCCTAATCTATAAATAAGACCCTAACCTATCCTAAATCCTCATTATTCATTCATGCAACTAAACTATGGCAAAATTTCTACTCTCATGGCCTCCACTCAACTATCCTAGCCTCCACTTCATTCCTATGAAAGGTTTCATGACCATGAGAGTATTAGAGAGTCCCTATGTTAGTATGAGAGCTTCTCAAGTTGATTTCAAGGCAAAAGCTTTGATCTTTGTTCTTAAAGATGGTGTTTTTAGTGGTTTGGAGCATCCATCTTTGGGTTTTTAGGTGATGGCATGCATAGGCTTCATCACAAGCTTTAGTTTAATCGATTTAGGCCTTCATAGCAATGTAAGCCCTTCCCTACTCTTAGATATTAACTATGAAGTTAAATGTTCATGTTGAAAGTTTGGGTTTGATTAATTAGAATGATGCATGCTATCATGTTATGCAAGTTTATGAAGTCATTATCTTGATCTTATGAGCTAAAAGCCCCAACCTTTAGGTTGAAATGTTGCATTATGCAACATGAGAATCTTCATAATCATTATGTCAACTTGCATATGAAGTCATAATCCGTATATGATAATATATGCGAGTTTCTAGCCATCATTCCATGTCTTTTGTCACCATGATTCGCTTATGTGCCAAGTTTGGGTTTATGCATGTTTTTGAGGTTTAAGAATGTAACATGCAAGCTAATGAACACATTTGTGCCTCTTTTGCCACCATGATTAACTTGTGGCTCAATACCCATTTTTGTCATTCCTTTGCCAAGTCTCTTCTTTTAATCCACTACGTTGTGGCGAACGTATATGCGAGTTTAAAAGCGTTGGGTTATGTTATGGGTAATTTCTAATGACATGAAAATACAACTTGAAAACATGGCTTGAAATATAACATGGAAGATGACATGTAAGTATGCATAAAAACATAAGCTTGGGAATTTACCTATTAAGTTAGGTCTACCCTTTGGGAATTTACCTATTAAGTTAGGTCTACCCAAATGCTTGAAAAACTTGTAACATGTTTTGGAAACATGATGAACATGACACTTAGATAATATAAGTGTGGCCAACTCGAGGTTGGGTTGAGTTTGCAACGTAAAACTACCCGGAACCGACCGGCCTAACTAGTAGTTGCAAACAATAGGACCCAATGTGAGAAGTTGGCCATGTTGTGCTTGAACCCGAGGTTAGACCAAGTTGTGGTGTAAAGCTACCCGGAACCGACCGGCTTAACTAGTAACCACAACAAAGTCTAATGTGAGAGGTTGGGGTGCATTAAGTAATTAATGCCACATGATAGGGTTAAGTTAATTTGATTAATGACTCTTAACCAAATATGACATGGGTAAATGGGTTAAGTAAATTGGTTAGGCTAATGATACTTAACAAAACATGACAAGGTTGGGTAGGTTAAGTGATTTGATTTGCCTAATGACGCTTAACCATTTTTATACGACTAGTGGACGGGGATTAAGTTAACCAACACTTAATCAATCCAACATGATAATTTGGCAAGGTTAAGTAAGTTTTCTTAATGACACTAAACCATACAAGATGATTAGGGGATGTGGTTAAGTAATTTACACTTAACTAATCCGACAAGGTAATTAGATGGGGTTAAGTAATCCACAATTAACTAATCTAAACACGGTAATTCAATGGGGTTAAGTTAAACACTTAACCAATTTAAACTCGGTAATTCAATGAGGTTAAGTAACCAATACTTAACCAACTTAACGTGATAATTTAATGGGGTTAAGCAACTTATACTTAACCAATTATACATGATGATTTGATGGGGTTAAGTAACTTACACTTAACCAATCTAATACGCGGACCTGATAAGGTTAAGTCACAAGACCTTTTTAGAATATACTTAACCATTGTAGTACGATTAGAGGATGGGGTTAAGCCAACCTATACTTAACCAATCCGACTCGATAATTTGATGGGATTAAGATAATCTATGCTTAATCGATCTAGCAAGATAATCCGATAGGATTAAGGTAAGCTAGTACTTGACCAATTTGACTTGATAGGGTTAAGTCATGAGCCTCTGGGTACACTTAACCAACTTGTAGGACTAAGTCTTGAACTTAAATACTTAGCCAATCTTGACGTGATTCATGGGCGGGTTAAGTCATGGACTTGAATGATAACACTTAACCCAATAGACAAACCCTAGCTAGAAGAACTAGGTAGAAAACCGTGGTTAATCAAGGATAACGGGAAAGGAAGCTAAGTGGTAAACCTTAGTTAAGGGTAACTAAGTAATAATTCTTAGCTAAGGACATAGGACTAATTCTCAAAACGATGAGTAACCTGATACGGTAGGTCATCGCTTAGTATACGAGGGGGAGCAAGTTATCTGACTTGGATAAAAGCTCCAGCGCACTGGGTGCCGAAGTGGAAGCTTCGGGGGACGTGAGGATATTCTTGGGATCCCTCTGTGGGCTGCCAGGTAATTATACTAGGCCCATGAGAGGTTAAGGTCTGCGTTAGAAGGACCAAGAGTATGCCTTGGTTGCTATGCGAGCAACCTAAAGACTGGGATGGATTAGCGTGGAGTCGACGATTCTTGTTTTTGCCCTAGATAGCGCATCGCCGACTACCTACCATCTTTAGTCAATCGTGTACGTGCGGAAAGGCAGGGAACCCCCAACAGACCATGTGCTTGCTATCGAGTCATGGGTGAGGTTGGCTCGTAGGAAAGTGGGCTATAGTGGGGCCGTGGAGTGGTTCTTATACATGATTTTTCTTGGATTGCCTTTCAGTAGTTGAGGGAGGGGTCACGTGGGACCATAGCCATGGGTACAAAAACAGACCTTGATATCTGCATCGGCAGACGATTTAAAGCTCCCGACCGAGTTCCGTATTTCTTGATTTGCCCTGGCACGGAACTCGGATGGCACATTGGGGAACATGTGCATCTAGACATGGAAAACGATTCACGATACATACGTGGGATCAAGGGCGCGGTTGACGGGTGGCGTAATCCCTAGTGGTCCTAGGAGGCCAAAACCCAAACCGAGACACGGAAACGTTCATTAGGTAGCATAATCCCTAGCGGTCCTAGGTGGCATAAATCCTAAGTGGACGCGCGATAGTTCATGGTAAGGAAACACAACTAGATCAAGGGTTGCAGTCCAAAACAACTTCAAGGATAAACCGTTTACATGGGAAAGCCCGTACAGCCTACGGCAAAGGACTGAACTTATACATGGAAAGAAACATATGAGTTGAGTAACCTATATATGCGGCATATTAGGTTGACATGGACCATTACACGACTTTTGAGTAAGGGTCATTCACGGATAACACGTAATACAGTTGGGATACTAGTACGGTAGGTGCAGAGCGGATATACAGGATAGACGCCATGGGACGTTATACGTGATAGATATCTTGGGGATATTATACTTGATAGAAACCTGACGATGTGATACCTTGTTTTATCTTGACATCGTAATTTATCATGACACCTTAGTTTACCTGAGTTCAGTAGTTCATCCTGTTATTTTGATTTAGCCTATCTATCTTGTTATCATGCTTATGTTCATCTCAGTTTCTCATGTCAGTTAACTTTACTAGTTTTTATACTAATAGTAGATAGGGCTTACTCAGTCTTTTTGACTGACCCGTTTTGTTTCGCCCCTTTTCTTCCGTTCCCCCCCCAGGTTACAGGGAGGAAATACTGTTGTTTAGTTCGGACTTCTTCTGCTTGAAGGTCATCATGGATGGCTTGGACTTTCCTTGGCTATGGCTACTTTACTGTTTTTTTTGGGGAATAATTTATGAAAAAATCTTTATGCTTTTTTACTATTGCAAGAGAGGTTTTGATGTACTCTAATGTAAAAGGCTTTAGACCTTATGTATTCATGTTGATGAAAGTTCGATTTTACTTCCGCTATTTTATATGTTCTGTCTTGTGATATTTCTGTGCATGTTTACCAATAATGCCCCTCTAAAGCTAGTGCATTCCTTTGCGAGTGACCCTAGCGGAGGCGGGGTGTTACAGTAGTGCCATGTCCACCAATTTCTCGTAAGTCGCCCCCATAGGTACATGGGTCATGGCTAGGCTATGTAGTGGCTCGTTCAATCCTTTAACAAAGCGGAGAGCCTTTTTATCCTGAGTGTTGACTAAATCCAATCCGAATATAGTCAGTTGGTTGAACTGGTTGACGTATTCCTTGACCGTCATACTTCCTTGCTTAAGAGATAAGAACTTTTCCAGTTGTAGACTTCGTTCAGCTTGCGAGAGGAATTTTGTCTCAAACCTTGTTCTGAAATCCATCCATGTTTCAACCGGCCTCTCGGCGTTAGTGACTTCCCACCAATAGGAAGCTTCGTCTTTGAGCAACCATACCGCCAACTGTACCTTCTGCCGATCGTCCACCTCGAAGATAATGAATAGATCCTCAGTTTCTTTGAGCCAGTTCCTCGCTTCTACGAATGATTCAGTTCCCTTGAAATCCTTTCCACCCATGGCCCAAAAATCCTTACAGATCTTTGAGAAAGAAATTGCACGAGGAGGGGGCGGAGGAGGGGGATCAATGGCTGGACCTGCGGCGGCGGTCCTAGCCTCAAGATATTGACGAAACCAACCGGCTACAAGAACACCCTCTGGTATCTCAGATGCTTCAGACATGCTGAAACGAAAAAGGAAAGATTCAATACAAAAAGGACTGAAGGTAAGATATATGGCTCTTGGGGATTATGTTTTTCAAAAATAGGCTTTACTTTCGAAAATACTTCCTTTTAAAACCTTTTTGAAAATAGTTTTCAAAAACTTTACCCAATCTGGTAACCTTCAGCTCTGATACCAAGTGTAACACCCCACCTCCGTTAAGGTCACTCACAAAGGGAATGCCTTAACTTTGGTGGAGCATTTTAGTAAACAGAACAGAAAATTTCAAGATAGATAAACAATACTTGAGAAAGTATATAACTTTATTACAGCGGAAAAACAGAAATCAGTTTGGTTACAACTTTACCAAAAAATCAAGTACATATATATATCAGCCTCGTTCAAAACCACCAGAGTACAAAACTTTAAGATCATAATCCCCACAGAAACAGAAGCAATACAGAGCCAAGCCATACTTTAAGTACTTCGAGCAGAAGGAATCCGGATCAAGCTAAAGTATTCCCTCCTTGGATAACCTGGGGGGAAACGGAAGAAAAAGGGGCGAAAACAAGCAAGGTCAGACATAAAGTCTGGCAAGTCCAGTGATTTTCAGTTATGAACAGATAATAATAACATGACATGAAAATAAAACTGGATGAGAGATAACAGTAACAGGTGTAGCAGATAGAACAGAATAATATAAGCTATTTACACTTCTCTGCACTAATACTAGTATAACAGAATTAGGTGTCACCCTAATATATAAACTGAAACGAAACGGGTACAGTATAATTTTCCACAGAAGAGAATGCTAGTAATGGGCCTTTACCACCCCAACAGAAACAGACAGAAACAGAATGCTAATAATGGGCCTTTACCACCCGAACAGAAATAGACAGAAGCAGAAACAGATTAATCCCTACGGAAACAGAATGTAGAATTTGGTGTACACTAGTAAATGGGCCTTTACCACCCGAACAGATGGTACCATGCAGAAACAGACAGGTGTTACCACCCAACAGAAACATACGGTACCAACAGAAACAGACAGAACTAAGCGTACCCTAAAACCCTACCCCAAGCGATCGGCTCCCTAATTCATAAATACCCTGTGTCGGCCAAACAGTAGGGTGTATCACTCCCTAAAGTGACAACCAATTGGCATAGACCTATTTACAGATGTCACGGCATCTTACATCCTCAGAGGCAGACCGGGATCCATGCACGCATATGACCCGGTTGGAACGCACCATCAACACCCCTCGCCATTATCAGAATGAACCGCTTATAATTAGTTCAGTAAGCGTGGCCGGACCCTACCTACTGTTGGGTCAAAGTTTTGATACCAGAAAGGGTTACTGACTAAAATGGGTCCCAAACAACAGATGACGCAAGTAATTTCCCTCCTAACCTTGTGTCCCCAGATTAACAGATTTCAGATTAACTTGTTTATAAGTTCAAACATACAGAGATCAGATTTACTAGTTCACAGATCAGAAAATCAAATCAACAAGTTTTCAGACTAACGGATCAGATGTACAGATTTAACAGAATTTCAGATTTGTCTAACTTTGTATTGGGCCTACAGATTCATGAACGGGTTTATTATATATATTAGTCCACTTGGTTTAACCCTATCCACCCAACACGTTTTAGACATCATTTTTATATCAAATTTGCATTAATTAATTATTAATGCACAGACCTCTCACATTAGGTCGCTAGCTTGTGGCCGTTGGATGGGCCGGGTGGTTCAGGGCAGACTTCTGCCACAAGCCAGACCTAACCTCGTGTCTAAGCATATTATGACTAACTTCTCACATTAGAACCTATTGTTTGCGGCCACTAGATGTGCCGGGCAGTTCCGGGCAGGATTACGCCGCAAACTCATTCTAATCTCGAGTTAGCCATGTTCATCTTTGCGGCCAATTAATTAATAATTTACCATTTATGCCCATGCCTAATATACATGTCAATTATTCATAACTATAGCCAATTCAGATTATGTCAATAACAGACTAATTATATCAACTCAACAGATATAGCAGATAACAGATATTGCAGATTAGGCTACTTAACGGATTTAGCAGATTAAGCAAACTAGAAGATTTAGCAGATAACAGATTAGGCATCTCAACAGATTTAGCAGTTCAGGCATCTCAACAGATTTAGCAGTTTAGGCATCTCAACAGATTTGGTTTAGCAGATTTGGCATTTTCAACATACTTTTAGCAGATTTAATATTTCTAAAGGTTCTATTTACATGCCTTGCTTAATCATAAATTAGGCTTAAATAATTGTCATGATTCACAATATGATCATATACCCCATGTTTGCCTAAATTTACATAACACAGAATATGGACATAATTTACCATATAACATATGTTCCCATTTTGGTTAAACTATCATTGTACAGCAGATTCATCTATAAATTATACCAAATATTACAATGCATGCCATATATCCAAAAATCCTTATTTAGGTGTATTCACACTTAATAGTCCTCAAATCTTATTATAGATTTTAATTTCTACACCTAAGTCACATATCTTCCCCTTCTTAAAATGTGCCACAAATCTAGGTTTTAATCATGTATCATATTCTTAAAATCAGACATTGAATTATGTCCCAAAATCACAGATTATCATACATAGCTTGCTCAGATCCAGATCTAGTTTACAACATGTAATATGTATCTAAACTAATTACATGCCTACGGTCAAATTTATGCCCCAATTCCTAAGTCATATGTCCAATGTAAATTTTATGCCTCAACTTCTCAAGTCGTATGTTCAATATTCTTTATGCCACAAAACTCAAGTCATAGGTTCAATTATATGCCTTAGATTTATGTCCTATGTTCCAAGTTCACCCTATGTTCTTTCCTCAAATCAGTCACATATCGGTCATGACCATTTCATGCATTATTCATTTTATTGTCCCAAATATTTTAGCGTATGTTAATCTCTTATGAGACTGGCTCAGGCTCGTGGTAGCCTGGCTATAGAACAGAAAGCAGAAAGAAATACATAATAAGGTAGATCCAAATAGAACAGAACAGACATAATCTCATATTCAGATTTACAATTCATGTCACAATCAGAATTAACGTTTATATCAGAAAATAACTGTACTTGCCTTGATTGGATTCTAAAAGAAAGATAGTTGTAGCGACGTTAGTTGATCTTCTTTAACCGTTGTTGAAGTTTCAAGCTTGAATTGAGTTGCTTAGGTAGATGTTGATTAGCTTCTAGTTTTGATTCCAGTAGAGTAGCGACGCCATTTTTATTTTTATTTAGAACAGAGGCAGAATAGAAGCAGTATAGAATTGTGTGTAGAGAAGGCTAGGTTTGGGGCTGTTTAAATAGGTTTATGCGGACGAATCTAGGCAGAAAACGAGACCAGATACATAAGAATGCACCCAGGCCCAAAACCAGGTTCGGGTTCCTGGTCGACCCCCAGGTCGACTGCCCAGTCGACCTGGTCTGGGGGGGTCGACTGCCCAGTCGACTCCCCAGTCGACCTGGGTACGGGGCGGGAAATTTCCCGCCCAGTCTGTTCTGGATTTTGAATTCGAAATTTGAATTCGAATTCGAGCTGTTTTCGATTCTGAAAATTCCTGAAACTTCAGAGGGTCATATCTCCCTCATACGGACTCCGATTCTCGCAAACTCGGACTCATTACCAAGCAGAATTCCAAGACGAACGCAATGGTGCAGCCCGTTTCCCTTAATTCTTATTTTAAAAATTAATTATTCTCTGATTTGTTACTTATACGTTCATAGAAAATACGGGGTGTTACACAACATTTATTCATAATATGGTAGTTGGACTCCTAGTTGTCTTCATAGTTGCCGCCTGATCCTATCTCCGCTAGTCGTACCCACTACCTTCCCCATTCGACCGGCTCCCTAACTCGTAGATACCCATGCTGGTCCCACAGTGGGGTGTATCACTTCCCAAAATGGCAACCCAACACCGCTAAAGATGCACGGCTTATACCTACACGATGCAACAAAGTCTTACCTACCTGCCCGGGCCCATGCACGCACATGACACCGTTGGACTTGCGTTGCCACCGGTAACCCGTTTTGACCTCTTACTATCAAACCCAGTAAGCGTGTCCCGTCCTCGATCTAGATCGAGCTCACTTATATATTAAATGGGTTACTGGTTTGAAATGGGTCCCCACACTTGACACAAGCTTTCCTCCTATGCTAGGTCCCCACTAGGATTTCCCACTTAACCCCCTCTTATTCATGTCTTCTTACATGTTTCAACTTGGTTAAGTGTTTATAATTATATCCCACATGTCACCCATGTTACCCACTTATCAAATCAACATGTGTTATTGGTTAAGCTTGTCTTAACCCTATCCGCTTATCAGATCAATATATATATATATATATATATATATTATTGGTTAAGCTGGTCTTAACCCTATCCACTTATATATTATTTGTTAAGTTTGTCCTAACCCTACCTACTTATCAGATTATGGGTAAAGCTGGTCTTAACCCTATCCACTAATCTTGTTTTATGTATCATATATATATATATATATCGTATAACATGTTTTACTTAATTTATGATTAAGTACATCTTAGTTCACAGATACATTGGTTAAGAGAATAACTCCCTAAGTATCAACCCCGAAGACCGAAATCAACATCAGATTGGTACTCAAAGAATTACTCAACTCAACCAAACTTCTGTTTGTCACTCATATTCGTCTTTGATCCGCATTAATTAATTATTAATGCACAGACCTCTCACAATAAATCGATTGCTTGTGGCCGCTGGATATGCCGGGCGGTTCCGGGCAGTTCCGGGCAGACTTCCACCACAAGCCAGACTTAACCTCGTGTCTAAGCATCGTTTAATTTATGCCTTTAACCTCTCACATTAGACTACCGTTTGTGGTTGCTGGATTTGTCGGGCGGGTCCGGGCAGTCTTATCCACAAACGAGTCTAACCTCGTTTCTTAGGCCTTTATTATTACGCATTATTATTCAACCCCAATTTGAATTAACATCCCTATTTCAAATTGTCAATAACTTCCAAATTAATCTATGTCCATAATTGTCACCTAAACTATGTCCATAATTTCTACGCATATAAATTAGGCCAATTAATGTCTCAAATTGATTATATGCTTTTAAGCCATTTTATGCCAATTTTCACAATATAAATATTTAATATTTTTCCCAATGTCACACGTCGTTCGTACGTGTAATACATATAATACGTAGGCTAGCAAATAGTCTAACTCATAAAAATATCACAACTTGCATAACACGTAAAGTAGATCTAACTTGCAAATAAGAATAGGCTAGCATGGATCAAAACTTGCATGATTGTATTTTATATAATCATAAATTTGCATAACCAATAACTTGCATAGGCAATAGGCATAATTTGCATAAACTACAAACTGGCATGGATCAAATTATATAAGATATGATTTGCATAGATCTATACACATAAAGGTGAACTTGCATATATGAACGTGGTTTTCGCATAAACTTGCATATGATCTACATACAAACTTGTATTAAACTTGCATATTCAATTTAGACATGTAAACTAAGACTTACATATGATTCGCACACAGTCTTACATATAAACTAGCATATGATTCACATCCAAACTTATATATAAACTTACATAGATAATTCAGGCATGTAAATTAAGAATTACATTTACACTTGCATATGATTTAGACATGTAAATTAATACCACAAAATGAATCAAATCTAGCATATGTGTTTAGACATATGAACAAACATCATGAATTTAAACATGTAAACTAATATCACACGTTTTACATATAAACTCGCATGTATATATATATATATACTTGATTCACATATAAATTTGTGTATAATTCGCATACAGACTTGCAAATAAACTGATGTCAAAAAATGAATCAAGTTAAACATATGTGATTGGACATACGAAATAGATCTACCAACATAAGTTAACAAAACTGTAATATGTTCACAAACAGACTATAACAAAATTAAGTAACGTCACATGATCCAATGGGTATGTTCTCATAATCTCAATTATAACTCATCATAATTAATTTATTAATTATTTTGTGAAAGAAATTGTACTCACAAAGACGGATTAGAGAAGAGAATAATTCGTTCGTCGTTTGTATAAGAATTCTGACTTGCAATTCCTAAGCTTTAAGAAGAAGGTGGATTATTCCAGCAGCAGCATAGTGGCTAAGAGACTAATTTAGTTTAGGTTTAGAGCTTGAGTCTATGTACGCTTATATAGAAGTTTAGATTAATTCTATCCTTTAGATATTAGTTTTTTAATCCGCATTCTACACCTAGTGCTGAGTCAACAAATGTATTTTATATATATTAATAACCTTCTATTTTTCTTCCCTTAAATTAATATGAATTGAAATTAAACATCTAATTGCATGTTTTCTTCGATTAGCCTATTCTTCTTAATTGATGTCAATTAACACTGATTAACAATTTTACTATATTCCCCAAATTAACATATTCTACTTAATGTTAATTGATATAAGTGACAAATTAAGATAATGACATGGTTTCCTAACAACACCCTATTAACATATTTACAATTTTGATGTCAAATAACATGCTTTTACATATGAACATAAATGCACAATCAATATATTTTCTTTAATTAATATCAATTGATATGAATGGAAAATTAGCACAACACATATATAAACTAAGGTCAACTACATATTTTTCAATCAGTGCCATATTAACACACATCTACAAATTAATTTCAATCTATTCATGTTTACACATTCTTCCCTTACTGTATACATTTATTGCCCATATGTATATATATACACACACACACGCACCTATTCATAAATTATAATATTGACAACTAATGCAAATTGATTGCTTACCTATTTTAAAAAGTGGAAATCGAGTATATAATTTAATTTCCCTTTTTTCTTCTTTCCACGTAACATACAAAGTCAATGCATAATGAAGTTACCTACACACCCACATATCTGTTTATACATGCATAAATCTTTCCTTCCCAAATAAATTGACTGTATTTATCTTTTTCTTTTTACTGCATGCATCCACAAATTTCCTTCGGCTTTTTGTATTAATTGCATTAATTTTTCTTTTACTGTAGCCTAACTAATTCGCATGCATTTTTTTTGAATGCTCATTTTTAAACTTGAACCTTCTTAACATAATTGCATATATATATACATACATTCATTTTTTTATTTTGCTTCATTAATTAATTAATCCTTTAATTAATTATCTTTACAGTGTAGTATATCTAATTTCGAGATGTCACACCTTTGCATATGTTCATATAAGCATTAGAAATCTTTTAAGGACAATGGATGCCTCTAATTGGTGAATGAGTAGATGGATGATGGATGTTACGGTATACATTCTTCTTAACATGGAGATTTCAGGATCGAAATCCTTTAAGAAGGGGAGAATGTAACACCCCGTAGTTCTAAGAACACTATAATGATAAACTAAAGAATACTTATTAAATATTTCGAATTAAGTAAAATTTACTGTGCCATTGCGTTCGTCTTGGAATTCTGCTTTAGATAAACCCCAAGTTTGCATAAAATAGACATCTTTTGAAGAAGATATTAAGGTTTGAAGTTTATATACATATAAGCCATTTATATATAAATAAAACCATTCCAGAAAATCAAAATTTGAGGCAGGAAAACAGGAGGGAAATTGTCCCATTAGGGGTTGACCCCAGCCCTATGGCGGTCGACCCATGGATCGACCCCTACACAGGGGTGTCGACACCCATGTCGACCCCATCCCAACCCCCTCGGAGATATGGGAAGAATTCAGTTTCTGAACGTGGACTCGTTTCTTGACTAGATTCGTTGACCCTAGGCTATAAATAGGACCTCATTCTCATCGTTTTTATTCAACAAAAGCAATGGAGAAAATGAGGTGCTACCCCAACTTAGTTTGAGCTAGCCTATTCTTCTTCAACAAATAAGTTATACGTATTCAAGAATCTGTGCTGCAACATCTACAATCAATCTTCTATTCTTTAGATTTAATCATAGTGGGTTTATGTTGCTTTTAGATTTTAACCCCTAAAATGTAATCTTGACATGTTATAAGTTTGGATCTAAGCCTATGCTTGTTAGTAACCTGAATCATAATAGATCTGCTATTACTTGTACACCTGATCTATTGATTAGTGTCTATATTCCTATTCATGATATCCCTATTCTATTAATTTGTCTAATCATGTCACCTTATGCCTAATATGTTAGTTTTCCTAATTATGTCATCATATGCCAGATTTATTTACCATGCCTATTCTTGTTCTTCTCCCCTCTTTCTCTTTCTGTTTTTTATAGCCAGGCTACCTTCGAGCCTAGGCCTATCACTAAAATACGCGAACATACGAATTTGGGAATGATTAATTTAGGGGGAAATTCATATTTTAAACATGATTGGGAATTTTGGGCATAATTTGTAACTTGAGCCAAAACTTGGGATTTGGAGGCATAATCTATATCTTGATCTAAACCTTAAACCTTGGCATAACTTGTATCATAGATTGGACAGGGACTTGGGGCATAATGGACATGATAATTGATTAGTAATGAAAATGTCTAGATTTACAGTAATTAGAAATTGTAATCGCGCTTAGGCATGAGGTTAGATTACACTCGTGGTAGAAGTCTGTCCGGAACCGCCTAGCATATCCAGCATCCACAAGTGGTGAATCTAACATGAGGGGTATAAGTGCATAAATGTACATGTAACGGTGCTAAGACATGAGGTTAAGTCCGACTTGTGAAAGATGTCTGCCAAGACCCAACCAGCATATCCAGCATCTATAAGTGGTGACATAATGTGGGAGGTCTAGTGCACTATAACCATAAATGAATGAGTGGTGATGAACTTGTAATATTTAAAATGTTTGAATCCATAAGGATTACATGAACCTGTTAACTTGAGTAGGGGTTAAGTAAACTTGCTTGAATCAGTAGGACGGTTAAGTTAATCTTGTTAAATATCGGGGGACGGGTTATACACATGAACTCGACAAACTTAACCTATTAGGTTTATGCAATCTTGTTAAATCGGTAGGCATAACCTGTTGAAATCCTTGTAGTGGGGATGCAAGTGTAGGGGGAAGCTTATATCATTTGTTGTGCGGGACCCGTTTCAGTCAGTAACCGGTCTTGGTATCAAAAGGGGAACGCCGAACAAGGTCGGGGTCTGGGCACACTTACTGAACTGATTATAAGAGGTCACCTGAGTGAGGGTGTTGACCGCGCATTTCAACAGTGTCATGTGCGTGCATGGGTCCGTTTGCTAAGGAAGATAAGACGTTATGACATAAGTGGATACGGTTGTGCACATCTTGTAAACAAAGGGTTGCCACATTAGGAAGTGATACATCCTAGGGAGTCGATCGATTGGGGGTAGTAATGAGGGTACATCTAGTCTTTCTTATTTAGGAGCCCATTATTATCGTTGGAGGTTAACACATGTTCGTTCTATTGAGCTACCTGTTATTGTATGGGGTAAAAACTCTCACTAGAAGTACACCTAAGTCTACCATCTTGTACTTGTTGGGATCATCTTGTTCTTGTTATATAAGTATTGGTGCAGAGAAAAGTATTAGAGAAGAGCAATGCATGTTTAGTTATGTTTATCATGTTTACCTTGTTATACGTGCCTTATGACACTGATATCTCTCTCCAACTTATATGTCTGTCATGATGCTTTTACTTATTTATATGCTAAAAGTAACTGGACTCACCAGACTTTATGTCTGACCAATTTTGTTTCCTCTTCTTTCTCTTCCCCCCCCCCCCCCCCCCGTTTCTCTGGGTGGGAATACTCAAGCTTGATCAAGATTCTTCTTTCCTTCTGCTTGGAGCTGCTAAGATGTACTGCTTGATTTCGTATCTTCTCTAATATGGTTATTTATTGGGGATTATGCTCTTTTTATGTATTATTGTACCCTGATGATGATTTTAGTACAAGGCAGTTGTTTTATGTTCTCAGTATTTTAGACTTATTATGTAATTGGGTTTAAACCACGAATCTTTCCTATTTAATTAAGTTTTAACTCCGCTGTTATTTTATATTTGTCTTGTAATGTTTTTGTTTACCTATAACGCTTCACGAAACTTAATGCATTCTGATAAAGAGTGACATTAACGGACGTGGTGTGTCACACTTTGTGTCTTGTGCACTTGCTTGCTCTTGGTTATTGCCATGAACATACCGGCCTAAAATTTTGGCACTAGGTATTTGCATATTTCCTTGCTCCCCATTCACTCTTCTTGCTCAGTTTTTGTGCATTCTAAAATGTTGCTGTTGTCTAGTACACATGTGATCTTTAGTTTTGTTGCATGTCATCTTCTACTTGCTTGAACTTTGCTCTTTGCTTTATGTGGCTACATGGCATTAACTTGACAACTGCCTTATGTGGTGAACCTGTATCCATGACTTATGCATTGTCATATGTGCTTGAAACTTGTCTTCAATGCCGACCTGTTTAACTGCACATGCACTTGACGATTTTAAGCATATTCTTGTATATACATATAAATGTATATGTATATTTTTATTTGTGCTTGTGCATATATAAGATTTACATATATTGAATGGCAGACATGAAATTCATGAATTTCCATCGTGGTCAAAACGTAATTGCGCCGAGTTACAGACATTTGAACTTGTCCAGGAAAAATTATACATACATGGAAACTATGATATTTACAGTGAACCACTGTGAATATTATACGTTGATCGAGATGTATAAGCATATGTATGACCCCGTCTAGAAAAATGATGATAAACAACCCAAACTACCGAGGCAAATAAAAACTTACAATTAATTTTTATATTTGCATATTAAATTATTATTGCGTTTTTGTAATTTGACATGTACAATGGACGACTGGACTGAAATTGGAATAGCACCGAGGATCAATGTGACAACCCGGATTTTTACAACATGCTAAGACAAGAATCAAGGCAGAATTTAATTGTAAAATCTGAATCAGGAGAAACGGGTTGCGCCGTTGCGTTCATCTCGGAAAAATACGCGAAATAGAGTTCGAGTTTTCGAAAATCGGAGTCTGTATGACCAAGTTATGGCCCGTCAAAGTTTTAAGAAAATTTCAAGTTCAAAAACAGTTCAAATTTGAATTCAGATTTCAAATTCAGCCAAGCAGAAGAGGCGGGAAAAATTCCCGCCACCCCCAAGTCGACTGAGAGTCGACTTGGGAGTCGACACACCCCAGGTGGTGTCGACTGCCCAGTCGACACCCCTGTCGACTTGGGTGGTCGGCCAGTTTGGCCTGGGTGCACTTGACTTGTTCCTCAAGACATGTTTGGAGGTTTGTGACGGATTTTGAGGGCTCAGATCTATCCTAGGGTTTATCCTATGGCCTAAACTACTCATAATCTCTATAAAAAGACCCCTAAGCCTACCCTAAACCCTCACAAATCACTCATGCCACGAAGTGCCACCAAAATCTATCTTGATCATGGCCTCCATCTCCAACTCCAAGAGCTCATGCATTCAAATCGGATCCGAATCAAAGGTGCTAGCTTGCTACATCAAATCAAGGGAGCGAATCAACGTTGTTATGCAAGTTTCATGACGATTCTTCAACAAAGGAGCCACCTTTCTTGGTCAAGACGATTCATGATCTTTCCCTAAGCCTCGCTATGTAAGTTCTAGCTACTTGTAGATTCTAACGGTGGTTCTAATGTGACATGGAATAAAATGCTATGAAATATAAGTATGCTAGCCTATGTGAACCTAATTTTGCCCCTTTTCAATGATCTATGACCTTGGGCTAAGTTTTAGCGACTTAATCATGCCACTCATGTTATGTTTAACCTAGTTTATCTTGCAAGTTTGAATCTTTATCTATGGAATGCTAGCATGAACCTTTGGGAACCATTTAACTTGTGAAACATTGGAAAAGATTTGACTTTGGGGCTTATGCATGTAAATGAACTCAAACCCCTTATGTTATCATGCATGTTTGTGGCCAAATTCCCTTATGATACTATGCATGTTTGTGGCCAAATTCCCTTATGATACTATGCATGTTTGTGGCCAAAAACCCCTTATGATGCTATGCATATTTTGAGGCCAAACCCCCTTATGATACCATGCATATTTGTGGCCAACCCCTTTTGGCATCGTGCATGTTTTGAGGCCAATATGTAGCATAGTACCCTTACTATGTTGACTCTCTTTTACTTGGGTTGGAAACACGATTTGGGGTAGGATAGACGAGAGGGATTATGACATGATAATTTGACATGGGATTTCATGAAAATATGACACTCATGATACACCTAAATGGGGACATGACATGTGGGGTAAACATGGGACTTGAAACTAGACACGTATGGGTTGTAAGTGTAATATGACACTAGACCAAACATGAAAGTGGCCAATTCGAGGTTGGGTTGAGTTTGTAGCATAAATCTACCCGGACCCGCTCGGCTTAACTAGTGGCTACAAACAATAGGACCCAATGTGAGTAGTTGGTCATATAGCGCTTAAAACCCGAGGTTAGACTAAGTTGTGGTGTAAATCTACCCGGACCCGCCCGGCTTAACTAGCAACCACAACAAAGTCTAATGTGAGAGGTTGGGGTGCATTAATCTAATTAATGCCACACGAAAAGGTTAAGTAATTTTGACTAATGACACTTAACCGATATGACACGAATGGGTAGGTTAAGTGGAACCGGACTTGATTTCTTAATGACACTTAACCAAACAAGACAATTAGGGGATGAGGTTAAGTAATTTACACTTAACTAATCCGACTTGGTAATTAGATGGGGTTAAGTAACTTAGACTTAACTAATCTAAACACGGTAATTAGATGGGATTAAGTAACTTAGACTTAACTAATCTAAACACAGTAATTAGATGGGGTTAAGTAACCTACACTTAACTAATCTAAGCACGGTAATTAAATGGGGTTAAGTAAACTACACTTAACTAATCTAAACACGGTAATTCGATGGGGTTAAGTTAAACACTTAACCAATCTAAACTTGGTAATTCAATGAGGTTAAGTAACTTATACTTAACCAATTATACATGATGATTTGATAAGGTTAAGCAACCATACTTAACCAATCTAATATGAGAGCTTGATAGGGTTAAGTCATGAGACCGTTTAAATATACTTAACCATTATAATACGATTAGTGGATGGGGTTAAGTTAACCTATACTTAACCAATCCGACTCGATAATCCGATGAGGTTAAGATAATCTATGCTTAACCAATCTAACACAATAACCTGATAGGGTTAAGATAAACAAATACTTAACCAAATTGACTTGATGATTGAATAGGGTTAAGTCATGAGCTTCTTGGTATACTTAACCAACTTGTAGGGCTCGGTCTTGGACTTGAATACTTAGCCAAATCTTGACATGATTCGTAGGCAGGTTAAGTCATGAACTTAAATGACAATACTTAACCCATTAGACAAAACCCTAGTTCAGGGGACTAGGTGGAAAACCGGGATTGACAAGGATAACGGGAAAGGAGACTAAGTGGTAAACCTTAGTTTAGGAAACTAAGTAGTAATTCTTAGTCGAGGGATTTGGACCAGTTCACAGATAGATGAGTAACCCGATACGGTAGGTCATCGCTTAAACACACGAGGGGAAGCAAATTATCTAACTTAGATAAAGGCTCCAACGAACTGGGTGACGAAGCGGTAGCTTCGGGGGACGTGAGGGTACTCTTGGTATCCCTCTGTGAGGTGGCAGATGGTCCATGAAACCCGGCCTCACAGAGGTTAAGGTCTGCGGTAGAAGAGCCAAGACTATGCCTTGGTTGCTATGCGAGCGACCTAAAGACTGGGATGGATTAGCGTGGAGTCGACGATACTTGTTTTTTCCCTGGATAGCACGTCGCCAACTACCTACCATCTTTAGTCAATCGTGTACGAACGGAAAGGCAGAGAACTCCCAATAGACCATGTTCTTGCTATCGAGTCATGGGCGAGGTTGGCCCAAAGGAAAGTGGGGCTATAGTGGGGCCGGGATGTTGTTCTCATACATGATTTTTCTTGGATTGCCTTTCAGTAGTTGAGGGAGGGGTCACGTGGGACCATAGCCACGGATACAAAAACAGACCTTGATATCTGCATCAGCAGACGACTTAAAGCTCCCGACCGAGTTCCGTATTTCTCGATTTTCCCTGGCACGGAACTCGGATGGCACATTGAGATTCATGTGCGTCTAGACATGGAAAACGATTCACGATATATACGTGGGACAAAGGGCGTGGTTGACGGGTGGCATAATCCCTAGTGGCCCTAGGTGGCTTGAACCCAAACCGAGACACAGAAACGTTCATTAGGTAGCATAATCCCTAGTGGTCCTAGGTGGCATAAATCCTAAGTGAACACGCGATAGTTCATGGTAAGAAAACATAACCAGATCAAGGGTAGCAGTCCAAAACAACTTCAAGGATAAAATGGTACTACGTTGAGGTGGTATAGATTTACATGGGAAAGCCCGTACGGCCTACGGCAAAGGGCTGAACTTATACATGGAAAGAAACATACGAGTTGGAAAAACCTACATATGCTATATATTAGGTTGACATGGACCATTACATGACATTGGGCAAGGGACATTCATAGTTAACACATGACGCGGGTTGGGATACTAGTACGAGAGGTGCAGAGTAAATATACATGTTAAATAACGGGGGATGTTATACATGATAGATACCTTGGGATAGTATACTTGATAGAAACCCGACGATGTGATACCTTGATTTATCTTGACACCGTAGTTTATCATGATACCTTAGTTTATCTTGCTACAGTAGTTCATCCAGTTATCTTGGTTTAGCTTATCTATCTTGTCGACATCCTTATGTTTACTTTCAGTTTATGCATGTCATATTACCTTTACCTGTTTTTATACTGGAAGTAGATAGGACTTACCAGTCTTTATGACTGACCCCGTTTTCTTTCGCCTCTTTGTCTTCCGTTCCCCCCCAGGTTTTCAGGGAGGAAATGATGTTGTTTAGTTCGGACCTCTTATGCTTGAAGGTCATCATGTATAGCTTGGTCTTCTCTTGGCTATGTCCGCTTCACCGCTTTATTTTGGGGAATAATTTGTGAAAAGGTTTTATGCTTCTTTACTATTGCAAGACAGGTTTTGATGTATTCTGATGTAAAAGGCTTTAGACCTTATTTTATGAGGTAATGAAATCTGTTTTACTTCCGCTGTTTTGTATATGTTCTGTCTTGTAATATTTCTGTGCATGTTTACCTCGATAATGCTTCACCAAACCTAGTGCATTCCCTTTATTAGTGACCCTAGCGGAGGTGGGGTGTTACATTTGGTATCAAAGCAGAAGGTTACCAGACTGGGAAAAAGTTTTTAAAACCTTCTGAAAACTATTTGAGAAACCGTTTACAAAGAAGCATTTTTCAAGAAAAGTTTTTAAAGGCTATTCCCCAAAAGCCATTAGCACTATCCTTTGTTTCCTTGATCGAATCCCTTTTCCTTTCTTTCCTCCAGTTGTAGTCATAGTAGTTTTAACTACGACTAATCCTTGTCTATCTATGTAAGTGTTTTCCCGTGCGATGGAGGAATTTCTCGAGAGACCTGTTACCATGTTACAAGGAAGGGTAATAAGAGGAAGGATAAAGGACACGGACGTAAGAATAAGCAACTTGTTGGTATGGATTAGTCTACGAAGGAAGGCAAGGACAAGATCAGCGAGAGGGCAATTGTATGCTCTCACTCCAAGCGTACCTAAGAGGGATGGTATCGTTCCTGTTAAAGGTTTAGCCTTTCTTTTCTATCATCCCGTCCAGACTTTGTTTTGATCATCGCATCATTTAAGTCTGCTTCGATAGTTAAGTCTCTGCATCTTAGTAATAGCATGGTAGAAGATCCCACTTTAGTCCCAAAATCTGGTTGGAGAGTTGGTCCATTTATTCATGACTTGTTTGGATTTGAGAACGTCTATGCCAAGTGTTGAGATTAGAGCAATGCTTCTATTGTTGAGCTATGGATGGACTTTAGGGATGAAGTGGTTATCCAGTAAGGGATGCCATTCTCGGTTTTGAAAGGAGGGTAGTTAAACTCTTAACTTGCCTTGGTAATACCCTCGAAGTCTCGTGTAACCTTTTAGGTTCTGTCATGGTTAGTTACCTAGAATCTCTTGATGCATTTATCGGAAATCTCTGATCCGATCGAGTAATTTTCGCCAATAAGGCGGATGGTTCATTCTGCTTAAGCATAGGCTGTAGAAATCACCCTAGTAAGTACACGGGGCAGCATGGCTGGCATCGGTTGTTTTCAAGGGAAAGTTCTTCTGCGTGGAATACCTCTTAGTAGGTAAACAAGATCCAAGATTCGCTAGTGAATTGTTGGAAAGCTTGCATAAAACCACGAGTACACAGTTATGGTTGAGCCAAGTATTCTAGAAAAGAATAAGTGAAACGAGAGGCGACAGTGAAATGAGTTCCAACTCATACCTTGGAAATAGGAATCAAGGAGCTACGAAATCATGAAGTCAAAGGCGGTCAAGGCACAATGGAATTAAGCTCAAGGAAATGCTGCTTAGACGCGCACATCATGTCTCTTTTTAAGAGTATATCGTTGATTCCTGGTTCTCCTGTAGAGCTTGCTTGCATGCTATCGCTTGGTGGATATCCTCTCGATCCTGTTTCTGTTGCAAACCCCGTAAGGAGTTTGTCTTGTTTATCTCCTCGATCTTATCTTGGGAACCTTAGGTAGAACTCTATGGATGTAAACATGTATTTGAAACATGTTATGATTGATATGGTTGCAAATGGTTGCAAGTGGTTGCTCGTGGATGCGCGAATACACGTTAGATACTAGATCGACGCACTCACATTTTGCATTGCATATGCACGAGTATTTATACTTGTTTGAAAGTTAATGTGTTGTCATGCGGATGTTGCATATGAATGAATGTGTGTGCACACATGTAGTGTTTATATGACTAGGACTATTTGCATACATGTTGGACTCATGGCACTAAACATATCTTGCATTAGAAAGATCATTCAGGCCTGATCATTAGCATTAGCTAAGGAGCATATACACACACATTCTGCATATATTCATATGGCATTAGAAATCATCTAAGGACAATGGTTTCCTGTGGATGATGTTTTGAGTAGATGGATGATGGATGGTAGGATACGTTCTTCCTAACGTGGAGATTTCGGGGACGAAATCCTTTAAGTTGGGGAGGATGTGACAACCCGGATTTTTACAACATGCTAAGACAAGAATCAAGGCAGAATTTAATTGTAAAATCTGAATCAGGAGAAACGGGTTGCGCCATTGCGTTCGCCTCGGAAAAATACGCGAAATAGAGTCCGAGTTTTCGAAAATCGGAGTCCGTATGACCAAGTTATGGCCCGTCAAAGTTTTCAGAAAATTTCAAGTTCAAAAACAGTTCAAATTTGAATTCAGATTTCAAATTCAGCCAAGCAGAAGAGGCGGGAAAAATTCCCGCCACCCCCAAGTCGACTGGGGAGTCGACACACCCCAGGTGGTGTCGACTGCCCAGTCGACACCCCTGTCGACTTGGGTGGTCGGCCAGTTTGGCCTGGGTGCACCTGACTTGTTCCTCAAGACATGTTTGGAGGTTTGTGACGGATTTTGAGGGCTCAGATCTATCCTATGGTTTATCCTATGGCCTAAACTACTCCTAATCTCTATAAAAAGAGCCCTAAGCCTACCCTAAACCCTCACAAATCACTCATGCCATGAAGTGCCGCCAAAATCTATCTTGATCATGGCCTCCATCTCCAACTCCAAGAGCTCATGCATTCAAATCGGATCCGAATCAAAGGTGCTAGCTAGCTACATCAAATCAAGGGAGTGAATCAACGTTGCTATGCAAGTTTCATGACGATTCTTCAACAAAGGAGCCACCTTTCTTGGTCAAGACGATTCATGATCTTTCCCTAAGCCTCGCTATGTAAGTTCTAGCTACTTGTAGATTCTAACGGTGGTTCTAATGTGACATGGAATAAAATGCTATGAAACATAAGTATGCTAGCCTATGTGAACATAATTTGCCCCTTTTCAATGATCTATGACCTTGGGCTAAGTTTTAGCGACTTAATCATGCCACTCATGTTATGTTTAACCTAGTTTATCTTGCAAGTTTGAATCTTTATCTATGGAATGCTAGCATGAACCTTTGGGAACCATTTGACTTGTGAAACATTGGCAAAGATTTGACTTTGGGGCTTATGCATGTAAATGAACTCAAACCCCTTATGTTATCATGCATGTTTGTGGCCAAATTCCCTTATGATACTATGCATGTTTGTGGCCAAATTCCCTTATGATACTATGCATGTTTGTGGCCAAAAACCCCTTATGATGCTATGCATATTTTGAGGCCAAACCCCCTTATGATACCATGCATATTTGTGGCCAACCCCTTTTTGGCATCGTGCATGTTTTGAGGCCAATATGTAGCATAGTACCCTTACTATGTTGACTTGCTTTTACTTGGGTTGGAAACACGATTTGGGGTAGGATAGACGAGCGGGATTATGACATGATAATTTGACATGGGATTTCATGAAAATATGACACTCATGATACACCTAAATGGGGACATGACATGTGGGGTAAACATGGGACTTGAAACTAGACACGTAAGGGTTGTAAGTGTAATATGACACTAGACCAAACATGAAAGTGGCCAACTCGAGGTTGGGTTGAGTTTGTAGCATAAATCTACCCGGACCCGCCCGGCTTAACTAGTGGCTATAAACAATAGGACCCAATGTGAGTAGTTGGTCATATAGCGCTTAAAACCCGAGGTTAGACTAAGTTGTGGTGTAAATCTACCCGACCCGCCCGGCTTAACTAGTAACCACAACAAAGTCTAATGTGAGAGGTTGGGGTGCATTAATCTAATTAATGCCACATGAAAAGGTTAAGTAATTTTGACTAATGACACTTAACCGATATGACACGAATGGGTAGGTTAAGTGGAATCGGACTTGATTTCTTAATGACACTTAACCAAACAAGACAATTAGGGGATGGGGTTAAGTAATTTACACTTAACTAATCCGACTTGGTAATTAGATGGGGTTAAGTAACTTAGACTTAACTAATCTAAACACGGTAATTAGATGGGGTTAAGTAACTTAGACTTAACTAATCTAAACACAGTAATTAGATGGGGTTAAGTAACCTACACTTAACTAATCTAAGCACGGTAATTAAACGGGGTTAAGTAAACTACACTTAACTAATCTAAACACGGTAATTCGATGGGGTTAAGTTAAACATTTAACCAATCTAAACTTGGTAATTCAATGAGGTTAAGTAACTTATACTTAACCAATTATACATGATGATTTGATAAGGTTAAGCAACCATACTTAACCAATCTAATATGAGAGTTTTATAGGGTTAAGTCATGAGACCGTTTAAATATACTTAACCATTCTAATACGATTAGTGGATGGGGTTAAGTTAACCTATACTTAACCAATCCGACTCGATAATCCGATGAGGTTAAGATAATCTATGCTTAACCAATCTAACACGATAACCTGATAGGGTTAAGATAAACAAATACTTAACCAAATTGACTTGATGATTGAATAGGGTTAAGTCATGAGCTTCTTGGTATACTTAACCAACTTGTAGGGCTAGGTCTTGGACTTGAATACTTAGCCAAATCTCGACATGATTCGTAGGCAGGTTAAGTCAAGAACTTAAATGACAATACTTAACCCATTAGACAAAACCCTAGTTCAGGGGACTAGGTGGAAAACCGGGATTGACAAGGATAACGGGAAAGGAGACTAAGTGGTAAACCTTAGTTTAGGAAACAAAGTTGTAATTCTTAGTCGAGGGATTTGGACCAGTTCACAGATAGATGAGTAACCCGATATGGTAGGTCATCGCTTAAACACACGAGGGGGAGCAAATTATCTAACTTAGATAAAGGCTCCAACGAACTGGGTGACGAAGCGGTAGCTTCGGGGAACGTGAGGGTACTCTTGGTATCCCTCTGTGAGGTGGCAGATGGTCCATGAAACCTGGCCTCACAGAGGTTAAGGTCTGCGGTTGAAGAGCCAAGAGTATGCCTTGGTTGCTATGCGAGCGACCTAAAGACTGGGATGGATTAGCGTGGAGTCGACGATACTTGTTTTAGCCCTGGATAGCACGTCGCCGACTACCTGCCATCTTTAGTCAATCGTGTACGAACGGAAAGGCAGAGAACTCCCAACAGACCATATTCTTGCTATCGAGTCATGGGTGAGGTTGGCCCATAGGAAAGTGGGGCTATAGTGGGTCGGGATGTAGTTGTCATACATGATTTTTCTTGGATTGCCTTTCAGTAGTTGAGGGAGGGGTCACGTGAGGTCATAGCCACGGATACAAAAACATACCTTGATATCTGCATCAGCAGACGACTTAAAGCTCCCGACCGAGTTCCGTATTTCTCGATTTGCCCTGGCACGGAACTCGGATGGCACATTGAGATTCATGTGCGTCTAGACATGGAAAACGATTCACGATATATACGTGGGACAAAGGGCATGGTTGACGGGTGGCATAATCCCTAGTGGCCCTAGGTGGCTTGAACCCAAACCGAGACACGGAAACGTTCATTAGGTAGCATAATCCCTAGTGGTCCTAGGTGGCATAAATCCTAAGTGAATACGCGATAGTTCATGGTAAGAAAACATAACCAGATCAAGGGTAGCGGTCCAAAACAACTTCAAGGATAAAATGGTACTACGTTGAGGTGGTATAGATTTACATGGGAAAGCCCGTACGGCAAAGGACTGAACTTATACATGGAAAGAAACATATGAGTTGGGAAAACCTACATATGTTATATATTAGGTTGACATGGACCATTACAAGACATTGGGCAAGGGACATTCATAGTTAACACATGACACGAGTTGGGATACTAGTAAGAGAGGTGCAGAGTAAATATACATGATAAATACTGGGGGATGTTATACATGATAGATACCTTGGGATAGTATACTTAATAGAAACCTGACGATGTGATACCTTGATTTATCTTGACACTGTAGTTTATCATGAAACCTTAGTTTATCTTGCTACAGTAGTTCATCCAGTTATCTTGGTTTAGCTTATCTATCTTGTCGACATCCTTATGTTTACTTTCAGTTTATGCATGTCATGTTACCTTTACCTGTTTTTATACTGGAAGTAGATAGGACTTACCAGTCTTTATGACTGACCCCGTTTTCTTTCGCCTCTTTGTCTTCCGTTTCCCCCCAGGTTTTCAGGGAGGAAATGATGTTGTTTAGTTCGGACCTCTTATGCTTGAAGGTCATCATGTATAGCTTGGTCTTCTCTTGGCTATGGCTGCTTCACCACTTTTTTTTGGGGAATAATTTGTGAAAAGGTTTTATGCTTCTTTACTATTGCAAGACAGGTTTTGATGTATTCTGATGTAAAAGGCTTTAGACCTTATTTTATGAGATAATGAAATCTGTTTTACTTCCGCTGTTTTGTATATGTTCTGTCTTGTAATATTTCTGTGCATGTTTACCTCGATAATGCTTCACCAAACCTAGTGCATTCCCTTTGTGAGTGACCCTAGCTGAGGTGGGGTGTTACAATCAAGAATATAAGAATGGGCAATAGAGTGAATATATACATGTATATTAGTGAATGTGTGTAACTGAGTGATTTGAGTGATTAGTCTATAGTGAGGAATGTATATATATGTGTATGACTGTATTATTTAACGGTGAGTTGTACAATAGTGGACTACGAAGGTTGTACTATTTCAAATATTGAAATAAAATATTTAATTGAATAAAATAAGTGTTTGAATATCAAATTCTGTGCAAAAGCATTTTATACAATACAAATATTTATTTCTATATGAGATGTAATGTAGAATAGTATTGTTACAAACACAATAATATAATAATATGTATATTTTTTATCATCAAATAAAAATCATACTGTTATAATCAACAATCTCCACCTTTTGATGATGACAAACTTACATTAAGATTGTGAATGTGATAAATGTGTTTGACTGTGAAATGTAGTACTCCACCTACAACTGAGCACCCCCTACATAGATGCATATGAGAGATTTTAAATTCAATTAAATTTCAAATATTAAAATATTCTTGATTTAGTCTTCATCAATCAAAATCTTACACATTCTCCCCCTTTTGTTATCATTAAAAAGATAATAGAAATCGAAGTAGTGATGAACATAGACTAAAATTCAAATCAAGAGGAAAAATACATATTGTAAATCTCATTTAATCAAACAAAAATCGTAAAATTCTTTAAACTAAAAGCTAATTTCACTTTCCAGAATGATGGATTTACAATCGATTTTACAAAAAGGGGAGAGTATTTACATTTCAAATATAGGATTATGAATTCCAAAAAATTCAAATTTAAGCACATTCTAACCATGAATAATCGCTAGGACTTTTAACTGGGGCTAGTAGTAGCTTAAAATCTGTTAAGTATTTTATAAACATACATAACGTTAGGACCTTGAAATGAGATTAGAAGAATACTTAACATTTATCCTCACTTATATGAGTTGCATCCATGTATAACCGTGACTAATTTTAAATGAGAATGGAAGCACATATACAAAGATTAAGGTGATTCACACATACATAACCATTAGGACTTTTAAATGAGAGTGAATATCAAGGATAATGATTTTTTTAAAGAAATATATCCTTATTTTCAAAAACAATTTAAACTTTCCACATTATATAAAACCATAGTGAATGACAAAAAGATGGTTGAAAAAGAAGAAGATCGTGAAACAAGCACCAATTCAAAATTATTATAAAATCTGTCCAATCATCATGAGAGTTTTAATAATACCTCCTCTTGTTAAGAAATATATTATAGTCACTACTCATCACACTTTCATAAATCTAAATTAATTTTAATGAGTTCCAAAATGGTTCAATTGGTTAATCATTTAATTTTTTGAGCAAACAGTCAAAAATACTTTTAACGTATTAAATATGTGAAGATCAATTGTTTGTAAAACGATTATGTGCAACTCGTATACCACTCGTAGTTCCGGATTGCCTATAAAATTCAAACACTAGTTTTCAAATACATCATGTAGAAATCAAGCGCACTTAAAACATTTCAATTCCTTTTATCATAGCAACAAACTTTCAGTATCAAAACAAGGTTCATAAGAGAACTTTTCTTCATCGCATTTTATCAAGCATAGGGGGCAATCAATGATTCAGGTCTAAAATAGTTCATTCAGAATCACTTAATGAGATTTCATTTTTATAATTTTGATCGAGCCAAAGATAACATGATCCATGATATTTAACGTAATATCAATATCAAATTGTTTCAAATTCAAATATCCAAGCCAAGCTAAATAACTATGAAATTATCACACCTCATCTAAAAAGCTTCCAAGTAGTGCACTGTATTGAGTGCATATTTTCAAAAAAAATTAAGGTGAATCAACAGAAACTCGAAACAATAAAGTTGTGTGAAACAATAAAGATATGATCAAAATACTATGGCTATCTCAAAAAAATCGGAGAACTGCCTATGATATACACGTCAAATGTATCGCAATTTTTTCATCAATTTAATTTCAGAATCTGAAAATACTCAAAACATAAAATTTGTAGATAATGGAATCTAATTTCCAAAAGGTCAAGAGTTGTGCAATTTGAAGTTAAGAATCTCAAGAAATGTCAAAATTACTATAGCAGTGTCAAAATGAATCAGTGTCAACAAAAATAAAACACGAGTTTAGAGATCATACATGACTTACCATTTACGTTGTGGATCTCCAACACAACATTATTTTCTAAGGAACTCTGAATATTCAATTCAACAACAATATGGAACAACTTGAATTTCTATCTCTTGTGAAGTTCGCTTCCAGTACCTAATTGTTTAGGGGATCGAGTGGTTAACAAAAGTTGCGAAACCACTCTTAACTTTGTATGTGGCTTTCGATACCCAAACTCGTTTGTGTAACAATTCATTTTCATTTACCAATATACCTTTAGGAACCCAAATTCATTAGATTTTGTCAAAACCGTTTTACTTCCTTTTGAGACCCACATTTGTTTAAATGAATTGATTTTGTTTTTAAACAAACATTTATCACGTTTATGTCCAAAATTTCCGCAAATTACGCACTTATAATTTCCATTAAAATTGTTAGAGTTTAATTTTTCAAATCGATCTTAAACCAAGCTATTTGAGGAACCTTTGAAATCGTTAGAATTTCTCTTTTTAACTTGATCAATTTTACCAAAACCAATTCCTTTCTTCTTCTCAACAAAATATTGGTTTTTCAACAACATATTCAACGATTTTTATCCATTCAAAAATTTAAGTAATCTTGACTCAAGTCATTGATATTTGGATTTATGATCGCAATTTTCTTTCATTTAATTTGGACAATGATTAGGAGCGATCTTTCACTTTTCAAAATCATTTTGTTTCAAAATCATATTTTCGTTTTCAAGCATATTAATTTTGGCCTCGGACTTAGAAATCTCAATTTCAAATTGTTTACGCTTTTCAATTTTAAGTTTTTCCAACTCCTTGAACTTTTCAATTTATTTTTCCAAATGGTTATTTATACGAGTAATTTCGAATCCATTATTTTTCATGTTGATGGAAAAAAATGTCGTAAACACCAAAGATTCCAATTACTAGGAATTATTAATTTGGTCATATAAACTAAGTAAAAGAAAGTGGTAAATGACACAAAAAATTTATAGTGGTTCGGCCTCGTGAGGGGCCTTAGTTCACTTTGAAGCATTGTTGGAATATTATTAATCACTCAAAGTTACAAGGTTGAGACCCTCCCATTACGTCTCATTACATTCATCTTTATGGTAGATGATGTCATCATTATCATATATGATGTCATAAATATCATATACCTAATATATTCGGAAAAATACAATTTAGTCCTTCTTCTTCCTTAAATGGGAGATGCCATTAAAGTAGCTCTTTAGAGGTCTTGAGCTCATAAATTCCAACTCCTTTCAAGTGTGAAGTCATGGGGTAGTTATAGAGAGGAAGTAGGTAGGAGTAGGTGGGAGTAGGTAGAAATGGGGGACCACACCTAGAATTTCGCACGTGGAGCCTGCACAACCGTAAAATTTGCACCTGGAGCCTGCGCACACTGGAGATTTGCACCCGGGCCTGGGGTGCGAAATTCTGCACCTCGTGGTACGAAATTTCGCGCCTTGTAGGTGCAAAATTCCGCACCTCATGGGTGCGAAATTCGTGCCCCATGGAGGTGCAAAATTTGTACCTCATAGGGTGCGAAATTCGCACCTCCCTGGGGTACGAAGTTCGCTTTATGAGGCGCGAAGGCTGTATGAATTGGTGTTTGGGGAGCTCAAGATCCAGGATTATGAGTCTTAGGGGATCGAGGCCTTGGTTCAGAAACATGTTTGGGGTGTCACGAGGTCTCTGCTGGCACGATCCCTCTCATCATGTTTCCTTCGCTTCTAAATGTGCTTTTCTGCTTAAGTTCCACGCGACGCATTGAGTCGAGCGTGTCTTGTGTGCTTTTGGTAACCGGACCAAAAAACCGGTTAACATTTGCCCCCAAAATGCGTCTTGTATTGACATGATGTGCTTTTGATTGGCTGAGGTAGTAATTGAGTTGTTGGTTTATCCTGTGAGTTAAAGGAAAACACAAGTTAGTTAACAGGCTCGTTCGTTGTAGATTGAGAGCAAGCCGCCGCTGGTGTGGTGATGTTCTCACGTCACTAAGTATTTGCAGTGCATTGCTTCCGTTGGTTTGCAGGGTTCAGTATACACGTGGAATATGTGTACATGAGTGTGTGGCTTGAAGCTTCGAAGTCGGGGGTTCGATTTTTCCTTCTCTCTTTTCTTTTTTTGGGGCACGAAATTTCGAGCCGTAGGGGTTTGAAATTTTGAACCGCAGAGGTTTGAAATTTCGAACCCAGGAGGTTCGGAATTTCGAACTCGGGGGTTCGAAATTTCGAACCCTGGAGGTTTGAAATTCCGAACCCTGGAGGTTTGAAATTTCGAACTCGTGGGTTCGAAATTTCGAACCCGTAGGCTTGAGGTTCTAGGGAATTCCAAGGGACTTTTTATTTTTATTATAAATCCCCCCCTTCACTTTTTCCCTTCCATTTGTTTTCTACCTTCGCCACCATTGTCATAATAGCTCTAGAACACAGCACTATTATTTCGAACCAGACTTAGGTAATGGATAGGGCTGAAAATCGAGAAGGAAGGAGGTCGAAGGGCTGAGACTTAGAGGAGTAGTTCGACGCACGGGAGAGAGGCGAAGGCTTCGAGCTAGGTTGGAAGTTCGAACCCTCCTTGGGTTCAAATTTTCGACCCTTTGGGGGTTCGAAATTTCGAACCCCCGTGGGTTTGAGTTCATGAACTCTCAAGGCTCAAATTTTCAAGCCTGGTGGGTTTGGATTTTCAGACCTCCAAGGGAAAGGTCTTCGCACCTCTAAGGTTTGAAATTCTAAACCTTGAGGGTTTGAAATTTAGAACCCTAAGTGGTTCGAATTTCAAGACCTCTAGGGGGTAGGATTTCGAACCTCTAAGGCCCGAAACTCCGAACCTCGAATGTTCGAAATATCAAACCCCGAGTGGTTCGAATTTTGAGATTTCCAAGGGTTGGAGTTTCGAACCTAAAAGGCTCGAAATTCCGAACCTCGGGGTTTTGAAATTTTGAACCTTAAGGGGTTCTATTCTTCGAGTCTGAGAGGTTTTGAATTTTTTGAATTCTGAAGTGGGTTAGAGCCTCTCTCACCTATCGCGGTTTTCGGGTTTGCTACTAGGCAAACTGCTCCGTGTCATGCCTTAGCAGGGTGTTGTTCCCCTAATATAGGACTTCAATCTCTCGACTTCCCACCTTTAGATTTACATACTAATTATATAATTGTGCGCTTGGCGCACATGCGTATGATGATAGTCAGTGGACAGGGATTTGAATTTTTCACATAGGATAGCGCATATATCTGAACTGCGACTGAACTTGTTGGACTGTTTTAATTTCCTCTGTACATCTTAATTTCACACGACACCACACACTTATAAGTTTTTAACAAAAACAAGGGGTATAGGTTATTCCAATGTGAGTCTAATACTAGTGTGTTAAAGTACAGCTAGCCATACAAACAAGATCAAAGGCTGGGAAAATCCTGGAAATCGAGGCTTCCCTGTCTTCGTCACATACATCTGATTCTACCAATAGCGGTATCTCGAGTGACAGCGATCTTGAGACTACCGAAGGATCTGTTTCTTCTCAAATGGCTAGTTCACCCGATGTATCCGATCACGGGGAACAAATTGAGAGGCTACATTCCTTGGTCATAAATGAAGAGATTGAGAATGTGGATATTACTCATGAAGATGCACCAGCAGGCCCAGTAGCCTTGGATATATTGCCTTGTGGATATTATTCATGAACATGCACCGGTAGGCCCAGTAGCCTTAGATATATTGCACGATGTCGTTATCTTGGGAAATCCGACAGACTCAGTACCGTCGTGTATGGATGCTACAGCAGTTAGGAAAATGGCGTTGCGATTCAATATACTAGAGGGCAATGTCCATGCACGAGGAGAGGGTGGCAGGGCTCATACTCTGCCCGAGGGCTTGACCGTCGGGAACAGGCAAGCTTGTTTTGCGGGAAGCATGCCCCCAGCCAATGACTTCATTTAGGACATGCTATCATATTTCCGCTTTGCACCTTTGCAACTGCATCCAAATGCTTGTTCATCGCTCTTTGGCACTTACGTTCTATACCAAGAGTATTTTCACATGGAACCCACCGGAGAAGACATTCAGTATTTTTTCAGTTTGAGAGAACATCCTGCGGATCGCCTTCCCAGTGGTTCCTAGAGGCGACAGCCGCCACCAAATTCTTCGTCGAGAAGTGGCCCAGGCCATCTATGTTCAAACAGAAATGGTTCTTTATGCGCTGCCCTCCTGGATTTGCGGCGAGGTGGCTAGAAGGGAGTAAGTACTTTCAAACTTTACTTCCTATTGTAATGTTCTTTGAGCCCGTCTCTCATCATTATTCTTTCTTGATTGAGGCAAGGAATCCAGAGGCACCCTCTGGTGACGAGTACAAGCAGCGCATTAATGCCTTGCGGGCAATTCCCGAAGTGTCTCGCAAAACTGATATTGTGACAAGTCAAGAGTGCCTTCGGCGTGCGGGGTTGCTTCCTAATGATCAGGCAATAATAAGGCCTGTAGTGGCGAGTAGTGTGCTGAAAAAGTGGAAGCGAAAAGCCCTATGATCCCTAGTCAGAAAAGAAACTTGCCCTCTATATGGCCTAGGCCAAAGAAGATTGTTATGTTCCAAGCAGACGTCGGTGGAGATGGGGCTCGCGGTGAGGAGGCCGCAGCTGGAGAAGATGGTCCATTGAATGCTTCCGTCCCTCCCTGGGCAGGAGAGGCGGGGGAGGGAGATTCGATTAGGCCATTATCTCCAGTGAATTCTCCTGGAGCTTCCACCCCACTTGAGGACGAGCGCCAGTTTGATGGCTTGAATAAACTTGACCTAGAACTATCCCTGTGGTCGACTTCGGCTATCATGAACGAATTTTCTCTTGCTACGGATGAGTTAATTCCTTTGGGCGGATCACAATCTGGTCTGTTAAGCGAACACTTAGGGCATACACACATTAACACTGCATGGCACAGTGACTTATTCTAGTGTGCGACTTGACTAACTTTGCTTTACTCCTTTGACAGGTGATATGGCTAGAGGACGTGGAGGAAGAGGTTATGGACCTGGAGGCCGTCAACGCCTTAGGAATCCTTTCTTTGAGGGCTTCAGAAGAGGGACCAACTTGTATGATACTCCACCCCTGCCTGGTCGAAGTAATAAGCACCGAGGTGGGACCGATCTCGACAATCTCTGACTCCCCCTCTTCCTCCTCCGATTCGGGTGTCCGAGGGAGACTATCATCTTAACTTGGGGGGTTCCATACATCCATCCTCGACAGCTCCTTCTCATACAGCGCCCTTGGCTCTTGCTCTGCCTGCTAAGGGTAGGGTGCTGTCATCCAGCCTTTCGAGATTAGCAAGAGAAACGGTAGTGGGGAGGCAAAACCCTACGGAGCCCGAAAGGCTAGAGCTTTCAATTAGTGAGAGGAAAGAGCTGCTGAATCAAAACTTTCCTCACCATTAATTTGATGAAATAGTTCATTCCTGATCTCCAACCATCCTTTGTCAGGGAGTCCGGGGATGTTTGGATGCGTATGAGGGTAGAATACCATCAGGGCGACCAACTTCTTAGTTAGTCCCGCCAACTCTCGAGGCAAATCAGGAAGAAAAACCTGGACCTCACCAATCGGGGTTTGGCCATAGAGAATGAACGGACCACCGTTGGCAATTTGAATACTGACATTGGTGAGTTTATTATTTGTATTATGCGCGTGCCATTTCTCATTCATGTGCCTTTAGATAATGACTTGTGGGCCCCTCCATTGCAGCGGAGATGAAAAAAGCGTACAAGAAAATCAAACGGGAAACTGATCATTCCGCTCTTCTTTCATAGAAACTGTAGCTGATTTGACCACCGATAACACGACCCTTAAGAGGGACAAGGTTGAGGTGGATAAAACATGTATCAAGTTGGAAAGGGAGAATGCAAGAGTCTTCGAACTCCAAAATGACAACAATGCTTTAAGAGCAGAGAATGACAACTTGAAGGGGCAATTCGAGGAAATGAATAAGGCCAAGGAGGGAGCGGAGGCAAGCAACCGGGATGTGTTGGGAACGATGGATGGATTGAGAGCGGCCCATCTGACAGAGGTGGAACAACTAAGGGAGGAGCTGGAGGATATAGAATTCCAGGTACAATCGTCTATGGAGGAAGATATCTAAAACATGTATGTAAAGGTTCTGAGATTCCATGGACTCTCATGGGATGACGACTATCTCTGGGAACTAGCTCGGACTTGGGAGAGGTTTGTTCCGTATGAAGCTTACTTACGCCACATGGATGTCAGGTCCTTGGATGAAGAGCGCGAGAAGCTGAAGGAGGGTAAGAGGTTGTTGCTTGAGGATGCTAAGAGAGAGAGAGAGAGAGAGAGACCGGAGAGGCTCACTACCGAGAAAGGGAAGGATGCTATGACTGAGAGCGTTGTAGTAGCAGACACATTTGCAGAGGGAAGCTCCTATCGGCCACGGGCCCCTGAATCAATCAGGGTGAGTGATCCCGTAGCTTCGATTCAAGTTTCAATTGAGTGTGACCCTGAGCACCCGAGGCTAGGAGAGACAGGATTCACTTTACCTACTACCACAAGTACCCTTCTTGTAATTTCCTTACCATCCCTGACCAGAGGTAAATTTCTTTTTACATGCATCCCTGAGGATGACGTAATTACCGAATTTGTGGACTAAAAGGTTATGTTTTTACTATACATCCCTTCCTGGATTGACCATGGCATCAGGCCTTGCCCCCATGGTCCCACAAACAACTGAACCTGACCAGGACTTGCAGTAGTGCAATTTGGAGAAGGCGGTGATCAGCTGGACACCTACTCAGATATAAGGATAACTCCCAGCATGTATGAGAGCCTTATGAAGAATGGAGAGGTGGTTGATGGGTAGAGTTCTCGTACCAGAGGTCAGGTGGAAGACGATGTGCCTTCGATGGTTGCTATGGTGGAGGCCCAAAAAGCCAAAATGGTGGCTAAGCGTGAAGAGTTGGAGGAGAGGCAAGAGCATGATGAGGCTGTCAAGAAGGAGGTCCTAATAAAGACAAGGCAGGATGTTGAGGCGAGAGCCGCTGAGTTGCGAAGAGGAAGGCCAATGAGGAGGTCGAGAAGAAGAGGGCTGATGATGAGGCCCAGAAGAAAAGTGAGAATGAGGAAGCAAGGCAAAAGGATACTGTGACCCTTGAGAAAACCAAGGCTGGTGATGTTACGCCGCATAAGTCCCAGAAGCTCGCTGCGCGGCGGGCTACCAAAGTGGCCAAGGAGAAAGCTGAGCATGAAGGCAAGGCGGTCCCGGGGAAGAGTGACGCTGTGGTCGGCCTCGCTGCTGGGAGTGTCTCCAAGCCTACGCTGCATGCCACCCTTATTGGTACTACCGAGGTCTCTAATGGTGATGGGGTGGACAAGAGACACCTTTCGGTTTCTCATGAATTGACTACTTCTCAGAAGGGCCGAGGAGGCAGGAGCGAGCCAGGGAAGAAGAGGCCTGGTGCAAAGGATGAACCAACGAGCACTGAATCTGCAAAAAAGAACAAGCACAAGAGGAAGAAACATGATTAGTGTTAGCAACCTAAGTAGGAGTTACCGTTCATTTTGGTAGTGTAGGCCAATAGTTTACGCGAGTACGGCCCTCGCTTTTGGTTTTTCAAGACATGGTGTGGTTTTCATGTACACCCTATCATTAGAAAGAAAGATGTTAGACACGTAGTTTGTCTTAATGTGTGTGTGTGTGTGTAGAAATGAAATATGAATTGGTAAATATCGCGATTTGTGTCGAGTGTTCGAATGTTCTTCTTATGTTTTCTGATGTCCCGTACTTGCATAAGCATACTAATCGTTACACTTAACAAAAAAGCGATTGTGTGCCGTGCTCTGGATTGATTATTCCAAAGGGGTGTGAGAGAGCACTGGCTTCTAGTAAGTTTCCCTTAGCTCAAGAAACCCGTACTTTGCGAAGCCAGGCTGAGCGCCTGCTATTTTGGGTTGCCCGGGGTTAGTCCCAAGTGTAGTGATGGCATATGACGTCGCGTTACGCGGTCCGTCCGGTTTGTGGCTCTTCCGTCATTCATCGGGTTGAGGCGAGCCGCAAGCGTCATTTATTCGCTTGAGAAAAAGAAGCCTGAATCGTCAACCCGTAGGATCCGATAGTGGCCATGGGCTACCCCTTAGCCTTGAGAGCTTCAGGGAAGAAACGATTTAAGGGTCGGTCTTGGTGCTACGCCAGGATTCGACTGGTACCCATAGCCGAGAGAGGAATTTACATCAATCCTACCTAGTTGTTGGGTGGCCCCAAGTCACTTAGGACTTCGGCGTGTAACGAATTATCCTCGGTCTCGGAATGGGGCCGAGATTCGAGTTCGTGGTTATTTATATCGATCGCGCCGCGGGCCGGCGACTCGAATAGCGTTGCCGGCTCCCGCGCTCGGGGTGCCGGTTGTAGCCATTATGTTTTGGCCTCGAGGTTGGCTCGAGATTTGGATGGCGGAACCAACTCCCATGCTCGGGGGCCGATACGACAACCAACTGTTTGAACGTAAGCTAGTTGTCAAGATTAATCAAATGCGTCATGCGTGGAGTAAACACAAACAGGAAGAGATGGGAGTTTGAACATCATTTCAACTAATAATTTTAGTAGTAATAGCCTTTATAATGCCTTGAATTACTAGAAAACAGAACATTGTTGGAAAGTGTAAACAACTGTGTACTAAGTTATGTAAAGTAGCGGCGGAGGTGTTCACTGTTCCATGCCCTTGGGAGTTCAGCTCCGTCCACGGTCACGAGTTTGAAAGATCCATTCCTGAGCTTCCGTTGTATGGATTATGGACCTTCACAACAAGGGGCAAGGCCTGTCGGTGGAGGGAAGATCTGTTTAAAGACATGGTCGCCGACGTTGAGGTCCTTATGACGGACCATGGAATTGAAGTATCGGGTGACTCGTATTCATTAGGCAGTAGCTTAGAGATCAACTTCATTCTTTTTCTATTCCAACAAGTCAAGTGATCCTAAAAGTAAATATTGGTTTGTCCTTAGATCGAAATAGGTGATTCGATGAGATGGAAGTTTGAGCTTAATGGGAATGATGACTTTTGATCCGTAGGCAAGGGGGAAGGGAGTACGTCTGGTTGCTGTCTTGTGGGTGGTTTGGTATGCCCATAGGGCTAGTGGAAGTTTGTCCGCCTACATGCCCCCAACCTTTCCAAGGCACTTCTTGATGACGGACTTAATAACTTTGTTGGCCGCCTCGACCTTCCCATTGGCTTATGGATGAGGAACTGCAGAGAATCTCTTTTCGATGTTGTGCCGCGGGCAAAAGGCTTTGAATTCAATGCTCTCGAATTGAGTACCATTGTCAGAAATGATAGCTTGAGGGACCCCATATCGAGTAATGATGTTGCGTACAATGAAGTTGATCATTTTTTGGTGGTGATTGTGGTGAGGGCTTTGGCCTCTGCCCATTTGGTAAAATAATCAACTACGACGATGGCGTATCGTGCCTTGCCACTGGCCATTGGAAGATTTCCAATGATTGTGGCGAGAGTTCCAATGGTTATGGTGAGAGCTTCCATACTCTTCGTCGGGGTTTCCACGGGGGCAATGAACTCTACTATGAAGTCAGCGAGAGCTTGGTTGAGGATGGCTCAACGGGGAATGAACGTTGTCTCAAATTGGCTCAGCTCCATACTCCGCTTCAATAGCCGTTTAGACGCTTCGGGTCGCTGCAGGACAAGTCGTAGTGGCTGATTGGTGAAAACCTTTATAGGATGAGACTGGAAGTATGACCGAAGTTTTCGAGAGGAAATTAAGAAACAAGCAGAAATCCATCTTTTCCAGCTTCGGGTAATTCTTCTCTGCCTATGTCAATCATTGCATATGTAGTAGATGGAACATTGGATGCGTTCCTCGAGGCAGATTAATTCTGAGCTGATTGCCTGTGTAGAAAGAGCCAAAAAAATGTATAAGTCCTCATGTTCTATGGGCTTAGATAGGATAGGTGGTTGCTCTAAGTGGTCCAGGAGTTCTTTGAATGCATGAATGCATTATGGGGTCCACTCGAAATTGCGTTTCCCTTTTCAAAGTAAATCAAAGAAAGGAATGCACTTGTCGGTGGCGTTAGACATGAACCGACTTAAAGTGGCGACCTTTCCATTTAAACTTTAGACATCCTTGATGTTCTTGGGGATTTGGATGTCCCGAACAACTTGGATTTTTACTGGATTGACTATGATTCCCTAGGAGTTAACGATAAAACCCAAGAATTTTCCTGAAGCGACTCCGAAGGAGCACTTAAAGGGGTTGAGTTTCATGTCGTACTAGCGGAGGATATCGAACATTTCATAGAGGTCGTGGATGTGACTGCTTGATACTTTAGATTTTACCAATATGTCATCCATGTACACCTCCATGGACTTTCCGATTTGGTTTTTGAAGAGTCGATTAACCACTCGCTGATAAGTAGCACCAGCATTCTTGAGGCCAAAGGGCATGACACGATAGCAGTAAAGTCTGAGGTCCGTTATGAAAGAGGTATGATCTTGGTCGCGAAGGTTCATTGGGATCTGATTGTACCCTGAGTAGGCGTCCATGAAAGATAGTAGTTGGTATCCGGCGGTGGAATCAACAAGTCGGTCTATCTTTGGGAGTGGAAAGATGTCCTTTGGGCATGCCTTGTTTAAATCAGAGAAGTCGACGCATGTTCGCCATTTACCAGGATCGGATTGGAGACCCATTCGGGGTAGTCGGATTCGCGAATAAAGTTGTTTTTGAGTAAACGGTCTACCTCTTCCTCGAGTGCTTTGGACCTTTCGTGTCCCAAGAAGCGGTGCTTCTGCTTGATCGGAGGCATCGTTGGATCGAGGCTTAGACAATGGCATGCGACTGCAGGTTCAATGCCTCTCATATCGGAGTGATTCAATGCAAACACATCCAAATTTTCCATCAAGAAATCTACAAAATCTTATTTGATTACGGGATGGAGTTGCGATCCAATCTTGCATAACACATACAAAATCTTCTTTGATTGCGGGATGGAGGTCTTCGGAAGGACAGCAGTGGCACCTAAGCCATGGCCCAGACACCACTGATCGCTATGATGAAATAGTCTTTGTGCAAGAAGGAATGGGCACTGCTTTTCCCTTGTCCTTGTTGCGCGCATTCTTCCATTCTATTGCGTAACACTCTCTGGCGCTTACTTGGTCTCCTCTGACTGTTCCAATCCCGTTTTCTGTCGGAAATTTCATTAAGAGAGACCATGACGACATGCAGACCCGAAACTCTATGAGAAAAGGGCGACCAAGGAAAGCGTTGTAGGGGGGATCAATGTCCATAACCATGAAAGTGAGGTTTCAGACCCGGCTCCGATCCCCCTCGCCTAGCTCCACAGGTAAATCGATCATTCCCACGGGGGAAGTAGAAGCCCCATTGAAGCCGTGGATCATGGCGCAAAATTTCTTTAAGTCATTTGTTTCTAACCTCATTTAGTCATAAGCAGCTTTGAAAATGATGTTGACTGAGCTTTCGGAATCGATTAACACCTTTCGGACAGAAGCGGCACCGATCTAAGTTTTGATAACTAGTGGATCGATGGTTGGTACTTCCACCCCTGCAGAATCTCTTTCGTGGAAAATGATGTCGTTCCGCATGGTCTTTTGGAGCTTGGCTAGGACGGATTAGTTGGGTGTGGAGCAAGTTTCATAAGTAGCATGCTTTATTGAACTAACATACTCCACCATTTTTCGGAAGCTGTCTTGTGTGAGATAAGGTCCGCCACATATGGTGTTGATTACGATCCCACGCCTTGGGTTAGATGGACCTAGAGTTGCCTTGGCGGCTGCTTGAGGCGCTAGTGCCTGAGGCTTAGAATTGGCTTCGGGAGGAAAAGGTTCTTGGACATGTTGCTCCAGTCGCTTCTCATAAATGAGTTTTTCGATCACGCCCCTAAGCTGGCGACACTCATTGGTATTGTTGTCGTACACGTCGTGGTATCGGTAGTACCTTCTAGTATTTTCTCAAGGCCGATTGATTCCCTAGTGCACGGCTTCTTATATGGCAAAGTGTTGCATGTCTCCAAGTAGATCATTTCTAGATCCTCGTTTAGTGTGGTGTATGTCTCGAAGGCTCGGTAAGGGCCAGGCTTTCTTTGCTTGGTTGGAGCCTAATCGTTGTTCCGGCCACGTTGCCTACCATTGTTCGGGCTTTGCATGTTGGGATTTGCCCCGTTGTTCTGATCAAAGGGCTCTCCTACTTGTTTTCTTCTGAGGTTGTTACTGGCAGTGCCTGCTTGAGAGTCATTGGGGCGACTGGTGGCTGAGAGTTGGTTGCGTCTTGCCTCCCCTTAGCATAAGTACTGATCCGCCTTCTCATAGAAGGCGTCGAGGCTTTTTGGCTGCTTCCGATCGATCCACGCCCCGAATTCGGAAGTAGGGAGGACACCTTTGGGTAATTGAAAGAGTACGGTGCTAGGATCCGGATCCTCGACCTTGGCGAGGGTAATGTTGAAACTAGAGAGGTAGCTTTTGAGCGACTCAGCATGCCCTAGGTATAAGTTGGAAAGGGTGAGGGAATTCTTTGGAGTTGGTATATGCATTCTGAATTGCTTGACCAGTGTCACTAACTGGCCGAAGTTGTTAATGGAATCAAGCGGGAGGTGAGAGAACCATAACAAAGTAGTTCCTGATAAGAAGACTGGGAAACACTTGCATTTGACCAGATCGTTGCCTTGGCTCGAATCCATTTGCCACTCATATCGATTTAGGAAGGCACAGGGGTCAATGGTGCCGTCGTAGAGCGGCATTTGCGGCAAGATGAAGCCTCATAGCCACCCATCTTCATTTACCCTTTTTGTGAAGGGGTTACGCCTAAAGTGCGCTTCCCATGAATCGTGCACATTTCCTCGCATTTCCCTCATTATTCTTCGGACCATGTCGGGAAGGTAAGTTGGATGGGTATCCGCCAACGGGAACCATAGGTTTTGGCGAGGTTCCGGAGTTCTGTTGTGGGGGCGTCTTCTATGTAGACGTCTGGATCATCTTCCTCCATATCCTCGACATTTGTGGTCGGGTCCTGGTGTGGACGGTGAGGTGGAGCAGGGTGATACGGTCCTTGTTCTGGAGGAAAGTGTGCCATTGGAATAACGGGCCCATCATCCTGATTAGCGACCGTCGGGTTGTGTCAAGGAAGAGGTTGGTTAGTAGGACCTGGTCCGTCATTGATGATCAAGCGAGAGTAGTCTCGGTACTGTGCCCCCTCGTTATATATGACGGTACTTCGGTCGCCTTTCCCGTTCCCATTGCCATTGGTGTAGCCATTACCCCTGTCGAGGGCATTGGTGCGGGCGACGACGTTGTTGATGAGGCTAAACCTCCTCCTTTGATGCGGGCCCCTTGACTCGGAAGAGGAAGTTTCCGAGATAGTTGGTCAGGGTCGAGCGTTGTTCCAAGTTAATTGAAGTTGAGCGACGACGCGTTGACTTTGTTGAAGTTGTTGCATAAGGTCGATGTTATTCCTTAATGGTTGATTAAGCTCGATCATTGTGTTCTCAAAATCTGAGTTTTTCTCAGTGAAAGAACCAAATGTTGACGGCAAAAAATGTCGTAAACACCAAAGATTCCAATTACTAGGAATTATTAATTTGGTCGCATAGACTAAGTAAAAGAAAGCGGTAAATGACACAAAGAATTTGTAGTGGTTCGGCCTCGTAGGGGCCTACGTCCACTTTGAAGCGTTGTTGGAATATTATTAACCACTCAAAGTTACAAGGTTGAGACCCTTCCATTACATCTCATTACATTCATCTTTATGCTAGATGATGTCATCATTATCATATATGATGCCATAAATATCATATATCTAATATATTAGGAAAAAGACAATTTAGTCTTTCTTCTTCCTAAAATGGGAGATGCCATTAAAGTAGCTCTTTAGAGGTCTTGAGATCATAAATTCTAATCCCTTTTAAGTGTGAAGTCATTGGGTACTTATAAGAGAGGGAGTAGGTAGGAGTAGGTAGAAATGGGGGACCACACCCAGAATTTCGCACCTGGAGCTTGCACACCCGTAAATTTCGCACCTGGAGCCTGCGCACACTGGAGATTCGCACCCGGGCCTGGGTTGCGAAATTAGCACCCCACGGAGGTGCGAAATTCGTACCCCTGGGGTGCGAAATTCACGCGAAATTCACACCCCAGGCTACGAATTTCGCACCCCTGTTGGGTGCGAATTTCGCACCCTGCTGGATGCATATTTTACATCCTGTTGGGTGTGAATTTCGCACCCCTAGATGGTGCGAAATTCGCACCTCCCGGGGGTACGAAGTTTGCTTAGAGAGGCTTGCAAAGGTTACATGAATATGTGTTTGGGGAGCTCGAGATCCAGGCTTATGAGTCTTAGGGATTCGAGGCCTTGGTTCGGAAACATGTTTGGGGTGCCGTGAGGTCTCTGTTGGCGCGATCCTTCTTCATCATGTTTCCTTCGCTCCTAAGCATCCCTTTCGGCTTTAGTTCCACGCGATGCGTTGAGTCGAGTGTGTCTTGTGTATTTTTGGGAACCAGACCAAAAAGCCGGTTAACATTTCAAAATCACAATTTTGCTTTCAAGGGTCTTGAAATTCTCTTTTGTTTCAAATAATTCTTTTTGAAAAGTCGTGAAATTATTGCATTTGAAATTTATGAGTTTCTCGATTTCATTTTCAAGCTTGTCCAAAATCAATTTGGTTTTCAATAAACTCTCTTTCTCAAATTTCATGTTTGGAACTTTTAGCCATCTTGAACTTATCAAACTCTTTTTGCAAAAAAATGTTTTTACATATTAGCTCAATCTCATTTAGTTTTAAAAACATGATTTCCTTTTCAAGCTTTTTAATTTTTCATTGGGAAGAACTATATCATTTTCTAATTTTAAACAATTTTTGCAATCGAAGTTTTCAACCTTTTCGATGATTTCAAGTTAAACAATGAGAGATATGGTTAAACTGATCATCATCAACAAAATAATATAAAATATGCATAGCCTGAGCATTAATCATAATAACATTATTATCTACCATATCACATCCATTTTTAATAATATCCCAACATCTAGTACTAACAGATTTTAAATAAAAATCTGTTTTTGATTTCTAATTTTAAAAGTCTGTTCCATCAAAAATAGTTGGAGTATTACTGGACTGACTCTCCTAGATTGACAATAAGGAAAAACATTATTTGGGAAATCCACAGCTCTAGAGTTATTTAAAATAAAAATAACCTTCTCGGATGCCACTTGTAGGATCTAAGTTAACTCTAGAGGGGGGGGGAATAGGATTTATTGCAATTTAAATGAATTTAAAATAATTATCATAGTAGAGATAATAGTAGAATAAATAAGTGCCAAAAAGAAACAACAAAGATTTTACCCAGGTTTGGCAAACCCCGCCTACTGCCACATTCCCCAAGGTTTCTACTAGGTATTAAACAATATCCTACATACAATACTTATACACTCACGACTCCTCGATAATGTTCTAATCCTACACTCAAAACCCTACACTGATAACAGTCCCAAAGATCTGATTTTCTCTAACTACAAAACCCTATAGTTATCGACCCACTTTTGTTTTTAAACAGAAAAAAAAAATTAAAAAACTAAAGAAATTAAACACAAGCAAAACCCTAGTTTTATAAGCTAAGTTAAAATAAAGGCAATGTCAGCCCCTTTCTCTTTGTACTTTGTCACTTGTAAAATCTAAACTTCCTTTTCTTTAATGGCTACTCTAGGTGTTCACTCTCCTTATCAAGTCTCAGCTATTTTTCCATCGATTGCTAATGAATCTTTGTGGCTTTGCTCAATTGTTTTTCACTCCTTTGCCCTACGATTTTATTTGCAGAAGTTACTCTCAAGAGAGAAGATCGAAACGCCCAAATATATTGCGAGTCCTCTGATTTGATTTCTTTCATGCTTGGTTTTGATAAATATACCAGTGATGATGGGTGTATTTATAGAGTTTTCGAACCCTTCTTCTCTTATTTCATATATGGTCTTGGACGTGATAATTGTGTGTTGAATTGTTCCACTTACGTGAAATAAAACTTGCTAAAAATATAATCTTTGACGTGTTGAATTATTTAAACCTACTGTGAATTAAACTTTGCCAAAATAAAAAAATTTGAATCTCTTATTCGGTTGACTTATGGAAATTGTGTAGTCATTTTTCCTTGCAAAAAATAAATTTGAAACCTTGTGCTTGATTTGTTGACTGGTTCAAAAATTATTTAGAGAACATATTTCTATGACTTGTTTCCTTATATCCGTGTAAACTTGATCCAGAAAATCTATTCAAACATCAACAAATTTTCTTCTGCCCTTATTTGTTTGTTACCTTTTCTACCTCTTGGCTTGTTTACATGCTACACTCGGCCTTTGTTAAAAAACCGTTGCACTAGTCTAGTTTAGCACTTGTAAAATTCATTGTTAGTTCATTTCCAATGACCTGCACTATGCCTGTGTTGATCTTCTTGCTAGCACCATGTATTGTTGTTTGGGTCTTTGATGCATGATAGCCTGGCATTTGCATTGTTGTTTGCCCTATGCTTGAATAGATTTGTGAATATTTGAGACATGAAACACTATTTTGTTGACCATTGTCATATGCTTGCTTGTATTTGAATCCATTGATACACCTCTATTGTGCTATATTCTTTTGTACATGTGTGTGAACTCCCACTTTTACTTATCTGAAATTGATACTGGTTTTGAAATCTCCACTTGTGCACAGTTTCACCAGTTGTGCACATTTACCGATGCACATGAACCATTGTGTCTTATGCACTTATTTTCTCTCGGTTATTACCATGATCGTGTTGGACTGAAAATTTTAGCACTTGGTATCTGCATATTACCTTGCTCCCCATTCACTCTTGTTGCTCAGTTTTTGTGCATTCTGAAATGTAGTTTTTCTCTGGCACACATGTGATCTCTAGCATTGCTACATGTCATCTTCTACTTGCTTGAACTTTGCTCTTTTCTTTATGTGGCTACATGGCATTAACTTGAAAACTGCCTTGTGTCGTGAACCTGTATCCATGAACTGGTGCACTATCATCTGTGCTCGTTACTTGTCTTTGCTGCTGACCTGTTTAACTTGACACGCACTTGATGATTTTGAGCATATACATGTATATACATATAAATGAATGTGTATATTTATATTTGTTCTTGTGCATTTTATTTATTGAGCGGTAGACATGAAATTCAAGAATTTCTGTCATGACTAAAATATAATTGCACTAAGTTATAAGCCTTTCCAATTGCCCGTAGGAAAAATAATGCATACTTGACAGTAATGATATTCACAGTGAATCGCTATGAATATTATACATTGATCGAGGTGTATAAGCATATATATGACCCTGTCTAGAAAAATGACGATAAACTTGTAACACCCCGCCTCCGCTAGGGTCACTCGCCAAGGAATGCACTAGCTTTAGAGGGGCATTATTGGTAAACATGCACAGAAATATCACAAGACAGAACATATATAAATAGCGAAAGTAAGATCAAACTTTCATAAATTCAATAATTAAGGTCTAAAGCCTTTTACATCAGAGTACATCAAAACCTGTCTTGCAATAGTAAAGAAGCATAAAGACTTTTTAATAAATTATTCCCCAAGTAAAACAGTAAAGTAGCCATAGCCAAGAGAAGTCCAAGCCATCCATGATGACCTTCAAGCAGAAGAAGTCCGAACTAAACAGCATTGTTTCCTCCCTGAAACCTGGGGGGGAACGGAAGAAAAGAGGCGAAACAAAACGGGTCAGTCAAAAAGACTGAGTAAGTCCTATCTACTTCCAGTATAAAAACAGGTAAAGGTAACATGACATGCATAAACTGAAAGTAAACATAAGGATAACTACAAGATAGATAAACCAGGGTAGCCGGTTGAACTACTGCGGCAAGCTAAACTAAGGTATCATGATAAACTACGGTGTTATGATAAGTCAAGGTATCACATCGTCAGATTTCTATCGAGTACATTATCCCAAGGTATCTACCCCGTCTAACATCCCACGGTATCTATTATGTATATTCTTCCTAGTTCTAACATATATATCTGCTCTGCACCCTCCGTACTAGTATCCCAGCCTTGTTATGTGTTAACCATGAATGTCCCTTACTCAAAGTCGTGTAATGGTCCACGTCAACCTAATATATCGCATATATAGGTTACTCAAATCATATGTTTCTTTCCATGTATATAAGTTCAGTCCTTTGCCGTACCTCGTACGGGCTTCCTCATGTCGTATTATCCTTGAAATCGTTTGGACCGTCACCCTTGTTCTAGCTAGGCTCTTCCATATGAATCATCGTTTGAACTACTAGGACTTACGCCACCTAGCACCACTAGGGATTACGCTTACCTATTGCACGCTTTCGTATTTCGGTTTGGGTTAAACCACCTAGGCCACTAGGGATTACGCTAACCCTCAACCGCGCCCTTTTTCCCCCGCATTCATCGTGAATCGTTTTTCTATAACTGTATGCACATGTATCACATCGTGCCATCCGAGTCCTGTCACAGGGCAAAACAAGAAATACAGGACTCGGTCGGGAGCTTTAGATTTATCTGCCGATGCAGATACTAAGGTCTGCTTTTCTACACGTGGCTATGGTCCCACGAGACCCCTCCCTCATCTAGTGAAAGGCAACACAAGAGAAAATCTTGCATGAGAACTACACTCCGGCCAGCCCACATCCTACGGCCTACCTCACCCATAATTAGATAGCAAATCATGGTCTGTTGGGTGTTCCCTGCCTTTCCGTACGTACACGCTTGACTCAAGATGGTAGATGATCGACGAACTTGCTATCTCGGGCACCTTATGTATCCGCCGACTCACTGCTATCCACCCCAGTCTTTAGGTCGCTCGCATAGCAACCAAGGCATATTCTTGGTTCTTCTACCGCAGACCTCAACCTCTCGTGAGCCTAGTATAATGACCTGACAGCTCACAGAGGGATCCCAAGAATACCCTCACATTCCCCGAAGCCGCTGCTTCGTTACCCAGTTCGTTGGAGCCTTTTTCTAAATCAGATAGCCTGCTCCTACACGTATACTTAAACGATGACCTACCGTATCGGGTTACTCATCTATCTAAGAAGTGGTCCGGATTTCCTTGACTAAGAATTATTACTTAGTTTCCCTTAACTAAGGTTTACCACTTAGCCTTATTTCCATTACCCTTGTTAACTATGGTTATTTACCTAATCCTCCGAATTAGGGTTTATCTAATGAGTTAAGTGTCACTTAAGTTCACAACTTAACCCGTCTACAAAACATGTCGAAACTGGCTAAGTATCCAAGTCCAAGACTTAACCCTACAGACCATGTGTCAAGTTGGTTAAGTATATCAAGCAATCCATGGCTTAACCTCGTCTAATTATCATTTTAGATTGGTTAAGTATATATTAATTTGACCCCATCAGATTACCGAGTCAAATCGGTCATGCGTATTCGAAACGATTCGTGACTTAGCCTTATCATGTTTTCACGTTAGGTTGGTTAAGTATAGGTTAACTTAACCTCATCAAATTAACGAGTTAGATTGGTTAAGTATAGGTCACTTAACCTCATCAAATAATCGTGTTAAATTAGTTAAGTGTTTAACTTAACCCCATTAAATTACCAAGTTAAGTCGGTTAAGTATGGGTTACTTGACCTCATTGAATTATCAAGTTTAAATTGGTTAAGTGTTTTAACTTAACCCTATCGAATTACCGTGTTTAGATTAGTTAAGCCTAATCTTAACCCCATCCATTAAATGTATTATACGGTTAAGTGTCATTAAGAAAATTTTCTTAACCTTATCACGTTATCGTGTTGGATTGATTAAGTGTTGGTTAACTTAATCCCGTCCACTAGTCGTATAAAAATGGTCAAGTGTCATTAGGCAAATCAAGTTACTTAACCTACCCAAGCTTATCATGTTTTGTTAAGTATCATTAGCCTAATCAAATTACTTAACCCATTTGTCCATATCATATTTGGTTAAGCCTCATTAATCAAATTAACTTAACCCTATTATGTGGCATTAATTTAATTAATGCACCCTCAACCTCTCACATTAGACCTTGTTGTGGTTACTAGTTAAGCCGGGCGGGTCCGGGTAGATTTACACCACAACCTAGTCTAACCTCGGGTCTTAAGCGCGACATGACCAACTTCTCACATTGGGTCCTATTGTTTGCAACTACTAGTTAGGCCGGTCGGTTCCGGGTAGTTTTACGTTGCAAACTCAACCCAACCTCGAGTTGGCCACACTCATATTATCTAAGTTCATCATGTTTCCAAAACATGTTACAAGTTTTTCGAGCATTTGGGTAGACCTAACTTAATAGGTAAATTCCCAAGCTCATGTTTTTTTTATGCATACTTACATGTCATCTTCCATGTTATCTTTCAAGTCATATTTTCAAGTATAAACACATGTCATACTCAAGTTAAGATTTTGCGACATGTTCATGTTTATCTAACTACCCAAAATCGTGTTTTCCCAACGCAAGCAAAGCGAGTCAACATAGTAAGAATACTATGTCACATATTGTTCTTAAAACATGCATGATGCCAAAAAGGGCTTGGCTTCCACATGCATAACATCATGAGGGGGTTGGCCATAAACATGCATAGTGTCATAAGGTAATTTGGCCACAAACATGCATATTATCAAAAGGGGGTTTGTCCATAAACATGCACAACTTAAAGAGGGGATTGGCCACGAGCATGCATAATCTCATAAAGGATTTGGCCACAAACTTGCATGTTAGCATAAGGGGTTTGGGTTCATAAACATGCATAAGCCCCAAAATCTTGTCTTAGCCAATGTTTCACACGTAAAGTGGTTCCTAAAGGTTCATGCTAGCATTTCATGCATAAAGATCCAAACTTGCAAGTTAAACTAGGTTATGCATAGCATGAGAGGCATGATTAAGTCACTCACATGGCCTAAGATCATAAATATGAACACAAGAGGCATGGTAAGGTTCATATAGGTTCGCATAATCATGTTTAGCCTCATTTTATCCCATGTCAACATTAAAAATACCGTTTTGATCCAAAAGTAGCTAGAACTTACCTAGTTAGGCCTAGGGAAAGGAGCATGAATCATCTTGGCTAAGAAAGGTGCCTCCTTTGTAGAAGAATCGTCATGGAACTCGCATAGGAATGTTGATTTGGCCTTGATTTGGTGTAGCAAGCTTGCACCTTTTGATTTGAACTTGATTTGAGTGCATAGGCTCTAGGGATTGGAGATGGAGGCCATGATCAAAATTAATATTGGCAGCACTCAGTTGCTAGGTTTGATTTTTAGGGATTTAGGTTAGGTTTAGGGTCTTTTTATAGAGATTAGGATAGTTTTAGGCCCTTAGATTAACCCTAGGATAGATTAGGACCATCAGATCTCGGAAGCTTCCAGACCCATCCCAAGAACAAGACCAGGTGAGACAAACAGGTGCGCCAGGCTATTTGCCCCGGCCACCCCCTGTCGACAGGCAAGTCGACAGGGCTGTCGACTTGGTCTGGGCCCAAGTCGACAGGCCTGTCGACAGCCCTGTCGACATGGCCTAGGCGGGGAAACTTCCCGCCTAGCCCCAGATCTGATTTCCAAAACTGTTTTCCGAAATTCAAATTCCCAGAAATCTTCTTTGGGCCTTTAACGGGTCATACGGACTCCGATTCTCGAAAACTCGGACTCTATTTCGCGTATTTTTCCGAGATGAACGCAATGGCATAGCCCGTTTTACTTGATTCAGAATTTAAAATTAAATTCTGCTTTGATTCTCGTTTTAACATGTTATTAAAATACGGGTTGTTACATTCTCCCCACCTTTTAGGATTTCGTCCCCGAAATCTCCAAGTTAGGAAGAACATATCCTACCATCCATCATCCATCTACTCAAAACATCATCCACAAGCAACCATTGTCCTTAGATGATTTCTAATGCTGTATGTATATATGCAAAACGTGTGTGTACATGTTCCTTAGCTAATGCTAATGATTAGGCCTGAAAAATCTTTTGAATGCAAAAATATGTTTAGTGCCATGAATCCAACATGTATGCAAATAGTCCTAGTCATATATATACACTATATGCGTGCACAAACATTCATCCATATGCAACGTCCACATGGTAACCCATTCAATTTCATCCATAAACAAATATAAATACTCGTGTATATGCAACATAAAATGTGATCGCGTCAATCTAATATCTAACGTGTATTCGCGCATCCACGAGCAACCACTTGCAATCATTTGCAACCATATCAACCATAACATGTTTCAAATACATGTTTACAACCACAGGGTTCTACCTAAGATTCCCTAAAACAGGGTCGAGAAGATAAACAAAACAAACTCCGTACGGGGTTTGTAACAGAGACAGGACCGAGAGGATATCCATAAAAGATAGCCTACAAGCAAGATCAACAGAAAAACAGGGATCGAGGATATATTCCCAAAAGAGATATCATGCACGTATTTAGTCTTCAGTCTCCTGAGTCGCATTACCTTGAGCTTAGTTCCATCAGGCCTTGACTGCCTTTGACTTCATGATTTCGTAGCTCCTTGATTCCTATTTCCAAGGTGTGAGTGAAACTCATTTCACTGTCGCCTCTCGTTTCACTTTCACTTATTCTTTCCCTAGTATACTTAGCTCAACCATATCTACGTACTCAAGCCAGCTCTCCAAAATTCACTAGTGAATTCTGGATCTCGTTTTCCGATGCCAATCCAAATTGCCAAGAGTCCTTACTAGGGTGATTCCCATAACTCATACATAATCGAAACGAACCATCCGCCTTAGCGGCGAATTCTATTCAAACGGATTACCAACAACTACATCCTGGGATTCTAGGTAACTAGCCATAACAGAACCCAAAAGGTTACACGAGACTTCGAGGGTATTACCAATGCAAGCCAAGAGTCTAACTACCCTCCTTTTAAAACCGAGAGTGGCACCCCTTACTGGATAACCACTTCATCCCTAGAATCCATCCACAACTTATAAACATAAGCATTATTTCCAAGCTCAACACTTGATATAGACATTCTCAAATCCAAACAAGCTATGAATAAATGGACCGATCTTCCAATAGGACTTGAGACAAAAGCGGGATTCTCTACTACGCTAGTACTAAGGTGCAGAGACTCAACTATCTAAGCGGACTTAAAAGATGCGGTGATCAAAACAAAGTCCCGACAGGATGATAGAGAAGAAAAGCTAAACCTTTGACAAGATCGTTACCCTCCTTCTGAGGTACCCTAGAAACGAGAGCATACTATTGCCCTCCGAATGATCTTGTCCCTGTTCCATGATACTTAACTATCCATCCCGTTTCACCATGCCAAAGGTACTCTCTCATCATGGGTTTCATTGTTCATCTTTCTCCCTCCCTTGAGGACTAAGCCATACCAACAAGTTGCTCATCCTTAAGCTCGTATCCTTTATCCTCTTCCTTACTATCCTTTCTTATAACGCGGCCATGGTCTCCCGAGAACCACCTCCATTGTAAGGAAAACACTTTCGTAGGTAGAAAAGACTAGTCGCAGTTAAAACTACTGTGATTACAGATGGAGGAAAGAAAGGAAAAGAGATTAAATCAAGGAAACAAGGATGATGCTAATGGCCTTTGGGGAATAGCCTTTTTCTTTTTAAAAGAAAATTTTCTTGAAAAATGCTTCTTTGTAAACGGTTTTTCAAATAATTTTCAGAAGGTCTTTAAAAACTTTTGCCCAGTCTGGTAACCTTCTGCTCTGATACCAAATGTAACACCCCGCCTCCGCTAGGGTCACTCGCAAAGGAATGCACTAGCTTTAGAGGGGCATTATTGGTAAACATGCACAGAAATATCACAAGACAGAACATATAGAATAGCGGAAGTAAAATCAAACTTTCATAACATGAGTAAATAAGGTCTAAAGCCTTTTACATCAGAGTACATCAAAACCTGTCTTGCAATAGTAAAGAAGCATAAAGACATTTTCATAAATTATTCCCCAAGTAAAAACAGTAAAGTAGCCATAGCCAAGAGAAGTCCAAGCCATCCATGATGACCTTCAAGCAGAAGAAGTCCGAACTAAACAGCATTGTTTCCTCCCTGAAACCTGGGGGGGGAACGGAAGAAAAGAGGCGAAACAAAACGGGTCAGTCAAAAAGACTGAGTAAGTCCTATCTACTTCCAGTATAAAAACAGGTAAAGGTAACATGACATGCATAAACTGAAAGTAAACATAAGGATAACTACAAGATAGATAAACCAGGGTAGCCGGTTGAACTACTGCGGCAAGATAAACTAAGGTATCATGATAAACTACGGTGTTATGATAAGTCAAGGTATCACATCGTCAGATTTCTATCGAGTACATTATCCCAAGGTATCTACCCCGTCTAACATCCCACGGTATCTATTATGTATATTCTTCCTAGTTCTAACATGTATATCTGCTCTGCACCCTCCGTACTAGTATCCCAGCCTTGTTATGTGTTAACCATGAATGTCCCTTACTCAAAGTCGTGTAATGGTCCACGTCAACCTAATATATCGCATATATAGGTTACTCAAATCATATGTTTCTTTCCATGTATATAAGTTCAGTCCTTTGCCGTACCTCGTACGTCTTCCTCATGTCGTATTATCCTTGAAATCGTTTGGACCGTCACCCTTGTTCTAGCTAGGCTCTTCCATATGAATCATCGTTTGAACTACTAGGACTTACGCCACCTAGCACCACTAGGGATTACGCTTACCTATTGCACGCTTTCGTATTTCGGTTTGGGTTAAACCACCTAGGCCACTAGGGATTACGCTAACCCTCAACCGCGCCCTTTTTCCCCCGCATTCATCGTGAATCGTTTTTCTATAACTGTATGCACATGTATCACATCGTGCCATCCGAGTCCTGTCACAGGGCAAAACAAGAAATACAGGACTCGGTCGGGAGCTTTAGATTTATCTACCGATGCAGATACTAAGGTCTGCTTTTCTACACGTGGCTATGGTCCCACGAGACCCCTCCCTCAACTAGTGAAAGGCAACACAAGAGAAAATCTTGCATGAGAACTACACTCCGGCCAGCCCACATCCTACGGCCTACCTCACCCATAATTAGATAGAAAATCATGGTCTGTTGGGTGTTCCCTGCCTTTCCGTACGTACACGCTTGACTCAAGATGGTAGATGATCGACGAACTTGCTATCTCGGGCACCTTATGTATCCGCCGACTCACTGCTATCCACCCCAGTCTTTAGGTCGCTCGCATAGCAACCAAGGCATATTCTTGGTTCTTCTACCGCAGACCTCAACCTCTCGTGAGCCTAGTATAATGACCTGACAGCTCACAGAGGGATCCCAAGAATACCCTCACGTTCCCCGAAGCCGCTGCTTCGTTACCCAGTTCGTTGGAGCCTTTATCTAAATCAGATAGCCTGCTCCTACACGTATACTTAAACGATGACCTACCGTATCGGGTTACTCATCTATCTAAGAAGTGGTCCGGATTTCCTTGACTAAGAATTATTACTTAGTTTCCCTTAACTAAGGTTTACCACTTAGCCTTATTTCCATTACCCTTGTTAACTATGGTTATTTACCTAATCCTCCGAATTAGGGTTTATCTAATGAGTTAAGTGTCACTTAAGTTCACAACTTAACCCGTTTACAAAACATGTCGAAACTGGCTAAGTATCCAAGTCCAAGACTTAACCCTACAGACCATGTGTCAAGTTGGTTAAGTATATCAAGCAATCCATGGCTTAACCTCGTCTAATTATCATTTTAGATTGGTTAAGTATATATTAATTTGACCCCATCAGATTACCGAGTCAAATCGGTCAAGCATATTCGAAACGATTCGTGACTTAGCCTTATCATGTTTTCACGTTAGGTTGGTTAAGTATAGGTTAACTTAACCTCATCAAATTAACGAGTTAGATTGGTTAAGTATAGGTCACTTAACCTCATCAAATCATCGTGTTAAATTAGTTAAGTGTTTAACTTAACCCCATTAAATTACCAAGTTAAGTCGGTTAAGTATGGGTTACTTGACCTCATTGAATTATCAAGTTTAAATTGGTTAAGTGTTTTAACTTAACCCTATCGAATTACCGTGTTTAGATTAGTTAAGCCTAATCTTAACCCCATCCATTAACTGTATTATACGGTTAAGTGTCATTAAGAAAATTTGCTTAACCTTATCACGTTATCGTGTTGGATTGATTAAGTGTTGGTTAACTTAATCCCGTCCACTAGTCGTATAAAAATGGTCAAGTGTCATTAGGCAAATCAAGTTACTTAACCTACCCAAGCTTATCATGTTTTGTTAAGTATCATTAGCCTAATCAAATTACTTAACCCATTTGTCCATATCATATTTGGTTAAGCCTCATTAATCAAATTAACTTAACCCTATTATGTGGCATTAATTTAATTAATGCACCCTCAACCTCTCACTTTAGACCTTGTTGTGGTTACTAGTTAAGCCGGGCGGGTCCGGGTAGATTTACACCACAACCTAGTCTAACCTCGGGTCTTAAGCGCGACATGACCAACTTCTCACATTGGGTCCTATTGTTTGCAACTACTAGTTAGGCCGGTCGGTTCCGGGTAGTTTTACGTTGCAAACTCAACCCAACCTTGAGTTGGCCACACTCATATTATCTAAGTTCATCATGTTTCCAAAACATGTTACAAGTTTTTCGAGCATTTGGGTAGACCTAACTTAATAGGTAAATTCCCAAGCTCATGTTTTTTTATGCATACTTACATGTCATCTTCCATGTTATCTTTCAAGTCATATTTTCAAGTATAAACACATGTCATATTCAAGTTAAGATTTTGCGACATGTTCATGTTTATCTAACTACCCAAAATCGTGTTTTCCCAACGCAAGCAAAGCGAGTCAACATAGTAAGAATACTATGTCACATATTGTTCTTAAAACATGCATGATGCCAAAAAGGGCTTGGCTTCCACATGCATAACATCATGAGGGGGTTGGCCATAAACATGCATAGTGTCATAAGGTAATTTGGCCACAAACATGCATATTATCAAAAGGGGGTTTGTCCATAAACATGCACAACTTAAAGAGGGGATTGGCCACGAGCATGCATAATCTCATAAAGGATTTGGCCACAAACTTGCATGTTAGCATAAGGGGTTTGGGTTCATAAACATGCATAAGCCCCAAAATCTTGTCTTAGCCAATGTTTCACACGTAAAGTGGTTCCTAAAGGTTCATGCTAGCATTTCATGCATAAAGATCCAAACTTGCAAGTTAAACTAGGTTATGCATAGCATGAGAGGCATGATTAAGTCACTCACATGGCCTAAGATCATAAATATGAACACAAGAGGCATGGTAAGGTTCATATAGGTTCGCATAATCATGTTTAGCCTCATTTTATCCCATGTCAACATTAAAAATACCGTTTTGATCCAAAAGTAGCTAGAACTTACCTAGTTAGGCCTAGGGAAAGGAGCATGAATCATCTTGGCTAAGAAAGGTGCCTCCTTTGTAGAAGAATCGTCATGGAACTCGCATAGGAATGTTGATTTGGCCTTGATTTGGTGTAGCAAGCTTGCACCTTTTGATTTGAACTTGATTTGAGTGCATAGGCTCTAGGGATTGGAGATGGAGGCCATGATCAAAATTAATTTTGGCAGCACTTAGTTGCTAGGTTTGATTTTTAGGGATTTAGGTTAGGTTTAGGGTCTTTTTATAGAGATTAGGATAGTTTTAGGCCCTGAGATTAACCCTAGGATAGATTAGGACCATCAGATCTCGGAAGCTTCCAGACCCAGCCCAAGAACAAGACCAGGTGAGACAAACAGGTGCGCCAGGCTATTTGCCCCGGCCACCCCCTGTCGACAGGCAAGTCGACAGGGCTGTCGACTTGGTCTGGGCCCAAGTCGACAGGCCTGTCGACAGCCCTGTCAACATGGCCTAGGCGGGGAAACTTCCCGCCTAGCCCCAGATCTGATTTCCAAAACTGTTTTCCGAAATTCAAATTCCCAGAAATCTTCTTTGGGCCTTTAACGGGTCATACGGACTCCGATTCTCGAAAACTCGGACTCTATTTCGCGTATTTTTCCGAGACGAATGCAATGGCATAGCCCGTTTTACTTGATTCAGAATTTAAAATTAAATTCTGCTTTGATTCTCGTTTTAACATGTTATTAAAATACGGGTTGTTACCAAACTACTCGAATAATTGAGGCAAATAAAAAGTTAAAATTAAATTTTATATTTTGCATATTAAATTGTTTCTTCTCCAGTAAACTATGTTTTTCTAATTTGATATGTACAACGGACGAGTGGATAGAAATTGGAAAAGTACCGAAGATTAAGAATATAAGAATAAGTGATAGAGTGACTGTATACATGTGCATTAGTGAATGTATGTAACTAAGTGATTTGAGTGATCGGTCTGTAGTGAGGAATGTATGTATATGTGTATGACTGTATTATATAACAGTGAATTGTACAAATAGTGGAGTTAGCAAGTTGTACTATATCAAATATTGAAATAAATTGTTAAATTGAATACAATAATTGTTTGAATATCAAATTTTATGCAATAGCATTTTATTCAATATGAATATTTATTTCTGTAAGAAATGTAATGTAAAATAATACTATTGCAAACACATATAATAGTATATGTGTCTGTTATCATCAAACAAAAATCATACACTCAACAGGTTTATCGTCCACAAAGAGCTTACCTAGGGATTGAAGCTTGATCCCGTACATGGGTATGGGGACTTAGGCCTTCCTCCCTTCTACGTTTGTGTAAATCGGAGTGACTTGTCAGTAGTGAGGAGGATGGTTCGTAGTTGGGTATAGAGCACGCCTAGGGATTGAGTCCTTAACCCCGTAGTGTATGATCTGACTAAGATCCATCCATAGTCAGTAAACCAAAGGCATAATATCCAAAAGTGTAATATCCAGAAGTGTAATATCTAGAAGGTCGAAGCCAATATAACCAAAATCTAGAGACAAAACAAGAGTTTTAATTTCCACAAATCAAAAATACATAAGCCAAAGACCTAGATAAAAGTAGGGTTATATCCACAAGTTGAAAGACCATATAACCATAACCATGATCCAAAAAATTAAAACACTTGAAAAATAAAGTATAAATGCCGGAAACCAATAGATGAAAAGCTAAAAGAGCAGAATCCAGGAAGCCAATAGTCAGAGTGTGAAAGGATGAAAATCCGATAAAACATAAAACAAGAAGACCAGAAACCAAGAACTCCATAGTCCAAGAGCCGAAAAATCATAAAATCCAGATAGCCACATTAATTGATGGTCAAACTATCAGAATTTAGGTCCCGATCTATTCCTATCCTGGGCCGGAGTAGGCAAGCATGCATGTCTCGGTACTACATCTTGATTTCGAACGTATTCCACTAGCTTGCAACATCTGAAGAGTTCTTTGATTGTATCCATGAGATGCCTGAGGTCATTGGTACTGTGACCATCTAGGTTGTGAAACAAGAAGTGTTTACCAGTATCCTTCTCCATATATGTGTACTCCCTTGCAGGAGGCTTCCTAAAAGGAGAAACCTGGTGAACTTCCAAATATAATTTCTACAGAGGGTGCGTAAGCTCTGCATGTGAGGGGAATTTAGGATGATTCCACGCATTCTTATCATTACAAGGAGGAAACTTTCCTTTACCTTTGCCAAAATTAGATAGTCCTTCGCTCTGAACCAAGTAAGCCACGAGAACTTTCTTAACAGTCCTCGGATTTTCCTCCATAAGAAACCGTTCAACCTCAAAATAGAATTCACCAAGATCCCTTGGTAGGTCCCGTTGAAGCGAGACCTTGAACTTCATCTCATCCGGAATACCAATAACTGCAGCCATTAATACCATAGAAGGCTCTAATCGGTCGACCAAAGCCATAGCAGCATTAAATCTTTCCAAAACTTGCGCAAAATCTAGTCGTTCCTTTGCGTAATCGTCGTCAGCGTTATCATGTTATTGGGTCGAGCAATGGGGACCCTAAACTATTCAATGAACTTCCCAACCAAGATGTTCCAAGTAGTAATCGATTCATTTTCAAGTTGCTGAAACCACACGGCAGCAAAATCCATGAGATAAAGAGGGAAGCACTTCACCATAACATTTTCTAAAGCCGAAAGCACTTCCATATGGCAAACATAGCACATCAAGTGAGCTGTAGGATCTTTCCTACCATCAAAGCTTCCAACATAGGTAATTTGAAGTCTGGTGGGTTCCAAGATTTCCGTATTTCTTGAGTGAAGGGATTATGAGTTACCAATCCAAATCCGAGAGGGAGATCCCACCTCGAGTGTATTGCCGAATAACATCGGCGATCTGAGCTCCATTACGATTACCAAGCCAATGATTTGAATCATTCATATCCACATCGATGCCCTTAGTGTCAAGTCTAACATTAGCAACTTGTAAAATCCAATAAAGAATCGAGCTTAACCCTAGCCTGAGGTGACTCGACTAGCATGAATCCGACATTTGAAACTATGGGAGTTTCTACATCCAAAGCTGCATGCATTGGTGCCTGAACAACGTTACTAACACCAGAATCTGAAACCTGATTAACCAAAACATGAGATGAACCTTGAACGGGATAGGAGGTGGTGCCCCCGAGCTTAGCCGATCTGGTAGCTACCTGCGGATTGGTGTCGACACTAGGTTATTCTTCGGGAATTTCCCCCAAGTCTCGAGCTAATCTTTGTGGAACAATACTTGTTCTGACCATGTTGCCTTGGCCTGATTGCTTTTTCATCGCTTTTTCTTTGTTTTGGATAATCAGTGAGTGATTTACATCTCTCATTCGGATTAATGAAAGTATGTGAGTTATAGGATGTTAATTTCATCATTTCCATAATATTTTCTTTAGATCTACACCATACTAAGTCCATTTTACATATGAATCACCTTAGGATCTGATCTAGATAATTTAAATGGTTAATTTCATGATTTCTCTCAAGTTTATGCAAATTAGATCCGTTTTTATGTTCATATGTTCACTTATCATGTTTTGGGAAATTTATGTGTTTTGATGGAAATTGTTAGATTGATGATATTGTTGGTTTCATAACATGTTTGTGGTTGCGTTTGGATGAATCGGATAAGTCGGTTTTGTCGGATTCGTCGTTTGGCGAAGTTTTGGTCAAAATCGAAGTCGAAATGGAGCTGTGCAGGAATTGGGTCGGTCCAAGCATGGTCGGCCAAATCGTGGCTTGGGAAGCAAGACAGGGATTGGGTCAGCTAAGAGGGAGAAGGCTGGTTGGATCGGTCGTATGGGTGCAACCAGGTCGATCGTGCAGACTGGGTGGTGAAGCGGTCTGGTCGGTCGGTCCATACTGGTCGGGTCTAGCAGATCTAGAGATCTGATTTGGAGCAGGCAGGTCGGTCATGTTCCAGGAAGGGGTGATCCGATCGGGTCAGTCAGATGGTGGCAAATCGGGTCGGTCGGGTTGGCTGATTGGTCGTAGGGTCGAATCCTAAAGCCAGAAGGGAATCGGGTCGGCTTTAATTGGGTCGGCTTTGGGTCTTCCCAGGAAGGGTCGGTTTTGGGTCTTCCCAGGAAGGGTCGGTTTTGGGTCTTCTCAGGAAGGGTCGGTTTTGGGTCTTCCCAGGAGGGTTCGGCTTTGGGTCTTCCCAGGAGGGGTCGGCTTTGGGTCTTCCCAGGAGGGGTCGGTTTTATGGGTCCTTCCAGAGGGGTCGGTTTTGGGGTCCTTCCAGAGGGCTCGGTGATGGTGTAGCTTCGAGGTGGTTCAAGCAGGAAGGCTCGAAGTGATGAATTTGTTCGGTGACAACTCAAAGGTCATGAGTTGATGGATAATGGCTTCTCGAGAAGGTTGCTTGAGCTATGAAATATCATCAAGGTTGGACGACTAGAGATGCGAAGGCCGAGAGGTCATCGTTGTCGTAAGTTCTAGCAGGCTCAAAGCAGGGGTACGATGGGGGCACCCAAAAGACCAGAAGGTTGCTGGTCGAGTACCCTGGGTCTTGGGGAAAGGCCAAGTGTCAAGGTTGGACATTGTCAAGGTTGGACATATGGAGTTCATGCTAGAACTGGGGTTACCATTAGCCCTTGACATATGGCAAGGTTGGCCGTCATACGATAATGATGGTTTCGAAGCAGGATTGGCGGTGATAGCCAGAGTCTGTCATGTATGCAGGATGTTTTGCTTGTGCCGTCTCACGTGGGTTATCCAACATCGAAGTAGATGTTCCTTGAGTGCTTGTCTGATATTGGTTTCGGCCTCTGGGGCTTGTATTCGAGGGATGTTGAATTCGACTAGGATGAGTTGCGTGAGATATATATTATCTCGATGCCATGATTGCTATTGTTGGTTGTTTCTGTTTTCCATGAACAAATGGTTGTTCTGGTTTCTATGGGTTAATGGTTGAAATGCTTGGTGTAAAGGCTATCACTGTCCGATGTGGGGAAGATAAGGTTGAGTTCTTCTGTGGTGATGTGGGTAGATAAGTTGTTCATTTACCCGTTCTCATATACTTTCTTGTTGAATTTTGTTAGTTGTTTTATTGCTCACTAAGACTATTGTCTGACTCAAGGTTTTATGTCTCCTCTTATTACCTTGGGCTGTTCATCCGGTTGTGGATGGGCAGACTAAGTAGCAGGTTACAGGTAATTGAGCTTAGTGAGACGGGGAAGCTGAGTAAAGACGAGCAGGAGGCTGGCGTACCAGTTTTATTACTATCTAGTATTTCTGTTTCCGCTGTTTGAGTTGCTTGAGAGTTATAGTGAGGCCTTATGTACAAACTTTGATATCAGTTGGATAACCTTTGTGGATGTTGAGAAAGTTTCAAAAGTTTGCTATATGAAACCTCATTACTATTACCTGTTGTATATGTTCTATTATATTTCATCCTTACGCTGTGAGTTCTACGACAGGTTTCGATGTATTTACCTACTCTGATGATCGTCCATAGCAGCCTGGCACACCTTTCAGCGCATTATTCCACTTGTTTAGTGCGGGGGGTATAGGCGGTCGTTACATTTGGTATCAACGCTCTGGTCAACGATTTTGGCCAAAGTTCAAAAGATGTATTGCGTATGAGGGACGTATTTGTAGATTTTAGTTGGATGTTTACTATATATATTAACATATATAGTAGTAGCGGTTGTATCTCTTTAGCAGTTTTTCTTGGAAGTGGCTAATTATTCTAGATTGCAGAATTAGAATGAGTAGACGACCATCAAGACACGCTGCTAGGAGAGCTAATACTGGAGAGGGAAATGGTGATGAACCAGATTACCCGGCCATGTTTGAAGCCACGGCAGAAGCAATTATGCGAAGGGTACCCGCTCCAGTGGCAGCTATGGTAGATGTAGGTGTGCGAGTTCCTAGAGTAGATTTTGTAAAGATGTGCAAGGACTTTATATCTCTAGGAGGGAAACCATTCAAGGGAACTGAAACAGCTGAAGAGGTTCAGAGGTGGATGGATTCATCTGTTCGAATCTTTGGAGACTTGGGTATTGAAGATGCAATGAAGAGAAAGATTGCATCAAGGCAGCTTCAGAGCAGAGCCATGGAGTGGTGGAATTCTGTTATACTCGAGACTCCGGAAGAGGAGATTTCATGGGAGCAATTCCAAGCTAAGTTTGAAGCAAAGTTTATCTCCACTGCTCAGAAGTCCGTTCTCTTCAAGAAGTTCATAGAGTTGAAGCAGAATTGCAGATCAGTTCTTGACTACATTTCTGATTTTGAGGCTTTGTCTAGATATGCTCGTTCATACATTGATACGCCCTATCAGAAGAACGAGAAGTTTGTCTTGGGTTTGGATGCTCATATTGGAAAACCGCTTGTGGACCATCTTGATGATTCATTTGAAAAGATTGTGGAAAAAGCTATTCGCCATGAGAGCTTGTTTCCCAAGGAAGCAAATGTTGTCGCTGCAACCAAGGAAGCTCAGAAACCACAGAAAGGTGGTAATAAAAAGAGGAAGCAGCAACAACAGAAAGGAAAGGATGGCCAAAAGAAACCCAAGAGTAAGGTGGTTTGCTTTAACTGCCAACAGAAGGGTCATTATTCAAATGAGTGCAAGAATCCCAAAGCTGAGAAGAAGTGCTTCAAGTGTGGAAAGCCTGGGCATGAGAAGAAAGATTGTCCAGAATCAGCTAAGGGCAAACAGATTGTGAAGGCATATGCTTTGGAAGCCGTGCCATCTACTTCAAGAGCTCCTACTTCAGAGGAGAAGGGAAAGGGTGTCATGGTGCAAGGTACTTTTTCCGTTAACGGTGTTTCAGTTTGAGTTTTGTTTGATACTAGAGCATCACATTCATTCATCTGCAATGAGCTTGTATGTCGCTTGGGTTTGGAACCCGAGATTTGTTATAGAGCTTTGATCGTGACTAATCCAGTTGGGGGTTCGTCCAGTTTGTGCATGATTTGTCGTGGTCTAGTGTTATCGAGTCATGGTTGCTCTTTTATGTGTGATTGCTTTGTTCTTAACTTCGCTGGGTATGGGATCATCTTGGGCATGGATTGGCTCAAGAGATATGCGGCAAGGGTGAATTGCGAGAAGCTAGAGGTGAGGGTCGGGGATGTGGAAGGGCGAAAGGTGTTGATTAGATGTAAGCGCAAAGTCGGGATCTTCGTGAGTTATCTATATTCGCTTGGGATTCCACAGGAAGACCTATCATCAGTGCTGATCGCTAATGAGTATGTAGATGTCTTTGACGAGGTCAAAGGGTTGCCGTCGCATCGTGAGATCGAGTTAGGATCGATTTGGTCGAAGGTGCTAGACCAATTGTTATACCCCTTAGGCGGATGGCGCCTAGGGAACAGCGAGAGTTAGAGGTGCAAGTTCGTGACCTTTTGGGAAAAGGATTCATTCGGAGGAGTGTTTCCGAGTGGGGTGCACCAGTCGTGTTTGCAACTAAGGCAGATGGCTCGTTAAGATTGTGTGTGGACTATCGTGAGCTGAACAAGGTGACTAAGAAGAACAAATATCCGTTGCCAAGGATTGATGACTTGTTCGATCAGCTTCACGAAGCCAAAGTGTTTTCTCAGATGGATTTGGCAACGGGATTTCACCAATTGAGAGTGGCTAAGGATAGTGTGCCAAAGACTGCTTTTAGGACACCGTCCGGGTTCTTCGAGTGGCTGGTGATGCCATTCGGGTTGACTAACGCGCCAGCGTATTTTGTGGATCTTATGAATAGAGTGTTCAGAGATCAGTTGAGTAAGTTCGTGCTGGTATTCGTGGATGATATACTGGTTTACTCCTGAAATGTGGAAGAACATAAGACGCACTTGAGAGTTGTGTTAGAGATCTTGCGAAAGCATCAGCTTAAGGCTAAGTTCTCAAAGTGTCACTTCTGGAAGGATGAAGTGAGGTTCTTAGGTCATGTTGTTTCTGGAAATGGTATAGCGGTTGACCCCGCTAAAGTTGCAGCAATCCAGGACTGGGATAGACCTAAGAATGCGACGGATATCCGGAGTTTCCTTGGGTTGGCTGGTTATTACCGAAGGTTTATCAAGGATTTCACCAAGATAGTTGCACCATTAACAGGTTTGACGAAGAAGAATCAAGTGTTCGCATGGAATGCGAAGTGTGAACAAGCGTTCATAATCTTGAAGGAAAGAATGACGAGTGCACCTGTGTTGACCATTCCAAGTGGGAATGAAGAGATGGTGGTATATACTGATGCATGTGGTACTGGACTTGGAGCAGTGATAATGCAGAAGGATAAGGTAGTGGCTTACGCAAGTCGACAGCTAAAGCCGCATGAGAGAAAATATCTAACTCATGATTTGGAGTTGGTAGCGATTGTGTTTGCTCTGAAGATGTGGAGACACTACCTGTTGGGAGTACGATTTGAGCTGTTTACGGATCACAAGTCGTTGAAGTATCTTTTCTCCCAAAAGGATTTGAATCTTCGGCAGCAACGATGGTTAGAGTTTCTGGCATCGTATGATTTTGGGATAGCCTATACTCCTGGCAAAGGCAATGCAGTTGCAGATGCAATGAGTCGAAGAAACGCAAGTTTGGGAGCGATGTTTTCGGAATGGAAGGGCCTCGAGTACTTGGCAAGGTTCGATTTCAGGCCAAGGTGTGAGTTGGAACCTGAAATATTGGCAAGCTTGTCGATAAGGCCTACTCTTATCGAAAGGATTGGCGAGGGCCAAAAGAAAGATGCGAAGCTTGTCGAGTTCATTCAGAAACTGGAACCAGAGGGTAAAGAGTTCGAGGTCGACCGAGATGGTTAGCTTCGAAAACAAGGACGATTAGTTGTTCCTGACATCGACGGATTGAGGGATGAGGTTCTGAGATAATGTCATCACTCGAAGCTAACGATTCATCCCGGTGGTAATAAAATGTATCAAGACATGAAGCGAGCCTACTACTGGGAAGGGATGAAAAGAGATATTGGAAAATTCATTTCCAAGTGTATGAACTGTCAGTTGGTGAAAGCTGAACAGAAGAAGACGAGTGGTTACTTCAGCCATTGGAGGTTCCTACATGGAAGTGGGAGCAGATATCGATGGATTTTATCGATGGACTACCTAGAACTAGGACAGAGAATGAAGGGATTTGGGTCATTGTGGATCGTTTGACCAAAAGTGCAAGGCTCATTCCTATCAAGACGACTAGGACAACATCAGAATTGGCTGAGCTTTATGTGAAATGGATAGTTCGATTCTATGGTGTTCCAAAGAGTATAGTAAGTGACCGGGATCCATTGTTCACGAGTGGATTTTGGAAAAGTTTGCAAGAAGCTTTGGGAACCGAATTGTGTTTAAGTACGGCATATCGTCCCCAAACTGATGGTCAGACCGAGAGAGTCAACCGAGTTTTAGAAGATCTCCTGAGGGCTTGTGTGTTAGACTTCGGAGGATCATGGGAGGACCATCTACATCTAGTTGAGTTTGCATATAATAATAGCTACCAGTCGAGTATTGGGATGGCACCACACGAGGCGTTGTATGGAAGGCTGTGCAATTCACCAGTTTGTTGGTTAGAAACTGGAGATAAGTTGGTACTTGGGCCTGAAATGATTAGAGAAACCTCGGATTGTATCAAGATTGTTCGACAACGAATGAAGGCGGCCCAAGATCTTCAGAAGAGTTATGCCGATAAGCGTCATAAGGATTTGGAATTCGATGTAGGAGATATGGTTTTCGTGAAGATTTCACCGTTGAAGCAGGTGGTTCGATTCGGAAGTAAAGGGAAGTTGGCTCCTAGGTTTGTTGGACCATTTCCGATAGTCGAGTGAATAGGAAAGCTCGCATATAGATTAGAGTTACCCGAGAAGATGTCGAGTGTGCATAATGTTTTCCATGTGTCGTTTCTACGGAAGTTTGTGCACGACTCAAATGTGGTGGTATCTCCAGAACAGTATGAAGATTTAGAAGTCGAGACCGCAGTTACGAAACCTCATAGGCCACTTCGTGTTGTGGGGAATGACACGAAACAGCTTAGGAGGAAGACGGTTAAGCTAGTCAAGGTACAATGGAGTGAAGATGGCGACGATTGTACATGGGAGACGGAAGAGAGCATAAGGGCGACTCATCCAGAACTTTTCATCGGTAGAACCCTTTGATTGTATCGTCGTTATATCATTGTATATTGTTGTTCTTTGATAGAATTCCGCATGCTAGGATAAGGCTATGGATGCATGGCTTGATGGTTGCTAGTTTGGATGATAGGATTGGCTTCTCATGGATGATAGGCATGCGGAATTGTTGTGGCTGCTTGGAATTTCGGGGGCGAAATTCTTAAGGGGGGAGAATGTAACAGCCCGAATTTTACGTATCATAAGATCGTAAAATATTTTTATTTTATTCCCTGAGGGTTGGATCATTCTCATCTTTTGGTATGTTTCTTATGGGGATGTGAGACATGTCCATAAATTTTATCGATTTTGTTTATGACCATTTTGCCCCTGTCAGTTTTGTATAGGGCATAACTTTTGACTTAGGTTGAATCAGAGGGTGAGACCTGTGCCATTGGAAAGGAATTGATGATTCTCTTTCCGTAGAGTGGTTACATGAAAGATTTGGTTCAGCGGTTTGGGAGAAATCGCTGTTTTAAGGTTTTTCTGTTGGCTGTTCAGGTTTTGGAAGGCTAATGGGCTGATTTGGAGAAGGCCCATTAAGGGGTTGTTGGAGGCTATAAATAGAGGGTAAGGGATATGGGGAAAGGTTGGATTTTCCATTCTCTTATGGGGAGGCTTTGATCTCCTTCTTTCTCTAACACCTTTCCACCATTAAAATTCCAAATCCAAGGAGGGAAATCGAAGATCTATACCATTCAACGCTAGATCAACATCGTTTCAAGGGCGAATTCATCGGATTGAAGGGTTTGATTCAAAGGGTTCACTATCTGGATTGCTTTTTCATCGCTTTTGCTTTGTTTTGGATAATCGGTGAGTGATTTACATCTCTCATTCGGATTCATGAAAGTATGTGAGTTATAGGATGTTAATTTCCTCATTTCCAAGTTATTTTCTTTAGATCTACACCATGTTAAGTCCATTTTACATATGAATCACCTTATGATCTGATCTAGATAATTTAAATGGTTAATTTCATGATTTCTCTCAAGTTTATGCAAATTAGATCCGTTTTTATGTTCATATGCTCACTTATCATGTTTTGGGAAATTTATGTGTTTTGATGGAAATTGTTATATTGATGATATTGTTGGTTGCACAACATGTTTGTGGTTGCGTTTGGATGAATCGGATAAGTCGGTTTCGTCGTTTGGCGAAGTTTTGGTCGAAATCGAAGTCGAAATGGAGCTGTACAGGAATTGGGTCGGTCCTAGCATGGTCGGCCAAATCGTGGCTTGGGAAGCAACACAGGGATTGGGTCAGCTAAGAGGGAGAAGGCTGGTCGGATCGGTCGTATGGGTGCAACCAGGTCGATCGTGAAGACTGGGTGGTGAAGCGGTCTGGTCGGTCGGTCCATACTGGTCGGGTCGAGCAGATCTGGAGTTCTGATTTGGAGCAGGCAGGTCGGTCATGTTCCAGGAAGGGGTGATCAGATCAGGTCGGTCAGATGGTGGCAATTCTGGTCAGTCGGGTCGGCCATTGGTGGTAGGGTCGAATCCTGAAGCCAGAAGGGAATCGGGTCGGCTTTAATTGGGTCGGCTTTGGGTCTTCCCAGGAAGGGTCGGTTTTGGGTCTTCCCAGGAAGGGTCGGTTTTGGGTCTTCTCAGGAAGGGTCGGTTTTGGGTCTTCCCAGGAGGGGTCGGCTTTGTGTCTTCCCAAGAGGGGTCGGCTTTGGGTCTTCCCAGGAGGGGTCGGTTTTATGGGTCCTTCCAGAGGGGTCGGTTTTGGGGTCCTTCCAGAGGGCTCGGTGATGGTGTAGCTTCGAGGTGATTCAAGTAGGAAGGCTCGAAGTGATGAATGTGTTTGTGACAACTCAAAGGTCGTGAGTTGTTGCATAATGGCTGCTCGAGAAGGTTGCTTGAGCTATGAAATATCGTCAAGGTTAGATGACTAGAGATGCGAAGGCCGAGAGGTCATCGTTGTCGTAAGTTCTAGCAGGCTCAAAGCAGGGGTACGATGGGGGCACCCAAAAGACCAGAAGGTTGCTGGTCGAGTACCCTGGGTCTTGGGGAAAGGCCAAGTGTCAAGGTTGGACATTGTCAAGGTTGGACATATGGAGTTCATGCTAGAACTGGGGTTACCATTAGCCCTTGACATATGGCAAGGTTGGCCATCATACGATAATGATGGTTTCGAAGCAGGATTGGCGGTGATAGCCAGAGTCTGTGATGTATGCTGGATGTTTTGCTTGTGCCGTCTCACGTGGGTTATCCAACATCGAAGTAGATGTTCCTTGAGTGCTTGTCTGATATTGGTTTCGGCCTCTGGGGCTTGTATTCGAGGGATGTTGAATTCGACTAGGATGATTTGCGTGAGATATTTATAATCTCGATGCCATGATTGCTATTGTTGGTTGTTTCTGTTTTCCATGAACAAATGGTTGTTCTGGTTTCTATGGATTAATGGTTGAAATGCTTGGTGTAAAGACTATCACTGTCCGATGTGGGGAAGATAAGGTTGAGTTCTTCTCTGGTGATGTGGGTAGATAAGTTTTTCATTTACCCATTCTCATATACTTTCTTGTTGAAGTTTGTTAGCTGTTTTATCGCTCACTAAGACTATTGTCTAACTCAAGGTTTTATGTCTCCTCTTATTACCTTGGGTTGTTCATCCGGTAGTGGATGGGCAGACTAAGTAGCAGGTTACAGGTAATGGAGCTTAGTGAGACGGGGAAGCTAAGCGAAGACGAGCAGGAGGCTGGCGTACCAGTTTTATTACTATCTAGTATTTCTGTTTCCGCTGTTTGAGTTGCTTGAGAGTTATAGTGAGGCCTTATGTACAAACTTTGATATCAGTTGGATAATCTTTCTGGATGTTGAGAAAGTTTCAAAAGTTTTCTATATGATACCTCATTACTATTACCTGTTGTATATGTTCTATTATATTTCATCCTTGCGCTGTGAGTTCTACGACAGGTTTCGATGTGTTTACCTACTCTGATGATCGTCCATAGCAGCCGGACACACCTTTCAGCGCATTATTCCACTTGTTTAGTGCGGGGGTTATGGGCGGTCGTCACACTTCCTATTGATGGAAATGTTCTTCTTGTTTTCCAAACAAGAAATGGGATCCTTAGTTAAATCCTTGATGGCCCTGTAGATATCATCCTGAGTAACGTAATTCGATGGATGTCCGGTAGAGGACACTTCCTATCTTTCCTCCATGCCTTCCCCTTTCGAGCGAGCTAGACTTATCTGCTTCCTATTAACCACAATGAAATGTGAGAGAATCTATTTCCTTAAAAGTCCAGAATCGAAAGGCAAACCGACCCCCCTTCATGGCATGCCAAAGCATTGACATAGTGAGTTGGTCGCTTGCGCACACCAACACCCAAGAGAGCGAAGTAGTAAGTCCAAATAACTAAGTAGAGAAATGTAAAGAAAACTGCAACTTATTATAGTGGTTCGACACTAATTCTTATGTCCATGTAATGTCCCGGATTTTTAATCGATTTATTTTAAACATTTAATATTGTTTTAAATGTTGATTGATAATATAAACAAATTTATATTGAGTTTATCGATTTAATAATTGAAACATGATTTAACATCGAATATATCGAATTATCATAATACAAAAAACGAAATAATTGGATTTAGAGTTAAAACTAAATCAAAAAGATTCAGTCGATCAATATAAATTCTATTTGAATTAGAACGATAATAATCAATTATTTTTGATAAATTTAATTATTTGAAATCGATTTATATTTTAATTAAATGAACTTAATTTGAATAGTCAGTTTAAATTAATATCTTTTCCATACGATCGAATTAGGCTTCGAGACGTGTGCGAATGTGTTCAGAAGGGTGGTTAAGCCTTGAAAATGTCGGTCATGGTGTCTTGAATGGTATTCTTTACCGCGAGATATTTTAATTTGTAAATAAATAAATAAAAATAAAACAAAATTAGATTATTTTTAATCCTACAGCTACAGCCGACCTACTTCTCTTCTTTTTAAAAACGCAATCCTTCCTCGAGTTATAGAGATTGCCTCCTTTCTCAGTAAAGTGAAACATCATATTAATGGGTGTACGTTCTGTTCCCCAAATTGCATGAATATAACGAGCCTCGCCTTCGTATATCTCCCATTTCTCTAAACCAACAAAGTCGTTCTCTTCATTCTTCTCTCCCAGTAAAAAACAAAAATCGATCCTTTGATTTATTATATATATAAAAAAAGGAAGAAGATCCAAATCGAAATCGCAATCCCTTTGATACTCGACATCGTATTGGAATTCAACTGAGTTGTAATTTCGAGTGGGTGATTTATGGCGTTGCTGCCATTTTTGTAAATGAGGACGATGGTTTTGGGTGGAAATAGATGTTAGATTCGAGTTCGAGAAGTCGGTCAGCGCCTTGTGGCGAGGTTTGGGGGAATTCGGTTAATAATTTTTGACGTGGTGGTTCATCATGGGAGGGCTGACGTCAGACTTTAACCTGATAATGCGAGTTCGATCTAAAGGGGATGGTAAGAAGGACATTCAACTTTTGAGTTCGTCTATGATGATGGTGTAGCCTCAGAAGGTCATACAGTGGAGTAGTACATTGGTAAAAGGTGACGCTGTCAACAGGTGGCCTGGACTTCATTTGTGTTCACTGGAAGTGGAAGTTGGCCGAAAATTTTGAGTGGATAGGAGAAGGCAGTGGGAAGATGTCCAATTAAATGTTGAAATGGTTTTCGTGATGGTGAAGCCATTAGTGTTGAATGGTGATCATTTCAGGGCTTTGTGGAGCTATAGGTCGAGATTTGTTTGGGAATATTAGGGGAGGTCAGTCAGAGCCAGCAACTTGCAGCAGCATGGTAATGGTGTAGCTGATAGAAGGGGACGGTAGTTGGCAATATAATTTCGATGAAATGTCATAATGGAATGGTGCCATTTGAGGCTGATTTCGGTTGGAGCTATTCGAGGATTTTCTACGTCGATTAATCGAGTGATTCGCAAGATGGCAAGGTATACAGTTTTTACGAAATTTAAATTACATAGATTAATTAATTTATTATGTGTTAAGTTATATTAAATTTATATTCGTTTAATCATTAAATAAATAAATTATCGTAGGTACAAATAAAATGTATTCAAGAAAATTTGAGTAAATTAGTAGTTGCGAGGATACGAAAATTAATGGAATGCTCGGCAAATGAAAATCAAGGTGAGTAAACTCACTCTCTGGTTCGATTATAATTTATTATAATCGAATTTTTGATTGCTTGGTTGCATTGCAGTTTATTGATAAATTGTGGTTATTATATATGTATATATATATATATATATATATTAGTTGTTTAGGCTTGGTTGTTGTGTCTATTATATATAAATATATTGTATATTTCCCGTAGTATCATTAGCGTATACCCGTAGTATCATTAGCGGATGACCCTATCTCTCCATGATATATAAGTGGATGACCTTCTATACAGCGACATCCTACCTTGAAGTAGGATTTGTATTATTTATGTTGATTAACGTCTGTGAACGCAGGGAAGTAGGATGGAGGTATCCAACTGGATTCCTCAAAATTTATAATTTGTTTGTTTCCATATATATTATCATATATGATGTATTTGAAAACCTATGATTGGAAATTGTGTGTTTTGGATGTTTGAATATCACGGGTCTTAGATATTTATATTTAAAATATCATAAAAGTGCATTTTTGGATTTAAAAAGGGAACATTTATTTTTCGAAATGGAAATTGAATTTTGAATGGATTAGAAAATATTAACTTGTTTTTAATAATAAAAACAAGTTAGTTGAATTTATAAACAATTTTATAAATGGAAAGAAAAATTATCGTTTGATAATATTAGACTTTAAATTCAAGTCTGAATTTAAAAAGGAAAAATTATTTTCTAGATGGCAATTGAACTTCAAATAAGATTTGAAATAGGATCTTATTTTAAATATTTAAAACAAGAAGTGGAATTTATAAACAACATTTATAAATAAAAGAGAGAAATTATCATTGGATAATTTGTAAATTTAAATTCAAGTAAGAATTTAAATGGGGATTGGGAATCACTTAAAAGAAAAACAATGGATTTATTCCAACGTTCAGAATATGAATTGAATTGGAATAATCTGTATGGATTTATAATTAAAATTCGACTATTTTGTGTTTATAAAAATAATTAATTTCGAAAAAAATATTGGAATTGTATTAAATAGAATTTATATTTAAATATGGTAATGGATGTGCTAAGTTTATATATATTAGTTATACTAATAAAATATTCCAAAATGAGAATAGAGTTTCAAATAGATTACTAATATGGAAGTTTGTTTAATACAAAATAAGGAAGTTAAATTATAACAATGTTTATAAATATAATGAAGTAATTTTCGTTTGATAAATTTGAAAATATATTTTTTTCAAATATAAAAGATGGCATTTAAAAATAATATTTTAAATGAGATAGAAGAGGGGATTTTTGTGATAAGTAATGTCAGTTTTTATTACAAACTCTTATCTGTCTCAAGAAACGAACGTTGTCGATCAAGGTCTGAGAGGTAAATAAAATACCCCAACATGAACGGCTTCACTATTATTGAGGGATGATATTATTTTGTAATGGTGAAGGATGTTGAGTTGATTAATTATTCCCATTAAAGAATTTTATAGTTGGAATTAGATTATATTGAATTTTAATAAAATAATTTATGGAAATTGGAAATTAATATAGACATTGAGTTTTAAATAAATTTACAACTAAGTTATGAATCTAAATAAATTAATCAACGATTTTGGATAATCGAAGTTTTCAAGTAGATTTGGGAAACTAGTTTGATTTATATTAAAATAAAGTTGTAATTGATTTGATAAATGAAGTTGAAATGTTTATATTAAATTAAATTAAAAACGAACTCGTTGTGGCGCGGTAGTTCATAATTTGGCATTTTAGACATCAATTGAGTATATAGAACTCAATATAAGTCGGAATTCGATGAAACAAGAAACATTCGGACCTATTGAATGGTAGTTTTCTAATGGAAGAGAAAAATCTTGATTTCATCTTATAGATTTTGAGTTATGTCAAAATAAAAAAATTAGCAAAACATCGCTATAATCTTTTTTAGACCATAACGGTTTATTTAATAAATTAAAAGGATTTGAGTGAATAAAATCTGAATTTAAATTAGAAAAATCCAGATTAGAGTTATAAAATAAATATAAACTCAAGAAGAGTAAATGAAGTGATTTTTGATACAAAAATCATATTTTTGGATTGTGGTATAGTATTAACTAATTTGAAAAGAAATTGGTTAAGGGGATTTCAAATCAAACTTAACCGTTGTTAAGTAAATCGAATTTATGAATTCAAGTTCGAAATCAAATATGAAACTTGAGTTAGAAATGGAATTCAACATGTGTATAAGCGAATTAAATTATATTGACTATGATATATTCAAATCGAAAGTGTATTAGTCAGAAGAGCTAGTTAGCGAATTAATTAGCAAATTGAGTTGAAAAGGATTAAATTGATTTAAATAAATTGGGAATTGGCGTATGCATGTTAAACAGGTATGGAATGAGAAAAATGAAGATTATAATTTGAGTGCCCGACAAAATGGTACATGTTTCAATTCCATATGTGATTTTATGAGCCTATTCGGCAAGCCACTTGGCTTTTTGTTTTTCAGTGGAAAGGGCCTAGAGAGGTGAGTTGGGGTTTGAGTTGTTGACTGGTACAAAGGAGGTGCTGGCAAAATTTTCCGGAAATTTAAGGAGTTGGAATATTTTTAAGAAGTTTTGATAACTAGAAATCAATATACCGATATGTATATAATTCGATAAGGAATTTGGAAAGTAGTTAATGAATGAATATTAATTAAAAAGGGCCAGTGATTTGTTTGATGGATGGTTATTTTCCTTTGATAGTTAAATTACCAGTTATCAAATATTTTTACCATCGTTGTCAATACGGAGAGACCATTTGGAATTATTATCCGAAAACCACTCTGTATAGGCATAGGAGTTGCGAATTAGATTATATGAAGATAATTAAAGACGGAGTAAAGTGAAATGGCTGTAGTGTTTGTCCAGACCCAGGACAACTTATATGGACGAATGTCTGACAGAGTATTCCTAATGAATCATATAAGACAATTTTTCAAGATATTACATCTGGTGGTGGAGAAATTCGTTTCCCTTAGCTTTTTATACTCGTAATATTTTTAGGAAGATCATCTAGTGATTTGATGGGTTTGACAATGTGGAATTCATAGTGTATGGTGGCCAGATGTTTTAATAAGATAAACTTAGCCTAAAGTCTCATCAACCAGGAAATGACAAAAATCGGGCAGGCAGCATGGCTTGTTGGGTCATACCCAAGTAGGGTGTATTTGTCATCGATATAGAGAAAATTCAATTATTTTTTCTTCTTTCGATTCTTTATCTTAAGGATTATGGTTGGATGGCCGACAACCATGGGTGACAATATCTTCGCTACACTCAAGCTAAATGGGTGGGTGGTCAGGTGTGGCTGGGTTGCAAGATGTTCTTGCTGAACCCCAGTGTATCCCCTCTAGGGTACACTAATCAGGAGGTGGTCCTATACCTTGTCATAGTTGGAATCCAATCTCCAATAAGCCCCCAAAACTCTTTTTGATTTTATATATATATATATATATATATATATATATATATATATATATATATGTGTGTGGAACTTGAGATGTAAGCGTTCTGCTATTTGATTATTTATTTGATTAGACATTATTATAATATCACTGGATTTTGATATCAAAAATGGTTTAGTTATAGTAAGGTAAAAACCGTCCATGTTTATGTGTGGGTTGGTCTTACTATTACCCTTTCTTCTAAAAGAATTTTCAAAGTTAAACAATATAGTTGGAGTTTACTCACACCAGTCCCATGACTAACCCAGAGTTTTTTTTTCTCTAAATACTTGGGTACCAAAATTTGTATAGGCAGTCAAGTGTTTCAGGCTTCTATAGACAAATTTGGAGGAGCTTGAAGCAGGAGGCTTCATCATTAGTTATTTAGAGTTATTTCCGCTGTGATGATTGTACTCTGAAGTGGTATGTATATACAAAACAGATTTGTGTTTCAAAGTTATGATACATGATATTATATTTTGTTTAGTTCTGCTGTGACATTCTGATGTTTTCTTCGTTTTTACTTCTATCTATTTCTTTAACCTTAGTGACTCATATTTCTATATTATTTGAGTTGGATGAGTGTTGTATTAGCGGCTCAAAAGTATAGATTTGCGGGCCATTACAGCCCACTTCATAGTAATCATTCATCATGATTTTAACAATTACAATGTTAATCAAAGTTTGAACTCTTTGAATTCAAAAGGTTATATAAGAGAATAACAAAGTCTTTGTTAATTCTCCGCTTTGCCCGAAATGCCCTTCTTCTTCCTCAAGCCAAAGTGTATAGGAATGCCCAAGTATGTCCAAAAGAACTCCAATGTCCAAGTTCCAACAATTGGAGTTGTGCAAAGTTAGAAAGGGGAAGTGACAAAATCCTTTCCAATTTCCAACAAGACCAAAGTAGCCATTAATCCTCTTCCAAGATCCAAAAAGCTCCAATTATGCTACAAGTGTCCAAAAGCAAGCCAAAAGTCGGAAAAATGCCAAGAAGTTGAAGGAGAACTTCTATGTGAAGTTTATAGATAAAAAAGGCCTTCTAAAGCGAAGAAAACCACTATGGAAGCCATTAAAATATTTAAGAAGAGAGCTCCCACTTGCTGAAATGAAGGAGAAAAAATCCCCAAAATAGCCAACTACCTAGGGTATTTATAGGTGAAAAAATGCCAGTTGTCGCCTAAAATTCGTATTCCCTTATCAGTACGTATCCCGAGACTTAGCCAAATTTTAGAGCCAAGTTCTAGAAAAAGAAATACCAAGCCAGAAACCAAAAACCATGTTGAAAATACGTGTTAATCACCTAAAAAATGATGGTTGAACCATGTTTTGCATCGAGCCAAATTTGCCAAAGGAAATACCAATCTCAATCAATACAAGGACCGAAAACATGTGCTAATCCAAGGAAAAGGAGTGATCACCCCTACATCAGCATGAATTCCCTAAGGTTGCCAAATAGGGACCTAGGATTTTGAGTCCTGGAAACTACAGATTCGAAGTTCCCAGTTCATAACGGTCCTCGTTTTCGTACTTCAAAACCCCACCCGGGGTCGTGTCCAAGCTTGCCAAATCTGAGTTTTCCAAAATACATGTTCTGATCCAGGTCATAAATACTAATACCTGAAAACAAGCCTAGGCAAGGAAAAGTAGCGAATTTGCATGTGCTGATCCTGTTGTTTCGAGCTGCCAGATACGAAGTGAATACTTCGTATTCCCAATTGCTGAATCTGGATTCCATGAAGCACGCAAGTAACTTAGCCTGATCTACACGTACCGATCCGGTTGTTTTTCGTATTTGAAGCCTAAACCGAGCCCAAGGTGGGTAGTGTCAAAACTATTGTGTGCACAAGATCTTTTGCTTGATCACATTGAGTGCTCATCTGTTTTTTGGTGATCGTGCTGAGCTTTGGGATATAAAATCCCAACAGAACCTATAATAGCCCGCATTTTACGTATCGGAAGATCGTAAAATATTTTTATTTTATTCCCTGAGGGTTGGATCATTCTCATGTTTTGATATGTTGCTTATGGGGATGTGAGACATGTCCATATTTTTTACCGATTTTGTTTGTGACCATTTTTCCCCTGTCAGTCTTGTATAGGCATAACTTTTGACTCAAGTCGAATCAGGTGGTGAGACCTGTGCCATTGGAAAGGAAATAATGATTGTCTTTTCGTAGAGTGATTACATTAAAGATTTGGCTCAGCGGTTTGGAAGGAATCGTTGTTTTAAGGTTTTTCAGTTGACTGTTCAGGTTTGGAGAGCCATAATGGGCTGATTTGGGAAGGCCCGTTAGTGGGCTATTGGAAGGGTATAAACAGGGGGCAAGGGATATGGGAAATGGTTTTAGTTTTCCATTCTCTCATTTGGTGCCTTATGCTTCTCCTTCCTCTAACACCTTTCCACCATTAAAAAACTATAATACAAGGAGGGAAATCATAGATCTACACTATTGGAGGCTAGATCTTCATCAATTGAGGTCAGGATTCATCGGATCAAGGTGTTTGGTGCGAAGTGCTTGCTGTCCGGATTCATTTTCCTTTTATTTTTGCTTGTTTGGGAGAATCGGGGAGTGATATGCATCTCTCACATGGATTCAATGAAGTGTATGAGTGTTTATTCATGTTTTTCATCAAATTCAAGTGTTTTCCATAGATCTATGCATTGGTAAGTTTATTTTCACATAAATCACTCTACGATCTAATATAGCAAGTTTAGATAGGTAATTCTTATGATATTTCATGTGTTTATGCAAGTTAGATCCTCAATTTAGATCATATGTTCATTTATCATGATTTTTGGTGAATTTTCATACTTTGATGATAATTGTCATTTTCATGATGTTAGTGGTTCCAAAACATGCTTGTGATTGTATCAGATGTAGTAGATGAGTTGGTTTCGTTAAATTTGTTGTTTGGCGAAGTTTTGGTCGAAATTGGAGTTGGAATGGAGTTGTACATAGAACCGATCGGTCAAGGAGGAGGAATAGCTTGGAGAACAAGCTAAGAGAGGACTGTTTGGTGTATGAGCTCAAAAGGACCAACTGGTATGTGTGCTAAGAAGGAATGATCGGTGTATGTGCTAGGAAGGACCGATCGGGGTGTGCGATCGGTGAGTGGTGCTCAGGTGCAAGTTCCATGTTAACCGATCGGTAGGTGTTCCAGGATGGACAGACCGGTGGGTGTGTTTAAGGATGGACTGATCGATGGGTATTCCAAGGGGGCTGATCAGTACTATATGGTGCTCCAGGTGGGGTCCGGCCGATCAGTGTTCTAGGGAAGGTTCGGTCGATCAGTGCTTCAAGAAGATGGGTCGATCGCACAGGGTTTTTTCGAAAAAAATATTTTTTGGGTACGATTCAGATTTGAACCAAAAGGTCTGAAAAAATATTTTTCGGGGGCAACCCATCAAACCTTAGTCGCAGCTCAGTGATGTAATTGGCTCGGTGATGGTGCGACTTCGAAGTAAATTCAAGTAGGAAGGTTCAAAGTGCTGAAAGGTGTTCATTGATCGGTATAGAATAGCGAACGAGGAAGATGCAACTCAAAGGTCGTGAGTTGGTGGATAATGGTTGTTCGAGAGTGTTGCTTGAGCTATGAAAAGTCGTCAAGTTGGATAACTAGAGATAAGAAGGTTCAGAGAGTATCGTTGTCGTAAGTTCTAGCAGGCTCAAAGCAGGGCTATGATAGAGGCACCTAAAAGACCGGTTGTAGGTCGAGTAACCTGGGTATCGTTGAAAGGCCTAGTTGTCAAGGTTGGACATACATATGTATCGTTGAAAGGCATATGGATTTTATGCTAGAACAGGGGTTACCATTATCCCTTGACATATGGCTAGGTTGGCCATCATACGATTAACGATGATTTCAAAGCAGAATTGGCGGTGATGGCAAGCGTCAGTCATGGAAGATTGGTTATTTTGTTTGTACTGTCTCATGTAGGTCTTCCAAAGTCGAAGGAGATGTCCCTTGGGTGCTTGTATGATATTGGTTTAGGCCTCTGGGGCTTGTGCTTGAGGCCTGTTGAATTCGAATAGGATGGTTTGAGATACATATAATCTGGATGTTATGAGTGTTGCACCATGATTGAATGTGTGTTCTGGTTTCCATGAATGAATGGTTGAATAACTTAATGTAAAGGCTATCACTGTCCGATGTGGGGAAGACGGGAATTGGGTTCTTCTCTGGTGTTTGGCAGATTGGTTTGTTAATCTACCTATTCTCATATACTTTATTGTTGAAGTTTGTTAGCTGTTTTATCGCTCACTAAGACTGTTGTCTAACTCAAGGTTTTATGTTTCCTCTTATTACCTTGGGTTGTTCATCCGGTTGTGGATGGGCAGACAAAGTAGCAGGTTACAGGTTATTAGTGAGGACGATGATGCTGTGCGGAGGCGAGCAGGAGGCTGGCTTACCAGTTTATTACTATCTAGTATTTCTATTTCCGCTGTTGAGTGCTCCATGAGGGCTGTAGTCAGGCCTTATGTACAAACTTTGGTATTCGTTGGATAAACTTTCAAGATGTTGTGAAAGTTTGAAAAGTTTGCTATATGATGCTTCATTACTATTACCTGTTGTATATGTTCTATTATATTTTATCCTTGCGATGTGAGTTCTACGACAGGTTCTGATGTAGTGTAACTACTCTGATGATCGTCCATAGCTTCCTGGCACACTTTTCAGTGCACTATTCCACTTGTTTAGTGCAGGGGTTATGGGTGGTCATCACATTTGGTATCAGAGCTCTGGTTAACGATTTTAGCCAAAGTTCGAAGACGTAATTACGTATGAGAGATATACTTGTCGATTTCAATTGAAAGCTTACTATATATATTAACATATATAGTAGTAGCGGTTGTTTTCCTTTAGCAGTTTTTCTTGAAAGTGGCTAATTATTATAAATTGTAGATTTAAAATGAGTAGAAGAACAACAAGGCATGTTGCTAAGGGGGCTAACACTGGAAGGGGTAGTGGCGGTGAACCAGACTACCCTACCATATTTGAAGTCATGATGAAGGCATTCATGCAAAGGGTCCCCACTCCAGTAGCAGCTACGGTAGACGTAGGAGTTCAGTTGTCTAGACCTGTGGACTTTGCGAAGCTATGCAAAGATTATACATCTCTAGGAGGAAAACCATTCAAAGGATCTGAGCCAGCTGAGGAGGTTTAGAGGTGGATGGATGGATTCTTGTTGTGTTTGTATCTATGGGGACTTGAATTTGGATGGTGCAACCAAGAGAAAGCTTGCTTCAAGGCAACTGCAAGGCAGGGCCATGGAATGGTGGAATTCAGTCATGCTTGAGACTCCAGGGGAAGAAATTTCATGGGAGCAATTCCAGGCTATGTTTGAAGCAAAGTTTATCTCCACAACTCAGAAATCTACTCTATTCAAAACAGAATGGTCGTTCTGTGCTTGATTATGTTTCTAATTTTGAGGCCTTGTCTAAATATGCTCATTCATACACTGATACACCTTATCAGAAGAACGGGAAGTTTATTATGGTTCTGAATACCTATATTGGAAGGTCTTTGGTGGATCATCTTGATGATTCATTCGAGAAGATTGTGGAAAATGCTATTCGCCATGAGAGCTTGTTTCCTAAGGAAGCAAATGTTAACGTTGCAACCAAAGAGGTTGAGAAACCACAGCAAGGTGGTAATAATAAGAAGAGGAAGCAGCAACTACAGAAAGGAAAGGATGGCCAGAAGAAGCCTAATAGTGAGGTGGTTTTCTTTAACTACCAACAGAAGGGTCATTACTCGAATAAGTGCAAGAATCCTAAAGATGAGAAGAAGTTCTTAAAGTGCGGAAAGCCTGGGCATGAGAAGAAAGATTGTCCAGAATCAACTAAGGGAAAGCAGGTTGTGAAGGCATATGATTTGGAAGCTGTGCCATCTTCTTCAAGAGCTTCTACTGTAGAGGAAAAGGGAAAAGGGTGTCATCATTCAAGGTACTCTTTCAGTTAGTGGTGTTTCAGTTCGTGTGTTGTTCGATACTGGAGCATCGCATTCATTCATTTGTAATGAACATATGTGTCGCTTGGGTTTGGAACCCGAGATTTTTGATAGACCATTGATCGTGACTAATCTAGTTGGCGGTTCGTCCAGTTTGTGCATGATATGTTGTTGTCTAGTGTTGTCGAGTCATGGTTGCTCTTTTGTGTGTGATTGCTTTGTTCTTAACTTCGCTGGGTTTGAGATCATCTTGGGCATGGATTGGCTCAAGAGGCATATGGCAAGGGTGAATTGCGAGAAGCTAGAGGTGAGGGTCGGGGATGTGGAAGGGCAAAAGGTGTTGATTAGAGGTAAGCACGAAAAGGGTGTCTTTGTGAGCTATCTATATTCGCTTGGGATTCCACAGGAAGACTTGTCATCTGTGTTGATCGCTAATGAGTATGAGGATGTCTTTGACGAGGTCAAAGGGTTGCCACCGCATCGTGAGATTGAGTTTAGGATCAATTTAGTCGAGGGTGCTAGACCAATTGTTATGCCTCATAGGCGGATGGAGCCTAAGAAAAAATGAGAGTTGGATGTGCAAGTTTGTGACCTTTTAGGAAAGGGATTCATTCGGAGAAGTATCTTTTCTCCCAAAAGGATTTGAATCTTCGGCAGCAACGATGGTTAGAGTTTCTGGAATCATATGATTTTGGTATCGCCTATACTCCTGATAATGGTAACGCAGTAGCAGATGCGTTGAGTCGAAGGCACGCAAGTTTGGGAGCGATGTTTTCAGAATGGAAGAACCTTGAGTATCTGGCAAGGTTTGATTTCAGGCTAAGGTGCGAGTTGCAACCTGAAATGTTGGCAAGCTTGCCGATAAGACCTACTCTTGTCGAAAGGATTGGAGAGAGCCCAAAGCAAGATATAAAGATTATCGAGTTTATCTAGACATTGGAACCAGAAGATAAAGAGTTTGAGGTCGATCGAGAAGGTTGGCTTCGAAAGCAAGGACGATTAGTTGTTCCTGATATTGATGGATTGAGAGATAAGGTTCTGAGGGAATGTCATCACTCGAAGATGATGATTCATCACGGTGGTAATAATATGTATCAGGACATGAAGCGAGTCTACTACTTGGAGGGGATGAAGCGAGATATTGGAAATTTCATTTCCAAGTGCATGAACTGTCAGTTGGTGGAAGCTGAATAAAAAAAGCCGAGTGGATTATTTCACCCATTAGAAGTTCCTACGTGGAAGTCGGAGCAGATATCGATGGATTTTATCGTACGACTACATAAAACCAGGACAGGAAACGAAGGGATCTAGGTCATCGTAGATCGCTTGACCAAAAATGCACGGTTCATTCCTATCAAGTCAACTAGGAGGGCAACAAAATTGGCTGAACTTTATGTGGAATGGATAGTTAGATTCCGTGGTATCCCAAAGAGTATAGTGAGTGACCGAGATCCATTGTTCATGAGTGGATTTTGGAAGAGTTTGCATGAAGCTTTGGGAACCGGGTTGTGTTTCAGTACGGCTTATCATCTCCAAATTGATGGTCAGACCGAGAGAGTCAATCGAGTTTTGAAAGATCTCCTAAGAGCTTGTGTGTTGGATTTTAGGGGATCATGGGAAGACCATCTGCATCTAGTTGAGTTTTCATATAATAATATCTACAAATCTAGCATCGGGATGATACCATACGAGGCGTTGTATGGGAGGCCGTGCAATTCTCTAGATTGTTGGATAGAAATTGGAGATAAGTTAGTACTTGTGCCATAGATGATTATAGAGACATTGGATTGTATCGAGATCGTTCAGCAATGAATGAAGGTAGCATAAGATCGTCAGAAAAGTTATGTCGATAAATGTCGAAAAGATTTAGAATTCGATGTTGGCGACATGGTTTTCCTGAAGATTTCACCATTAAAACATGTGGTTCGATTTGGAAGTAAAGTAAAGTTGTCTTCTAGGTTCGTTGGACCATTTCCAATGGTCGAGCAAATAGGAAAGCTCGCATATAGATTGGAGTTACTCGAGAAGATGTCGAGTGTGCATAATGTGTTTCATGTGTCGTTTCTGCGAAAGTTCGTGCAAGATTCAAATATAGTTGTATCTCAAGAGCAGTACGAAGACCTAGAGATAGAGACTGCAATTGAGAGACTCATAAGCTGATTCGCTTTGTAGGGAATGACATGAAACAGCTTAGGAGGAAGACGGTTAAGCTAGTCAAGGTACAATAGAGTGAAGATGGCGATGATTGTACATGGGAGACGGAAGAGAACATGAAGGCGACTCATCCAGAACACTACGTCGGTAGGACCCTTTGATATCATATCATCGTTATATCGTTGTATCTTGTTGTTGTTTGGTAGAGTTTCGCGTGCTAGGATTAGGCTATGGATTCACGGCTTGATGGTTGCTAGTTTGGATGATAGAATTGGCTTGTATGATAGGCATGCAGAATTGTTGTGGTTTCTTGTGTTGGCTTGGAATTTCGGGGCGAAATTCTTAAGGGGAGGGGAGAATGTAACAGCCTGCATTTTACGTATCTGAAGATCACAAAATATTTTTATTTTATTCCCTGAGGGTTGGATCATTCTCATGTTTTAAATTGTTGCTTATGAGGATGAAAGACATATCCATAATTTTTACCGGTTTTGTTTGTGACCATTTTGCCCCTGTCAGTCTTGTATAGGCATAACTTTTGACTTAAGTCGAATCAGGTGGTGAGACCTGTGCCATTGGAAAGGAAATGATGATTGCCTATACGTAGAGTGATTACATTAAAGATTGGGCTCAGCGATTTGGGAGGAATCATTGTTCTAAAGTTTTTCAGTTGACTGTTCCGGTTTGGAGGGCCACAATGGGCAGATTTGGGAAGGCCCGTTGGTGGGCTATTGGAAGGGTATAAATAGGGGGTAAAGGATATGGGAAATGGTTTTAGTTTTCCGTTCTCTCGTTCGGTGCCTTGTGCTCCTCCTTCCTCTAACACCTTTCCACCATTCAAAAAATTATAATCCAACGAGGGAAATCATAGATCTACACCACTAGAGGCTAGATCTACATCAATTGAGGAAAGGATTTATCGGATCAAGGTGTTTGGTGCGAAGTGCTTGCTGTCCGGATTCATTTTCCTTTGATTTTTGCTTGTTTGGGAGAATCGGTGAGTGATATGCATCTCTCACATGGATTCAATGAAGTGTATGAGTGTGTGTTCATGTTTTCATCAAATTCAAGTGTTTTTCCATAGATCTATGCATTGCTAACTCCATTTTCACATAAATCACCCTATGATCTGATATAGCAAGTTTATATAGGTAATTTCTATGATATTTCATGTGTTTATGCAAGTTAGATCCGCAATTTAGATCATATGTTCATTTATCATTATTTTTGGTGAATTTGCATAATTTGATGATAATTATCATTTTCATTATGTTAGTGGTTCCATAACATGCTTGTGATTGTATCGGATGTATTGGATGAGTTGGTTTCATCGAATTTGTTGTTTGGCAAAGTTTTGGTCGAAATTGGAGTTGGAATGGAGCTGTACAGAGAACTGATCATTCAAGGAGGAGGAGTGGCTTGGAGAATAAGCCAGGTGAGGACCATTCGGTGTATGTGCTTAGAAGGACCGATCGGTATGTGTACTCGCAAGGACTGATTAGTGTACGTGCTAGGAAGGACCAATCGAGGTGTGCGATCGGCGAGTGGTCCTCAGGTGGAAGTTCCATGTTAACCGATCAGTGGGGGTTCCAGGATGGACCGACTGGTGGGTATGTTCCAGGATGGACCAATCGGTGGGGGTGTTCCAGGAGGGCCGATCGGTGGGTATTCCAGGGCGGCCGATGAGTACTTTATGGTGCTCCAGGTGGGGGCCGACCGATCGGTGTTCTGGGGATGGTTCGGTCGATTAGTGCTTCAAGAAGATGGATCAATCGCACAAGGTTATTTCTAGAAAATTTATTTTTTGGGTACGATTCAGATTTTGAACAAAAAGGTCTGAAAATTATATTATTCGGGAGCAACACCCCAAACCCTAGCCGCAGCTCAGTGATGTAATTGGCTTGATGATGGTGCAACTTCGAAGTAAATTAAATTAGGAAGGATCGAAGTGTTGAAAGGTGTTCGTTGATTGGTATAGAATAGTGAACGAGGAAGATGGCAACTCAAAGGTCGTGAGTTGATGGATAATGGTTGTTCGAGAAGGTTGCTTGAGCTATGAAAAGTCGTCGAGTTGGATAACTAGAGATGAGAAGGCCAAGAGAGTATTGTTGTCATAGGTTCTAGCAAGCTCTAAGCAGGGTACGATAGGGGCTCCTAAAAGACCGGTTGTAGATCGAGTACCCTGGGTATCGTTGAAATTCCTAGTTGTCAAGGTTGGACATACGTACGTATCGTTGAAAGGTGCATGGAGTTTATGCTAGAACTGGGGTTACCATTAGCCCTTGACATATGGCAAGGTTGGTCGTCATACGATTAACGATGGTTTCAAAGTAGGATTGGCAGTGATAGCCAGAGTTAGACATGGATGATTAGTTGTTCTGTTTGCACTGTCTTATGTAGGTCGTCCAAAGTCGAAGGAGATGTCCCTTGGGTGCTTGTATGATATTGGTTTAGGCCTCTGAGGCTTGTGCATGAGGGATGTTGAATTCGACTAGGTTGGTTTACATGAGATACATATAATCTAGATGTTATGAGTGCTCTACCATGATTGAATGTGTTATCTGGTTTCCATGAACGAATGGTTGAATTGCTTAATGTAAAGGCTATCACTGTCTGATGTGGGGAAGACGGGAATTGAGTTCTTCTCTGGTGTTTGGTAGATTAGTTTGTCAATCTATCTATTCTAATATACTTTATTACTGAAGTTTGTTAGCTGTTTTATCGCTCACTAAGACTGTTTTCTGACTCAAGGTTTTATGTTTCCTCTTATTATCTTGTGTTGTTCATCCGGTTGTGGATGGGCAAACCAAGTAGCAGGTTACAGGTTATTTGTGAGGACGATGATGCTGTGCGGAGGCGAGCAGGAGGCTGGCATACCAGTTTATTACTATCTAATATTTCTATATCTGCTGTTGAGTGCTCTATGTGGGTTTAGTGAGGCCTTATGTATAAACTTTGGTATTTGTTAGATAATCTTTCAGGATGTTGTGAAAGTTTGAAAAGTATGCTTCATTACTATTACCTGTTGTATATGTTATATTATATTTTATCCTTGTGTTGTGAGTTCTACGACAGGTTCTGATGTTGTTTACCTACTCTGATGATCGTCCATGGCTGTCGGGCACACTTTTCAGTGCACTATTCCTCCTGTTTAGTGCAGAGGTTATGGGTGGTCGTCACAGAACCTACGCCATGCCAAATCCAGAAATACCGAGTGTGTAGGTGATTTTGGGTGCTCACTCTTTGTCATGCAGCCATTTTTAAGTGATCGAATTCCAGAATTCCCAAATCCATAGTATTTGCCAGGCTTGGTGTGGTCTATGGTTTGTTGGTGATCCGCTCGACACGATCACCTATTTTTCCGTGATCACACTTGACATGAGATTTCACCAAGTAAAAAAATATAATTTAGTATCTGAAGTCTTGAACGACTTTGCTAATCCAATAATGTCGATCTAGGAATCGATGATATTTCCAAAACTTTTCCGAACACTTCGCGACTTCGAACAAATCACTTTGTGTTTTCGACTAACGTACTCGAATCTCGAGCACATCGCCAACCATAAGCTTTACGTGTGACTGCTTTACCAAAAAGAGAGACAACACTAATTTGCTTCAATTTGTTATTTTACTGACAAGCAACTAGTATTAATGAAACTAAGTTAACAACTAATGGTAGAACTAGCTAACCAATTCAAATAAGCACTAAATTGATAATTAAATAGTGACTATAAAGAAAATAAAAAAAAGTTACTACATTGATAATAAAGCATCTACTACAAAGGAAATAAAATAACTGACTACATTTGAGGAAACTTTACCATAAGCATCTGCTTTTTGAGCCATGTCCAATACTCCTTTTGAAAGTCATCCATTCCAGCCAAGTCTTTGTTCATTATTTATTGCTCCTCTTTTTTTTCCATAGCCTGTATCTCTGACAATCAATTCCTGATTTGAATTAGCAACTTCTGCTACTCAATATTAGCAAACTTACTGATTACTTTATTTTTCTTCTGAGCTTGCATAGTTATGTCTTGATGTCTATGTTCGTGCATTTCATGGATGGCATTTACTTTTGCATCCATGACAACATCAACCTTTTTCTTCCTCTTTGCAACTTTGACTCCACTGGTCTATAATCTTCGTTTTGTCTTTGACTGAAGTCATCAACTAGGTTTTTCCCTTAAACTTGAGAATGTCTTCCCAATGACTCTTCAGGACTAAACAAATAATTTAATTTTGAAACTTTATTCTTTACCTTAGTAGAAGTTTGAACATCACGTAGGCTCTTGGAAGTATAAGAATTCCACTTCGGTTGACTTGTAAGCAGCACATAGCAGTACAAGAACTGATAGTAATGTGGCCTTTTTGCTTCATTTTCTCTAGTGAATAGCATCTTGAACTCCTCTTTTGCCATTCATTTCTGGCAACAAAAAATTAAATCAATTCGTAAATAACAATAATTAACTTAGTAACAAATGTATTAAAAGAAAACATTCGAAATGATCCATGCCTTATATTCCACTAGGATTAGCTTTCTTTATTTTATAAACTTGTGATTCGTAAAACGACGTTTGACGATTTATTTTGTCAAATCAACCCTGAATCACTTACAACATTCGTGTGCTTTCAGGATGCTTGTGGTTGAAGGTATTCTTTATTTTTTCAGAACTTATCACCTGATTGATCGTTGCCTATAACTGAATCCTATGAAAACTGACAGTAAATGTTTCATAGATTGTATTCCTGCTCATTTGTCTATGGAAAGCTTGATTGTTTACTCAGAGGAGTACCTTGTTGGCACTCGGTGTTATCTTTGAAAAATGGCTTCCGGACACCATCGGATGTTTAAATTCTCCAAAAGATGAAGACATTTTTTAGTTTTTATCGCTTTGAGAGTAGTAGATGGAAAGGAAGAGAATTTGTGTTATGATTTTGTTTGTGTAAAAGTTGGCAATTTAAGTTGAAAATATAGTGGTTCTAGCAAGAATATAACAGTACTAAAGCTGTTGGGGGAGAATATGACTGTTTTATAGTCGTTCAAAGGCGGTAGATAACCATTGTTATGCCGTTGTATTTGTGAAAAGGGGGAAGTGAAAGAGGGAACTGATTAAATGTGTGCCCTCTATATAAGAACTGATTAAATCAGCGCCCAGTATTTGCACGCTGATTAAATCGGCGCTCATGCCAATTCAGAATTCTGAATTAGCCCCTGAATTTTCCCCTATATTTAGGGGAACTATATTTGTAAGGAAACCTTCATTTCTCAATTCAGAATTCAGATGCGTAATTCAACTATGTTGGAGTTTCTCTAACTTAAACAAATTATTGAATTATTAACCTTCGAATGAATAGTTTAGCCATTCAAAGTGGATACAGACTTGCCTTTATATATGCATCGATAAGGTCCATTTAATCATCAATGAAAGATTTCAACAGTCACTTCTATCAACTATAATGACCAATTTTCCAACACAATTCAAAAGTTGTGTTTGTTGGTTGTAGCATCCATGTTTGCCAAATAGTTCAAATTTCGAACTTCTAAACTTGCAAACAGGTTGAAAAATCCTTTACAATTATATTATGGATTTGGATCCAAACTCGACCCATCTTGGCAGCTTAGACAAACGACGGATACAACGCTTGCATGCACTAAGATGCATGACATCTCTTTTCAATCAAAGATAAAACATTAGGAAACTAAAATGGTTTAACTTTCTTATGAAAGTCCAAACTTAAGTAAACATAATAACTCATTTTCTACAATGTAGGACTAGTGCCGGTTCTTTCTTTCTTCTTCTAAAATAATAAATTAAAACACAGTGTTTTAAAATTATCCAACTATGATGACTGTCCTACACCACCACTTTAAATGGAAAATGGTAGGTTGTACTAATACTAGGTTGATACATGACGATAATCAACGAGGTAAAACAAATAAAACTATTGCATATTTCACAATGCATGGATGAAGTATAATAAAAAATTACACAACATAATGATAGTGAAGCTATCAAGACAGAAATCCCATCGCCACAGATCTCCAGATTATGTACACCAAGTAGAAATTATCTAGTATGTTAGAGCTTCACTGCAATTCTCTCAGAGTTATTAAGTAAACAGAAGAAAACACATATTATAATGTAGCAATACATCCAGCACTACTCGCTTATCCCTAAAACAGATCCAACGTTGCCAATACCTACTATCTAGTCTAATCATCAAACAAATTTGATTAGCATGCAAGAAAACAAGGGAAAACATAAAACCTTGAGGTGCACAACAGTCTTGTGTGAGTGAAATGATAATTATCAGTTACGATGGAAATTATGTATCTGGACAGGTTTAACTCTTATACTTGTCCTTTCACTGCAATCATAGAGTTAGCGCATAATAACCATATAAAATATGTTATTCAACTAAACACACAAAATATGATACAGATCCGAATAGAATAATCTTCTAGCCCACAATCTCGACTCCATTCCCTATCCTCTTTCACAAAATCATATAGGTGATGGACTACCCAAAGAAAGAGTACAAGAATATTCATAGCAACCATAACATCCATCAAACAAAACATAGCCATCACCTTCTATATCCTTAAATACGTTGATAAGTTGTATAAACATGCTTGCTTATGTCAAGACCTAATGGAAAACTCAGGTTCTAGTCAAAATTCCTTGTCCCCGCTAACACATTGCCTCCACTAGCACAAGACCCCACTGTGCATGGTATATGACCGTCACTACCAAACCTAATGGATGTTCCTATAATACTCATACTTTGAGTTTAGCAAGAACACCATCAGCTATCAATGGTTCATTGGAACTTACAGGAAAAAACACTCCTCCGCTCGCTAATTTAGGCCCACCCCTAAACCAGTCCATTATTTTGCGGTCTCATTTCATCTCGAGCTGCATATCACATACCAATGATTGCACTCACCATAGAGCATTCAAATCGAAGAGTCACACCCCACTACAAAATAATTTAATCACTGCCTCTGATACACCATGAAGACTATCTAATTAGATTCCTTGAATCATACTCCCCAATGTTTTGCCCTATCAACCTTGGCTTCTGTAACACCCCACCTCCGCCAATGCCACTCTTGCAAGCACACTAGCTTTGGAGGGGCGTTAAACGAGGTAACATGCAAGCAGATATCACAAGACAGAACATATAAGTAAAAACAGAGTAAATAAAGCAGCGGATAAAACTAGCATTTCAAAACCATAGTCAAGTTACATCAAAGTACATGTTCATTATTTTCCCATAAAACAAAGTCTGGAACATAAACTGGAAACTGAAAAAGAAACATAAAGTAACTATCCCCAAAGTAGCATAAGGCCATAGCATGCTCAAACCATACGTGAGCTATCCAGAAAAGCAGAAAAAGATCCAGCTAAGTAACAGTGTTCCCACCCTGCAAACCTGGGGGGGAAACGGAAGAAAAGAGGCGAAAGAAAACGGGTCAGTCAAAAAGACTGGTAAGTCCTATCTACTATTAGTATAAAAACTAATAAAGTTAACTGAACATGTAAAACAGAGATGAGATGTAGGGTGATAACTGGCATGGTGAAAGGTTAACAAGATAGATCAAGTGTGGCATCGCATATACAAGGTTAAGTTGCACCAGGTGTGTACTAGTATTCCTATCCATGTCAAGTATAAACAAGAAATGATCCCTTGGCCCAAAGCTGGCCCACATCATGAGATGACCTAAATCTAGGTCCAACTACTCGGTCTAGTCGATCGGCTCCCTATCAGCCTAACTCGTCGTGTGTCGGTGTCATACGGTCCAAACATGAAATGTAGTCGACTGTGCTAGGTCCACCCTAGGGTGTATCCGGCCTTAGGGTTTCAACCACTGACATGAAACAAGCACGCACAGTCAAAACCTACTGGTGCCCAAGTCTGTCTTTCATCCACGTACAATGTGCACGACCATGGTCCGTCGGAATCTACTATGGCGCACCTACTTTTGCCATCTTTTTGGTCGCTTACACTCCATCCCAGTAATCGTGCCCCACCCTAGCCTAGTCCCTAGGGTATCCGATACTCCCTAGTGGGTTACTGCTGAGAAGGACCACGTAACTAGGGTATTCTAGTGGGTCAAGTGTGGTTAACCCCTCCAATCAAGTATCAAGTTGGTTAAGTGTACCCAAGGTTCATGACTTAACCGCGTCAACCCATCATGTCTAATTGGTTAAGTATTCAAGTGGTCCATGACTTAACCCTACCATGTGGCATTAATTAGTTTAATGCAGCCAACCTCTCACATTAGACCTTGTTGAGGTTACTAGTTAAGCCGGGCGGGTCCGGGTAGCTTTACACCACAACTTGGTCTAACCTCGGGTTTTTAGTGCAACATGACCAACTACTCACATTGGGTCCTATTGCTTGTAGCCACTAGTTAAGCCGGTCGGTTCCGGGTAGATTTATGCTACAAGCTCAACCCAACCTCGAGTTGGCCACACTCATATTTTCTAAGTGTCATGTCCATCATTATGTTTGCAAGCATAATCACAAGTCAATGTTCATGTCATATTTTAAAATCATGTTTTCATGTCATTAATATTACCCAAACCCAACGCATTCCCATCGCATGTACGTTTCGCATAACATAACATAGATCAAAAGAGGGAACTTGGCAAAAGCATGACAAAAAGGGGCATAAGGTAATAAGGTTGACCACAAGTTAAACATGGTGGCATATAAGGCATAAATAGGTTCATAAGCTTGCATATTACTTCATAGGCCTCAAAGCATGCATAATATCAACTTAAGCAAATAAGTGAAACATGATTATGAATGACATGGGATGATGGCTAGAAGTTCGCATATAACATTATATGCAAGTTATCATGAAGGTTATAAGAGTTCTCATGTTGTATAATGCAACATTTCAACATAAAGCTTATAGCTTTTAGCCCACAAGGTCAAGGTGATAGGTTTACAAACATGCATAGAATATATTCATGCATAACATGATAAGATCATAGGATTACAAACATGCATAGAATATATTCATGCATAACATGATAAGATCAAAGCACATATCATACTTAGGCCCAAACTTAACTTGCAACGTGTCACATTTAACTTCATAGTTAGAATCTAAGAGTAGTATAGGGCTTACAATGAGCGGTTATGCGATCTAGATCAATATATATATAAAGATTGAGACGAAGCCACAAGCAAAATCCGCAAAGAAAATAATAAGCTCCACCTAAACGCCTTGAAACAAGAAGTAATAACTCCAATGACAAAGAAAGAAGGCTCTTTTACTTAAGAAAGATGGCTCTTTTATGAAATAGATTGATTTGAGACACTCATGCTTTCATGAAGAAGATGGAGGCCATGATTGGTGAATATTTGGACAGCATTTAGTTGTAGGAATGATTAATGAGGGTTTAGGCTAGGTCTAGGGGTCTTTTTATAGGTGATTAGGTTAATTTAGACCATAGGATTAACCCTAAATCGAATCTGAGCCATCAACTCCCGTCAGAAACTTCCAGAGCAAGACCTAACCTGTCAAAATGGTGCACCAGAAAAACTGGTCCGACCGGGGGGGTCGACATGGGTGTCGACCCATTGGGGGGGGGTCGACAGGGGTGTCGACCCCTGTGTCGACCCTGCCTGGGGCGGGAAAGTTCCCGCCCTTTCTGCCTTGGTTGCATCTGAATTTGAATTTGAACTGTTTTTGGGCTTGGAATTTTCTGAAAACTTCATTGGGCCATAACTTGGTCATACGGACTCCGTTTTTCGAAAACTCGGACTCTATTTCGCGTATTTTTCCGAGACGAACACAATGGCATAGCCCGTTTACCTTGATTCAGATTTTAGAATTTAATTCTTCCTTGATTTACATTATAACATGTTATTAAAAATACGGGTTGTTACATTCTCCCTTCCTTAAAGGATTTCGTCCCCGAAATCTCCAAGTTAGGAAGAACGTATCCTACCATCCATCATCCATCTACTCAAAACATCATCCACAAGTAACCATTGTCCTTAAAAAGATTCTAAATGCTGTATGAACATATGCAAAAGGTGTGTGTATATGTACTTATCTAATGCAAAAATCAGGCGGTTACCGATTCAGTAAACCTCCTTAATGCAAAGTATGTTAGTGAAATGAGTCCATATGTATGCAAATTCCTAACATAATTTATGATCTCTACATGAGTGCACATAACATTCATTCATATGCAGCATCCACGTGATAGCATAACAAGTTTCATCCATGAATAAGTATAAGCACTCATGCATATGCAACATGAAAGTGTGTGAGCCGATCTTAGTGCCTAATGTGTATCATGCATCCCACTTGCAAACACTTGCAACCACTTGCAACCATCAAGCATAACATGTTTCAAATACATGTTTCATCCAAAGGGTTTCTACTTAAGGTTCTCATGACAAGTTAACGAGATAACAAGATAAGCAGGATAAACATGGATATCAAAAAGGAAGATATGCTACTTAGGAAAGGAGATTGAGAATGTACCCTCAAAAAGGAATGGATAAAGCCCACGCATCTTCTCCTCGGTTTCCCAAGTTGCATCTTCATCGGCTTCACTCCACTGAACTTTCACCAATTTGACTTCTCGATTCCTTAACTTCTTGATCTATGTTCCCAAAATACGAATCGGAGCTCTCCTCAAGGTTGCCTCTTTCTCTACCTCCACGTCTTCAAGGATGCTTGGTTCAACCACCTCAGCGGACTCATGTAAGCACTTTCGGAGATGCGAGACATGAAAGACATTATGCAATCCGGCTAGCTTCTCGGGAAATTCCACCTTATAGGCCATCTTTCCAATTCTCTCTATGATAGGGAAGGGTCCTACGAACCTTGGTGCCAGCTTCCCAATTGCCCCAAAACGTACCACATTGCGCAAAGGAGAAACCTTCACGAAAACCATTTCTCCCACTTCGAATTCCAAATCTGCCCTTCGCTTGTCAGCATAGGATTTCTGTCTATCTTGGGCCGCTTTCATCCGTCTTCTCACCAATTCAACTTTCTCGGATGTGTCCCGTATCATATCGGGCCCAAGTATAAGCCTATCTGTTGTCTCCCACCAACAAGATGGTGACCTACACGGCCTCCTATACAAAGCTTCAAATGGTGCCATCCCTATGCTGGCTTGATAGCTATTATTATAAGCAAACTCTATAAGAGGAAGGTAGTCTTCCCAAGTACCACCAAAGTCAAGAACACAAAGCCTCAAAAGATCTTCTAGCACTCTATTCACCCTTTCGGTTTGGCCATCCGTCTGGGGGTGATAGGCTGTACTCAGATTCAATCGCGTACCCATCGCTTCTTGCAGACTATTCCAGAACTGGCTAGTGAAAATTGGGTCACGATCGCTAACTATGCTAGAAGGAATTCCATGCAACCGCACTATCTCCCGAAGATAAATAGATGCTAGCCATGATGCGGTCCTCTTGCTCTTTACAGGAATGAAATGAGCACTCTTCGTAAGTCTATCAACTATGACCCATATGTTTGTATTCCCTTTCCTTGACCTAGGCAATCCATCCACAAAATCCAAAGAAATACTCTCCCACTTCCGTTGCGGGACCTCCAACGGATGTAATAGCCCACCTGGTTTCTTTGACTCGGCTTTCACTTGTTGGCACACCATGCACTTTGAAACATACTCTGCCACATCTTTCTTCATTCCGGCCCAAAAGAAAATGCGCTTCATATCTCTATACATCTTATCTCCTCCAGGATGTATAGTCATCTTCGAGTGATGTGCTTCTTCGAGAACTTTATGCACCAAGTCTCCTACTTGTGGAACGCATAGCCTTCCATCACGCCTTAGGCAACCTTTATCATCAATAGTATATCTAGCAAGGTGACTAGACGTCTCACCACGAATCAACTTGTCCATGACCTCGACTATCTGTGGATCTTCCTTCTGCGAAGCCCCAACTTGATCAAGAAGTGTGGGTCTAAGCTCAAGGGATGCTAATGAACCCGTCATCGACTCAACAGCCGTCGTGAAATCAAAGGTTGCCAATAATTCTAAGTTCTTCATCTCAATAAACAAGGGACTCAAAGTCTACCTCCTTCTGCTTAGTGCGTCTGCCACAACATTACCCTTGCCAGGGGTATAAGCTATCTCGAAGTCATATGATGCCAAGAATTCCATCCACCTTTGCTGTCTTAAATTCAGATCTTTCTGCGAGAAGAGGTACTTGAGAGACTTGTGATCAGTATACAACTCAAACCTTTCTCCTAGAAGATAGTGGCGCCAGGATTTGAGTGCAAAGACGATCGCCGCCAACTCCAAATCATGAGTGGGATAGTTCTTCTCATGAACTTTAAGTTGCCTACCCCCATAACATATCACTCTTCCCTCTTGCATTAGAACAGCACCTAACCCCGTACCACATGCATCGGTGTACACGGTAAACATCTTACCGCCATCGGGTAATGCCAAAATTGGAGCTGTGGTAAGGGCTCTCTTGAGCCCTTGAAAAGCAAGCTCACACTCCAAATCCCATGCAAAGACTAAGTTCTTCTTTGTCAACTTAGTAAGAGGGGCCGAAATCTTAGCGAAGTCCCTGATGAACTTCCTATAGTAGCCCGCCAGACCGAGAAAGCTTCTTACTTCGGTTGCATTCCTAGGAGTCTTCCAGTCTTGAACCACAACCACTTTCGCGGGATCCACCGCTATGCCTTGCTTAGAAACTATATGTCCAAGAAACCGAACTTCCCTTCTCCAAAAATGACATTTGGAGAACTTGGCTTTCAACTGATGCGCCTTAAGCGTATCCATCACTTCCTTGAGATGTCTGGCATGTTCTTCCTCATCCTTTGAGAAGATCAGAATATCATCCACGAAGACAACCACGAACTTGTTAAGGAACTCCCTGAACACCCTACTCATCAAATCTACGAAGTAGGCGGGTGCATTAGTCAAATCGAATGGCATGACAAGCCATTCAAAGAATCCATCTGGAGTCCTAAACGCAGTCTTATCAATGCTATCCTCAGCCACTCTAAGCTGACGGAATCCGGTGGCTAGATTAAGCTGAGAGAAAACAGAAGCACCAACAAGCTGGTCAAAGAGATCATCAATCCTCGGTAACGGGTGCCTATTCTTCTTTGTCAGCTTGTTCAATTCTCGATAATCAACACATAGACGAAGCGAACCATCCGCCTTAGTAGCGAATACCACAGGAGCACCCCATTCAGAAATGCTTTTCCTAATAAAATTTTTCTCAAGCAGCTCCTTGATTTGCTTACTAAGCTCCCTTCTTTCACGTGGGGCCATGTGCCTAACGGGCAATGATACTAGCTTGGCATTATCGACTAGATAAATGCGGAAATCTATCTCTCATTTAGGGGGTAACCCCTTAACTTCTTCAAAGACATCAGGATAGTCTCGGACCACCCTTACAGATTGCTGATCATCGATGGACGAGTCAAGAGATTCAAGATAACATAACATGACGGGACCTCTAGGGTTACAAGAAATTTCTAGGGTATTACCGAGGCGAGTCATGAGCCTCACCACCCTATGTTCACAATCGAGAATGGCTCCATAACTGGACAACCAATCCATGCCCAAGATCAACCCGTATCCCGTGAACCCGAGAACATAAGCATTACACGTGAATTCTACAGTCAAGACAAAAATCTTCAAATCCACACAAATCATAGATAGATGGGCGGAACCCCCAATTCGATTTGAAACACTGACGGGATCCTCGACTAGACTAGTACTTAGGTGCAAACTTTCAACAATGTCAGAAAAAATAAAACTATGCGATGCGCCAGAATCAAATAAGGTGCGAACAGGATAATCAGAAATATAAACAAGACTTTCTACAGAAATACTACCTTGGTCCTGAACTGGAGCAGCGTTGAGAGCATGCACTTGCCCTCCAGAAGGTCCTGCACGCTGATTCTGCCCTTGCCCTTGTCCTTGCTTCTTGGGGCAATCCTTACTAAAGTGTCCAGTCTCTCCACAATGAAAGCATTCGCCCCACTTCCTCTTCTTCTTTCTGCAATCCTTGGCTATGTGCCCAACAATCCCACAGAAGTTGCATTTTCTTGGGTCCTTTGCCTTGGCCTTGTTGCCCTTGTTGTTCTTGTTGTTTTGATTGCTCTGATTTCCTCCCCACTTGGAGTCTGTCTTCTTGGCTTGAGTCTCATTAGCCTTGACTTCCTTCTTGCCATTCTTATCGTCTCCTTGAAGCAATGCCATGTCTACTAGACCTTCGAAAGTGGCCCCCATGGGTATATGAGATAGGGCCAAACCTTGTAATGGCTCATTCAATCCTCGTGCAAAGCGTAAAGCCTTCTTCTGGGGAGTATTAACCATGTCCAAACCGAATCGAGCAAGCTGGTTAAACTTATTCATATACTCCCTCACTGTCATGTCCCCTTGCTTCAAAGATATAAAATTCTCCAATTGCAGATTCGCCTCAGCTGATGATAGAAACTTAAGCCCAAACCTCGTCCTAAAGTCGGCCCAAGTCTCTATAGGTCTAGTAGCATTGGTGACTTCCCACCAATAAGCAGCCTCTTCTTTTAATAGCCATGCTGCCAATAAAACCTTTCTATGGTCTTCCACATCAAAGATAGCGAAGAGATCCTCAGTTTCTTTCAACCAATTTCGCGCCTCCACAAAAGTCTCCGTCCCAATGAAATTCTTGCCACCCATCGCCTTAAAGTCTTTGCAAATCTTAGCGAAATCTGCTTGTGGATTCTGAGGAGGAGGAGGAGGAGGGACCTCAGTTACGGTGGGGGTGGTTTCTGGGCCCACATTGTTGGCCCTAGCTTCCAAATACCTCCGGAACCATCCGGGAATGGTCACTCCCTCGGGAAGGTTAAGATCGACCATACTGAAAAAGGAAAAGATAGATTTAGAACAAGGAAACGAAGGATAGTGCTAATGGCTTTTGGGGAGTAGCCTTTTAAAATAACTAGATTTTCTTGGAAAATACTTAATTGGTTTTGAAATAGTTTTTCAAAAGGGAATTTTTAAAAACCTTTTGCTCAAATCTTGTAAACCTTATGCTCTTATACCAAATGTAACACCCCACCTCCGCCAATGCCACTCTTGCAAGCACACTAGCTTTGGAGGGGCGTTAAACGAGGTAACATGCATGCAGATATCACAAGACAGAACATATAAGTAAAAACAGAGTAAATAAAGCAGCGGATAAAACTAGCATTTCAAAACCATAGTCAAGTTACATCAAAGTAATTGTTCATTATTTTCCCATAAAACAAAGTTTAGAACATAAACTGGAAACTGAAAAAGAAACATAAAGTAATTATCCCCAAAGTAGCATAAGGCCATAGCATGCTCAAACCATACGTGCGCTATCCAGAAAAGCAGCAAAAGATCCAGCCAAGTAACAGTGTTCCCACCCTGCAAACCTGGGGGGGAAACGGAAGAAAAGAGGCGAAAGAAAACGGGTCAGTCAAAAAGACTGGTAAGTCCTATCTACTATTAGTATAAAAACTAATAAAGTTAACTGAACATGTAAAACAGAGATGAGATGTAGGGTGATAACTGGCATGGTGAAAGGTTAACAAGATAGATCAAGTGTGGCATCGCATATACAAGGTTAAGTTGCACCAGGTGTGTACTAGTATTCCTATCCATGTCAAGTATAAACAAGAAATGATCCCTTGGCCCAAAGCTGGCCCACATCATGAGATGACCTAAATCGAGGTCCAACTACTCGGTCTAGTCGATCGGCTCCCTATCAGCCTAACTCGTCGTGTATCGGTTTCATACGGTCCAAACATGAAATGTAGTCGACTGTGCTAGGTCCACCCTAAGGTGTATCCGGCCCTAGGGTGTCAACCACTGACACGAAACAAGCACGCACAGTCAAAACCTACTGGTGCCCAAGTCTATCTTTCATCCCCGGACAATGTGCACGACCATGGTCCGTCGGAATCTACTATGGCGCACCTACTTTTGCCGTCTTTTTGGTCGCTTACACTCCAGCCCAGTAATCGTGCCCCACCCTAGCCTAGTCCCTAGGGTATCCGATACTCCCTAGTGGGTTACTGCTGAGAAGGACCACGTAACTAGGGTTTTCTAGTGGGTTAAGTGTGGTTAACCCCTCCAATCAAGTATCAAGTTGGTTAAGTTCACCCAAGGTTCATGACTTAACCGCGTCAACCCATAATGTCTAATTGGTTAAGTATTCAAGTGGTCCATGACTTAACCCTACCATGTGGCATTAATTAGTTTAATGCACCCAACCTCTCACATTAGACCTTGTTGTGGTTACTAGTTAAGTCGGGCGGGTCCGGGTAGCTTTACACCACAACTTGGTCTAACCTCGGGTTTCTAGTGCAACATGACCAACTACTCACATTGGGTCCTATTGCTTGTAGCCACTAGTTAAGCCGGTCGGTTCCGGGTAGATTTATGCTACAAGCTCAACCCAACCTCGAGTTGGCCACACTCATATTTTCTAAGTGTCATGTCCATCATTATGTTTACAAACATAATCACAAGTCAATGTTCATGTCATATTTTAAAATCATGTTTTCATGTCATTAATATTACCCAAACCCAACGCATTCCCATCGCATGTACGTTTCGCATAACATAACATAGATCAAAAGAGGGAACTTGGCAAAAGCATGACAAAAAGGGGCATAAGGTAATATGGTTGACCACAAGTTAAACATGGTGGCATATAAGGCATAAATAGGTTCATAAGCTTGCATATTACTTCATAGGCCTCAAGGCATGCATAATATCAACTTAAGCAAATAGGTGAAACATGATTATGAATGACATGGGATAATGGCTAGAAGTTCGCATATAATATATATGCAAGTTATCATGAAGGTTATAAGAGTTCCCATGTTGTATAATGCAACATTTCAACATAAAGCTTATAGCTTTTAGCCCACAAGGTCAAGGTGATAGGTTTACAAACATGCATAGAATATATTCATGCTTAACATGATAAGATCATAGGTTTACAAACATGCATAGAATATATTCATGCATAACATGATAAGATCAAAGCACATATCATACTTAGGCCCAAACTCAACTTGCAACGTGTCACATTTAACTTCATAGTTAGAATCTAAGAGTAGTATAGGGCTTACAATGAGTGGTTATGCGATTTAGATCAATATATATAAAGATTGAGACGAAGCCACAAGAAAAATCCGCAAAGAAAATAATAAGCTCCACCTAAATGCCTTGAAACAAGAAGTAATAACTCCAATGACAAAGAAAGAAGGCTCTTTTACTTAAGAAAGATGGCTCTTTTATGACATAGATTGATTTGAGACACTCATGCTTTCATGAAGAAGATGGAGGCCATGATTGGTGAATATTTGGACAACATTTAGTTGTAGGAATGAATAATGAGGGTTTAGGCTAGGTCTAGGGGTCTTTTTATAGGTGATTAGGTTAATTTAGACAATAAGATTAACCCTAAATCGAATCTGAGCCATCAACTCCCGTCAGAAACTTCCAAAGCAAGACCTAACCTGTCAAAATGGTGCACCAGAAAAACTGGTCCGACCAGGGGGGTCGACCCCTGGGTTAACATGGGTGTCGACCCATTGGGGGGGGTCGACAGGGGTGTCGACCCCTGTGTCGACCATGCCTGGGGCGGGAAAGTTCCCGCCCTTTCTGCCTTGGTTGCATCTGAATTTGAATTTGAACTGTTTTCGGGCTTGGAATTTTCTGAAAACTTCATTGGGCCATAACTTGGTCATACGGACTCCGTTTTTCGAAAACTCGGACTCTATTTCGCTTATTTTTCCGAGACGAACGCAATGGCACAACCCGTTTCCCTTGATTCAAATTTTAGAATATAATTCTGCCTTGATTTACATTATAACATGTTATTAAAAATAAGGGTTGTTACAGCTTCCCTCTGATGTTGTTTTGCTTTGAATCCTCCACCCCTTCGAAGTCACTTTGCTTAAGATGTCCTAACTTTTTGAGGTCATTCCGCTTCAAAGAATAATTCAAAATATTGAAACATTCCATTTTGAAGTTTCAAAGTGCTCCACTTTTAGCTTCGAAATACTTTTTTCGAACAATCTTTTTCTAACCTTAATGTGCACGTAAATGTGAATATTTATATTCAAACATTTATTCTTAATTTAATTAAATTAATAACATAATTGGCTATTTTTACATGTTTTAAACCAAAATTCTCAAATTGTCATGCATTCATCCTCATTTAAGGTGTAAAATGGTCACTTGTGCATGTTTTAATTTGTGATTGCATTTACTTGTTCTTTGTATTTGTCTCTTATAGGAATTTTGGAGCACAAAAAATGCATATACATGAAGATTTGGAGCACAAATGCATGCATACAAAGGAATGAGGAGGAAATAATTCTCATACATGATCATGGAGGACCCCAACTCTCAAATTACCCTCTTTCTCGTAAGCTTCTTATTGAAGACTAATTGAATAAGATAAAAGGTCTCATGCATCCTACATGGCTCATTAGTGGCTAAGAGAGGATTAGAAGCTTCATGAAGGGGCATTTTGGGGAGTTTCCAACAAATGTGATTAGGGTTTTGGGTTAGAAATCATGTATATATACCCCTTTATGTGATGTAAATAGTCTCTTCTCTTTTGATCCCCTTCTTTAGTTTAGTAGAGAGGAGCACAAGCTCTCTTGTATTTCCATGGCTACTTAACCATTTCTTTATGTAACTTCTTTGTTTTAATGCAATTTAATTTCTATGCTCTTTACTTTCATGTTCATAGCTTAGATTTACATTCATGTTCATAGCTTAGATTTACTTTCATGTTCATTTACTTTATGTTCATAGCTTAGATTTACTTTATGTTCTTATTTTAGTTCTCTTGTTCTACTTATTTTTTCTTTCATTTTGCTTTATTTTCTAATGTTGAAACTTACATATGATGATATGATAACACATATGAGTGGCTAATCCCTTGATTTAGGGGTAATGATGCTCTCTAACTTTATGTAAGTTAAACATTTGAATGATCTATGATCTCTAATATGTGCTTCATGTTAGTGAATGTTGATGTAAGTTTATACAAATGGTTTTGATAGTCTATTTTTATTGACAACAAAATAGGCTATGCTTAGTTAATGTAAACACAAATTACATCAATATTCGCTAAGTGATTATTGATTTTGAAATGAAAGTAAGAACAAAAATTGATGGTCTATAGTTTTAGATGATAACCCATAGGCCATACTTAGAATAGTTTTGCTTTAGTTCCATTTTCATGAGAATCATAAGTGGTTTAAATATTGCATTTATATCACTTAATGGAGATCATAAATTGTATTTTTGATAACTTACATAAATGTGAGAGTTGATTTGTCTCTAAATTGTTTTCATTTCATATTTAGCTCTCAATTTAGTTTATAGTTTTCATTAGCTTTTATTAGTTAAAACTTCACTTGAGTTTGGTTTAATTTGATTGAGTAAAATCTAGAATTAATTCTTTCCCTGCGGATCGACTCATATTCGCCACGTATTAATAATTGTATACTGTGCGCTTGACGGTATCATCACGATATTTCATGTTAATGGTTTTCTAATTTAATAGAATATCCATTTAGCGAACAAGTTTTTTGGCGTCGTTCCCGGGGAAAGTATTTTATTTTATTTTTATTCTTCGGATTAATTTTATGTGTTACATTTTGTATTTTGTTTGTTCATTTGTGTTCATATTTGTTTGTGTGTTTGTCTTTGTTTGTGTTTTTTTTTAGTTTGTGTTGATTAAAATGGTGTGTTAGTTTCCCTTTTTTTGTTTGATTTTGCATTGCTCTTGTTTCTTTCCAAAAAAAAGGTGTTGTGTGGTTTTGTGATTATTTTTGTGTTTTATTTTCATTTGTATAGTTTCTTGCTGTTTCATTTTGTTTTCTGTTCTTTAAAAAAAAACTGTGTTTTTTCTGGTATATTTGTTACAGTTATAACAGGGTTTGAGCATTTGAGTGTTATCTTTGTCCGTGTCCCGTTCATCAGTTGTTTACTTGTTTTCATCATTTGTTTTGCCATCATTTAGTGGTTCTGTTTCAGTTTATTTATAAAAAAATTGCACAGCACAATTTGTTTTCAACAAATGTTTCTTCATCATACATCATGCTTTCACATTATATACAATTCTGCTTTGTTCACCTACTTCATCCACTAGCCTCAACTACACAGTCTTCAAGATTTCAAAACCATTACTATCGCCATCATCCTCCACTGTCCCGAACTCAACCTGAACTGCAGACAGCAACACCAGACTCTTCCCTCTCCTCATCAACTTCACAACCCAAACTCTCTACAGACCTCTCCAAAACTTTGAAACAAACCAAGTGAGTTGTCTTCTTTCCACCCATACAGCGACTCGATGACCAAACCACCATTCAACAACCACTTCCCCATCTACACATACACTACTTGTTAGAAATCAAAGAATGAATGAAATTTACTTTAGTCCCACATTGCCAAAAACAAGATAAGATTTGTGTATATATGTCCATTCCTCATTCCCTATATTGGCCCTTAGGGTCAGGTAATTTTGTGCAAGGGGGAGGACCTACATCATGAGAACCAAACACACACGCGAGCGCGCCGCCCCCCCCGTCCCGTTCTGAACCGAACCGGCCCGGGTCGGGTTCGGGTTTGGGCTTGGGCTTGGATGAAATCTTATTTTTGCTATGGAAAAACTTAACCAATTTTGTTGGGTTTTTTGAACTGATGCGACAACAGAATTGGGTGCGACCCAACAGAAGTCGAACGGGTTTACGACCTGCTAATGGATGAAGAGGAACGGGTGCGACCCGTTATAATACAAACAGATGCGACTGTTGGAATATGTTTGAATTCAAACAGACGCGACTGTTTAAATGGTAACTGTTGAGAGATATAAATCAGTGACGAATTCTGGCCAAATTCCAAATTGATTAAACTTCCTCTTCCTCTTTATCTTCCTCTTCCTCTTCCTATACTCGACCTTACAAAGGCCTTGCTTCCAATTCTCAGACTGACAAAATCATCACAACTCGATAAGATCCGTCTGTTTTATCCATGGAGACTCAAAATAAAGTCTTAAGGAAATCGGTACGCCGAGACTCAGACTCTATTTTCTCAGATTTCGAGTTATATTCGTATACATTTTGTTGTGTACATACTGTTTCATAGAGTGCTATTGTTGTTTTCCTAAATCAACTTGTGTGCGAGTTGAAATATAACACTTCACAGTGTTGTTTTTTGTGTGTTTTGTATAACGCGTGCATTCTGTTTTATACTACAAAGTTCAACATCTTAAGACTTTACTGTTTTCATTAAAACAGAGATGGCAGCAGATCAAATATCGATCAAGAAAGTCAACTTGAACAAGCCAGACCTGTTTAAGGGTGAAGGTGACGATTTTTTGATGTGGCAAAGTCAAATGTTCTTTTATCTAACAACCCTCAGTCTACAGAAATATTTAGACGAAGATGAACCAATGCCACCAACACCTGGCAACGCCAAGGAGTCAAATGAAGTTGCTAAACTTAACGCATGGAGGCACTCGGATTTCTTGTGCAGGAATTACATCCTGAATTATCTTGACAAAGTTTTGTACAAGGTTTATCAGCCACTCAAGACTGCGAAACCTCTTTGGAATGCGCTTACAACAAAGTACAAAACACAAAATGTGTGCCTGAAGAAGTTCATAGTGGACAAGTTTATGGAGTACAAAATGGTAGACTCAAAACCTGTAACTACGCAACTACATGAACTTCAAATTATTATCCATGAGATGGAAGCAAAAGGCCATGTTGTTAGTGAATCTTTCCTGGTTGAAGCGATAACTAGGAAGTTGCCACCATCTTGGAAGGACTACCGCAACTACTTGAAGCATAAGAAGAAGGAGATATCCTTACCAGACCTCATTGTGAGACTAAAGATTGAGGCTGATAATCGCGGAGTCACTAAACCAAATAATGAAGAAGCTTTTGTTGCAAAAGGGTCAAAGAAGAAAGGACGCCCTAACAAAAATAAAAAGAGGAAGGCGCCAGAAAACAAACAGCCAAATCAGAAGCCGCCCAAGAAGTTCAATGGGGAATGTTGGGTTTGTGGCAAGACTGGACATCAAGCAAAAGATTGCAGACACAAGAAACAGAAAAGTTCCGAGGCAAATGTGGTGGACAACATGGACATTGACGGGTCTAACTTTTCTATGGTTGTATCAGAATGTAATCTAGTCCAGAATCCTTCTCAGTGGTGGTTTGACACAGGTGCTACACGACACGTGTGTTCTGAAAAATCCATGTTCGCCACTTACAACAGACTCGATCATGAAGAAAAACTACACATGGGTAACTCTGCAGTGTCAATGATTGAGGGTAATGGGAAAGTAATCCTCAAGTTCACATCTGGTAAAACTATTACGCTGAATGATGTGCTTCATGTTCCAAATATCCGCAAGAACTTAATCTCCGGTCATGTTCTCTCGAAGAAAGGCTTCCGAATGGTCTTTGAATCGGATAAAGTTGTTCTGTCCAAGGCTCGAATCTATATAGGGAGAGAATACTTGTGTGATGGCCTGTTTAAGGCTAATGTAGCCGTAATTGGCAATAATAGTGTGTATTGTAATTCTGAAATGAATAAAAAGGAAGTTTCTTATGTTGTTGAGTGTGATGCTTTATTATGGCATGAAAGATTAGGACATGTAAACTTTCGAAAAATGAAAAAACTTGCAAATTTAGAATTAATTCCTAAATTTCAAGTAGATAAGAACTACAAATGTGAGACATGTGTAGAAGCAAAAATGGTCAAAATGTCGTTTCATACAGTTGATAGAAGCACCGAACCACTAGGTTTGGTACATATCGATTTATGTGATTTCAAATCAATACCTACACGAGGTGGAAAAAAAATACTTTATCACATTTATCGATGATTATACACGATATTGCTATGTATATCTTTTGAATAGTAAAGATGAAGCAATAACATCATTTATAAAGTACAAAGCTGAGGTAGAAAATCAGTTAAATAAAAAGATCAAGATATTGATATCTGATCGAGGTGGAGAATTTGAATCACCATTCGAACAATTCTGTGCAGAAAATGGTATAATTCATCAAACAACTGCTCCATACTCACCACAAAAAAATGGTGTTGCGAAAAGGAAAAACAGAACGTTAAAAGATATGATTAATGCCTTGCTACTAACTTCTGGTTTACCAACGAACTTGTGGGGGGAAGCCCTAAATATGTCTAATCACATATTAAATAAAGTTCCTCACAATAAGACAGGATCAATTCCATATGAGTTATGGAAAGGACATAAACCAAGTTTTAAATACCTCAAAGTGTGGGGGTGCTTGGAAAAAGTTCCAGTTCCGCCTCCTAAGAAAGTCAAACTTGGACCAAAAACCATCGATTGTTACTATCTAGGACCAGCCCAAAATAGTAGCGCCTACAGATTTTTGGTATTCAAGTCTGATATAGCTGATATTCATGTAAATACAATCATGGAATCTACAGATGCCTCGTTCTTTGAAGATGTGTTTCCACACAAAAGAAACGAAGGAAATAATGTCCCTAAAAGGACAAAGGAAGAATCAAGCAGACCAGACGAAATTATAACTCCTCATGAGATTGAGGAAATAGAACCCCGAAGAAGTGTAAGGGCTAGAAATTCCAAGACATTTGGTCCGGAGTTTTTAACATATATGTTAGAACACGAAGCTCAAACGTACAAGGAAGCAATGTCATCATCTGAATCTGCATGTTGGAAAGAAGCAATCCAAAGTGAGATTGATTCAATTCTAAGTAATAAAACTTGGGAAATTGTTGATATTCCACCTGGAATAAAACCAATTGGCTGCAAATGGATTTTTAAGACGAAAATAAAAGCAGATGGCTCTATCGACAAATATAAAGCAAGGTTAGTAGCCAAATGATATCGTCAAAAAGAAGGAGTAGACTTCTTTGATACGTATTCACCAGTAACACGAATAACCTCAATAAGAATGCTAATAGCAATTGCATCTATTTATAATCTAGAAATTCATCAAATGGATGTAAAAACAGCATTCTTAAATGGCGATCTTGATGACGAGATCTACATGGAGCAACCAGAAGGTTTCATTTCAAAAGGAAATGAAAACAAAGTATGTAAATTAGTAAAGTCATTATATGGAATAAAACAAGCTCCAAAACAATGGCACGAAAAATTTGATAGTGTCATGATGAGAAATGGTTTTTGTATAAATGAATGCGATAAGTGTGTTTATTATAAACAAGTTGGACAATCATATGTTATGATTTGCCTTTATGTAGACGATATGCTAATCTTTGGTCCGAATACCCAAGTAATAGAGACCATAAAGAAAATGTTAATCAACAATTTTGATATGAATGACTTAGGAGTTGCAGATGTTATTTTGGGAATCAAAATAATAAGAACACCTAATGGAATTGAATTGTCTCAATCACACTATATAGACAAAGTGATTGATAAATTTAAAAATCTTGGAATTAAAGAGGTAAGAACACCTTTTAATCCATCTGAAGTACTGCATAAAAACACTAATGAGAGTGTAATGCAACTGGAATACTCTCGTGTAATCGGATGTCTCATGTATCTCATGAATTGCACAAGACCAGACATAGCTTATGCAGTAAGTCGATTAAGTAGATATACAAGCAATCCAAGTAAGGAACACTGGAAAGCACTAATGAGAGTGCTTGGATATTTAAAAAATACCACAAGTTACTCCTTACACTATAAAAAATATCCTGCACTCTTAGAAGGATATAGTGATGCAAATTGGATTGCTGATTCAGAAGAATTAAAATCAACAAGTGGTTATGTATTCACCCTAGCAGGGGCAGCAATGTCATGGAAATCTACTAAACAGACATACATAGCTCGATCCACTATGGAGTTAGAGTTTATTGCTTTAGACAAAGCATGCGAAGAAGCAGAATGGCTTCGCCACTTTTTAGAAGATATTCCATTTTGGCCTAAACCTGTACCAGCCATATGCATACATTGTGATAACCAAGCAGCGCTAAATAGAGCGCATAACTTTGTATATAATGGGAAGTCACGTCACATTCGTCGACGCCATAACACAGTTAGGCAGTTACTCTCGAATGGAACTATTTCCATTGATTATGTGAGAACAAAAGATAACCTAGCGAATCCATTTACTAAAGGTTTATCAAGAGAGAAAATTAACTGCGCATCGAGGGGAATGGGTTTAAAAGCCTAAAACTAACAAGAGTTACCTTATACTGAAACCTATCCTAGCGACTGGAGATCCCACGGACTAGGATCAATAGGAAAACCAGTTATGATTAACTCAAGACGTAATGCATTTGTTTGGACATTGTCCTATTCCATTCCTATGGTGCACAACATAAATGCATGCCTACAGAAGAATTAGCAGGTTAAAACTATGTTTTTAATGATGACCATATCTTGTAAATAACAAGTGGGGTATATGTAGGATACTCTTAATGGTTGCGATCACCTATGTTAGTGTGAGCTGGGTCGGCTCTATGAGAATATTCAAGGCTTTTATTCTTTATAACACTCGCAGAACCAGAAAGTGTTCAGGACCAAAATGAACACAACCAAGAGATTGGATGCTAAGGGAATCAATGCTTCGTAAAACTTATTGTTTAGACATACAACAAAGGCTGACGGTTCAAGATGAAATAATTCACCGATTAGCCATGTATATCCGATAAGTTTTAACTAGGGAAAGTTCAAAGTGAAATATCTACTTATCCACGATAAAGCATTATTCCATTCGTAGTCTGAGATATTACACTTTGTTTGGGGGAAAAAGTATATTATCATTCATGTGGAGGATTGTTAGAAATCAAAGAATGAATGAAATTTACTTTAGTCCCACATTGCCAAAAACAAGATAAGATTTGTGTATATATGTCCATTCCTCATTCCCTATATTGGCCCTTAGGGTCAGGTAATTTTGTGCGAGGGGGAGGACCTACATCATGAGAACCAAACACACACACGCGCGCGCCCCGCCCGCCCGTCCCGTACCGAACCGAACCGGGCCGGGTCGGGTTCGGGCTTGGGCTTGGATGGAATCTTATTTTTGCTAAAGAAAACTTAACCAATTTTGTTGGGTTTTTTGAACTGATGCGGCAACGAAATTGGGTGCGACCCAACAGAACTCGAACAGGTTTACGACCTGCTAATGGATGAAGAGGAACGGGTGCGACCCGTTATAATACAAACAGATGCGACTGTTGGAATACGTTTGAATTCAAACAGAGGCGACTGTTTAAATGGTAACTATTGAGAGATATAAATCAGTGACGAATTCTGGCCATATTCCAAATATATTAAACTTCCTCTTCCTCTTCCTATACTCGACCTTACAAAGGCCTTGTTGCCAATTCTCAGACTGACAAAATCATCACAACTCGAGCAGATCCGTCTGTTTTATCCTGGGAGACTCAAAATAAAGTCTTAAGGTAATCGGTACGCCGAGACTCAGAATCTATTTTCTCATATTTCAAGTTATATTCGTATACATTTTGTTGTGTACATACTGTTTCATACAATGCTGTTGTTGTTTGCCTAAATCAACTTGTGTGCGAGTTGAAATATAAGACTTCACAGTGTTGTTTTTTGTGCGTTTTGTATAACGCGTGCTGCTGTTGCATTCTGTTTTATACTACAAAGATCAACACTACTGACCAATACTAGCAACTATTCATCATATTTCACTGCAACAAGCCACTTCTTACACCACTCATCTACTCCCAATCATCTTCACTGACCTATACAAGTCAAACAAACCAAATACATCACGTATCCTCAAGAAATATTCCACCGCCAATAACATTCAATAAATCCTTCACCTCCTCAATTCCCCAAATCATCACTCTAAAAACTCCTTCACGCAACCGAGACTTCACGCAAGCAATAACCACAACCGGAACTTTTCAGAAACCCGCGAACTCCCCAAACCTAAATCGCTACTACCCATAAATTAACGTAGCATCGCCTCCCTCAACCAGAACCCAAATCGAACTTCCCTGGTCAATGAATCGCACAATTCACCAGACTTTGCAACCTTAACAAATGCCGAACTCCAACAACCAAATCACTCAACCCTCGGCCTGCTTATTGATTCACAAACTCCTCCTTACCATCCTCAACCAATTCGAGCACGCCCAATTGCTCACCAAACTGAATCGCAAATCATGTCCAGTTTAAATCGCTGAAAAACCAGTCGCTTTCCGCTTTTTAACCCATCGCTGCAAAATAATTTGAAGGATTCGTGTGGTAAGAAAGGAAATTCATGTTTCCAAAATTTGCAGAAAGGAAAATTTGGAAGTTGCGTTCAACTTGGAAAAAGATTTGGAAAGAGTAAATCGGGTTTTAAGGGATTGGTTTTGGGGCCTTTATTAGTTGTTGGGCCTTGGCTCGTGGGCTAGGGGGTTTTTTGTGATTTTTTATTAAAAAAGTTTTTCGCTCTTTAGGTTTTTAAATGTGTTTAAAAAATAAAATCATTTGCCTTGTATATATATCGTTTTCGACTTTCAGGTTGCAGAGTTTAGCGGACAAGAATTGCTTTGCTTAAAAATCAGCGCTCCTTGCTTGCTTGCTTTAAAAAAAATTGCTAATAAATTCAGACGCTCTAGTATTGTTCTCTTCTCCCTTAGTTTTATTTAATTGCATTTTTGTTTTCTTGCATTTGTTTTAAAAAAAAAATCCAAAAAACAAATAAAATTCATTCGTAGTTGCATTGGTAATTCACGTTTAATTTCTGTTTTGCATTCATCTCATTTTATTTTTTATTTTTAAGGACATTATTATACAATGACAAATTGGTTTATTTCCAATGAATTTTTTCTCAGTGTCTAGACTACGGCAGAGTAATAACCATTTATAAATATTACGGTGATTCGTAAATATTATATCGGTTGTTCCTCTGAAGGTACTTAAACCTTTGGCTGCATTACTAGGTGATTCGTGGTGCACCGATAACTCCTGTCCGTTAACTGGCTGAGAAATCTTTTATTGAAATTAATCTAACCGTCATTATATAATTTTAGATAATTTGTAAATATTTAGTTTGCATTCATATAGTTGCATTAGGTTCATGCATACATAAAAAAAATCAAAATCTAAAAAATGAAAACTTTTGTGAATATTTCCTTTTTTCTTAAACAAAAAAGAAAAAAAATCAAAAAAAATCCTTCTTGAAAATGTCCCAATTTCCTTATTCCTACGGATTTTACGATAGTTGTGAAAATCAATATAATCCATATAATTTTACGTCAAATTCATATGGATATTTTAATAACAACTATTGTACAAACAATTTGGATTTTACACCATCAACTTTTCAAAATTTTCAGAATAACTCTGATTTTGCACCACATAATTTTCAAACTAATGATCAACCTTCAACTCTTGAAACACAAATTGAATTTTTACTTGAAAGGAGCACACAACAAAATAAAAGAATAAATGAATGGTGTAATTCATATTTGTGCAACAATTCAAGTCAAAGTTTTCTAAACAATCAAAATTTGAATGCACTTCCAAATTCAAATGATTTTGATTATAGACCTTGCCAAATCAATTTCGAACTCCAAAATGAATTTAAAATTCAAAATGAAAATGTGAATAATTTTTCAAATGATTTTGGCAATGGGAATAATTTCAATTGTGGTGAACCCAAAAACTTTTGCTCTCAACAATTTCAAATTGAAAATTTTCAAGTAAATAATTATAAATTTGATTTTATTGAGCAAATGAATGAAATTCACAATAATCACACAAATTTGTTGTTTGAAAACTACTTGAATTTTCGTGAAAAACAGGATAATCAAAACCGAACGTGTCACGATTCGAACGGTAATCCATCTTTTACCAAACTCGACAATTTTCAAATAACGACTTTCGAAATATAAAATGACGATCTTAACGAAAATGTTGAAAATACAGTAATTGATTTGGATTTTAATTCTTTTGAGAGGGGGAAACAAAATTTAAAATTCGATCTTCCTTTTTCTGAAAATAATGAATTTCAAACAACAACTTTGGTTTTTGAAAATGATACATGCATTGAAGATGTTGACAATTCACCAAAGGAGGACGAATTTGACGAACACGAATTTTTTGGACTTTTCGAAGATGAGTTGAATTCTGAACGAGTAGATTTTAACCACCATTTTGATTTTGAAATCAATAATTCTAAAGAATTTTTCAATGATAATTTTGAAATTCAAATTGGTGAAACTAAACGTGAAATTCAATCAATTATTCAATCTACCCCAAGAATCATCGAAAATAAACCAACTCATTCGATTTTTAATAAAACGGATTTTTTTTTCCAAATTTAAGCTAACTTCGGAAGTTTTTACGATTTAGTATTTCGAGCTTGAGCTGTGTCTCTCATACTTGAAGAGACAAATAAATCGGTTTTTAGAAGACCGTTTCATTTACTTCTTGTCAATATATTTTCTGATATACTGTTAAAAAAAATCTTTTCTCTTGTAAATATAACGTATATTTTCAAAAAAAAAATCTTTTCTTTGCTCCTTCCACTTTGGTTGACTGTGGGGACAAAGTCAAAATCAAGTGTGGGGGAAGTTTCATATTTATTTTGGTTTTTGCATAGATTTTTCTTTTCTTTTATTTTTTCATCCAAAAAAAAATCAAGAAACAAAATTAAAAAAAAGCATTTTAATTTACTTTTAAATGTGCATGATGAAGTAGATATACGGTTTTGGTCGTACGATTAAAATATTTGAAATTTTACTTCTCTTAACGGATAACGAAAGAAAAGTTTGAATTATGAGCAAATTTAGTGTAACCGGTATATAGGGAAATTCATAGGTGATGAGTATGAAGTGTTTTCTAAATTGTAATCCGATTAAATGAATGGTTGATTTAGATTACTTACGATAACATTTTAGATCGTTTAAGTGAAATTGTGCTAAGGTATTCTCGCTAAACTCTCTCTCTTAAAAAAAAGAAGAAAAAAGAAAAGAAAAAAAGAAAAAAAAGAATATATATATCTTTACTAATAATACAAATACTTTGGCTGATGGCGTACCGACCCGGGTTTTCGCGATCCTGAGTAATCGACATAAACTCAATGTCAACTATTCAAGCATCAGAAATACCGGATAGTTAATGAAAGAAGCTAGAGGGTGAGAATAGATAAGATAAAAAATTAGAATAGAAGAAGAAGATCACAACAACAGAATCAGAGTAAAACGAATCTCACAGCGGAACGAATAATATATAATAGATACACTGAAATAAAATCATTATATGTATACAGTAACATTATCAGAGTATAACACTTACAAAACAGCAGAAACAAACAATAGCTATAAAATCCTGAAGCCTCCTGCTCCAAGCTCTCAGTATATCTGTAAAATCCTGACTACTTGAATGTCCGTACAAATTTGGGCTCACAAGAGTTTAGGGGAAACAAAACAAAATAAACTCTGGGTCATTCATAGGACTGGTGTGAGTAAACAATTTAAAACAGTTTGAGAAATTAAACGATTCTCATAAGACCACGCCGTATAATACGAAACGGGTTTTTCCCTTATGAGAATCCCAAGCATTTGATTTAACATCCAAAATCCTTTTGCAAGAAACAATAATCTTTATATCAAAACTCTTTTGATATTATAATAGTGTATATCAACCACAATATAATAATCATCTAGCAGAACGCTTTCATCTCACGTTCCACATACATAATATATAATCAAAAACCGAAGGCGCTTATTGGGTAATGGATTCCAACTGGCAAGGTATGGGACCACCTTCCGACGGTGTATCTCTAGAGAGGAATATACCGAGTTCAACAAGAACATCTTGTAACCCAGGCTAAACATGACCGGTCACTCATTTTGCTTGAGCATACCGAATGTATTATCACCAACGGTTGGGATCATAACCGTTTCCCGAAAGGGACAGCATCGAAATAGATTATAGAAGTAAATGGAATTTCTCTAGATCAGGTGACAATACACCCTAATTGACAGCTAACCACTTAGCCATTCGACCTACCCGATTTTATACCATTTCCGGTTGTAAGGCTAGAGGGCATAACGTAACCTTTACAAACCACATATTCATTCACTTTGAATGTCACATCGTCATACCCGCTAAATCACAAATTTATTTCTCCAAACATATCACGGGTAAACAGCTAAGAGAAGCGAATTCCTCCGCCACCAAACGTAAATATGTTTGAAGAGATCAACTTACGCAATCTATTAAATATAATCCGTCAGACATTCTTCCATACAGGTCGTCCTGGGGTGGACAGACCGAAGGCACTATTCTGTAAATAGGACACCCCTTTCATAACTCCGTCTTCAATTATCTTCATCATATTTGATTCACAACGCTAATGCCATACGAAGTGGTTTTCAGATAATATATCTGATCCCAGTCTCTCCGTATTGACAACGAAAATGGTCAAAATCTTTGATAGTTGGTGATTTAACTATCAAAGGAAAACATGTGTACAAACAACGATTGTATTCCCAAATGGAAATCTTACCGATCAATCATCATTTCATTTCCCAATTTCCCATTTATCATTTCCATATAATCATAAATTCCTTATTTTCTAAAATTAGAAAATATATTGTAACACCCCACACCCGCTATAGTCACTCACTAAGGGAATGCCATAGCATCGGTGGAGTATTTTTAGTGAGTATAGAACAGTAAAATTACAACAAGACAGATATAATGTAATACTTGAAAATTTAAAACATCATCTCATAGCAGCGGAAAGTAAAACATGTTTGGTTACATCATAAAACCATAACAAGAGTCAAGTACAAAATATCCATCCTGAATAAAATAAGTACATAATCCCACTACTCATAACAAATAGCCATAATAGAAAAGATAAGATAAGCTGAGCTCTACATCTACGGTCCAAGCTCCAAGAGATAGATAAAGCAAACTGATCAAAGCCCACTAGCACTAGGCCCAACCTGAGGATCTGAAGGAAAAAGATAAAAACAACGGGGGTCAGACATAAGTCTGAGTGAGTCCTATAACCCTAACAATACAACCATTAAAGTAATTAGGGTATGATATAAACAAGATACGGTACCTCTGGGGATAATGACTACAATAAGTAGCCCACAAAACACAGGATGTACTACGATAATCGAAACGACGTATTTATCCACCCAAGGATAATTACTAGCTTACACCACCCCAGACCTACCCACCCAAGGGTAATTCCTACACTGCACCACACCAGTTCTACCCACCAAGAGTAATTCCTACTTAAAGGTTGATCCCACTTAAAGACTTAGAAAATATAACTAATAGCTTCTGGTACTTCTAGCTGACCACGTAGGTGCCGTCTGCTCCTACCTCCACTAGGTGTACCTAGTTATCTTACCCAGTAGTTTCGTGTACCCCTACATAGGTGCCGTCTGCTCCTATCTTTACTAGGTGTACCCACTACTCCCCATCGATCGGCTCCCTAACGTAGATACCCGTGCTGGTCCCACAGTGGGGTGTATCACTCCCCTAAAGTGGCTACCCATTACTATCAACGGTGCACGGCTTTATATCTACACGATGCAACAACGGCTTATCTACCAGCCCGGGCCCACACACGCATATGAAACCCGTTGGACTTGCGTTGCCACCGCTACCCCGTTTTGGCCTCTTATAATCAAGCCCAATATGCGTGTCCCGTCACTCGACATGGGTCGAGCCCACAAAGATACGTTTGGGATATTGGTTGAAATGGGCCCCCACAAGCTACTGCTTAAGCTTGTCATTTTATCTAGTGCATCCCACTTAACCCCTTTTTATAATCATGCCCCCTTACATGTTAGGGTTTGGTTAAGTCATCCAATTATATTACAATTGCCACTTAAGGCACCCACTAGATTTCCGCATGCCACCCAAGGCACTTACTTGATTCCCCCATGCCACCCAAGGCACTTACTTAACCCTTTAATCATGTTTAGTTACATGTTCCACTCTGGTTAAGTATTCTAATCGTATTTTCTATTGCCACCCAAGGCAACCCACTAGTTTTCTCATGCCACCCAAGGCACCCCCACTAGTTACTACATGCCACCCAAGGCACCCACTTAACCCCTCATGTCCCACTACATGCTAATATGGTTAAGTGTTTCTTAATTAATTAAGACCGTGATCTCCCATAAAGACCTCCCACATTAGACTGGCTGTTATGACCGCCTGGTTAAGCCGGTAGAGTCCGGGCAGTCTTACGTCATAACAGAGTCTAACCTCGTGTCTTTACCTTAATCACGTATTTAATTTATGGCTAAGACCTCTCACATTGGGCTGACATTTGTAGCAACTGGTTAAGCCGGTCGGGTCCGGGCAGTTTTACACTACAAATGAGTCCAACCTCGTGTCTTAGTCGATTAATTACACCTAATTAATCACCCCCATATTAATTATCCCTAATTAATATCAAGTTTTCCATAACATGGGTAGACCTAACTCAATAGGTAAATTCCCATGGGGTAGACCTAACTCAATAGGTAAATTCCCACTTATGGTAATTTATTTTTATGGTATGCTTAATCATACCCAATCATTCACTTATTAACATATTTACCAACCCCATCGTTCCCCACGTAAATCGTTCTCATTTCATGACATAAATAAGTGGAAGATCATCACAAATATCATGGGTTAGCATACAACTTTGTCATGGGTTAAGAGGATGTCAACTTGCATATATGAGCATATATTAACCCAACCACATTTAACCCCAAACTTGCACATTATCATACACATGTCTTACATAACATGTTGAACTTGCATATAAGTATTCTCATAACTTGCATAACACATTAGACATGCATTTAAGCCTATACATAACTTGCATAAGCATTCACATACTTGTATGGGCATTCATATACTTGCATAAGCATTCACCTACTTGCATATGCACATAACTTACATAACATGTTGAGCTTGCATGTAAGCATAACTTGCATAATATGTCGAACTTACATATATGACTTGCATCTTAAAGGAGGGTAAACATGCATAGCATATAAGGGTGCCATCTTGCATATGTATATACCATATTTAAAAGGGTAAACTTGCATGTCATGATTTATGCATAATACCAAACACTTAGCATGCATAAAACCACTTACTTATCATGCATAGAATCAAATACTTATTATGCATAAAATCAAATACTTATTATGCATAAAACCAAATACTTATTATGCATAAAATCAAATACTTATTATGCATAAAATCAAATACTTATTATGCATAAACCCACCACTTAACTTGCATAAGCCCAAACACTTAACATGCATAAAACCCCATACTTAGTATGCATACAATCAAATACTTATCATGCATAAAGTCAAATACTTTAGCATGAATAACATCAAATACTTAACATGCATAACACCAACTACTTAGCATGCATAAAATCACATGCATAACTTGCATATCATGTTACATATAACTTGCATATATTCTTACATATAGTTTGCATAACATGTCACATATGCATAAATGTTTAACATGGTGTTTTGCATCATAAAACATGGCCTTAACTTGCATTTAACATAAAACTTGCAAATCACATATCATACAAACTTGCATAAATACATTTATCCACAAACATAGCCATGTCTTATCACATCCTACCATAATCAATTTAACAATTGATTATTAAAGCCATAGAAACTCACCAAAACCAAGATTAGCAAATTAAATGAAGCAAATCCCAATGATTAAGTAGAAGAAGATGTAGATTAGCTTGCAAACCCTCTTAGGATTTTTAGTGGAGGCTTTCCAATTTTCTAAGTGGTGGCATAATGGCCTTAGATCTATTTTTGGTAAGGATAAGGGGGGTATTAGGGTGTATATATAGATTAGTTAGATGTTTTAGGACCATAGGATATACCCTAGAAGCAATCCTAGCCTTTAAAGCATGTCTTGGGGAAGAAGTCAAGTGTAGGAACCATTTAGGGCCCAAAAAAAACAGCCCAAAACTCATCCCGGGCCTCAAAACATGAGCAGTTTTCGTTTTTGATTTTTCGTGAAACTTTGACGGGCCATAACTTGGTCATACGGACTCCGATTTACGAAAACTCGGACTCTATTTCGCGTATTTTTCCGAGACGAACGCAATGGCACAGCCCGTTTCCCCTGATTCAGAATATTAAATTTAATTCTGCTCTGATTTATGTTATAACAAGTTATTTAACATACGGGGTGTTACATATATGCTATTAACTTTGGAAAACGTTTCCATTTCTGATTCACGCATCAATATCTTCCCACCTCTATCAGTCTCTAACTGTAAACTAGTAAGAGAACAACTTCGCAAACATAAACCCCGAAGGCCGAAACCAACAACAGATCGATACCCAGAAAGCCATTCAACTCAACTAATTTCCAGTCAGTATCTAGTTTCAGTAATTCCATTTAAATTCCTAATTCAAACCCCAAATTCCTTTATAATATTTTATTTGCAAAATATTTACTTTAAACCAATATAATATTACACCTGTGTGCAAAGCACGGGTCTAAACCTTCCTAATGTAAAATTCTCTATTTATAAAACTCTATTCATTTTCCAAATATTTCCCTTTTATAGTTCTATTTACTTTCTAAATCAATATTCCATTTATAATTCTATTTATTTTATAAATATTTCCTTTTATGAAAATTCTATTTATTTTCTAAATAAATATTCATTAATTATATTCCTTTTATAAAAATTCTATTTATTTTATATAAATCCTTTTATACAATTCTATTCATTTTATATAAATCCTTTTATATAATTCTATTTATTTTATATAAATCCTTTTATATAATTCTATTCATTTTATAAATTTCCTTTTTTACATTCTAGTATTTCATATGGTATTTAAAATACCAAACAACATGACCAGTGTCATCATAATCAATCACAGATTATATATCACATCATATATCACAGTATATGAAAATAAACAGTACTATAAATATTGAGGAATCTAGTTGGATCCCTCCAACCTGTTTCCCTGCATCCACAGATGTTTAAACAACATAAATAATATCGATTTCATTTAAATATGAAATACACTGATAGACAGAATCAACATTTGATCAATGATTTATATATATAACTATATTTATATTTTCAGCCAATTAATTCACAGTTCATCCCAACAGTCAACACACATCAATCAATCAACATTTATCAGTTCTAAAAATACGTTATAAAAATATGAACTGGTAGAGTTAGTGAGTTTTACTCACATTAGACGATCATCGTTAAATAACGATAACTGTCGATTGATCCAGATAGTCAATTTATTTCGCTATAAATTGTAATGTGCTCCGATTCACTCCAAACCAGATTCACTGTACAGCCATCATCCATACGAACCCAATGTGACCAACCGTCCATAAAACTGACAACGTACGAACGAGATATTAAAATTATAAGTTAGTACACTTATTTGGATTCAATTAAACATATGTATACTCAAATATTGGGCCTCACCCCTTGTATTCCTCAGCCCATTTAGTAAATATCCCAGCCTGCCAAATACATTCCTTCTTCCTCCACGAGTTCAGAGCTCACGATCCCTTCCAGTAAGCTATTTCAACCCGTTCGATGCCTCATTCCTCCGTGATTCCTCCACCATTTCAAAAATCGTGACCACCGAAGTCCTTCTCTTCGAAATCTCAATCCTCCAAAACTAATTTATCAAAGCTCGTACACACTGCCAAAACGCGACTCCAAACTTCCGTTCGAGCTACCCATACAGGTCCGAACCTTTTCAAGTTCGAATGCCCAGAAAAATTACATACAACCTTCTTTTCAATCGCTCAATTCAAATACAAACTCGATTCTACAAACAAATGATTACAACCCCTACAAATTCGAACCCTAATACACCGTAACATTGCTGAATATATCGTAGCGAACAAAATGTTCAAGACCCCCCCCCCCTAAATTGCAAATAGTTGTGACAAGCATCTCAAGAGAAATCCAAATCTAATGGCACGCATTTTGCCCGACCTTAATCGATCGTAAAATCGACCAAGACCGTTCAAAACCCGAGTACGTTAACTTTGGGAATACAACAACATCAGAACAACAACAACATACTTTTATTATATCATGATAATATAACATCAGAGTACAAAATATCAGAGTACATCGATAAAATACAGCGGAAGATAAATTACAGCATTTTAATACATTGCAGCAGAAACAATAAAATAGATACAGCGGAAGATAACTATGCTTTGGACACAGCTTTAGGCTTCAATCCAACATCCTGCTCGAGATAAGAACCTGTAGACAAACTACTCGACTGCCCGTGTGGAAAAGAGGGCACCCAAGTTTGTAAAGGTGGAAACAAACAACGGGTCAGTCATGGGACTGGTGTGAGAATTCTTAACTAATATAACTAATAGCAATAAGGCAAATCCAAGGACCACGCCACTAACGCGGAACGGGTTTATTCCAATGGAATGCCTTGCATAACTAAAAATAAATCGGAAAACAGCGCAATGATTTTTGGAAAAATGAAACCATCATAAGACCCAAGTCCCATCACATAATGCAACGCAAACCGGAGGATAGGGTTTTACCTTATAATGGTCAAAAATGCTTGATATGATAAAAACGAATTTGATATTATTATTAGTGTATATATGTTTCAAAAACACTTTCAATCATAACGTATCAATCCTAGGAAGCATAGATACCATACTACTATGCCTCCATACTAGCAATACAATTAAAACCGCATGAGGTCGTATTGGAAATTGGGTTTCCATCATGAGTCAAGGCTAGGGAGGAGCTCCTTACCGATTCGAGACACTCTAGCTAATGTCTCAGGATCCCCCGCAGTGAACCCTTGGATAGCTGCAGGGCCGGTCCGCACATACGATTTTGCGGATTGGCAATACCTGAACATACGTTTCTCGGTCCTATAGGACCTATCATCCAAGACGCCTCATTCCATCATCCACATAAGTAAAAATGTCGGGCCGTGTTAAAGCCCAAACACCACTTCTAGCTAGAAAGAAACGTGCTGCTCTCCTTGCGTTCCCTTCTCCCGTTTTAGACTCCGCCGGTATGTGAGGCTCGCGAAGTCACGTTATACACAAAGCTATGCCTAAACAGGCTATGCTTTGATCATCCTACAAGGCCTGCTTTTCAATAAAGCCTTGATCATATGCATCTTAGCATGCCACATCGTCACTCCATATCACACTACCAATCCTTTGCTGAAATATATGAAAGGGTGTTAAGCAAGAGAATAAATTCTCCGCCACCAAACATTCGTACATCCGAAAGAAAATCAATAAATACAATATAAAGGAGTACAATGTCAAACACACATTCCATTTATAAGCGTATGCTCTGGGTCTGAGCGAAAGCCAAATCCGTACAAATCAGCACTACGTCCGGATAACTACCATTTTAGCCCCGTCTTGGGAGCAAATCAATCAAGGGCCTCAACACTAGTTACCCATTCGATGTGAAGATCTTCGGTCTTCAATCGCCGTCTTCAATTCTTCGAACGTCGTATCATTATTTGGAATGAGAGTAAACTCGGACTTTCCAAATAACACTCGCATATATAAATTTGAAAACCATTTCATATCGTTGTTAATAATTTATAACGATCTATCGCTATTTTTACTTTACATACACATCCTAAATATAACAATGTATATTTTACTCTTCCATTTTTTCAATTTACACCAAATGTATATTTGGTTTCATTATTTTTTTAATGAAAATCCATTCCTTAGAAATGTAAATTTCTAATCTTATTATTTACATTGAAAAATGTAAATTTCTATTCCTATTTTATTTACATTGAGAAATGTAAACTTATACTTCAATATATTATTATATTGAAAATGTAACCTTTATTTCATATTCTATTTACATTGGAAAATATAAATTCCTAATCGTTCTTTTGTTTACATCGAAAAATGTCGGTTTCTATATTACACCAATTACATATGAAAATGTAACTTCCTATTTTTCTTTTATTTACATTAAGAAAAATGTAACTTTACTAATTCTTATTACATAAAAAATGTAACTTACCTATTCTCATGGCGGTGTAAATAATGTACATTTTCTATTTAACCATTTATATTTTAATATGGGCCAGACCTCTCACATTAGACCTGCAACTTGTGGATGCGGGATAGGCCGGTCGGTTCCGGGCAGACTTCTCCCACAAGTTGGGCTTAACCTCGTGTCTTGGCCCAATTTGTATTTGCGCACTTGGACCTCTCACATTAGGCCTAACATTTGTGGCTGCTGGATATGCCGGTCGGGTCCGGGCAGACTTCCACCACAAATGTGACCTAACCTCGTTCCCAAGTACAACTTTAATTAATCATATAATTGTTCTACTAAAATATTATTTTAAAATGCTTCTTATTTCAAAATATCTTATTTACATGGAAATCGACCTAATCCCATAAAAATGTAATTTTTATTTAATTCTTATTCACATTAAAATGTAAACTTTTCTTCTTACAAAAAAAATAACATTTCTTCCTTTGATCTAATCTAATTTACATTAAAAAAAATAACTTTTCCTTAATTCTTATTTACTCTAAGAAAGATGTAACCTTTTTATATTTCCTATTTATTTACACTACATGTAATTAAATTTAACTCTTTATTTTTCCCCTACAAAAGAAAATGTACATAAATTTCCTTGCTAAGTTATTCTTATTTTCATAAGAAAGTGTAAATAAAGGTCGTCGCTATAAATACGTTTATTTTATTTTATTTAACTAGAAAATATAAATAAAAGTTCTCGCTATCAATGTGTTCATCCTATTTACATAGAAAATGTAAATAAAGTTTTATCGCTAAATTGTTCATTTTATTTACACAAGAAATGTATAAGTTGGTGTGTTCAGTTTATTACACAAAAGTGTATAATTGGTGTGTTCATTTAATTGCACAAAAACGTATAATTCGTGTGTGTTCATTCAATTACACAAAAATGAACAATTTGGGCGTGTTCATTTTCAATGCAAGCAAAAAGGATAATTTTGTGTGTCGTTCTATTTACACAAAAGTGAATAACTTTGTGTCATTTCTTTTCTAGCAACAATGTAATAATGTCCATTTTATTTCTAGCAAATTGACAGTGTAAACAATGTCTATTTTTCATTAGCCAACTAAGTGACGATGTAAAATATCATTTTTATATTCCAACTAAATAAGGTGAAATAAATGTCATTCTTCTTTTTAACAAACAAAATGATGTCTTTCTATTTAACAAACGAAAATGATATGGAATGTCTTTTCCCATGGAACTGAAATAAATGTTCTCCTTCTAATTCAACTAAATGACGGTGTAAATTGTCAATTTTTTTTTCACTATCAACTAAATGAAGTCTTTTTATTCACTAACCAGAATGATGTCTGTTCTCTCCAAATTGACATAACGCTGAAAATGCGTTCATTTTTACTAAATTTACATAATGCTTAAAATGCGTTCATTTTTACTAAATTTACATAACGCTAAAAATGCGTTCATTTTTACTAAATTTACATAACGCTAAAAATGCGTTCATTTTTACTAAATTTACATTTCTTAACCAAAAATGTCCTTTTATTTCTAATGCCTATTTTTTTGTCATTCTTTTATATTTGACAAAATTAATATTTTTGTCCTTATTTTACATTCGATAAAATGTATAATTTTATCTTTCTTTTTCATTTGACAACACATGGATTTGTGATAACCATAAAAGTGAAATTCTATCATCAACCTAAATTTGACAAATAACTTCATGTTAACGATAAAAGTGAAATTTTATCGTTAATCTAAATTTGACAAGCATGGTGCAATTCTTTACAACTATCTTATTCTAACAAACAAGAGACATACAAATTAATTCAATCATCCATCGCATTCATACAACAACCAGCACCGAATAAATGTATATAGCATTAACATAAATTATATACAAGGTGAACATAAAATTTGCAGTGAAATAAATAAATAAATAACTTTATTTAAAAAAATAGAATTCTCACCTTGTGTTTTAAATCTGAATAAATCAGATCTGAATTTGGTCAAAATTTTATCTGCTCTTTTTCAGATCTAGTTTGTTCCATAGCGTAGTGTTCTCGAATACGATTCCAACGAACTTCGTTTCGTCCATTTCTGATTAGATTTGAAGAAGCTATGGTATTTTAAAACTTTGGTAATTAAGTAAATTATTAATTAAATATAATTTAACACTAATCCTTTCTCCCACCTTTCTGCATGACGTCGTCCTTTGGTTTCCCACTGGAACCCATTCTTCAACGTTGACACCCCCTCTGCGCACCACCAACGAAGCCACCTGTCACTGATCCATCACCTCCATTCGGACCGCCACGACACCAGCTCCCCGCGGACCCCCCCCTTGACCAACTCGCACCCCCCTAGGACCCGCCAACCACCAATAAATGGAGCCACTTCCCGTCCCAAAATCACCCACTTCAGTACACGGTTTTCGATCATCACCTTATGGAATTAAAGAGCACAAAATGTACTTCGATTTGGTTCTTGGGTTTTTGATTTTTGTTTAAAGGATTGGGAGAATTTGTGATTTTGTTTTCAGAGCTTTTTGGCCCTCCAACGAACATGGCAGCGGCTGTTTGTGATAGAAATTAGGGTTGGAGATATTTTCTAGGGATATTTATATTATTTTATTAATTGATTACCCAATTGAGGCCCGATTTGGCCCAAGCTCAGAATTAGGCATGCTTACTGTTTATCTTAATGTTTTGACATCTTCTGAACGCAATGGCGCTAGTGGCAAGGCCCAATTTCGAAGTCTACAGCAGGTTTCCTTTATTTTTAATATAAATCACTTAATTTTTAATTCAACTGTACATGAAAATTCACCGAGGTCACAAATTAACTTCAAAAATTCCCAAAAAATATATTTAGCTATGTTTTGACGCTGTGGACCTAGGAAAATTAATTTCGTTCAATTCAGAGCCTTTTTGAAAAATGACTATTATCAAGTCGATTAAAATTGACCGAAATTGACAAAACTGAAATCTTTTTGCCACGGCTACAATTTAATTCCAAAAATTATGAAAAATTAAATTTAACTATATTTTGACATTCTGAATACAACAAAAGTGGTTTCGTCGAAAATAGAGGTCGTTTGAAAAATGACTATTTTCAAGACGTATATATTTAATATTAAAAATACATTTTTAAACAAATAATCTTCAAAACTCTAAATATATAAGTGCTTACTGTTTTTCAACGCCGAAACGTCATTCTGAACTCAATGGAAGTGGTTTCGAGTCCAAATTCCTTAGTATGCAAAAAGTGGCATTTTTGACCTTTATAAATTTCATAGCGACCCTTCTAAATTTTAATTTGGGCATAACTCTTGATTCCCGCTATGAAATTTCAATTTTTCAGATTATTTAGAAAGATATTTTTAAATAGGTTCTAATATTTTTGGTTTCACTTAAATCCGTTAAATTTTGCATCCTGTACGATCAGTCAAAGTTCAAGTTTGACTTTTCAAATTACCGCGCTATTTCTAACTCTTTTTAAAATTAAAATTAAATTATTCATTCTAACTTTGATTTAAATCAATTCTTAATCATTTTATTTTAAATAAATTATTTTAAATATCAAAACTCATTAAAATTAGTTAAAAATAAATTTTTAAATTTACCCCAAAATTCAGGGTTGTTACACTAAATATATAAATATAGTGATTTTAGGAATTATATATGAATTCCTAGGAATTTATTAACTCACGAATATTTGTTGTTCTTTGTTGTAGGTGACGGCGAAATAATTTTTGACCAGAGAATGATTGAATTTAGGGTTAAGCAATGTTAAGGGGATTTTATAGGAGAATTTAAAAACTTTTATATTGATTTTTTTTATTGAACTGTTGCCTGTATTTATCATTAAAAATCCGTGTGATCACACACGATATCCAAAAATCATGAAAATGGGCATGTAGCTACAGTTCGACATTACGGACCCAATGAAACTGGTTTCGTCAAATTCCGACTCCGCTTGCTCACACAACGGATTTTTAAAGTCAAATTATTGGCTGTATTTCACATTGAAATCCCGTATGGCTGACTCCAAAAATCACGGAAATTGAAATCTAACAATAAATTAATATTCCGAATCCAACAAAATTAGTTTCATCGAAAACGGAGCTCGTTTGCAAAACTGGCTATTTTTAAAGCTATAAATAAAACTAATTAAATATTAATATATTTAATAATAATTAAATTTAATATTAATAAATTAATATTACTGTATATATTCACAACTGAATATTATCCGGCTTCAAAATATACATATCTGGATTTACAACTCCATAATTCGAATCAAGTGTTAAATCGATACCCAGTTTATATAAAAAACACTTTATAATGTAAATAAATCGTTATAAATTGTAACGGAATTCCATAGCGAATTTTCGAAAATTTGATTTGGGCATAACTCAAAATCTACACAACGAAATCTCGATTTTTCTCTTCCATTAGAAAAATATACTTCATTAGCTCCGAACGTTTCTTGTTTCATGGAAATCCGATTTAAAACGGATTCTGTATATTCGTTTAAAGTTCGAATTGCCAAATTACAAATTGCCATGCCATTTTGGGCTCGATTATAATTATAATATAAATTATACGTTCAACTGTCGTTTATATAATATATTCGTTAATGTAATTCAACTCTAAACTGAATTATATATTATAAATGATCCAATTCGCATAATATTATGAATTCCACTCTTTCCGACTATTTCGAAAATTAAATATATTATTCTATTATTTATATTAATTAAATATTCAATATTATTTAATTAAATAACGATTTAAATTTCTAAATCACTTTTTAAATAATTAAATTAATTAATTATTACACCGTAAAAATACGGGACATTACAGATGGTGAAGCTTTTTTGATTTTCCCAAACAACCCATTCACACACTTGCAAAGTAATGAACTACAAAAATGGTTAGCGGGCATGTATGTCATTTGTCTTTCCCATGCCCATGTTCTGATCCCACGATTTTCAACGGTTCAGAGGCATACATGGTCAATACCTTCTCGCCACTTCCCTTTTCTTCTTCACTGAAAAAACCCCATTGACTCAACTGCCTCTCCTCAAATTCCAATTCCCTCTTTGCTATTCAAATTACATTTCATATGCTTTTCGGATCCAAATCTGATACAAATCCAGATGTTTAACGTTGAGTAACGGTAGAAAAGAATGGAGTAAACAAAATCTCAAACTCGATCTTTTGGTAACCTAATTCTAATCTTATTTACTATCTTACTCTTTTCTAATTTTGATTTTGAATTTGTATTTTTTCTGGTGTAGTTAAGTCCGTTTAACTGATTGTAAAAAATTTGATGATCCTCAACCCTTAATTTTCCATTTTGAATTGTAAAGGAAATGAACTACTCGATATTGAAACATCTTATCAATTATGTGAAAGATCTTCAGAAGACTGGACTGCTCAATGAAAGGGAGACTACTCATCTTTATAATGATATTCAAGTCTTTTACCTATTCAGTATATATTTATTTATTTTTACATTTACATTTTAGTTTAAAAGTTAAATTTTTTTTTGACAGACCGATTTAAAAAGGCTTCTGCAAAAACCACCATCAGTTAAATTACCGAAGCATGTGATATATTAAGAACACATCCTTTGCTAGGAGCTTTGCCATCCATGCTATATGACTCACTTGCAAATCAATGGTTCAACCAGCCAATTTCTTCCCCATGTTTTGACATATTGGTGCCATGATTTCCAACTATTTCTGCATATCTCATTTACTAAACTAGGCTTGAAATCAAAGGTTGGAATTAGTTACCCTGCGTATGGAATTAACATAGCTAAATTGCAATATGGAAGTAAAGGTTTTAGGTAAGAATTCTTTCTTTTTTTTTAATTTCAAATACATTTTTTATTATTTCAATGGTAGCTGAAATATAAGAATTTTCTTAAGCATTATTATTTGGTTAGAGTTTCGCGATGCTATTACTCAAAGTTCTCTCGAAGACATGGATAGTAATTAGCCTACCCTTAAGGAGGTAATTTCTTTTAAGTTTCGTTTTGAGTACAGCTTATTTAAGAATCGATAATTCTTCAGTGTTTCGGTTGTGAAGTATAGAGCATGGCGAAACAAAAATTACATTTTGCTACAAAATATGTCCTTAGAGCAAAGCTCAACTATTTTATTCCATTTTAAATTCAGGTTTTAGTTTATTTCCATCTTAAGGTGGGAGCGTTGTTTCAAATACCTGATAATTTGAAACATTTTAGCTGTGTTGAAGAGCGTTTTAGAACTAACACCTTAGCCTATGATTACAGATGCAAAGTATGTATTAAAGACATTGGCATTGTTTGCATATGAAGTATCGGTTGGCATGTCTAATTTGAATTGCTTATGTTTACGATTAAGAATGCATCTGAAATGATTCCTTGACGCCTAATTTGAATTGCTTAAGGTAAAAAAAATTTCCTGACCAAATGCGGATTATGACTACAGATTTAGTTTGTGTTGATAATGACCATTTTACCCTTGGAAACACAAAAAAGTCGCAAAATAATTTCAGATCTTGGTTTTTTAACTTGCGGTATTGGTCTATCATGGTTCCGCTGTGCCATTAAGTAGCTATAATAAGGCAGAGTATGTTATTTGGAATAATATACAAGTGGCACCTAAATTCTATCCCAAACTGTTATCATGTGTAGACTGTATTGCTTATTTCACAAAATCCATATATATTGTATTATCGATCCAGTGTTTCTTTCACAAAATCACTTTATATTGTATTATCCATATTTTTAAATTTATGCGTCCTCATGTCATTGCTTTTAGCAAAATCAGTCCAAGTTTGATATATCAACATATCGTTGCCTATTTTATGTCAACTTAAATTTGTTTCCAGATTTAAGTAAATTTGGGTTATGAATGGACGTTGTTTTAACATTGTTCTTATCTTGATAGTTATATTGTCTTAAACCCACTTAGATTTTTTCATCTAACGGTCGTTGAGTGATCTGGATTATGTTTAGGAAATGTTACTAAGAAACGTGGATCTTAATTTTGGAAATTAACATTTTTTAGACAGTTCTCATCATAACAATATTTTGCATAATTAAATTCATGTCTTTTACCTATTCAGTCTGTATCCATTTATTTTTACATTTACATTCTACTTGAAAAGTTGATTTTTTTTTTTTTTTTTTACAGACCAATTTGAAAAGCCTTATGCGAAAACCACCATTAGTTAAATTACCGAAGCATGTGATATATTAGGAACACATACTTTACTAGGAGTTTTGCCATTCAAGCTATACAACTCACTTGAAAATTCTTTTAAGGGGACCATATAAATATGTGAAACAACCTTATATAAAGAAGGATCCGCGGTGCTTGACTTTTGAGGTAAATAGTATACATGTTAGACTTTTGAGGTAAAAGAATGGGTTCATGTTTTATACACAGAGTAACTTTAGACAGTATACATTAATAATGACCTATGGTAATATTAGTTTCGTACATTATTTCCATGACGCTTGAATTTTAGTAGCGGTTCGTAATTTTATTTTTAGATAGACATAATTTTTTTCATAGAATAGCCGGTTATAGTGACATAATAGTGCGGACTTAACCTTTCCACACATGGTCATCATTAACTGTCAGGTTGCTTATTGAGCACATGCGTTAGACCTGAGGTGTAATGAACTGTTTTTTTTTTCAAATTTGTACGCTCCAAAGAATTTGGATTTGGAACAAACATCATTGTGTTATTGTGCCGTATGATTTGTGCTAAATGATGTTATAGTTTGTTATGTGGTTTTAAACTAAAAAGTTGCTTATAAAGGTGTGACGGTTATAGTGCATTTTTCTTTTCCATTATTGTAAGCTAAACTATGAGTTGATATTTTCCTGTCAAACTTTCATAACTAGTTTGCATAATAAATTATTATATTAGTTTAGTTGTAGTTTCTACGTTATTTGTGGAAAATATAAGCTCATAAGTGAACCCGCTTTGAGATATTGCAGTATTATAAAAATGTTAAATTTTGCCTGTTGTAGAAGTTGTGGGGTAATTTTGTTCAGTCCCAATTTAGGTTGTTGTTTCAAACAGTTTGCAAGATGAAATTTTTTTTGTAACTGTTAATTCAAATAAAATCAGTTTGCTAAAAAAATAAGAAACAAAATGTTATTTTACCTTCTGGACAAAACCATTTTTTGGTGCGTAGGATGCAGCAAAAACAAAAAGAAGAGACAAAATGATGGGCTGCCTCTCTTAGTTCACTACTTAAAATAAAACTTTATTGGTTCTCTTTTGAAAATAATGTTTAAAAGTTATATAGTTTTGTCAAATAATTTATAAGAAAATTTTGTTTATACACCATAAAACGTGCATATTTAACCCTATCAGAATGATTATTTGTAGAATGGAAAAAAGATTATTGCACATATATCTAAATGGTCAATACAATTGGGAAAACCAGCAGTGGGAGTAAGAATAGATTAGTGCTTCATTAAAGCAACAATTGCTATTGCTGCATGATCCTACATTGGTTTCATGGTTTCTCTACATTACAGTTGCTACATGCTGCATAGGTTATGAATTGTAGTTGCATCGATTTAGAATGGATAAATTTTATAATTATATTAAGTATAGCCAAAAGCGGGGAGGAATTCGAATTTAAGTTTTCTACTGCTATAAAAGTTTATGTAGCATCAATTCTCTTTATGTTGCTAGATAATAATGAATTTTTTAATTCCAAATTTTGACATCCTTACTTTTTTGAAAGCAATTTTTACTCTCTCTTATTCAAGAATTGTTGTCTCAATTTTTTGTAATTTTTTATATAGCAACATGTTGATCTAATTGCTGTCTTTATAGCAGAGAGGAAGATTAGTTTTTGCTTGACTTTATTTTGGGAAAAGATTTTATAGACTCATCATGGGATATGCCTACAAACATTTGTGGAGAAAAGAAGCAATCTATAGCTGGAAACATCTTTGGAAGGATGATCAGCCCTATTGAGCTTACTTAGTTTCATGTAGTTTATCACTGAGTCTGTTTAAGGACTGGGGTTTGGATGTTATTCACAACATTTGGGTGTGTAATATTTCAGGTAGAATAGAATTATCATTTGGGATGGGATTTGTTAAAGGGACTCCACATTTGGTTAAGGGAAGGATAATTTTAAGGGGACTCCAGTTTAATATATTTTTGTTAAGGCGGTTCTGATTTATTTTAAAAAGAAAAAGGAAAAAAGACCTAGCTACTCCTGGTTTGTCACTTATGTTAAACACTAACTTACTAAATTCAGTGCAACTAGCAAAGGTGCAAATTACTAAACATCTCGATTACAAAAATTTGATACAACATATTAGATCAAAATTTTTATTTTTGCATTTAAAATTAATTTTACCAAATCCAATACGAAATTATAATTAATTATCAAATCAGATGCCATCTGATTACCCATGAAATTTTCATGTGTCTCCATCACGTTAACTGTATCCATTTTTTATTTTTATGTGCAGCATTAAATTGTAAATATTAATTAAGGTTTATGTTTTATAGTTTATATTAATGAGGATTATAGGAGGTTAATATTGGAATTTTAATTTATATGTTTAAGGGGAGGCTAATTTATTTTGTCCTCCCCATAACAATTATATAATAAATAAAAATTGGTACTCCCCTTAACCAAATGTGGAGTCCCTTTAACAATCCCCTTTGGGATTACATCTTGCATTTTCTGATATGTAATGGGCCATTGAAGGAGCTGCTGCAACAAGTATATGTGCATTTTTATATCAAATAGGCTCCTGTCCTTTTTTACTTTACGTACATGCTTTTGAGATTTTCCAAGTAGGTCCTAATTGGTCCTATGCCTTACCGAATTTGATTGTTATGTTGTATGTAATGTTACCACTATAAGAACCTAATGGCAATTTAGTAACAATGAGGTATTTGTTGAAAATGAGAGCTAGGGCTTTATTTGTTGTATAATATAGTGAACAAAGCAGTTTTATTTAGCTACTTTTAGTTTTAGATGCCTTCCATGCATTGGACCGTTATATATTACCAGTAGTAGTACCAATTATAATACCAGTAGTTGGAACAACTACATTACCAGTTCGACGTGACAGTTATTTTCAGATGATGTATAAATTAATGCATTGAATTGTTATTAGCCTCTAGATGGCAGAAATCTGACACTGTCCAGCAATACATATAATCTACCTGAACTGTGTTTTACTTTACTGAAGTAATCCACCTACTACGAATGCTTTATCCACTTCCAATGAAAGCTCGACAGATAATAACAGCTTTGATCACATTTATCTATATATACGTCCAATCGGACGTGCCTCCGTACTGGTATATAATAATCCAAGGGTATCCAACATTGCTGGTACATCTGGCATTGTTGTGCAAACCCGCCAAGCTCTTTCCGATATCTTGTTGACAAAGTCAGCGTCGGTATACCTTGGTCTCATTATATGAGTTGGACACCTTAGGATTACTGACCCTCATGTAAGTCATAGTGCAGTGTAGAGGTTGTATACCTACGTATTTGTAAATAATAATAATGTAAATATTTTATAATAAAGAGAGAGTTAGCACTTGAAATCCAAGCACACTCTTCACTTATTTGACCTAACTTGCTAACCAAAAGTAAATAAAGATGCCAATGTATGATTGTTGATATCGATTACAAAATTCATTTCATATTTGCACTATGTTACTACCAAAACAACTGGACAAACTGGAGGAGTTTGTAGCGATAACTGACTTTTGTTTGAAGTTTTGATTAGTAACGGACTTAAATTTCATAGTGGCAATCCAAACTTGTGTTAACTCCTTCGTGTAAAATTTGAAAGTAAATTACCCATATGTAAATAATCTTTCATTCATCTTGTACATATTTTCTAATCTTGCATTTTGTAAATATTTTTTGCATTTAACATTTGGATTTTGTGGGTAGTATCCGCTGAAAACCCTCACGAAACAACACTCGTCCCACTGGGAACACCCAGAGGTTTAACGGCTTGTTGCATACGCTCAATGCAATTGTGCTCCCTACGAAAACGGATTTATCTTAGTTTTTTTGTTGTTTTATTATAGGACAAATAAAAAAATAAGTGTAGGGGTATTTGATGTGCACGCAAATGTGCACATTTACATTCAAACATTTATTCTTATTTTAATTAAATAAATAACATAACTGGCTATTTTTACATGTATTAAACCAAAATCCTAAAATTCTCAAATTCTCATGCATTCATCCTCATTTAACGTTTAAAATGGTCACTTGTGCATGTTTTAATTTGTGATTGCATTTACTTGTTCTTTGTATTTGTCTCCTATAGGAATTTTAGAGCACAAGTAATGCATACACATGAAGATTTGGAGCACAAATGCATGCGTACAAAGGAATGAGGAGGAAATAATTCTCATACATGATCATGGAGGACCCCACCTCTCAAATTACCCTCTTTCTCTTAAGATTCTTATTAAAGAATAATTGAATAAGACAAAAGGTCTCATGCATCCTACATGACTCACTAGTGGCTAAGAGAGGATTAGAAGCTTCATGAAGGAGCATTTTGGGGAGTTCCCAACAAATGTTATTAGGGTTTTGGGTTAGAAAACATGTATATAGTCTCTTCTCATTTGATCCCCTTCTTTAGTTTAGTTGAGAGGAGCACAAGCACTCTTGTATTTCCATGGCTACTTAGCCATTTCTTTATGTAACTTCTTTGTTTTAATGCAATTTAATTTCTATGCTCTTTACTTTCAGGTTCATAGCTTAGATTTACTTTCATGTTCATTTACTTTATGTTCATAGCTTAGATTTACTTTATGTTCTTAGTTTAGTTCTCTTCATGTTCTACTTAGTTTTTCTTTCATTTTGCTTTATTTTCTAATGTTGAAACTTACATGTGTTGATAACACATATGAGTGGCTAATCCCTTGATTTAGGGGTAATGATGCTCTCTAACTTTATGTAAGTTCAACGTTTGAATGATTTGTGATCTCTAATATGTGCTTCATGTTAGTGAATGTTGATGTAAGTTTATGCAAATGGTTTTGATAGTCAATGTTTGTTGACAACAAAATAGGCTATGCTTAGTCAATGTAAACACAAATTACGTCAATATTTGCTAAGTGATTATTGATTTTGAAATGAAAGTAAGAACAAAATTTAATGGTCTATAGTTTTAGTTAATAATTCATAGGCCATACTTAGAATAGTTTTTCTTTAGTTCAATTTTCATGAGAATCATAAGTGGTTTAAATATTGCATTTATATCACTTAATGGATATCTAAATTGTATTTTGATAACTTACATAAATGTGAGAGTTGATTTGCCTCTAAATTGTTTTCATTTCATATTTATCTCTCAACTTAGTTTATAGTTTTCATTAGCTTTTATTAGTTAAAACTTCACTTGAATTTGGTTTAATTTGATTGAATAAAATCTAGAATTAATTCTTTCCCTGTGGATCGACTCGTATTCTCCATGTACTAATAATTGTACGCCATATGCTTGTGGTGTTATCACGATATTTCGTACTAACGGTTTTCTAATTTAATAGAATATCCGTTTAGCGAACAAACCTCGAAAATGCCTTGCTTTGAAGACGTATTGCCTCAAAACACCTTGTATCAAGCTTTAAAGAACTTCTCATTTGCTTCAAGTACTTCTAGAGTTTCTTTGCTTCGAGTGATGGTTTAAAATTTCACTACTTTAATCCTCGGCCTAAAGCTAGCTGCTTCGAATTGAAACATAAACCCTAAGTCGTTTTGAGTCGTTACTTCATCCTATTGCTTAGCTTCAAACTAACATGGCTGCTTTGAGCCTATAGTTTTGATCCATTGGTTTGATTCAAAACTATCTTCCTTCTGTTCCGAGTCATAATGCAAATTAGACAACCTATTGTTAGACAATACAACATATTCTATTTGCTTTGATTTGAAGTCTCTACTTTCTCTCAAAATAAATACACTTTTGCATCGATCCTTTGTGTGTATTCGAGAAGTAAACTTCGATGCTACATATTGTTTCAAGCTCCGAACCAAGAAACCTGAACCAATTCAAGTCTATTTTGAACTAATTCGATCACCACAAAGCGCTTCTGATCATCATCTTTTATTATCCTTCAGCTCCTAAAAATATGGACTAACACAAAATATCAAGCATAGAAATAATTCAATCCATACAACAATGGTTCAAACATTACCATCCATTATCACTCAAACATGGATAATCCAATCATAATTATAGATCTATCAATAACCATGACTAATCATTCACAAAGTACATTGGATCTTACGTATTTATCATCATATTCTAAATTCAATTATTATAGGTATAATCTATTAGACCTAGTCAAGTTTAAAAGTGAATTTAACTTAAGGATGACAAAAAACAACAAAATAAAATACGTGATCCAACATGAACTTATGAGAGATCATTAACAGTCGCCAAAATCTTCAAATCTATGAATTTAGGTAAAGATCCAATTCAGAAAGCCAACAAACATTTTTTTGTGGATTAAAAAGAAATTTTGATTTAGGGTTGATGGACGAATAAAAGGACAACTGGAAATGAATCCCCTCAACTCCTATTTATAACCAAAGATGACTAGACGATTGGGCTTGCTCATTCACCTTATTAGCACTGCTCTAAATCTAGCTAACAATTTTAAACTTAAACTATCATTTCTCTTAAACTACTGATCCGTTTTCTCAATATGATCACTTAAGAAACCATTATCCTAACACAATGAGACAAATAAGAGCATCTAATTTCATTCCTACCAAAAATTATAGTTGAAACAAGACTTTTTAAAGGAAAAATGGTCACAAAATTATCAAAAAAATAGGGGATATGTAAAACATCCCAAAGAACCATATCCTAAAAATATTAGAATGATAAGACCACATGTAAATCAAATGGGGTTATTTTACGATCCTCTGATACGTGAAATACAGATCGTTACATTCTCTTCATCTGTAGGAGTTTTTCCTCCGAAATGTCAAACAAATATAACCAAATATAGTATTATGCATGCCAATCGTCCATAAGCAACCATATCATCATCTAATCAAACAAAACAACACACAACAAGAATCAAATTCCTCACCAAGCATGCAGAATTCTAATAGTATAAGATAAAATGATGTAAGTGGATTCAATAAATAGGACATCCGACCTGAAGAGTTTTGGGTATGCCTCCTTTACACTCTCCTCTGTTTTCCATGTACAATCATCATTATTCTCTTTCCATTGCACCTTAACTAAATTTACTATCTCCTTCCTAAGTTGTTTCGTGTTTCTCCCAACAACATGAAATGACTTATAAGTTATTAAGACTTCTTGCCCTACTCTTATATCTTCAAGTTGATCAAACTCTACCATAATACCCGAGTCTTGCACAAATTTCCATAGACAAGAGATATGGAAAAAAAGTGCACACCTCCTTCTTTGTAGGTTGATCTACTTTATAAGCCAGCTTTCCTATTTTCTCGACAATTGAAATATGCTCCAACAAATCTAGGTGTTAATTTTCCTCTCCTTCCAAGTTGAACAACTCTCTTTTGAGGGGAAACCATTACAAATACTAAATCTCCAATTGAGAATGCCAAGTCTTTTCTCCTCTTAATAACATAACTCTTTTGTCGATCATGAGCAGAGTTCATTCATTGTCAACTGACCTCAATCTTTTCTGATGTTTCACAAATTATATTTGGATATAGCATTAATCTTTCACCGACTTCCAACCAATAAGAAGGTTTATTACAGGGTCTTCTATATAAAGCCCCATACGGTGCCATACCAACACTCTATTGGTAATTACTATTATAAGAAAATTCAACCATATGTATGCAATCATCCAAAGATCCATTAAAATCAATGATACAAGCACTAAGAAGGTCTTCCAATATCTAATTAACACTTTTAGTTTACCCGTTGGTCTGAGGATGATAAGTTATACTGGGATTCAATTCTGTATTTTCAAGGCTCTTCCAAAATCCACTGGTATACCGAGAATTTCTATCACTTGTGATGCTTTTGGGAACCCCACGGAATCAAACAATCCATTTTTCATATGACTTAACCAGCTTATACACCGTTCTAGTTGAGTTGACGGGAATGAATCTTGCACTCATGTTTAGCCTTTCCACAACTGCCCATATACTCTCATATCTTGTTCAGATCTTTGGCAAACCATCAATAAAATCCATGGATATTTGTTCACATTTTCATATAGGAACTTACAATAGTTGTAGTAATCCACTAGGTTTTTTTTGTTCGGCATTTACCAATTGACAATTCATACACTTAGAGATAAACTTTTTGATATCCTTTTTCATCTATTATCAGTAGTAATTCCATATTATATTTCGATACATCTTATTACCAACAAGATTTAAAGGGGTGACATTTCCTTAAATATTCACTTCTAAGCTCATTAACATTTGAAACATATAATATCCCATCTTTACAAATCCAACCATTTTAGTCAATCTTATTTTGCTTTATATTCTCTGACTCTACTCTCATTTAAAGCTTTCCCATAACCTCTACGAATTTAGCATCCCACTTTTGGTTAACACCAATCCTTTATTGACAATATGTCTAATAGATAAGCTTGCCAACGTTTCGGATTCTAACTCACTATGTGGCTTGAAATCAAATTCAGACAAATACTCCAGTTTATTCTATTCCAATAGCGTAACTTTTAAACTAACATGCCTTCTACTTAATGCATCTTCAAGTGCATTACCTTTTCCTGGAATATCGGAAATATCAAAATCATATGAAGCCCTAAATTCCAAGCATCTTTGTTGCGGAAGATTAAGAACTTCCTATGAAAAAAGATACTTCACAGAGTTATGGTCTGTGAATAATTCAAACCTTACTCCCAATAGGTAATGTCTGCACATCCTTGGAGCAAATCAAGTAGCCACCAACTCAAGATCATGAGTCGAGTAATTCGTTTCATCCAATTTCAGCTGTCATCTATCATAAGCAAAAAAAATCCCTTCTATATTAATAAGCTCCTAACCCGGCACCACATGCATCCTTATAAACAAACATCTCTTCATTCCCACGAGGAATAACCAACACAGAATTATTTCTAGGGATACGTACATAAGAGAGAACCGTCTTGGTATTTGGGTAACAATTTGTGACGAAGTTGCTAACCTTTCCATCAAAGTAACAAAAACATGCTCACGCTTAGCATTCCATATGAAGGTCTAGTTCTTCGTGGTTAGATTAGTCGACAGTGCTGCAATTTGGAGAAATCCTTGATAAACCATTTGTGGTATCCTACCAAATGAAGAAAACTTCTTACTTTCGAAGTATTCTTAGATTGATTCCGATTCTGGATTGCTGCTATTATAGTACGTTCCAGTACTGACCTTTTACCTGACACCACATGACCAAAGAATATAATGTTTTCTTTCTAGAAGGGACAATTAGATAAATTTGCTTTTAGTCGATGCTTCCTCAAAGCCTCTAACATAATCCTCGAGTGCTTCTTGTGTTCCTCCTAATTCTAGAAATATATAAAGATATCATCCACAGACACAAGCACGAAATTATTCAACTGGTATTTGAATAATGTATTCATAAGATCCACAAATTATGCTGCAACATTAGTCAATTCAAATGGCATTACTAATAAATCATATAACAATCTGACGAAGTTCTAAATGCAATAATTGACACGCTATCCTTAGCTACTCTAAGATGATAAAGTCCGGTGGCTAAATCCATTTGGGAAAACACTTTTTCCCTTGTAATTGATCAAATAAATCATCAGTCCAAGTTAGAGAATACTTATTCTTTCTCGTCACTTATTCAGCTCATAACAGTCAAACACACAATCTCAAATAACCATCTGCCTTTGTTGCTAACATAATCAGTGCATCCTACCAAGATATACTCCTCAAAATGAATCTTTTTCTAAATAGGTCATCCGCTTGCACCTCTAGCTAGCTCTCTCTCTCTCTCTCTGTTCCATAGGCATCGTCCACCTCAGCGACATCATTATAGGTCTGGCTTCCTCGTTAAATCAATCTGAAACTCAATTTACCTATGTGGCGGTAATCGTTTTACCTTCTCGATGTCACTAAGATACCCACTAGCGATAAGCACGAATGACAATTTCCCTTATGGCGCAAGTGAATATAAAATGCTAACCAAATCCCGATCAACTGATAGGTAGTGTATCACAACCATTTACCTTTTCACATTCTTAATCGTTACCACAAGCTTTTTGCAATCCGCTTTAGTCACGTATCTCTTAAGCCAATCCATACTCAAAATGAAACCAAATCCAAAAAAGTTCAGAATAAAACAATCATGCACAAGAGAACAATCATGACTCGATAAAATAAGGTTGCAGTAAATCATGCAAAGATCAGTAGATCTTCTTATGAGGTTAGTCACAATCAAAGGTCAATCTACTATTTCCGGTTATGTTAATCAATGAAGTGTAGTTATTACAGTATGGTTAAGTGGAAATGAAACTATTATTTGTATACAACTGAATTGTTTATGTATGTTTGGCGTTATGATTGCCACTATATCTAGAAAACAGTCTTCTTAGTCTCAGCAATTCGAAGGAAGTGCCAAAGTGAGCTCTAAGTTAACTTCTGCTATTAAACCGACTGGCGATCCAAATGGCTGCAATACCTCCCTGTTCTCACTCTCCTGCATGCTACATAAATTCAGTTTTACTCCATATTCAACACCTGAATTATACGTGAAGATACAATAATGAACAAGAAGATAAGGTTCCTTTGCATACAAAATGCAATTCATGCCTTCTAACTTACTACTAGCACCTTGGCCAGACTCGTATCTTTACCATTTTGGGGGAGAGGAATATCACATGACCATTTATTTTCAAATTCATACATGCTATGATATCTACAAGCTACAAATCATATATTCCCAACGACATCAACAATTGTATGTAATTGAACTAATTAACTACAGTATGTCATTAAGGGTGAATAATGCATATTGATTAAGCTTGAACAAATATTTGCACTTACTAACAACCACGTACCTTTCTAGTTATGTTGCCATTATCATCAACTATCCATCCAGCCTCTTCGCACAGTGCCTTAAGCAGTTCATTTCTTCCTGGATCTTTGGAAGGTCAAAATTACCATATTTGAGCAACCCTTCAAATATTTTAGTGGTGATTCTCCTTCTATGGTTCCCTCGGCTCTGGTTGTTTTTCCTTTCGCACTCAGATGGATATCGAAATGACTCCTTTTCTTTCCCATCTTTAGCTTTTACTTTCCATGGGCCCCTGCTTGTGTTTATGCACCATTGTTGATTTACCATCTCCAATGTTAAAACTAGACAGTTTATATTGATTAATATACAAACAGGACAACTTAGGAGGATGTGTATTCATAAAGAACACGCGGTAGTGAAGATCAAATCATACATTACATGACAGTGTGCATGAGACAAAAACAGATGCTTGTTTTGTAAATAAAAGCTAAGAGCAGAAGTGTGGTATATAATACAAATGTGTATATTGTTAGAACACAATTATCCAAGCTGCCGGAAGTAGGCATAGTACAAGCAGAGCACAGATTTTGCTGCTAGTCATGCGATCACACAATATTCACTTGCCGTTCAGTACAAAATTGCTAGTTTTTGGTTTATAACACTGAATTATCATCATGAAATAAAGAACTTTTCTAAAACAAAACATGCATTATGAGAAAATCATATAAAATTCTGATATGTGGTGATCAAATAAGAACCTTTGTGTGTACGCATGCACAATGCATGTGTGCATTTGTGTGAGGCACTGAAGACATGTTGTCTAAGGATTAAAGGAGAAAGAATTGTGTCATGTCTGCAAGGGAAAAGGAACTGACACAGGTAAAATTTCTCATCATATTTTCATTTTTGATACATTCCAAAAAAGAATAAAAATTGGTTTGCATTCCTGAGATTGAGGAAAATAGAAAGTCTAGTTGAAACAATCGAGGAAGAAGATGAAATAGGAACGAAATAGGCTAGATACTTAGATAGCTCAATTTTAAAAATAAAATAGAAATATATAATTTTTAGAGTTGTGCAACCTCAACATGTTAACAATTTTCTTGTGAAATGATTTATCTTAGGTGAAAAATAACACCAAAGTTACAATTTTAATATGGGGAAATTATCAAAGGATCGCTTATGTCAATAAAAAAAAAATCTAAGGAAACTAGGTATCAATTTTTTTTAAAGCATATGTCATAATTTTTCTAATATGTATTGTCAACATCAATGCCTTGGTGTCTAAATAGTAGAAATGGCTCATGGTCCTACTCTAAAATTCATCAATTTCAAAATAATGAAACACCCTTCAAAGAAATAGATGCAGGCATTCCATATACAGCAATTTCTGTTCCATTTAGAAAGCTAATCCAATCACACATTATTCTTCTAAATACACCAAATAAAAATCCTTCAAATACCGAACAACTAGGGTGCATTCTTAACCAACGCGAACGGGGTATTTGAGCATGACATTTGAGCGGGGTATTTGAGCGTGGTACTGTAGTGAACGGGGAATGTGTTTTTAGCTGCGAACGGAGTATTTAAGCATGGTATCTGAGCGGGGTATTTAATTGTTAAATTATTTGTTTTGATTTAATTAAATACTAATTTCGTAAAACAAAACAACTACATTTCATTACACAAAGAAAATACAAACATAAATATGACAGAAATACAATAACACGATGACATGAACCTCCTACTTGTTGGTATTTATCAGATAAGTTTGGTATTCTTTTTCGTGGCGTTTGTCTGCAAGCCCTCTTATCAACCAGCTTTTCGCTATCTCATCCGAAAGAGCAGTGAACATATCATTTATTTTGGGGTCCAAAACAAATAGTAGTGCGTCTGCAACATCAAACCCACCCGTTGCTCTAAGACATTGCATGCGAGCTACCGTATTTGCATAATTTGTAGAACTTCCTGTTGATTCCATGCTAGTACCCGTATTAGGACTATCAGAATGCGTGCGAGATTTTTTCATCTGTCTCTCATGCATTAGGTCACTGAGCGTAGCCATCTTATCGTCACTTTCAGCACGTCGTCTTCTTAAATTTTGACATGCAGTTGGTTGAGTAGGCGGATTCATTGGATTTTGGGTTGACGGAGGGATTATTGGAGCTTCATAAGTTGATGGATTCATTGAAGTTTGTTGCATTGGAGGATTTGACGGCGAATTCAAATTTGGAATATGATTATTTTGTGTTTCATCCAATGGATTAAAAAACCCATCGAAAGCCCATGTTCTGTCAAACGTGCTTTGTGTTGATGGCGGCATGCCAGTCAGCGACGGTTCTACGGTAGCAGCAGGAGTGTACGACGATTGACCAGTTGCATTCGTCCCACGAAATAATTGTTGCATCATCTCTAAGTTTTCTATTGGACGTTTCTTATATTTCAGGATACCCGTTCCAAATTCCTAAATGTAAGAAATAAATTGTAAGAAACTGTTTATAAATGAATGGTAACAAAATAAATTTACAGACCTTAACACGATCTTCCCACCATTCATCGCTTCCGGAGACCGTTCCTTTATAAGCATCCCAACCCGCGCCGGTCTTGTTCATCAGTGCATCCCATTTCATCCAATCTCGTCGAATACTATCATATTTGTTTCAGATCTTGCTTTCATCGATCGGTTCGATGTCCGGAATGGTTTGTATGGCATCGTTGAACTTTTCTGCAATCACTTTATGAACACCTTTTTTGTTGCTGCCACAAGCACCATATGCATCAACAGAACATTGCAGCATAATCTGAGTTGCAGTAAACGACCAGTGATATGCAGCTTTTCGATTGGCCATACTGAAAAATGAAAAACAATATATATTAGAAATAAATTTAAAAAAACAAGGGAAAAAACTAGGTTGAATAACGGAAAATAATATGAACACCAAACTGAAAAAACTTGATTGCTACTCGAATTCGGTTGAAAATAAATAAAAGAGGATTGGGTTGTTGTAGTGTGGATGAAGAAGTAGGTAAAGGTGATGGTTTTGTAGGGAGAAAATAAGAACGTTGGAAATCAAGCCATTGGCATCCGACGCGTCCGACGCAAACGGCTTGATTTCCAACGTTCGACTGTCGTTCCATTTGAAAGGGGAAAGAGGTGTTCGCGTCCGACGAGTCGGGCGCCAACAATAACCTGAGCGTGCCAATTTAATGCTGCGAACGCACCCCTAGTGTTGTGGATGTGTGTAACTTAAATGATTATTAGTTTACTTTGATGGGTAAAAGGAAAGGGGTGTTAGGGTGTATAAAACAACACTCAAGCTAAAACGCCTTTAAATTGAGAATTCAGGGTATGATTTTTCTGAGTAACCAATATATGGTTCACATCACTTAAAGAAAAAAAAATTAACAGAACTAGAAATAAACCCACTTTAGTTGGTTATTTATAGGCTTTGGATCAAAAATAAAACTCCATCAAACAGGCTCTAAAAGCTAAGAGTATCGTATCAAAACGGTATTTGCTAATGCCAAAAGATGAGTTCCTAATAGGAGTAAGCAACATTCAGTTATAACCAAATTAACCAAACAAATATGTTCATTTTGGTTGGTTCGATTGGGTTATGAAATGAAATCAGTTTGGAATTGACTTGTAAAATAAATAATAAATAGTTGTCTATTTAATCAAATTAACCAAACTTTTATTATATCATCCAAAATGTGGTATTGTAGCACTTCTAATAATTGGTTTAGTAATGAAAAATAAAATTTACGTAAGAAGACAGGTCAATATTTCTTATAAACTGATAGTACCACCACCCTAATAGTTAAATGTTTCATCCTTAGTGTGAGAGATCATAGGTTTGAAACTTGTGTAACATGATTCAAATATATACTTAACATGTAGTACGTTGTAAGCTATATAAGAATGTAGTACTGATATGTATTACAATATATGTATCCAATTTCAAATAAAATTTATGTTTTCTCTTAGCAAAACAATCATTTGAATAATAATATATGATAATTTCACTTATTTACCTTTTAATTTAGTTAAATCGGAACTAATCAAATTAACTAATAATTCTATTTATTTCGGCTGAATTATGACTTTTTTATTCTTCTTTTATTTGGTTTGATTTTAATATTTTTTAACCTCAAAACCAAAACATTCACACTTACGCCCATGACATGGTAGAATGGGGTGCATACAGTAGGGATATCTAAATAATACGTCTGGTATCACCATAGATTTTGTGCACAAAAAAGGAAGAAACATTTCTGGCTCATGCCTATTATGAACACCATATATCTTATTAACCCAAAACTGGACTAACGCTCATATTAACGAAAGCATAAAAACTAACCTAGATAAAAGAAATAGAAAAAAATGACAGAATTTTATAGAAGTTTGGTTCACTTTAATTAATTTTTTTTTACAAGTTATGGGTTACAACTAAACAATCCTAAGATTAAAGATGAAAAAATTTAGAACAAGTTTAGAAGAGGTAAATGAAAAGGTAGATCCAATAGTTTAATGGCGTTCAATCCCCTAGAAAAGTCAAATTTTAGAAGAAGTCGGTAAAAGAAGAAGATCTAGTCACTTCTCTAATTGCAAATTGATAGATATCTATAGAAGAATCGAGTAGCATGGAGTCGAAAGCCCAACAACATGAAAGTTTAGGAATAGGTCGGAACCCAGCCAAGACAAGCAAGTAAACCTAAGTCAAAAGGTTGACCAAAGCTGACTCATTATGGATCGGGGTCTGATCCTTATACTTAGTTGATTTTTAGATTTCTTCTTTTGCAGCATCTTTTCATCTTTCAGTCGAGTCACTTGATCCAATCTCCTATCGTCTTCGGGTTGAACTGAGCATCCATCTTAACTCTTCTCATTCATCCAAGCATAAAATAAATCATTGGACCATTACTCAATCCATCCTTACACCATCTCTTGAGTATGAAGTATTAGAGTAGAATGATCATTGCATGAATTCGGAGGTCGCCAGATGAGTCATGAAGACACACGATCAACCCATCCAATAACTTGGGGGTTGACTCTTTATCTTAGCTCAAATAAAGCGCTACATTTTCGAGTTGTTCCTTAGCCTTTTCTTAGCAATCATGTCAGTTTTCAATTCAATTCGGATCCATTTGAGTTCCTTAAGTCTAACTAAAGTTATTTTGGTCAAAAAACGGGTCAATGCTTACCTCTCAAAGTATGTCTTTTGAAAATGTAAGATATGTTTTGCTCAAGAACAAGTTCTATCAATCCAAATCCAAGTTTGATAATTAAACACTTCAATTATTTCCAATCTAAGTCTCTATCCAATCCAATTAATGTCCAAACCAAAAACAAGCTCTCTGACCAGTTTCAATCGAAATCAAGCTATCCAGCTGATCTAATCAAGATCAAGCTTTCTAACTTCACTAATCAAGCTCTCTAACTTTCCAAGTTCGAGTGCACACTTTCTGAAAATTCCACCTTTTGAATTTGGGATATCCTGTGTTTGTCTAGGATTATCATTCCTTATATAGTTTCAAAAAGTTCAAACCCTTTTATATACTCCACATCTGCTCCAAGGCATGGTCTCATCGGGTCCTCCATCATTTAATTTGAGTTTTGATCTCTTCAAACCGTTCTACATCCACTTCGGGGTTCGACCCTAGGAGGTCACATGCTGAGTCCAATTTGATTGCTTTCAGACAAGAGAACTTGCTCTTCGGTAAGAATGACTCGACGATGAACATATTCGTCCACTCAGTCTTCGACAAGGGAACCTATTCTTAACCTCTTCGGGTTCTTGCCGAATGAAATCAAGTTACTCTCCAATGAGAGGATCCACTAATGGTCAGCCAATCCAATTGCTCTCTAGCGAAGTGACTTATATTTTGCACTCCGACCCCATATCTCTAAGCAGTAGCTTTATAACAACCAAAGAAGCCCATCATTTCACTCTTTGATGGTCGTGATTTCCTTTTAGTATTCTGGTTCTATCTCTTTGGATGGTGGCACTAAGGCAATCCATATCCATACAAGCTAAACCGCTCACTCTCCGGTGAGGAGACTAACACCTAGCACTTTGATCTCATCTCTTCGAATGGAAACTTTATTGCACTCCAAAATCAATCATCGCTCTCGGTAGAAATTTTCAATTTTAAATGTCCAGATCAAAGCAAGTAGAAAATCCTAGATTGGTATCCTGGACACACAACATAAAGCATGTCCAGGGTCCAATCCGGATCTCGTACACGGGGAGTGATACTAGATCCCTGGTTGCTTCTAACTGCAGATGGTGGTTTGCTTAGTTCGCACCATTGCAGTTAGGTTTCTGACGTATTACTATAGCTAATTTTTCCGAACCAGCACCTCAACCAGGTCACGCAGATGCATCCAATCATTGGCGTTGCGTCCATCAACCTCATGAAACAAGCAATATTTCTTAGACTTTTCACTCGGTAAATGGGGCTCTCATTCAGTTGGTTGTTGGTAGAGGGATAAACAACATCCTGCCCCCATCATGTGGGGAATTCCTAGCACATATTTTGTTACACAATCCTTCGATCGTTATCTATTCACAGTCTGGCCATCTCTGCATCATATTGTCATCAATTTCTTTGAGGTACTCTGGTACGTATTCTTCTTCCTATGGCACTCTATAGCATTCAGATCTACGTTCCTACCTCAAGTAATGTGTTCATGAAGTTTCTATGGTCAGTCCAACGTTTCCTCAAGTGTAGTTTCTCTATACGCGGAGGCATTACTCCAATTTGTTCTAATTCAACTCCAAAAGTGCTTGCGCTGTTTTCGAGGGTTTAGTTCGGAATTACTGTAGATTTGGCCATTGTTTGCCACTTCATCCCATGGAAAAAGCTATCCATCGTTTCCTGTTGTCTATCCATGATTTCATCATGGATCAGCTTCATTATTATATCCCATCACTTATGACATACCTAGACTTATTAGAATTTCAGGACACTTCCTCTATGTCCTCATGTTTAGATGGATTTCCTCCAACTTTAGGTGTGGTTTTAGGCCTTCTCATCCTCTTCAAATCTCAAATCCAATCATTTTTCAGTCGAAGTATCTCAGTGTCAAAGTGTTAGTCTGAAAATCGAACAAACATCCAAATCTCTATGAAGGCACTAAATCAGACATGGAAAAAAGCAAAAGGAGCAAAAAATAGTAAAAAAGATGCAAAATTTTATAGTGGTTCGTTTTATTCCAGCCTACGTTTACTTTAAGCAGTTTTTGTTATGAGTTACTAATTGGATCATTTCGGATTACAATTAGTTTATCCTAGAATTTAGGTTACAATAATTTAGAAAAAGTTCCAAAGGAAAAAGAAGTGAGTAGGAGAATTCAGTAGAACAACTTTCGATCTCCTGAAAAGTCAAATATTAGAAGGAGAAGTCAGCAGCAGAGAAAGAAGATCCAGCTAGGGGTGTCAAATGGGTCATTTAGGGTCGTATAAGGGTCAAGTAAATTTTGACCCTATCCTTTTGCAACCCTTTTATTTTGATCCTTTTACCATAACGTTTTACCTGACCCAACCCACATATTATGTGGGTTACCCATTTAACCCACATATTAAAAAATATTACCTTAAAATAACGATTTTTAAAACTAAACATGCCAAAATTACGAAAATACCCTTTATTTTGAAAAAAATTCATAAAATCCAGAAAATTATGAAATGAAAAGCAATAAAAGAATTATTCAAAAATAATGATTTTTAAAGCTAAAAGGACCAAAATTACAAAAATACCCTTCATATTGGAAAAATGAAAAAAAATTTCAAAAAATCCAGAAAATTATGAAATGAAAAGCAATAAAAGAATTATTTGAAAATAATGATTTTTAAAGCTAAAAGGACCAAAATTACGAAAATGCCCTTCATATTTGAAAAAATGAAAAAAATGAAAAAATTTCAGAAAATCCAGAAAATTACGGAATGAAAAGTAAAAAATGAATTATTTTAAAATAACGATTTTTAAAGCTAAAAATGGTAAAATTATGAAAATGCCCTTCATATTTGAAAAAGTGAAAAAAAATGAACAAATTTCAGAAAATCCAGAAAATTACGGAATGAAAAGTAAAAAAACAATTATTTAAAAATAAGAATTTTTAAAGCAAAAATGCTAAAATTACGAAAATACCCTTTATTTTGGAAAAAGTAGAAAAAAGTGAAAAAAATTCAGAAAATTACGAAATGAAAAGTATAAAAAATTATTATTTTTTCATAATTTTCTGGATTTTTCCAAATTTATTATTGATTTCACTTTTTTCAACATGAAGGGCATTTTCGTAATTTTGACATATTTAGTTTTATCGTAATTTTCGAATAATTCTTGTTTTACTTTTCATTTCGTAATTTTTTTGGATTTTTTAATTTTTTTTTCACTTTTTCAACGTTAAGGGGATTTTCGTAATTTTGACCTTATTTTACTTTAATAAATATTATTTTCGAATAATTCTTTTATTACTTTTCATTTCATAATTTTCTGGATTTTTTCATTTTTTTTCATTTTTCCAATATGAAGGGTATTTTCGTAATTTTTACATTTTTAGCTTTAGAAATCGTAATTTTTGAATAATTCTTTTTTTACCTTTCATTTCGTAATTTTTTGGATTATTTGGAATTTTTTTATTTTTTCGCTTTTTTCAAAATGAAGGGTATTTTTGTAATTTTGCCCTTTTTAACTTTAGAAATAATTATTTTCGAATAATTCTTTTATTACTTTTCATTTCCAAATTTTCTGAATTTTTTGAAAATTTTTCATTATTTTTTCATTTTTCCAATATGAAGGGTATTTTCGTAATTTTTACATTTTTAGCTTTAGAAATCGTAATTTTCGAACAATTCTTTTTTTACTTTTCATTTCGTAATTTTCTGGATTTTTTGAAATTTTTTTCCATTTTTCCAATATAAAGGGTATTTTCGTAATTTTTTCAGTATTAGCTTTAGAAATCGTAATTTTTGGATAATTCTTTTTTTTACTTTTAATTTCTTAATTTTCTGGATTTTTTGAAATTTTTTAATTTTTTTCACTTTTTTCAAAATGGAGGGTATTTTGGTCCTTTTAGCTTTAAAAATTATTATTTTCGAATATCTCATTTTTTTTAATTCTCATTTCATAATTTTCTGGATTTTTTGAATTTTTTTATTTTTCTCACTTTTTCCAAAATAAAGGGTATTTTGTAATTTTGACTTTTTTACATTTAAAAATCGTTATTTTAAAGTATTACTTTTTTACTATTTGGGTAAGTGGGTTACCCATTTGTAACCCTTATGAAAAATGGTCAACCCTTTTATGATTCATTTAATAAAAAATTATAAAAGGGTTAACCCGATAGGGTTATAATTAGGGTAAAATGGGTTGGGTAAAAGGGTGGGTCATATTTTGACAGGTCTAGATCCAGCCCCCTCTCTAGTTGTAGGTATGCAAGTAATTTATTAGAGAATTTGATAGCATAAGGACGAAGGCCCAACAGCACGGAGGTCCAAAAGATAGGTTGGAACCCAGCCAAGGCAAGCAAGCCGACCCGAGTCAAAAAAGTAACCTGAGTCGACTCATCATAGGTCGGGTCCAACTCATGCACTTAGTTGATGTTTGAAAATTTTCATTTGTAGCATCTTTTCATTCTCCAGTTGAGTCGGTTGATTCAATCTCCATTCGTCTCTGATTTGAATTGAGCATCCATTTTCTTAACTTTTCTCATTCATTCAATTCGTAGAATAGATCATCGAACCCTTATCCAATCCTTATTCCATCTCTTAAGTATGAATTACTGAAGTAGTGTCATCTGTGAAATCGGAGAATTCACCAAATGAGTCATAGAGATTTAAGGTTGACCCATCTAATGACTCAAGGCTGACTCTTCATCTTATAGCTCCAAATGGACATTGGAGTGCAACTTTTTCCTCAGCACTTTTTAAATGCTCTTGTCAAGTTTTAAGTCAATCCAATTTGGTTTAAATTCTTTAAGTCCAATTGAAGCTGCTGTCAAGTTGCATGCATAAACGTCTCCCAGTTTCTTGTCAAGTTTTAAAATCATTAATCGGATCAATAAGTTTCTTCTGCAACAACAATGAAACAGCTGACATAATGCTCTATTTGAGTCACAAGATTTCAGGGTTAATGATACAAAAGCATATTCATCAAGAATTTGGAAGGATTCGCTTCATTCAATCACAATGGAACCAAGCATCGATGATTATTTAGTGGTTGACCGAGATAATTCAATGTTAAAAATGTTTGTAACATTCATGGTATTCGTATAACATGCCAAGTAAGAAAAGAACATATCATTCTCCTTTCATGCCTGAGTTAGATTTCTCTTCCCATTGTGAACTATAGCAACCCTTGCCCTCTGAATTCATGAATTCTTCGCATATGGCTCTCTGAATTCCGATTCTTATACCTTTTGCATTAAGAAGGATATTAAAGTGACTCCTTTTCTTCTCCGTCTTTTCTGTTTCTCCCCAATTTTCACAGCTCCTTGCTCTTTTGTAATGCACCCTTGTTCACCTACCATCTCCTATGTCTACGCTCAACTGCATGAGTTACCTAATATGAAATGCAACACTGATGGGGATGTATATTCATTTAGAAAATTCATTTAAGCTCAAATCACATATTACCTGACAATGTGTATGGTACAGAAACAGATGCCCATTTGTAGAATCTGGTGTATAAAAAGAACATGTTCTCCAGTTAATCATTTAATTTCTGAAGCACATGTAGTACAAGTAAAGCACGTAATTTGTTGTTACAGACATTTGACGCAATCAGTTCAGATTTCAGATTTCACACATTTCACACATTTCAGTTTATATCATTGAATTATCGTGAACCCAATAGCGTCTACAAAAATACATGCATAGATAGAAAATCATCAAAATTATTGACATGTCTTCATCAATTGAGAATTAAGGTGTAACTTTATTTTCCATGATGTTCTAAGGCTAAGTTGTCAAAGGGTTAAAGGAGGTAGTACTCTGTCATGTATGGCTGGGGAAAGGAAATCATATTTTGTAGAAGTAATTCAGTTTCCACCAAATTATCAATTACAGACCTTGCACATTAACAAAACGGTGATATCCTCTGAAGAGAACAAAAACTGTTTGCTATATTTGAGAACGAGACCCCCAAAAAATGCAGGTTCCAGCATTTTCTGCATAACCAAATATACATGACTAACTAAATATATGTATAGCCAAACAATAAACCCCAAAATCCAGATAATAATAGCACATAGCACTACTGCCTTTAAAACAAAATAGAAAAACACAACAATATGGATATTTTTGACACGGTGCAACCTTAATATCTGCCCACATATTAATAATTTTCCTGTGAGTACAATTTTTTTCAGATGTAAAATAAAGGAAAAGTCATAATTTAATACTTGGAAATTTCCATTATTTATTATGGAACCCAACATATGTATTGTCAGAATTCAACATACATGAAGTTGTTGATATTTATATATGGTTTGTTGCAACAGTAAAATTTAGCATCTCGGTAACGTGCAAGTCAAAAGAATTAGATACAAAGCATTACTATTTACACCTCAGTATTTCATTTCTTTTATATCTTACCCGATTATAATGCACACCCATAAACCGCTAATGTAAATCCTCTAAGTATTGACCAACTTGTGTAATGAGAGTATACAACCACTACAACAAATTATGTTATTAATAACGCCATTTAATAATGCGTTAGCCTAAAGTGTTATTATTTACACTTATTTACACTTAATTATATTTTCCAAGTCAATTTGGTGTACCGTTCCCTAGCCTCTTGTGAAATTTTGGTCTCCGTATTTCAAGTGATGTAAATCTGGAGAGGGCAGCAAAGTGGTGAGTTTATTTTATGGTGAATGGAAGCTTGGTGGAGGGTGAGGGTCCGGTGACCCACGGTGGAGCGAAGTGATGATGGGGTCAGATCCCAGTGTTACACGGTGGAGTTTAACGTATGGGTAGTACTGAAGGAGTTTGAATGATAAGAGGTATGGGCATGGAGAACGCGGTTGAGTGGAATGGAAATACTAGAGAAGAGAGGATGTGTTGGAGGGGAAAGAAGCGTGGAGTATTGGTGTTTGTTTGCATGGCTTGCGTGGAAACTGAGTGTTGAAAAAAAATTAATAAATAATAAATTTATTTATATACTTAAGGTAATGTGCGGTGCAAAGTAGGGATGAGCATAGACCGTATCGCAATGCGGAAACCGCCCAGACCGAACCGCATAAACGGTACGGAAAACCGCACCAGATTCTCTCTTTAAAGCTAACAACCCAAACCGAACCGACCCACAACGATACGGTTCGGTGGCGGTTTGAAATGTTACAAAATCATATTAAACCGGACCGAACCGCATAGCTACACCAGTAATGTTACGATAAAAAATTAACAAATTTCTATCTAACCTTTTATTTTAACCATATATATATTCTATTTTCAGCGTATGTTGTAGTTATATCAATTCAAGATAACACTATGTGTTTTAACCTTCAGGTGACACAACGTCATACAATCATAAATTGATTGCTGATGGAAGTAATTCTCTTGTTTAATATTTAATACGGGTTCAAACCGGACCGAACCAAAATCGGACCGTATTACATCGAAACAGAACCGAAACCGAGCCGTTTGAATGGTTAGTATAATGGTTTGTATTTTTGATTAACCGTTTGATGCGGTGCGGAAGCGGTTTGAGCTCCAAACCGCACCGAACCGAACCGCGCTCACCCCTAGTGCAAAGGGATATCAGTGAAGGGTTGGCCTTAATAGCCTGGTACATTGGTGTTAGCAGGGAGAAGAATGATGGGATACAGAAAGCTGGAGTCAAAGATGGTGTTGACAACGTGGCGGTCTTTGGTGATGTCGGGCCACTACTAAAATAATCTTAATTAGGGACTGAATATTTTTGTCTCTAATCAAACATTTCGGTCTTTAAAAGACATTTTAAAACTGACCAAAGACCGAGATGGTCAGTCCTTAATTCTCAACTCTTAAAAATATTTGAAACTGATAGTTTCGGTCTTTATAGGTAAAGAACGAGTGTCCGTCACAACTATATTTAGATACTGAGGTTTAGAGACCATGATATAGTTTCAAATCGGTCTTAAGTGTGTGTGTGTGTGTGTGTGTGTGTGTGTGTGTGTGTAGGGAAAGTCTATTTGAACACAACAAATAGACACAAATAAGGGGACACAAAATCTACACCATTGGATCTCCCCCTGAATTCCACCTCTCCACATAAAGACAAAAAGATCCAATGATCAAGATTCTGTGTCTCTATGTTTGTGTCCCAACAGCCGCCATATGGGGGCGGCTGTTGGGACACAAAACTAGACACAAACATAGAGACACAGAATCTTGATCATTGGATATTTTTGTCTTTATGTGGAGAGGTGGAATTCAGGGGGAGATCCAATGGTGTAGATTTTGTGTCCCCTAATTTGTGTCTATTTGTTGTGTTCAAATAGACTTTCCCTATATATATATATATATATATATATATATATATATATATTCACACATTCATAGCTAGGTATATATATGACAAACTCGATTGCATATGTACCAAAATGTATACCAACGTAAGCTCGCACATGAAGACTTTTTGTTTCCACTAACATATAAGCAAATTTTTTATAACATTCAACCATATTCATAATTCATTTATTCCATTTCAGAAATAATCAGTAGCTTCTTTGAGTCAGGTTTTATTCTCATGTAACCAAACATAAATAAGATCACAACAAACAATGGCTTGTTCAGTGACTAAATGTAACACCCCATGTCCATTAATGTCACTCACAAAGGGAATGCATTAACTTCCATGGAGCGTTTTAAGTGAGTATAGAACAGAAACTTAACAACACGACACATATAAACAGTACTTGAGAAATTAAAAACTTTATTTCATTGCAGCGGAAATTACATATGTTTGATTACGTCATCAAAACCAGAGCCAAGTACATAATATCCATCTTGACTAAATCAAAGTACATAAATTGAAAGGCATAATCCCCAATACAAAATAGCCATAAATAAAAGAGAGGCTGAACTTTACTTCAGCGATCCAAGCAATCTTCTAAAAGCAAGAAGCACAGCTGTCCAAAATCAAGCCCCACTGGTGCTAGTTCCAACCTGAGCACCTGGGGGGGAAAAGGAAGAAAAGAGGAGGAAACAAAGGGGGGTCAGACATAAAGTATGGCAAGTGCGATAACTTTAACAATATAATCACCAAAGTAACTAGGCTAAGGCATAAGTTGGAAAATCAGGAAATGACCATGAACCATTGAGTATGGCAGAGTAAACAAGGAAACAGGATGAACAACGATATCGTTAAAGCGCAACAAACCCACTGTAAGATAATTACTAAACTACACCAACACTATGAGATAATTGCTATACCGCACCACCACTAGCCACCCTAAGGTTGATCCCCCTACAGAACTTAATAATGATATTGGTAGTTTCGTGCACCCCTACCTACCTTCATAGGTGCCGCCTGCCCCTATCTCCACTAGGTGTACCGACTACCCCCAAGTGATCGGCTCCCTAACTCATAGAAACCCGTGCTGGTCCCACAGTGGGGTGTATGTAACAACCCGTATTTTCAATAACCTGTAATAACATAAATCGAGGCAGAATTTAATTCTAAAATGGGAATTAAGGGAAACGGGCTATGCCATTGCGTTCGTCTCGGAAAAATACGCGAAATAGAGTCCGAGTTTTCGAAAATCGGAGTCCGTATGACCAAGATATGGCCTCGCGAAGTTTCACGAAAATTCCCAAATTAAAGTATACTTAATTAAGTGAAATGGGTTGTGTAGATATATATATATATATATATATATATATATATTGATATATATATATATATATAATTGAAAATTTAATAAATAAATATGCAAAAATGCTCAAAACAGCGAATTGGGAGAGGGGAATAACCGAACCGGCCGATTTTTGAAGTCGACCCGAGCCCGCTGGGTCGACTAGGGGTTAATCCAGGGTGTTTGGCTGTCAACCCGTGGGCCGATTCGCTCAAGTGCAGATTTTGCATTTGAATGGTTCTCATGGTCCATCTTTAATCTAAAGGCCCTAGATGGTTCCTACACTTGACTTCTTCCCCAAGACATGCTTTGATGGCTTGGATTGAATCTAGGGTTAATCCTATGGCCTAAAACACTTGCCTAATCTATAAATAAGACCCTAACCTACCCTAATTCATTCATAATTAAACCTAGTGACTAAACTATGGCAAAATGCTAGCTCTCATGGCCTCCACTAATTTTATGAAGAGGGTTGCATACTAATCACTCTCTAATCAACTTCTAATCCCTTCTTAGCATCTTAATCTTCTTCATTTGGTGTTCAAAGTTGCTAGTTGTGAGTTTCTATCACTTTGATGATCTTTTGGTAAACTAATTAGATGAGATGTGATGAGATTTATGGTTTTGTATGTGGGTTAATGAGCTTTGAATCATATGATATGATGTTAGCATTAATCTTATGTTTATGCATGTTGAGTATGTAAGCTTATGCAAGTTTAATATGATGTATGTTATGTTTGCATGATGCTAAATATGCAAGTTGTGGGCTATGTAATCATATGCATGTTATGCAAGTTCATGGTAATATGCTATGCAAGTTACATGTATGTAAATATGCAAGTTACATGATTTGTTAATATGCAAGTTACATGTATGTAAATATGCAAGTTACATGTTTGTTAATATGCAAGTTACATGTTTGTTAATATGCAAGTTACATGTATGTAAATATGCAAGTTACATGTTTCTTTATATGCAAGTTACATGTTTGTTAATATGCGAGTTACATGTATGTAAATATGCAAGTTACATGTTTATTAATATGCAAGTTCATGATGACACATTATGCAAGTCTATAAGCTAATATGCAAGTTTGTTATGCAAAATGAATATGTAAGTTATGTGACATATTATATGCAAGTTATGTGACATGTTATGCAAGTTCATATGCAAGTTATGTGTTTGTTAATATGCAAGATGGCACCTTTGAAACATGTTCATTCATATGCAAGTTGACACCTTTTATATGTGTTATATCATGAACGAAATTACGTGGGAACGATGGGGTAATTAAATGCATAAGTTAATAAGATTGTGTGAAATTAATATAATTATGCATAACACAAAATAAATAAACATAGTATGGGAATTTGCCTATTTGGTTAGGTGTACCCATACTATGTGTTGGGAATTTACCTATTGAGTTAGGTCTACCCCATGGGAATTTACCTATTAAGTTAGGTCTACCCATGTTAAGAAAACTTGATTAATTAGGGATAATTAATATAAAATTATGAGGGTGATTAATTAGGTGTAATTAATTGACTAAGACACGAGGTTGGACTCAGTTGTAGCGTAAAACTGCCCGGACCCAACCGGCTTAACCAGTTGCTACAAATGTTAGCCCAATGTGAGAGGTCTTAGGCACAAACTAAATACGTAATTAATGTAAAGACACGAGGTTAGACTCTGTTATGACATAAGGCTGCCCGGACCCAACCGGCTTAACCAGCGGTCATAAAAGACAGTCTAATGTGAGAGGTCTTTACAAAGGTTACGTTCTTAATTAATTAATTAAGAAACACTTAACCATATTAGCATGTAGAGGGACATGAGGGGTTAAGTGGGTGCCTCGGGTGGCATGAGAAAATCTAGTGGTTGCCTTGGGTGGCAATAGAAAATACGATTAGAATACTTAACCAAAATGGAACATGTAATTAAAACATGATTAAAGGGTTAAGTGGGATATACTAGAAAAAGGGACAAGCTTAGGTGGGTAGCTTGTGGAGGCCCATTTCAACCAGTAACCCATACGTATCTTTGTGGGCTCGACCCATGTCGAGGACGGGACACGCATACTGGGCTTGACTGTAAGAGGCAAACGGGTTAGCGGTGGCAACGCAAGTCCAACGGGCTTCATATGCGTGAGTGGGCCCGGGCTGGTAGGTAAGCCGTTGTTGCATCGAGTAGATATAAGCCGTGCACCTTTAGTTCCATCAGGTTGCCACATTGGGGAATGATACATCCCACGGTGGGGCCAGCACGGGTATCTACGTTAGGGAGCCGATCGAATGGGAAGTAGTGTGTACACCTAGTGGATTGTAGGGCCCCGTGGCGCCTACTTGGTCACCTAGGGGTACGCAGGTACTAATTAGTAAATTTTATAAGTCCTTGGGTGGGATCAACCTTTAAGTTAGGAACGACTGGTGTGGTGCAGTTTAGTAATTTACCTTAGGGAGGGTAGATGCGTCTTTATCCTTTATCTTCGTTTAGTTGACTGCTTAGGGTAGCCATTCATCCCTATATGTTACCGTATATCAGTTTATGTCTTCTCTGGTTACTTTAACGATTGTATTGTTAAAGTTATAGGACTCGCTCAGACTTATGTCTGACCCTGTTGTTTTTATCTTTTTCCCAACCCTCAGGTCCTACGGTGGATCCTAGCAGTAGTGGAGCTTGATCGGATTGCTGTTCCAGTCTTTAGGAGCTTGGATAGATGTAAAGCTCCAGTTATCCAGTTATCTTTTCTTTTGTTTGGCTATTGTATGAGAGTGGGATTATGTACTTCTTTATTTTGATGGATATTGTACTTGACCTTTATTGTGGTTTTATGATGTAACCAGACATGTTTTACTTCCGCTGTTATGAGATGATGTTTTAAAATTTCAAGTACTATTTATATCTGTCTTGTTGTAATTTTTCTGTTCTATATTCACTAAAATACTCCACCAATGCTATGGCATTCCCTTAGTGAGTGATCATAGCGGGAGTGGGGTGTTACACGTGGTATCAGAGCTTAAGGTTACCAGAACAGATAAAATTTTTGAGAAAAACTACTTTCTAAGAGTATTTTCGAAGAAAGGATTTTTAAAAGCATGTCTTCTAAGAGAAAAAGTTTTTGAAAAAGAAAAGCATAATCCCCAATAGCCATATCTTTATCTTTCGGAATCTCCTTTTTGAATCTTTCCTCTTTCGTTTCAGCATGGCTGAAGATCTTAACATCCCGGAGGGTTTAGTTATACCACTATGGTATAGGAGGTTGCAAGAGGCTAGGGCCGCGGCTGCGGGTCCGGCCAATGCTACTACACCAGAGACAACCGCTCCTCCTCCTCAGCCTAGAGTGGATAATTTTGCTAAGGTTTGCAAGGAGTTCAAGGCTATAGGAGGAAAACCTTTTCTTGGTTCAGAGACTTTCGTAGAGGCTAGAGATTGGCTTAAGGAAGTGGAAGAGTTGCTAGATATCTTTGAAGTGGAAGAGGGAAAGAAAGTCAAGTTGGCGGCTTGGTTAATGAAGGGAGAGGCCTCATTCTGGTGGGAGGTCACTAATGGAGAACGCCCTGTTGACTCTTGGGCAGATTTTAAGCAAAGGTTTGGGGCTAAGTTTCTCTCAAGGGCGGAAGAGAATCTGTTTATGGAGAAGTTCTTGAATTTGAAGCAAGGGAATCTCACGGTGAAAGAATATGTCAACAAATTCAATCAATTAGCAAGGTTTGGCATAGAGTTGGTGAATACACCGGAGAAGAAGGCTTTGAGGTTCGTTAGAGGCTTGAACGAACCATTGCAAGGAATAGCTATGACTCACATTCCTATGGGGGCCACTTTTGAGAAGCTTGTCTACATGGCACTTATGCATGAGGATGATAAGAATTCTAAGGCACCAGAGAAAAAGGGGGATCAGAAGAAACCGCAACAGCAACAACAAGGCAAGGGCGGAAAAGGCAATGGTGACAAAAAGAAGACGAAGAAGAAGTGCTTCAATTGTGGAACACCAGGACACCTTAGTAAGGATTGTCGCAAAAAGAAGAAAACCGGTTGCTTTCATTGTGGTGAAGCAGGGCATCTTGTGAAAAACTGCCCAAAGAAGGGGCAGAAGACGGGGTCTACCTCAGGAGGCCAGGTGCAAGCTCTTATAGCACCACCTCAGTCAGGGGGGCAAGTTCAGGTTCTCTCAGTTCCACCGATTCAGCAGAGAGGTAGAACTATTTCCGTTGAAAGTCTGGTTTTTCTGTTTGATCATCCAGTTCGTACTTTGTTTGACTCTGGCGCATCGCATTCTTTTATCTCATCATCGTTAGTTGAGTCACTGCACTTAGACACCAGTCTAGTTGATGATCCCTTGGTTGTCTCAAACCCAATTGGGGGCTCCATATATCTGTCTATGATATGTTTGGGTTTGAAGATTTCTATACTTAGCGTTGAGTTTAGATGTGATGCTTTTGTATTGGGCTTCACGGGCTATGGGTTGATCTTGGGCATGGACTGGTTATCCAGTAATGGTGCCGTTCTTGATTGCGAAAGGAGAGTTGTCAGGCTCATGACCCGCTTGGGTAACACTCTCGAGATCTCTTGCAATCCCATGGAATCTGTTTTGCTAAGTTATCTTGAATCGCTCGATGCTTCGGTCGAGAGTTTGTGTTCTGTCAGAGTAGTCCGGGAATATCCGGATGTGTTTGAAGAAGTAAAGGGTTTGCCTCCGAAGCGGGAGATAGATTTCCGAATTTATTTGGTGGATAATGCCAAACCAGTGTCTTTGCCAGTACGCCACATGGCTCCTCGTGAGAGAAGAGAACTTCATAAGCAAGTAGGGGAGTTGCTTGAGAAGGGGTTCATAAGGCGAAGTATATCGGAGTGGGGAGCTCCAGTAGTGTTTGCCACGAAGGCGGATGGGTCCCTCAGACTTTGTGTGGATTATAGAGAACTTAATAAGCTCACGAAGAAGAATAGACACCCATTACCGAGGATAGATGATCTCTTTGATCAGTTGGTTGGCGCGTCAGTATTTTCGCAGATGGACTTAGCTACAGGGTTTCATCAGTTAAGAGTGGCGGAGGACAGTATAGAGAAGACTGCTTTCCGGACTCCGGATGGTTTTTATGAGTGGCTAGTGATGCCATTTGGGTTGACAAACGCCCCCGCATACTTTGTTGATCTCATGAGTAGAGTGTTCAGAGAGTATCTGAATAAGTTTGTAGTAGTTTTTGTGGATGACATCTTGGTCTTTTCCAAGAATGAAGAAGAGCATGCCTTACATCTCAAGGAAGTGTTGGAGACTCTTCGAGCGCATAGTCTTAAAGCTAAATTCTCTAAATGCCATTTTTGGAGAAGAGAAGTGCGATTCTTAGGGCATGTGGTCTCTAAGGAAGGGATAGCTGTGGATCCCGCAAAGATAGTATCTATCCAGGATTGGAAAGTTCCTAGAAATGCTACCGAGGTAAGAAGTTTCTTGGGGTTGGCAGGATATTATAGGAAGTTCATCAAAGACTTCGCGAAGATATCAGCCCCATTAACCCGCTTGACGAAAAAGAATCTGGTTTTCTCGTGGGATGTAGATTGTGATGATGCTTTCCGACGGTTAAAGAGAGCTTTGACCACCGCTCCAGTTTTAGTGCTCCCGGATGGGAGTAAGCCGTTTGTTGTTTATACCGATGCTTGTGGAACAGGATTAGGCGCAGTCTTGATGCAGGAGGGAAGGGTAATAGCCTATGGAGGGAGACAATTGAGAGTGCATGAGAAGAATTACCCTACCCATGATCTAGAGTTGGCCGCGATTGTTTTCGCACTTAAGTCTTGGCGCCATTATCTTCTTGGTGAGAGATTCGAGTTGTTCACCGACCATAAATCATTGAAGTACTTATTCTCTCAGAAGGATTTAAACTTAAGACAGCAAAGGTGGATGGAGTTCTTAGCATCCTATGATTTCGAGATAGCGTATACCCCTGGTAAGGGTAACGTGGTGGCAGACGCCTTAAGTAGAAAAAGGCTATCTTTGAGTCCATTGTTCGTGGAACGACGAAGCTTGGAGTTTCTTTCTTTGTTTGACTTCAGACCTTCTGTTGATTTTGTACCTGGTTTGTTGGCATCCTTGGAGGTTAGACCTACTCTTTTGAGACGGATTGGCGAGGCTCAGCGAGACGACCCACAGTTGGTTGTGTTGGTAGAGAAGCTTATAAGAGGGGAGTCGTCCAGCCATTTGGGTAGATACACCATAGATGATAAGGGATGGTTGCATAGAGACGGTAGACTTTGTGTACCGCAAGATGAGGGTTTGAAGAAGGCTATTTTGGATGATGCACATCGTTCAAGAATGACTATTCATCCCGGTGGAGACAAAATGTACCAAGACATGAAGAGAGTTTTCTTCTGGGCCGGTATGAAGAAAGATGTGGCCGAGTATGTGGCTAGATGCTTAGTGTGCCAACAAGTTAAAGTGGAGCAAAGGAAACCCGGTGGGTTGCTACACCCATTGGAAGTTCCACAGTGGAAGTGGGATAGTGTCTCGATGGATTTCATCGACGGGTTACCGAGATCGAGGAAGGGCAATACGGGAATTTGGGTTGTGGTAGACAGACTTACCAAGAGTGCCCATTTTATACCCGTAAAGAGTAAGAGGACCGCTCCATGGCTTGCTTCAGTCTATGTTAGAGAGATTGTTAGATTGCATGGCGTACCATCCAGCATTGTGAGTGATCGAGATCCTATTTTCACTAGTGAGTTTTGGGGAAGTTTGCAAGAGGCGGTAGGGACTCAGTTGTGTTTGAGCACCGCATATCATCCTCAGACGGACGGTCAGACTGAGAGGGTGAACCGTATCTTAGAAGATCTTTTGAGGCTTTGTATCTTGGATTTTGGAGGTACATGGGAAGAACATCTTCCTTTGGTGGAGTTCGCATATAATAACAGCTTTCAGTCCAGTATTGGTATGGCTCCTTTCGAAGCTCTTTATGGAAGGCCTTGTCGATCTCCTACATGTTGGTGGGAATCTACGGATAAGATCTTGCTTGGGCCGGATATGGTTAGAGAGACTTCAGAGAAGATTGATTTAATTCGAAAAAGGATGAAAGCAGCGCAAGATAGACAGAAATCTTATGCGGATCGGAGAAGGACGGATCTTGAGTTTGAGGTTGGGGACATGGTTTTTGTCAAAGTATCTCCATTGAGAAATGTTGTTCGCTTTGGGTCCGTAGGGAAGTTAGCACCGAGATTTGTTGGGCCGTTTCCTATTAAGGAAAGGATTGGACGGATGGCATATAGGGTGGAGTTGCCCGACAGACTTAGTGGTGTTCATGATGTATTCCATGTATCACATTTGAGGAAGTGCTTACATGAGACCGCGGAGGTGGTAGAGCCGAGCTTGCTTAGAGATGTAGAGGTAGAGCGTGATGCGACGATTCGACGAGCTCCTACTCGCATCCTTGGGTCAGAAACTAGGAAGTTGAGGAACAGAGAAGTTCAGCTAGTTAAAGTGCAATGGGGAGATGACGAAAGCAATGCTACTTGGGAGACGGAAGCAAAGATGCGTTCTTTGTATCCATTTCTTTTTGAGAGTATGTCTTTTAACTTCTCCTTTATTGCTTGTCTAGTACTTATCTTATCTTTAGTATATCCTCTCGCTAATACCTATGACCTTTAGATAGGGTAAAACCTATGGTTGAAACATGTGTTTGAAACATGTTATGGTTGATGGATGCATATGGATGCAATTGTTTGCTAGTGGTTGCTCGTGGATGCATATACACACACATTAGGCACTAGATCGGCTCAGTCACTTCATGTTGCATATTGCATAAATGGATGTGGTAGTTAGATTGATGGATGTATCATGGCTGTGTTATCATATGGATGATGCATTTTTGTGTATGGTTGTGCACGCATGTAGAAATTTGTATGTGTCAATAGGGTTTCGCATACATATTGGATGCATGGCACTATCATGGTTTGCATTAAGGAGGTTTACTGTATCAGTAACCGCCTGATTTTTGCATTAGGTAAGTACATATACACACACTTTTGCATATATCCATCCAGCATTTAGAATCTTGTAAGGACAATGATTGCTCGTGGATGATGCTTTGAGTAGATGGATGATTGGATGGTAGGATACGTTCTTCCTAACTTGAAGATTTCGGGGACGAAATCCTTTAAGGAGGGGAGAATGTAACAACCCGTATTTTCAATAACCTGTAATAACATAAATCGAGGCAGAATTTAATTCTAAAATGGGAATTAAGGGAAACGGGCTATGCCATTGCGTTCGTCTCGGAAAAATACGCGAAATAGAGTCCGAGTTTTCGAAAATCGGAGTCCGTATGACCAAGATATGGCCTCGCGAAGTTTCACGAAAATTCCCAAATTAAAGTATACTTAATTAAGTGAAATGGGTTGTGTAGATATATATATATATATATAATTGAAAATTTAATAAATAAATATGCAAAAATGCTCAAAACAGCGAATTGGGAGAGGGGAATAACCGAACCGGCCGATTTTTGAAGTCGACCCGAGCCCGCTGGGTCGACTAGGGGTTAATCCAGGGTGTTTGGCTGTCAACCCGTGGGCCGATTCGCTCAAGTGCAGATTTTGCATTTGAATGGTTCTCATGGTCCATCTTTAATCTAAAGGCCCTAGATGGTTCCTACACTTGACTTCTTCCCCAAGACATGCTTTGATGGCTTGGATTGAATCTAGGGTTAATCCTATGGCCTAAAACACTTGCCTAATCTATAAATAAGACCCTAACCTACCCTAATTCATTCATAATTAAACCTAGTGACTAAACTATGGCAAAATGCTAGCTCTCATGGCCTCCACTAATTTTATGAAGAGGGTTGCATACTAATCACTCTCTAATCAACTTCTAATCCCTTCTTAGCATCTTAATCTTCTTCATTTGGTGTTCAAAGTTGCTAGTTGTGAGTTTCTATCACTTTGATGATCTTTTGGTAAACTAATTAGATGAGATGTGATGAGATTTATGGTTTTGTATGTGGGTTAATGAGCTTTGAATCATATGATATGATGTTAGCATTAATCTTATGTTTATGCATGTTGAGTATGTAAGCTTATGCAAGTTTAATATGATGTATGTTATGTTTGCATGATGCTAAATATGCAAGTTGTGGGCTATGTAATCATATGCATGTTATGCAAGTTCATGGTAATATGCTATGCAAGTTACATGTATGTAAATATGCAAGTTACATGATTTGTTAATATGCAAGTTACATGTATGTAAATATGCAAGTTACATGTTTGTTAATATGCAAGTTACATGTTTGTTAATATGCAAGTTACATGTATGTAAATATGCAAGTTACATGTTTCTTTATATGCAAGTTACATGTTTGTTAATATGCGAGTTACATGTATGTAAATATGCAAGTTACATGTTTATTAATATGCAAGTTCATGATGACACATTATGCAAGTCTATAAGCTAATATGCAAGTTTGTTATGCAAAATGAATATGTAAGTTATGTGACATATTATATGCAAGTTATGTGACATGTTATGCAAGTTCATATGCAAGTTATGTGTTTGTTAATATGCAAGATGGCACCTTTGAAACATGTTCATTCATATGCAAGTTGACACCTTTTATATGTGTTATATCATGAACGAAATTACGTGGGAACGATGGGGTAATTAAATGCATAAGTTAATAAGATTGTGTGAAATTAATATAATTATGCATAACACAAAATAAATAAACATAGTATGGGAATTTGCCTATTTGGTTAGGTGTACCCATACTATGTGTTGGGAATTTACCTATTGAGTTAGGTCTACCCCATGGGAATTTACCTATTAAGTTAGGTCTACCCATGTTAAGAAAACTTGATTAATTAGGGATAATTAATATAAAATTATGAGGGTGATTAATTAGGTGTAATTAATTGACTAAGACACGAGGTTGGACTCAGTTGTAGCGTAAAACTGCCCGGACCCAACCGGCTTAACCAGTTGCTACAAATGTTAGCCCAATGTGAGAGGTCTTAGGCACAAACTAAATACGTAATTAATGTAAAGACACGAGGTTAGACTCTGTTATGACATAAGGCTGCCCGGACCCAACCGGCTTAACCAGCGGTCATAAAAGACAGTCTAATGTGAGAGGTCTTTACAAAGGTTACGTTCTTAATTAATTAATTAAGAAACACTTAACCATATTAGCATGTAGAGGGACATGAGGGGTTAAGTGGGTGCCTCGGGTGGCATGAGAAAATCTAGTGGTTGCCTTGGGTGGCAATAGAAAATACGATTAGAATACTTAACCAAAATGGAACATGTAATTAAAACATGATTAAAGGGTTAAGTGGGATATACTAGAAAAAGGGACAAGCTTAGGTGGGTAGCTTGTGGAGGCCCATTTCAACCAGTAACCCATACGTATCTTTGTGGGCTCGACCCATGTCGAGGACGGGACACGCATACTGGGCTTGACTGTAAGAGGCAAACGGGTTAGCGGTGGCAACGCAAGTCCAACGGGCTTCATATGCGTGAGTGGGCCCGGGCTGGTAGGTAAGCCGTTGTTGCATCGAGTAGATATAAGCCGTGCACCTTTAGTTCCATCAGGTTGCCACATTGGGGAATGATACATCCCACGGTGGGGCCAGCACGGGTATCTACGTTAGGGAGCCGATCGAATGGGAAGTAGTGTGTACACCTAGTGGATTGTAGGGCCCCGTGGCGCCTACTTGGTCACCTAGGGGTACGCAGGTACTAATTAGTAAATTTTATAAGTCCTTGGGTGGGATCAACCTTTAAGTTAGGAACGACTGGTGTGGTGCAGTTTAGTAATTTACCTTAGGGAGGGTAGATGCGTCTTTATCCTTTATCTTCGTTTAGTTGACTGCTTAGGGTAGCCATTCATCCCTATATGTTACCGTATATCAGTTTATGTCTTCTCTGGTTACTTTAACGATTGTATTGTTAAAGTTATAGGACTCGCTCAGACTTATGTCTGACCCTGTTGTTTTTATCTTTTTCCCAACCCTCAGGTCCTACGGTGGATCCTAGCAGTAGTGGAGCTTGATCGGATTGCTGTTCCAGTCTTTAGGAGCTTGGATAGATGTAAAGCTCCAGTTATCCAGTTATCTTTTCTTTTGTTTGGCTATTGTATGAGAGTGGGATTATGTACTTCTTTATTTTGATGGATATTGTACTTGACCTTTATTGTGGTTTTATGATGTAACCAGACATGTTTTACTTCCGCTGTTATGAGATGATGTTTTAAAATTTCAAGTACTATTTATATCTGTCTTGTTGTAATTTTTCTGTTCTATATTCACTAAAATACTCCACCAATGCTATGGCATTCCCTTAGTGAGTGATCATAGCGGGAGTGGGGTGTTACAGTGTATCACTCCCCAAAGTGGCAACCCAATACTACCAGAGATGCACGGCTTATACCTACACGATGCAACAACGTCTTACCTACCAGCCCGGGCCCACACACGCACATGAACCCGTTGGACTTGCGTTGCCACCGCTAACTCGTTTTGGCCTCTTACAGTCAAGCCCAGTACGCGTGTCCCGTCCTCGACTTGGGTCCAGCCCACAGAGATACTCATGGGTTACTGGTTGAAACGGACCCCCGTTACTTGGCACAAGCTATTCACCTAAGCTTGGTCCCCTCTAGTACATCTCACTTAACCCTTTCCTTATTCATGTTCACTTACATGTTTCAAATTTTGGTTAAGTGTTTCTAATCGTATTTCAAATGCCACCCAAGGCACCCACTAGATTCCACATGCCATCCAAGGAACCTACTTAACCCCCTCATGTCCCACTACATGTTTATCTAGTTAAGTGTTTCTTAATTCATTAAGACCGTAACCTCATAAAGACCTCTCACATTAGACTGGCATTTGTGGCAGCTTGATTTGTCGGGCGGGTCCGGGCAGTCTTACACCACAAAAGAGCCTAACCTCGTGTCTTTACAATTGTTACGTATTTAATTTATTCCTAAGACCTCCCACATTAGACTGACATTTGTGGCAGCTGGATTTGTTGGGCGGGTCCGGGAAGTCTTACACCACAAAAGAGCCTAACCTCGTGTCTTAGACGATTAATTACTCCTAATTAATCATTCCCCAATTTGAATTACTTTCACTATTCAAATTATCAATCAATTCCAAATTTAACGATGTCCATAATTGACTCAATTATGTCCATCCATTTATGGTATGTAAAATCATACCAATTTTCATCACAAATTTATTTTATGCCTTTTAAGGCATTTATGCCAATTAAATCTTTAATTATTATCCCCTTTACCCCACGTTGTACGTTCGTTCGTTTAACGTAAAATATACGTTAGACTCGAATAGTCTAACTCATGGAATAAAGAGAAAACATCACAACATACATATAATTAAAACTAGAGTTAACATAGGGGTGATCTTGCATGTGTGAAGGATGTTCTACATCTAAAACTTGCATAGGCCAAAGTTACAACTTGCATAAAACTACATATGTCATAGACCCAAATCTAAAGGTGTGAACTTGTTGGGATAATAGTCACAAACTTGCATAAATCATGTATGTCATAGATCTACATCTAAAGGTGTAATCTTGCGTAGACAGTAAGCACAAACTTGCATAACATGATTCATATTCAAACACATGTATTCATATAAACTTGCATATGTGATTTATGCAACATAACAATAGTATAAACTTACATCTAAACATGTAAACCAGCATGTAGAATTTGGCATATAACTCACACATGTCATAGCCTAACTTTAGATCTAAAATAGGTGTCATGAAGCATATAAGGTTATACATATAATTTTCTCCAACTTGCATATGATTCATGTCTTAATAAAAATCTAAACTTGCATACATACTTATGATTTATCATATGAATCAACATACCCAATCTAGCATATGAACAACATGGTGATTCGATTATACATAAGTCAATCATAAAATTACAACATAAATGATCACAACTTTACAAGATAGCATCATAGAATTTACAACATAAACATCACAATTTTACTACATGAATAATAACATGCGGTCAATAATTCACATCATATCCAAATAGTCCACATCATAACTCAATCCAATTAATTTGCTAATTATTTTATTAAAATTATCGAACTCACAATTCAGAGAAGGTCTTGAATTCTGAATTCTGAGTCCTGAAGTTGTAATAGCTTTCCTTTGAAGAAGATTCGTTGTTAAAGTTGAAAAGGATTGATTTAGACTAGCTTTCTTCCTCTCTAATTGGTGGCGGCTATGGTGAGTTGCAAGGTGACGGCATGGAGGCCATGAATCTAATTTTGTTTTGATTTTAGGGTTTGAGTCTAGAGGTGTTTTTATAGATTTTAGGATTAATTTAGGCCATCCGATCAACCTAGAAGCAACCCGAACCATCCAAACAAGATAGGGTGACAACTCAGCCCTAATGACTCAGCACAGTGTATTAAATGTTCATTTTTTCTATAATCTACATATTTCTTATTTATGACAAATTCCATATGTAAATTATTCCCATTTTAATTATGCCATAACTATATTTTTAATTATGCTCACAATTAGTGGTATACTAAATATACCATTTCATGAACCAATCTATGCTATGTAATTTTCATGTTTATCCTTCATATTTATATGTAAATTATAAATCTATTATTGTTAATTACATATTCTCCCTTTTACCGTATACATTAATTACCTATATACAAATATCCATTTATACTTGCATAAATCTTTCTTTCCTTTAATTTGTCATAAAAGCCAATCAGAGAAGGCCACATAAAAAAAACAATCATTGACAACCAAAAATGCGCCACGTACGCCACATGATGCATACACGTCATATATATATATATATATATATATATATATGTGTGTGTGTGTGTGTGTGTGTGTGTGTGTATATTTTCTATATATATATTCTTTTTATCATCTTCCCAATTACCCATTTTCACACTAAACCACTTTTTGAACTACGTTCACACTAGGCCATTTTAAGTCATTCCCCTAAATAAAAAATATGGCGCTGGCGGTTATCGAACTCTGTACCCCTTGTATGCAAGTCACATGTTCCAACCAAATGAGCTACTAAGTCTTTTGCTTGCAAACCTTAGAATAATGTTGAACATTTATTCTTTTCTCATTTTTTTTCATGTTTTGCTGCAATATTTAATTTAAAGATATATTTTTCATACGGAGTCCAATTTACGCAAACTCGGACTCTATCTCAACCAGAATTCCGCGACGAACACAATGGCGCAACCCGTTTCCCTTAATTCTCACATCCGCGATTAATTATTCTTTAATTTAGTTGATTCGATTAATCAAAAATTCAGGGTGTTACATTCTCCCCTACTTAAAGGATTTCGTCCTCGAAATCTCTAAATCAAGAAGAACGTATCTTACCATCCAAACAACCATCTACTCAACCATAAAACACACACATCCATTATCCTTAAAAATTTCTAATGCTGTATGAACATATGCAAGAAGTGTGTGTATATGTTCCTAATCTAATGCAAAATCAGGCAGTCTACTGATTTAGTTGACCTCCTTAATGCAAACCATGATAGTGCCATGCGTCCATTATGTATGCGAAAGAACCCTATCGATACATATTATTTCTACATGTGTGCACAACCATTCACCAAAATGCAACATGCATATGATGGTACAACCATTATACATCCATTACTTAAATATGTACACACATTTATATGCAATATGCAATATGCAATATGAAGTGACTGAGCCAATCTAGTGCCTAAAGTGTGTGTATATGCATCCACGAGCAACCACTAGCAAACACTTGCATCCACATGCATCCATCATACATAACATGTCTCAAACACATGTTTCAACCATAGTTTCTACCTAAAGGTCGAAGACTCGATCGATATGATACAACTGAGTGATAGAGGCAAGTACGATTAAAACAAAAGCTTTGTTCCTATTAGACATCGGTTTAAGAGAATAACCCCCTAAGTATCAACCCCGAGACCGAAATCAACATCAGATTGATACTCAGAGAATCGCTTCCATTAAACAAATGCCCAACTGGAAATCTACTTCCCGCTTCGAGTAAAAACCCTTAACCTTATCAGAAATATTCAGATACTTACAGACTACTGGTACAGATCAGATTATCAAATGATTCTTATGAAACCAAGCATGAAAAAACCCAGAATGTACGCGTCATAGTCAACTTAACGCCCAACACAGATACCCTCAAACCCCAACTTATCACAAACAGATGGATCGTAACCCTCATGGGTTTGAGTCTACAGCGGGATCAGAAACAAGACTAGTATTAAAGTGCAGAGTATCAATTACAGAATCAAAATGCCAGAAACAGAAAGAGTTTTAACTCAACAATCAGATAAGGAAATTAAACCATCTACAGAAAATTTTCTTATTTCTATCCTATCCACCAGCCTCGAGGGTATTCGCCTGTCCTCCAGAAGTAGGTCCTGCCCTATGCCCTTTCCTTGTGCAGTCCTTAATCAGATGTCCCGCTTCGCCACAGTTGAAGAAAGTGCCCTTCCTTTTCCTGCAATCCTTGTTCAGATGGGTCGAGCTTCCACAAGTAAAGCACTTCTTCTCCTTCCTATCTTCAGACATCTCATCCTTCTTTTGTGTTTCCTTTTTGGGCTCCGTTTTCTTATTTTGTAGTCCTTCGAGCCTTTCTTCTTTTTTCTCACTTTTGGTTTCCTCTTCATTCATTAACGCCATGTCAACCAATTTCTCGAAGGTAGCCCCCATAGGAATGTGGGTCATAGCTAACCCATGAAGAGGCTCGTTCAAACCCTTAACAAATCTCAGGGCCTTCTTTTCTGGTGTATTCACCAAGTCCAAGCCAAATCTTGCCAACTAATTGAATTTGTTGACGTACTCTTTCACCGATAGATTCCCTTGCTTCAATGCTAGAAACCTTTCCATGTATAGATTCTCTTCAGCCCGTGAGAGAAACTTCACCTCAAACCTCTGCCTAAAATCTGGCCATGTATCGACTGGGCGTCCTCCATTAGTGACCTCCAACCAAAATGAGGCCTCATCCTTCATTAGCCAGGCAGCTAACTGGACCTTTCATCCATCATCCACTTCAAAGATTCCAAATAATTCTGCTTCCTCCTTTAGCCAGTTTCGAGCTTCAACAAATGTTTCCGTTCCGTGAAAAGGTTTTCCACCCATTGCCCGAAAGTCCTTACATATCTTAGCAAAAGTATCGACACGAGGAGGAGGAGGAGGAGCATTTGCTGGACCTGCGGTGGCGGCCCTAGCCTCGAGATATTGACGAAACCAACCGGGTACATGAACACCCTCTGGTATCTCAGATGCTTCAGACATGCTGAAACGAAAAAGGAAATATTCAATACAAAAGAACCGAAGGAAAGATATATGGCCCTTGGGGTTATGCTTTATAAATTAATCTTTTCTCTTGAAAATACTTTCCTTAAAACATACCTTTGAAGGTACTTCTTTATAAAATTGTTTTTGAAAAACAAATTTTCAAAATTCATATCTGGTCTGGTAGATACCACGTGTAACACCCCATGTCCATTAATGCCACTCACAAAGGGAATGCATTAACTTCTATGGAGCATTTTAAGTGAGTATAGAACAGAAACTTAACAACAAGACAAATATAAACAGTACTTGAGAAATTAAAAACTTTATTTCATTGCAGCGGAAAATACATAGGTTTGATTACGTCATCAAAACCAGAGCCAAGTACATAATATCCATCTTGACTAAATCAAAGTACATAAATTGAAAGACATAATCCCCAATACAAAATAGCCATAAATAAGAGAGAGGCTGAACTTTACTTCAGCGATCCAAGCAATCTTCTAAAAGCAAGAAACACAGCTGTCCAAAACCAAGCTCCACTAGTGCTAGTTCCAACCTGAGCACCTGGGGGGGGGGGGAAGGAAGAAAAGAGGAGGAAACAAAGGGGGGTCAGACATAAAGTCTGGCGAGTGCGATAACTTTAACAATATAATCACCAAAGTAACTAGGCTAAGGCATAAGTTGGAAAATTAGGAAATGACCATGAACCATTGAGCATGGCAGAGTAAACAAGGAAACAGGATGAACAACGATATCGTTAAAGCGCACCTAACCCACTGTAAGATAATTACTAAACTACACCAACACTATGAGATAATTGCTATACTGCACCACCACTAGTCACCCTAAGGTTGATCCCCCTATAGAACTTAATAATGATATTGGTAGTTTTGTGCACCCCTAGCTGCCTTCATAGGTGTCGCCTGCCCCTATCTCCACTAGGTGTACCCAATACCCCCAAGCGATCGGCTCCCTAACTCGTAGATACCCGTGCTGGTCCCACAGTGGAGTGTATCACTCCCCAAAGTGGCAACCCAATACTACCAGAGATGCATGGCTTATACCTACACGATGCAACAACTTCTTACCTACCAGCCCGGGCCCGCCCACGCACATGAACCCGTTGGACTTGCGTTGCCATCGCTAACCCGTTTTGGCCTCTTACAGTCAAGCCCAGTACGCGTGTCCCGTCCTCGACTTGGGTCGAGCCCACAGAGATACTCATGGGTTACTGGTTGAAACGGGCCCCCATTACTTGATACAAGCTATTCACCTAAGCTTGGTCCCCTCTATTGCATCCCACTTAACCCTTTCCTTATTCATGTTCACTTACATGTTTCAAATTTTGGTTAAGTGTTTCTAATCTTATTTCAAATGCCACCCAAGGCACCCACTAGATTCCACATGCCACCCAAGGCACCAACTTAACCCCCTCATGTCCCACTACATGTTTATCTGGTTAAGTGCTTCTTAATTCATTAAGACCGTAACCTCATAAAGACCTCTCACATTAGACTGGCATTTGTGGCAGCTGGATTTGTCGGGCGGGTCCGGGCCGTCTTACACCACAAAAGAGCCTAACCTCGTGTCTTTACAATTATTACGTATTTAATTTATGCCTAAGACCTCCTACATTAGACTGACATTTGTGGCAGCTGGATTTGCCGGGCGGGTCCGGGCAGTCTTACACCACAAAAGAGCCTAACCTCGTGTCTTAGACGATTAATTACTCCTAATTAATCATTCCCCAATTTGAATTACTTTCCCTATTCAAATTATCAATCAATTCCAAATTTAACGTTGTCCATTATTGACTCAATTATGTCCATCCATTTATGGTATGTAAAATCATACCAATTTTCATCACAAATTTATTTTATGCCTTTTAAGGCATTTATGCCAATTAAATCTTTAATTATTAGCCCCTTTACCCCACGTTGTATGTTCGTTCGTTTAACGTAAAATACACATTAGACTCGAATAGTCTAACTCATGGAATAAAGAGAAAACATCACAACATACATATAATTAAAACTAGATCTAAACATAGGTGTGATCTTGCATGTGTGAAGGATGTTCTACATCTAAAACTTGCATAGGCCAAAGTTACAACTTGCATAAAACTTCATATGTCATAGACCCAAATCTAAAGGTGTGAACTTGTTAGGGTAATGGTCACAAACTTGCATAAATCATGTATGTCATAGATCTACATCTAAAGGTGTAATCTTGCATAGGCAGTAACCACAAACTTGCATAACATGATTCATATTCAAACACATGTATTCATATAAACTTGCATATGTGATTTATGCAACATAACAATAGTATAAACTTACATCTAAACATGTAAACCAGCATGTAGAATTTGGCATATAACTCACACATATCATAGCCTAACTTTAGATCTAAAATAGGTGTCATGAAGCATATAAGGTTATACATATAATTTTCCCCAACTTGCATATGATTCATGTCTTAATAAAAATCTAAACTTGCATACATACTTATGATTTATCATATGAATCAACATACCCAAACTAGCATATGAACAACATGGTGATTCGATTATACATAAGCAAATCATAAAATTACAACATAGATGATCACAACTTTACAAGATAGCATCATAGAATTTGCAACATAAAAATCACAATTTTACTACATGAATAATAACATGCGGTCAATAATTCACATCATAACTCAATCCAATTAATTTGCTAATTAATTTATTAAAACTATCGAACTCACAATTCAGAGAAGGTCTTGAATTCTGAATTCTGAGTTCTGAAGTTGTAATAGCTTTCCCTTGAAGAAGATTTGTTGTTAAAGTTGAAAAGGATTGATTTAGACTAGCTTTCTTCCTCTCTAATTGGTGGCGGCTATGCTGAGTTACTAGGTGACGGAATGGAGGCCATGAATCTAATTTTGTTTTGATTTTAGGGTTTGAGTCTAGAGGTGTTTTTATAGAGTTTAGGATTAATTTAGGTCATCCTAGAAGCAACCTGAACCATCCAAACAAGATAGGGTGACAACTCAGCCCTAATGACTCAGCACAGTGTATTAAATGTTCATTTTTTTCTATAATCTACATATTTCTTATTTATGACAAATTCCATATGTAAATTATTCCCATTTTAATTATGCCATAACTATATTTTTAATTATGCTCACAATTAATGGTATATACTAAATATACCATTTTATGAACCAATCTATGCCATATAATTTTCATATTTATCCTTCATATTTATATGTAAATTATAAATCTATTATTGTTAATTACATATTCTCCTTTTTACCTATACATTAATTACCCATTTACAAATATCCATTTATACATGCATAAATCTTTCTTACCTTTAATTTGTCATAAAAGCCAATCAGAGAAGGCCACATAAAAAAAACAATCATTGACAACCAAAAATGCGCCACGTACGCCACAAGATGTGACCCGTCATATATATATATATATATATATATATATATATATATATATGTGTGTGTGTGTGTGTGTGTGTGTGTGTTTATTTTCTATATATATTTTTTCTTTTTCTTTTTATCTATCTTCCCAATTACCCATTTTCACACTAAACCACTTTTTGAACTGCGTTTACACTAGGCCATTTTAAGTCATTCCCCTAAAACAAAAATATGGCGTTGGTGGGGATCGAACTCTGTACCCCTTGTATGCAAGTCACGTGTTCCAACCAAATAAGCTACTAAGTCTTTTGCTTACAAACCTTAGAACAATGTTGAACATTTATTATTTTCTCATTTTTTTTCATGTTTTGCTGTAATATTTAATTTAAAGATATCTTTTTCATATGGAGTCCAATTTACGCAAACTTGGACTTCATCTCAACCAGAATTCCGAGACAAACACAATGGCGCAACCCGTTTCTCTTAATTCTCACATCTAAGATTAATTATTCTTTAATTTAGTTGATTCGATTATTCAAAAATTCAGGGTGTTACACTAAACAAGCCATAGAGCAACCAGGTGTGGCTTGTTTACTTCCTCGTGGCTAGTTTGGACCAAATTTGGGGTTGGTTGAGTGAACAGAGACTGGTTGGTAAAATGGCAAAGATTTAACCGTTATAAACTTATAACGCAAAGTCTTTGTCGTTTTATGTTTATAACGACAAAGAGTTTGCCTTTACAAACTTTTGAACATAAAATAATACTAGTGTGTAACCCGTGCGTTGCACACGTAATTTTTTTTAAAATATTATATTTTTACTATTACTGGTAAAAATAAGCACATTATACATTATATGATTATGTAACTAAAGTAAATGATTTTTGGAATAAATTTTAAAATTATGATGTGTAATTTTATGTTATACATCTTACACTTTATGTTTGACTAAAGAAAATATTTTTGTTATTTTTATTTATTTAATGAAGTGGTTTTTCGAAAATATGATAAACTTTTAGTTCTATTATAGGTTTACGTAATGGACTCAAATGCAGATGGTAAGAAAAAACAAAGTAGGGATTAGTAGAAAATTGATTAATTTAATACTATTTGTTATGTATTTAATAAGTTTTTATATTTGATTGAAAATTTAATTTTTCCTTTTTCGTTAATATGAAAGTGGTAAGCAAATTCAATCTGTCATTTTAGAAATAATTTAACAAATAAATTAATATCGATAACATAATTATTTTGAACATTTAACATTCATAAATCAATATCAATGGCCCAAGATAAGTACAAAATAGATTTACACTTTGATATTGAGTGATAATCCGTAAAATCCATAGCCCCACAATAAATCAAGTAGTAAAATCAGAACTTGTATGTAATATGAACAGCCTAAAATGCAAAAAAATTAAACTGAACATTAATAATTTTGGAATCCAGTAGCCCTCCATGCGAAAAGTAACCGTTCTCTTGCAGTTGTTGTAGAAATTAAGAATTTGATGCTTGTTCCTTATGATGATTTCATTTCAATGGTAATTCCAAATCTGTTTGAAAAAGAATATCATATCAGTAAATATATATATATAATGTAAGCAATAATCACGCATTAAATGTTGGAATGGATGATCTTAATAAATTGGAAAACTAAAAACCTAAATACAGTACCCTTATACATCGCTTCCCAGTGAAATATGGCTATTGAAAATCTTGTTTCTAATACCTGACCTAGGTCCATCACAATGGAAACAAATTAAGCAAACACATACAAAATATCCAATCACTTGCATCTAATGTCAAAACTCCTGAAACATATATGTGTACTTAAATAACTATTCAAATAACGCATGCTTCTTGTAGCGAAAAACAAATGCCCAGTTAGTGCTTAAAATTGAACAATATCGGAATTTCTCAAACATTTTTGATGAACTTTGGAGTAAAATGATAAGTAAAAATAAAGATCTTTGATATTCATCTATCATAAGGAAAAATAATCAAGTTACCTTTGAGGTTGACTGTGAAATGCAAAATGATGCTTAATTGTTTCTAATTGAAGCCAATAGAATACGCCACATCACCAATGGAAGAACAAATCCATAAATGACAACCTGTGGACCACTTGAATTCATCCAAAAGGCATTAAACGTAGATAATTGAATAATAAGAAGGAAGCACTAACATATATCTATTTATAAAAAAATAAAATATAGTTAAGAGCATTAGCAAATAATAGTATATAGTAACAAATTATATACCCTGAGGTTAAACAAATTAGGCACGCCTTGGATGCTTAACTTTTAATAAAATTTAATCACCATAAATTGTTTAGTTATTAGAAAACTCCAAACATTTGTAGGTTAAATGTGTATGAAATATGCTTTCTATGAAATTGTAGTTTGTAAAAACCTGATGTTTTTTTTAAGAAGTGTATAAAGAGCTACGTAAATCTAGAGGTTGAAAACAAAATGTTATATCGTTTTTATTTTCAATACCCATGTTGTGGGAATACATATAAGTTTAGGACACGTAGGTGAGAAGTTCTAATTTTTGCAAAGCTATGGACCTAAAGACTGAAACAAAACATTACAATGTTCCACTGATTGAAAATATCCAATTTGCCTAAGCTACTTTCCCACTTCTAAGGAATACATCTCTTATCTTATACACACATCTTAAAAAGATGAAAATAATCTATGTACATCCAGACACTTCATAGTATATTAGCAAAACTACAACCAAGTTCATGAAGGAGTCATAAAATACATAGTTAAATATGAAATCCAGTTTGCAATGTAAACACAATATGTGGTTCATAAGATTCAGTAATTGATAACTGTTAAAATTATGCTGCTCACAAATATCCAATATTAAAAATTGGTTTCACATATTTGATGAAAATTGTGTTTCATCAATAAAATTTAGATATTCACTTATCCCCAATAAGCCGAATCAAATATTAAAAAAAATATAATAATAAATTGAATAAAATTTAGGGAGAAAGCAATATAAATCTGAGAGGTAGAAATGTTTGGTTGATTAATGAAGTTGATGACAAAGCGAAAGAGGTTGAAGGTAGCAGCATTTGAGTTCTCATTTTTTTTAAAAGAAGAGTATATATTACAATTTGTATAATGTAATCAATTATTAAATAACCACTTTTTATAATAATTATAGACTTTAATACGGAATGAGTATAAATTTTGGAGAAAGGGTAGAATAATTCACAGAGTGGCGGAGGAAGGCGGAGGACTGAATTGAAATGAGGGCTGAGTAGTTACGGGAAGAGAAGGATGAGTAAATAAACTAAGGTAAAATAAAACGTTAAAGAAAAAAGAGAAAGAACGAAGAACAATGGGAAGTTGATTTCAGAAAATGAAGAATCACCATTTTAGTGAGTTATCAAATTACATGAGTCATTGGCTTTTACTGTACCGAAGAAGAAAGAATCACCACAAAATGTTATTACTCAATGTTGCTTTGCCAGAATCCAGCTGACGATGCCAACGGCAAATAGAAATTGGGAATGACAGATAGAAAAGGAGGCGTGTGGGCAGCCTGGTAATCCCACCGCTCAATTTTTGGGTCTGAATGTAGAAGAAAAGGGAAACGGACAATGAAAGAAGTGGCAGAAAGAGATTAGGAAGCAGGGAAGATAAGGGAATTCGCGACCATTGAGTTTGAATAGTAATAGGAGCCTTCTGCGCTCAGTAATTACAAATAGAAATTGCAAATGGCAGGTAGAAAAGGATGCGCGTGGCCAACCTGGTAATCCCACAGTTTAAATTTTAAGTCTGAATGCAGAAGAAAGGGAAACATGCAACGAAAGAAGTGGTAAAAGGAGATCGAAAAGAAGGGAAGAGAAGTGAAACCACAACTGTTTTGTTTTAAAGTGAGAGAATGCTTCTGCGATCTAGAAAAGTAACTCAGTAAAATTGGAATGGAAAGAAATAAGAGGGTACAAACAGAAATAGATAAAATGTATTTTGAGCAAATAAAAGTACACTATAGGAGGCTCAATTTAAAATTTCAACTTTTCGAATGAGAATTTTTAAATTGAGGGCATTATCCAATATAAACTATAAACAGCAAATATTAATATATCAAACCAATACAGTGTCGACCAAATCGAATACGTTGTCATTAACTACTAATCGAAAATGTTATCATCAACTACATACCAATGATGCGGATTCTACTATAACTAAATCAAATACAAATAAAGTAATCATTACAAATTTTCAAAAGGATAAAACTTTCAAATAGTGTATTTATGATGCTTATACGAAAACAACAAATTTGCTTAATAAATGAAACAAAACATTAAAAGGAACAAATATTATATATTCTATAATGAAAACAATAAATTTACTAAAAAAAAATTTCCTTCAAATTTTTGTAATGTGTACATGAAACAAAAAACAATAAACAAAAGTAAACTTAATGAAAACAATAACCTACAAACTATTTGCTTAATAGATTTACCTGAAAGAAACAAAATACTGAAAGGAACACAACGATGTGAATTAAAGGGTTATAGATTGTTTATTACGGATTGTTATATAGTTACAAATTTTTACTCTTTTACAACAAATATAATTCATTTATCTACGAAACAAATAGAATTCATTTCTCTCGAAATCAAATACGATGTTCGTAACTCGAATATAACTTAAGGAATATAGATCATATTAACCCTACATTGTTTAATTATATGAAAGCAACAAATACTATATGTTCCATACCGAAAACGATAAATTTACTCGAAATTTATTATCTGTGAATTGTTTTAAATAAATCTGCAATGTGCAACATGAAACAAAAGACAGTAAACAAAGTAAAGTTAATGAAAACAATAACCTACAAACACTTTGCTTAATAGATTTACCTGAAAGAAACAAGAAACTAAAAGGAACACACCGAAGTGAATTAAAGGGTTATAGATTATTCATTACGGATTGTTATTTACCTACAAATTTTACTTTTTTACAACAAACAAAGTTCATTCATCTTCGAAATTAAATATAATGTTCAAAACCCGAATATAACTTAAGCAATATAGATCATATTAACCACAAATTGTTTAATTATTTGTTTACCCAATGAAACTTCAGATATAATCATCGATAACTTTTCTATTGAATTAAAATCAATCATTACTACAGATCCTATGCAAACATTCCAAATCTTACGAATGCATGATACAAAAACAATAAACAATAATTAATTCATTGAAAACAATAACACCTACAAACTATTTGCTTAACAGATTTACCTGAAAGAAACAAAGTACCAAAAGGAACAACGATGTAAATTAAAGGGTTATAGATTGTTTAATACAGATTGTTATTTAGCTACAAATTTTACTCTTTACAACAAATAAAATTCATTTACTTTTGAAATCAAATACAATGTTCATAACTCGAATATAACTTAAGTAATATAGATCATATTAACTATAAATTGTTAAATTATTGATTTATCCAAAGAAATGTCAAATATTATCATCGATAACTTTTCAGTTGAGCTAAAATCAATCATTACTAAAGATCCTATGTTCCAATTTTTACAGATTTTTATTTTTAATTTTAACCACACTGCAGTTCCTATGTTTCAAATCTTACAGATTTTTTAATTTTTAACCACACTCTAAATACTATGTCCCAAATCCTACAATTTTTTTATTTTTAACCACACTAATAAAACTTTGATCAGCACAAAAATTATAACATTGCAAAGCCTCTATGCATTTAACGGTTTTTAGAATTTTAATATTTACTAAAATACCAAATTTAATTAGAATAATTGAATCAATAGCAAAATGTATTAGTGAAAATTAGAATGATAACTTTACCAATCGCCTTCTGACTACATCTAAATCCAACAATCGAATCAATTCTCTTTCCAACCATGAAACAGCTGAGAATTCGGATTGTCTTTCCAACAGCGAAGCAACGAAGAGTTAGGGTTGTTATTGCAGACGAAATCTTAGACGTCCAAGCAAGATAAATGCAACAGATGAAAACAAATGGAACTAAATTAAAACAACGGTGGAATAATGAATTAATTCTCAAAAGGAAACCGAATCTAAATAGCAAAATGTATTACCTGACAATTAGAATGGTTACCTTACAAATCGCCTTTTGACTGTGACTAAATCTGACAATTGAGTTAATTTGATGTCGCTGAGAGCTGGCTAGATTTACAAATTTAATAGCCAATTTATTTTTCCAATCATGAAGCAGATGAACATTGCGGTTGTCATCACCGATACGGAGAAACTCATCTATACTGGAAAACCACGGGAGAAAAGCAAGAACGTGAGCTGGTGTGGGATATAGTATAGATTATATGATTTTGATTTAATAAAATAATTGTCTTGAGAATTTTAAGGAGAACTGAGAGAATGGAGAAAATTAAGGACAACTGAGAAAAGTGAGAGAATTAAGGACAAAGCAGGAAATTCTTCTGCTTTACTATTATTTAATAGATATAATACACTATAAGTTGCAGTTTGTTTAATAAAATTATATAAGAGAGTGAACTGGTTCGTTGCTGGTTTATACCTATCTGGTTCAGTTAAAAGTATGAGAAAGAGTGAATTGAACAAGCTACATTGTTGGTTATGGTCTAAGAATAAATACAAATAACAAACAAATTGTATAAATGCCCCTCCAGGTAAGATACACACCATGTTATTATGTCAACAACACATTCTTTTCTTTCACATTGATTCAACAAGTTATACATTAGAAATCAGACATTAGATAGCACAATACAATTTTCTACATTTTGACTCATCCTCATGCTGTGGTTTCTTACTTTAAATCACCAAAAGATGAATAGTGAAAAACATGATTTGGGCTTGACCAAGTATAAATCATGACCATGCAATGTGGCATACTATGGAGAGAAAGGAAGACCGATTTAAACTTCTACTGACGGATTGCTTCCCACCATTCAGTACCCTTGTGCCACCATGGGTCAAAACTGAATTATGCTAAAAAAGAAGCAAACCTTCATAAGAAAAAGCCAGAGCTGTTGGAATATTTTGTAAATTTATTAAACAAATAAGAATAAATAAAAATTGAGCCGTTGTAAATTAATAACGGTAACGTATATTTGAATCATTATTGTAATGCAATTAATGCAATAGAACCGTTGAAAACTGAAACGGTAATATATTTACATATATGTAAATATTTATGAGCCATTAATGCATAGAGCTGTTGGAAGTTATAAACGGTATTATATTTTGTATCGTAAATTTTCTTCTGAGAGATGTTACGTTTGCATAACAGTTATGGGTGTGTATATATATATATATATATACATGTATTTGACTGGGCTGTTATAAAATATAAATAAAATTAACAAATTGCAATGAATGGTAATAAATTAATATTTATTAACATTCATCTCTTTTTGAAACGTATGCGATTGACATATTGCAAATTTCTTTTGAACGTTTCTTTCATTTAATATGACATTAATTGCAGTCCAATTCTCCTCCCACTAGAATAACTACAATTTCTTCTATATAAGAACTTGGTCATAGACCAAGAAATATACAGAGCATAGAATACAGAATATAGAAAGAAAATCTCTCTCTTTTCCTCTTCCACAGAAAGAAATCATAATTTTTTTCTCTATCTTCTCTTCCACCCCTCTTTTGGAAAAATAGAAAGAAAAATATACGTGAGCAGTATTATTTTTAAAGTGCAAACTGAGTCGGATTCATGATCCGATATATTAAAGAAAAACAAGGAAGAGGCTGTTTTATCCCAGAGGCGGCGGCGAACAGTACGAACTACTTTGCACCTTGAGTAGATCGCCGAAACGTCTTCAAGAAAGTGACCTAATCCACGGCTCAGTCGAACCATTGTTTCAAACAAGAGCAGATTATCAAATGAATGCAAAACAAAGCAACAATGTCTAAAACCTTAAAGTATACTGATTCAACAACAGTTGCTAATCTGCAATGGCGATTTACTGCCGCAGGCTCCAAATAAAAAGTATACCTTCAACCTTTTGATTTTTTCTCTGAATTGTAACTTGCAGTAGGCACATCTAGGGGAGCACTAAAATAGAAAGCTTTTTGGGAAAGAAGAATTTCACCGAAGACAAAAATAATAATAATAATAATAATAATAATAATAATTAAGAAATAGATTCGATTTATGGGAAAGAAAGCGGTTTTTGCTGAGAAAGAAATAGATCCAATTATTGAAAAGTGGGATTCTCAGTGCATTAAATAAATATTTTGAGATAATGGGAAGTTCCAGGCGCTTTTTTTGCAAAGTGGGAAATTTTAATGTGCTGACTAATTTAATTATTCTATAGCCATGCGCAGATCATTCAATGTACACGTTTCAGATCACCAAATATGGCCTTTGGATTTATAATGAAAAGAAAATCACAGCCATCAAATATTTCGTTTCTTTAACACTGATTAATGACCGAAAGACAGTATTAAATTTGTATACAAATTTAGAGACAGACCGCAGACTGCTTTTCAGTCTTTACAGCAGACCGATAAATTACAGTCATTAATCAGTTTAAAGATAGAAATCGAGATTTTTCAGTCTCTGATTTGCAGTCTTTTAAATGAACAATTTTTTTAGTGGGCACTAGTTCCATGGACAGAAGGGGTGGCGTTCGTGAGATGAGGTGAACAAAGAAAGAACTGCCGGCCATCTTACGGTGGGAAGAAATAACATACAGAAGAAGCATGCCGTACAAAAGAAGACGTGCGAAAGAAGATCGAGGACAAGGCGGTGTCATTCTTGTTTGTGGACTTCGGTCCAGGGAGGTTACAGAAAAAGGGAGAAAGGCACCAACGAAATAAACATGGCAAATTCTATTTCAACCCTTGTTTTTAGTTAGTAGCCCCCCCTTAAAAAATTAAAATTTTAATGACTAAATTGCCCTTAAGATTTATCTTCTCATGTAAACTCAGAACATCGTAACTTTACTGTCAGTAAAAACACCTAAGCTCCAAAAAACCCTTGATTTCAAATCACTCAAGAAAAATTTGATTTGCAAACAATAATACAATGGATTTTGAAGGAGAAGATGATTACTCATCCCAATCGCAGCAGGTAATTGAAGAAAAATTTAGAATTTGAGTTTTTTTTTTCATTTTTCAAGTACAGCCGATGCAGTGCGATATGACTGAATTAGTAATAAACCGCGTAGGGAACCTACTAGGAAAGTACATAAACCACGTAGACAATCAACGTGGAAAGAAACAATACCACGATTGAACAGTACGAGGTTTCCATATATTCCTCGCATTCATTACACGTGGTTTTATTATATACCACACATAATTGAGTAAGTTATATTTTTCTGGTTTGAACTTAAAGTTTGTTGTATATGTTTTGTGCAGATTGTAGCATTATCTAGTGATGAAGAAAAGGATGATGAGATAGTATTGGATTATTCAAATGAGTTCACGACTTATGATGTACGCTTTCTTTGATTAATGCTGAAATAAATCATGAATGCTTACATTTTATATAACATTTTAAATGCAGATATATCCTTCACGGAAAAAATTAGTTGATTGGGTTCGTGATACTGGAAAGCGTCTTGGTTTTGTTATTATAATCATGAAATCGAATACCGGTGCTTCAGTCAAGAAACCAAGAATCACAATTGCTTGTGAACGAAGTGGCGTTTACAAGAAGCGAAAGGATTTTCAACCGAAAAATCTCCGACTTACGGGTACCAAAAAATGCAATTGCCCATTTAGACTGAAAGGCGAGAAACTTGGAACTTTAGATGAATGGCGATTGCATGTTGTCAATGGTGTGCACAATCATTCCGAATTGAAAAATACAGAAGGTCACTCGTATATTGGTCGACTAACCGAAGCTGAGATCAGGTTAGTTATAGAGATGCATAAGAATTTGGTAAAGCCAAAAGAAATTTTAGCCACCCTTAAACGAAATGATACTTCAAATTCTACCACAATCAAAACAATCTACAATGTGATAAAAGCACAGAATGCTATTGAAAGGGCAGGGCGATCACAAGTTCAATACTTGCTTAGTAAGTTGAAAGAATTTGATTACTTTGAATGGCATCGTAAGACATTAGATGGTACTGATATTATTAAAGATATCTTTTGGGCACATCCTGTTAGTTTGGATTTTTTACGTACATTTCCTAGGGTTATCATATTAGATTGTACGTATAAAACCAATAGATACAAAATGCCGTTACTTGAGATTGTTGGAGTTACTAGCACGGATTTTACATTTTGTATAGCCATTTCTTATTTAGTTGCCGAAAAGGAGGAAAATTATATGTGGGCATTAGAGAGGTTGAAATCAGTGTTGGTTGATTCTGAAGTGGAAATGCCATCAGTCTTTATTTCTGATAGAGAAACGGCACTAATTAATGCTATTGGATTTGTGTTTCCTGAGTCTGCTCATATGTTATGCACGTGGCATATTAAAAATAATGTTCTCACTTATATGCAAAAAAAGTAAAAGGTATGGAGCTTGAAGAGAAGAAGTCTTTCTTATTTGATTGGAATGAATTAGTGTGTTCAAAAAATATCGTTGCCTATAATGTGAATTTACAAGTGTTGCACGAAAAGTATGCAAACCATACTTCACTTCTGAAGTATATTCACGAGATATGGTTGGATACTTACAAAGATAGATTTGTGCAAGCATGGACTGACGACTACAAGCATTTTGGAAATTACACGTCTAATCGGTAATTTTGTTTACTAATTGTTGTAACAATTACTGAAAGAATAATTGTTGTGATTAGTTCTAACTTATGTACATGTGTTAATGCAGGGCCGAGTCTGCTCATTCAAAATTGAAGAAACATTTAGCTAGTAGTTTATGCAATTTTGAACAAGCCTGGACGAAGATGCATTCATTATTGGAACTCTTGTTCACCGAACTTAAAGCATCATTTGAGCAAAGTATAACCAAAGTAAAGCACATATTTCATATACGAGAATTCAGAAATTTACGAGGTTTTGTTTCTATTAAGGCACTTGATTTGTTGCATTCCGAACTTCAGAGAGTAAAAGATGTTGGTGACGAAGAAATGTTTTGTGGATGTGTTCTTCGTAGAACACATGGATTTCCTTGTGCGCATGAGTTAGCTCAACTTGGACCTGCTACGGCAATATCGCTTGATATGATAGATGTTCATTGGACGAGACTTCACCTTGTTGAAATAAGTGGAAAGAAAGATGCGGGGATAGCGGAGAAAATGGAAAAATTAATAAACGATGTGAAAAAAATGGATGCTCCGTATCAAATGCAAATTTATAAAAAAATGTTGGAGATTGTAGAACCGCGAACGACGTCTCTTGCATCTCCGAAAAGCAAAATAAAGATACGTGGAAGAGAAAGCAAAAAAAGTTCTAATACTTCAACTAAACGGATGGCTTCGTCATTTGAGCTTGTTGATAGTGTTTATTCCCAAAGTTCTTATACTTCAAAAAAAGCTCGAACAGATAAGCTTCCTATTCGTAAACCAAAAAAGGTAATAATCATTTTATTTGAATGCACATGAGTTGTATACTAACCTACTTTATTAAATTTGCAGCTGGACGAACAAACTGAAGGCATGAGAATGTATCTGCATCAAATTCCATTAGAGATGAGGGCTTTTGTCACAGATATTGTGGATGTTCGATCGGACGGTAATTGTGGATACCGATGCGTGGCTGCTTTGCTTGGATTGGGAGAATCTAGATGGAGTGAAATTAGAACACAATTGTACGACGAGCTATATGAGCACCAGAGTATGTACGATAAAGTTTTTGTAGAACATGGTAGAAGTTCAGTTATTCTCAAAAGCCTTTTACACGAAGATGAAGATTTTGCACCAATGGAAAAATGGATGTCAATGCCTGATGTTGGATATATTATTGCAACTAGATACAATGTTGTGCTATTCAGCATTAGTGAAAGGCTTACGATGACAATACCACCATTGAGAGGAAAGATACCTCCACCAGTACTACGCAAAGAAATTGCGATAGCTTTTGTCAACCAAGATCATTTTGTTCAGGTATGTAACGTTTATATTCAAATATTATAAAATATGACGAATATTTTCAAGCCTCACGGTTCATGGCTTGCAGGTTAAACTTAAGGACAAACATCCCGTGCCACCTATTTACAGAAAATGGTTCACGACTCGAGACCGGGATGCTAGCGACTGGGAGCATGTTTACAACGATAGGAGACAAGCTTGGGAGGAAAGAAATTCGTATGCAGAATGGAAATAGTTTGGTTGGCATACGTTTGATTGGTTGTACTTTTGTTCGTCTAATTAAATGAGAATGTATTAGGAAATTGGTTGTTCTTTGGATATTGTATTAAACCACTTTTTGGCAATTGGAAAGTGTGTTGTTAATTATTATTTTTCGTTCTGTGTATATAATATGTGTTATTTGTTGATACAGTTTGGTTGACATATTTTTTTTGAAATTCTGGGCACACACGGACTGACAAAACGTGGTATGCAAGACTTCCACGTTGAAGACTTACGTGGTTAGAAGAATAACCACGTAAAATGAATACGGGGTAAAACATTGAACCACGTGTAGACACTACGTGGTTACTGTAGAAACCACGTTTTTACAGAGCGAGAGGACTTCCAGAAACCCTTTAAAAAAATTGTTTCCACCCTTTCTGCGCGGTTGGTTAGGAAACCGCGAAAGAACACTACGTGGTAATCCACCAACCACGTAGTGCTTAAACGTGGATTACCTCCTGACCACGTATATACTCTACGGGGTTTTGTTCCCGACCACGTTTTTACAGAGCGTGGCTGTAACAGAAATCAAAAAAAAATAAAAACTGTCAAACATGAAAAATTACATAACAGTGTACTGAACAACTGGAAACCATTAATATGAAAATCGACCACAATTAAACCAATAGATCAAATTAAACAATCCAAAAGCCATTACATTAGCATTCTATTTTCAAAATACATCACATGATCAAACATGTCCATCCAAATTTAAACAACACTTAAATAAAAGTTACATTACATATCACGTCCAAAATAAAAGTTCATCAAACTTAAACTAAACAACACTTAAACATGAGGCCTATAGTAGCGTCCAACGGCAATCCGAGCATTATCAATTTGAGGGTTTGGTTCGTTCAACATCCCATGCATGTCTTGAATGGTCTGTAGAAAATAAATCAAACTGAAATTATAACATAGTGTGGAGCTAGAACATAAAAATTAAACAAGGATATTATCGTGGAAAACAAATCTAAAGTAAATAAATAATTGAAACATACCGAGTATAACTGATTGTAGGTAGGCTGAAAATGTGGAGCTCCAAGCACAACATCGTCCGGTAGGTGTAGCGGATTGTGAACACGCAAGACACCGTGTTCTCTATACCACTCCATATAATCATCTGTGTAACTCAAGGAGGATTGATGTAGTGGTATTGATCTACGCCCTTCTGCTATCACATGATTGTACCAATTCTCCCATATACTTTCCAAGAATTGATATCGTACTCGGGTGTATGTCGTAGATGTAGTACCACAGCGTGCATTTGTTGCTACAGGAGGAATAGGTGCCGCGAGAATGTTCTGAACTCTGCCAAACTGCCTGAGTACTCTGTCGGGATGATATGGTTCTACAACATTCATACAGAGAATGCAACCACTATACCAAGATATAGGATGGAACGGATGATAGTGTCGTGCATAAATATAAAGATCATAGATAACCTATTCAAAGATATAAAAAATTATTAATACTACATGTAATGAATAATTATTAGTTATTTGTGAAATTAAGTAATTTACCTGATCTTCTTGAATGTTATCAAGGAATATACGAAGTTGAACTAGTGAAGCGGCACAATCTATAGACGGATTCCACCGAGCAGCACGTGGTAAATTCTCATAGTAAAGATTTGTTGATGGATGGAAGCAAGGAAAATGTTCAAAAATCCACGACTCAAGTAAACAAAGAAATCCGGCAATTTGTTTCACGCCCATACGAGTTGCTAATCCAAGCTGCCTATACAAAAAAGCAAGTGCTGCCGAACCCCAAGAGTATGTGCTAACAGAATCCAAATGTTTAAGTGGTTCTAGAAGGCATATGTGCACATGAGTCTTGCTTTTATCCGCAAACAACGTGTTGCCAAGCAAAAACAACAAATACGCCCGAGCGGCACGTCTAATAGCTCGATCGGTCCACTCATCGCTTACATCTTCAAATACACCATGCAACGCAGACAAACCTAGCTTATAACCAACCCGGTCGTTCATTTCCATCCTAGCTACTTGTTTTGAAATTCTAAGATACTTGTGAACAAGGCTAACCGCCTGTTCCTTGTCATATGTCATGCTCTGTATCGGTTTGCCTTCAATTGGAATGTGTAATAGAGATGCGACATCATCAAAAGTTATTGTCATCTCACCGAATGGCAAATGAAAAGTGTTAGTCTCTGGATACCATCGCTCCACGAAAGCCGATATCAAGTTGTTGTTGACGCTCTTGTAGCAAGTGCTCACAATAGGATATAAACCTGACATCTCAACGACGGCTTTAAATCTAGTAGCATCATCCGGTATCTTCCACTCCGTTACCTTTTGAGCATGATTTACGCATGTTAGTGGTCCTCGGTCCTACATAAATTTATTGGAAAGTTATAAAAATGAAATAATTTTAATTCACTTTAATATAAATAATAGCCACGAACCTGATCGAGCCATATCATAGAAGCTACATGAGTATCAAACTCTCTAATCACATCATTATTTCTTGGCCCTCCTTTCTCATTTAAAGCTTCTTCATCACCTTCTTCTTCATCACCCTCTTCTTCATTTTGTTGTTCTTCATCCTCTTCTTCATCGTGTTGTTCTTCTGCTTCTAGCCGTTGGACGCTACTTCCCCTTAATACAATTCTGAACTGATCCTCAGCTTCACTGTGTCGCTCTTCATCGGTCCCCAAATTCATGTCTCCACTTGTGCCTTCGGCTGCCTTGCCCGCTCTTCTTCTTCTTTCTGAAGCAGTCATTGGTTTACGAGGAGGCATCTATAAATTTACAAATAGATTGGGTTAGTTAAAGTCATCGTCTAATTTTTTTTCAAAATTACAGGTCCCCACGCCATAGTCATACGTGGTACGTACACAAACCACGTATAGCCACTACGTGGTTTGAAACCATTCCTCGTTTTCACTTCTCGTGGAAAATCTGTAATCCTCATATGTTTTATACGTGGTTTACCCTATTTCCACGTTTTTACAGTGCGTGGTTGCCTGGAACAATTAAAAAAAAAACAATTCTGCAGATTCAAATGCACCACAAACATCAACAAAATCATTCGATTTCCATTCACACATACCACAAAAAACAACAAAAACGAGTCAATCTTTAATCCTATCACTTACTCCACAACTATAAACTCAAAACCCTAATTACTAAACCCTAAATTATTAAACTTTATATGTACCGTACCTTCTAGTTGCTGAATTTGAGATGGTTGCGACCAAATGATGGAAAGAAAACGATGGAGAGAAGAGAGACCGCGAGAGAGAAGAGAGACCGCGAGAGAGAAGAGAGAACGCGAGGGAGAGGAAGAGAGAACGCGGTTTTCTGAAAACGAGAGAGAAAGATGTGAAGGGAGGGGTAACTTTGGAAAATAGGGGGGCTACTTACTAATTTTAGGGGTATATGGTTTTTGTCTTGATTTGGGGGGCTGCTAACTAAAAAAGTGGGTTGAAATAGAATTAGCCAATAAACATTTAGAAGAAGAAATATTGTGAGTGGGCTAAAATTTATTTAAAGTGAGCTTGGGCCTTTAATAAAAAAAAGAATAAGATAGCTAAAGTGAGTTTTGCGTGAAGAGTAGGGGGAACTGAATTCAAACGATTGCCCGGAAAAGGGGTCATGTTGTCTCCGTTCTTCAACGCTGAAAGGAAAGAAAGCATCGGGTCTAAACCAAGCTAACAGACTTAAAAAATATAATTGAGGTAATTGGTAATTATCCTAATTACGGAGAATTTAATGTCATTTAAAGGGGAGCTTAAGCATATATAATATGTTTGTATGTGAACAAATTTAGGTGAAACGAGATCCATTGGATTCACAGTGAAGGATAATATGCTGCTGACTGGTACGGAAGGATGCGAGGCTAGTTGGAATTATATGAAACGTCGCTGGACTGACAACCGAAAACAAAATGGTGAGTTAACTCTCACACCTTCTGAAATTCTATGATGTGCTAAATTCATATAAATATAAATTATAGTTGACAAAATAAAATTGGTTGAATTGATGCTGTGAATTGCTATTAGGTGTTAGTGATTGTTTGGTTGACATTATTTATATTTGATCATTTAAAAATATTAGATTAATGAATAATCATTCCGCATGATAATTTGAAATATTATCTGTAATGCAGGGAAGAACGGGTTGGGGGAATCGAACTGGATTCCTCAAATAATAGTTGTTATTTGTTTATCGTATTTACGTAGGAATTATTTATACCCAATGAGATTATAACTTGTTTGGATAATGATGATTGATTGGATGTTGATCGTTGCATTTAAATTCAACGGTTGTTGTGTTTTTAATCAATAAACAATAGTTATTAAGTGATTGGAAGTAAAGGGCCTAAGATCCATTATTTTTAGATGTCGTTTTTTTCCGTTTGGCGAACTGACGGTTTTTAAGTCATAAAAATTATTTTTATAACTAAATCGAGTTTCATGTTTATTTTACACAAGTTATTTAAATAATTTTCTAAATATTTTACAAAGAAGATTAGTAAACGGGTTATTAACCAAAGGGTTAATAATTTGAGATAATTGTTTCCAAGGAGAATAATTAAGCGAGTCAATATTTAATTAATTATACTTTTAATTAATTTAATTAGAAGATCAAAGGAAATCAGTTAACAGTTAATGGTATTTTCATTATGACTTAGTCAACTGTTTAAATTGGGAATGCTATTTTATTAGGGATAATTGTCCCAAATAGTCGTTAAACATAACGAGTGTTCTTAGAAGTTAATTGATCTTTAATAAACAATATTTTAAAATGATTACAGATTTTTTATCTTTAATAAAGTTAATTATTATTTGATGGTATAGTTATCTATCGTTAGTTGATAATGAAGTTAACTACTTTGACTGTAGTTAATGATGAACTTAATTAATATAATTAATGCAACGATTTTTATTTGGAATTCAGTAGTGATCAAGTGGCGATAAGAGTTAATAAAGATGGTTGTAATCCAAGTTTAAAAACGAGATTTGTAAATAGAAATTGTAAGTTAATACGGAGATTCAAATAAGATTTTCGCTTAGCTATTCAATTAAGTAAAATGGAATAGATTGAAATATGATTTCAAAGAAGATAAGTAATGGAATAGTAAATAATTAGATTTTAGTAATGGATTTAGTATAATAAATCCAAGCTATAAATGAAATTACATTAAGATGATTTAAGGGTTTAAGATGTGTTCTGGTAAGTAGGAATTTTAATTGAAGGAGATTTCAAATATAAGAATAGTTATAATCCTTGTTTTAAATCAAAAACGCAAATAAGATTTCATGATGGTTTAATATTAGTTTTTGACTTACATACTTCTATCTATCTTGAGATAAGAATGTTGTCAATCAAGGTCTGAGAGGTAAATAAAATACCCTAACTTGAACGGTTTCACTATTATCGAGAGATGGTATTAGTTTGTGATAGTAAAGGATGTGATATAAGATCTTGCAAATATTTCTAGATTAAAAGAATTTAAGAGGAGTTTTAAAGAATATTACCAAAAGAAAGGGAGAATAAATGGTTTGGGGATATAATGATAAATTTCGTAGTAAATAAGAAGGGGGATTTTAAATACGCAAATTATGGGAAAATGAAGATCTGTTTCGATAGTTTGATTTAAAGGTCTATAAAATGATATTTTCCAAGATAATGGAAATAAACAAAGCTTTGAGAACGTAGTTATACATCGAAAGAAAAGGGATAACAAGATGAGATTTTTAAGGATGTTTATGCTAAAAATAGATTTGTTGAAAGGACCTGAGCTGCCAAAGTACTGATCGATACTGTTTAAGTTAATAGTAAAAACCCTAGTTACCAATAAGTATTATTGACCATTTGACGAGTTAGTTCGAAGAGACCGGGATGGGAACTAGACCCCAAACCCACTTCGAACCAACTATGCATTCATGGCTAACTGGAAAGCGTATGAAGACCGTTGATCTTCATAAGAGGAAGAACCACTTGTTAAGTTTCTCTGGTTTGGCTGCTAGAGTTATGGTGACTTGTGATTCTGTCGTGATTGAAATCTTCATATTGCAAGGACTTCTCGCTACTGATCCTTGGGGTGATTCCTATATAGGATGCGGTAGGAGGGTGCCTTCGGTTCATCCTGTTCCTGGATGATGTGTATGGAAGAATGTCTGACAGAGTATTTCCTAGGGGTCACGTACGTTCATTTTTACAAATTTACCAAATTTGGTGGCGGAGAAATTCTATTGCTTAACACCTAGAGTATACTTGTGGACGTCAATTAGTGATTTGACGGATCTGACGATGTGTCATTCAAAATGAATGATGACCAGGTGTTTTAAAAAGATAAACGTGACCTCAAGCCTCATCAATCGGGAAAAAACAGAAATTGGGAAGGCAACATGGCTAGATGGGTCATTCCCAAGCAGGGTATATTGTCACCAATCTAGAGGAAATCCTTATTTGTTCTTCTTTCGCTTCTGTATCTCCCGGGAATTTCGGTGGTGGCGACAAAAAGACGAATGGGTGACAATATATTCGATACACTCAAGTTGAATGAGTGGTCGGTCATGTGAGGTCGGGTTGCAAGATGTTCTTGTTGAACCCCAGTGTATACCCTCTAGAGTACACTGACCAGAAGGTGGTCGCATATCTTGTCTAGTTGGAATCCAATCTCTATAAGAGCCCCACGGTTTTTGATTATAAACTATATATTTAGAGCGTGAGATGCAAGCGTTCTACTATTTGGTTATTTATTTGATACACACTATTACAATATCACTGGATTTTGATATATCAAAAATGTTTTGGGTTATAGTAAGGTAAAAACCGTCCGTGTTTATGTATGGGCTGGTCTTACTATTATCCTTTTATTTCATAAAGGATTTTTAAAGTTAAACAAGTTGGTTGCTATATGAATTTATCACTGAAAGTATTCCAGACTAATCTGGGTGAATTTTGCTTTGCTTCAAATGTGCTCAGGTCAGACCGAGTATATTTCCAGGTTAGATTCCGCATGGAGTTCCTGAGAAGGAGTTGAAGTTGAGACCTATTCCATATATCCGCTGGTACAAATTTATTTCTGCTGTGTGTCATATTGATATGAATGTATACTCTGATGTTGTAATCATGTGTATACTATTTCATTTCGTATAAAGAGTTTGATATATTATTTTATTCGTTCCGCTATGAGACTCTGATCCTCCTATTCTTCTATTCTAATATTTCTTTCTTTCTTCTCTCACTAGCTAATTTCTTTCTCTTAACTTTTCTTCTTTTCTATATGAATTAAATTAACTGTGGTAGTTAAATGTCAGCTTAAATTTGTACGTAAAAGTGGGTCGTTACATGCAGAGATTCTTGCTATGAATAGAAAAAAGTAATTAAAGAATTACAAACTCCTCCCACTCATATCCCTTTCATTGGGCATTGCCAAAATCAAAGGGGACCATATGCATTACAAACACACCTAACGTTGATTATCATTCAATAGTTTCACTTCTTACCATAAAAATGTCATTTGAATTTCAGTATTCTAATTTTTATTTTTATTTCTTAAACTTGGTGGTGAATGTATGACTATTAGTATGAAAGTATATTTAAAAAATCAAATTTGCTGCAATGATGGCTGCTATCCTTGTTCAGATTTAAGATATTGAGGATGACGCCTAAAATAGGTGATTTTACAAGTGATGTTTGGAAAGCGGCACAAATGCATTTACTTGAATAAAAAGAAAGAAGAAAACATCATATATATGGTTCTACTGCTTTTACTTGAATAAAAATGAATAGATTACGAGATTATTCGTGTTTGATTTTCCATTTTACTTGTAATAGATTTAACAGGTGATCCAGCTGTTAAAGCCTCTTGATTTCCAGAAGCCATATATGTATATTATGGTGATAATCCCTTTGATCTCATGAATAAATCTACGCAGTAAACTACGAATGCACCAAAAATCATATAATATGCATTTTATATCCATTATTATTAGTTTTAACATCATGTATTATATACTATAGATTATTAAGAGAAATAAAAAGCACATTCTTGCCCATCAAATAAAAAAGGCAAGTTAGTTGTTTTTGATATAATCATTTTTACTTGTTTGAACGATTTTCAAGTTTTGACAAAGAATTTGATAAAGGACATGCTTGAAGTGTTGGATAGGTTTGGTTTGAGGAAAACTAGAATAATATTTTTTGTTTTGGAAGATCTATGCTTTATTCAAGAAATTCAAATATTTAATCATGATGAAATGTGTAGTCATGGAGCATTGGACCTTTGGATTTATTGGTCCAACCCGTTTCTTATTATTTTATTTTATTTGTGGCAAGAACTGAAATTCAAGAGGATACCTGTGCCGCTTTTCGACATGGGTAAGCTCACCAAGTGGCCTCCCTACACTGTAGTTATAGTAGAGTTCATCGCCACTCTGTTGTTCCTATATATCACAATAGCCATGGTTATTGGGTACAACCACCAAAGCGATGCTACCATACCTAGTAACATCGATGCTCAATGTATTGGTGCTGGCTTGCTTAGGATTGCCTGGGATTTTGGTGGCATGATCTTTCTCCTTTACTGCACACTGCTGGAATTTCTGGTATGTAATAATACAATTATATTTATGACCTTTGTAATGGCGCGTTTTGTTAGCTGTCGAATAATTAATTTATTTAATTATTAAATATCGATTGGGCGATATCGATGACTTGAATTAAATAAAACTGAATATTTAATTAAAATAAATAATATAATAATATATTATAATGTCGAAATAATCGGAAATCACCGAATTTACAATACTGTGTGAATTGGATCAGCTAAAATATTGAATTCAGTTTAGAATTGAAATTTGAATAACGAATCGACTTAATAATCGACGTTAAAACGTAATAATTATATTATAATTAAAATAGAGCACGTAACGACGCGACAGTTCGTTATTTGGTGGTTTAGACTTCAAGTGGATGTACAGGGTTCGTTTTAAATCGGATTGCTGTGAAATAAGAAACGTGTGGAGCTGGTGGAGTATATCTTTCTAACAGAAGTGAAAAATCAAGATTTCGGTGTATAGATTGCAAGATACGTCCAAAATCAAATATTCGAAAAGTCGCTGTAGAAGCATATATCGACCGTAACGGTTATTTGAATATAACTTGATATAGGTTGAAAATCTGGACAAGGTTCTTTTGAGGCGCAGCAATAATTTAATTTTTAGAATTTTACTGTAATTTTTAATTAATTAAATATGCAACTTTTTATTTGGGGTATTGTGCACCCTGTATCGGTATTTCGGGATTTCAAAATATGAGTTAACCTACTGATATTATTATATTTTTAGGATCGTGACACCTCGTTGGACACGATAGTATTTTTATTTTTGTCCATAGCTGATGATAAATAAACGAAGTCCTTTGAAATCAGTACCATATTAATGCCAAATATATATAAGAGCCGTGCACTAGCTAAATCCAACTGTCTATTTCCAAAACTTAAGACAGTGTGTGGTCACTGCTACGTTGCTTCATGGCATCCAAAATTTCCGCAAACAAGATCATATGAAAGTGTCAACACCTATATTTATAGCCGATAGATCAGCCATACCCTATGAGCCAAGCTACACCATACCCCTTTCTTTTCAAAGACTTGTACACAGTTTTAAACGTCATTTCAGCATGGCCTCTTGAATTTCATACACCATATCAGGCGGAAATCATGCAGCCATAACCCAACTATTACCATTTACCATACCCTATGCTACATGAAAGTGACGTGATGCTAATCCCTTAAAAGCCTTGCCGTATAAAAACTGAAACCCATTGTCCATTCTCAGGAAGAAAAAACCGAAGCCCTTCTCATCTTCTAAAAGTTGTAAACTTTGATTGAGCATACAAATTAAAATACAAAATAGAAAAAGGAAAGTCGGAGAGAAAGAGGAGCGCCGACACATTTGAGTGGGGTGAACTGGAGGCGGAGCTGTGACTGTTGGAGTTTCGGTGGGGTAGTCGGGTTCCAATGCAGTGCGTGTGCTCACTGCGAAAAGGGAGAAGCTGTACGCGAGCATGCTGATAAATGCAGGAGGAGGATTTCGTGGGGAGAAGAGTAGAGAGAGAGAGGGTTCAAAACAAATCAAGGTTCAGGTTTATAATAGCTGTAATAATGATGTTTACTGGAAATATTGGTGGAAAAGTGATGGTGTTGCGAAGAGCTGATGAACTCGCTGGGGTGGGATTCGTTTTGGAAGGGACTTGTTGTGCATGGGGAGGCCAGCCTGTCCGTTGCACAAAGGAGCGTGTGCATCCAAAAAGGTGATGGGATCCAACTGTTCATGAAATGAGTGAAGCAATGGGAGATTTTCGAACTGTTAAGGAGGGCGTGCCATCTTACCTGTAGCAGTCGGAAGCATGCATGGTGAGGGCTGAAAGCAAGTTACGTCGAGTTAGGAGTGAAGTAAAGGATTTGTTTACGAGAAGGGCATGGAAGCAAAACTCGGATTGAGCTCGCGATTAGCAGATTGGAAAAGGACAATACTGTCAGTAGCTGTGTAGATCAATGGTTTGAGTGGGTCGAGATATTGGAACGTTTGGTCATAACAGCGGGAGGAACGGTATTATGTTTAAACAGTGGAGCGTGACGGTGAACTCATTGGTGAATGATGATGTCCGAAGTTTAGTAAGTTGGCAGAATAAAACGCCGGATCGGATCAACTGACGCAAATCGTTATTTAACGGTTAACGCGCCAAGGTGAGTAAATCTCACAAACTCTAAACAGTTTTATTTTCACGTTGTATTCTTAGAACTGTTAAAATATTATCTGTTTGACTGTTTGACTGTGTGTTGACTGTTTGATTGAACTGCTAGTCAGTTAGTGGAGATTATATATATATATATATATGTGTGTATATATATATATATATATATATATATATATATATATATATATAAACCGTCAAATAGTTATATGTTGATTCTGTTTATCAGAATATTATACAGGTGTTGTCTAACATCTGTGGTGCAGGGAAACAGGTTGGAAGAATCCAACTGGATTCCTCAATAGTTATTTTACTGTGATTTATGTATTGTGATATATAAATGTGATATATATAATCTGTTGTGATTACGTGTGGTTGGATGTTATTCATCGTTGTTAGATGATGTGTTAATTACCATAACAAATACCAGAGTGTGATAAAAGGATTTTACAAAGTAATTGGTTAAGTTAAACTAAGTGACTTAGTTAAGTTAAACTAATTGGTTATCAAAGTGAATTTGTTAAGTTAAACTAAGTGACTTAGTTAAGTTAAACTAATTGGTTATCAAAGTGAATTTGTTAAGTTAAACTAATCGGTTATCAAAGTGACTTAGTTAAGTTAAACTAATCGGTTATCAAAGTGAATTTGTTAAGTTAAACTAAGTGACTTAGTTAAGTTAAACTAATTGGTTATCAAAGTGAATTTGTTAAGTTAAACAAATCGGTTATCAAAGTGACTTAGTTAAGTTAAACTAATCGGTTATCAAAGTAAATTAGTTAAGTTAAACTAATTGGTTATCAAAGTGAATTAGTTAAGTTAAACTAATTGGTAAATCAAAGTTAATTAGTTGCGTCAAACTAAGTGAACTAGTTAAGTAAACTAAGTGGTTAATCAAAGTGAATTAGTCGAGTTAATCAAAGTAATTGGTTAAGTTAAGCGAAGTGAATTAGTTAAGTAAACTAAGTGGTTAATCAAAGTGAATTAGTTGCGTTAAACTAAGTGAATTGGTTAGAGTTAATCAAAGTGAATTAGATAAGTTAACCTAAGTGGATTAGTTAAGTAATCAAAGTGAATTGCTTGAGTTAAAATAAGTGAATCGGTCAGAGTTAATCAAAGTGAATTAGCTAAGTTAAACGAAGTAGGTTAGTTCAGTTAATCGAGATAAGTAAATCAGTTAGGTTAAACCATTAGAGCTAACCAGTTAGAGATTACCAGTTAGAGTTAACCAGTTAGGTTAAACCATTTGAGTTAACCAGTTAAAGTTTACCAGTTAAAGATAAACAGTTAGAGTCGACCAGTTAGAGTTGACCAGTTAAAGTTGACCAGTTAAAATTGACCAGTTAGAGTTGACCAGTTAGAGTTATCCAAGTGGAGTTAATCGAGTAGAGTTGCCGAATATCACTTATTCGAAGTAGAGCAATCGAATATAGTTTATTCGAGTGGAGAAATCAAATGTTATTCATTTGAGAAGAGTTACCGAATATTATTTATTCGAAGAGTAGTTATCGAATATTGGTTATTCGAAGTTAGTTAATCCAAAGGAGTTATTCGAAGTTAGCTAATCCAAAGGAGTTATTCGAAGTTAGTAAATCCAAAGGAGTTAGTCGAAGAGTTAATCGAATATAGTTATTCGAAAGAAGGTCTTAATCGAATATAGTTATTCAAGTAAAGTTAAAAGAGTTAATCGGATTTAGTTATTCGAAATGAGTTATTCGAATTAGATATTTGAATAAAGTTAAACACATTAGAGTGATTCGAATTACTTATTCAAATAGAGTTAAACACGTAAGAGTTAATTGAATATTAGTTATTCAATTAGAGTTAAATCGAATTTAGTTATTCGAAAGGAGTTAATCAATTTGAGTTAAGTTAATCGATTTGAATTAAGTTGAATCGAAAAGGAGTAAATCGATTAGAATTAGGTTAATCGAGTTAGAGTAAATCGAATATTGGTTATTCGAAGGTAAGTTATTCGAATTAGTTATTTGAAGGAGTTAATCAAATGAGTTGATCCAAAGGAGTTAGTCGAATATTAGTTATTCGAATAGAGTTAAAGGAGTTATCGATTTTAGTTTGATCGAAAGGAGTTATCGATTAGTAAATCGAAAGGATATTTTCGAATATAGCATATTCGAAAGAAAGGGATCGAATATTGTTTATTCGAAAGAGAGAGATTTCGAATATGAGTTATTCGAAGAGAGATAATCGATTATAGGTTATTCAAAGAAGAGTTAATCAAATAGAGATTACTCGAAAGAGAGTTATACGTCGAATTCGATTATAGCGAATTCGGGAAAGTACTATTTACTTTCCAGGGTTTAAATCAAGATTTAGTTATTGATTTAGAAATTAGGTGTCTGTTAAATTATCTGAGTTAGGAGATAAAGTTATAATTTAGGTTAGATATTTCAGAAGTAGGAATTATAACGTTATAGTTATAATCAAACACTGTCATATAAGAAGTGGATTCGTAACCTGAATCCGAGAATTTGCGTAAACAGATGATTGGAAAAAGTGAGTGACGAACTTCATCTATTTCACAGTAAAGGACGTTGTTCAATTAAGGTCTGAGAGGTAACTATACCCCAACTTGATTGACTTCAGAATTGACAAAGGAATAGTGGTGGTTCGATAGAAAAGGTTGATTTGAAATATAGTTAAGTAATAAGCGATTAATGGATTAAGCGTAACGATGTTTTATACAACGTTCATTTGAAATCCGTAAATGAGTTTTGGAAACGTTTTCCAAATATAGTCAGATATGTTTTCTAAACATAGAAAATGAAATGTTTTCATGATAAGAATTTAAGAGATAGAGTTAAGCAAATTCAGAAACTGACTGGAGAGGGTAAGTTGAACGGTTTTCTAAGTGACGATATGATGTTGGTTTCGACCTTCCGGATTGATACTTAGAGAATTGTTCTCATACTAGTTACAGTTAGGGACTGATAGTTGCGAAATAATAGTGATGTGAAAATAAGCTATGGAAATGTTTTCCAATGATTAATAACATATATTTTCTAAATATATGAAATAAGGAAATATGAACATATGATGATTGATCGATCGAATCTCCATTTGGAAATAAGATCGTTGTTTGTACACCGACATGTTTTCATTTGATAGTTGAATCACAGACTATCAAAGTTTTTACCATTTTAACGTTGTTAATATGGAGAGACCGGTTGGATTATTACCCAAAGAACCACTCTGTATTGGCATAAGCGTTGCGAGCAATATATGCCAAAGATAAATTGAAGACGGAGTAAAGTGCAAGGGCTGTTGTATAAGTCTTAGATAACAGTGACTAAGATGGATATACTGAATAGTGCCTTCGGTTTGTCCAGTCCCAGGACAACGTATATGGAAGAAGGTCTGACAGAGTATATCCAATGGATCGCGTAAGTTGATCTGTTCAAACGTATTCACGTTTGGTGGCGGAGGAATTCGTTTCTCTTAGCTATATACCCGTGTTATTTTTGGATAAGTCAATTTGTGATTTGGCGGGTATGACGATGTGGCATTCAAAGTAAATGGTGATCAGATGTTTTGAAGATAGACGTAGCTTCTAGCCTCACACCAGGAAGTAACAAAAGTTGGGCTAGGTAGCATGGCTAGTTGGGTCATCCCCAAGCAGGGTGTATTGTCACCGATCTAGAGAATATTCATATTTATACTTCTTTTTGATTCTGTATCTTCGGATGATGGTTTGATGGCCTACAACCGTGGTGGCAATATATTCGCGACACTCAAGCTAAATGAGTGAGCGGTCATGTGTGGCCGGGTTGCAAGACGTTCTTGTTGAACCCTGAGTGTATCACCTCTAGAGTACACTATTCAAAAGGTGCTCCCATACCTTGTCTATTGGAATCCAATCTTAAATAAGCGCCCTGCGGTTTATGATTTTATACTATGTATGTAGAACGTGAGATGCAAGCGTTTCTGCTAGATTGATACCTATTTGTACTTAGACATTATTATAATATCACAATGATATTGCTTGTCAAAGTTGTTCAGATACTCATAAGGAAAAACCCGTTCCGTATTCACGGCGTGGTCTTATGACATACCCTATACCTGTTTTAAACTGTTTTACTCATACCAGTCTCATGACTGACCCGGAGTTTACTTTGTTGTTTTCCCTAAACTCTTGGGTGCCTAAATTTGTACGGGCAGTCAAGTAGTCGGGATTTACAGATATACTTGGAGAGCTTGGAGCAGGAGGCTGCAAGATTTTATAGCTATAGTTATTTCCGCTGTGTTGTAAGTGTTGTACTCTGATAAGTGCTATTGTATATATATAACTGTTTACTTCAAAGTTATGTTATATATTATATGTTATTCGTTCCGCTGTGAGATTCGTGTTACTCTGATGATTCTGATGTTCTTCTTCTTCTTCTATTCTATTAGTTCTATCTTTTCTTTCTCACCTTCTAAATTCTTTCACTAACGTCGCGGAATTTCCGACTCTCGAGGAGTCGGAAATTTCCAGCCGTTACAGTTGGTATCAGAGCCAGGTTAAGTGATTACCTTGGCTCTGTGGCATAACTCGGTAGAGATAGGGTTAGTAATACTCTAGACTGAGATTGAGTGTATATATACGAGTGCGTATTTGTATTTGATAAAAAAAAGGGTTTTTATTGTGGAGATTCATTGGCTGAGTTGTTATGAGTTCTGGTCGATCAGTTTGATCCACTGTATCGGTACGAGTTAATAAACACTCGGATACGATGTGTCGTCACGATATGTTTTGAAAGAGGGTAAGTGAATTTAACATTACCCAAAGTATATTTTGATATAGAAATATATATATATATATATCAAAATTTTAATATATTAGATATATTGGTTGTTATTATAATCGAGTAAGATTGTATAGTGAAAGGGTTATACATAACCAACCAGAATTCATATGAGTGAAATCAGATGAGTAAATCTGAATTTAAATCAAAATTTGGAATTAAAATAAGGAAATTTTAAGTTCCTGGGAGATTTTGAAAAGGTTTTTCAAATTTGAAATAAATATAGTATTGAACTCACCTGGATGACTGGAAAATAATTTCGAGGATGGATCGATACATTGTCGGTGTGATTTTCGAGTTCTAAGTGACGGATTACTACCAAAGGTTTTGTTTTTGAATTGTTTTGAGAAAACAAGTTGTTTAGAAATTCAAAGGTTTTGAATTGGCATTATGTGGTTTCAAATTGATTTGAAAGAAACCCAGGAACTTAAGTTCTGGAATTGAAATTTAACTAATGAAGTTAAATAAAATGAGATGGTAAAAATAAATTGAAATTTAACTTGAACCGAGTTAAATAAAATTGAATTGGATTAGAGATAATCTAGAATGGAACCAAATTGATAAGTCAATAATTTGGAATTTGATATTGGAGTTTGAATGGAATTCGGTTTGGGTATAAGCGAATGATTTGGTTTGAGGATATAAACTGAGTGGAATGACCATGACATATGCAGAAGTGATAACAGATCAAAAGGATATAATGATACGACCGACAAAAAGGTACAAGTTTATATTATATATGAGTTTGGATTTTATGAGCCGAATTGGCAAGCCGCTGGCTGTTTGATTTTCTTTTGGGTTGGAGAAGGCCTAGAGAAGCGAGGGGTGGTTTGTCATATTGACCAATACAAAGGAGGTTATGGAGAAATTTTTCGAAAATTCCAGGCGTTTGAACATTCTCATGATTTATGGAAATTCAGTTAGTCAGAATGAATTAATAATTGAATTGAAAATTTAATGGTTCAGTTGAAACTGGAGTTGAGAAGTAAACTAAAAGATATTTGAATCCAGTTAGTAGAGTTAGTAGCATTTTCCTAGCTTAGCAATTTCGAGGACGAAATTATTTTTGGGGGGAAGTCTGTAATGGCGCGTTTTTTTAGCTGTCGAATAATTAATTTATTTAATTATTAAATATCGATTGGGCGATATCGATGACTTGAATTAAATAAAATTGAATATTTAATTAAAATAAATAATATAATAATATATTATAATGTCGAAATAATCGGAAATCACCGAATTTACAATACTGTGTGAATTGGATCAGCTAAAATATTGAATTCAGTTTAGAATTGAAATTTGAATAACGAATCGACTTGATAATCGACGTTAAAACGTAATAATTATATTATAATTAAAATAGAGCGCGTAACGACGCGACAGTTCGTTATTTGGCGATTTAGACTTCAAGTGGATGTACAGGGTTCGTTTTAAATCGGATTGCTGTGAAACAAGAAACGTGTGGAGCTGGTGGAGTATATCTTTCTAACAGAAGTGAAAAATCAAGATTTCGGTGTATAGATTGCAAGATACGTCCAAATCAAATATTCGAAAAGTCGCTGTAGAAGCATATATCGACCGTAACGGTTATTTGAATATAACTTGATATAGGTTGAAAATCTGGACAAGGTTCTTTTGAGGCGCAGCAATAATTTAATTTTTAGAATTTTACTGTAATTTTTAATTAATTAAATATGCAACTTTTTATTTGGGGTATTGTGCACCCTGTATCGGTATTTCGGGATTTCAAAATATGAGTTAACCTACTGATATTATTATATTTTTAGGATTGTGACACCTCGTTGGACACGATAGTATTTTTATTTTTGTCCATAGCTGATGATAAATAAACGAAGTCCTTTGAAATCAGTACCATATTAATGCCAAATATATATAAGAGCCGTGCACTAGCTAAATCCAACTGTCTATTTCCAAAACTTAAGACAGTGTGTGGTCACTGCTACGTTGCTTCATGGCATCCAAAATTTCCGCAAACAAGATCATATGAAAGTGTCAACACCTATATTTATAGCCGATAGATCAGCCATACCCTATGAGCCAAGCTACACCATACCCCTTTCTTTTCAAAGACTTGTACACAGTTTTAAACGTCATTTCAGCATGGCCTCTTGAATTTCATACACCATATCAGGCGGAAATCATGCAGCCATAACCCAACTATTACCATTTACCATACCCTATGCTACATGAAAGTGACGTGATGCTAATCCCTTAAAAGCCTTGCCGTATAAAAACTGAAACCCATTGTCCATTCTCAGGAAGAAAAAACCGAAGCCCTTCTCATCTTCTAAAAGTTGTAAACTTTGATTGAGCATACAAATTAAAATACAAAATAGAAAAAGGAAAGTCGGAGAGAAAGAGGAGCGCCGACACATTTGAGTGGGGTGAACTGGAGGCGGAGCTGTGACTGTTGGAGTTTCGGTGGGGTAGTCGGGTTCCAATGCAGTGCGTGTGCTCACTGCGAAAAGGGAGAAGCTGTACGTGAGCATGCTGATAAATGCAGGAGGAGGATTTCGTGGGGAGAAGAGTAGAGAGAGAGAGGGTTCAAAACAAATCAAGGTTCAGGTTTATAATAGCTGTAATAATGATGTTTACTGGAAATATTGGTGGAAAAGTGATGGTGTTGCGAAGAGCTGATGAACTCGCTGGGGTGGGATTCGTTTTGGAAGGGACTTGTTGTGCATGGGGAGGCCAGCCTGTCCGTTGCACAAAGGAGCGTGTGCATCCAAAAAGGTGATGGGATCCAACTGTTCATGAAATGAGTGAAGCAATGGGAGATTTTCGAACTGTTAAGGAGGGCGTGCCATCTTACCTGTAGCAGTCGGAAGCATGCATGGTGAGGGCTGAAAGCAAGTTACGTCGAGTTAGGAGTGAAGTAAAGGATTTGTTTACGAGAAGGGCATGGAAGCAAAACTCGGATTGAGCTCGCGATTAGCAGATTGGAAAAGGACAATACTGTCAGTAGCTGTGTAGATCAATGGTTTGAGTGGGTCGAGATATTGGAACGTTTGGTCATAACAGCGGGAGGAACGGTATTATGTTTAAACAGTGGAGCGTGACGGTGAACTCATTGGTGAATGATGATGTCCGAAGTTTAGTAAGTTGGCAGAATAAAACGCCGGATCGGATCAACTGACGCAAATCGTTATTTAACGGTTAACGCGCCAAGGTGAGTAAATCTCACAAACTCTAAACAGTTTTATTTTCATGTTGTATTCTTAGAACTGTTAAAATATTATCTGTTTGACTGTTTGACTGTGTGTTGACTGTTTGATTGAACTGCTAGTCAGTTAGTGGAGATTATATATATATATATATGTGTGTATATATATATATATATATATATATATATATATAAACCGTCAAATAGTTATATGTTGATTCTGTTTATCAGAATATTATACAGGTGTTGTCTAACATCTGTGGTGCAGGGAAACAGGTTGGAAGAATCCAACTGGATTCCTCAATAGTTATTTTACTGTGATTTATGTATTGTGATATATAAATGTGATATATATAATCTGTTGTGATTACGTGTGGTTGGATGTTATTCATCGTTGTTAGATGATGTGTTAATTACCATAACAAATACCAGAGTGTGATAAAAGGATTTTACAAAGTAATTGGTTAAGTTAAACTAAGTGACTTAGTTAAGTTAAACTAATTGGTTATCAAAGTGAATTTGTTAAGTTAAACTAAGTGACTTAGTTAAGTTAAACTAATTGGTTATCAAAGTGAATTTGTTAAGTTAAACTAATCGGTTATCAAAGTGACTTAGTTAAGTTAAACTAATCGGTTATCAAAGTGAATTTGTTAAGTTAAACTAAGTGACTTAGTTAAGTTAAACTAATTGGTTATCAAAGTGAATTTGTTAAGTTAAACAAATCGGTTATCAAAGTGACTTAGTTAAGTTAAACTAATCGGTTATCAAAGTAAATTAGTTAAGTTAAACTAATTGGTTATCAAAGTGAATTAGTTAAGTTAAACTAATTGGTAAATCAAAGTTAATTAGTTGCGTCAAACTAAGTGAACTAGTTAAGTAAATGTAACACCCCACTCCCGCTATGATCACTCACTAAGGCAATGCCATAGCATCGGTGGAGTATTTTAGTGAATATAGAACAGAAAAATTACAACAAGACAGATATAAATAGTACTTGAAATTTTAAAACATCATCTCATAACAGCGGAAGTAAAACATGTCTGGTTACATCATAAAACCACAATAAAGGTCAAGTACAATATCCATCAAAATAAAGAAGTACATAATCCCACTCTCATACAATAGCCAAACAAAAGAAAAGATAACTGGATAACTGGAGCTTTACATCTATCCAAGCTCCTAAAGACTGGAACAGCAATCCGATCAAGCTCCACTACTGCTAGGATCCACCGTAGGACCTGAGGGTTGGGAAAAAGATAAAAACAACAGGGTCAGACATAAGTCTGAGAGAGTCCTATAACTTTAACAATACAATCGTTAAAGTAACCAGAGAAGACATAAACTGATATACGGTAACATATAGGGATGAATGGCTACCCTAAGCAGTCAACTAAACGAAGATAAAGGATAAAGACGCATCTACCCTCCCTAAGGTAAATTACTAAACTGCACCACACCAGTCGTTCCTAACTTAAAGGTTGATCCCACCCAAGGACTTATAAAATTTACTAATTAGTACCTGCGTACCCCTAGGTGACCAAGTAGGCGCCACGGGGCCCTACAATCCACTAGGTGTACACACTACTTCCCATTCGATCGGCTCCCTAACGTAGATACCCGTGCTGGCCCCACCGTGGGATGTATCATTCCCCAATGTGGCAACCTGATGGAACTAAAGGTGCACGGCTTATATCTACTCGATGCAACAACGGCTTACCTACCAGCCCGGGCCCACTCACGCATATGAAGCCCGTTGGACTTGCGTTGCCACCGCTAACCCGTTTGCCTCTTACAGTCAAGCCCAGTATGCGTGTCCCGTCCTCGACATGGGTCGAGCCCACAAAGATACGTATGGGTTACTGGTTGAAATGGGCCTCCACAAGCTACCCACCTAAGCTTGTCCCTTTTTCTAGTATATCCCACTTAACCCTTTAATCATGTTTTAATTACATGTTCCATTTTGGTTAAGTATTCTAATCGTATTTTCTATTGCCACCCAAGGCAACCACTAGATTTTCTCATGCCACCCGAGGCACCCACTTAACCCCTCATGTCCCTCTACATGCTAATATGGTTAAGTGTTTCTTAATTAATTAATTAAGAACGTAACCTTTGTAAAGACCTCTCACATTAGACTGTCTTTTATGACCGCTGGTTAAGCCGGTTGGGTCCGGGCAGCCTTATGTCATAACAGAGTCTAACCTCGTGTCTTTACATTAATTACGTATTTAGTTTGTGCCTAAGACCTCTCACATTGGGCTAACATTTGTAGCAACTGGTTAAGCCGGTTGGGTCCGGGCAGTTTTACGCTACAACTGAGTCCAACCTCGTGTCTTAGTCAATTAATTACACCTAATTAATCACCCTCATAATTTTATATTAATTATCCCTAATTAATCAAGTTTTCTTAACATGGGTAGACCTAACTTAATAGGTAAATTCCCATGGGGTAGACCTAACTCAATAGGTAAATTCCCAACACATAGTATGGGTACACCTAACCAAATAGGCAAATTCCCATACTATGTTTATTTATTTTGTGTTATGCATAATTATATTAATTTCACACAATCTTATTAACTTATGCATTTAATTACCCCATCGTTCCCACGTAATTTCGTTCATGATATAACACATATAAAAGGTGTCAACTTGCATATGAATGAACATGTTTCAAAGGTGCCATCTTGCATATTAACAAACACATAACTTGCATATGAACTTGCATAACATGTCACATAACTTGCATATAATATGTCACATAACTTACATATTCATTTTGCATAACAAACTTGCATATTAGCTTATAGACTTGCATAATGTGTCATCATGAACTTGCATATTAATAAACATGTAACTTGCATATTTACATACATGTAACTCGCATATTAACAAACATGTAACTTGCATATAAAGAAACATGTAACTTGCATATTTACATACATGTAACTTGCATATTAACAAACATGTAACTTGCATATTAACAAACATGTAACTTGCATATTTACATACATGTAACTTGCATATTAACAAACATGTAACTTGCATATTTACATACATGTAACTTGCATATTTACATACATGTAACTTGCATATTAACAAACATGTAACTTGCATATTTACATACATGTAACTTGCATAGCATATTACCATGAACTTGCATAACATGCATATGATTACATAGCCCACAACTTGCATATTTAGCATCATGCAAACATAACATACATCATATTAAACTTGCATAAGCTTACATACTCAACATGCATAAACATAAGATTAGTGCTAACATCATATCATATGATTCAAAGCTCATTAACCCACATACAAAACCATAAATCTCATCACATCTCATCTAATTAGTTTACCAAAAGATCATCAAAGTGATAGAAACTCACAACTAGCAACTTTGAACACCAAATGAAGAAGATTAAGATGCTAAGAAGGGATTAGAAGTTGATTAGAGAGTGATTAGTATGCAACCCTCTTCATAAAATTAGTGGAGGCCATGAGAGCTAGCATTTTGCCATAGTTTAGTCACTAGGTTTAATTATGAATGAATTAGGGTAGGTTAGGGTCTTATTTATAGATTAGGCAAGTGTTTTAGGCCATAGGATTAACCCTAGATTCAATCCAAGCCATCAAAGCATGTCTTGGGGAAGAAGTCAAGTGTAGGAACCATCTAGGGCCTTTAGATTAAAGATGGACCATGAGAACCATTCAAATGCAAAATCTGCACTTGAGCGAATCGGCCCACGGGTTGACAGCCAAACACCCTGGATTAACCCCTAGTCGACCCAGCGGGCTCGGGTCGACTTCAAAAATCGGCCGGTTCGGTTATTCCCCTCTCCCAATTCGCTGTTTTGAGCATTTTTGCATATTTATTTATTAAATTTTCAATTATATATATATATATATATATCAATATATATATATATATATATATCTACACAACCCATTTCACTTAATTAAGTATACTTTAATTTGGGAATTTTCGTGAAACTTCGCGAGGCCATATCTTGGTCATACGGACTCCGATTTTCGAAAACTCGGACTCTATTTCGCGTATTTTTCCGAGACGAACACAATGGCATAGCCCGTTTCCCTTGATTCCCATTTTAGAATTAAATTCTGCCTCGATTTATGTTATTACAGGTTATTGAAAATACGGGTTGTTACATTCTCCCCTCCTTAAAGGATTTCGTCCCCGAAATCTTCAAGTTAGGAAGAACGTATCCTACCATCCAATCATCCATCTACTCAAAGCATCATCCACGAGCAATCATTGTCCTTACAAGATTCTAAATGCTGGATGGATATATGCAAAAGTGTGTGTATATGTACTTACCTAATGCAAAAATCAGGCGGTTACTGATACAGTAAACCTCCTTAATGCAAACCATGATAGTGCCATGCATCCAATATGTATGCGAAACCCTATTGACACATACAAATTTCTACATGCGTGCACAACCATACACAAAAATGCATCATCCATATGATAACACAGCCATGATACATCCATCAATCTAACTACCACATCCATTTATGCAATATGCAACATGAAGTGACTGAGCCGATCTAGTGCCTAATGTGTGTGTATATGCATCCACGAGCAACCACTAGCAAACAATTGCATCCACATGCATCCATCAACCATAACATGTTTCAAACACATGTTTCAACCATAGGTTTTACCCTATCTAAAGGTCATAGGTATTAGCGAGAGGATATACTAAAGATAAGATAAGTACTAGACAAGCAATAAAGGAGAAGTTAAAAGACATACTCTCAAAAAGAAATGGATACAAAGAACGCATCTTTGCTTCCGTCTCCCAAGTAGCATTGCTTTCGTCATCTCCCCATTGCACTTTAACTAGCTGAACTTCTCTGTTCCTCAACTTCCTAGTTTCTGACCCAAGGATGCGAGTAGGAGCTCGTCGAATCGTCGCATCACGCTCTACCTCTACATCTCTAAGCAAGCTCGGCTCTACCACCTCCGCGGTCTCATGTAAGCACTTCCTCAAATGTGATACATGGAATACATCATGAACACCACTAAGTCTGTCGGGCAACTCCACCCTATATGCCATCCGTCCAATCCTTTCCTTAATAGGAAACGGCCCAACAAATCTCGGTGCTAACTTCCCTACGGACCCAAAGCGAACAACATTTCTCAATGGAGATACTTTGACAAAAACCATGTCCCCAACCTCAAACTCAAGATCCGTCCTTCTCCGATCCGCATAAGATTTCTGTCTATCTTGCGCTGCTTTCATCCTTTTTCGAATTAAATCAATCTTCTCTGAAGTCTCTCTAACCATATCCGGCCCAAGCAAGATCCTATCCGTAGATTCCCACCAACATGTAGGAGATCGACAAGGCCTTCCATAAAGAGCTTCGAAAGGAGCCATACCAATACTGGACTGAAAGCTGTTATTATATGCGAACTCCACCAAAGGAAGATGTTCTTCCCATGTACCTCCAAAATCCAAGATACAAAGCCTCAAAAGATCTTCTAAGATACGGTTCACCCTCTCGGTCTGACCGTCCGTCTGAGGATGATATGCGGTGCTCAAACACAACTGAGTCCCTACCGCCTCTTGCAAACTTCTCCAAAACTCACTAGTGAAAATAGGATCTCGATCACTCACAATGCTGGATGGTACGCCATGCAATCTAACAATCTCTCTAACATAGACTGAAGCAAGCCATGGAGCGGTCCTCTTACTCTTTACGGGTATAAAATGGGCACTTTTTGTAAGTCTGTCTACCACAACCCAAATTCCCGTATTGCCCTTCCTCGATCTCGGTAACCCATCGATGAAATCCATCGAGACACTATCCCACTTCCATTGCGGAACTTCCAATGGGTGTAGCAACCCACCGGGTTTCCTTTGTTCCGCTTTAACTTGTTGGCACACTAAGCATCTAGCCACATACTCGGCCACATCTTTCTTCATACCGGCCCAAAAGAAAACTCTCTTCATGTCTTGGTACATTTTGTCTCCACCGGGATGAATAGTCATTCTTGAACGATGTGCATCATCCAAAATAGCCTTCTTCAAACCCTCATCTTGCGGTACACAAAGTCTACCGTCTCTATGCAACCATCCCTTATCATCTATGGTGTATCTACCCAAATGGCTGGACGACTCCCCTCTTATAAGCTTCTCTACCAACACAACCAACTGTGGGTCGTCTCGCTGAGCCTCGCCAATCCGTCTCAAAAGAGTAGGTCTAACCTCCAAGGATGCCAACAAACCAGGTACAAAATCAACAGAAGGTCTGAAGTCAAACAAAGAAAGAAACTCCAAGCTTCGTCGTTCCACGAACAATGGACTCAAAGATAGCCTTTTTCTACTTAAGGCGTCTGCCACCACGTTACCCTTACCAGGGGTATACGCTATCTCGAAATCATAGGATGCTAAGAACTCCATCCACCTTTGCTGTCTTAAGTTTAAATCCTTCTGAGAGAATAAGTACTTCAATGATTTATGGTCGGTGAACAACTCGAATCTCTCACCAAGAAGATAATGGCGCCAAGACTTAAGTGCGAAAACAATCGCGGCCAACTCTAGATCATGGGTAGGGTAATTCTTCTCATGCACTCTCAATTGTCTCCCTCCATAGGCTATTACCCTTCCCTCCTGCATCAAGACTGCGCCTAATCCTGTTCCACAAGCATCGGTATAAACAACAAACGGCTTACTCCCATCCGGGAGCACTAAAACTGGAGCGGTGGTCAAAGCTCTCTTTAACCGTCGGAAAGCATCATCACAATCTACATCCCACGAGAAAACCAGATTCTTTTTCGTCAAGCGGGTTAATGGGGCTGATATCTTCGCGAAGTCTTTGATGAACTTCCTATAATATCCTGCCAACCCCAAGAAACTTCTTACCTCGGTAGCATTTCTAGGAACTTTCCAATCCTGGATAGATACTATCTTTGCGGGATCCACAGCTATCCCTTCCTTAGAGACCACATGCCCTAAGAATCGCACTTCTCTTCTCCAAAAATGGCATTTAGAGAATTTAGCTTTAAGACTATGCGCTCGAAGAGTCTCCAACACTTCCTTGAGATGTAAGGCATGCTCTTCTTCATTCTTGGAAAAGACCAAGATGTCATCCACAAAAACTACTACAAACTTATTCAGATACTCTCTGAACACTCTACTCATGAGATCAACAAAGTATGCGGGGGCGTTTGTCAACCCAAATGGCATCACTAGCCACTCATAAAAACCATCCGGAGTCCGGAAAGCAGTCTTCTCTATACTGTCCTCCGCCACTCTTAACTGATGAAACCCTGTAGCTAAGTCCATCTGCGAAAATACTGACGCGCCAACCAACTGATCGAAGAGATCATCTATCCTCGGTAATGGGTGTCTATTCTTCTTCGTGAGCTTATTAAGTTCTCTATAATCCACACAAAGTCTGAGGGACCCATCCGCCTTCGTGGCAAACACTACTGGAGCTCCCCACTCCGATATACTTCGCCTTATGAACCCCTTCTCAAGCAACTCCCCTACTTGCTTATGAAGTTCTCTTCTCTCACGAGGAGCCATGTGGCGTACTGGCAAAGACACTGGTTTGGCATTATCCACCAAATAAATTCGGAAATCTATCTCCCGCTTCGGAGGCAAACCCTTTACTTCTTCAAACACATCCGGATATTCCCGGACTACTCTGACAGAACACAAACTCTCGACCGAAGCATCGAGCGATTCAAGATAACTTAGCAAAACAGATTCCATGGGATTGCAAGAGATCTCGAGAGTGTTACCCAAGCGGGTCATGAGCCTGACAACTCTCCTTTCGCAATCAAGAACGGCACCATTACTGGATAACCAGTCCATGCCCAAGATCAACCCATAGCCCGTGAAGCCCAATACAAAAGCATCACATCTAAACTCAACGCTAAGTATAGAAATCTTCAAACCCAAACATATCATAGACAGATATATGGAGCCCCCAATTGGGTTTGAGACAACCAAGGGATCATCAACTAGACTGGTGTCTAAGTGCAGTGACTCAACTAACGATGATGAGATAAAAGAATGCGATGCGCCAGAGTCAAACAAAGTACGAACTGGATGATCAAACAGAAAAACCAGACTTTCAACGGAAATAGTTCTACCTCTCTGCTGAATCGGTGGAACTGAGAGAACCTGAACTTGCCCCCCTGACTGAGGTGGTGCTATAAGAGCTTGCACCTGGCCTCCTGAGGTAGACCCCGTCTTCTGCCCCTTCTTTGGGCAGTTTTTCACAAGATGCCCTGCTTCACCACAATGAAAGCAACCGGTTTTCTTCTTTTTGCGACAATCCTTACTAAGGTGTCCTGGTGTTCCACAATTGAAGCACTTCTTCTTCGTCTTCTTTTTGTCACCATTGCCTTTTCCGCCCTTGACTTGTTGTTGCTGTTGCGGTTTCTTCTGATCCCCCTTTTTCTCTGGTGCCTTAGAATTCTTATCATCCTCATGCATAAGTGCCATGTAGACAAGCTTCTCAAAAGTGGCCCCCATAGGAATGTGAGTCATAGCTATTCCTTGCAATGGTTCGTTCAAGCCTCTAACGAACCTCAAAGCCTTCTTCTCCGGTGTATTCACCAACTCTATGCCAAACCTTGCTAATTGATTGAATTTGTTGACATATTCTTTCACCGTGAGATTCCCTTGCTTCAAATTCAAGAACTTCTCCATAAACAGATTCTCTTCCGCCCTTGAGAGAAACTTAGCCCCAAACCTTTGCTTAAAATCTGCCCAAGAGTCAACAGGGCGTTCTCCATTAGTGACCTCCCACCAGAATGAGGCCTCTCCCTTCATTAACCAAGCCGCCAACTTGACTTTCTTTCCCTCTTCCAATTCCTTAAGCCAATCTCTAGCCTCTACGAAAGTCTCTGAACCAAGAAAAGGTTTTCCTCCTATAGCCTTGAACTCCTTGCAAACCTTAGCAAAATTATCCACTCTAGGCTGAGGAGGAGGAGCGGTTGTCTCTGGTGTAGTAGCATTGGCCGGACCCGCAGCCGCGGCCCTAGCCTCTTGCAACCTCCTATACCATAGTGGTATAACTAAACCCTCCGGGATGTTAAGATCTTCAGCCATGCTGAAACGAAAGAGGAAAGATTCAAAAAGGAGATTCCGAAAGATAAAGATATGGCTATTGGGGATTATGCTTTTCTTTTTCAAAAACTTTTTCTCTTAGAAGACATGCTTTTAAAAATACTCCTTTCAAAAATATTCTTAGAAAATAGTTTTTCTAAAAAATTTATCTGTTCTGGTAACCTTAAGCTCTGATACCACGTGTAACACCCCACTCCCGCTATGATCACTCACTAAGGGAATGCCATAGCATCGGTGGAGTATTTTAGTGAATATAGAACAGAAAAATTACAACAAGACAGATATAAATAGTACTTGAAATTTTAAAACATCATCTCATAACAGCGGAAGTAAAACATGTCTGGTTACATCATAAAACCACAATAAAGGTCAAGTACAATATCCATCAAAATAAAGAAGTACATAATCCCACTCTCATACAATAGCCAAACAAAAGAAAAGATAACTGGATAACTGGAGCTTTACATCTATCCAAGCTCCTAAAGACTGGAACAGCAATCCGATCAAGCTCCACTACTGCTAGGATCCACCGTAGGACCTGAGGGTTGGGAAAAAGATAAAAACAACAGGGTCAGACATAAGTCTGAGCGAGTCCTATAACTTTAACAATACAATCGTTAAAGTAACCAGAGAAGACATAAACTGATATACGGTAACATATAGGGATGAATGGCTACCCTAAGCAGTCAACTAAACGAAGATAAAGGATAAAGACGCATCTACCCTCCCTAAGGTAAATTACTAAACTGCACCACACCAGTCGTTCCTAACTTAAAGGTTGATCCCACCCAAGGACTTATAAAATTTACTAATTAGTACCTGCGTACCCCTAGGTGACCAAGTAGGCGCCACGGGGCCCTACAATCCACTAGGTGTACACACTACTTCCCATTCGATCGGCTCCCTAACGTAGATACCCGTGCTGGCCCCACCGTGGGATGTATCATTCCCCAATGTGGCAACCTGATGGAACTAAAGGTGCACGGCTTATATCTACTCGATGCAACAACGGCTTACCTACCAGCCCGGGCCCACTCACGCATATGAAGCCCGTTGGACTTGCGTTGCCACCGCTAACCCGTTTGCCTCTTACAGTCAAGCCCAGTATGCGTGTCCCGTCCTCGACATGGGTCGAGCCCACAAAGATACGTATGGGTTACTGGTTGAAATGGGCCTCCACAAGCTACCCACCTAAGCTTGTCCCTTTTTCTAGTATATCCCACTTAACCCTTTAATCATGTTTTAATTACATGTTCCATTTTGGTTAAGTATTCTAATCGTATTTTCTATTGCCACCCAAGGCAACCACTAGATTTTCTCATGCCACCCGAGGCACCCACTTAACCCCTCATGTCCCTCTACATGCTAATATGGTTAAGTGTTTCTTAATTAATTAATTAAGAACGTAACCTTTGTAAAGACCTCTCACATTAGACTGTCTTTTATGACCGCTGGTTAAGCCGGTTGGGTCCGGGCAGCCTTATGTCATAACAGAGTCTAACCTCGTGTCTTTACATTAATTACGTATTTAGTTTGTGCCTAAGACCTCTCACATTGGGCTAACATTTGTAGCAACTGGTTAAGCCGGTTGGGTCCGGGCAGTTTTACGCTACAACTGAGTCCAACCTCGTGTCTTAGTCAATTAATTACACCTAATTAATCACCCTCATAATTTTATATTAATTATCCCTAATTAATCAAGTTTTCTTAACATGGGTAGACCTAACTTAATAGGTAAATTCCCATGGGGTAGACCTAACTCAATAGGTAAATTCCCAACACATAGTATGGGTACACCTAACCAAATAGGCAAATTCCCATACTATGTTTATTTATTTTGTGTTATGCATAATTATATTAATTTCACACAATCTTATTAACTTATGCATTTAATTACCCCATCGTTCCCACGTAATTTCGTTCATGATATAACACATATAAAAGGTGTCAACTTGCATATGAATGAACATGTTTCAAAGGTGCCATCTTGCATATTAACAAACACATAACTTGCATATGAACTTGCATAACATGTCACATAACTTGCATATAATATGTCACATAACTTACATATTCATTTTGCATAACAAACTTGCATATTAGCTTATAGACTTGCATAATGTGTCATCATGAACTTGCATATTAATAAACATGTAACTTGCATATTTACATACATGTAACTCGCATATTAACAAACATGTAACTTGCATATAAAGAAACATGTAACTTGCATATTTACATACATGTAACTTGCATATTAACAAACATGTAACTTGCATATTAACAAACATGTAACTTGCATATTTACATACATGTAACTTGCATATTAACAAACATGTAACTTGCATATTTACATACATGTAACTTGCATATTTACATACATGTAACTTGCATATTAACAAACATGTAACTTGCATATTTACATACATGTAACTTGCATAGCATATTACCATGAACTTGCATAACATGCATATGATTACATAGCCCACAACTTGCATATTTAGCATCATGCAAACATAACATACATCATATTAAACTTGCATAAGCTTACATACTCAACATGCATAAACATAAGATTAATGCTAACATCATATCATATGATTCAAAGCTCATTAACCCACATACAAAACCATAAATCTCATCACATCTCATCTAATTAGTTTACCAAAAGATCATCAAAGTGATAGAAACTCACAACTAGCAACTTTGAACACCAAATGAAGAAGATTAAGATGCTAAGAAGGGATTAGAAGTTGATTAGAGAGTGATTAGTATGCAACCCTCTTCATAAAATTAGTGGAGGCCATGAGAGCTAGCATTTTGCCATAGTTTAGTCACTAGGTTTAATTATGAATGAATTAGGGTAGGTTAGGGTCTTATTTATAGATTAGGCAAGTGTTTTAGGCCATAGGATTAACCCTAGATTCAATCCAAGCCATCAAAGCATGTCTTGGGGAAGAAGTCAAGTGTAGGAACCATCTAGGGCCTTTAGATTAAAGATGGACCATGAGAACCATTCAAATGCAAAATCTGCACTTGAGCGAATCGGCCCACGGGTTGACAGCCAAACACCCTGGATTAACCCCTAGTCGACCCAGCGGGCTCGGGTCGACTTCAAAAATCGGCCGGTTCGGTTATTCCCCTCTCCCAATTCGCTGTTTTGAGCATTTTTGCATATTTATTTATTAAATTTTCAATTATATATATATATATATCAATATATATATATATATATATATATATATATATCTACACAACCCATTTCACTTAATTAAGTATACTTTAATTTGGGAATTTTCGTGAAACTTCGCGAGGCCATATCTTGGTCATACGGACTCCGATTTTCGAAAACTCGGACTCTATTTCGCGTATTTTTCCGAGACGAACACAATGGCATAGCCCGTTTCCCTTGATTCCCATTTTAGAATTAAATTCTGCCTCGATTTATGTTATTACAGGTTATTGAAAATACGGGTTGTTACAGTAAACTAAGTGGTTAATCAAAGTGAATTAGTCGAGTTAATCAAAGTAATTGGTTAAGTTAAGCGAAGTGAATTAGTTAAGTAAACTAAGTGGTTAATCAAAGTGAATTAGTTGCGTTAAACTAAGTGAATTGGTTAGAGTTAATCAAAGTGAATTAGATAAGTTAACCTAAGTGGATTAGTTAAGTAAGCAAAGTGAATTGCTTGAGTTAAAATAAGTGAATCGGTCAGAGTTAATCAAAGTGAATTAGCTAAGTTAAACGAAGTAGGTTAGTTCAGTTAATCGAGATAAGTAAATCAGTTAGGTTAAACCATTAGAGCTAACCAGTTAGAGATTACCAGTTAGAGTTAACCAGTTAGGTTAAACCATTTGAGTTAACCAGTTAAAGTTTACCAGTTAAAGATAAACAGTTAGAGTCGACCAGTTAGAGTTGACCAGTTAAAGTTGACCAGTTAAAATTGACCAGTTAGAGTTGACCAGTTAGAGTTATCCAAGTGGAGTTAATCGAGTAGAGTTGCCGAATATCACTTATTCGAAGTAGAGCAATCGAATATAGTTTATTCGAGTGGAGAAATCAAATGTTATTCATTTGAGAAGAGTTACCGAATATTATTTATTCGAAGAGTAGTTATCGAATATTGGTTATTCGAAGTTAGTTAATCCAAAGGAGTTATTCGAAGTTAGCTAATCCAAAGGAGTTATTCGAAGTTAGTAAATCCAAAGGAGTTAGTCGAAGAGTTAATCGAATATAGTTATTCGAAAGAAGGTCTTAATCGAATATAGTTATTCAAGTAAAGTTAAAAGAGTTAATCGGATTTAGTTATTCGAAATGAGTTATTCGAATTAGATATTTGAATAAAGTTAAACACATTAGAGTGATTCGAATTACTTATTCAAATAGAGTTAAACACGTAAGAGTTAATTGAATATTAGTTATTCAATTAGAGTTAAATCGAATTTAGTTATTCGAAAGGAGTTAATCAATTTGAGTTAAGTTAATCGATTTGAATTAAGTTGAATCGAAAAGGAGTAAATCGATTAGAATTAGGTTAATCGAGTTAGAGTAAATCGAATATTGGTTATTCGAAGGTAAGTTATTCGAATTAGTTATTTGAAGGAGTTAATCAAATGAGTTGATCCAAAGGAGTTAGTCGAATATTAGTTATTCGAATAGAGTTAAAGGAGTTATCGATTTTAGTTTGATCGAAAGGAGTTATCGATTAGTAAATCGAAAGGATATTTTCGAATATAGCATATTCGAAAGAAAGGGATCGAATATTGTTTATTCGAAAGAGAGAGATTTCGAATATGAGTTATTCGAAGAGAGATAATCGATTATAGGTTATTCAAAGAAGAGTTAATCAAATAGAGATTACTCGAAAGAGAGTTATACGTCGAATTCGATTATAGCGAATTCGGGAAAGTACTATTTACTTTCCAGGGTTTAAATCAAGATTTATTTATTGATTTAGAAATTAGGTGTCTGTTAAATTATCTGAGTTAGGAGATAAAGTTATAATTTAGGTTAGATATTTCAGAAGTAGGAATTATAACGTTATAGTTATAATCAAACACTGTCATATAAGAAGTGGATTCGTAACCTGAATCCGAGAATTTGCGTAAACAGATGATTGGAAAAAGTGAGTGACGAACTTCATCTATTTCACAGTAAAGGACGTTGTTCAATTAAGGTCTGAGAGGTAACTATACCCCAACTTGATTGACTTCAGAATTGACAAAGGAATAGTGGTGGTTCGATAGAAAAGGTTGATTTGAAATATAGTTAAGTAATAAGCGATTAATGGATTAAGCGTAACGATGTTTTATACAACGTTCATTTGAAATCCGTAAATGAGTTTTGGAAACGTTTTCCAAATATAGTCAGATATGTTTTCTAAACATAGAAAATGAAATGTTTTCATGATAAGAATTTAAGAGATAGAGTTAAGCAAATTCAGAAACTGACTGGAGAGGGTAAGTTGAACGGTTTTCTAAGTGACGATATGATGTTGGTTTCGACCTTCCGGATTGATACTTAGAGAATTGTTCTCATACTAGTTACAGTTAGGGACTGATAGTTGCGAAATAATAGTGATGTGAAAATAAGCTATGGAAATGTTTTCCAATGATTAATAACATATATTTTCTAAATATATGAAATAAGGAAATATGAACATATGATGATTGATCGATCGAATCTCCATTTGGAAATAAGATCGTTGTTTGTACACCGACATGTTTTCATTTGATAGTTGAATCACAGACTATCAAAGTTTTTACCATTTTAACGTTGTTAATATGGAGAGACCGGTTGGATTATTACCCAAAGAACCACTCTGTATTGGCATAAGCGTTGCGAGCAATATATGCCAAAGATAAATTGAAGACGGAGTAAAGTGCAAGGGCTGTTGTATAAGTCTTAGATAACAGTGACTAAGATGGATATACTGAATAGTGCCTTCGGTTTGTCCAGTCCCAGGACAACGTATATGGAAGAAGGTCTGACAGAGTATATCCAATGGATCGCGTAAGTTGATCTGTTCAAACGTATTCACGTTTGGTGGCGGAGGAATTCGTTTCTCTTAGCTATATACCCGTGTTATTTTTGGATAAGTCAATTTGTGATTTGGCGGGTATGACGATGTGGCATTCAAAGTAAATGGTGATCAGATGTTTTGAAGATAGACGTAGCTTCTAGCCTCACACCAGGAAGTAACAAAAGTTGGGCTAGGTAGCATGGCTAGTTGGGTCATCCCCAAGCAGGGTGTATTGTCACCGATCTAGAGAATATTCATATTTATACTTCTTTTTGATTCTGTATCTTCGGATGATGGTTTGATGGCCTACAACCGTGGTGGCAATATATTCGCGACACTCAAGCTAAATGAGTGAGCGGTCATGTGTGGCCGGGTTGCAAGACGTTCTTGTTGAACCCTGAGTGTATCACCTCTAGAGTACACTATTCAAAAGGTGCTCCCATACCTTGTCTGTTGGAATCCAATCTTAAATAAGCGCCCTGCGGTTTATGATTTTATACTATGTATGTAGAACGTGAGATGCAAGCGTTTCTGCTAGATTGATACCTATTTGTACTTAGACATTATTATAATATCACAATGATATTGCTTGTCAAAGTTGTTCAGATACTCATAAGGAAAAACCCGTTCCGTATTCACGGCGTGGTCTTATGACATACCCTATACCTGTTTTAAACTGTTTTACTCATACCAGTCTCATGACTGACCCGGAGTTTACTTTGTTGTTTTCCCTAAACTCTTGGGTGCCTAAATTTGTACGGGCAGTCAAGTAGTCGGGATTTACAGATATACTTGGAGAGCTTGGAGCAGGAGGCTGCAAGATTTTATAGCTATAGTTATTTCCGCTGTGTTGTAAGTGTTGTACTCTGATAAGTGCTATTGTATATATATAACTGTTTACTTCAAAGTTATGTTATATATTATATGTTATTCGTTCCGCTGTGAGATTCGTGTTACTCTGATGATTCTGATGTTCTTCTTCTTCTTCTATTCTATTAGTTCTATCTTTTCTTTCTCACCTTCTAAATTCTTTCACTAACGTCGCGGAATTTCCGACTCTCGAGGAGTCGGAAATTTCCAGCCGTTACAACCTTTACTGCAGTTTTTACTTTTTATGTATTCAGAGGGTTTGTTTCTCCTTTGACTTATAGCATCACACACTATTAACGTAGTGATGGCTCCACTTCCAGTTGGGTTTCTTGTGTTCACGGTTCATTTGGCAACCATTCCAATTACTGGTACTGGGATCAATCTTGCAAGAAGTTTTGGAGCTACTACCATTTACAACAAGGATAAAGCTTGGGATGATCAAGTTTGCTTGCTTTTTTACAGATTATTCACATAGATTGATTATAAGTACTTGATAAGCCTGGATAATGATTAAGAATTTACATTCTGTGATGCAAGCTTGACTCTAACTACAACAACGAGAGACATATTTTCAATTTTCCGATACATAAAATGACATAAAATGGACTACTTTCGTGTATAAGCTGCATATAACATAAAATGTCTATGGCTATACGATGCATTTGCTTATTGTAACTTAGTACATATAAACTAACTTCCACTATTGTCCGCTACAGCTTCGTTACATAGTTTTATTTATTATTAGCCATGCATTTCTTGTATAAACTATAAACAAAACCATGTTTCAAACGTGTTGTGCCTGAAGGTGTATGTTTTCCTCTTGTGTCCATGTGAGCACGGTTTAATCCTTACACTTGCAGAAATCCAATTATGGATCAACTCCTGACTTTAGGCATTATTATTGTGCATTTAGAAAAGCTGCTACCATTTACAACAAGGATAATGCTTAGGATGATCATATTTGCTTGCTTATAAAGATTATTCACATAGCTTGATTATAAGTACCTGATAAGCTTGGATAATGATTTAGAATCTACATTCTCTGATGCAAGCTTAACTCTAGCTGCAACAATGAGGGACATATTTTCCATTTGAAAGAATGAATAAATGACATAAAATGGATTATATAAAATAGTCCATTTTATAAAATACATGAGAATGAATAAATGACATTCTCTAATGCAAGCAAACCTGATCATTCCAAGCTTTATCCTTATTGTAAATGGTAGTAGCTCCAAAACTTCTTGCAGGATTGATCCCAGTGCCAATAATTGGAATGGTTGCCAGATGAACCATGAACACAACAAACCCAACTAGAAGTGGAGCCAACACTGCGTTAACAGTGTTTCATGCTATAAGTCAAAGGAGAAACAAACCATATGAATACATAAAAAGTCAGAACAACAGTAAAGGTCATAAATATAATTGTATTATTACATACCAGAAATTCCAGCGTGTGCAATAAAGGAGAAAGATCATGCCACCGAAAGCCCATGCAATACTAAGCAAGCCAGCACCACTACATAGAGCATCGATGATACCGAGTATGGTAGCATCGCTTTGGTTGTTGTACCCGATAAACGTGGCTACTGTGATATACAGGAACAATAGAGCAGCGATTAACTCTGTTGTGACTTCACGGTAGGATGTCCATTTGGTAGGGCTGCACACAACTCATATCCAATCCGACCCAACCCACCAACCCGACCCAACCCACATAAACCCAACCAACCCATACTAGTTCGGGTCGGATATGGGTTACAATTTTTAACCCATACTGTATATGGGTCGGGTTTGATATTTTGTTCAACCCAACCTTATTTTAACCCAACCCTATATTATAAAATTAATTTATTATCAGCCCACCTAAAATTAGACTAGTATAATCGTAGAATAATGTTTTCGTATCTATAGTAAATATACAAAAAAAAATCATATTTGATGTCAATCCAAACTAGGTAGAATTTGGCAAATATATTTCAAAGAGCACTTTAATTTATTTTAAAATGAAACACTAGTTCTACTATGTAGCAAATTAATTTTATATGATGTGTTTTACAATGAAAGTTTAGTAAAATATGTCTTATAATGAATCAGTTATTTTAAATGCATTACGCTAGCTAAAATCTAATATATTATGCTGAAAATTTTAATATTATTTTTACAAAATTCCCTCATATTTTCATTTTTTTAATTATATTCAAGCAACCCAACCCAACCCCACTAAACCCGACCCAACCCATACCTCAACCCAACCCATATCCAACCTCATATAGGGTCGGATACGGGTTGAAATACCTTAAGCCCATACCTATGAGGGTCGGATGAAGTATTTGGTCCAACCCGACCCAACCCATACTTTGTGCAGCCCTACCATTTGGTGATCTTACCCATGTAGAAAAGGGTGCGGATGTTCTCTTGAATTTCGGTTCCTGCAATAATTAAAATAAAATAATAAGAAAAGGGTTGGACCAATAAATCCAAAGGTACAATGCTTTATGACTACACATTTTATCATGATTAAATATTAATACTTCTTGAATAAAACATAGATCTTCCACACAAAAAAAATATTATTCTAGTTTTCCTCAAACCAAACCAACCCAGCACTTCAGGCATCTCCTTTATCAAATTCTTTGTTAAACTTGAAAATCCTTCAAAATAATAATAATGATTATATCAAACAACTAACTTGCCTTTTTTATTTTATGGGCAAGAAAGTGCTTTTTATTTCTCTTAATAATCTATGGTATACAGTTCAGGGTGTTAAAACTAATAATAATTAATATAAATGTAGATTATTTGATTTTTGGCGCATCATTAGTTTACTGCGTAGATTTTTTCTTGAGATCAAAAGGATTATCACTATAATTTTCATATATGGCTTTTAGAAATTAAGAGGCTTTAACAGATGGATCACCTGTTAAATCGAGTACAAGTAAAATGGAAAATCAAACATGAATAATCTCGTAATCTATTCATTTTATATTCAAGTAAAAGCAGAAGAACCACATATGATGTTTTTTTTCTTCTTTTTGATTCAAGTAAAGGAATTTGTGCCACTTTCCAAACATCACTTGTAGAATCGTCTATTTTAGGCGTTATCCTCCATATCTTAAATCTGAACAAGGATAACAACCATCATCACAACTAAATTTCTTTATTAAATATACTTTCATACTAATAGTCATAAATTCAACAACAAGTTCAAGAATTAAAAATAAAAATTTGAATACTGAAATTCAAACGGCATTTTTTATGGTAAGAAGTGAAACTATTGAATGATAATCAATGTCAGGTGTGTTTGTAATGCATATGGTCCCCTTTGATTTTGGCAAAGCCTAATGAAAGGGATATGAGTGGGAGGAGTTTGTAATTCTTTAGTTACTTTTTTCTATTCATAACAAGACTCTCTGCACATTAACGACTGATTAAAATAATTAAATAGCTTTTGAGAATTAATTTGTAATATGTAGGTAAATGCTAAACGGAAATTGTTTTTACAATTTTGGTAGGAAACTCTTATGCTCGTTATGATATTTTAGGCCTGGTGTAATTTTCTAAAATTAATCTCAAATTTTAGAAGTACTTATCGGTATCCAAAAGGGTACTCATCCCACTAATTCATAAACTCGTAGAATCTCTAAAGTTGTAACTGATTCTTGCGAATTAGAATATCATTAGGTTGGCATGATTTTAACAAGGAAGACATTATTAGTTGCACGTACAGATGGAATATTGACAAGTTGAATTTTCAAAATTTAATGGAAATGTGAAAATTAAGCCTATTAATCCAACAGTTCAAAAATGTTTGTTGTATGCTAAAATGGCAGGTTGTGAATTATTTTATCACCTTGGAAACTATGCCAATTGGAATGCAAAACTAGTAACTTTTCTACAAAAAACACAAGGTCTATAAAAAAAATAGATGGCCCTATACACTAGCCAAATGAACCATAGTAGATATAAACTTCAATTTATACAAACACTTCTCGTACACCGCTCAAAAATTTGACGTAGACCATCCTCAATGTTGAAACATATTGAACCGATACTTACAATGCTATTTAAGACCAAACAAGCTTTCATTCTGGAGAACATTGTAACACCCCACCTCAGCCAGGGTCACTCTTGCAAGTACACTGGCTTTGGAGGGGCGTTAAACGAGGTAAACATGCATGCAGATATCACAAGAAAGAACATATAAGTAAAAACAGAGTAAATAAAGCAGCGGGTAAAAGCTAGCATTTCAAAACCATAGTCAAGTTACATCAAAGTACTGAGTCATTATTTTCCCAACAAAACAAAGTCTAGAAAACATAAACTGAAAACTGGAAATAACATAAAGTAACTATCCCCAAAGTAGGATAAATCCATAGCATGCTCAAGTCCAAACCGTACATGAGTTATCCAGAGAAGCAGCAACAGATCCCAGCTAGGTACTAGTATTCCCACCCTGTAAACCTGGGGGGGGGGGGGGAAACAGAAGAAAAGAGGCGAAAGAAAACGGGTCAGTCAAAAAGACTGGTAAGTCCTATCTACTATTCGTATAAAAACTAATAAAGTTAACTCGACATGTAAAGCAGAGATGAAACATAGGATGATAACTGGCATGGTGAAAAGTTAACAAGATAGATCAAGTGTGGCATCGCATATACAAGGTTAAGTTGCACCAAGTGTGTACTAGTATTCCAATCCATGTCAAGTATAAACAAGAAATGATCCCTTAGCCCAAAGCTGGCCCAATATCATGAGATGACCTAAATCAAGGTCCAACTACACGGTTTAGTCGATCGGCTCCCTATAAGCCTAGCTCGTCGTGTATCGGTGTCATGCGGCTTAATCGTGAAATGTAGTTAACTGTGCAAGGTCCATCCTAGGGTGTATCCTGCCCTAAGGTGTAAACCACAGACACAAATCAAGCACGCATAGTCTAATCCTACTGGTGCCCATGTTCAACTCTGGACTTAATGTTCACGACCATGGTCCGCCTGAACAACCAGTGCACCATTTAGCCGTCTCTTTTGGTCTCTTACAGTCAGTCCAGTAATCGTGCCCCACCCTAGCGTAGTCCAGGGTATCCATGATACTTCTTGTGGGTTACGGCTGAAAAGGAACACGGAACTAGGATTTCAAATGGGTTAAGTGTGGTTAACCCCATCCTAACCATGTATTGAGTTGGTTAAGTGTGTTCAAGTAATTCATGACTTAACCCTATTAATACATCGGGTTTAATTGGTTAAGTATTCAAGCAGTCCATGACTTAACCCTATCAATACATCGTGTTTAATTGGTTAAGTATTCAAGTGGTCCATGACTTAACCCTACCATGTGGCATTAATTAACATAATGCACCCCAATCTCTCACATTAGACCTTGTTGTGGTTACTTGTTAAGCCGGGCGGGTCTGGGTAGCTTTACACCACAACTTAGTCTAACCTCGAGTTTTTAAGTGCAATATGACCAACTTCTCACATTGGGTCCTATTGTTTGTAGCTACTAGTTAAGTCGGTCGGTTCCAGGTAGATTTATGCTACAAACTCAACCCAACCTCGAGTTGTCCACTTCCATGTTTTCTACATGTCATGTCCACGTTCATGTTTTCAAGCATAAACACATGTCAAACTTTCATGTCATATTTTCAAGTCATGTTTTCATGTTATTTAAGTTTTCCCAACTACCCATAACGTATTCCCATCGCACGTAAATTCGCATCATCGCAAATAGATCAAAGAGGGAACATAACAATATGACAAGGTGAGCATAAGATGGAAAAGTCTATCACAAGTTAAACATGGTGATATTTGAGGCCAAAAGGGGTTCAACATACTAGCATATGGCCTCAACATGTATGATAGCATAAAAGGTGACTTGGCTTCAAACATATCAAATAGCATAAGGGTGATTTGGCCCCTAGCATGCATAATAGCATAAGGGTAATTTGGCCATAAGCATGCACAATAGCATAAGGGTGATTTGGCCACAAGCATATTAAGGAACATGAGGGGTTAAGGTTTGGCCACAAGTTAAACATGGTGGCATATGAGACAAATGTGTTCATAAACTTGCATATTACATTATAAGCCTCAAAACATGCATGATATCAACTTTAGCATAATAGGTGAAACATAGTCATAAATGACATAGGATGTTAGCTAGTGATTCACATATGACATCATATGCAAGATAATATAAGGGTTATGAGAGTTTCTATGTTGCTTTATGCAACATATTAAATCAAAGCTCATAGTTTTCTATGCACAAAGTCAAGGTGATATCTTTACAAACATGCATAGAATAAATCTATGCATAACATGATAGAATCAAAGCTCATAGCTTTCTATGCACAAAGTCAAGGTGATAGCTTTACAAACATGCATAGAATAAATCTATGCATATCATGATAGAATCAAAGCTCATAGCTTTCTATGCACAAAGTCAAGGTGATAGCTTTACAAACATGCATAGAATAAATCTATGCATAACATGATGGAATCAAAGCACAAATCATACTTAGGCCCAAACTCAAACTTGCAACATGTCATATTTAACTTCATAGTTAGAATCTAAGAGTAGAATAGGGCTTACAATGCTATGAAGACTTATAAAATAAAATAAGATTGAGACGAAGCCACTAGCAACTCTTAATACAAGCTCCAAGTTGTCTTTGAGAAACAAGAAGCTCCTTTGATTTGTATGAAGAAAGATCCTTGTTTTGATGAAGAAAGGTGGCTCGTTTACTAGCTTAGGACACTCAAACTTTCATGAAGAGGATGGAGGCCATGATATGAAGATGGAAGCCATGATCAAGAAACATTTTGGCATAGTTTAGTTGTAGGAATGATTAATGAGGGTTTAGGATAGGTCTTAGGGTCTTTTTATAGAAGATTAGGTTAGTTTAGGCCATAGGATTAACCCTAGTTCAGATCTAAACCATCAAAAATCGTCATAGTCCATTAGAACAGACCAGAGAAACAAAACAGGTGCACCAAGCCATCCAGGGTCAAGCCAGAAAGCTGTGCAGGTTTCTGGCTCGACACAGGCGCACTTCCCAAGTGCGCCGGTGTATTTTTATGCTGGCGCACTTCACAAGTGCGCCAGTGCATTTTTGCTTGTTTTCGGTTTTTCTGCCTAACTTCGTTCGTCCATATCTTCTTCATACGGACTCCGATTTTCAAAAACTCGAACTCTATTTCGCGTATTTTTCCGAGACGAACGAAATGGAATAGACCGTTTCCCTTGATTCAGATTTTATCATTTAATTCTGCCTTGGTTTATGTTATAACATGTTATTTAAAAATACGGGTTGTTACATCCTCCCCTCCTTAAAGGATTTCGTCCCCGAAATCTTCAAGTTAGGAAGAACATATCCTACCATCCATCATTCATCTGCTCAAAACATCATCCACGTGCAGCCATTGTCCTTAAAAGATTCTAAATGCTGTATGATCATATGCAAAGGTGTGTGTATATGTACTTATCTAATGCGAAAATCAGGCGGTTACTGATTCAGTAAACCTCCTTAATGCAAAGTATGTTAGTGAAATGAGTCCATATGTATGCAAATTCCTAACATAATTCATAATCTCTATATGAGTGCAAATAACCGTCATCCATATGCAACATCCACGTGATAGCATAACAAGTTTCAGCCATGAATAAGTATAAGCACTCATGCATATGCAATATGAAAGTGTGTGAGCCGATCTTAGTGCCTAATGTGTATCATGCATCCACGAGTATCCACTTGCAAACACTTGCAACCACTTGCAAACATCAAGCATAACATGTTTCAAATACATGTTTCATCCAAGGGTTTCTACCTAAGGTTCTTATGACAAGGTTAACGCGATGACAAGATAAACATGGATAGCAAAAGAAAGATATGCTAACTAGGAAAATGGATTGAGAATGTACCCTCAAAAAGAAATGGATAAAGCCCACACATCTTCTCCTCAGTTTCCCAAATTGCATCCACTTCGGCGTCACTCCACTGATCCTTCACCAACTTGACTTCTCGATTTCTCAGCTTCTTGATCTCCGTTCCCAAGATACGAATCGGAGCTCGCCTCAAGGTTGCCTCTTTCTCTACCTCCATGTCTTCAAGAATACTAGGTTCAACCACCTCAACGGACTCATGTAGGCACTTTCGGAGATGTGAGACATGAAGGACATTATGCACTCCGGCCAGCTTCTCGGGCAATTCCACCTTATAAGCCATCTTCCCAATTCTCTCTATGATAGGGAAGGGTCCTACGAACCTTGGTGCCAGCTTCCCAGCTGCTCTAAAACGAACCACATTATGCAAAGGAGAAACCTTCACGAAAACCATATCTCCAACTTCGAATTCCAAATTTGTCCTTCGCTTGTCAGCATAGGATTTCTGTCTGTCTTGGGACGTTTTCATCCGCCTTCGAATCAACTCAACTTTCTCGGATGTGTCCCTTATCATTTCGGGTCCAAGTATAAGCTTATCCATCGTCTCCCACCAACATGTTGGTGACTTGCATGGCCTCCCATACAAAGCTTCGAATGGTACCATCCCTATGCTTGCTTGGTAGCTGTTATTATAACCCAACTCCACTAGAGGAAGATGATCTTCCCAAGTACCACCAAAGTCAAGAATGCATAGCCTCAATAGATCTTCTAGTACCCTATTCACCCTTTCGGTCTGGCCATCCGTCTGTGGGTGATAGGCCGTACTTAGATTCAATCGCGTACCCATCGCTTCTTGCAAGCTATTCCAGAACTGGCTAGTGAAGATTGGGTCACGATCGCTAACTATGCTAGAAGGAACTCCATGCAATCGCACTATCTCTCGAAGATAAACAGATGCTAGATCTGATGCGGTCCTCTTGTCCTTTACTGGAATGAAATGGGTGCTCTTCGTGAGTCTATCAACTATGAGCCATATCCCATAAAGCCCAACTGTTTGGTCAACTTGACGGACATCTTTATCCCAACTATATATCACAAACAGGCGAGTCATACTCCTTATGGTGTTTGCGACAGAACTAAGATTGAGAATAGGACCGAGAGGATATACTTAAAAGATAGCATGCGAGTAAGCTCTACAGAATAATAAGGATCAAGGATATACTCTTAGAAAGAGATATAATGCACGTATCTAGTCTTCAATCTTCTAAGCCGCATTTTCTTGAGCTTAATCCTATCGTGCCTTGACCGTCTTTTAACTTCACAATTCCGTAGTTTCAAAATATGAGTTGGAACTCGTTTCACCGTTGCCTCTCGTTCCACTTCCACTTATTCTTTTCCTAAAATACTTGGCTTAAACATAACTGCGTGCTCATGGTTTCATGCAAGCTTCCCAAAATTCGTTAGTGAATCCTGGATCTCGTTTACATACCATACAGTATTCCACGCAGAAAAACTATCTCTTGAAAACAAATGTCAATCCATGTTGCCAAATGTACTTACTAGGGTGATTTCTATAACCCATGCTTAAGTGGAATGGACTATCCGCCTTAGTGGCGAACACTACTCGATTGGATTACATATTTCCAATAAAGGTGCCAAGGGATCCTTGATAACTAATCATGACGGAACCTTAAAGGTTACACGAGATTTCGAGGGTATTACCGAGGCGAGTCATGAGCCTCACAACCCTATGTTCGAAGTCAAGAATGGCTCCATAACTGGACAACCAATCCATGCCCAAGATCAACCTGTATCCCATAAACCCGAGAACATAAGCATTACACATTCTATGCTCAAGATAGATATTTTCAAATCCATACAAATCACAGGTAGATGGGCGGAACCCCCAATTGGATTTGAAACACTAACGGGATCCTCAACAAGACTAGTACTTAGGTGCAAACTTCCAACAAGATCAGAAATAAAACTATGCGATGCGCTAGAATCAAATAAGGTATGAACAGGGAAATCAGAAATGTAAACATGACTTTCTATGGAAACACTACCTCGATCAAAAGCTGGAAGATCGAGGAGAGCCTGCAACTGCCCTCCAGAGGGTCCTGCTTGCTGAATTTGCCTTTTCCCCTTGTCCTCGCTTTTTCGGGCAATCCTTACTATAGTGTCCAGACTCTCCACAATGAAAGCATTCTCCCAACTTTCTTTTCTTCTTCCTACAGTCTTTGGCTATGTGCCCAGTAATCCCACAGAAGTTGCACTTCCTCCTTTCTCTTGACTTGTTGTCCTTACTGTTGTTGTTCTTGCCTCCTTTTTCGGAATCTACCTTCTCGCCTTGAGACTCATTTGCCTTAACCTCCTTCTTGCCACTCTTATCTTCCTCTTGAAGCAGGGCCATATTCACCAAATTCTTGAAAGTCGCCCCCATGGGTATATGAGACATGGCCAAACCGCGCAATGGCTCATTCAATCCTAGAGCAAAGCGTAGGGCCTTTTTCTGAGCTGTGTTAATCAAGTCTAGACCGAACCGAGCAAGTTGATTAAACGTATCCACGTATTCCCTAACTGTCATGTCCCCTTGCTTTAGAGATAGGAACCTCTCCATCTGAAGGTTCTCTTCTGTCGATGATAGAAACCTCAGTCCAAACCTTCTCCTAAAGTCATCCTAAGTCTGAATTGGCCTAGTAGTGGTGGTGACTACCCACCAATATGCAGCTTCCTCTTTCAATAACCATACCACCAACAGAACTTTCCTACGGTCTCCTATATCCAAGATAACAAAGAGGTCTTCAGTTTCCTTTAACCAGTTTCTTGCCTCCACATAAGTCTCTGCCCCAATAAAATTCTTGCCACCCATCGCCCTAAAGTCCTTGCAAATCTTCGCGAAATCCACTTGTGGATGCCGAGGAGGAGTAGGAGGAACCTCAGCTATGGGAGGAGGAGGAATGTTAGCCACGTGGGGGTAGGGGGGGAGGAGGAATGTCCGTGGGGCCGGCTTCATTCGCCCTTGCCTCCATGTACCTTCTAAACCAAATAGGTACTGGTACGCCCTCCAGAATGGCAAAATTATCGGCCATACTGAAATGAAGAAAAAGATAGATTGAGAACGAGGAAACAAAGGATAGTGCTAATGGCTTTTGGGGAATAGCCTTTTAAAATAAACTAAACTTTTCTTGGAAAATACTTAATTGGTTTTGAAAATAGTTTTTCAAAAGGTAAGTTTAAAAAACCTTTTGTTCAATCTCGTAAACCTTATGCTCTGATACCAAATGTAACACCCCACCTCCGCCAGGGTCACTCTTGCAAGTACACTGGCTTTGGAGGGGCGTCAAACGAGGTAAACATGCATGCAAATATCACAAGACAGAACATATAAGTAAAAACAGAGTAAATAAAGCAGTGGGTAAAAATTAACATTTCAAAACCATATTCAAGTTACATCAAAGTACCGAGTCATTATTTTCACAACAAAACAAAGTCTAGAAAACATAAACTGAAAACTGGAAATAACATAAAGTAACTATCCCCAAAGTAGGATAAAGCCATAGCATGCTCAAGTCCACACCGTACATGAGTTATCCAGAGAAGCAGCAAAAGATCCCAGCTAGGTACTAGTATTCCCACCCTGTAAACCGGGGGGGGGGGGGGGAACGGAAGAAAAGAGGCGAAAGAAAACGGTTCAGTCAAAAAGACTGGTAAGTCCTACCTACTATTAGTATAAAAACTAATAAAGTTAACTCGACATGTAAAGCAGAGATGAAACATAGGATGATAACTGGCATGGTGAAAAGTTAACAAGATAGATCAAGTGTGGCATCACATATACAAGGTTAAGTTGCACCAAGTGTGCACTAGTATTCCAATCCATGTCAAGTATAAACAAGAAATGATCCCTTAGCCCAAAGCTGGCCCAATATTATGAGATGACCTAAATCAAGGTCCAACTACACGGTCTAGTCGATCGGCTCCTTATAAGCCTAGCTCGTCGTGTATCGGTGTCATACGGCTTAATCGTGAAATGTAGTTAACTGTGCAAGGTCCATCCTAGGGTGTATCCTACCCTAAGGTGTAAACCACAGACACAAATCAAGCACGCACAGTCTAATCCTACTGGTGCCCATGTTCAACTCCGGACTTAATGTGCACGACCATGGTCCGCCTGAACAACCGGTGCACCATTCAGCTGTCTCTTTTGGTCTCTTACAGTCAGTCCAGTAATCGTGCCCCACCCTAGCCTAGTTCAGGGTATCCATGATACTTCTTGTGGGTTACGGCTGAAAAGCACCACGCAACTAGGATTTCAAATGGGTTAAGTGTGGTTAACCCCATCCTAACCATGTATTGAGTTGGTTAAGTGTGTTCAAGTAATTCATGACTTAACCCTATCAATACATCGGGTTTAATTGGTTAAGTATTCAAGCAGTCCATGACTTAACCCTATCAATACATCATGTTTAATTGGTTAAGTATTCAAGTGGTCCATGACTTAACCCTACCATGTGGCATTAATTAACTTAATGCACCCCAACCTCTCACCTTAGACCTTGTTGTGGTTACTAGTTAAGCCGGGCGGGTCCGAGTAGCTTTACACCACAACTTAGTCTAACCTCGGGTTTTTAAGTGCAATATGACCAACTTCTCACATTGGGTCCTATTGTTTGTAGCTACTAGTTAAGCCAGTCGGTTCCGGGTAGATTTATGCTACAAACTCAACCCAACCTCGAGTTGGCCACTTCCATGTTTTCTACATGTCATGTCCACGTTCATGTTTTCAAGCATAAACACATGTCAAACTTTCATGTCATATTTTCAAGTCATGTTTTCATGTTATTTAAGTTTTCCCAACTACCCATAACGTATTCCCATCGCACGTAAATTCGCATCAACGCAAATAGATCAAAGAAGGAACATAACAATATGACAAGGTGGGCATAAGATGGCAAAGTCTATCACAAGTTAAACATGGTGATATTTGAGGCCAAAAGGGGTTCAACATACTAGCATATGGCCTCAACATGTATGATAGCATAAAAGGTGACTTGGCTTCAAACATATCAAATAGCATAAGGGTGATTTGGCCCCTAGCATGCATAATAGCATAAGGGTGATTTGGCCACAAGCATGCACAATAGCATAAGGGTGATTTGGCCACAAGCATATTAAGGAACATGAGGGGTTAATGTTTGGCCACAAGTTAAACATGGTGGCATATGAGGCAAATGTGTTCATAAACTTGCATATTACATTATAAGCCTCAAAACATGCATGATATCAACTTTAGCATAATAGGTGAAACATAGTCATAAATGACATAGGATGTTAGCTAGTGATTCGCATATGACATCATATGCAAGATAACATAAGGGTTATGAGAGTTTCTATGTTGCTTTATGCAACATTTTAAATCAAAGCTCATAGCTTTCTATGCACAAAGTCAAGGTGATATCTTTACAAACATGCAGAGAATAAATCTATGCATAACATGATAGAATCAAAGCTCATAGCTTTCTATGCACAAAGTCAAGGTGATAGCTTTACAAACATGCATAGAATAAATCTATGCATAACATGATAGAATCAAAGCTCATAGCTTTCTATGCGCAAAGTCAAGGTGATAGCTTTACAAACATGCATAGAATAAATCTATGCATAACATGATAGAATCAAAGCACAAATATAACTTAGGCCCAAACTCAAACTTGCAACATGTCATATTTAACTTCATAGTTAGAATCTAAGAGTAGAATAGGGCTTACAATGCTATGAAGACTTATAAAATAAAATAAGATTGAGACGAAGCCACTAGCAACTCAAAAAACCCCAAATGAATACAAGCTCCAAGTTGTCTTTGAGAAACAAGAAGCTCCTTTGATTTGTATGAAGAAAGATCCTTGTTTTGATGAAGAAAGGTGGCTCTTTTACTAGCATAGGACACTCAAACTTTCATGAAGAGGATGGAAGCCATGATATGAAGATGGAGGCCATGATCAAGAAACATTTTGGCATAGTTTAGTTGTAGGAATGATTAATGAGGGTTTAGGCTAGGTCTTAGGGTCTTTTTATAGAAGATTAGGTTAGTTTAGGCCATAGGATTAACCCTAGTTCAGATCTAAACCATCAAAAATCGTCATAGGCCAGCAGAACAGACCAGAGAACCAAAACAGGTGCACCAAGCTAGCCAGGGTCAAGCCAGAAAGCTGTGCAGGTTTCTTGCTTGACACGGGCGCACTTCCCAAGTGCGCCAGTGTATTTTTGTGCTGGCGCACTTCACAAGTGCGCCAATGCATTTTTGCTTGTTTTCGGTTTTTCTGCCTAACTTCGTTCGTCCATATCTTCTTCATACGGACTACGATTTTCGAAAACTCGGACTCTATTTCGCGTATTTTTCCGAGAAGAACACAATGGCATAGCCCGTTTCCATTGATTCAGATTTATCATTTAATTCTGCCTTGAAAAATAAGGGTTGTTACAGACATAATATGTTTATGGATTAATAGACCACATCTGTGTGCATCACCTAGAGAGCCAAATTACACTAGTCATCGGAAACATGCAAGAGGAACATTGAAGAATAATACCAAGCTGGAAAATAACTCCAAACCTAATAAGAAGGATCTCACTTAGTCAAAGAAAATATATCTAAACATCAAACGCGAAAAACTCAGCGCCATACCATGAGGACTTGACCTAAAAAGCAGATAAATTGAAACCAGCCTGACCATCAGAATATAACAAAAATAATGGGAAATTTGTTCATAAGCAGACTTTCAAACTACTAAAAGAAGGCTATTAAGCCTGTCAGCATGGGTACTAAATGCCATTAATTTTTACTAAGGAGCCAAACATTAAATTACAAGTGCAAAAAAGAAGAAAAGATGTAGCACTAATACCAGGCAGCTATCAAAAACAAGGTTAATCACTCAACTACTCAAATAGCTTGTAAGATCATTTAATGAGATATATACCCATTCAACTCCATACAAAAACTATTACGCTTAACAAACTCTAAAAACACCTCTATTAAATAGAAGGAATGATCGATGGACATGCCTCCATCAACAGATACCATCATTTCCATTTATGGTGACTTTGAAATTGTTTTAATTATAAGCGATACCATAATTTTCAATATAAACAAAAAGTGATTTAGTAATCGATTAATGGACACAATCAGCTCTCGAAGAATACACATCGAAGGATATAGATCTCGAATAATTGTTAGCGTAAGCATCATGTTATTGAGTATAACTTTTGTCTGAACTTAACTACCCTAAAACATACAAATCATACAAAGTAAGATTAAACTATAGTATACCTTATGCCTTTGAGAAGATCCGCAGAGCAAGGTCAAACAATCAATTTATATAAGAAAAGCTCAATATATGAGAATAGTTGGGAGCGAGAAAGTGAAAATGGGAGGGAGACTAATTATGAGAGGAGCAGGCGGATTTTAATTTTTGGAACGGTTTTGCTTTAGTATAGGTTAGCGGGTTTGGCCGTTGAACGGGAATTGCAATGTAGTTATCTTCCCTAGAGAATTAGGAATTTATTTAATTCTAAATAATTCTAAATAATAATGGAATCAATGTTGGAACACTTAAGTAAGCAACGACACACTACATAAGTGTTATAGACTTAGAAACACTATAGGACCATTTCAGTGTAAAAAATCATGTGTTTCTAATTTATGCATTAGGTTTAGTGAAGGTACACCTCATGGCGATGGTTGATCAGCGTCCAGAGGGCTCGTGGATGGTTCATGGTTCAAGGAGTGGATCGATTTTTGGTTTCTTCACGTTCTGCTATAACGTGCGTAAGGAGAATGGGGAGGAGGTGAGTTAACATGTCAAGATAGAGTAGGGTGAGGATTTTTTTAATCATTTTATACAATTTGAATTTCAAATAATAAAACGCGTATATCTTTCGCGTACAAACTCGGATTGACTCAAGGTTTGTTTCGTTAGAATCGTATTAAAATTTTGGACGATGTGGCATCATTTTGGACAGATTCTGAGATAGTTAAATTTTGGGCCTTCGTTTGGATTTCAAACGAGTTAAAAATCTATGGTGAGTGATTAAAGCCACTCACGCTTAACTAAAATATTCAACTGCTAGTTAAATTGAAATCATGTTATGATATGATTGTACCGATTGTTGTTTGGTAGTTATAATTTCATATTTATGTTAATTCGCATAGATAGTGTAATTTAAATTTGAATGTTAGTTTAAATTTTATAGTTAAGTTAAAATTTGACATTTAATTGCTAGTTCAAAACTCGAAATCTGATAGCTTATTAAATTAATATGATATTGAACTATTTGGATGTATTGATGCGATGGATGGCTTGGATTGATATATTTGACATGTTGATGTTTAATGGTGTGAATTTACCTGTTATTCACATTTTATATATATGACTACTCATTTTTGTTGATTAATCCCGATTATTTACCCTAGATTTTACGGGCATCAAATAAACTCGAGATTAATCATTAAAATGAATTAAGAACATAGGTTGAAATGATAAATACATATCACCCTAATTTGGATTGAAATGATATATATCCATTCTCAAAATACTAACATTAAATTTGAAGTATTACTTGGCCATAAGGTAGAGAATTTTATACAGGCACCGGTTAGTTAAATAAAAATTTGTTTTAATCTTGAATCCGGAAATAATGTTTATAAATTGATTTCCTTTGAATTTGAACTTTGAAATTTAAAAATTAACATTTAAAATTTAAAATTTAAAATTAAAGTAAATTTGTTAACACGGTTAACTGAAGTTTAAAATGAATTGAATATGAACTGAATTTATCAAAATTGAATTATTTATCCATCTTTGAAATTTACTTTGAATTACCTTGATTTAAAGTTATATTTTAATTGTGACTTGAGATGTAATAACCCGAAAATCCGAGCCAATTTAAAAATTTTATTTTGGAAATTTTAGCGAATTTTGATTATTTAAAATGAATTATTTTAAATAATAACGACGAGAAATTTATTTTGAATGGAATTCGAACGTATATTTTATATATATCGTCGTTAGACTATAAATATTTATTTATATATATAAAAGGAATTGAAAATGGCGCGGTAGTTCGATAATTCGATTTCAAAATTCAAATGAATGTACCGGGTGCAAAATAAACCGGATTTTAGTGAAATCAAAAAATATGAGAATCTATTTGTGAATATCTTTCCAACGAATCAGAAAAATTGAAATTTCATAGTAGGGATAAAAAGTTATGTCCAGTTGAAATTTCAAAATAGTTGCTATGGAATTTCGGCCCTTAAAAATGGCCATTTTGCAAACGACCTCGGTTTTCGACGAAACCACTTTTGTTGGATCCGTGATGTCTAGTTATTGCTAGGTTTCAAATTTCATAATTTTCGAATCAATATGTGAGCATGGCAAAGGATAACGCGTTTGGCCAGTTTCAGTTGATTTTAATCGACTGGAAAATGGACATTTTTCAAACGATCTCCGAATTTGACGAAACTAGTCTTGTTAGGACCGTATCGTCAATACGAAGCTAGAAATAATTTTTCGGGAATTTATAGAGTTATTGTGTGGCCCCGGTAATTTGAAATGTACGTTCAAATTGAATATATAATGATTTATATTTTAAATTGAATGAAAACCAATCGAAACAATAGAATTGGCTTACGTGGCATATCCCATTGTGTTCGGAATAGGGGTAATTAGCTACGGGCGACAGTCGTTGGATCTCGTTTCGAGTTCGAATAAAAAGTCAACAAATTAATGAATTAAATAATAAAATAATATATATTATTATATAACTCTTTCCCACTTTCCTTTCCTCTCAGTCAATGTTAGATTCCAAAAAAAAAGAAAAAAAAGAAAAAGAAAAGAGGGATCGACGAATGACGCCACCGCCGCCCTCTGGTAAGCCCCCCTCTCGCGCGCGCACAGCCTCCAGCCTCCCCCTACCGCGTCGCCTTCCCTATGATCTCCCCCCCTCTACCTCGCGCTGCCCTCTCTCCCTTCCTCTAAAACCCGATGGCCCCCTATCCCTGAAACGCGACGCCAGTACCCGCACCCCCTTCAAACCGCGAACCCGACTTCAGACCTGCCTCCCTCCGCCCGATCCAGCCACCTCCGACCACCCTCTGACCACCACTGCCCATCCCCTTACGCGTTGAGGTTGGTGTAAGTTTTTCCCTTTATTTCTTTATTTTCTTTATTACAAATCAGTTTGATATACGTTGAGGTTTTTAATTAGAATAGGATTCAATTTTTATTCATGAGTAAAAATCCGATTTTTACATATGTGAAAGTGAGATAAAAATGTAATTCGTATATGAATGTCATGTATAAAAAGGTTGAATCTTTAATGATATAAAAAGATTTGATTTTATTTATATAAAGGCGAGATTTTTATATAGGTATGATAGTAAAAATATGATTTTTATTCATGTAGAGAATTAAAACTATAATTTTTATAATATAGAAAAGGTTAAAAATATGTTTTTTTATCATGAAAAGAACAATATAAAAATAGGATTTTTATCATGAAGAGAACAATATAAAAATAGGATTTTTATCATGAAGGGAAGAATATAAAAATTAGATTTTTATAGAAGTAGCGATAAAAATTCGATTTTTACATATTCATTAACAAAGTAAAAATATGATTTTTATATATCTAATAACGATATAAAAATATGGTTTTTAACGATGTAAAAATATAATTTTTATATAATGCAGAAGTATAAAAATATGATTTTTATCCGTATAACTTAGGAATAAAAATGTGATTTTTATTTATATGTGAACAGCGTGACAAAGACTACGTTGGAAGTACGGGCAAATCCAGGCTGTTCTGAATTTCAGAAATTTCTATGGAGGAGTGGAACCCTCGGTGAGAACTCCTCACCTTTAATTTAATTTTTCTAGTTAAAATATATGCTAGGATGAAGACGGTGTTTAGTAGCACCCGACACCCGTCGTCCACAGACCATGGACGGCTTGTATGCTTGTTTATTTGATTTTGATGTGTAGTTGATTGTGTGATGTGATGTGAAATAAAATAAAATATTTATATAGTTAAAAATATTTTATAGTTGAAAATATAATTTTTGACATGAATGTGAATAAACAAATATAAACAAATCGGATGATTTGTTTATATACACACATTTGAATGATATTGATTGGGACGATAAATTTTACACATCGCCCAACTGCACAAATAAAATCTGTGTTTGATTGTTTGAAACCCCACACGGGTATTGGGATGATATATGACATACACTCATCCCAATAATTAGTTGTATGTCGATCGATTGATTGACAGACTGTCATAAGCGTTAAATATTTATATTTGATGCTTATACAGTGTAGAATGCACTCTGGGTGATGGTTGATTATTTATCGTTGTTATTTTATACATGTGTCGTAGAAAATCCATATAATTAACATTATATGGTAATTGATTGGGCCTCACTCCACTTTTGAATAGAAATATTTGAAAAGAAATATTTGAAATAGAATATTTGAAAATAGAAATATATGAAGCCGTGTTGATTAGATTGACGCCATTTTGACGTGAACGACATTTATATCGATTTTATTCATTTTTCAATGAATATTGAAATAGATTTGAAATTCGAAATAAATTGAAATGAATTGAAATTCGAAATAAATTGAAATGTTCTTTTGTCTGCGTTCTGTTGTGGCTTGTTCTCGAAGTATCCGCTCTTTCCTTACCGGGGAATTTACGGGTTCTTACAGCTGGTATCAGAGCTTTGGTTTACAAAGCTCAGAGAACAAGACACCTTTGAACCATACGAAAGAATTCATCAGAAATTGGATTAGTAACATCCAACGAAAATGACTCATTAGAGATGGGATCAGTAGTATCCTATAACGAGTGTGAAGAGTATATTTTTAAAAATGAAAACAATTTTTGTTTTGAAAATTTGAATCAATAATTCGTATTTGATTATTTATTTATATTGATTTGGGCTATCCAGTATATACAGATTTTGCGTATACGTCTGATCCGCGTGTATTCAAAATTTTAATATACTGGATAGATATAGAATCATACTCTAGTCGCCCGGAGATGACTCTGATGATACTGGTGATTGACATGTCAGCATCAGTAGTTTATGTTCGAGTTTTGAAAGTGAGATTTCTAAATATTTCCTATTGACTGGTGTGAGAACCAAAATTAGATAGGGCCTATTGTTGTGATTTGGCATCAAAAATCAGATTTTAGACTATGTATCAAAGTTATGAATTTGAAATGATAATCAACAAATTGATTGATGGTTGTGTGGTTTGATTATTGGTTGATTAATTAAAATTTGAACCATTTAGCCAAATTGAACCAAATATTGAGTTGTATTGAAAATTAGTCACATTTGCTTGCATATACATGTGCTTACATTGAACAGGTCAAAGCAAGGAGGATAGAGCAGAAGAATAAAATTTGTTTGCCCGACAAATAGGTACATGTTTATCATAATTTACTGTTTTGTTTGGGTGATGATGATTTTGTGAGCCGATTGGCTTTTTCTTTTGGATTGAAGAAAGCCATGGGAGGCAATATGAAATATCTCGAAGTCCCCGGTGCAGGGGAGGTTATGGCGAAATTTTTCGAAAATTTAGGGTGTTAGCCAAATTTTTGAAAAATTTGGAAAGTTCTTAGAAATTGAAAAGTTGAAGAACTTAAGCCATAATAAAAATAATGAAAGTTGAGTTGGTTCGTAAAACAACTTTCGGCTTCGTTCCTTTTCGGGGACGAAAAGTTTTAAGTGGGGGAGACTGTAATAACCCGAAAATCCGAGCCAATTTAAAATTTTTATTTTGGCAATTTTAGCGAATTTTGATTATTTAAAATGAATTATTTTAAATAATAACGAAGTGAAATTTATTTTGAATGGAATTCGAACATATATTTTATATAGATCGTCGTTAGACTATAAATATTTATTTATATATATAAAAAGAATTGAAAATGGCGCGGTAGTTCGACAATTCGATTTCAAAATTCAAATGAATGTACCGGGTGCAAAATAAACCGGATTTTAGTGAAACCAAAAATATTAGAATCTATTTGTGAATATCTTTCCAACGAATCAGAAAAATTGAAATTTCATAGCGGGGATAAAAAGTTATGTCCAGTTGAAATTTCAGAATAATCGCTATGGAATTTCGGCCCTTAAAAATGGCCATTTTGCAAACGAACTCGGTTTTCGACAAAACCATTTTTGTTGGATCCGTGATGTCTAGTTATTGCTATGTTTAAAATTCATAATTTTTCGAATCAATATGTGAGCATGGCAAAGGAAAACGCGTTTGGCCAGTTTCAGTTGATTTTAATCGACTGGAAAATGGCCATTTTTCAAACTGTATCAAAATTTGACGAAACTAGTCTTGTTAGGACCGTATCGTCAATACGAAGCTAGAAATGATTTTTCGGGAATTTATAGAGTTATTGTGTGGCCCCGGTAATTTGAATTGTACTTTCAAATTGAATATATAATGATTTATATTTTAAATTGAATGAAAACCTATCGAAACAGTAGAATTGGCTTATGTGGCATATCCCATTGTGTTCGAAATGGGGGTAATTAGGTAAGGGCGACAGTCGTTGGATCTCGTTTCGAGTTCGAATAAAAAGTCAACAAATTAATGAATTAAATAATAAAATAATATATATATTATTATATAACTCTCTCCCCCTTTCCTTTCCTCACAGCCAACGTTAGATTTCAAAAAAAAGAAAAAGAAAAAGAAAAGAGGGATCGACGAACGACGCCACCGCCGCCCTCTGGTCAGCCCCCCTCTCGCGCGCGCACAGCCTCCAGCCTCCCCCTACCGCGTCGCCTTCCCTCCGATCTCCCCCCCTCTACCTCACGCTGCCCTCTCTCCCTTCCTCTAAAACCCGATGGCCCTCTATCCCTGAAACGCGACACCAGTACCCGCACCCCTTTCAAACCGCGAACCCGACTTCAGACCTGCCTTCCTCCACCCGATCCAGCCAACTCTGACCACCCTCTGACCACCACCGCCCATCCCCTTCCGCCTTGAGGTTGGTGTAAGTTTTTCCCTTTATTTCTTTATTTTCTTTATTACAAATCAGTTTTTATACGTTGAAAAATTAGGATTTTAATCAGAATAGGATTCGATTTTTATTCATGAGTAAAAATCCGATTTTTACATATGTGAAAGTGAGACAAAAATGTAATTCGTATATGAATGTCATGTATAAAAAGGTTGAATCTTTAATGATATAAAATGATTTGATTTTATTTATATAAAGGCGAGATTTTTATATAGGTATGATAGTAAAAATATGATTTTCATTCATGTAGAGAATTAAAACTATAATTTTATAATATAGTAAAGGTTAAAAATATGATTTTTATCATGAAGAGAACAATATAAAAATAGGATTTTTATCATGAAGAGAACAATATAAAAATAGGATTTTTGTCATGAAGGGAAGAATATAAAAATTAGATTTTTATAGAAGTAGCGATAAAAATTCGATTTTTACATACTCATTAACGAAGTAAAAATATGATTTTTATATATCTAATAACGATATAAAAATATGGTTTTTAACGATGTAAAAATATAATTTTTATATAATGCAGAAATATAAAAATATGATTTTTATCCATATAACTTATGAATAAAAATGTGATTTTTATTTATATGTGAACAGCATGACAAAGACTACGTTGGAAGCATGGACAAATCCAAACTGTTCTGAATTTCAGAAATTTCTATGGAGGAGTGGATCCCTCAGTGAGAATTCCTCACCTTTAATTTAATTTTTCTAGCTAAAATATATGCTAGGACGAAGACGGTGTTTAGTAGCACCCGACACCCGTCGTCCACAGACCATGGACGGCTTGTATGCTTGTTTATTTGATTTTGATGTGTAGTTGATTGTGTGATGTGATGTGAAATAAAATAAAATATTTATATAGTTAAAAATATTTTATAGTTGAAAATATAATTTTTGACATGAATGTGAATAAATAAATATAAACAAATAGGACGATTTGTTTATATACACACATTTGAATGATATTGATTGGGACGATAAATTTTACATATCGCCCAACTGCACAAATAAAATCTGTGTTTGATTGTTTGAAACCCCACACGGGTATTGGGATGATATATGACATACACTAATCCCAATAATTAGTTGTATGTCGATCGATTGATTGACAGACTGTCATAAGCGTTAAATATTTATATTTTATGCTTATACAGTGTAGAATGCACTCTGGGTGATGGTAGATTATTTATCATTGTTATTTTATACATGTGTTGTAGAAAATCCATATAATTAACATTACATGGTAATTGATTGGGCCTTATTCCAGTTTTGAATAGAAATATTTGAAAAGAAATATTTGAAATAGAATATTTGAAAATAGAAATATATGAAGCTGTGTTGATTAGATTGACGCCATTTTGACGTGAACGATATTTATATCGATTTTATTCATTTTTCAATGAATATTGAAATAGATTTGAAATTCAAAATAAACCGAAATGAATTGAAATTCGAAATAAATTGAAATGTTCTTCTGTCTGCGTTCTGTTGTGGCTTGTTCTCGAAGTATCCGCTCTTTCCTTACCGGGGAAGTTACGGGTTCTTACACGAGATTTTTATAAACCAAAATAATTCTAACTGGAAATTTCGAATATTTGAACTAGATTGTTTGAATTGGATTTAGTTTAAATTGGAAGTTGAATCTAGTTAAAATATCGAAGTTGAGTTGATTTGATTTGAAATGGGAATATGACTTCGAATTATTTGAAAATTTGGAAGAATCAATTCAAATTCCAACTATATTATTTTAACCATTATATAAACTGTTTTACTTAGTGATTATTTTACTTTATGAACTATTTTATTTCTAACTTATACATAGTAACTATTTTAATAAAATACTTCAATAAATAACTATTTTACATTACAAACTATTTTATATTTTAACTTAGATATATATATATATATATAAATATACACTATTTGAATAATCTTTTTTAACAATCAATTATTTATTTTATTAACTACTTTAATGTTTTAACTACATAAATAACTAAATTGTGATAAATACTATTTTTATATTCAAAACTATATTTTATACTTTTATTGTCCTAAATATTTTTTTCAAACTTATATATATATATCTAAACTATATTTATACCTTTCAACTATTTTAAATATTCTAATTTTTTTAAATTGGAAGTGTTCCAAGATTCTAAGCTTGGTTTAAATTGAGATTTTAATGGGAAAGTATATCCTATTTTGAATATGAATGATTTGAAAAGCAAATCTGATATTTTGATATAAGTATGAAACATTTGAGATGTGAAAATCTGACCAGGGTGAAAAATGTAAACGTTTGGTTGTTAAAGGGACCGGGATCAGTTATTGTCATACTCCCTGCCAATACCGAAAACCACTTTAACAACTATGCATGTGGTGGAGAATCTAGAATGAAGTCGGATGTTTTGACAGACGATTCTGATATGTGGTAATAACGTGACCTTGGCTCCCGTGAGTCAGCTTGATGTGACTAAAACAGGAGCTATGCTGATACCAAATGAGGTCATCCATCCCATCGAGCGTACTTCTTTGTCACATCACTAAAATTTTGGAACAAATTTACAATTTATTTTTCATATAATTTTATAAGAAAATATGTTAGAATTTAAAAATTCTGTTTTTAAATCATCGTATGTGTCCAAAAAGCCACATTTTGCATATAGATGAATTTGGACTCGAAACCACTTCCATTGAGTCCAAAATTTCATCTACGCGTTCGAAAAGTATAAACTTCGATATATTCCGAGCTTCGTAATTTTTGCACCTTGGCTGGGGCTTGGTTAGCCAACCTAGCCCACTCCATATAACCAAATAAGGCCCCATCTCTCCCATTCATTCCAACACTTAGAACAAAGTAGAAAATGGAGAAAGGTAGGGGAAATAGAAATTCCTAAACCTGGTTTGCTTCTTGGAGCTTACAAATTGAAGTAGAAATCAAAGAGAAGCTTAGGTAAGCCTCCTATTCATCCTGTCCGTCTTATCTATCTTGTCTCCTCTTCTATGTTTGATGATTCCTACGACCTAACTCTTAGGAAACTTATGTATATGTGTTTAGATTGAAGATTAGCAAGCTATGTTAGAAGAGAGATCTTTCTAGCTTGTCATTTATTGGATTTCTTGCTTCTAGCAAGCAAAGGTTAGAATCTCTAAACGAATAAGGGCTAGTTATATACTGATTGTTGTTTGTGAACTTGGTTGGGTTGTTTAATGGCCTATAATGATCCATTTGAATGCATGAAATGATTTAATGATGTTTGGTATGGCTTGATGACAAGTAGTATGAAAAAAATTTGATTTTTAGGTGAAGTTTATGTAGTCACTTAAGTATGTGAGAAACTATTCACTAAAAAGGGGTAGTGTAATCAACTAATCAGTAAATGACTAAGTTTAGGTTGAGGATTCTTGAGTTCTTATTGAAGAGAGATTGATCTTGCTTTGATTTGGATACTCTCCTTCCATATTTCAAGCAAAGGTGAGAACTTTTGAACCGATTAAAGGCTAGTTTATAATGAACGATGACTAGTTAATTAGTTGAGTTATGTGTTGAATATTGTTTGCTAATACAAGTTTGTTATTAAGTTAAATAATGATTAGCGTATTAAAAATATGGTTTTTAATTGATACATGTATACTTGTTTAAGTAAGTGATTTCTTCGTGAGTTCTTTATGAGAAATTTAGACTAAAAGGGCTAGTGTAAATCCACTAATTAGTAAATTACTATGTTTGGGTTGATAAAACGACTAACTTTAATATGATTTTAAATGATGACTAGCATGTTAAAAATATGATTTATATCTATTATATGTGAGAAACTATTCGCTAAAAAAGGCTAGAATAATTGTTTGCTAGTCAGTTGTTTGAGTTATGAGATGGTTCTTGGTTAATGATATGCTAGTAAATGGGTAGGCTAGTTTAGCTTAGTTGATTTCATGTGTTCATGTTTTCATTGAATTGGAAATTATTATGATTAGAATTGTCCACACAATCTGATTTATACGCTATGAGTTGTTTTGGCGGTATTGTGAAGCTCCATTGTCGTGCCGGCAAGTTCTAATACTTCATAGTTCGCTTGTATTGCATTTGATTACTTTGGTTTGGAATTTAGCTCACTTTTGAACTTAAAATAAAAATCATTACAATCTCATGTATAGATGTTTGTGCATGTTTGTTTGTGTTCATGAGTTGTTTCGATGAGCTTATAGGCCTTATTATCATCTAGATCAAGTGCATAGCCTCCACGGTTCACCGGAAACGATTCACATAAGAAAAGAAAAAAATTAAGAAAATGGGGGTGATTAACAGCCACTAGTCAACTGGTCTAAACTGACCAGTCGACTGGTAAAGACCTAGCCAGAAACCAAGGTTCTGACCAGTCGACTGGTCAGTTTTGGACTAGTCGATTGAATTTTGTCTGTGGACTAGAGGACTTCGGTTCACAGTGTAGATTCATCTAGGCTCTTTCCCAGTCGAAGCTCCGACAGTTCCCTTCGTTTGTGACTTTTCAGTTTCGATAATTCACAGATTTCAGCAATTAACAGAGTTTACCAATTTAATAAACTAAATTGGAATTGAATGGAATTCGATTTAATAATAATCGAGATGAGCTTCTGTGAATGAAGACCGCTACTATTTATGGAATTTAAAAGGCCTTGTCGTTATTCCACTCATAGTATTAGTTTGATACAGAAATTTATATTGATTATAAATTGTTCAAATTTCTATGAAGATTCTATTATAAATGGAAGAGAATTTTGGGTTTGCTGTGAACGGTGTTTTTACATGACATTTATTCTTTAACCCAAGTAAAGACAAGATTAATTTCACGAAGGTTGAATGATCGTTAAGTAATGATTTTAGAGATCAAAACTAAGAAGAGTTTTAATAAATCTTTAATTAGATTTGGAATGAATAGAAGGTAATTAAATTTACCAAAACATGAGATGTGGTATAAACCAAATGTACTTGATTGTGACTGATTGACTGTTTGGATTGTGCTCGAACAGTTTATGAGCAAAATATGCTTTTACATTTAGCATTGGGTTGGGTAGAAATATTTGTATGCTAACACCTTGTGAAACACTTCACGATTTGACTATGAGGTGTTTAACGATGTTGTTGAGTTCATTTCAAATTTAATGAATGATTTTGAAATGAGATTTTCTTAAGTGAAAAGAAATGTATTCCCGATTTTGGACGGAATATTTTATATAAATGTTTTATAAAACAGAAAGGATTTCGGGGCCTAAACCTGATGTTGTCGAAATGATTTGGAAATGTATTATGTGTTTAACATTGTAGTTCATCGTATAACTGATTAGTTGTTATTGATGATTATCTGTTTGGTGGAGGAGAATTTATTCTCTTGCTTAACATCCTTCTTTGAGACATATGAGCTCAAAGGTTATGTGATTAATGGTGACTGATCATATGTTTGAATTGCTAATGTGAAGTACTATATATTGAAAGTACTTGTGATTATTATGTTGTGAAATAATTTTCCCCACTTCGGGATATGAAATGATTTAGTATGTGGCAAAAGATTCGGGAAACCTGGACGATTAAAAGCATGGGTGAGTGGGCGGTGTAAGTCTTCCCCAAGGACGTGGGATGGTGCATCATTAGTGTAGCCTGCTCCATAGTGGGAGGTGCACATATACATATCGAGTTGGTAAGGTGCGTACCCTTTGCCTTGTCTAAGGGCTGAATACCACCCGATATTTGGTTGCATAATTGTTTGTATGCATTGTAATGTTTTTGAATTCATATTTCCAAAGATTTTGGTTTGAGATGCCGAAGTGAAATCTACATTGCTATGAAAGTTAGATATGTATTTCAAATGATTTGAAATAAGAAATCGGGAATAATGTCCAAAGGAATAATTTCTGTAAAGTGAATTGGATTTTGAAAGCTAAGTTTGGGGTTTAAGCCTAAATGGATAGATTTAGGGGTTGCATGTAGTGAGATGCATTGTAGATACATAAGTCTAATTTTGATTATTGTTTATGAACTGGCAATCTAGTGGAGTAAACCTGTTCCGTGTCATACGATGTGGTCCCGTGATATGCCATATTTTATATAAGTTAATTATAACTGTAGAATTTCTCATACCAGTCCCATGACTGACTCGTAGTTTGTTTTTCCCTTGCAAACTCGGGTGCCCATATTTTTCCATATGGGCAATCGAGTAGATTATTTTGCAGATTATTTCATTGAGTAGGATCCTGGATTGAAGCTTAAAGCTGTGTCCAGAGCATTGATAGTCTTATGTTGTGTTAGTTTATGTTTTCGCAGCAATGTATTACATTTTTGTAAATTTATCTTCCGCTGTATAATTTTTGATGTACTCTGATATTTTGTACTCTGATGTAACATTATTATGATGTTTATAAAAGTCTTCTGTTGTTTTTTCCGATATGTTGTGCACGCAAAGTTAATAATCCGAAGATTTCCGGCTTTCGGATAGGGCCTTGTGGTCGATTCGAAGGGTGGGGAAATTTGGGTAGTTACAAATTGGTATCAGAGCTTTGGTTAACTCAAATCTTTGGGGTTCAACTTGTTAGAACATAATGAAAGACTCATCAGAGGTAGGATTGGTAACATCCTATAGGAACAGTAGTATCCTAGAATGAGTACCTCATTAAAGATGGGGCTAGTAATGCCCTAGAATGAGTTAAGAGTATTACGTATACAAAAGGGCGTATTCGTAATAAGGAATAGATTTTAAAAATTGATTTTAAAAGGATATATTTTAAATAATAAACTTACTTACGTCTTCTTTCCTTTTCAGGAACGAAAAGATTTAAAGTAGGGGAGTGTCACATCCCTAAGATTTTGGAACAAATTTAAAATTTATTTTTAATATAATTTTATAGGAAAGTACGTTAGAATTTAAAATTTCTATTCATCGTATGTGTCCAAAAAGTCATATTTTGCGTATAGATGAATTTGGACTCGAAACCACTTCCATTGAGTCCAAAATGTCATTTAGGAGTTCGAAAAGTATAAACTTCGATACATTCCGAGCTTCGTAATTTTGGCACATTGGTTGGGGCTTGGTTAGCCAACCTAGCCCACTCCATATAGCCAAATCAGCCCCCGTCTCTCCCATTTATTCCAATACTTAGAAAAAAAAATAGAAAATAGAGAAAGGAAGAGGAAATAGAAATTCCTAAACCTAGTTTGCTTCTTGGAGCTTACAAATTGAAGTAGAAATCAAAGAAAGGCTTAGGTCGAACCTCCTCTTCATCCTTTCCATCTTCTGTAGTTTATCTCCTCTTCTATTTTTGAGGATTCCTATGACCTAACTCTTACGAAACTTATGTATGTGTGTTTAGATTGAAGATTAGCAAGGTATGTTAGAAGAGAGATCGTTCTAGCTTGTCATTGATTAGAGTTCTTGCTTCTAGCAAGCAAAGGTGAGAATCTCTAAACGAATAAAGGATAGTTATATATTGATTGTTGTTTATGAACTTGGTCTGGTTGTTTAATGGCCTATAATGATCAATTTGAATGCATGAAATGGTTTAATGATGTTTGGTATGGGTTAATGAGAAGTAGTATGAAAAATATTTGATTTTTAGGTGAAGTTTATGTAGTCACTAAAGTATGAGAGAAACTATTCACTAAAAAGAGCTACTGTAATCAACTAATTAGTAAATGACAAGTTTATGTTGAGGATTCTTGAGTTCTTATTAAAGAGAGATTGATCTTGCTTTGATTTGGAGCCTCTCCTTCCATATTTGAAGCAAAGGTGAGAACCTTTGAACCGATTAAGGGCGATTTTATAATTAACGATGACTAGTTAATTAGTTGAGTTGTGTGTTGAATATTGGTTGCTAATACAAGTTTATTCTAAAGTTAAATAATGATTAGCATGTTAAAAATATGATTTTTAATTGATACATGTATACTTGTTTAAGTAAGTGAGTTCTTCGTGAGTTCTTTATGAGAAATTTAGACCGAAAGGGCTAGTGTGAATCCACTAATTAGTAAATGACTAAGTTTGGGTTGATAAAATGACTATAGATAGATCATATAACTTTAATATGATGTTAAATGATGATTAGCATGTAAAACATATGATTTTTATCTATTATAGGTGAGTAAATATTCACTAAAAAGGGCTATATTAAGATTAGTTGTTTACTGGTCAATTGTTTGAGTTATGAGATGGTTGTTGGTTGATGATATGCTAGTAAATGGGTAGGCTAGTGTAGCTTAGTTGATTTCATGTGTTCATGTTTTCATTGAATTGGAAATTATGATTAGAATTTTCCATACAATCTGATTCATATGCTATGACTTATTTTGGCGGTATTGTGAAGCTCCATTGTTGCCTCAGCAAGTTCTAATACTTCACAATTTGTTTGTATTGCATTTGATTGCTTTGATTCAGAATTTAGCTCACTTTTGAACTTAAAAGAAAAATCATTGCAGTCTCATGTATAGATGTTTGTGCATATTTGTTAGTGTTCGTTAGTTGTTTCAACGAGCTTATGAGGCCTTATTATCATGTAGATCAAGTGCATAGCCTCCAGGGTTCGCCAAAAACGATTCACATAAGGAAAAAAAGAAAATGGGGGTGATTAACAGCCACCGGCCGACTGGTCCAAACTGACCAGTTGACTGGTAAAGACCTAGGCAAAAACCAAGGTTCTGACCCGTCGACTGGTCAGTTTTGGACAAGTCGAATGATTTTTGGCTGTGTACCAGAAAAACTCGATCCACAGTCTAGATTCATCCAGGCTCTTTCCTGGTCGGAGCCCAGACCATTCATCCTTCGTATGTGACTTTTCAGTTTCAATAATTCACAGATTTTAGCAATTAACGAAGTTTTCCAAATTTAATAAACTAAATTGGAATTGAATGGAATTCGATTTAATAATAATCGAGATGAGCTTCCGTGAATGAAGACCGCTACTATTTATGGAATTTAAAAGGCCTTGTGCTTATTCCACTCATAGTATTAGTTTGATACGGAAATTTATACCGAATACAAATTGTTCATTTAACAACATGGATTTTCAGAACCAATTTAAAATTTTTATTTTAGCCATTTTAATGGATTTTGAATATTTAAAATGATTTATTTTAAATAATAACGACTAAAAATTTATTTTTATTGAAGTTAGAACGTATAAATTTATTTTAATTATAAAACGAGCCTGAAATGGCGCAGCAGTTTGAAAATTCGATTTCAAATTTCAAATGAATATACAGAATTCAATTTAAGTTAGTATTGGACGAAACAAGAAATATTTGAATATGTTTAGCTATATCTTTCTAACGAATGTAAGAAACTGAAATTTCATAATATGAATTGAAAGTTATGTCCAGTTTAAAATTTAAAATAGTCGCTATTGACGGCAAAAAATGTCGTAAACACCAAAGATTCCTATTATAGGAATAGTTAATTTGGTTGCAAGACTATGTAAGGGAAGGCGGTAAATGACACGAGAATTTATAATGGTTCGGCCGCGGATTAGGCATATGTCCACTTTGGAAGGATGTTGAACTTTTACTAATCACTCAAGAATTACAAGGTTGAGCCATGCTCATTACATTCACTTTTATAATTGCCATATGCTAGGTATTTAGGAAAAAGAATATTTCATTCTCCTTCTTCCTTAAATAGGAGACACCATTAATGAGGCTAATGAAGCTCTAGGAAGGTCTCAAGTGAAGAAAATCCAATCCCTTTGAAGTGTGAGGCCATGGGCTATTTATAGGAGTGGGGGTAGGTAGGATTAGGTGGGAGTAGGAGAAATAGGGACCACATGCAGAAAATTCGAACCGACTGCCTTCACACCTCGAAATTTCGAACCCGGGAGTGGGTTCGAAATTTCAAGCCCGTTGGGTTCGAAATTTCGAACCCAGGTTTGGGCGCGAAATTTTGCACCAAGGTTTGGGTGCGAAATATCACACCCTGGCAGGGAAGCGAGATTTCGCATCCATTGGGTTCGAAATTTCGAGCCCGCTGGGTTCAAAATTTCAAACCGTGGCATGGGTGCGATGTATTTTCAAGGTGCATGTGCACCGCAGGTTCGAGCGTTTCGAGACTTGTGATTCCTTTAGGAATTGAGGCCTCGGCTCAGGCGGTTCGGACTGCGAGGCCTTTGTTTGGAAATGTTTGGAGGAGTGGCGAGGTTCGTGGAAGTTGGTTGAATCCTGACTTTGAGTCGATCTGGTGATTCTGGGCAACACACTTGTTGGTGAAAATCGGATGAATCGAGCGGTGTGCACAGTTTCGACCTAACTGGTTAGGTCGATCTCCGGCAGGACTGTGGGGCCCTAGACCCCCACCAGCGCTGCGCCCGGAACCGCTGGACGGCTTGCCTTCGGCTCGGAGCATGGCTCGGCTGCGAACGGATACTGATGGAGGTCGCATTTGAGGGATGCAACATTCTGCTAGTGGCCAAACTCAGTTCTTCTGGTACTGGCAACGCCTCTGGGCTGTAATATCACACGATATGCTGAGTCGAGCGTGTCTTGCATACTCTTGGAATCTGGACCAAAAGGCCGGTTAACATTTGCCCCATCAAAGTAGGTCTTGTGTTAACGGGACATGCTTTTAAGTGAGATGAGTCTTAATATGGGCACAAACATCTCCATGCGGTGCTTAGCGATCGGTAATGACCTTCCTCCTTAGTTGTATACCGAGAGCGCACTGCTTTGGAGTGGTTGGGATGCCTTGTCGGAATACGCTGGTATGAGCTTAGGATTCCAACATTGCAAAGAGTTTTGTCTTGCTTGAGTTGGAACCTATTCAAGGCATTTAGTTCCTATAGATTAAAGACAATAAACGTTAGTTGCCGACTCTCGATTACGTCGTAGTGCAAATGGTTCATTATCCGGTGATAATTGCGTATGCCATTGCGAGTTTGCACGTGGTTTTGTATGATGCGACCTGAGCTGGAATAGGTAACATGAAGGTGAATGGCATGCCATGGGCTTGTAATCGTGCATTTTAGCTTTTCAAGGAGCTATCGGATTGAGAGCCGACCGTTGGGTGTGTACATTTGAACTCTTGAGGCTTGTGGGCATGTATTAAGTCGGTCTGATCGTTTGCGATTTCCAAAGCATGTAAGCATGGTTATTGCCATGGCTTAGGCACGCGATTGCTCTAAGTGGATGTTGAAATGTTATTGGGATGAAGCTTGATGGTTTTGAGTATCTGCTAAATCGGCTGGATTTGTGAACCCATGGTCGTTCAACGTTCCAAGCTAGTCCCATCGATCAAAGTTTCGACAACTCATATATGTGAATGCCATTGTTAGGACAATACTTGTCATACGCCATGGCATGTATTCATATGGATTTTCCTTTGAGGCGAGGTCGAACCCAAACGCTGGGTGCATGCACTTTGATGACTGAGCACTTGGTGAGTACACAAGTGGTCGCTAAGTCGTGATTGACTTAGTAGTTGGAGCTTCGAAGTTAAGTGACTATGATTGTAGCCTGGTGTACGATCCCGAATTCTGATCCCGGAACGTTCTCTTAGGGCAAACCGATCCTCTAATTGTAGTTACTTCCTTTCTTCTCTTCTCCGAATAGAAAATCATCATAAGGCATGGAGGATGCCATAATAATTCTTTTGTACTTTGGATGTTCAAGGTGTCGTTAGTTTTTCGGGAAAAGGGCAGAGAGATATGGAAAGTAAGACGGCTTTTGGATTTGGCACTCAAGAACGGGGAGCGGCGGATCTTGGGAAATGGAATTAGGAATTTGGATAAAGGTCGCCAAGTATGTGTGAATACAGGAGTGAGCTTCGTACCCCGGATAATTAATAAGCCCTCCTTGTTTTTCAAGAGGTCGAAGTCGATTTGAGGGACGTGATAATCTAGCAAGTGCGTGGGAACACGACGCAAAACTTCGCACTTTGAAGACTTAGTCTTGGCTCCAAGATTGGGCTTGTAAAATTAAACATTTGCATGGCGCCCGATGAGAAGACAGTGATCAGTGAATTTCGGTCTCGCGACGCGGTCCTTGAGGAGTGGACTCGCTTGGAATGTCCCCTCGAATGCTTATCTGGGATGCCGACATATAGTTGAGCTATTAGTCTCGGGATCCGATCGATAACCCAACCATGATGCATTTGCATCTTGACTCTGTTGTTGTGCTAGCGGTTGGTGATGGCCATGGCACTAGTTGTTGTGGCTAAAGGTTGCCATCATGTTCCGGAATGTCTTCTTTTCGTGGAGTCCGGGCGCTGATGGACAGCTGAAAAGCCTCCAGGGCCTGGACTCTTGCTCTGGATTGCCTTCGTTACAAGGTGAAGGTGATCTCAAGATGGTGGCTCCAAGGGATGCTTTGAAGATGATGCCGGTGCAGGGACTGAAGGGTATCTGATCGGGTCCGGTTATGGCCCGGCTGATGCGATAATTGGTAGAGGGCTGGCCCCAAGCCCAGGTTTCAGCTAGATTTTGCTCAACGTCAGGGACGAGCTAGCAAGTTCGGATCATTGCTCAATGTTTCATGTCTGGTTTGTAATTTAAGTTGAATGTAACACAACTGGTTGGCAAGTGATTCTGCAAATGGACTTATTCAGGCTGACTACTCGGACATGCTTATAAGATGAAAACATACGGTTGAGTCATTAATTTCGGCCCAATTATGTTGTAACCCTTTTCCCACCAGAGAATGGTGTTTATGGTTATTGATAATCACTGTCATAGTTATTAGAACTAGGTGTTGTCACCACGTTCTGATGTGCTTGTAGGTAAGAAGCTGTTTCATCGAGGGGTGTGAGTCAGCTTCGCGTTGTGTTTAAGTATGAGTTTGCTGGCAAGGCATTGGGACTCTGGGAACCTAATGAACCGACCATGGAAACTCAAGAACTTGCATGGATATATGAATTTTTTGGTTTCGCATGCTGAGAACATGTCTGAATTCTCCAGGTCTTCAGGGAACTGGTAGTTTTATTACTTCCGTTGTCCTTTGGTTCGGGCTTCTACACCCAGTCTTCCTAGTGTTGGCAGGAGGTTTGGGGTTTCGGAGGCCCGAGCTTTTGGGTCTAGATCAACCTCGTGGTGAGGCATACGTTCCTTTCTTGAATGGTTGCCCCGAAGGTTGTGGTGATGGAAATACTAGCGCAGAGGCTGGTGTGGATCCTCCTTAGGTCCTACAACGAGTAAGTTAGTGCAAGGATAAGTGGGGGACTTCCCCTAAGATCGAGTACCTGCTGACTAAAGAGGATGCGGGCGATGAACCCTCAAAAGTCAAATAGTTGCTTCTTTTACTGGGAAGCCCCCCTTGGAGCAGAGGTGACATCGGATTTTCCCTCGTGCTTCCTAAAGCGTCCGAGTCCCGATTGGAGATACACCGGGATCAATCTGGAGAAGTAGGAGAAACCTTAGCTTTGGGATCCCATGTTTACAAGAGTGTCTCCGGAGGGGGATAATTTGTGGTTGACCGAAGTGCTCATGCGATGGGCGTGATTGATGTAAGCAAGTAAGCGATGCAAGCTAATGTGGAAGATTAGGAAGCCCGGCTTGTGGCAAAGTCTGAGGAGCCAGAGGGGAAGAGGGATAGGACGATGCTGCGATACAAGAAGCATAGGAAAGGGTTAGGCAGGACGCCGAGGAGAAATCTGCCGCTGTGGTGGTGAGGAAGTAAGCCGATATTGAGGCAATGAAGGAGAGAGCCTCTGAGTAGGCTAGGAAAAAGTAAAACCGTCGATGATGCCCACAAAAAGAGGATGAGGGGACCCATAGCAAACTCGAAGCAGATGAAATTATGCGACTCTAGGCCAGGGAGCTAGCTGATTAGAAGACCGCCGGAGATGCTGAGAAGGGAGCGGAGTCGAGCGCCAAGAAGACTTGGGGAGAAACCCAAGCCGCATTGGTCCTCGCTTTTGACATCATCCCTCAACCGTTTCCATGTATCGCTCTTAGGGAAGTTACAATAATTACAAGCGGCGAGGATAGTGGCGGGAGGCGCGCATCGATGTCTTACGAATCTGCTACTCTTGAGAAGAGTAGAGGAGGAGGAAGCGATTCTGGAAGGAAGGGGACCATCGCTGGTGGTGACCAATCAAGTGCCGAACCTGTACAGAAAAAAGAAAAGACAAGAGAAGGATGAGTAGCATCAGTAATTGTTAAAGGAATTATAGATACTTTAGGTGAGGTAGACCGATAGCCTATGTGAGTGCGGTCCTCGCTTTCTGTTCTTAAAGACATGGTGTGGTATTCATGTACACCATGTCATCAAAGAGAAAAGATGTTAGACATGTAGTCCGTTTAATGTGCGTGTGTGTGTGAAAATGAAATATGAATTAGTAAAGATCGCAATTTATGTTAAGCATTCGGATGTTCTTCTTATGTTTTCAAGCGTCCCATACTTGCATAAGCATACTTATCATTACACTTAACAAAAAAGCGATTGTGTACCGCACTCCGGGTCAATTATTCCATAGGGGTGTGATTGTGTACCGCGCTCAGGGTCAATTATTCCAGAGGGGTGTGATAGAGCGTTGGTTTCAGTAAGTTTCCCTCAGCTCAGGAAACCTGTAGTTTGCGAAACCAGGCTGTGCGCCTGCTGTTTTTGGTGGCTCGGGGTTAGTCCCAAGTATAGCCAAGGCATAAGGCATCCGTTGTGCAGTCCGTCAGATGGGTGGCTCTCCCGTCGTTCATTGGGTTCGGGCGAGCCGCCAAGCATCGTTTATTCGCCGGCGTAGAAAAAGCTCCGATCATTAGCCCATAGGGTCCGATCGTTGCCATGAGCTGCACCTAATCCTTTAAGGCTTCGGGGAGAAACGATTTAAGGTTAGTCTTGGTGCTGTGCCAAGATTCGACCGGCACCCGCAACCGGCGAAGAGAGATTTGCATTGATCTTAATCGGTCGCTGAGTGGTGCCAAGTCGCCTGGACTAGGACGTGGAACGATTTATCCTCGGCCTCGGCACTGGGCCGAGGTTCGAGTTAGTGGTTGTGTATACTCAGTCATGCCACAGGCTAGCAGCTTGAGTAGCGTTGCCAGCTCCCGCGCTTGGGGTGCCGGACGTTGCTAGTGTTGTTTGGCCTCGATGTTGTATCGAGTTTCGGATGGCGGCATCGACTCCCATGCTCGGGGTGTCGACACGGCGATCGCATGTTTGCACGCAAGCTGATTGTCGGAATTAATCAAACACGTCATGAGTGTCATGCACGGAGTAAACATGGAAGGGTGATAGGGAACTGAACATCATTACTGCAGATAACTCTGGCAGTAGTGGCCTTTACAATGTCTCGAATTGCAGGAAAACAAAACATCATTGGAAGGCATGAGCAGTTGTACACTAAGTTATGCAAAGTAGAGGCGAAGATGTTCGTTATTCCGTGCCCTTGGGAGTTAGGCTTCATCCATGGTGTAGAGTTTGAAAGTTCCCTCGTTAAGCATCCGTTGTATGAGTATGGGCCCTACAAACGAGGAGTGAGGCCTGCATATGGAGGAAAGACCCGTTTGAAGATGAGACCGCCGATGTGCACTCGAGCGGGCCTTCGGTTAAGCTTCTAGTTGTGCCCCGAAGTTGCCGGATACTGATGGAGGCACAGGTAGGGAGGAGTTGCAAACTGGCATCCCCGATGACCACATAGAGTCAATTGCACCATGAAAGCTATTGTCCTGACGAGCTCGGGGGACAATCTTGAGGGATTAGTTGTCGAAGTTGAGGTCCTGCTTAGTGGGAATCTTTGATGAGCGCTGAGTAGCTCGGAGATCCCATGCAGTCGGAGCCTTTGGTGAGCGTTGAGTGGCTCAAAGATCCCGTGCAGTGGGAGTTTTGATGAATGTTGAGTGGCTCGGAGTTCCCCTACGGATGAGTTCCTCGTGGTTGTCTTGTAAGTGGCGCAGCATGCTCATGTCGCATCCGCGGATGCTGTAGAACCGACAATATCTTGTAGAGTCCCTTGGTGCGCTCATCGAACTTTCAGGTCTTGGCCTTTTGCATGGTTAGGAGTTGTAGGCTGTGAGATAGATTTTCTCGGAGGTGTCGCTAAGAGTAGTATAGTTGCAGAAAGATGGGAGTCGAAGATGATTCCATCCATTGTTGCGATTACCTTAGACGTTTTCGGCGCGAGCAAGATTGCGCAGAGCGATAGAATTAAAGTTGTTGTAGCTCTATATGTCGTCATGAGCTAGGATGTTGAGGGTAGGAGCATGATTCCTTTAGGATAGATTTCGGAGTAGGAGGTTGCCGACATTCATGTAGAAGATCTCCTGAATCTTTGATTGCTTCAGATCGGTTCATGCTCTAAGTTTGGAATCAGGTAGTATGCCATTTGTGAGCTGGATGAGTGCAATTCGAGGAGTAGGTTTCTCGACTTCAGCCAAGGTGGTGTGGAATCTTGCGAGATAGCCTTTGAGAGTTTTCACGGGTTCCTTGGTAAATGTTTGAGGCTAAGAGGAGGTCTCTAGGCATCGTGATGTGCAACCTGGATTGTACGACCAATCTTTTGGCGAGTTAGTCGAGAGTTGGAATAGTTCAAGGTGGAAGTCGACAGAAACTAGATAGCGCCGTCTTCGATATGGACGGGGAAGCACTTGCACTTTATGGCATTGGCGATGTGCAATGAACCCGCATGCCATTTGTGGCAGCTAACGAAGCTTCGAGAATAATGGCTTCTTTAAGTATGGGACGAGCGTTGGCATGTTGAAGTGCTGGTGCCATTTGGTATTATGGCTAGCCGAAGTGAATGGGTTGCGCCTTGTACTGCTTTCGCAGACGTCGTGGGCTTGCCTCCACTATTTCCTCAGGATCTCACGGATCGTGTCGGCAACAGCCGGAGGTTGGGCTCCTGCCGCATTATAGATGTCGCCATCTAGTCCAGGACTTTGAAGCCTAGCACACCTTCTTGACAGAAGTTCTTTCGCAATCCATGAGTCTCCAACTTCGATTGCATGATGTTGCGGAAGTTGGTTGAAGTGACCTTAGGATGCTAGAAGCGTAGGCGATAAGTATGGACTCATAGCAGTTTGAGTCCACCTAGCGTAGGCTTGAGCGTCAAAGCTGGGGACAGTCGGGATGACGCGTTCTATTTCTGGTGGTGATTCTGACATTGCTGAGATTAGGGGTCAGTCGTGCCTCCATAGAATGCCACATGTGGTGTTGAAGCGTCGGGGCCACTCAGCTTCGTGTATGATCCTGGTGAAGGGATTACACCTCAAGTGGGTCTCTCTTGAGTTGTCGGCGTTCCTTCGCATATCTTTCATGATTATTCGGACCATGTCGGAGAGATATGCCAGAGGGGGATTTTTTAATGGAACCCATTAGTTTCGTCGAATTTTTGGAGTCCCATTCCGTCGATATCTTCTATTGTACACATTCGGCTCACTCTCTTTCATGTCTCGGATGGTCTAGTTTTGGTATGGCATCGAGGTTGCGCGAGCTGGTGCGCACCGTAGTCTGCAAGTACTCTGGCCCGAGCAAGCTGCGGGAGGAGTGGGACTCTAGTTGTGAGTGGCGATAGTTGGACCCTTCCGAGTAGAAGGTTGGTTAATCAAACATGGTTTGTTACTGGGTTCCTTTGCCGTATGTGATGATGGTTCGATCATCATCTCATTTCTATTGTCGTTGTTGTCGCCATATGAGTGTTGGAGCAGATGTCGATGTTTTTAATAAGGCTGAACCTTCTTCCTCGACGTGGGCACCTAGCTTTAAAAGGAGAAATTCCTGATGCAGTGCGCTGCAAGCGGGCGCAGTTCTGAGCAAGCTAAAGTAGAATGACGATGTGTCGACTTTCTTGAAGTTGGCGCATAAGGTTGATGTTAATCTTCAACGCCTAGCGCGAGAGATGCATTCTCATATTTCTCATTAAGTTTGCAAATCAGTGCTTGAGTCGCAGGAGCTTTAGTGGCCACAAGTGGAAGGAGATCCGTTTCCAGCGGTTCTTGTGCTGCTCGGGACTGGCGAGAGGTACCAATGTCAATTGCGGCCAATGGGGTGAGCGTTTGGTTTTGTCGGAATTCTGCTTAATGCCGGTGAGATTCATGATGCTTTTTGGACGTACTACTAAAGGCGCTTCTCGCGGACAAGCTTTTCGATTACGTCTTTGAATTGATGGCAATTATTGGTATTATGCCCGTACATGTCGTGGTATTGACAGTACTTGCCAGTATTCTTCTCATGATTAGTGGATTCCCTATTGTACGGCTTCTTGTATTAAAGTGTGTTTCATGTTTCCCAGTAGATTGTTTCCAAGTCTTCATTTAGCGAGGTGTAGATCTCGTATGTCCGGTGAGTTCCGGGCTTCTTGGGATCCGTAGGAACCTGGCCGTTGTTGCGGCCGTCGTGCCTACCTATATTCGACCTTTGTTTGTTGTGTCTTGCCCCCCTTGTCCTTATCGAATAGCTTCGCTATCTGTTTCCCTTGGATGCTATCATTTATGGTATTCGCATGTGAATTGTTGGGAAGACCAGCCCTGGAGAGTCGGTTACGTCTCGCTTCTTCTTGACATAAGTATTGCCTAGCCTTCTCGTGGAAAATGTTGAGGCTTTTTGGCTACTTCCGATCAATCCAGGCCCTAAATTCGGAAGTGGGAAGTAAGCCTTTCGCTAGCTGGAAGAGTACGGTGTGAGGATCTAGGTCCTCGACCTCGGCGAGTGCGACAATGAATCGGGAGAGATAGCTTTTGAGGGACTCAGCGGGTCCTTGGTATAAGTTAGACAAGGTGAGGGCACTCTTTGGAGTTGGAATATGCATCCTGAATTTTTTGACCAACTGTGTCGCAAACTGGCCAAAGTTGTCAATGGAATCAAGTAGGAGGTGAGAGAACCAAAGTAGAGCGGTTTCCGATAAGAAGACTGGAAAGCACTTGCATTTGAGTGAATCGTTGCCCCGGCTCGAGTCCATTTGCCATTCATATTGATTTAGGAAAGCATAGCTATCGATGTTGCCATCGTAGAGCGACATCTTTGGCATGTTGATGTGTTGCGGCCATTCAGCTTCTTTAACCATCCTTGTGAAGGGGTTACACCTAATGTTCGCTTCCCATGAATCATGCACGTTCCCTCGCATTGCCCTCATTATTCTTCGGACCATGTCGGAAAGGTAAGTTGGATGGGGATTCGCCACTGGGACCCATAGGTTTTGGCGAGGATCCGGAGTCCTGTTGCGAGGTCGCCTTCTATGATGGATGTTCGGATCGTCTTCCTTCATGTCCTCGACATATGTGATTGGGTCTTGGTGTTGATGGTGAGTTGGAGTAGGGTGATGCAGATCCTGTTCTGGAGGAGCACGTGCCGTTGGAATAGCGGGCCCATCACCCTGATTGGCGACCATCGATTTGTGGCGAGGAAGAGGTTGGTTTGTAGGATCTGGTCCGTCGTCAATAATCAAGCGAGAGCGATCTCGGTAGTGTGCCGCCTTGCTATACGTGACTATAGTTCGGTCGCCGTTCACATTGTTGTTGGCGTGGCCATTGCCGTTGCCGTCGTCGAGAGAATTGGTGCGAATAGGGACGTTGTTAATGAGACTAAACTTCCATCTTTTATGTAAGCCCCTTGATTCGGAAGATGAAATTTCTGATATAGTTGGTCGAGGTCGAGCGTTGTTCTGAGTTAGTTGAAGTCGAATGATGACACGCTGACTTTCTTGAAGTTGTCGCATAAGGTCGATGTTATTCTTCAATGCTTGGTTAAGCTCGACCGCTGTGTTCTCATATCTTTCATTATGTGTACGGATTTGAGCTTGTGTCGCAGGATATTCGGGGTCCACAAAAGGAGGGACAGTTTCATTAGTGGCCGGGACGTCCGGTGGTTTAGGTGGTTGGGAGGTACCCGCCTCGGCTGCAGCTGAAGAGCTGACCATTGCGTTTTTTGATTTATTTACCATTGTAAGAGGATTCGATAGAAGGATGAGAAAGGAACCTTAAGCTCATCGAAGTCAAGATGATAATGTGGAAGAAAGACGCAAATCTTGAGTTCAACTCTCAATGAAAGCACCAAATTTTAACGGCAAAAAATGTCGTAAACAACAAAGATTCCTATTACTAGGAATAGTTAATTTGGTCACAAGACTAAGAGAAAGCGGTAAATGACACGAGAATTTACAGTGGTTCGGCCGCGGATTAGGCCAACGTCCACTTTGGAAGGATGTTGAACTTTTATTAATCACTCAAGAATTACAAGGTAGAGTCATGTTCATTAAATTCAGTTTTATAACTGCCATATGCTAGGTATTTAGGAAAAAGAATATTTAATTCTCCTTCTTCCTCAAATAGGAGATGCCATTAATGAGGCTCATGAAGCTCTAGGAAGGTCTCAAGTGAAGAATATCCAACCCCTTTGAAGTGTGAGGCCATGGGCTATTTGTAGGAGTGGGGGTAGGTAGTATTAGGTGGGACTAGGAGAAATAGGGACCACCTGCAGAAAATTCGAACCTACTACATGCACACCTTGAAATTTCGAAGCCGGGCATGGGTTCGAAATTTCGAGCCCGCTAGGTTCGAAATTTCAAGCTAGTTGGGTCTGAAATTTTGAACCCAGGTTTGGGTGCGAAATTTCGCACCCAGGCAGGGGTGCGAAATTTGGCACCCACTGGGTTCGAAATCTCGAGCCTTCGAACCCACGTTTGGGTCTGAAATTTCGCACCTAGGCAGGGGTACGAGATTTCTCACCGACTGGGTTCGAAATTTCGAGCCCGCCGGGTGCGAAATTTCGCACCCGTTGGGTGTGAAGTCTTTTCGAAGTGTGTGTGGACCGCAGGTTCAGGCGCTTCGAGACTCGTGATTCCTTTAGGATTTGAGGCCTCGGCTCCGGAACTATTCCGATGTGAGGCCTTTGTTTGGAAATGTTTGGAGGAGTGGCGAGGTTCGCCGAAGTTGTTGGCTGAATCCTGACTTTGAGTCGATCTGGTGATTCTGGGCAACACACTTGTTGGAGGAAATTGGATGAATCGGGCGGTGCGCACAGTTTCTACCTAACCGATTAGATCGATTACCCTCGGGACTGTGGGGCCCCGGACCCCCACCAGCGCTGTGCCCGGACCTGCTGGACGGCTCGCCTTCGGCCCGGAGTACGGAAGGCTCGGCTGCGAATGGATACTGATGGAGGTCGCGTTCGAGGGATGCAACATTCTGTCGGTAGCCAGACTCAGGTCTTCTGGTACTGGTAACACCTCTGGGCTGTAATATCACGCGATATGCTGAGTCGAGCGTGTCTTGCGTACTTTTGGGAACTGGACCAAAAGGCCGGTTAATAGTCGCTGTGGAATTTGTATATATTTTAATATAATATATAGCCCTTAAAAATTGCTATTTTGCAAACGACCTCCGTTTTCGACGAAACCACTTTGATTGGATCCAGAATGTCAAATTGTTTCTAGATTACAATTTTCATAATTTTTGGAATTAATATGTGAGCGTGGCAAAAGAAAACGTGTTTTGTCAATTTCAGTTGAATTGGATCGACTAGAAAATGGTCGTTTTCAAACGGTCTCCAAATTAGACAAAATTAGTTTTGTTGGGACCATATCGTCCAAACATAACCAGATTTATTTTTCTGGAATTTTAGGAGTTGGTATGTGGCCCCGGTAAATTAAAATGTACGTTGAAATCAATTTTGAATGTTAAATTAATTTATATTTTAATTTAAAGGAAAACTGATCAAAATTGTCGAATTGGCTTACGAAACATATCCCATTGCGTTCGAAATGGGGATAATTAGCCAGAAACGACACTCAGTGTGTTCAATTTAGAGTTCTAAGGGAAAAGTTGCCTTTTATGGAAATAAATAAATATATATATATAAATTAAAAGCCCTAAGCCTAATTATTTTCCGAAACCTGCCTCCAACAGAAACGACGGTGGAAAAGGCCTCGATTTTTCTTACCAAAAAATCTCCCAATCCGTTTTGTAGAGGTTGTTCTCCTCTTCGAATCCATACCGGTTTGGTGGATCAATGTTGGGTAATTTTCTCGGATTTCATGTGCAAAGTCGTGTCGTTCGACTTCGTTTTCCAGCGACGATGTGGGGCTAAGCTGGCCGTGGATGGCGACGGAGGGGCGCAGTGCTAAGGCACACGAGATGTTGGCTGGCGATCAGGTCCAAGGTGATCGACGTGGTGGTGGTTGGCAACCCTAGGGGAGAAGCAGTGTTCGATCGGGGGGGGGGGGGGAGCGGGGTAATGATGGAAAGGTGATTGTGAATTAATTAATCAAATTAATTGTATTTTAATTGTTTCAAATTGAAATTGATGTTGAAAATGCTATATCTTCTTCATACGAGGTCCAAATCCGACAATTCAAAATGCGTTGGACTCACCTCGAAGAGCACTACATAATGAAACTGATTGGAACAGAAACGTAGCCAATTAGAATTTCAGGAAAATTAAAACCCGAATGGAAATAAAATCACCGTCAATTAAAGACTGACGGAGTGGAAACCAAAAGTGAGAACTTCTTCCCACTCCAATTATTTTCTAGTTAAATACATACTAGGATGTAGACGGTACTTAGTAGCACCCTACACCTTTGATTGAAACCATGGATGTTTGGTTGTTTGTTTGGATTGATTTATTTGTTTGAATTTGGTTTGGGATGTGAATGGAATTGATTGAATTGGTTGTGTATGGCGCGATGCCATATTAGGCGAGAGATAAGGCTAGACCTTATTCCAGCTCTAGTACCGCGCCGTTATGCTGTCAAAATTTTCTAAAATAGGTTAGAACAATAAAAATATCATTTTTATTGTATAAATGAACTAAATAAAATATTCATGTGTTGAATAAAATATTTTATTGTTAGAAAAATAATTTTTAAGGTATATGTTAGCGGCGTAAAATTTTCTTGAAATGAAAATAAATATTCAATTACGAATCAGACGATTTGTTTATGTACACCCATTTTACTGACATTGATTGGGACGATATATTTTGCACATCACCCAACTACACAAATAAAATTTACGTTTGTTGATTGAAACCCCACATGGGTATTGGGATGATAATTGACGTACACTAATCCCAATTGTTTAGTTGTATGTCAATCTATTGGTTGACAGACTGTTGTAAGCATTAATTATTTATAATTAATGCTTGTGCAGTTGTGTAATGCACTCTGGATGATGGATGATTATTATCATTGTTATTATATACATGTGTTGTATGGACTCCATATTAATAACATTATATGGTAATTGATTGGGTCTCTTTCCAATTTGGAAAATACAGAATATTTTAAAATAATATTCAGAAAAGGATTAAAAATATTCATGTGTTGAATAAAATATTTAAACATAAAAATATCATTTTTATTGTATGTTTAAACCCTTAAAAATATTCATGTGTTGAATAAAATAAAATAATGAATATTTTAAAATAATATTCAGTAAAAGATCAAAATATGATTTCAATGTCCGATTTTGGATAGACACGAAAATAATGAAATACGGGAAGCCATGTTGATTAGTTATGCGCCATTTTAACACTAACGATATTTATACCGATTTTATTCAATTTTATAATGAATATCAAAAAGGAAATGATTTCAAAATATGATATTTTGAAAATATTATCATTTATATTTTAATGATATGGAATATTCAATTTTGGTTTAAAGTTGAAAAATGAAGTTGAATTTTTTTTTAAAACGAATTTAAAATGATTTATAAAATACGTTTTATATAGAATTCAAAGAAATATATATTATATATATTTAATGGCCTGAATAAAACGCGTCGCGCAACGACCGTTCGCGAATTTCGACCACTGACTTCGAATTGACATTACGGGAGATCCGACCGTCAGATTCTCTTAAAACCGGAACCGTTGGGTTCGTATCGGAAAGATCTTTCCAAAAAATATAAGAGATTTGAAATCTAACGAATGGTTTCTGAATTATGTCCAAATCAAATTTGGAAAAGGTTGTTGTAAGTGCAGTTCGATGACCGTTTATGGAAATCGACTGAAAGGGCCTTAATAAAATTATTAAAAATATTAATTATTTATGTAAAATCATAATAAATGATTTGGAAAGAATTGGGATGAAAAAATCCATATTTGAAAAGATAAAAATATATTTTTATCAAAATGAACTAGTTAATATCTTGAATAATAATCCAGTTATTTTTAGAAATAAATAAATTGGATTTGAAAATGGTTTTAAAATAACCAGAATTTTCCAATGTATGAATTGGAATGGATTTGAATGGAAATAATCTTCCGAATATTTCAATAATGGATTCCGTGATTATACAGATATTGTGGAGGAATTTGGAAGATATATATATCGTTATTCCCAATACTATATTTGTTGATTTCAGAATTTGATATTGAATATAAGTCGATATAATTTCTATTTAGAGCCTTGTATTTAATATCGAATTGGATTTCGGGTTTGTTGTGAATGGCGTCTTTATTAACACTATTCTTAAACCCCGATGAGAAAAGAATAAATCTTTAAGATAAGATTTAAAGGAGTTTACCAATTAATTAATGTTTAATTGGAATTGAATTGAAATTGGATTTTTGGGTTTATCGTGAACTGTGTTTTAAATAACACTTGTTCTTTAACTCAATTAACAATGAAATGTGGTTTGGAATTTATAAAAAAAAATTAGGATTTAGTGGAAATTTTCAAAAGTAAAGTTTTCCAATTTAATTTAATAAATTGTAATTGAAGGGAATTCCGTTTGTTAATAATCGAAGTGAGCTTCTGTGGAGGAAGACTGTTAATATATATATGGAATTTAAAAGGCTTGGCCATTATTCCATTTATATTGTTAGTTGGATAAAGAAATTAATATCGATTATATATATTGATCTGTTTTCCGTGATGATTCCATAATCAATGGAATCTGAATTTGGTTTTATCGTGAACTGTGTTTTAAATGACATTGGTTCTTTAACCCAGTTAAAGACAGGATTTATTTCCTAGATTTGAATAATCATTAATATTGATTTTTGGGAAGATTAAAACTAAGTGAAGTTTTAATGAATCTTTAATTAGATTGAAATGTGAATGTGATAATTTGAATTATCAAATTCAAGAAATGATCGGGATTGGAGTAGCACCAGTTTTGCTCCAAGCGATAGTTAAATCTTTAATTAGACTTGAACGTGAAATGTTAACTAATTTTACCGGTAACACCGTTGTGTTAGATATGGAGTACTACCAGTTTTGCTCCATGGGATGAATAGGTTGGGATTAGGAAATAAAATAAATGATTACTTCGGTAAGGTGCGCTAAACCCGACTAGTTTGGATAAACATTAATTTGGTTTGAATTGATATCCAAAGGAAGATTAAAGAATAAATTTAAAGAATTTATCTTTGATAAAATTGATGAGAACCTTTCGCTAATGATGTGAATATTTGAATAAAAGAATATTATGGATCGGAATGAGGTGTATGTCATGTTTGTGTAACACTTGTTTATAATATACGTGAGTTATTCGAAAAGGCCGGGTTTATACGCAATCTGAATAACTGATTTGATGATAAGTAGATGATGAAGTGGTTGTTGAAGACCGGAGACAAGGTAATAAGTGGTGATCGTCTAGACGTACTTGGAGATCGACCGGGTATGCCAGTATTGGACATATGGGATGAGGAATAAGGTGCATCTGGTTTCGTTCAGACCCATAACCAACTTGTAAATGGATGTGTGTCTGACATTGGATTTTATTCCGTGTTGATTGATCTTTATTAAATATATATATATATATATATATATATCTGTTTGGTGGCAGAGAATTTATTCTCTTCCTTAACACCCTTCTTTGAGACGTACGAGCTCAGAGGTTATATATCGATAGACATCAATCGCATGGCGTGTGTAACACCCCACGTCCGTTAGTGTCACTCACAAAGGGAATGCACTAAGTTCTGTGGAGCATTTAGGGTAAAAGATGCAGATAAATTACAAAACAGACAGAAATTAAACAGCGGAAAATAAAACTTTGCTTTATTGATAAAATAGTTTGTACAATGATTTCTTTACAATATCAGAGTATCATATGTCTTACAAAATAAAGAAGCATGAAAATACATTTATATTCCCCAAGTTTAGCAAGAGCTAGCCATAGCATCTGAAAAGAGAATCCAAGAAAACTTCGACAAATCTTCAAGCTGGGAAAGAGTGACATTCCAACTTAACCTGAGCTATACTATTCCCTCCTCTACTACTAGGGGGTGGGGGGAAGCGGAAGAAAAGAAGACGAAAAAAAAAAAACAGAGTCAGACATAAAGCCCGAGTAAGTTCAGTAACTTCTAGCATATGAACATGGAGAAACAAAACGACATGAATTAACTGAATACAAGATTACACCATGACGATAGGGTCAACAAGATCACAAGAAATGCTAAGATAAACTGGATACGCTCTAATACTTTCGCCGCTTCGCTATTTCCTTGTTATACTGGTTTCTATATCTCTGCACCGCCTATCTAGTGTCCCAACTAGTAACGATAACATGATCCCAATCCCTGTATTTTCCATTGCCTTCCGGCATACATTCATTATTTATTACCTAGATCAAATCTAGGGTTTTCTATCAAGTGCTTTCTAGATTTAACCAGAATTTACGCTATCTGCTGAATGCTTCTCGAGTTCAGGGTTTATGCCACCTAGTCCAACTAGGAATTACGCTACCTGTCGAACGATGCCCCCAAGTCTAGGACACACTACCTAGAGTGGTATATGTTCCTATACTTCCCCACGCATGTATCGCGAATCGTTATCGCTTGTCTAGATGCACATGTCCTGTAATGTGCGTTCCGAGTCCTGTGACAGGGCAAATCAAGCAATACAGGACTCGGTCGGGAGTTTTCAGATATCTGCCGATGCAGATGCTAAGGTCTGTTTTTATTCCAGTGGCTATGGTCCCACTTGACCCCTCCCTCAACTAATGAAAGGCACACTTTGTAAAATGAGAACTATACGCCGGCCCCCGGTGCCCCTCTATCCTATGGCAATCCTCACCCATAACTAGATAGCAAGTATATGGTCTTTTGGAGTTCTCCGCCTTTCCGCTTCACGTATCTCGATTGACTGAGGATGGATGGTAGACGACGAGTTACTATCAAGGGCTACCGTTTTCTCGCCGAATCACGCCGGTCCATCCTAGTCTTTAGGTTGCCATATATTGCAACCAAGGCATACCCCCGGTTCTTCTACGCAGACTTTAACCTCTGTGAGCCCAGGAGGATCATCTGCAGCCTCATAGAGGGATACCAAGAGTACCCTCACGTCCCCTCGAAGCCTCGGGCTTTGTAACCCAATTCGTTGGAGCCTTCTTTCTACTCAGACGGACATTCGCTCCTTCCCGTGTTATACTAAGAATTACTACTTAGTTTTACTAACTAAGATTTACCACTTAGTTTCCAGAATCGTTGTTTTCTAAGGTTTACTACTTAGTCCCTTTCCCGTCAACTTGGATTGGTTAAGTGTCATTAGTTAATTCAAGCCAACTTAACCCTCTTCATTCATCCTGTTATACTGGTTAAGTGTTATCGGTAATTCATGTTGACTTAACCCCACCACAAACCAAGTTATATTGGTTAAGTATTTCTTATTACTTAACCCTACCCATTCACCCTGTATTGGTTAAGTGTTCCTTTAGAACTTAACCTTGCCCGTCTGTCTAAACTAACATGTTATTAATGGTTAAGTATTATCCCTTCATGTTTAGACTTAACCCTATTCTTTTATCAAAATCTGATTGTTAAGTGTTCAAGTTTACTTAACCCTACGGTCTAGCCCAGATAACATATCAAATTGGCTAAGTGTATTTACTTAACCCAACATCTAGTCTAGTTAACATGTTAATTTGACTATATGTATCAACTTTACTTAACCCCACCTTCTAGTCTAGTTAACATTTTAGTTTGGCTAAGTGTTTTCTTAGTTACTTAACCCCTACAAATCTGGTCTTGTTACCATAAGTTTGGTTAAGTGCCCCTATGGACTTAGCCCTCCCATTCTAGATCGACTGTGTTAAGTTGGTTAAGTGGTCCTATAGACTTAACCCTCCCATTCTAGCTTAACTGTGTCTGTATGAACCTAACCCCACCCATCGGTTTGGTTATCTTGTTGAATTGGTTAAGTGTCTTAGTTAACTTAACCCTACCATTCTTGTTCTAGCTTTAACTAAATAAATTAAAGCCGCTACCACTCACATTAGACAGATATTGTTGCGATTACTGGATGTGCCGGTTGGTTCCGGGCAGGTTTACATCGCAACTCAGTCTAACTTCGGGTTAGGCATATTCGTGTTTTCTAAGTTCAAAAGGGTTTTGGTTAATTTTCAAATCAGGTTTTGAAAGTAACTATCCCGTCCGTCGGATCAGTTAGGGATATTCGGGGAGAGCAGGAAACTTGTATTTTCCAAACCCAAGCCTAGACACTATCCTCTCTGTCACCATAGAACTTTCTGGTGTACCATTAAAAGGGATGTCGTTAATAAACCTTTAATTTGTCTAAATTTGCATTTCGTCATTTAGGCCAAATTCTATAAGTAAATTATTCCTAATTTACTTATATCCTAATTACCCTTTTAATGTAAACTGTCAACATTTATTCTTATGGCCCATTTCCACCTCTATATCATATTTATGCCTTTTGGTATGTAAACTATACCAATTAAGTGTCACTAATCATGGTTTTGCTAAACACGACAATTACTCCCTATTATGGCCAATTTCAAATTTATGCCAATATACTTCTTATGCCAAATTAGTTAATCCAATTCTGATTTAACATTCTTATTACAGTTCATGTCAAACTAGACTTATTATTCTAGTTCATAACTCATGTAAATGCTAGATTTACAAGTCAATACCAGACTCAAATTACACATCCTATAATTCATGTTAAATTTATCCAATTTGTATTTCTATGAACATGCCATTATTCATGTTACCAATTTATGCCAAATTCCAAGTTTATAACTATGTTTTTAGTACATTTCACATTTCTCCCAAATCGTATTCCCACCGTTCGTATAATCGTGATTCATTCTAGATTATAAATAAAGGTAGGTTCGTAGAAAATAGGGAATGAACCAAAGATGCTATGCAAAAGATATACATACTAACTGGCATAAAAAGGGTTGAATAACGACGTCGGTTCAAGAACATGGGTAGACCTAACTTAATAGGTAAATTCCCAAGGTCTAAAACCAAGAATAGACAGAATAAAGGCGTAGGTTCAAGAACATGGGTAGACCTAACTTAATAGGTAAATTCCCAAGGTCTAAAACCAAAGAAAACAAAGAACAGACAGAATAGATAATCGGGTTTAGACCCAATTTCACAATCACAAAACTTAAACACTTTCCTAGTCATGAACCATAGGTACTTAATCACAGTTGTCCCATTTATGTCATAGACAATAGTTTTGCTTCGTAATCAAAGGTATAGGCTTGTGTTCATAGTCATGGAAATAATTCTCATAGTCACAGTCACAGTCATAGGCAATATTCATAGTCATAGGCAATGTCCATAGTCATAGGCAATGTTCATAGTCATAGGTATATGGTTCTAAGGTCCATAGTTTCATAGTCACGGTCTTATTTGTCCTCGAATCATAACAGTTCTTAATTAGGTTCAAGAGTATAGGCACTGATTCAAATAGAGAGAGAGATTCGGCATATTCTTTTACTCCTTTAATTTCATGTCACGAACAGAGAAAAACGTTCAAATCTAGAAATAACTGACTTACAGAGATTTAGATTAGAAAAGAAAGATGGCGTTGATATAATTCGTGCAACGTTGCTCGAAATCGTTTGAGCCAGCCTTTCATTCTTATCTTGAAGCCTTAATCTTGATTCAAACCTCTTCTTGACAAACTTGAGCAGCACTTCGTCGTCTTGATTTATTTTATATTATTCTATTTATTATTTAATTAAGAGGAGGAGAGGAAGCCATGTTTGCCAAGAATCTTTGCAGCATAAGGGTAGAAAAGAATTGTGAATAGAGAAGAAGACTAGGGCTGTTTATATTGGGTTAGGCAGACGAACCTAGTCAGAAAACGCGACCAAATACATCAGAAAGAACCAGGTGCAGAAAGCTGGAAAAAGCAGGGGGGTCGACCCCCAGGTCGACTACCCAGTCGATCTGGGTGCCCCAGGTCGACTACCCAGTCGACCTGGGTGCCTTGGCCGGGAAAATTCCCGCCCATTCTGGGTCCGATTTGAATTTTGAACCTGACCTGTTTTGAAATTTGAACTTCACTTAATCTTCCGGAGGCCATATCTTCCTCATACGGACTCCGATTTACGCAAACTCGGACTCATTTTCATGCAGAATTCTGAGACGAACGCAATGGCACAGTCCGTTTCCCTTGATTTTGATATTAAATTTTAATTCTGCCCTGATTTTTGAATCCTAGTGTTACAGAGTTATGGGGTGTTACATTCTCCCCCACTTAAAAGGATTTCGTCCCCGAAATCTTCAAGTTAGGAAGAATGTGTCCTACCATCCAATCACCCATCTACTCAACCATTCAATCACAGGCATCCATTGTCCTTAAGAGATTTCTAATGCTTTCATTTTCATATTTATGGTGTGTGTATATGTATTTTTTTAATGCAAAATCAGGCGGTCTACTGATTCAGTTGACCTCCTTAATGCGAATCATGTCAGTGCCATGCGTCCAATCATGTATGCAAGCATCCCTAGTCATGTAAATACTACATGCGTGCACAGCCATTCATCCATATGCAACATCCATATGATAACATATCAAGCTCCACTTACCAACAAATACATATATGTAAATGCAATATGAAAGCGTCCAAACTGATCTAGCGCCTAATACGTATGCATATGCATCCACGAGCAACCATTAGCAATCACTTGCAACCACCAACCATAACATGTTTCAAACACATGTTTACATCCATTGGCTTCTACCTAAGGATCGAAGATACGACCTAGGTGGTATACTTCAGAAAGAGAGAAACAATTATGCGTAAAGCTCCTACACAAAGAAATCAAGGATGCACCCTCAAGGAAAAGGGTATGATGCTAGTATCTATCCTTCTTGATCTTTACTCCACTGTATCTTAACTAATTTAACTTCAAGATTGTGAAGTTTTGGACCTCCATTTATAAAATAAACAGATGTCAATCACGGTACCAGGTATACGTACATAGATGATTAGAGGTTTCCCTCTTATCCGCCATGCCATAACTATAAGAGTCAAAAGGTCACTACGTGCTCTTTGGAGTGCCTGCCACAACTATTCATCACTCACGCAAACCATCCAAACCGAACTCGACATTCCTCAAGTACAAGCCCCAAAGGCCTAAACCAATATCAGACAAGCACCCAAGGAATATCTCCCCCGAATTTAGATGATCTACGTGAGATGATATAAGCAAACTCGATAGCTATTCTCAAATCCCTACTAACCAAAAATAAAATGGTCGGACCACCAATTGGATTTGAGACTCTAGTGGGATCTTTCTACTATACAAGTACTATGGTGTAGAGACCCAACCATGGAAGTGGATATGAATAAATGAGAAGCGCTAGAACCTAAGGAAATAGCACGAACAGAAAACTAGACTCTTCCAACCGGACTACCTTTCTCCTAGGTACGCTTGGTGGCGAAAGCATGTACTTGTCCTTCTGAAAATCTCGTCCTCGTCCTTGCCCTTATCCTTAAGTATATGCCCTATCATACCCTAGTAAAGATACTTCCTCTTGTCTTAGGTTTTATAATTTCTTCCTCCTTCGTGTGCTAAGTCTACATCCATGAATTCCTCATCCTAGGGTTATGCTCCTTAGCCAAACTCCTCATCCCCTTCCGTGTGTAGTCATGTTGAAAAATCTCTCGAAAACTGCCTCCATCGTCCGGAAAACCCTATAAGCTTCGAAAGAAAACTGCCCGTAGATGAAACAACTACGGCTATGGATGGAAGCCGGGCACTACTTTTCCCTTCGATGAGGTTACCTCCCAGAAAGCCAGGAGCCCCAGAGACTTGAGACAAGAATTTAAACAGAGGAAGAGAAGATAGTGCGTATGGCTGTGGGGAATATGTCTTTAAAACAAATCTTTTCTCTTGAAAATGCTTCTTTAAAAACCGTTTTGAAAATAAATTTTCAAATCCTTTATCTGATCTGGTAACCTTCAGCTCTGATACCACGTGTAACACCCCACGTCCGTTAGTGTCACTCACAAAGGGAATGCACTAAGTTCTGTGGAGCATTTAGGGTAAAAGATGCACATAAATTACAAAACAGACAGAAATTAAACAGCGGAAAATAAAACTTTGCTTTATTGATAAAATAGTTTGTACAATGATTTCTTTACAATATCAGAGTATCATCTGTCTTACAAAATAAAGAAGCATGAAAATACATTTATATTCCCCAAGTTTAGCAAGAGCCAGCCATAACATCTGAAAAGAGAATCCAAGCAAACTTCGACAAATCTTCAAGCTGGGAAAGAGTGACATTCCAACTTAACCTGAGCTATACTATTCCCTCCTCTACTACCTGGAGGGGGGGGGGAGCGGAAGAAAAGAAGACAAAAGAAAAATAGAGTCAGACATAAAGCCTGAGTAAGTTCAGTAACTTCTAGCATGTGAACATGGAGAAACAAAACGACATGAATTAACTGAATACAAGATTACACCATGACGATAGGGTCAACAAGATCACAAGATATGCTAAGATAAACTGGATACGCTCTAATAATTTCGCCGCTTCGCTATTTCCTTGTTATACTGGTTTCTATATCTCTACACCGCCTATCTAGTGTCCCAACTAGTAATGATAACGTGATCCTGTAACAACCCGTATTTTCAATAACCTGTTATAACATAAATCGAGGCAGAATTTAATTCTAAAATATGAATCAAGGGAAACGGGCTATGCCATTGCGTTCGTCTCGGAAAAATACGCGAAATAGAGTCCGAGTTTTCGAAAATCGGAGTCCGTATGACCCAGTTAAGGCCCATTGAAGTTTTCAGAAATTTCCATATTAAAAACAGATTTGAATTTCAAGTTCAAAGTGGGAAATTAGGGCAAACCGGCGCAGGCGGGAAAATTCCCGCCAGGACCCCCATGTCGACAGGCATGTCGACAGGGTCCCCAGGGTGTCGACAGCCCTTTCGACAGCCCTGTCGACACAGGGTGGCCGGGCAGTTTTGCCTGGCGCACCATTTTGGGTTTGGTCTGGTCTTGTGGCTTGGTTCTAGAGAATTCCGAAATCTGATGGACCAAATTCAACCTAGGGTTAATCTTATGGTCTAAATCACTAGCCTAATCTATAAATAAGATCCTAACCTACCCTAAATCACTCATTATTCATTCTAGCAACTAAACTATGTCAAAATCAAAACTCTCATGGCCTCCAATCTCTTCATACAATTCCTAAACAAATTCCTAAGAGATTTCCATGCATACAAGTGTATTTAGGCTTGTATGATCCTCCTTAACTTGCATTAAAGTCTTGTTTCTCTATTATCATCATAAAGGAGGAGTCTTGATCAAGTTTGCTTGCATTTTGGGGTTTTATTTTGTTGCATAAGGGGTTTCTTACATTTGCTATACTCATTTGAGTTCGCATAAGCATTGTAAGCCCTCTTACCTTCATTTTAGAAACTCTAAAGTTAATATGTGATGAAAGTTGGGATTTGTGCATGTTTAATAAGTTATGCATGCTTATGCGAGTTCAATATGCCATGTTACACATTTTTGATAAGTTATACATGTTTATGCAAGTTCACTAAGCCATGATTTGCAAGATTAACAAGTTATGCATGTTTATGCAAGTTCACTATGCCATGATTTGCAAGTTTATTGGGTTATGCATGTTTATGCAAGTTCACTAAGCTATGATTTGCAAGTTTATTGAGTTATGCATGTTTATGCAAGTTCACTATGCCATGATTTGCAAGTTTATTGGGTTATGCATGTTTATGCAAGTTCACTATGCCATGTTATGCATGTTTAATAAGTTATGCGTGCTTATGCAAGTTCACAATGACATGTTATGCATGTTTGACAAGTTATGCGTGTTTATGCAAGTTCCATATGCCATGTTAAGCAAGTTTAACATGTTATGCATGTTTATGGTAATATGCAAGTTCACTATGCTAAGTTATGCAAGTCTAACATGTTATGCATGTTTGTTGTGATATGCAAGTTCATCATGTATGTTATGCCAAGTTCCCTCTTCCTATCCTTTATGCTTTGTTACGAATATGTAAGCGATAGAATGACGTTGGGGGGTTTGGGTAAACTTAAAATACATGAAAATATAAGATTGGGAATTTACCTATTAAGTTAGGTCTACCCCTTGGGAATTTATCTATTAAGTTAGGTCTACCCAAGTATTTGTTGACTTGTAATTATGTTTTGAAATAAAGTGGACATGACACTTAGGAAACATAAGTGTGGCCAACTCGAGGTTGGGTTGAGTTTGTAGCGTAATTCTACCCGGAACCTACCGGCTTAACTAGTGGCTACAAACAATAGGACCCAATGTGAGAAGTTGGTCATGTGTACCTTGGACCCGAGGTTAGACCAAGTTGTGGTGTAAAGCTACCCGGACCCGCCCAGCTTAACTAGTAACCGCAACAAAGTCTAATGTGAGAGGTTAAGGCACAATTAAATTAATTAATGCCTCATGATTAGGGTTAAGTCATGGCCCACTCATACTTAACCAATTTGGGGATTCGAGGGATTGAAATGGGGTTAAGTTGTGAACTGTCGGTTACACTTAACCAATTTAATCCATTTGGGGGCTTGAGGGATTGAAATGGGGTTAAGTTGTGAACTGTCGGTTACACTTAACCAATTTAATCCATGATTAGTAAAGGGTTAAATCGCACTTAACCCTCTTAGGAAACCCTAGCAACGTGGTCTGTTCCAGCAGTAATCCCAGTTTGGTATCATCACAACCCTAGAGGCTGGGCTAGGGCGGGGCACGATTACTGGACTGATGTAAGCGACCAAAGCGACGGCTGAGTGGTACAGCGGTGCGGGTCCAGGCGGGCTACGGACGTGCACGTAATCCGGTATTGGACAAACTCGAGGCACGGGTACCAGTAGGCTTAGACTGTGCATTATTGCTTCAGTGTCTGGGGTTGACACCCGAGGGCTTGATACACCCGAAGGTGGACCCAGCACAGTCTGACTACATCCATATGTGGGCCGTATGGACACCAACACTTGACGTGTTAGGCTTATAGGGAGCCGATCGACTAGACCGTTTGGTTGGACCTTATATTAAGGTCACTTCATGTTATTGGGTAAAAGCTTGGGCCAAGGGATCAATACCTGTTATGTTGGTTTGCTAGTACACCGTGGTGCAGAACTTAACCTTGTTTATGCGATGACACCTCTATCTATCTTGTAGTTAATTTATCATGCCAGTATGTTGTTATCTATGATCATCTCAGTTTCCATCATACTGTTAACTTTATTAGTTTATAGACTGATCGTAGCAGGGCTTACTCAGTCTTTTTGACTGACCTGTTTTCTTTCACCTCTTTTCTTCCGTCCCCCCCCCCCCCCCCCCCAGGTTCTCAGGGAGGGAATACAGGAGCCTAGCTTGGATCTTAGCTGCTTTCTTGGATAGCTCATGTATGCTTTGGACTTGAGCTCGCTATGGTTTTTCCACTTTGGGGATAGCTACTTTTATGTTTTCCTTTTCTGTTTCAGATGATGTTATTTTATGTACTAGACTTGTTTATTTGGGAAATTTGACATTATGATGTAGCAGACTTGTTTTTGAAATAGTTTAAAATTCTTCCGCTGTTTTATCTATCTACTTACTCTGTTTATTTACATATATATATGTCATGTCCTGCCTTGTTATATCATTATGCATGTTTACCTTGTTTTAAAACGCCCCACCAAAGTCAGAGTTGCTTGCAAGAGCCACCCTGGCGGAGGTGGGGTGATACATTTGGTATCAGAGCATATGGTTTACGAGAAGGGATAAAAAGGTTTTTTTTAAAACTTTTGAAAAACTATTTTCAAAACCAAGTATAAAGTATTTTCCAAAGAAAAGTCTAGTTATTTTTAAAGTCTATTCCCCAAAAGCCATTAGCACTATCCTTTGATCCCTCATTTGAACTCTTTTCTTTTCGTTCCCAGCATGTCTGATAATCTCATCTTGCCCGAAGGAGTAACAATACCCGATTGGTTTCGTCGGTACTTGGAAGTCACGGCACCAGTCCCGGGTGTCTCTAATGTTGTTTCTCCAGTCAAGGCCGCTGTTCCTCCCCCTCCTTCCGTAGCTGATGTTCCTCTTCTCCCTCAGCCTCCACAAGCGGATTTTGCGGAAACTTGTAAGAACTTTAAGATGATGGGTGGCAAGAATTTTAGTGGAACAAAGACTTTTGTAGAAGCAAGGAATTGGTTGAAAGAGACCGAAGATCTTTTAGCCACCTTTGATATAGGTGACCGCAGGAAGGTTTTATTAGCAGTATGGTTGTTAAAGGAAGAAGCTGCACGTTGGTGGGTAGTCACCACCGCCACTAGGCCAATTGAGACTTGGGATGATTTTAGAGGAAGGTTTGGACTGAGGTTCTTATCACTGAAGCAAGGGGACATGACTATTAGGGAATACATAGATAAGTTCAATCAACTGGCTCGGGTCAATTTAGACTTGGTTAATACAGCTCAGAGAGAAGGCCCTACACTTTGCTCTAGGATTAAACGAGCCTTTGCACGGTTTGGCCATGTCTCACATACCCTTGGGGGCGACTTTCGGGAATTTGGTGAATACGACCCTACTTCAAGAAGAAGATAACAATGACAAGAAAGAGGTCAAGGCGAATGAGTCTCAAGGCAAGAGGGTAAATTCCGGGAAACGAGGCAAGAATAACAACAACCGCAAGGACAAGCCAAGAGAGAATAGGAAATGCAACTTCTGTGGTAAAGTTGGACATATATCCAGGGAATGTAGGAAGAAGAAGAGAAAGCGGGGCGAATGCTTTCAGTGTTGTGAGTTTGGACATCTTAGCAAGAATTGCCCGAGGAAACAAGGGCAAGGTCAGACTCAGTATGCAGGACTATCTGGAGGGCGAGTTCATCTCCTCAACACCGTTCTTCCCGCTCATGATAGAGGTAGTGTTTCTGGTGAAAGTCTTGTTTGCATTTTCTGACTTTCCCTGTTCGTACTTTGTTTGGTTCTGGCACATCGCATAGTTTTATTTCATCTGATCTAGTTGAAAGTTTGCACCTAAGTACTAGTCTAGTTGATGATCCCGTATGTGTTTCAAATCCAATTGGGGGTTCTGCCCGGTTGTCTGTGGTCTGAGTGGATTTGAAAATTTCTATCTTGAGTATAGAATTCTCGTGGGATGTTTATATTCTCGGTTTCAGGGGATATGGGTTGGTTTTGGGCATGGAATGGTTGTCCTGTTTTGGAGCCATTCTTGGTTTTTGTATATAGGGTTGTGAGGCTCATGACTCGCCTCGGTAATGCCCTAGAAATTTCTAGCAACCCTATGGGTCCCGTCATGTTATGTTATCTTGAATCCCTCGACTCGTCTATCGATAGTTTGCAATCTGTGAGGGTGGTCCGAGAATATCCTGATATCTTGGGTGAAGTGAAGGGGTTACCCCTGGACGTGGGATAGATTTCCGCCTTATCTGGTTGGTAATACCAAGCCAGTTTCGTGGCCGGTTAGGCACATGACCTCACGAGATGAGAGTTAAGAAAGCAAGTCAAGGAGTTGCTTGAGAAGAACTTCCTGAGACGAAGCATTTTCGAGTAAGGTGCTCTAGTAGTATTCGTTACTAATATGGACAGTTTGCTTCGCTTATGTGTTGATTATCGTGAGAAGAATAGACAACCATTACCAAGGATCGATGATTTGTTTGATCAGCTTGTAGGAGCATCTGTTTTCTTTTGGTCTAGCTACCGGATTCCATCAGCTTAGGATGGCTGAGGATGGAATTGACAAGACTGCGTTTAGGACTCTAGATGGATTTTGAGAATTGCTAGTCATGCTATTTGGTTTGACTAATGCACCCGCATATTACGTGAACTTGATGGGTAGGGTGTTTAGGGAGTCCTTGAACAAGTTTGTCGTGGTCGTCGTAGACGATATTTTGATCTCCTTAAAAGAACGAGGGAGAGCATGCTAGACATCTCAAGGAGGTGATGGATACGCTTAGAGCCACCAGTTGAAGGTCAAGTTCTCCAAATGTCACTTTGGAGGAAAGAAGTTGGATTTCTTGGGCCCATAGTTACTAAGTAAGGCTTATCGGTGGATTCCGCTAAAGTGGTGGCGGTTTAAGACCGGAAAACTCTGAGGAGGGCAATTGAAGTAAGAAGCTTTCTCCGTTTGGCTAGTTAGTTAGCATTCCCTGAGCTTAGACTTCCTCTTCAGGATCAAGAAGGGGGTTTCACAGGAAGAAAGACCTGCAGTTAGTCAAGAACATGGACCAGTTGATTCGAGGCGAGATGTTAAGTCACCTCGCTAGATATATTATAGATGACAAGGGATGACTAAGGCGCGATGAGAGATTATGTGTTCCTCGAGTGAAAGACTTGGTAAAGAAGGTTCTTGAAGATGCGCATCACTCGAGGAGGTGGCCGAGTTGGTCTCAGGATGCATGTTGTGCCACCAGGTTAAGGCCAAGTCATAGAAGCCCGGCGGGCCATTACCTCCATTGGAGGTTCCGCAAGGGAAGTGTGAAAACATCTCGATAGATTATGTGGATAGATTACCTAGATCAAAGAAAGGGAATACGGGTAGGTGGGCCATAATAGGTAGACTCACGAAGAGTGCTCATTTCAGTCCGGTGAAGAGCGAGGGGACTGCATCATGGCTAGCAACGGTTTACCCTCAAGAAGTTGGCCAGTTTTGAAATAGCCTACAGGAAGCCATGGGTAGGCAACTGAATCTAGGTATGGCCTATCACTCATAGGCGGATGGTTCATTTCGATTAAGCATGAGTTATAGAAAATCATGTTTGTAAGGGCAATTGGCAACGTGGATTGGTATTTTCAAGAAAAGTTCTGCTGCGTGGAATACTTTATAGTAAGTAGACGAGATCCAGGATTCACTAGTGAATTTTGGAGAGCTTGCATGAAATCATGAGGTTACAGTTATGTTTACGCCAAGTATACAGAAAGAAGAATAAATGGAAAAGGAAGACGAGAGGCGATAATGAAATGAGTTCCAACTCGAATTTGGGAAATAGGAGTTAGGAAGCCAAGAAATCATGAAGTGGAAGATGGTCAAAGCACAGGAGAGTTAAGCTCAAGAAAACGTGACTAAGAAGAGTGAAGACTAGATACACGCATCATATCTCTTTGTAAGAGTGCATCCTTGATCCTTGTTTTCCTGTGGAGCTTGCTTGCAAGTTATCTTTTGTATATATCCTCTCGGTCCCGTTCTCGATCTTATTTCTGTTGTAAACTCCATAAGGGGGTTATGACTCATCGGTTAGTACTATATGTCAGGGTTTGAATGGATTTCTTGTAATCCGAAAAGGAGTTTATCTTGCTTATCTTCTAAGATCTCTTTTTAGCATATCTCTCTATCCATGTTTATCTAGTTTATCGTGTTTATCTTGTCATGAGAACCTTAGGTAGAATCCTTTGGATGAAACATGTGTTTGAGACATGTTATGTTTGATGGTTGCAAGTGGTTGCAAGTGTTTGCAAGTGGTTGCTCGTGGATGCATTATACACAATTAGGCACTAGATCGGCTCGCACACTCCTCATATTGCATATGCATGAGTGTTTATGCTTATTCATGGATGAAAATTGTGTGTTATCGCATGGATGTTGCATATGGGTGTATGTTATGTGCACACATATAGATGATATACATTATGTTAGGAATTACATACATATGGATTCATTTCACCAACATAATTCGCATTGATGATATTTGCATTAGATAAGTACATATACACACACTTTTGCATATGTTCATACAGCATTTAGAATCTTTTAAGGACAATGATTGCTCGTGGATGATGCTTTGAGTAGATGGATGATTGGATGGTAGGATACGTTCTTCCTAACTTGAAGATTTCGGGGACGAAATCCTTTAAGGAGGGGAGAATGTAGCAACCCGTATTTTCAATAACCTGTTATAACATAAATCGAGGAAGAATTATTTCTAAAATATGAATCAGGGGAAACGGGCTATGCCATTGCGTTCGTCTCGGAAAAATACGCGAAATAGAGTCCGAGTTTTCGAAAATCGGAGTCCGTATGACCCAGTTAAGGCCCATTGAAGTTTTCAGAAATTTCCATATTAAAAACAGATTTGAATTTCAAGTTCAAAGTGGGAAATTAGGGCAAACTGGCGCAGGCGGGAAAATTCCCGCCAGGACCCCCATGTCGACAGGCATGTCGACAGGGTCCCCAGGGTGTCGACAGCCCTGTCGACACAGGGTGGCCGGGCAGTTTTGCCTGGCGCACCATTTTGGGTTTGGTCTGGTCTTGTGGCTTGGTTCTAGAGAATTCCGAAATCTGATGGACCAAATTCAACCTAGGGTTAATCCTATGGTCTAAATCACTAGCCTAATCTATAAATAAGACCCTAACCTACCCTAAATCACTCATTATTCATTCTAGCAACTAAACTATGTCAAAATCAAAACTCTCATGGCCTCCAATCTCTTCATACAATTCCTAAACAAATTCCTAAGAGATTTCCATGCATACAAGTGTATTTAGGCTTGTATGATCCTCCTTAACTTGCATTAAAGTCTTGTTTCTCTATTATCATCATAAAGGAGGAGTCTTGATCAAGTTTGCTTGCATTTTGGGGTTTTATTTTGTTGCATAAGGGGTTTCTTACATTTGCTATACTCATTTGAGTTCGCATAAGCGTTGTAAGCCCTCTTACCTTCATTTTAGAAACTCTAAAGTTAATATGTGATGAAAGTTGGGATTTGTGCATGTTTAATAAGTTATGCATGCTTATGCGAGTTCAATATGCCATGTTACACATGTTTGATAAGTTATACATGTTTATGCAAGTTCACTAAGCCATGATTTGCAAGATTAACAAGTTATGCATGTTTATGCAAGTTCACTATGCCATGATTTGCAAGTTTATTGGGTTATGCATGTTTATGCAAGTTCACTAAGCTATGATTTGCAAGTTTATTGAGTTATGCATGTTTAAGCAAGTTCACTATGCCATGATTTGCAAGTTTATTGGGTTATGCATGTTTATGCAAGTTCACTATGCCATGTTATGCATGTTTAATAAGTTATGCGTGCTTATGCAAGTTCACAATGACATGTTATGCATGTTTGACAAGTTATGCGTGTTTATGCAAGTTCCATATGCCATGTTAAGCAAGTTTAACATGTTATGCATGTTTATGGTAATATGCAAGTTCACTATGCTAAGTTATTCAAGTCTAACATGTTATGCATGTTTGTTGTGATATGCAAGTTCATCATGTATGTTATGCCAAGTTCCCTCTTCCTATCCTTTATGCGTTGTTACGAATATGTAAGCGATAGAATGACATTGGGGGGTTTGGGTAAACTTAAAATACATGAAAATATAAGATTGGGAATTTAACTATTAAGTTAGGTCTACCCCTTGGGAATTTACCTATTAAGTTAGGTCTACCCAAGTATTTGTTGACTTGTAATTATGTTTTGAAATAAAGTGGACATGACACTTAGGAAACATAAGTGTGGCCAACTCGAGGTTGGGTTGAGTTTGTAGCGTAATTCTACCCGGAACCTGCCGGCTTAACTAGTGGCTACAAATAATAGGACCCAATGTGAGAAGTTGGTCATGTGTACCTTGGACCCGTGGTTAGACCAAGTTGTGGTGTAAAGCTACCCGGACCCGCCCGACTTAACTAGTAACCGCAACAAAGTCTAATGTGAGAGGTTAAGGCACAATTAAATTAATTAATGCCTCATGATTAGGGTTAAGTCATGGCCCACTCATACTTAACCAATTTGGGGATTCGAGGGATTGAAATGGGGTTAAGTTGTGAACTGTCGGTTACACTTAACCAATTTAATCCATTTGGGGGCTTGAGGGATTGAAATGGGGTTAAGTTGTGAACTGTTGGTTACACTTAACCAATTTAATCCATGATTAGTAAAGGGTTAAATCGCACTTAACCCTCTTAGGAAACCCTAGCAACGTGGTCTGTTCCAGCAGTAATCCCAGTTTGGTATCATCACAACCCTAGAGGCTGGGCTAGGGCGGGGCACGATTACTGGACTGATGTAAGCGACCAAAGCGACGGCTGAGTGGTACAGCGGTGCGGGTCCAGGCGGGCTACGGACGTGCACGTAATCCGGTATTGGACAAACTCGAGGCAATGGTACCAGTAGGCTTAGACTGTGCATTATTTCTTTAGTGTCTGGGGTTGACACCCGAGGGCTTGATACACCCGAAGGTGGACCCAGCACAGTCTGACTACATCCATATGTGGGCCGTATGGACACCAACACTTGACGTGTTAGGCTTATAGGGAGCCGATCGACTAGACCGTTTGGTTGGACCTTATATTAAGGTCACTTCATGTTATTGGGTAAAAGCTTGGGCCAAGGGATCAATACCTGTTATGTTGGTTTGCTAGTACACCGTGGTGCAGAACTTAACCTTTTTTATGCGATGACACATCTATCTATCTTGTAGTTAATTTATCATGCCAGTATGTTGTTATCTATGATCATCTCAGTTTCCATCATACTGTTAACTTTATTAGTTTATAGACTGATCGTAGCAGTGCTTACTCAGTCTTTTTGACTGACCTGTTTTCTTTCACCTCTTTTCTTCCGTTTCCCCCCCCCCCCAGGTTCTCAGGGAGAGAATACAGGAGCCTAGCTTGGATCTTAGCTGCTTTCTTGGATAGCCCATGTATGCTTTGGACTTGAGCTCGCTATGGTTTTTCCACTTTGGGGATAGCTACTTTTATGTTTTCCTTTTCAGTTTCAGATGATGTTATTTTATGTACTAGACTTGTTTATTTGGGAAATTTGACATTATGATGTAGCAGACTTGTTTTTGAAATAGTTTAAAATTCTTCCGCTGTTTTATCTATCTACTTACTCTGTTTATTTACATATATATATATGTCATGTCCTGCCTTGTTATATCATTATGCATGTTTACCTTGTTTTAAAACGCCCCACCAAAGTCAGAGTTGCTTGCAAGAGCCACCCTGGCGGAGGTGGGGTGATACAGATCCCAATCCCTGTATTTTCCATTGCCTTCCGGCATACATTCATTATTTATTACCTAGATCAGATCTAGGGTTTTCTATCAAGTGCTTTCTAGATTTAACCAGAGTTTACGCTATCTGCTGAATGCTTCTCGAGTTCAGGGTTTATGCCACCTAGTCCAACTAGGAATTACGCTACCTGTCGAACGATGCCCCCAAGTCTAGGACACACTACCTAGAGTGGTATATGTTCCTATACTTCCCCACGCATGTATCGCGAATCGTTATCGCTTGTCTAGATGCACATATCCTGTAATGTGCGGTCCGAGTCCTGTGACAGGGCAAATCAAGGAATACAGAACTCAGTCGGGAGTTTTCAGATATCTGCCGATGCAGATGCTAAGGTCTGTTTTTATTCCAGTGGCTATGGTCCCACTTGACCCCTCCCTCAACTAATGAAAGACACACCTTGTAAAATGCGAACTATACGCCGGCCCCGGGTGCCCCTCTATCCTATGGCCATCCTCACCCATAACTAGATAGCAAATATATGGTCTTTTGGAGTTCTCCGCCTTTCCGCTTCACGTATCTCGATTGACTGAGGATGGATGGTAGACGACGAGTTGCTATCACAAGGCTACCGTTTTATCGCCGAATCATGCCGGTCCATCCTAGTCTTTAGGTTTCCATATATTGCAACCAAGGCATACCCCTGGTTCTTCTACGCAGACCTTAACCTCTGTGAGCCTAGGAGGATCATCTGCAGCCTCACAGAGGGATACCAAGAGTACCCTCACGTCCCCTCGAAGCCTAGGGCTTTGTAACCCAATTCGTTGGAGCCTTCTTTCTACTCAGACGGACATTCGCTCCTTCCCGTGTTATACTAAGAATTACTACTTAGTTTTACTAACTAAGATTTACCACTTAGTTTCCAGAATCGTTGTTTTCTAAGGTTTACTACTTAGTCCCTTTCCCGTCAATTTGGATTGGTTAAGTGTCATTAGTCAATTCAAGCCAATTTAACCCTCTTCATTCATACTGTTATACTGGTTAAGTGTTATCGGTAATTCATGTTGACTTAACCCCACCACAAACCAAGTTATATTGGTTAAGTATTTCTTATTACTTAACCCTACCCATTCACCCTGTATTGGTTAATTGTTCCTTTTTAACTTAACCTTGCCCGTCTGTCTTAACTGACATGTTATTAATGGTTAAGTATTATCCCTTCATGTTTAGACTTAACCCTATTCTTTTATCAAAATCTGATGGTTAAGTGTTCAAGTTTACTTAACCCTACGGTCTAGCCCAGATAACATATCAAATTGGCTAAGTGTATTTACTTAACCCCAACCTCTAGTCTAGTTAACATGTTAATTTGGCTATATGTATCAACTTTACTTAACCCCACCTTCTAGTCTAGTTAACATGCTAGTTTGGCTAAGTGTTTTCTTAGTTACTTAACCCCTACAAATCTGGTCTTGTTACCATAAGTTTGGTTAAGTGTCCCTATGGACTTAGCCCTCCCATTCTAGCTCGACTGCGTTAAGTTGGTTAAGTGTTCCTATAGACTTAACCCTTCCATTCTAGCTTAACTGTGTCTGTATGAACCTAACCCCACCCATCGGTTTGGTTATCTTGTTGAATTAGTTAAGTGTCTTAGTTAACTTAACTCTACCATTCTTGTTCTAGCTTTAACAAAATAAATTAAAGCCGCTGCCACTCACATTGGACAGATATTGTTGCGATTACTGGATGTGCCGGTTGGTTCCAGACAATTTTACATCGCAACTCAGTCTAACTTCGGGTTAGGCATATTCGTGTTTTCTAAGTTCAAAAGGGTTTTGGTTAATTTTCAAATCTGGTTTTGAAAGTAACCATCTCGTCCATCGGATCAGTTAGGGATAGCCAGGGAGAGCAGGAAACTTGTATTTTCCAAACCCAAGCCTAGACACTATCCTCTCTGTCACCCTAGAACTTTCTGGTGTACCATTAAAAGAGATGTCGTTAATAAACCTTTAATTTGTCAAAATTTGCATTTCCTCATTTAGGCCAAATTCTATAAGTAAATTATTCCTAATTTACTTATTTCCTAATTACCCATTTAATGTAAACTGTCAACATTTATTCTTATGGCCCATTTTCCCCTCTATATCATATTTATGCCTTTTGGTATGTAAACTATACCAATTAAGTGTCACTAATCATGGTTTTGCTAAACACGACAATTACTCCCTATTATGGCCAATTTCAAATTTATGCCAATATACTTCTTATGCCAAATTAGCTAATACAATTCTGATTTAACATTCTTATTACAGTTCATGTCAAACTAGACTTATTATTCTAGTTCATAACTCATGTAAATGCTAGATTTACAAGTCAATACTAGACTCAAATTACACATCCTATAATTCATGTTAAATTTATCCAATTTGTATTTCTATGAACATGCCGTAATTCATGTTACCAATTTATGCCAAATTCCAAGTTTTTAACTATGTTTTTAGTACATTTCACATTTTTCCCAAATCGTATTCCCACCGTTCGTATAATCATGATTCATTCTAGATTATAAATAAAGCTAGGTTCGTAGAAAATAGGGAATGAACCAAAGATGCTATGCAAAAGATAGACATACTAACTAGCATAAAAAGGGTTGAATAACGACGTCAGTTCAAGAACATGGGTAGAACTAATTTAATAGGTAAATTCCCAAGGTCTAAAACCAAGAATAGACAAAATAAAGGCGTAGGTTCAAGAACATGGGTAGACCTAACTTAATAGGTAAATTCCCAAGGTCTAAAACCAAAGAAAACAAAGAATAGACAGAATAGATAATCGGGTTTAGACCCAATTTCATAGTCACAAAACTTAAACACTTTCCTAGTCATGAACCATAGGTACTTAATCACAGTTGTCCCATTTATGTCGTAGACAATAGTTTTGCTTCCTAATCAAAGGTATAGGCTTGTGTTAGTAGTCATGGAAATAATTCTCATAGTCACAGTCACAGTCATAGGCAATATTCATAGTCATAGGCAATGTCCATAGTCATAGGCAATGTTCGTAGTCACAGGCATATGGTTCTAAGGTCCATAGTTTCATAGTCGCGGTCTTATTTTTCCTTGAATCATAACAGTTCTTAATTAGGTTCAAGAGTATAGGCACTGATTCGAATAGAGAGAGAGAGATTCGACATATTCTTTTATTCCTTTAATTTCATGTCACGAACAGAGAAAAACGTTCAAATCTAGAAATAACTAACTTACAGAGATTTAGATTAGAATAGAAAGATGGCGTTGCTATGATTCGTGCGACGTTGCTCGAAACCGTTTGAGCCAGCCTTTGATTCTTATCTTGAAGCCTTAATCTTGATTCAAACCTCTTCTTGACAAACTTGAGCAGCACTTCGTCGTCTTGATTTATTTTATATTATTCTATTTATTATTTAATTAAGAGGAGGAGAGGAAGCCATGTTTGCCAAGAATCTTTGCAGCATAAGGGTAGAAAAGAATTGTGAATAGAGAAGAAGACTAGGGCTGTTTATATAGGGTTAGGCAGACGAACCTAGTCAGAAAACGTGACCAAATACATCAGAAAGAACCAGGTGCAGAAAGCTGGAAAAAGCAGGGGGGTCGACCCCCAGGTCGACTACCCAGTCGACCTGGGTGACGTAGGTCGACTACCCAGTCGACCTGGGTGCCCCAGGTCGACTACCCAGTCGACCTGGGTGCCTTGGCCGGGAAAATTCCCGCCCAGCCCATTCTGGGTCCGATTTGAATTTTGAACCTGACCTGTTTTGAAATTTGAACTTCGCTGAATCTTCCGGAGGCCATATCTTCCTCATACGGTCTCCGATTTACGCAAACTCAGACTCGTTTTCATGCAGAATTCCGAGACGAACGCAATGGCGCATCCCTTTTCCCTTGATTTTGATTTTAACTTTTAATTCTGCCCTGATTTGTGAATCCTAGTGTTACAGAGTTAAGGGGTGTTACAGCGTGAGTTGCCTGTGTGGCATGCTGAGATGCAAATGATCAAGGCTTCTGTTGAAAAGCAGAGTCTTGTGGTTGATGATCAAAGCACAACTTTAAATAGCATAGCTTTGTGTATAGCGTTAATTCGCGAGCCTCACACCCCGGTGTGAACCAGAAGCAGGAGAGGACCTCAGGTAAATGGACATATGCTAGTTTCTTGCTAGGAGTGGTGTCATGTTATGGAACCCAGACATTTTACTCGTATGGAAGGTTGCTCATTATTACTAGATGGATAGAGAGGCGCCTCAGATATATTATCAGTCACTACGGGATCGATGGATGTTATGGTCGATAAAATAACCAGATTTTATGCCCCATAGGGCAAGGTAGCATATAGTTTATGGTATTATTAGTCCGCTAAGTGTGAACCGGCCCTGATGATCCAAGGGCCCACCAGAGTCTGGGCCCTGAGGCATGGGCTAGAGTGTCTCGAATCGTTAAGGACGATCCCTTGCCTTGGTTCACAGATGGAATCCAATTTCCAATTTGGTTTTAATTGCAGAACTAGTAAGGAGACAAACTAGCATGGGATACTACGTCACCTATGATTGGTACATTTATATTTGAAGTTGATTTCTTCACTTATAGTAATAATAAAAGATTAAATTTCGCGTATCAAGCATTATTTGAATGTTATAAGGTAAAACTCTATCCTCCGGCTTGCATTGCATTGTGTGATGGGACTGGGTCTTATAATAGCTTCATTTTTCTTCTTTAGCATAGCGCTGTTTGTTTATGCACTGTTATTCTTGGAGTTAAAACCCGTTCCATGTTATACAACATTGTCCCTTGATTTACCTTAATTTAAAACCAAGTTAATAACTGTTTTATTTCTCACACCAGTCACATGACTGACCTAGAGTTTATTGTTTTAACCTAAACTCTGCGTGCCCCTATTTTCAACATGGGCAGCTTGTAGTTTTGAGTTTTGCAGATATTATATTCACAGGATCCTGGTATACAGTAGTAGCTATATTCGGAACGCTCTATATTCGTGTATTTCTTTTAGTTGTGTTATGTATTATTTTTCCGTTGCATTGTAATTTTAAATCTCTGAAATTTTTCAATGTGCAATATTTATTCATACTTTGTTATATTCTTGTATTCTGATGTAAATTGTTTTTTAGCAATGAAATGTTCTATTGTTTGTGTTCTGATTTGTCGTGTTCTCAATTTAATCCGGGCTTTCCTTTACGGAGAAGTTTGGGTCGTCTCAGTTGGTATCAAAGCTTTGGTTTACAGCACTCGAGAACAAGATACATTAGAACCGAACGAAAGAAATCATCAGAGATTTGATTAGTAATATCCAATAAGAATGACTCGTTAGAGATCGGATCAGTAGTATCCTAGAACGAGTATTGTTAGATCCAAAAAAATGGCTCTAACACCCAAACTAGGAATAATTTTTAATGAAATAATATTAAAACTGAAGAAAACGCACAATTTATAGTGGTTTGGCGTTAAATAGCCTTGGTCCACTTTCTACTTTTGGTATTGATGAGTTGAATGTAGATACAATAATAATTCTTACTCACTTTCACTCATGTCATAAATAGATTCACTCAATTCTCTCTGAAATGTACTTTATAAGATGATTGCAATATGAAAATGGTGATGGAATTTGGTTCTCAAAGGGGTCTCAACTCTAAAAATGCCTAAAGATCCTTTCAAATGACCCTTGTTGGTCTATTTATAGATGAAAATTGCTTCTGGAACGGCTTCGGTTCGGATCCACGTGGTACCCATCCCATTAATGTCGGGTTCAGAGCTCTTAAGATGGTGCTAGCACACTGAATTAGTGGGCGAATGTGGGTGAATGGTCTTCTAACTGCTCCGAATCTTCAGGGATCGTGGGCGTAACTGTAGCGGCTTCAATTATATGAGTTCGGATCGGTTCGGATGGAAGAATGGAAGGACGGAGCGGGTGTGTGAAGGAAAGTGAGTGGATCGGTTTCCTCCGCTCCGATCCGATTCTTCCCCTGTTCCTTTGTTTTTTGCTCCACCACGTTTTGGTTTGGCCAGGTCATTTCGATCCGATCCACTCTTCAAAAGGGCATTTCTATGATCAACACTATTCACCGATTGACTCTTTAACTTGCGTAGCCTAGTTCACAATTAGTCTAACATTTTGCCCCCTCGAAGTACGCTTCTATTGAAGATAAAAGTGTGCTTCGAAATGGTCATCCCATTGGTTCCTGAACCTATACCGCTGAATGATCATTTCCAATTATTTGTAGGGACGTGCTAATTCATTAATTCATATCTTTTATAGTATATAAATACACCATAGAATGCACAAATTGCTTTCTTTGTTTCAAATAACTCTGAGAACTCTGCTTGATGTCCAGTAGCTCCTCCAGGTAAACCTGTGTATATTTCTCTTTGGGTTCACTTCATATGTTGAAATATTAATGACCCTGCTTCAGGTTCAGGTCAATTCCATCTGATCCCGCTGGGCTTTAATGCCTTCGTGCCACTAGGCTGAATGGCCATGGGCTTGTTCTCCGGTCGGAGCGGAGCCACGCTGGCAGGAATACAAAGGGACACTGTACCCTTATATAAATTCACTTATTCTTCACTTCCGCTTTTTCTTTTCACTGCCATTGCTTCTCCAGAAATCGCACCGAAGAAAAAAAAACCTAGTTCTTAAAATTCCAATAATTCCCCTTTAATCCTCAAATTGATTACATAGGTGAGTCTGAATTTCGATTAACTCTCTTTTTAATTGATTCTCATTTGAATTTTAGAAGTAATTTGAGTAAATTTATGCTTAACATCGTACCAAGCCTGGCGCGATGTCTTCTCTCTCCTCATCATCGTCGTTGGTGGCCTCATCACCACCTCGAGGCGTTGGTGGATGGGATTTGACCTGGTAGGGGACATATTGGTCTATGGGTGTTTTGCCATGACAAACTCCTCAAAAATGAATGAGTTTTTAGAAGGAGATGGGTTCGGTGTTGTTGAAAGTATAGAGAGGATGGAGAAGAGGAAGGAGAGGGAAAGGCATCAGATCGATTCGTGTGGAGAGTTGTAAGAGTGAAGAGGAGAAAGGGATCTATCTGATCAGGTTGGGTCGGAGTGAAAAATAAGATGGACAACGAAAAGGATGTGTACTTTGACCGATCCAGACTAATCAAAGAAACCATTTCTGAACCGAACCGATTTACCTGTAAGGCAGTAACCTCTGCTCTGAATCAAGCAAGATCTTGCCCCCGATCCGAGCCCAACAACATAAATACTTGAACCGAACTGAAACCAGCTAACTTAATGCACAGGAACTGTCCAACTAGCTCGATCAATGTTTGCCGTGATCTACAAATTAATGAATAGTTAGGATAGCGCCTTTTAAACATGAGCAAACATTTAAAACTATTCTAAACACATCACTGCTTTGTCAAACTTTTGCATCGTGCTCTTATGTATTTACTTTGTGTTTCCTGCACTTACTTCATGCACTTTATTTCACACACATGTATGGGGGGATACGGGCAATTTTACCTTAATCCTTGCTATTATTTCTTCAATAGTTTATCAGATATGACTGAGTGACGCTCATCTAGACTAGCAGAGAGAAGGGAGGCTATAGGGACAGCTGAAACCCAGCCATTGAAGATATATCTTCTACTTCCGATTTAGGTTGGAATAGAAAAGGCCCAGATTATGCGATGGGAACTCATGGTAGTGATGCATCATCTGGAGGGGATGTCTCTCTCGATGAGGAGGAAGAAGGAGGGATAGGGGATAATCGTGCTCCCGACGAATTCAGTGATGCAGTTATCCTAGAATCACCTAAAGAATCAGTTGATTCGACAATCGATAACGATAGACTTATACGGATACGCCTCAAGCATGGGATTCTTCAAGGAGATACCCTTTTACCCTCAAAAACAGATCGTTCCTATGATTTGCCAGAAGGATATATGGCTATTTCCAGACTAATGTGTCTTGTTGGAGCGATACCTCCATTCCCACCATTCACCGTCGATTTCCTGAGACAATTAAGGATTGCCCCATGCAGCTTCTTCCCAATTCTTACGCCTATTTGTATACCTTATACATAGCCTATAGAGAAATTCTTGGTGAAGAGTTAACTTTTGAAGATGTTCATTTCTATTACAACTTCAAACATCGAACCAATGACACTCCGTCTTTTGTATATTTTGAATCTGTGCCAAAAAGAAAGATTATCACCGTTCCGTTTAGTAGCAATGCTGGGGATCCAAAGCCTGAATTGTTTTATATTAGGCAGCAGCCGGGGTGCGCCAGGAGGTGGCTCAAATCAAGTAAGGATATCAATTTTTTACATTTCAGACCTCGAAAATACACTAACACCGCTTGTCTTTTCTTACAGTTCCCAACCCGCCGCACGAAAAACAACCAATACAATTCGATTGTTTGAATTGGCTACTCAACGAAGACCGGAAATTCTGGACCATTAAAGAGTGTTTGGTGGATGACTATCTTCATAGGCATCGTCTTGTTGCCATAACTCATAGCATAGGGCATGGTGAGGGACCTTACGTGTATATACCTCCTGTTGAAGGGCCAATTGAGGCCTCATCGGGGCGTGGAGGTAGCCCAAAGGATCCTCCGATGCCTCCAAAGATCCCTTCTCCTTCGTCTTCTGCAAGATGACATACTATCGAATATACTTGCCGCTGACGGAGACAAATAAATTACTCCTTATAATGTGGCCACTCCAGAGAGGCCAATTTCTCCAAAGGGGTTGCCGTCAGTTATTCCTCTTGGATACACTCCCATAGCCGATGAATCTGCATTTCGGGGCTTGGGGGACCTTCCCCTGCCTGGAACTTTTTATTATTCAGAGGATTTCCCAACAAATCCTCTCACTTTCACTTCTGAGGAAGAGATCACTCATATAAAGGCCGGGTAGACTATCAATCCGGGCTTTGGTCTGTTTGGGGGGAAGCATCACTTAGGATACACATGACACTTTAGGACCGCACATCATAGCACTTGAGCCTTATGCTAATGTTGATCTTAATATTCTTTCATTTCTCTTCTGCAGGGCAAATGGGGAAACAAAGATATCATATGCGAGATGTTCATTCGAGCATGCCCCCAATAGGTCCCGACGATAAACACGATCGGTACGAGAGTAGGGGTAGAGACGACATGAGGGATCGACTTCCAAGGTCTTATCGACCAGCCTGTTCTTGATCCCCACATCACAGAGACTCAGAGAAACACAAGAATCATCCCTCAGATCATGAAAAAGACAAGCACAGTAGCAATCCCTCTGCTTCATCTAAGGGCACGATTCCCCAAGATGATAGTTCGCGAAGGGTTTCTGATCCCAAAGGGAAACAACCAGAATTGGGGAAAGATGCCGGGACGAAATGACCTATCCTGAAGCTATCTTGTCGCACTATTGACATAACTACCACAAGACCGGTCATTCTAGATGACGAAAATCAGGGTAGACTAGAAGTTCTGAGACAGCAATTCCCCGAACACCATTTCGGGCACATGCACTTTGTCCCAAAACACCAACCGATAAAACCCGACTGGGCTAACGATGTCAAGGCTACCATAGAGTTCGGGGATGAACAATATAAAGAAATGAAGAAGTATGCAAAGACCCTCTCTAAAATCATTAGTGATATAGTAGCAGATGTGAAAGCTATGGCTGACGCTACTGAGTATGATGCGAGGGCCATCAAAAATTCTGAAAAGGATCTGGAGGATGCCAAAGTTGAGCTTGCTCTTGTGCAGCGCGATGCAGATAACTATAAAAAGCAGTTTGAGGAATTATAAAAGCATTATCATTCCGAACATGAATCTCATAACCAGGAGCAGATAGATTTAAAGAAAAAGGCTGAGGATGCCAAATCTGAAAATGCTCGTCTTTCCCAAGAGAAAGAAGATTTTGCCAAAAAGAATGCAGATCTAGAGGCTAAGCTATTGAAGGCCGAAGCAAGGGCAGTTCTTGCTGAAGGAAACACAAATACAGCTTTGCAACATGTTGAAGAAGTCAATAGACAGCTCAAAGACGCCCAAAGGGAAATTGATGAGAGTGGTGAAACCATGATCGGATTCTTTGCTCAAGTGATCTGTCATCGAGACCTTGCCTGGCTCAAGGATTATCCCACTCCCCTTGTATATACATGGGACCAGTTGGTTGAATGGGAGAAAGCAAAACTCAGGGTGGATTCAATTGATGATAATAATCTTATGGAGGTATTCCTTAAAGGTGAGGAATCAGTACACTTGGCTGAAGAGCGTAGACTTATTGCTGCTACCATGGAGGAGGAGAAATGTCAGGCCAAAAAAAAGTACCATCGTCTCTGGCTCCTCTTCTGATACATCTGAGGTTATTAGAGTAGAGGAATATGACCCGAAAAGGCCAGGAATTCATGAAGTTTCTCTTTTTTCTCCTATAACCGAGTCTACCTCTGATGTTACTGCTACTCAAGTTGAGAAGTCTGCTGAAGGTATTTCTACCTTTTAGCGTCAATTCACCAAAGCTATCTCAACCTTTGGCCATATTGTCGGACAGACTATTGAAGACCCCATTTTTTCTCCTGAATTAATAACGGTTGCTTCTCATTCTGTGGGTACTAAGCCAGTTGAAAGGGACGACGATTCACAAAAGACATCTCCAGGTAAAAAGTCTGCTGATGAGACCGAAGAGAAACAAGATAAAATTGCTGCTATAGATCCTGGGAGGATGATGAGTGCAAGAGAAAGGAGGTAGTTGACAAGGCTCCCGTACTACCCAGCACTGAAACTCTTTATGATGATGAAATAATAGCTGCTTTGAAAGATGGTGACAATAATGGGCATGAGGAAGACCCCGATGTTACTATAACTAGGGATACAGGAAATGTTGATGATCTGACTTTGGCCAAGTTAAAGTCCAAGCAGGATAAACGCATGTAATTGATAGTTGAGGAGACAAATCCTGAGACCCTTAAACCTCTTGCGATAGTACATCCTCGGTCAAGGTTATTCGTTAAACTTTCAACTAGATCAATCACTGAGGAACTTTCTAAAAAATCTTCTATTGACCTTAGTGCTCCAATTCCTAGAAGGAAGTCTGTGGACTCCAGCACCTCCACTTTGGAGAAGAAGAGGCCAAAACGCATCATTAGTGAAGCTGACAAGGAGGAGAAAGAAAAGCTTCAGTCTGTCGAGAAAGCAAAGTCTACTCCAAAGTCTCTATGACAGTGCATTTTGTTTTTTGTTTTGATATTCCACTGGTCCGTTATTGTTGCAGCGAGTGCGGCCCTCGCATCTTTTTGCTTAGCTTTCTTATATAAACTCATGTTTGTGAATCAAGTAGTTTTTTCCTTGTAATGTCAGATATATGTAAATTTAACATTTAAGTAAAAAATGCAAATGAACAACATATCGTATCATAATTATACAATAAAGTCATTATTAAGGGGAATGTAACAACCTGCATCTCCGTTCACGCAAGATATTGTCCCCAACATAGCCACCATATAGGTGTGGGGTTTTGTTCCTCAAAAGGCCTCGGCGTTAGTAAGAGATGGGTTCTACTATATAAGTACCCACTTCACACAGGTCCACGATGTGGGACTTAGGGGTGTTACAGGGAATATATGTATATATATCTACCCCCAATCAATCTTGAATGACTGATTAAGGCTTATTCAAGATTGATTAAATTTAACATTCAGTTGCCCCCGACTCTTTGGCGGGGGATACATTTCTTTCATCATTGATGCTCGTTCTTCTAGCATCTTTATACTCTCCTGTCTCATAACCAGGTTTGAGTATTACTGAGGCGGTCTCTTATCGGGGTGCACCTTCACACCTCAAGGGACGTCATCTTCCCTTACTTTATACTCTCTCTCGATTCATGAGAGTTAGAGTTAAGAATGTCGTCTTCCCATTCCTTCTATCTTGTTACACAAATGGTCATCTTGTTTACTCCTGCTCACGAATTGTTCCCAATTTTTCAAGTTTTAATTTAATGTTTTACGTTTCATGGTCATGATGGAACAATTACTGGAGATAAAAATATTACAGGAAAATAAATGACGCATGACATTTTTATCGTGGTTCAGCTAAGTCATAGCCTGCATCCACTTCATAATTCATCATTTATATAAAAAGACTTTTTAAGGGGAGTCGTGCATTTTACATAGTTTAACAAAAGTAAAAGGAAAAGACTACATGTTTAACCCAGATATCGCCGCAAGTGTTGAGCATTCCAGGCTCTGGGAATCTGCTCGCCGTCCACGGTCGTTAGCTTGAAGGCTCCTGTATCTAGTTTCCGTTGGATGGCATACAGTCCTTCCCATTTTGGACCAATTGGGTTGAAGGCTAGAAGATTCGTTTTAACACTAAGTCCCCTGGTTCGAAAGTTTTGAAGCGAACTTTTCGGTCATAATAACGTGCTACTTGGTGTCGATGTCTTGAAGCACGCAGGTCAGCTTCGTCTCTTTTTTCTTCAACCATGTCAAGAGACTCAAGGAATGATCTATTTGCTATCGGGTCATAGTATGTCACCCTATGAGAGGGGACTTTGAGTTCCACCAGGATTACTGCTTCCGATCCAAAGGAGAGTGAAAAGGGAGTATGGCCAGTTGCCATTTTAAAGGTTGTCCTGTAGGCCCACAAGGCTAATGGTAGCTCATCCACCCACTTGGCTTTGGCTCGCTCTAACCACTTCTTAAGGATAGATTTAATAACTTTGTTAATTGCCTCGACCTGCCCATTTGTTTGCTGGTGAGCCACAACAGTATACCTTTTATCAATATTGTATTTCGGACAGAAGTTTCTGAATTCGACGCTGTCGAACTATGTTCCCTTGTCAGTTATAATGGTCTTCGGTATCCCAAATCGGCAGATAATGTTTCTGACCATAAAACCTATCACCTTCCTTGCCGTGATCGTGCTTAAAGGTTCGGCTTCCATCCACTTCGTGAAATAATCCACGGCGATGATCGCATACTTTGCGCATCCTTTGGCGATAGGCAATATTCCAATAATATCGATTCCCCACATGGAAAACGGCCATGGGCTTACCATCGACTTAAGTTGGGTCGAAGGTGCTCTGGGAAATTTGGCAAATCTTTGACATTTATCGCAGCGTCATGAATAGTCAGCCGCGTCTTTATTCACGGTAGGCCAAAAATATCCATACCGTAATACCTTCTTTGCTAGGGTTTGGCCCCCGGTGTGATCTCCACACTCACCTTCATGTACTTCATGCAGTACACGTTTGAAGTCGTCGTGTGCGGTACATCGTAGTAAGGGCATGGAAAACCCTTGGCGATAAAGGACGTCGTCCTATAGCACGTATCTTACAGCCTTATGTGTTACAGCTCGTCTTTCTCTTTTCTTCAATGGGAAGGTTCCACTTTTGAGGAAGTTCTCGATCGGTGTCATCTATGATTCTCTCTGTGGATCAACTTCTAAGGCTAGTTCCACCTCCATCAGGTCAAAACTCGATGATTCCAAAATCTCTATTGGAACCATTTCAGTTTCTTTAGGGTTGTCAGAACTTGCTAGTTTTGCCAACCGGTCCGCTTTTTGATTTTCTATTCTTGGAATTTGTGTTATGCTGTAATGCTCCAAATTACCCAGCAACTCCTTTACTTTTTTGAGATAAGTAACGAGCGAGGTCCTTTAGTAACAAACTTCTCCCGTACCTGGTATACAACTATCTTGGAGTCGCAACATATATCCAGTGTCTTCACACCTAGTTCTTTGGTGAGCTTCATCCCGACAATCAGGGCTTCATACTCGGAATCGTTATTGGTTGCAGCAAATTCTAGTCACAAGGATAGTAAATAGATCGTCCTTCAGGAGTGATTAAAACAACTCCGGCGTCGGACCTTCGATCATTCTTGGCTCCGTCCATATATAACTTCCACGGACTAAGCTCTAATTCTTGTTCTATAGTAACCACCTTGTCACCCACCGTTTCCTCTTCGGGAATCGTGTCCGTGGCTGAAAATTCAAATCGAATTGACTCAACTCGACGTTCCATTTAAGTAACTGCCCCGATGCTTCGGGTTTTTGCAACACTTGCCTTAAAGGTTGATCGGTGTATACAACTATTGGGTGAGCCTGAAAGTAGTGACGAAGTTTGCGGGAAGCAATCAGGAGGCTATAAGCAAATTTTTTCTATTTTTGGATAATTACGTTCTGCAGCGGCTAGCTTCTTGCTCACGTAGTATACGAGCCTCTGGACTTTATCTTCTTCATGTACCAAAGCTGTACTGACGGCAAGAGATGATACCGCCAGGTAGACAAATAAATCCTCATGTTCCGCGGGTTTTGACAATATTGGAGGGTTCTCTAGTAAGTTTAATTGGCTCTGGAAAGTTCCACACAATCAGTAGTCCACTCAAAATTTTATTTCCCTCGTTTTATCAGATCGAAGAAAGGTACGCACTTGTCTGTGGCTTTGGAGATAAACCTGCTCAATGCAGCAACTTTTCTGGCCAGGCTTCGAACATCCTTAATCTTTCATGGTTCTTCAATATTCCTTTTTTGTGCTATTTGACTAGCATTTATCTCAATTCCTCGAGAACTCATGATGAACCCAAGGAATTTCCCAGATGCGACCCTAAACGAGCATTTTAGGGGGTTTAACTTCATCCCATACCTTCGAAGAATGTCGAACATTTCGGCTAAGTCCTTTGTATGGTTGGAAGATTGTCTAGACTTCACAAGAATGTCGTCCACATAAACCTCCATGGTTTTCCCGATTTGATTATAGAATATGTGGTTGACCAAACGCTGATACGTGGCTCCTGCATTCTTTAATCCAAATGGCATTACCACATAACAATATAACCCCAAGTCTGTGATGAAACTTGTGTGCTCCTAATCTGGTATTTGCATGAGAATTTGATTGTACCCCGAATAGGCATCCGTAAAGGATAAAAGCTCGTGTCCGGCTGTCGAGTCTACTAGTTGATCAATCTTGGGAAGAGGAAAGCTATCCTTCGGACAAGCCTTGTTCAAGTCAGAGAAGTCAATATACGTACGCCACTTCCAGTTAGATTTTTTGACCAGGACAGGATTTGATATCTAGTCAGGATATTTTGAATTCTTAATGAATCCATTATCCTTCAATTTCTCTACCTCTTCCTTCAAAGATGTTGATCGCTCTGGGCCTAACATTCGTCTCTTCTGCTTGATCGGCAGGTGCTTTGGATTGATGCTTAAAGAGTGGCTCATAATAGCAGGCGAAATCCCACACATGTCAGCGTGAGTCTAGGGAAACACATCTAAATTTTCCCTTAAGAAATCAGCCAACTCTTTCGCTCGAATTGGATCTAGCTGCGATCCGATCTTTAGTACTTTTGTCGAATCTGTCTCATCAATAGATATATCTATTGTCGTATCGTTGGGAGTCGCCTTTCTGTCCTCGGGTTCTCTATCCTCTCTGGGATTTATATCCTAGAGCATATCTAAGGGTGACTCTCTTGGGGCTGGACCCCTTAATTGCTATGCTGAGTTTTCCTTCGAAGGGGGAGTAACGTCCTTAGATTCAATATTCAACCCCTTCATTAACATCTTCAACTCTGTCATGTAACAAGCTCGTCCCGTAGCTTGATCACCTCTCATCACCCCTAATCCTGCATCTGTTAGGAATTTAAGCAGTAAGCACCAAGGTGCAATACATGCCCTAAACTCGGCGAGGGACGGTCGTCCTAGGAAAGCATTGTAGGGAGACTCAACATCCAAAAATACAAATGGCAGGATTCTCACTCTCTGGTGATCTCCTTGTCCTAACGTCACTGGTAATTCTATGTAGGCCATCGGAGCCATTGACGCCCCATTGAAGCACCGTATCCATCCTTCGCAGGGCTTTAGATCTTTTGCTTCAACTCTCATTTGTTCAAAAGCTTTCTTGAAGTGGATATTGGCTGAGCTTCCATTGTCCACAACCACCTTATGGACTAAGGCGAGGCCGATGGCCGTGGTAATTACCAGTGGGTCTTCAGTTGGTGACTGAATTCCAGTATCATCTCTACCATGGAATATGACATCGTCTGATATCCTCTTTTGTTGTTTTACTAGAGTAATGTCTTCGAGGTTACTTCATTCTCCTACCTTAAATTGCTTGGCGGCGTTAACATACTGATCCATCGCTTTGAAACTATAGCTAGCTAGATGGGGTCCGCCTATAATAGTATTGGTAACGATCCCGTTACCTCTCTGTTGGGCTGTGGGTTTAGAAGTAGGCTGGTTTTGGTTTTGGGCTTGCCCTCCTTGCACCCTGTCCCGTGGGGCAACCTTGTATTCGTCTAACTTCCCTTCCCACTGCAATGTTTCAACTACGTCTCTCAAATGATGACATTCGTTGGTGGAATGACCGTGGGTTCAGTGGAATAAACAAAACTTTCCCGTTGCGATCTTTTTTTCAGTGGAGTACCTGGGTGGCGTCTTCTTATATTGCAATATGTTGTATGTGTCCAAATAAATGTTTTCCAAGGTATCATTCAATGGCGAATAATTCTCAAAGGTTTGGAATCGAGGTCTTTTGCTGGAATTGTTCCCTCAGTTCCCACTCCTTGTATTGTCGTTTCCATTCTTGTTGTTATTACCTCCATTCTGGTTGTCGACGTTCACCTCAACCTTCCCCGAACTGTCACCGGATTACTTCACAACAACACTACTTTGGACACCTTCCCTCGAGGCCCCTTCATACTTTCTCTTCCTATTCGCATGAGCTTCTTCTCGCCTTAAGCGAATATTAGCCTTTTCGTAGAACAATTCCCTAGTGGGGGTGGTTTCCCGGATAGATAATCTCCGAATTCTGTGTCTGGGTCAACTCCTTCTATTAAGGCCATTAGAATAATGGGTTCATGAGGGTCACTAACTTCGGTGACATCCAGGTTGAAGCGGTCCAAATATTACTTCAGAGATTCACGTGGAGCCTGTTTAATCCTTGACAACTCTATGACGCTTTTGGATTTTCGAGTATGAAGTCGAAACTGGTTCATAAAGCGCTCACTTAATTCTGTGAAATTTGATACTGACCGTGGAGGGAGTCGGGTGAACCACATTAACACCACGTCTTCTAGATAAATCGGAAAGGTCTTGCATTTTATACCGTCTGGAGCTGCTGCGGCATTCAGGAACCATGCATACCTCATCAGATGTTGTCCTGGGTCTGTTCTCCCTGAATATTGATCCATCTGTGGAAAGTTGAATCGCCGAGGGAACTAGAAGTCCAATATGTCATCTGTGAAGGTGGTATGACTTCGCTCAATGCCCCAGTCCTAATTGGTGTATCTTCGGCTTTCGGACATAATCTGACGCACCATTGCCCAGACATCGACATTTGTTAACGTTTGCACAAGTTCTCTAGGTCTGATATTCGGATTACCCCTGGGTTCCTAATTAAGGGATAACTTCCTGTTTCTAGCGGAGGCTGCTCTACACTACTCTCTATGCCCCCGGTCGATCTCAAGAGGAAAGGGTTGAAGTTGTTGTTGCATAGGATTAGTAATATTAGGATCCCTGGGTAGAACGTGGGATCCACGCATGGGTAGCAACATAGGCTCTTGCAGGCTCGGGTCATCAGGTCCTAACACACGAGCCGCATATTCATGGGATCCTAAAGATCCAAAGGTCAACTGATCAAGATTTTGAGGTCGTTCAAGTGGCCTTCTTTCACGAGGACGTCCTTCATCGGAAGAAGGTGAATAGTCTACAGAAAGGCGGCGTGTTGGGGAAGGTGTCTTTTGCCTTCGGAGTTCATTGAGTTCCCTACTTATGGCAATCATGTTCTCTTGCACGCGAAGACTGTCACGTTTATGGGCTTCCAATGCATTTCTAGTACTCTCCAACATGTCAAGAAAACGCGAAAAATCCTAGTGCGTGATGGGTGCAGATGGAGCAGGTTGATCCCCAGTTGTCATGGCCGGCATTGGAGCATTGGTAGGTGCTTGAGTAGAAGTACCAGCTTTAGTCTCATTCAGTTCGGATCGGAGTAGGGTGCCAGAGTCAGTTCGGTCCGGAGGGGTTTGAGCTGCTCCAACACTTCCTGATCGGATCGGGTTCTCCTGGTCATTTTGGTTCGGAACGCCCAGTTCGGATCGGGTTTGTCTAGAGCTTTGTCCCCGCAATCTCGTCAATACGATGGCTTGTTGATCTTCTCTAGCATCGTTCCCCCTAGTGCCTTGCACTTCTTTTCCTTTAGCCATAATGTCCAATTTTTCAATAAGTAATCAGCAAATGCTCGAAAGTGTCGGAAATAGAGGATTAACTTCTTCGAACTTGAGGGTCCAAATAGTAGAACGATAATCCCAAAAAACAAAGAATTCAAATATTTCTAAGTGAAAACACCAAAATGTTAGAACCAAAAATGGCTCTAACACCAAAACTAGGAATAATTTTTGATGAAATGAAATTAAAACTGAAGAAAACGCACAATTTATAGCGGTTCGGCGTTAAATAGCCTACGTCCACTTTCTACTTTTTATATTGATGACTTGAATGTAGATACAACAATAATTCTTACTAACTTTCGCTCATATCATACATAGATTCACTCAATTCTCTCTGAAATGTACTTTATAAGATGATTGCAATATGAAAATGGTGATGGAATTCAGTTCTCAAAGGGGTCTCAAATTTAAAAATGCCAAAAGATCCTTTCAAATGACCCTAACTGGTCTATCTATAAATGAAAAATGCTTCTGGAACGGCTCCAGTTCAGATCCACGTGGTGCCCATCCCATTATTGTCGGGTTTAGTGCTCTTACGATGGTGCCAGCACACTGAATTAGTGGGTAAACGTGGGGGAATGGTCTTCTAACTGCTCCGAATCTTCAGGGATCGTGGGCGTAACTATAGAGGCTTCAATTATCTGAGTTCGGATCAGTTCGGATGGAAGAATGGAAGGGCGGATCGGGCGTGTGAAGGGAGCAAATCGGTTTCCTCCGCTCCGATCTAATTCTGCCCCTGTGCCTTTGTTTTCTGCTCCGCCACATTTTGGTTTGGCCTAGTCATTCCGATCCGATCCTGTCTTTTAAAGGGCGTTTCTCTGATCAACACTCTTCACCAATTGACTCTTTAACTTTGGGTAGCCCAGTTCACAAAGTAGGCTAACAGGTATGAAGGGTGTTATTTTTAAAATTAAATTTAGTTTTCATATTTTATATTAATTATACGTATTTGATTATTTGTTTTATATTGAATTTGGACAATCGAGTTTATGAAGATTTTTGCTTATATGCCTAGCTAGCATGTATTCAAAGTCTCAAATATACTAGATAGATATAGAGTCACACTCCAGTCGCCCGGAAATGGCTCTGGTGATTGACTAGTCGTCATCAGAATTTATGTTCGAGTTTCGAAAGTGGGATATCTTTATATTTTCAACTGACTAGTGTGAGAACCAAAACTAGATAGGGTTATTGTTGTGATTTGTTATCAAAAATATGATTTTTGAATATATATATATATATATATATATATATATATATAAGTTATGTGTTGGAAAACCTAATCAACTAATTGATTGCTGGTTGTATTGTTTGATTATTAGTTTAACTAATAAAAATATTGGAGTGATAATTAATTTAACCAATATGAGAATGAAAGGGTAAATGTAGCCAAATCAAATCAAATATCGAACTGAGTTGGAAATTGTTTGGAAATGCGTACATGTACATATATATATATATATATATATATATATATATATATATATATATATATATATATATATGTGAACAGGTCATAGCATGGAAGGTAAGAAGAGGAATAAAATTGTATGCCCGACAAGTAGGTACATGTTTATTGTACTTCTTGGGTTTTGATGATTTTATGAGCCGATTGGCTAGCCGCTTAGCTTTTTCTTTTGGACTGATGAGGGCCCTGTGAGGCAAGTTGTGGTTTTAAATATCAACCTGTACAAAGGAGGTTATGGCAAAAAAATTCAAAAATTTAGGGCATTAGGCAAAAATTTTAGAAATTAGAAAATTCTTCGAAAATAAAAAGTTGAATTAAAGCCAGAATGAAAGTTGAGTTGGTTAGTTAAACAACTTTCATCTCTATTCCTTTTCGAGGACGAAAATATTTTAAGTAGGTGAGATTGTAACAACCCGGATTTTCAGAACCAATTAAAAAATTTTGTTTTAGCTATTTTAATGGATTTTAAATATTTAAAATGATTTATTTTAAATAATAACGACTAAAAAATTATTTTTATCGAAGTTAGAACATACAAATTTATTTTAATTATATAACAATACTGAAATGGCGTGGTAGCCTGAAAATTCGATTTCAAATTTCAAATGAATATACATAATTAAATTTAAGTCAGAATTGGACGAAACAAGAAATATTTGAATCTGTTTAGCTATATCTTTCTAGCGAATGTGAGAAACTGAATTTTCATAATATGAATTGAAAGTTATGTCCAGTTTAAAATTAAAAATAGTCATTGTGGAATTTGTATATATTTTAATACAATATATAGCCTTTAAAAATAATCATTTTGCAAACAACCTCCGTTTTCGACGAAACCACTTTTGTTGGATCTGGAATGTCAAATTATTACTAGATTCCAATTTACATAATTTTTGGAATTAATATGTGAGCATGGCAAAAGAAAACGTATTTTGTCAATTTCTGTTGAATTGGATCGACCAGAAAATGGCCATTTTTCAAACGGTCTCCAAATTAGATGAAATTAGTTTTGTTGGCACCGTATCGTCCAAACATAGCTAGATTTATTTTTCTGGAAGAGTCAGTATGTGGCCCCGGTAAATTAAAATGTACGTTCAAATCAATTTTGATAGTTAAATTAATTTATATTTTAATTTAAAGTAAAACTGATCAAAACAGTCGAATTGGCTTACGAAACATATCCCATTGTGTTTGGAATGGGGGGTAATTAGCTAGGAATGACAGTCGGTCGGGTTCGATTTAGAGTTCAAAGGGAAAAGTTGCCTTTTATGGATATATATATATAATTAAAAACCCTAAACCTAATTATTTTCCCAAACCCGCCTCCAACAGAAACGACGACGGAAAAGGCCTCGATTTTTCTTGCCAAATAATCTCCCAATCCGTAGCAAATTAGACCCTGATTCTTTAGAGTATTTTGTAGAGCTTCTTCTCCTCTTTGAATCAATACAGGTTTGGTGGATCAACATTATGTAATTTTCTCGGATTTCGTGCGCAAACTCGCGCTGTTTGACTTTTTCTCCGGCGATGATGTGGGACCGAGCTGGTCGTGGATGGCGACGGAGGGGCGCAGTGCCAAGGCGCGCGAGATGGTGGCCGGCGATTAGGTCCTGGGTGATTGACGTGGCGATAGTTGGCAACCCTAGGGGTGGAGCAGTGTTTGACCGGGAGGGGGGTTAATGATGGAAAGGTGATTATGAATTAATTAATTAAATTAATTATCTTTTAATTATTTCAAATTGAAATTGATGTTCAAAAGGCTATATATTCATTATACGAGGTCCAAATCCGATAATTCAAAATGCGTTTGACTTGTCTCGAAGAGCAATACACAAAGAAACTGACAGGAACTGAAACGGAGCCAATTAGAATTTCAGGCAAATTAAAACCCGAATGGAAATAAAATCACCGTCAATTAAATACTGATGGAGTGGAAACCAAAGGTGAGAACTTCTTCCCACTCTAATTATTTTCTAGTTAAATATATACTAGGATGCAGACGATGCTTAGTAGAACCCAACACCTTTGATTGAAACCATGGATGTTTGGTTGTTTGTTTGGATTGATTTATTTGTTTGAATTTGGTTTGGGATGTGAATGGAATTGATTGAATTGGTATGTGTATGGCGCGAGCCCGTATTAGGCGAGGGATAAGGCTAGACCTTATTCCGGTTCTAGTATCACCCCGTCATGTTGCCAAAATTTTCTAAAATAGGTTAGAACAATAAAAGCATCATTTTTATTGTATAAATGAACTAAATAAAATATTCATGTGTCTAATAAAATATATTATCGTTAATAATATAATTTTTGACGTATATATGTTAGTGGCATAAATTTTTCCTAAATTGAAAATAAATATTCATTTACAAATCGAACGATTTGTTTATGTACACGCATTTTACTAACATTGATTGGGACGATAAATTTTATGAATCGCCCACCTGCACAAATAAAATCTATGTTTGTTGATTGAAACCCCATACACGTATTGGGATGATAATTGATGTACACTAACCCCAATTGTTTAGTTGTATGTCAATCGATTGGTTGACAGACTGTTGTAAGCGTTGATTATTTATACTTAATGCTTATGCAGTTGTGTAATGCACTCTGGATGATGGATGATTGTTTATCATTGTTATTATATACATGTGTTGTATGGAATTCATATAAATAACATTATATGGTAATTGATTGGTTCTCATTCCAATTTGGAAAATAAAGAATATTTTAAAATAATATTCAGAAAAGGATTAAAAATATTCATGTGTTGAATAAAATATTCATGTGTTGAATAAAATATTCATGTATTGAATAAAATATTTAATTAATAAAAATATCATTTTTATTGTTTGTTTAAGCCCTTAAAAATATTCATGTGTTGAATAAAATAAAATAACGAATATTTTAAAATAATATTCAGTAAAAGGTCAAAATATGATTTTGATGTCCGATTTTGGATGCACACAAAAATAATGAAATATGGGAAGCCGTGTTGATTAGTTATGCGCCATTTAACGCGAACGATATATATACCGATTTTATTCATTTTTATTATGAATATCGAACAGGAAATACTTTCAAAATCTGATATTTTGAAAATATTATCATTTATATATTAGTGATATAGAGTATTCGATTTTGGTTTAAAATTGAAAAATGAAATCGTTTTTAAAACAAATTTAAACGATTTATAAAATACGTTTTAAATAGAAATTGACAATATATATATATATATATATATATATATATATATATAATGGCCTGAATAGAACGCGCCGCGTAGCGACCGTTCGCGAATTTCGGCCATTGATTTCGAATTGACATTACAGGAGATCCGACCGTCCGATTCTCCTAAAACCGGAACCGTTGGGTTCGTTTTGGAAAGAGATTTCCAATGAATATAAGAGATATGAAATCTAACGATTGCATTTGTAATTATGTCCGAATCAAATTTGGAAAAGGTCGCTGTAAGTGTAGTTCGATGACCGTTTATGGAAATCGACTGAAAGGGCCTTAATAAAATTAATAAAAATATTAATAATTTGTGTAAAATCATAATAAATGATTTGGAAAGAATTAGGATGAAAAATTCCATATTTGAAAAAATAAAAATATATTTTTATCAAAATGACTAGTTGATAACTAGAATAATAATCCAATTATTTTTAGAAATAAATAAATTGGATTTGAAAATGGTTTTAAAATAACCAGAATTTTCCAATGTATGAATTGGAATGGATTTTAATGGAAATAATCTTCACAGTATTTCAATATTGGATTCTATGATTATACAGATACTATGGAGTAATTTGGAAGATATATATATATATATTGTTATCCCCAATATGATATTTGTTGATTTCAGAATTTGATACTGAATATAAGCCAATATAATTTCTATTTAGATCCTTGTATTTAATATCGAATTGGATTTTGGGTTTTTGTGAATGGTGTCTTTATTAACACTATTCTTAAACCCCGATGAGAAAAGAATAAATCTTTTAAATAAGATTTAATGGAGTTTACCAATTAATTAATGATTAATTGGAATAGAATTGAAATTGGATTTTTGGGTTTATTGTGAATGGTATTTTAAATAACACTTGTTCTTTAACCCAATTAACAGTGAAATGTTATTTGGAATTTATAAATCTTTTTATTAAGATTTAGTGTAAATTTTCCAAAGTAAAGTCTTCCAATTTAATATAATAAATTGGAATTGATGGGAATTCGATTTGGTAATAATCGAAGTGAGCTCCTGTGGAGGAAAACTGTTAATATATATGAATTTAAAAGGATTTGTCGTTATTCAATTTATATTATTAGTCGGATACAGAAATTGATATCGATTATATATATTGGTCTGTTTTCCGTGAAGATTCCATAATCAATGGAATGTGAATATGGGTTTATTGTGAACTGTGTTTTAAATGACATTGGTTCTTTAACGCAGTTAAAGACAGGATTTATTTCCTAGATTTGAATAATAATTAATATTGATTTTTGGGAAGATTAAAACTAAGTGAAGTTATAATGAATCTTTAATTAGGTTGAAATGTGAATGTGACAATTTAAATTATCAAATTCAAGAAATGATCGAGAATGGAGTATCACCAGTTTTGCTCCAAGCAATAGTTAAATCTTTAATTAGATTTGAACGTGAAATGGTAATTAATTTTACCGATAACACAGTGGTATTAGATATGAAGTACTAACAGTTTTGCTCCATGGAATGAATAGGTTGGGATTGGGAAATAAAATAAATGATACTTTGGTAAGGTGCGCTAATCCCGACTAGTTTGGATAAACCTTAATTTGGTTTAAATTGATATCCAAAGGAAGATTAAAAAATAAATTTAAAGAATTTATCTTTGATAAAATTAATGGGAACCTTTCCCTAATGATGTGAATATTTGAATAAAAGAATATTCTGGATTGGAATGAGGCGTATGTTGTGTTTGTGTAGCAGTTGTTTATCATATACGCGAGTTATTCGGAAAGGCCGGGTTTATACCCATTATGAATAACTGATTCGACGATAAGTGGACGATGAAGACGGTGGTTGAAGACCAGAGGTCTTCACATCGTTTGGAAGAGTATTGATGCCTTGATTGGGCAGTGCACCCAAGACAAGGTAATAAGTGGTGATCGTCCATACGTACTGGGAGATCGACCGGATATGCAAGGACCTCTCTCCTGTATTAGACATATGGGATGAGGAATAAGGTGCCTCCGGTTTCGTTCAGACCCAAAACGAACCTGTAAATGGATGTGTGTTTGACATTGGATTTTATTCTTTGTTAATTGATCTTTATTAAATATATATCTGTTTGGTGGCGGAGAATTTATTCTCTTGCTTAACAACCTTCTCTAAGACATACGAGCTCAGAGGTTATATATCGATAGACATCAGTCGCATGGCATGAATTGCCTGTGTGGCATGCTGAGATGCAAATGATCAAGGCTCCTTTTGAAAAGCATAGTCTTGTGGTTGATGATCAAAGCACGTCTTTAAATAGCATAGCTTTGTGTATAGCGTTAATTCGCGAGCCTCACACCCCGATGTGAACCAGAAACGAGAGAGGACCTCAGGGAAATGGACATATGCTAGTTTCTAACTAGGAGTTGTGTCATGGTATGGAGCCCAGACATTTTACTCAGGTGGATGTTGCTTGTTATCAATTGATGGACAGAGAGGCACCTCAGATATATCGGTCACTATGGGATAGATGGATGCTATGGTCGATATACTGACCAGATTTTATGCCACATAGGGCAGGCTAGCATATAATTTATAGTCTTATTAATCCGCTAAGTGTGGACCGGCCCTAATGTTCCAAGGGCCCACCAGAGTCTGGGCCCTAAGGCACATGCTAGAGTTTCTCGAATCGGTAAGTACGATCCCTTACCTTGGTACACAGATGGAATCCAATTTCAAATACGACATTTTTGTTTTAATTGCAGAACTAGTATGGTGACATAGTAGCATGGAATACTATGCCGTCTATGATTGATACATTTATATTTCAAGTTTATTTCTTCACTTATAGTAATAATAAAGATTAAATTTCGCGTATCAATCATTATTTGGCTATTATAAGGTAAAACTCTATCCTCCGGCTTCTGTTGCATTGTGTGATAGGACCTGAGTCTTATAATAGCTTCATTTTTCTTCTTTAGCATTGCGTTGTGTGTTTATGCACTGGTATTCTTGGGGTTAAAACCCGTTCCGTGTTATACGGCGTGGTCCCTTGATTTACCTTACTTTAAAACCAAGTTAATAACTATTTTTAGTTCTCATACCCGTCACATGACTGACATAGAGTTTATTGTTTTAACCTAAACTCCGGGTGCCCTATTTTCCATACGGGCAGCTTGTAGTTTTGGGTTTTGCAGATATTATATTCACAGGATCCTGCTATATGGCTGGAGCTAAATTTGGAACGCTCTGTATCCGTGTATTTCTTTTGGTTGTGTTATGTATTATTTTTCCGCTGCATTGTAATTTTAAATCTCCGATATTTTTCAATGTGTAATATTTATTCATACTCTGTTATATTCTTGTACTCTGTTGTAAATTGTTGTAATAGCAATAAAATGTTCTATTGTTTGTGTTCTGATTTGTCGTGTTCTCAATTCAATCCTGGCTTTCCTTTACGGGGAAGTTTGGGTTGTCTCAGTTCAAATTTCTATGAAGATTCCATATTAAATTGAAGAGAATTTTGGGTTTGCTATGAACGGTGTTTTTACATGACATTTGTTCTTCAAACCAGGTAAAGACAAGATTTATTTCCAAAAAGTTGAATGATCGTTAAGTAATGATTTTAGAGATTAAAACTAAGAAGAGTTTTAATATATCTTTAATTAGATATGGAAAGAATTGAAGGTAATTAAATTTACCAAAACATGAGATGTGGTTTAAACCAAATATACTTGAATGTTATTGATTGATTGTTTGGATTGTGCTCGACCAGTTTATGATCAAAATATGCTTTTACATTTAGCATTGGGTTGGGTAGAAGTATTTGTATGCTAACACCTTGTGAAACACTTCACGATTTGACTATGAGGTGTTTAACAATGTTGTTGAGTTCATTTAAAATTTAATGAATTATTTTGAAATGAGATTTTCTTTAGTGAAATGAAATGTATTCCTCATTTTGGTCAGGGAAAGTTTTTTTAAAAATGTTTTATAAAATAGAAAGAACTTCGAGGCCTAAACCTGGTGTTGTCGAAATGATTTGGAAATGTATTATGTGTTTGACATTGTAGTTCATCGCATTACCGATTAGTTGCTATTGATGATTATCTGTTTGGTGGAGGAAAATTTATTCTCTTGCTTAACTCCCTTCTTTGAGATGTACGAGCTCAAAGGTTATGTGATTAATGGTGACTGGTTATATGTGTGAATCTCTAATGTGAAGTACTATATATTGAAAGTACTTGTGATTATTATGTTGTGAAATGATTTTCCCTACTTTGGGATATGAAATGATTTAGTATGTGGCTAAAGATTCGGGAAACCTAAACGACTAAAAGTATGGGTGAGAGGGCGGTGTAAGTCTTCCCCGAGGGCATGGGATATGCATCGTCAGTGTAGCCTGCTACATAGTGGGAGGTGCACACACACATATATATATATATATATATATCGAGTTGGTAAGGTGCGTACCCTTTGCCTTGTCTGAGGGCTGAATAACTCCCGATATTTGGTTGCATACTTGTTTGTATGCATTATATTGTTTTGGAATTCATATTTCCAAAGATTTTGGTTTGAGATCCTGAAGTGAAATCTACTTTGCTATGAAAGTTAGATATGTATTTCAAATGATTTGAAATAAGAAATCCGGAATAAAGTCCAAAGGAATAATTTCTGTAAAGTGAATTGGATTTTGAAATCTATGTTTGGGGTTTAAGCCTAAATGGACAAATTGAGGAATTATGTTGTGAGATGTATTATAGATCCATAAGTCTAGTTTTAATTATTGTTTATGCACTGGAAATCAAGTGGAGTAAACCTGTTCCGTGTCATACGACGTGGTCCCATGAAATGCCATTTTTTATATAAGTTAATTATAACTGTAGAATTTCTCATACCAGTCCCATGACTGACTCGTAGTTTGTTTTTCCCTTGCAAACTCGGGTGCCCATATTTTTTCACACGGGAAGTTGAGTAGTTTATTTTGTTGATTATTTCATTGAGCAGGATCCTGGATTGAAGCTTAAAGCTGTGTCCAGAGCATTGATAGTCTTCTGCTATGTTAGTTTATGTTTCTGCTGCATTGTATTACATTTTTTGTAAATTTATCTTCCACTGTATAATTTTCGATGCCCTGATATTCTATACTCTGATGTAACATTATTACGATGTTTATAAAAGTCTTCTATTGTTTGTTCTGATGTGTTGTGCGCCCAAAGTTAATAATCCGAGGATTTTCAACTTTCGTATAGGGCCTTGCGGTCGATTCAAAGAGTAGGGAAATTCTGGTTGTTACATTCTTCGATACATTTCTATTACTTTTGTGATGTGATTTGGCGGCCACCCTTCGATTTTGATTATGGGACTATGTCTCGAGATAGGCGAAAGTAGCTATTATGCGTTACCACCAGTCTGGCTTTGTAAACAGTGTATCCACCTTGGTATTCCTTGTGTGCCTTATCACATATCACATATGTTCCTACTACGAGTTTGTTTTTTACCGTACCTATGGTGTGCTCCTTCTGTATCCCGCCGGTTTGGAGGGGCTTACAGTAATGTATAAACAACGGGAATATATAAATGATGTAAGGGTAATAATGGTAATCCCACTTACGCTATTTTGATACTTTACTTCACTTAATATACATTACTATAATATCTAAATTATATTATATAGTATCTAGTTTGACAGATCCTTAGGAGATGGGAATTCCGGTAACATCTCTTGAGTTATTGCACTCACTAGCACATTGGGTATGAGATACGAATTACCATAAGCATCTGTGACGTCGTGACACTACTATTGTTACATGGTTTTGGTTTAACTGATATGAGAATATTTTAGTTTTGATCCGGGCAATTTTGTATTTTCATTGGTGCTCGGGTCAGCCTGAGTTTCTCAGTTAGCGAAGACCACATTATATTGAAGATGAAGATGGAGCTTGACAGACGTAATTACCAGTATTATTTTGCTACATATATGGTTATGCTTTATGATAGTTAACTTTGATGTACTGTTGTAATGTACAATCAAATGTATAATTTAATAACTTCATGAACAGTTATTTGAGTATTATATTTTGTCCTTCCACTGTGAGATTCTGTGATTGTTTTCTGCTTTCTTCTTTTGCTTATTATTAATCCAAATAACTATCCATATTTTAGATTTTTTTAAGTCGACATGTAAGGGTTATCGCCTATTTGAACGGTCAAAAACGCAGGTCGTTACAGTCGACCTGGGGGCCGACCGCCTTTCTAAGGGAAAGGTCGACTGCCCTTAAGGAAAAAGGGCAGTGAAGGATGGTTTTTGTAGGGACTTATATATAAATTGCAAACAATAAACCAGATTAAATCTAATAAATATAATAGTTTGTATACACACTTGCAACTACATATACCACCTACCTAGCCTCTCCCAAACCCTAATCTATTTTCTTCTTATGCCTTTATTCTTCAATTGGAATTTCATAGAAAAGTTTAGATTTTGTTCTAAATCCTTAATCTCTATTTCTTTTCTTCTCTTTTTTGATTTAGGATTAGATTTAGAATTATACTCTGTAATTAAAATATTTATATATTAGATTCTAATCCCTTGATTATTATATATAGCTTAACAAGAATTGGTGAATATTATTTATGAAGGATTGGATCCAAAAGCAAACACTATTCATATTCCAGTAATTTATCTTTCTTTGCCCTATGAGTGTAAATGACATCAGTTTTCTATTTTCTTTGTTTTGTAGTGCAAATTTGGATCCATATGCATAAGGGAATATGGATTTAAACAAAAACATAATATTAAACATACTCCACATTCTCTGTATTTTAATTGTTTGTAGAAATGTTCAACCTAGTTATGTTTGGATTTTAGGTTGTTGTAATAATAAAAGAAGAATATGATCCTTTTGTATGATTTGCTATATTGTTTGGATTTATGTATTGTTTGGATTCCTTTTTACCCCTTTTTAATGTAAATCCACATGTTTGGTTTTTGAGCAAAAGATTAAGATTTGGGTAGATTGTAAATTTAATGGGTTTGAATCTCTATTTCTTAAAATAGATAATTTGAACGTATTATTTACTATATATATAAATATTAATGTGTATAAAAAAAAATAAGAAAAAGGAATCTATTCAAAATTGAAGTTATAAACATACATAGTTGACATTATGTTCATCTTTTATTGTTGCAATAATCAAGTTAAGACCTAGGTTGCAAGTTTATATATTGTGATTTTTCCCCCATTTTATTGCAACATGCGCACTTATGTTATGGGTTGAGGAAAATATGGGAAAATGACTTGTAAACCTTAAGAATTTAATAGGATAGATACGTGGTAAGGACATTAATCCTATTCTCTTAATTTACGTTTATATTTATATATATCTATAACGTAATCAACGTATATATATACACGTATTTAGTGCGTTACAAACACAATTAAATAAAAAATAGAATTTAAATGCCCTCAAAAAATTTGTATGATTGTTTGTGTGTGAGTTAATGGCTTAATTAATATTAATGACACATAGACACGAGGTTAACCATTACTTGTAGCAGTAAGTCTACCCGGAGTCGATCGGCATATCCACCATCTACAAGTGAATCTTATTAATGTGAAAGGTCTAGGTGCCACATGCCATTATAATTAGTTTGTTATGATGCGAGGTTAGGCCCAACTTATAGTAGAAGTTTGCTTGGAACTTCCCAACAAATCCAGCATTTACAAGTAGTGGGCCTAATGTGAGATATCTAGTGTGTGTGTATATGTAATTATGTGTGTTTGTGTTGTGTGAGCGAAGTAAGCCTGCTTGTCAAAAAGGTATTAAGTGGATGACCTATCTCTTATTCGGTATTAAATGGTTAGGATTGGATTTGTTTCTAAGGTTCACTCCTTGGTTTAGGACCTAAGTCATTGTGCCGACCTTCGAGAAGTAAATGGTTATTGGGTCTGCCTTTCTTCTATAATCATTAAATGGTCCTAGTAGACGATAACGTGTGTAGGGTAATTCTCCAAGTAATATATGTTTCTTATCTAGGAGGCTAGTTAGGTTTGACCTAGGGATGGATTACGTATACATCGCCTAAGGAACCACCGTCTAAGGGAAGTATTAAGTGGCTAAGAGTTCACACGTATGGATAGCTAGAAAGCAACAAGTGGGTTCTTCAGGGTGTTCTTCTTATAAGAAATCGTGTTCCTGACCCACAGATAGGTATTAAGTAGCCATTACTATTTCTCTCCTTACAAGAGAGTTATCATTTGTAATGTACTAAGTTAGAATGGGGTATTAAGTGGCGTGAGGTCCACTATTGGGTATTAAGTGACTAGAGGGATTTCCGTCCTAAATGAATATGGTATTAAGTGACAATAGGAGGTGCCTGCCCTTAATTTAGCTTTTGGAATTAAGTGACTTTTAGGATGTCTGTCCTATATGATTTCCTTGTGTGTTTGTTGCATAGACATATCTTGAAGAATTTATACTGCTAAATATAGGAGATAGTTACTCCTGAAAATTTATGTTATTTTCATTCATCAAAACTCTATGTTCTGACCTTCCTCCTCTTTACTTATAAATAGGACCGTAGGTGGGAATGCTTGAATCAATGATACCTTGGAGATGGAGCCCGACGATGGAGGATCCATTGCTATTAGGCATTATTTATGGCAGTATTATTATAGTGGGATAATTAGCGTTGATGTACCTATTATTGCATGACAGTCATTGTAACCGAAATTTATGATAATTTTAATTAATGGTACATCTATTTTAAGTTGTTATATTTTATCCCCTATGTTGTGTGAGATTCTAATTTCATTTTAGAATGCTCTATTATATCTGTTATATCATTTCCGTATAGGAACCAACAATCTGCTTAGAATGGCTTTAAGTTTTAATTGGACTTTTTGGGTCAAAATTTATTTCAATTCCAGGTTGGTTGTTACAGAAACACACAACGATTAACTACTAAACATAAGATAGCATTCTTCCTAAAGTAGGTTATTGAATCCTCAGATGGAACCTTTTATAAACATGAAGCCTTTAAACCAATCCACTACCAAATAATTAAGACGCGGAATTTCTAGACCTCACTCATTTCTCAAAAGGGGCGGGTTCCACAACCACTTATGACCTTCCATAAATCCTAATATATATAATGTGAATCCAACTGTCATTTGATACCTAAGACTAATTCCTTGATCACTTATTGCTTTGATAAGTAATTACTAACACACTATTATTGAGTAGAGAACACTATCTACTAAGTCCTTTAACTACTAGTTAAGGCTTTCATCCTTCTCATATCCTAAACCCACATAAGCCGAGATATAATACGCCGCCACTTAAGAGTTACGAGATAGGTAGATGACTATTCGCCATTTAAGATCCTCCCCGATAGAACCCATGTAACAATCTAGCTGACCTTATTAGATAATATTTGGTTCACTTAATACTTCCCGCAGTATAGGCAGACCTTTGGTACCTCATTGGTGGCCATTTAGCACCTTATCCCAAGATGGACTCTATCGTAGTCACCTAATACCTAAAGGAAGCATACCCTTTCAAAGATTACTTAACTTGTACGCGGCTAGCCATTTAATACTTCTTGTTGGAAAAAGGTGATTTCTTTAATCACTTAAGAACTAATTAGGGAAAACCCAATGACTTTACCAGTACTCCTTAAGATCCCAAGGACATGAGCAAACTGACTACTACCTATACTCCTTAGAATAAATTCTAAGGAAAGTTGTGTGTTTGACCACCATCCGTACTCTTCAAGTTAAATGCTAATTAAAGGGGTTAATCTAATCACTTAATACCACCAAAAAGGTGGACCCCCAATAAAATATTAGTACCTTAATCTTGAAGTAGGCTACAACATTAAATGCCTTTTAAGTTTCTTCTTTCGAAAGGGAGACGAACCCTACATCCACGTAACACCTCAACACTTGAAGTACACCATTATAAACATTTATCACCATAATATAATAGTTATCACAGATTCCTATGATCAATGATATCTCTCATCAGTTGTGCGTATATCTGACTTCTAGAATGTGACACCCCTACCAGAGAGCCACACTAACAAAGAGTGTTCCTAAGTAATTTAGTCTGTTAATGCAAAGAATAAGGCTGGTTAGTAGTAATCGTTCGTAAGCTTTGTCTTAAATGAGCATCGAATACGTTAATTGGGTACACAAAATTTTCTTTTCTTACATATGTGGATCGACATAACCAATTCAGGTTTAATACAAAATTACAAGTCTTAAGAATCTGTTATGAATAAAATATAATAATATCACAAATAATAGACCACAAAACAAAATACATACACAGATTGTTGAAATGCAACATCATATGTTCTACATAAGAAAATGGTGCTTAGGAACCTTCTACAAGTAGACCATGTCCCAACAAATGAATTCACAACACTCAACTACTCAAATCAGGTACTAGCATCATTTGTGTACAAGAAATGAATATTAATTAATATTATATAACATAATTAAAGAATATCATGGTTATGCACATTAGATTCGAAGATTACTACAAATTTTTATCTTATATAAGACACTTATTACTTGAAATTATCTCTTTACATTAACTTTTTTGATTTATTTTAAAAGAGAATTGGTCAAATCATCATTTGTATTTTAATATCACTACACCAGAAAAGACCTTTAGTAGCGTTTAAAAAACTCTAAAAAACTTTTGGTAGTGTTTTAAAGAACGTTACCACTGATCACGCAACTAAAATCTGCTTCCAAATGTTTCATATAACTGCGTTTTTCAACTGCTACCAAAGCTTTTCATTACATTAAAATTCTGTTGCTATAAATTCATGTGGTATTTTTACATCTGTTCTATAGCGTTTCTAAAGCGCTACTAAAAGGTGTTGATAGTTTTGTAACATATTTTAAATACTACTAAATAATGTTAATGGCTAGTATTATTTCTAGCATCCAATCATGTAATGATCATATCAAAATCAGCAATAATTGTATAATTACTATATTCAAACCAACAACCAATCATATAATCATCATGTTCAAATAATTGAGAACATGTTGGTCATATAAGTATTATCCATAACCATTTATATAATGGATGTTTTCTAAAATGAGCAAACTCACATCCCACAAGCATTAACAAAAAGGTTTACACAACAAATACTAACTAATACCATAATACATATAACAATTGAAGTCATGTCTATTGTTGCTGATGGCCTTCGCTACAGAAAAACTAATTACTTATAAACAAATTCGATAATCAACAATAAGAATTTTCCATAAATTATCATGTAACATTCAAACAATATTAATTGATTGTTATTAAAAGAAGCACATGAACAATCAATCCATCTAAGTATTCTAAGAAAATTTACAAGGTTACCATAAAACTTCGACCTTACTCTCTTCGAAAGTCGAAAGCCTGCATAAGTATAAGCACAAAATGTAGTCAAACAATATTACACTCATATATAAAACTTTGTTAAACTGGTTATATTATAATCATTTATAAAATATAGTTAATTTAAACTAAATTAGTTTAATAAACTTGTTTAATTTTTAAAAACTTAGTTAATTTGTATTAACTTGATTAACTTAGTTAATTTATCATTATTATAAAAACTCGAATAACTTAATTATATTATTAGTATAAACTTAGTTACTTTTTACAAATCTAGTTAATTCATCATCAATATTATTATTATTTATAAAACTTTGTCAAATTAGTTATATTAGTTGTATTATTTAAATTTTAGTTAAACTTAAACTTCGATAATTTTTATTAACTTGGTAAAATCAATTAATTTTGTTATTGCTATTATTATTGAAATATGATTAACTTAATTATATTACTATTATTATTATAAACTTAGTTAATTTTTATAACTTGATTGATTCATCATAATCATAATCACCATGGTTATTTATAAATTTTGTTAAATAATTGTATTGTTATTATTTATAAATTTTAGTTAGCTTTTAAACTTAGTTAATTTTATATAACTTGTTTAATTTTAACAAAACTTAGTTAATTTAGAATACTATTATTCTTAAAACCTGGTTAACTTAATTATATTATCAATATAAACTTAGTTAAGAGTTAATTTTATACAACTGGTTTAATTTTAATAGAGCTTAACTAATTTAGAATTTTATTGTTCTTAAAAACTAGTTAACTTAATTATATTATCGTTATAAACTTAGTTAAGAGTTAATTTTATATAACTTGTTTAATTTTAACAAAACCTAGTTAACTTAAAATACAATTTTTCTTAAACTTGGTTAACTTAATTATATTATTGTTCTCAACTTAGTTGATTTTTATTAACATAGTCAATTCTTTATTATCATTATTATTTATAAAATTTAGTTAACTTAAACCTAATGAATTTGATGAAACTTGTTTAGGTTTAACAAAACGTAGCTAACTTTTATTGACCTAGTTAACTTGATTAATTTGTTATAATAGCTAATAATGATAATAGGTACTGTAATTATTATTAGAGCTCAGTTGCCTTAATGATATTATTATTATTATTATTATTATAAATTTAGTTAAATTGTATAAACTATGTTAATTCATCAACACCTTCATTATTATTTATAAAACTTTTAAGTATATAATAAATTTATTTATAAAATTTAACTAACTTAAACTTAGTTAATTTTTTAAACCTGTTTATATTTAACAAAACTTGGTTACTTGTATAAAACTCGTTGAACATACATGAAATATGGGTTGTGAAAACAATGTTCATTGACAAGATTGTTTCCAATAGTGATTACATATGTAAATAGTATGCCAAAAATTGAACTTAATTAATGCAATATTTATTTTTAGTTATAATTAATGTAACATGACCAACTATAAATTTTAGATGCATGTACCTTAAATAGAGCAATAACAACTGAGCAAATGCTCATAAATGCAGTTGCAAATATCGATAGTCCTATGGAACTTGCTGGTCTTTCGAAAACAAAACTCTAGAATATTCATGTTAACAACGATTATTTCGACGAATTCAGCGTGTTCAGATTGTGGCTTCCGAAAATCACCAAATGTTAGTTTGAACTGGCTTTGCAAATCATGTAGCTAGGGCGTGATATTCTGCAACAAATACCTCCTGCTATAGAGAAGAAATTGAAACATGAACAAAAATCAAAATAATTTGACCAAAATAACTAGGAATTTACTAGGATCACGTACTTTTTATTTTAATAGGTCCAAGTTAGGAGAAGATGATATACTGAATGAGGATTTTAATCAGCCCTCAATAGAACACTATTTTGGAAGTAGATTAAGTCAATATAGTAAAAAAAAAAGGAAAGAAAGACAAAGTATTGTTTTTAGAAGCAGTTTAGGGCCTCTACCGATGTGAATATGCAAACAAAATTGACATTATATAGTTAATAATAATAATATTCTGTGAAATCTGACACAATAAATGACAAAACAGATTATTATTCGGCAATTCAAATTGCATTCTCGATCATCCATTATTAATATACAGTCAATTTTTTTATCTTATGGAAAAGTTGGTTGTTGTTACACTATAATCATAATTTCGAGCTCTTTTGGACCATACAATCAGGATTAACTGTGAACAACAGACAATAAAATACATAAACAACAAATAAAAAAAGAACTAAAAACAATTTATGCATTTAGTCATTAATATTTTGTAACAAACACTAACAACATTGAAAAGTAATGCATGAAATAAGCATTGGGTGAGAACTGCTTCCCGAAAGCTCCCAGTGCAGCATAAGCTAGTTCCAACAACCAACGTGCAATCATAATTTTAGGTAAAAATATCAGTTACTTGACAATGTAATTTTCACATTATTTTAATCAAGTATATTCCATGATTTCAATTTTCACAAGTAGATAAATGAGCTCCAACCGATAAATTAGCTGTTTACTTTTTTACGGCTACGTCGCCAACTAACAAAGTTCTAACTTAAACAAAACTAATCTTACCTCTCCATTTATATGGAAACTTCTTCTTTACGGTTGGCTGATTCTACGTGTTCAACCAGCCTAAGAATGACATAGAAAATTTTAAAGCCTAGGAGCTTTCTTTTGACCTGGCTTCGATGGATAAAGTTTGTAGGTGCCTTAGAGAAAATATTAATATTGTAAGATTACCCAAACAACATATTTTAAAATTCGATTTACTAATTTATAATGTAAAAACAAAATAAATATTTAAAACAATTTTGTTTGTACATGTCCACTATAGCACATGTCAACACAAAGTAATTAAATCGAACTTGGTGATGGATCATCTTAGATGCTTGTGCCAGGTATGAAATAAAATCATTTTTCATATAGAATCCTACGAAACAACCTTGATAGTCTTACGTTCTTAAGGTCATGTCCCGTCCGAGGCCGTAATTCACATTGAGCAATTCTGATTTTGCAGGATTAACAATAAGATCTCCTTATGGGGTTGTTGGACATGGTGCTCATTAATGTTCACAATCACCCAAATTCTTTTTCTATCATGTCCCAGGCCTTAAGGTGCAACATTCAACATTATACCTTTAAGAAATTAAAATTTGAAAGATGAGGGAATATTTGTGTTTAATGTATTTATATAGCAATTATATCATTAAGAACATTTAACATTAAGTCAATCAGGAACTATTACCAAAATTATCAGCACCGTCCATGGTATAGAAATTCACATGATACGCTGCAATCAACCATTCTGGAATAAATTCATCTGCAAATATATACAATTGGTTCTCATCTCATCCATACATGCAATAGTGAAATCAATGACTGTAATCAAATTGGAAAACAGTTAGCACAAGAAATGGAAATGAAACCCATCAACATACAGGAAATAAATTACATTCAGTTGACTGAAATATTTGTAAACTAGTTCTCATAATTCATCAAAATTTCATAACGATTTCCATATTTAATAATTACTGCAACAAGTTAGCCAGTAATCATGATGGAAATAATTTTCATAACAAGACACCAATATATTTTTACTTCGGCTTATAGTTATATCAAAATAAACTCAACAAATGGCTAGTAGTTCATTATGCTCAAACGCAGGGATTCCCCAGTGACTAAATGTAACCTACCTCATCCTCCACTTTATATAGTTTGTGAGAACATAGTGTAAAATCTATGCAAACTATTGTCTTACCTATGGCCAGCATAAATTTCTGACAATCTTGTATCATATGCGAATATCTATGAAGAAATGTATTATTCTTCGAAAGAGTTATTTCAGCAATCTAATTTAATCTCTTCTCTATTCTTCACTTTCTCAGATCTCCCTTTTCCGTTCATCTTAAAATCAAAAACCCTAAGAACCTATCAATATGCTTCATGACTTCACCTACGAACCAAAAGGACATTTCAGCAGAAGTAAAGAGAGGTAGTGACAATCTTCTCACCACCCAGTTCTCCGTTCTGAATTCGGTCATCGTACGGTGAACTTAGTAGCGTGTATAAAAACCAGCTCAAGATCTAGCTCAATGCAACTACTTAAAGCTCCTGTCTAACACCTGCATATGAGGAAGGTCTGGAAATGCTCGCTTATTTAAGGCTACCGTTAACTTCAGTGGTGAAATCTTCGAGAGTCCTACCTTCTGCACCACGTTGAGGAAAGCAAAGCACTCGGCTGCTGAAGTGGCGCTTAATTCTCTTTCTAATTGATGGCCATCTCACACTCTTGCCGCTCGTATATGTTGGGGAATTTTGTGGATTGAGATTATTGGAGGAAGACGATTGTTGTACTACAAACTTTAAGGATCTATATAATAAATTATTTCAGACAATAGTTCAACCCACCAGGTACAAGCGGGTTATTGAACTATCGACTTTCATAATTCGATAAAGCCTTGGAACAGCGAAATCGGATTCAAATTTTATATGAATTTTATCCGACCAAGAACACTATGAAATTTGTCTCTGTTGATGCAATAATCTGAATAGAATGAAGAGAAGAAGAAGAAGATTAAATCTGCAATGTATCTGGATTTTGCAATGCCTTGGAGGCATTGCAACTTAGCAGTGTTTGAAATGCTTTTCTGGCATTGCAGATCAGAGGAGGAAGAAGACAATAGAGAATAGTGATTTTGAAACACTTTTGGATGTGGCTTTTACATGCAACATAGGAAGTGACGATTGGCATGGGGACGCGACTGTTTGTATGGTCGCGTCTCCTCATTGAATTTGAAACATTATGCCTCTTCGTTTGCAGCATTCCGAAAATGTTGCAAATTAAACCATCACGTCTGTTCATTTGAAACAGTTTTAAAACAACACTATTTCGCGCCCAGGTTCGAACTTCATTCGGGTTTTTAATGGGCCGAAATTCAACCCGTTATAGTTTACAAATGCTATCCAAAAATATTATTATCGGACTCGGGACCCGAGACCTACAACCCGGATCTGTACCCGGCCCGGTTCGGTTGGATGGATGGCGGCGGCGCGCGTGTGTGTGGTGGAAATGCATGGTCTCCCTTCTCACAACAAATTAAGAGTTTGGGTGCCAAGGCCCCAACATCCACGTATGAATGTTATTCATATACTAGCATACCTTTTAATGTTCTTCAATGTGGGACTAATCCCCATACCCTCCTTCTTCGTTTTGTTCTTCCCTCTTCAAAAACAAACCCAAACCCCAAAATATGTTTTGAAAATTTCACAACAATATCCCCCGATTTCCAAATAAATAAATAAAATGGACGGCTGTATCCCTAGTATGACTTCCTACATGCCCACGTAGGATCAAGCCTATGTAGTTCTAAGATGAAGTTTTATATTTTCGTGGAAACAACACATAAATAAAAGGTATCTTTTGTATTTGAACTTTTACTTAGTTTAAACCATTCAAATCTCTATCAAGATTCTATGGTGAATGAATCTTGTACCAAGTATCCCTTAACGATAAAACCGGAACAACCACACATGTTGATTTCCTTAGTTTGAGTGTTCTGTATTGCTCGACACATTAATGGCCATGTTCTTTAATCCTGATTCATGTGTCTACTTTGTAGTCTTACTTTCAAAGGAAACGACCTGATTTCAATACACATGTAGGTAAGTCTCTTAAGGTGTTTCTACGATACACCTTAAGGTTGTTTCTAGACTTAAGGATATGTTTTCATCCTTTGTTCTTGTATAGTCCAACACTAAATATTATGGGATTATTGATTTAGTGTTCCATAATAATTCTCTTAACTTGTTGGTACCCATTGAACTTTGTCTATCCTTTTCAAGACATAAGCTGGGTTTCTGTTAAGGAAGATCAATCTTCATTCACAGAATTTAGTCCCATTTCTTTTGACTTTATAAAACCATTGCCTTTGGAAGACTTTTGAAAATGGGTCAGCCAAGTTTTCTTCGTTTATATGTTGTCAAAGTTATTACTCCACTTTTGAGTAACTGTCTCACCATTTGATGTCTTAGACTCACATTTCTAGACTTTCCAATATATATCTTATTAGAGACATTATATATCATTGTTTGATTATCACAAATAATTAAGACTACTGGAGATAGCTTCTTCCATAATGGGATTTCCATTAACAAATTTATAAGCCATTCCGCTTCCTTGCATGCATCTGCTAATGCAATCAATTCTGATAACATAGTTGAGTCAGATATACAGGTTTGCTTCTTGGAAGACCAAGACTCATCAGCGCCTCCTAGTATAAATATCCATCCAGTCGTAGACTTGGATTTTGATTCTACGTTGTTCTAGGGTATATCCTTCTATTACGGTACAATATCCTTTATGAGATAAACCATGGTAGATGGTTCCTTTCAAATAAGCTAAAAATCTGGAAATAGATTTCCAATGTTCGAAACCTGGATTATTCGTAAATTGACGCAATACACTTATAGCATGTGCGATGTCTGGTCTAGTGCAAAGCATATCATACATTAGACTCCCAAAAACACTTAAATACTCCAGTTGAGAAATGGTACGTTCAAGGTTCTTTTCTAATTTGATACTTTGATCTAAAGGAGTTGGTGCTGGTTTGTCATCATAATGACCATATGTAACACCCCACCTACGCTAGGTTCACTCTTTCGGGGGCACTAGCTTCTGGGGGGCGTTAGAACTGGGTAAGCATGCATAATGATATATCAAGGCAGAACAGGAACATAAATATATATGTAAAACAGAGTAAATGAGAATAAAACAACGGAATATCTCAAACCATCTCAAAACATGTCTAGTACATCATAAAGTCATCTGCCAAAATAAATATGTCTAGTACAACAAAAACAGAAATACTGAAATACATAGTGCTATCCCCAAAAATAAAAGTGATAAACCATAGCGAGCTCAATGTCCAGACATACATGAGCTATCCAGCGAACAAGCAAGCGATCCAAGCTAAGCACCACTGTTCCCTCCCTGAGAACCTGGGGGGGGGGGGGTGGGGGAAACGGAAGAAAAGAAGCGAAAGAAAACAGGTCAGTCAAAAAGACTGGTAAGACCTACTACGATCAGTCTATAAACTAATAAAGCTAACATCATGATGGAAACTGAGATGAATATACTGGCAATAGATAAAGGTGTCATCACATAAAGAAGATTAAGCTTTGCACCACAGTGTACTAGCAACTAACATAACAGGTATTGATCCCTCAGCCCAAACCTTGGCCCAACTGCATGAGGTGACCTTAATACAAGGTCCAGCCCAACGGTCTAGTCGATCGGCTCCCTATAAACCTAACACGTCAAGTGTTGGTGTCCATACGGCCCACATATGGTTGTAGTCAGACTGTGCTGGGTCCACCTTCGGGTGTATCAAGCCCTCGGGTGTCAACCCCAGACACCTAAGCAATAATGCACAGTCTAATCCTACCGGTACCCGTGCCTCGAGTTTGTCCAACATCGGACCACGTGCACGTCCGTAGCCCGCCTGGACCCGCACCGCTGTACCACTCAGCCGTCGCTTTGGTCGCTTACATCAGTCCAGTAATCGTGCCCCGCCCTAGCCTCTAGGGTTGTGAATGATACCCAACTGGGATTACTGCTGGAACAGACCACGTAGCTAGGGTTTTCTAAGAGGGTTAAGTGTGGTTTAACCCCTCACTAATCATGGATTAAATTAGCTAAGTGTAACCAACAGTTCACCACTTAACCCCATTTAATCCCTCGTATCCCCAAAATTGGTTAAGTATTAGTGGGCTATGACTTAACCCTAATCATGAGGCATTAATTAATTTAATTGTGCCTTAACCTCTCACATTAGACCTTGTTGTGGTTACTAGTTAGGCCGGTCGGGTCCGGGTAGCTTTACACCACAACTTGGTCTAACCTCGGGTCCAAGGTACACATGACCAACTTCTCACATTGGGTCCTATTGTTTGTAGCAACTAGTTAGGCCGGTCGGTTCCGGGTAGGTTTACGCTACAAACTCAACCCAACCTCGAGTTGGCCACACTTATGTTTTCTAAGCGTCATGTCCACTTTATTTTCAAAACATAATCACAAGTTTAACAAATACTTGGGTAGACCTAACTTAATAGGTAAATTCCCAAGGGGTAGACCTAACTTAATAGGTAAATTCCCAATCTTATATTTTCATGTATTTTAAGTTTTACCCAAAAACCCCCCAACGTCATTCTATCGCTTACATATTCGTCATAACGCATAAAGGATAGAAAGAGGGAACTTGGCACAACATACATGATAAATCTTACATATCATAATAAGCATGCATAACATGTTGGACTTGCATAACTTAGCATAGTGAACTTGCATAAACATGCATAACTTGTTAAACTTGCAAATCATGACTTAGTGAACTTGCATAAACATGCATAACTTGTTAAACTTGCAAATCATGGCATAGTGAACTTGCATAAACATGCATAACTTGTTAAACTTGCAAATCATGGCATAGTGAACTTGCATAAACATGCATAACTTGTTAAACTTGCAAATCATGGCATAGTGAACTTGCATAAGCATGCATAACTTATCAAACATGTGTAACATAGCATAGTGAACTCGCATAAGCATGCATAACTTATTAAACATGCATAACATAGCATAGTGAACTCGCATAAGCATGCATAACTTATTAAACATGCATAACATAGCATAGTGAACTCGCATAAGCATGCATAACTTATTAAACATGCATAACATAGCATAGTGAACTCGCATAAGCATGCATAACTTATTAAACATGCATAAATCCCAACTTTCATCACATATTAACTTTAGAGTTTCTAAAATGAAGGTAAGAGGGCTTACAAATATTATGAAGACACAAATCTACTAATAAAGATTGAGAAGCCCTTTTATGCAAGCATATAAAAACCCAAAACAAAGCTCCAATTAACAAAAATCCCAAAAACTCTAGCTTTAGCAATTAAAGCTTGCAACTTGATGATGTATGCAAGCTAATGATCATTCATACAACTTAGAAATGCTTGTATGAACATCAAAACCTTCATAGAAATGATTTTTGAAGAGGGTGGAGGCTAGGGTTTTTAGGTGGAGGCCATTTGAGAATTCAATTTGACATAGTTTGGTTGCTAGAATGAATAATGAGGTTTTAGGGTAGGATTAGGGGCTTATTTATAGAAGATTAGAGTGTTTTTAGCCCTAGGATTAACCCTAGGTTAGTTTAGGCCCGTCAGATTTAGGAATTCTCTAGAACCAAGCCACAAGACCAAGCCCAAATCAAAATGGTGCGCCAGGCAAAACTGCCCGGCCACCCCGTGTCGACAGGGCTGTCGACAGGGCTGTCGACACCCTAAGACCCCTGTCGACATGCCTGTCGACATGGGGGTCCTGGCGGGAGTTTTCCCGCCTGACGCCAGTTAGCCCTAATCCTTGTTTTTAATTTAAAATTTAAATCTGTTTTTAACATGGAAATTTCTGAAAACTTCAATGGGCCTTAACTGGGTCATACGGACTCCGATTTTCGAAAACTCGGACCCTATTTCGCGTATTTTTCCGAGACGAATGCAATGGCATAGCCCGTTTCCCTTGATTCAGATTTTAGAATTAAATTCTGCCAAGATTTATGTTATAACAGGTTATTGAAAATACGGATTGTTACACCATACTTCTTTAGAAACTTCTCAATGTAATGAGACTTAGTTAGTAACAACTCCCCTGCTTTCATTAGACTCCCAATAACACTTAAATACTCCAGTTGAGAAATGGTACGTTCAAGGTTCTTTTCTAATTTGATACTTTGATCTAAAGGAGTTGGTGCTGGTTTGTCATCATAATGACCATACTTCTTTAGAAACTTCTCAATGTAATGAGACTTAGTTAGTAACAACTCCCCTGCTTTCCTGATGATTTTAATTCCTAGAATTACATCAGCCTCTACTAGATCTTTCATATCAAATTAAGAGGGTAGAAACTTCTTAGTTTCATTCACACATGATATATTATAACCAAATATTAGCATGTCATCACCGTATAAACTTATAATAATATAACAATTGTTATCTAATTCGCTATTAATACATTTATCAGAATCATTAACAATGAATCCATATGACAGTGCAATTTAATCAAACTTCTCATGCCATTGCATAGGAGCTTGCTTCAGGCCATAAAATGATTTGACTAATTTACAAACTTTCTTTTCTTGGCCTAGGTTTATGAAACCTTTAGGTTGTTCCATATATATCTCTTCTTCTAAATCTCCATTTAGAAAAGCTGTCTTTACATCCATTTGATGTATGACTGTAATGGCCCGTAAATCCGTACTATTTGGGTCGACTAAATACAACACTAATCCAACCCAAATTGCATAGAAATACGAATCATTATGGGTTAAAGAAGAAAAAAGATAGAAGAAGAATAGAAATAACAACACAGAATCTCACATCGCAGCAGAATAAAATATAATATATATATATATATATATATGTAACAATCTTTGGAATACAAAATTGTACTTACATCATCAGAGTACATCACATATAAAACACAGTGGAAAATAAACCGTAAATATCTAACGCTGAAGCTTCCTGCTCCAAGCTCCTCCAGGAGTATCTATAAATACCTTAACTACTTAACTGCCCGTATAAGCTTGGGCACCAAAGAGTTTAGGGTAAAACAAAACAAAATAAACTCTGGGTCACTCATGGGACTGGTGTGAGTAAACTCCAACCGTTTGATTTAACTTTTAAAACTTCTTTTCGAAAGAAAAGATAATCGTAAAACCAATCCACACATAAACAATGATGGTTTTTACTATACGATAACCTAAAACATTATTTAAAATTAATACTTTTCTGATATTATAATAGTGTCTAAAACAAGTAAATAACAATCTAGCAGAATGCTTGGATCTCACGCTCTACATACATAGTATACAATCAAAACCGAGGGCTCTTATTGGAGAATGGATTCCAACAGGTAAGGTATGTGACCACCTTCCGATGGTGTATCCCTAGAGAGGAAGACACTGAGCTCAACAAGAACATCTTGCAACCTAGGCTAAACATGACTTGCCCGTCACTTCGCTTGAGAGTACTGAATGTCCCCAACAGTTAGGATCAACAATTGTTTCGAAGCAACAACAGTGAGATGATAAAGAAGCAAAAGGATTTCCTCTAGATCAGGTGACAATACACCCTAATTGGGTGTGAACCGCGTAGCCATGCGACCTACTTGACTTTTCACCATTTCCTAGTTGCGATGCTTGATGGTACGATTACTTACCTTTCATTGATAGCACAATCACCTTGAATTTCAGATTGTCATATCCGTTAATCACAATTAGATTTGCACAAAGATATGTTGGATATTGTGCTAAGAGAATGAATTCTCCTCCACCAGATGTATATTTATACTGACCAACATATGCGCTTATTGGAAATACTCTGTCAGACACCCGTCCATACATGTTCGTTCTGGGACTAAACAAAATCGAAGGCAGAATATCCCTTAATCCATCTTAGGCAATTTCTACCTAGGATTAACAGAAAAAGCCCTTGCACTTTACTCCGTCTTTGATTTGTATTCATATATTCTGATTTGCAGTGCTACTGCTAATACGGAGTGGTTATTGGATAATAATCCAACCGGTCAGATTTAGGAATTCTCTAGAACCAAGCCACAAGACCAAGCCCAAATCAAAATGGTGCGCCAGGCAAAACTGCCCGGCCACCCCGTGTCGACAGGGCTGTCGACAGGGCTGTCGACACCCTAAGACCCCTGTCGACATGCCTGTCGACATGGGGGTCCTGGCGGGAGTTTTCCCGCCTGACGCTAGTTAGCCCTAATCCTTGTTTTTAATTTAAAATTTAAATCTGTTTTTAACATGGAAATTTCTGAAAACTTCAATGGGCCTTAACTGGGTCATACGGACTCCGATTTTCGAAAACTCGGACCCTATTTCGCGTATTTTTCCGAGACGAACGCAATGGCATAGCCCGTTTCCCTTGATTCAGATTTTAGAATTAAATTCTGCCTCGATTTATGTTATAACAGGTTATTGAAAATACGGATTGTTACATTCTCCCCTCCTTAAAGGATTTCGTCCCCGAAATCTTCAAGTTAGGAAGAACGTATCCTACCATCCAATCATCCATCTACTCAAAGCATCATCCACGAGCAATCATTGTCCTTAAAAGGTTCTAAATGCTGTATGAACATATGCAAAAGTGTGTGTGTATGTACTTATCTAACGCAAAGATCAATGCAAAATATGTTTGTGAAATGTATCCATATGTATGCAAATCCCTAACATAATGTATAATATCTACATGCGTGCTCAATCATACATCTATATGCAACATCCATGTGATTGCATACAAATTTCATCCAAGAATAAGCATAAACACTCATGCACATGCAATATGAGGAGTGTGTGAGCCGATCTAGTGCCTAATGTGTATCATGCATCCACGAGTAACCACTTGCAAACACTTGCAGCCACTTGCAACCATCAAACATAACATGTCTCAAGCACATGTTTCATCCAAAGGGTTTCTACCTAAGGTTCTCATGACAAGATTAGCACGATAACTAGATAACCATGGATAGCAAAGAGAAAGATATACTAACAAAGGAAAGAGATTGAGAGTGTACCCCTCAAAAAGGAATGGATAAAGCCCACGCATCTTCTCCTCGGTTTCCCAAGTTGCGTCTTCTTGGGCTTCACCCCATTAAACCTTCACCAACCTGACCTCTCGATTCCTTAGCTTCTTGGTCTCCGTCCCCAAGACACGGATCGGAGCTCTCCTCAAAGTTGCCTCTTTCTCTACTTTCACGTCTTCAAGAATGCTAGGTTCAACCACCTCAGCGGACTCATGTAGGCACTTTCGGAGATGCGAGACATGAAAGACATTATGCACTCCGGACAGCTTCTCGGGTAATTGCACTTTATAAGCCATCTTCCCAATTCTCTCTATGATAGGGAAGGGTCCAACAAATCTCGGTGCTAACTTCCCAACAACTCCAAATCGGACCACATTCCGCAAAGGAGAAACCTTTACGAAAACCATGTCCCCAACATCAAACTCCAAATCGGACCTTCGCTTATCAGCATAGGATTTCTGTCGGTCTTGGGCCGCTTTCATCCGTCTTCTAATCAACTCGACCTTCTCGGATGTATCTCTAATCATGTCAGGTCCAAGTATAAGCTTATCTGTAGTCTCCCACCAACATGTAGGTGACTTGCACGGCCTCCCATATAAAGCTTCAAATGGTGCCATCCCTATGCTTGCTTGGTAACTGTTATTATATGCAAACTCAACAAGAGGAAGATGGTCTTCCCAAGCACCACCAAAGTCCAGGATACAAAGCCTCAATAGATCCTCGAGTACCCTATTCACCCTTTCGGTTTGGCCGTCCGTCTGTGGGTCATAGGCCGTACTCTAGTTCAACCTCGTGCCCATAGCTTCCTGCAAACTATTCCAGAATTGACTTGTAAAGATTGGGTCACGGTCACTGACAATGCTAGAAGGGACTCCATGAAGTCTCACAATCTCACGAAGATATACTGATGCTAGTCCAGATGCGGTCCTTTTGCTCTTCACCGGAATGAAATGAGCACTCTTCGTAAGCCTATCTACAATGACCCATATGCTCGTATTCCCTCTCCTTGACCTTGGAAGCCCATCAATAAAGTCCATAGAAATACTCTCCCACTTCCAAAGTGGAACCTCTAGAGGATGCAATAGCCCACCGGGCTTCTTCGACTCGGCTTTTACTCTCTGACAAATAACACATCTAGAGACAAACTCGGCCACATCCTTCTTCATTCCTGGCCAGAAGAAAATGCGCTTCATATCTTTATACATCTTATCACCGCCTGGATGTATAGTCAACTTGGAGCGATGTGCTTCATCAAGAACTTTCCTCACCAAGTCTTCTACCATCGGAACACAAAGCCTTCCGTCTCTCCTCAGCCAACCCTTATCATCTATAGAATATCGAGCAAGGTGACTAGATGTCTCCCCTCGAATCAGCTTATCCATGATTTCAATTATCTGAGGGTCTTCCTTCTGCGAAGCCCCAACTTGATCCAGAAAGGTAGGCCTGAGCTCAAGAGATGCTAAAGAACCGGTCATCGACTCAACTGTCAAAGAAAAATCAAAGGTTGCCAAGAACTCTAAATTCTTCATCTCAACAAATAGAGGACTTAGTGTCAACCTTTTTCTACTCAACGCATCCGCTACAACATTCCCCTTGCCAGGGGTATAGGCTATATCAAAATCATAGGACGCCAAGAATTCCATCCATCTCTGCTGCCTCAAGTTCAGATCCTTCTGCGAAAAGAGATACTTCAAAGACTTATGATCAGTATATAGCTCAAATCTCTCTCCCAGAAGATAATGACGCCAAGCCTTGAGTGCATATACTATCGCTGCTAGCTCTAGATCATGAGAGGGATAATTCTTCTCATGCACCTTAAGTTGCCTCCCACCAAAACATATAACTCTGCCCTCTTGCATCAGAACGGCGCCCAATCCCGTGCCACAAGCATCAGTGTACACGGTAAACATCTTACCACCATCGGGTAAAGCTAGCACTGGTGCTGAGGTAAGGGCTCTCTTGAGTCTCTGAAAAGCAAGCTCACAGTCCATATCCCAAGCAAAGACTAAGTTCTTCTTCGTCAACTTAGTAAGAGGAGCGGATATCTTCGCGAAGTCCTTGATGAACTTCCGGTAAAAACCCGCAAGACCTAGAAAGCTTCTCACCTCGGTTGCATTCCTTGGAGTCTTCCAATCCTGAACTGCAACCACCTTAGCGGGATCCACCGCTAAGTCTTGCTTGGATACGATATGCCCAAGGAATCTAACTTCCCTTCTCCAAAAGTGACACTTGGAGAACTTGGCCTTTAACTGATGCGCTCTAAGCGTATCCATCACCTCTACAAGATGCCTCGCGTGCTATTCTTCATCCTTGGAGAAGACCAGAATATCATCCACAAAGACCACGACAAACTTGTTCAAGAACTCCCGAAACACCCTACTCATCAAGTCCACAAAATACGCGGGTGCATTCGTCAAACCGAACGGCATAACAAGCCATTCAAAGAATCCATCTGGAGTTCTGAATGCAGTCTTGTCTATACTATCTTCAGCCATTCTGAGCTGATGAAATCCAGTAGCAAGATCAAGCTGAGAGAAGACAGAAGCACCAACAAGCTGGTCAAAGAGATCATCGATCCTCGGTAACGGGTGTCTGTTCTTCTTAGTCAGCTTATTCAATTCTCTATAGTCCACACAGAGTCGAAGAGAACCATCTGTCTTAGTAGCAAACACCACAGGCGCTCCCCATTCGGATATACTTCGTCTGATGAAGTTCTTCTCAAGTAACTCCTTTACTTGCTTGCTGAGCTCCCGTCTCTCACGTGGAGCCATGTGCCGAACGGGCAAAGAAACAGGCTTAGCATTATCCACCAGATAAATGCGAAAATCAATCTCTCGTTTTGGGGGCAACCCCTTAACTTCTTCAAAAACATCTGGATAATTTCGGACCACCCTTACAGACTGAAGGGCTTCCTCTGACGAGTCGAGAGATTCAAGATAGCACAACATGACGGGATTCTTCGGATTGCATGAAATCTCCAAGGTGTTGCCAAGGCGAGTCACAAGCCTCACAACCCTATGCTCACAATCAAAAATGGCTCAATATCGGGACAGCCAATCCATGCCCAATATCAATCCGTATCCCCTGAAACCAAGAACGTATGCACTACACGAGAACTCTACACTGAGTATAGAGATCCTCAGATCCTCACATATCATAGATAGATGAGCAGAACCCCCAATGGGATTCGAAACACAAACGGGATCATCCACTAAGCTAGTACTAAGGTGCAAGCTATCAACAAGATCAGATGAAATAAAGCTATGTGATGCACCAGAATCAAACAAGGTACGAACTGGAAGATCGGAAACATAAACAAGGTTCTCAACAGAGACACTACCTCGATCGGGAACTGAAGCGGTATTGAGAGCATGAACTTGCCCTCCTGAAGGTCCAGCCTGTCCTTTCTTCTTCGGGCACTCCTTGCTGAAGTGTCCAGCCTCACCACAGGAAAAACATCCACCACTAAGCTTCCTTTTCTTCTTCCTACAATCCTTAGCAAAGTGTCCAGGCACACCACAGTAATTGCACTTTCCCTTGCCTTTGTTGTTGTTCCCCTTCTTGTTCTTGCCCTGATTTCCCTGACTGCTTTGACCACCTTGATTGCCTTTGCCTTGAGAATCAGTCTTCTTTGCTTGAGTATCACTCGTCTTGACCTCTTTCTTTCCATCTCCCTGAAGTAGAGCCATATTGACCAAACTCTCAAAAGTAGCCCCATGCGGAATATGTGACATCGCCAAGCCTTGCAGCGGCTCATTCAACCCTCTAGCAAATCGAAGAGCCTTCTTCTCCGGAGTGTTCACCATATCCAAACCAAAACGGGCCAGCTGATTAAACTTGTTCACATACTCCTTAACAGACATATCACCTTGCTTTAATGCAATGAACTTCTCCATCTGTAAATTCGCCTCAGCAGAAGATAGAAACTTGGCCACAAATCTAGCCCTCAAATCGGCCCAAGTCTCAACGGGCCTCGTCCCATTGGTGACCTCCCACCAAAAGGCCGCTTCATCCTTCAAAAGCCACACTGTCAATAAGATCTTCCTCTCGTCATCAATCCCAAAGATAGCAAACAGGTCCTCAGTGTCTTTCAGCCAATTCCTAGCTTCAACAAAAGATTCCGTGCCTAGGAAATTCTTGCCTCCCATCGCCTTGAAATCTTTGCAAACCTTCGTGAACTCAACCTGAGGATGCTGAGGGGGAGGAGGAGGAAGAGGAGCCTCAGCAACAGGAGGGGGAGGAACATTAGCAACGGGAGGAGGAATATTAACCACTGGAGGGACCACCGGAGGAGGGACATTAGGGGGAGGATTCTCCACTACAGGAGGAGGAGTGGGAGTAGGGTTTGCGGGGCCGGTTGCCGCCCTAGCCTCTAGAAGTCTCCTATACCAGAGTGGCACATTTACTCCATCCGGGATGGCAAGATCCTCAGCCATACTGAAATGAAGGATAAGATAAGATTAGGTCAAGGGAACGAAGGATAACGCTAATGGCTTTTTGGGGAATAGCCTTTTAAAATACTAGACTTTTCTTTTGAAAATACTTTATACTTGTTTTGAAAATAGTTTTTCAAAAGTTTTTTTTAAAAACTTTTTGTTCTTTCTCGTAAACCATATGCTCTGATACCAAATTTGTAACACCCCACCTCCGCTAGGGTCACTCTTTCGGGGGCACTAGCTTTTGGGGGGCGTTAGAACTTGGTAAGCATGCATAATGATATATCAAGGCAGAACAGGAACATAAATATATATGTAAAACAGAGTAAGTGAGAATAAAACAGCGGAATATCTCAAACCATCTCAAAACAAGTCTAGTACATCATAAAGTCATCTGCCAAAATAAATATGTCTAGTACAACATAAACATAAATACTGAAATACATAGTGCTATCCCCAAAAATAAAAGTGATAAACCATAGCGAGCTCAATGTCCAGACATACATGAGCTATCCAGCGAACAAGCAAGCGATCCAAGCTAAGCACCACTGTTCCCTCCCTGAGAACCTGGGGGGGGGGGGGGGGGACGGAAGAAAAGAAGCGAAAGAAAACAGGTCAGTCAAAAAGACTGGTAAGCCCTACTACGATCAGTCTATAAACTAATAAAGCTAACATCATGATGGAAACTGAGATGAATATACTGGCAATAGATAAAGGTGTCATCACATAAAGAAGATTAAGCTTTGCACCACAGTGTACTAGCAACTAACATAACAGGTATTGATCCCTCAGCCCAAACCTTGGCCCAATTGCATGAGGTGACCTTAATACAAGGTCCAGCCCAACGGTCTAGTCGATCGGCTCCCTATAAACCTAACACGTCAAGTGTTGGTGTCCATACGGCCCACATATGGTTGTAGTCAGACTGTGCTGGGTCCACCTTCGGGTGTATCAAGCCCTCGGGTGTCAACCCCAGACACCTAAGCAATAATGCACAGTTTAATCCTACTGGTACCCGTGCCTCGAGTTTGTCCAACACCGGACCACGTGCACGTCCGTAGCCCGCCTGGACCCGCACCGCTGTACCACTCAGCCGTCGCTTTGGTCACTTACATCAGTCCAGTAATCGTGCCCCGCCCTAGCCTAGCCTCTAGGGTTGTGAATGATACCCAACTGGGATTACTGCTGGAACAGACCACGTTGCTAGGGTTTTCTAAGAGGGTTAAGTGTGGTTTAACCCCTCACTAATCATGGATTAAATTAGCTAAGTGTAACCAACAGTTCACCACTTAACCCCATTTAATCCCTCGTATCCCCAAAATTGGTTAAGTATTAGTGGGCCATGACTTAACCCTAATCATGAGGCATTAATTAATTTAATTGTGCCTTAACCTCTCACATTAGACCTTGTTGTGGTTACTAGTTAGGCCGGTCGGGTCCGGGTAGCTTTACACCACAACTTGGTCTAACCTCGGGTCCAAGGTACACATGACCAACTTCTCACATTGGGTCCTATTGTTTGTAGCATCTAGTTAGGCCGGTCGGTTCCGGGTAGGTTTACGCTACAAACTCAACCCAACCTCGAGTTGGCCACACTTATGTTTTCTAAGCGTCATGTCCACTTTATTTTCAAAACATAATCACAAGTTTAACAAATACTTGGGTAGACCTAACTTAATAGGTAAATTCCCAAGGGGTAGACCTAACTTAATAGGTAAATTCCCAATCTTATATTTTCATGTATTTTAAGTTTTACCCAAAAACCCCCCAACGTCATTCTATCGCTTACATATTCATCATAACGCATAAAGGATAGAAAGAGGGAACTTGGCACAACATACATGATAAATCTTACATATCATAATAAGCATGCATAACATGTTGGACTTGCATAACTTAGCATAGTGAACTTGCATAAACATGCATAACTTGTTAAACTTGCAAATCATGACTTAGTGAACTTGCATAAACATGCATAACTTGTTAAACTTGCAAATCATGGCATAGTGAACTTGCATAAACATGCATAACTTGTTAAACTTGCAAATCATGGCATAGTGAACTTGCATAAACATGCATAACTTGTTAAACTTGCAAATCATGGCATAGTGAACTTGCATAAGCATGCATAACTTATCAAACATGTGTAACATAGCATAGTGAACTCGCATAAGCATGCATAACTTATTAAACATGCATAACATAGCATAGTGAACTCGCATAAGCATGCATAACTTATTAAACATGCATAACATAGCATAGTGAACTCGCATAAGCATGCATAACTTATTAAACATGCATAACATAGCATAGTGAACTCGCATAAGCATGCATAACTTATTAAACATGCATAAATCCCAACTTTCATCACATATTAACTTTAGAGTTTCTAAAATGAAGGTAAGAGGGCTTACAAATATTATGAAGACACAAATCTACTAATAAAGATTGAGAAGCCCTTTTATGCAAGCATATAAAACCCCAAAACAAAGCTCCAATTAACAAAAATCCCAAAAACTCTAGCTTTAGCAATTAAAGCTTGCAACTTGATGATGTATGCAAGCTAATGATCATTCATACAACTTAGAAATGCTTGTATGAACATCAAAACCTTCATAGAAATGATTTTTGAAGAGGGTGGAGGCTAGGGTTTTTAGGTGGAGGCCATTTGAGAATTCAATTTGACATAGTTTGGTTGCTAGAATGAATAATGAGGTTTAGGGTAGGATTAGGGGCTTATTTATAGAAGATTAGAGTGTTTTTAGCCCTAGGATTAACCCTAGGTTAGTTTAGGCCCGTCAGATTTAGGAATTCTCTAGAACCAAGCCACAAGACCAAGCCCAAATCAAAATGGTGCGCCAGGCAAAACTGCCCGGCCACCCCGTGTCGACAGGGCTGTCGACAGGGCTGTCGACACCCTAAGACCCCTGTCGACATGCCTGTCGACATGGGGGTCCTGGCGGGAGTTTTCCCGCCTGACGCCAGTTAGCCCTAATCCTTGTTTTTAATTTAAAATTTAAATCTGTTTTTAACATGGAAATTTCTGTAAACTTCAATGGGCCTTAACTGGGTCATACGGACTCCGATTTTCGAAAACTCGGACCCTATTTCGCGTATTTTTCCGAGACGAACGCAATGGCATAGCCCGTTTCCCTTGATTCAGATTTTAGAATTAAATTCTGCCTCGATTTATGTTATAACAGGTTATTGAAAATACAGATTGTTACACCATACTTCTTTAGAAACTTCTCAATGTAATGAGACTTAGTTAGTAACAACTCCCCTGCTTTCATTAGACTCCCAATAACACTTAAATACTCCAGTTGAGAAATGGTACGTTCAAGGTTCTTTTCTAATTTGATACTTTGATCTAAAGGAGTTGGTGCTGGTTTGTCATCATAATGACCATACTTCTTTAGAAACTTCTCAATGTAATGAGACTTAGTTAGTAACAACTCCCCTGCTTTCCTGATGATTTTAATTCCTAGAATTACATCAGCCTCTACTAGATCTTTCATATCAAATTAAGAGGGTAGAAACTTCTTAGTTTCATTCACACATGATATATTATAACCAAATATTAGCATGTCATCACCGTATAAACTTATAATAATATAACAATTGTTATCTAATTCGCTATTAATACATTTATCAGAATCATTAACAATGAATCCATATGACAGTGCAATTTAATCAAACTTCTCATGCCATTGCATAGGAGCTTGCTTCAGGCCATAAAATGATTTGACTAATTTACAAACTTTCTTTTCTTGGCCTAGGTTTATGAAACCTTTAGGTTGTTCCATATATATCTCTTCTTCTAAATCTCCATTTAGAAAAGCTGTCTTTACATCCATTTGATGTATGACTGTAATGGCCCGTAAATCCGTACTATTTGGGTCGACTAAATACAACACTAATCCAACCCAAATTGCATAGAAATACGAATCATTATGGGTTAAAGAAGAAAAAAGATAGAAGAAGAATAGAAATAACAACACAGAATCTCACATCGCAGCAGAATAAAATATAATATATATATATATATGTAACAATCTTTGGAATACAAAATTGTACTTACATCATCAGAGTACATCACATATAAAACACAGTGGAAAATAAACCGTAAATATCTAACGCTGAAGCTTCCTGCTCCAAGCTCCTCCAGGAGTATCTATAAATACCTTAACTACTTAACTGCCCGTATAAGCTTGGGCACCAAAGAGTTTAGGGTAAAACAAAACAAAATAAACTCTGGGTCACTCATGGGACTGGTGTGAGTAAACTCCAACCGTTTGATTTAACTTTTAAAACTTCTTTTCGAAAGAAAAGATAATCGTAAAACCAATCCACACATAAACACTGATGGTTTTTACTATACGATAACCTAAAACATTATTTAAAATTAATACTTTTCTGATATTATAATAGTGTCTAAAACAAGTAAATAACAATCTAGCAGAATGCTTGGATCTCACGCTCTACATACATAGTATACAATCAAAACCGAGGGCTCTTATTGGAGAATGGATTCCAACAGGTAAGGTATGTGACCACCTTCCGATGGTGTATCCCTAGAGAGGAAGACACTGAGCTCAACAAGAACATCTTGCAACCTAGGCTAAACATGACTTGCCCGTCACTTCGCTTGAGAGTACTGAATGTCCCCAACAGTTAGGATCAACAATTGTTTCGAAGCAACAGCAGTGAGATGATAAAGAAGCAAAAGGATTTTCTCTAGATCAGGTGACAATACACCCTAATTGGGTGTGAACCGCGTAGCCATGCGACCTACTTGACTTTTCACCATTTCCTAGTTGCGATGCTTGATGGTACGATTACTTACCTTTCATTGATAGCACAATCACCTTGAATTTCAGATTGTCATATCCGTTAATCACAATTAGATTTGCACAAAGATATGTTGGATATTGTGCTAAGAGAATGAATTCTCCTCCACCAGATGTATATTTATACTGACCAACATATGCGCTCATTGGAAATACTCTGTCAGACACTCGTCCATACATGTTCGTTCTGGGACTAAACAAAATCGAAGGCGGAATATCCCTTGATCCATCTTAGGCAATTTCTACCTAGGATTAACAGAAAAAGCCCTTGCACTTTACTCCGTCTTTGATTTGTATTCATATATTCTGATTTGCAGTGCTACTGCTAATACGGAGTGGTTATTGGATAATAATCCAACCGGTCTCTCCATATTAACAACGATATTGGTCAATACTTCGATAGTCGGTTATTTAACTATCGAAGAAAAACGGACATTCATCCAAAGTATCAAACAATCACCGGGCCACTTAATTAATACTTCATTAATTAAATCACTTCTCCATTTCCTTATCAATATTCTCTAACCAAATATTTTGAACAATCATCTTTTCCTCGTACGCTATTTGAAAAACATATTCATATATCACCGTCTTTTATTTTCTATACTTAGAAAATATCTTCTATTTATAATTGAGAAAAATTCCAATTACTTGTCTCTTTCCCAAACTCATTTAATTCTATACTTAGGAAATATTTATTATTATATTTCCAAAATTCCGCTTAATTGGGTTAAAATAAATGTTATGTAAAAAATTGTTACAACAACCCAGAATACTGCATTCAACTAAATCTTATTTAAAACATTGATCTTCGATACTGAGTCTTTGTATTTATCGGTTAATAATGAAATCAATCAAGTTGGTGTATAACTACCTTTCAAACCTTGACTAAATACCATTTTAAACTTCAAAACGGACAATACTACTAATCTCGAATAATCAACATCATATAAAACAAATCATCCATATTTCTTAAACGTGTATACATTTATCTTTCTATTCTTATAAAATTTAAATTAACAGATTTCCTTTTTGTTTATAATATTCTTTTTTAAGTTTGTTTCCTTAAATAATTCTATATATATTGATATATTGATTTCTAGTTATCAAATTTTCTTAAAAATATTCCAACTCCTTAAATTTCCGAAAAACTTTGTCAGTGTGTCCTTTTTACAGGTCCCTCGGTATAACTACAACTCGCCTCCCTAGGCCCATTCCATTAAAAAATAAAATCAAAAAGGCAAGTGGCATGCCCAATAGGATCATAAAATCACATATGGAATTTACACGTGTAACTTTTTGGCGGGCACTCAAAATAAAATCTTCATTCTTTTCAGTCCAAACCTGTAACACCCCGAATTTTCTGTTAACCGTATATTAACAAATTAAAGTATAGTTAATACTTAGTTAAAGAATTAAGGGAAACGGGTTACGCCATTGCGCTCGTCTCGGAATTCTGCCTGGGATAAAGTCCAAGTTTGAGTGAATCAGACTCCGTATGAAGGAGTTATGATCTTTGGAAGTTTAAGAATTCAAATTAAAATTCAAACGGTTCAAAACGAAGTTCAAATTTTGAATTCAGACCCAAACTGGGCTGCGTTGGGTAATTCCCGCCCAGGCACCCAGGTCGACCTGGGGGTCGACCTGGGTGACCAAGTCGACCTGGGGGTCAACTTGCCCAGTCGACCTGGTTTGGCCCTGGCTGGCCTGGTTGGGTTCTGGTCGATTTCTGAGGCTTGGCAGTGTCACTAGGTCTGACATGTCGCATTTTGGTTGGTTCCTCTCGAAGTAAATGATCTAGATTCGTCTATGATCATCTGACGGCTCAAATCAATCTAAAATTCTATAAATACAACTTTAGACTCCAACCTAAATTTACATAAGAAATTAGAGGCGAAGCCGCCATGCTATCGGTAGGAAATTGAGAGGAGCATCCACTTGTGGAAAATCTTAGAGACGAACCAAATTAAAGTTAAAACAATAATCAAATCAACGTTAGTCTACCCAAAGGAAATCATATTAAATTCAGAACTCAGAAAACAAGACCGTCGTTTGTTGTAAGTATAGTGATTTTTCCGATGTGAATAAAAGTCAGGATTTGATTCGATGTAAAATGGAAATGGAATGGTGTTATTGTGTAACAACGATGTTAATTCACATCTATGTATTGAAATGATTGTGGTATTGTGATGTTTGTGGTATAGTTGAGTTGATATTGATCCTATTGTAGATTTAGAATCACATGCAAGTTGTTTAGTTCATGTTGTAATCGACATCTATATGTTTATGTGATTATATAGGTTGCATGTGATTAAGACTTCATGTATATATATGCTAGAACCTTTATGCCTAAACAATTATGTTCACATACATGCTAGTATGTTTGTAAGAAAGTTGCAAGTTAATTGGATCCATGCCAAGATCCACTTTAATACATGTTTCATGTTGTGAATAGATATATGATTGGATCTAGTTCACACCCTTGTAATAAAATTATACATACTTGTGAAAATGTACATGTGCTAGTTATGTTCGATGTTATGCCTAGATCCAAAACATGTTTAGGCTTATGTTGTCTAAATCATGTGTTAATTTATATGACACCTATTTGGTTTAAACCCTATTTCAATTCAAGTTCACATATATAAAAGTTGATTTAGGCTATGTTGTAAATTCACATGTATGTTGATTAGTCTATGTTGCAATTTCACACCTATGACATTCATGTTGACTATTTTGCAAGTTCACACCTATGATGTTCATATTGACTATACCAAAAATGCCAAGTTTACACCTATGTCATGTTTATGTTTATGAATTTCCTTATGCCAATTTTGTGTGTGCTTAATTAGGCTAAGTTTTTAGCCTAATATTATATGTTAAAAACCATGCGAACAAAAATTACGCTAAGATTGTTAGCCTAATATTTAAACGGGGTAACGTTGGGAATATTGGTAAAACTTGATATAAATTGGTAAAAATATATGAAATTGGCATGTTTGTCACATGCCAGAATTGGCGGCGTTTGAATGGTATAAATTGTTATACCAAAAACGTTAAACTTGGAAAGTGGGCCACAACATTTAATTATTGACAAATTTACATATATTAAGTAATAAAGACAAATATGTAAATTTAGAAAATACGAGTATGCTTAATACGAGGTTGGATTGAGTTGTTATTTAAACCTGCCTGAACCTGCCCGGCTGTCCAGTAGTCACAACAATACCTATCTAATGTGGGTGGTTAAGCATGGAGCCCAATAAGGACCCGAGGTTAGGCTGAGTTACGGTGTAAATCTGCCTGGAACCGACTGGCACATCCAGTAACCATAACAATACCTGTCTAATGTGAGTGGTCGGTGCTTTAAAAAGCTAAGGACAGACTGTCAGGATGGTAGGGTTAAGTTAACTAAAACACTTAACCAATTTAATATGTTAATGAAATTGATGGGTGAGGTTAGGTAAATACAGACACTTAACTACTTAACATGTTCGACCAGAAATCCCTAGTAACGCGGACCCATTTCAGCAGTAACCGAATTAGGTATCATGGTACCTCCTGCATGGGGTGTCAGTTAAGACAATACAAGTAGGTGCAGAGATATAGTATAGGGTGCATCACACTCCTTTATTTCATCTGCTTTAGTAGAATCTCTGCACCTAGACACTAGTATGGTAGAAGATCCCTTGGTTGTTTCAAATCCAATTGGGGGCTCGGCTTATTTGTCGATGGTTTGCTTGGATTTGAAAATCTCTATTCTAAGTTTTGAATTTAGATTTAGTGCCTTTGTTTTGGGCTTCTCAGGATATGGATTGATCTTAGGCATGGACTGGTTATCCAGTAATGGTGCCATTCTTGATTGTGAGAAAAGAGTGGTTAGACTCTTGACTCGGCTCAGTAACACTCTAGAAATTTCTTGTAATCCCTTGAATGCTGTTATGCTTAGCTATCTAGAGTCGCTTGACGCTTTTGTTGAGAATTTGCAGTCGGTTAGAGTGGTCCGGGAATATCCGGATGTCTTTGAAGAGGTAAAAGGCTTACCTCCAAAGCGAGAAATAGACTTCCGCATATATCTTGTTGATAATGCAAAGCCTGTAGCTCTGCCTGTTAGACACATGGATCCAAAGGAGAGAAAGGAGCCCAGTAAGCAAGTTAAGGAGCTTCTCGAGAAGGGGTTTATAAGGAGAAGTATCTCGGAATGGGGTGCTCCAGTGGTGTTCGCCACCAAAGCAGATGGTTCACTACGTCTTTGTGTGGACTATAGTGAGCTAAACAAGATGACTAAAATCAATTTGTTTGATCAGCTTGTAGGTGCGTCGGTCTTCTCCCAACTTGATCTAGCTACTGGGTTCCATCAGCTCAGGGTAGCTGAAGATAGTAATGATAAAATGACGTTCAGAACCCCAGACGGTTTCTACGAGTGACTTGTCATGCCTTTTGGCTTGACAAACACAACTGCATGTTTCGTGGACCTAATGAGCAGGGTGTTCAGAGAATTCCTCAATAAATTCGTGGTGGTCTTTGTAGACGATATTTTGATCTTCTCAAAGAATGAGGAAGAACATGCTCAGCATCTGAAGGAGATCATGGAAACTCTTCGAGTTCATCAGCTAAAAGCCAAATTCTCCAAGTGCCACTTTTGGAGAGAAGAAGTAAGATTCCTTGGACATATAGTGTCCAAAGAGGGTTTAGCAGTGGACCCCGCGAAAGTGGTGGTAGTGCAAGATTGGAAGACACCAAGGAATGCAACCGAATTCCGAAGCTTCCTTGGGCTAGCAGGTTTTTACCGAAAGTTCATTAGGGATTTCGCGAAAATCTCAGCTCCACTCACAAGGCTAACAAAGAAGAATCTGCCATTCGCTTAGGATTTAGACTGTGATATTGCCTTCCAACGCTTAAAAAGGGCTCTTACAACAGCCCCAGTTCTGACTTTGTCTGATGGAAGCAAGATGTTCACAGTATATACGGATGCTTATGGTACGGGGCTAGGCGCTGTTCTAATGCAGGAAAGGAGGGTAGTAGCTTATGGTGGAAGACAATTGAAAGTTCATGAAAAGAACTACCAAACCCACGATCTTGAGTTGGCCGCCATCGTCTTTGCGCTTAAGTCTTGGCACCATTATCTCCTAGGTGAGAAGTTCGAATTATATACTGACCATAAATCGTTGAAATATCTCTTCTTGCAGAAAGATCTTAACTTAAGGCAGCAAAGATGGATGGAGTTCCTTGCCTCATATGATTTTGAAATTTCCTATACTCCCAGCAAAGGTAACGTAGTAGCATATGCATTGAGCCGAAAGAAACTGACCCTAAGCCCTCTCTTTGTGGAAAGGCAAAGCTTGGAGTATATAGCCAGTTTTGAATTTAGGTCATCCTCTGATTTTGTACCTGGTTTATTGGCATCCCTAGAAGTACGGCCCACTCTTCTAGACTCAATAGGGGCCTTACAACGTGAAGACCCTCAGCTTGTGGATATGATTGACAAGCTAATTAGGGGTGAAATTCTAGTCACCTCAATAGGTACACCATCGATGATAAGGGTTGGCCGAGGCGAGATGGTAAACTATGTGTCCCACAAGAAAGGGATTTGGTAAAGAAGGTTCTCGAGGAAGCACATCATTCCAAGATGACAATACACCCAGGCGGTGACAAGATGTACAAGGACGTAAAGAGAGTTTTCTATTGGAGCGGCATGAAGAAGGACGTGGCAGATTTTGTTTCTAAGTGCGTGACATGCCAACAGGTCAAGGCGGAACAAAAGAAACCTGGAGGACTGCTTCATCCTCTAGAAGTCCTGCAATGGAAGTGGGATAGCATTTCAATGGACTTCATTGACGGTTTGCCTAGGTCAAGAAGAGGCAATACTAGCATATGGGTAATAGTAGACAGGCTTACTAAAAGCGCCCACTTTATACCTATCAAGAGTAGAAGGACTACGTCTTCTCGAGCTTCTCTTTATCTCAAGGAAATAGTTCAACTCCATGGAATACCCTCCACATCGTGAGTGACAGAGATCCCATCTTTACGAGCGAATTTTGGCGGAGTCTGCAAGAAGCGGTAGGCACACAGTCATGCTTGAGCACGGCCTATCACCCCCAAACTGATGGTCAAACAGAAAGGGTGAATAGAGTATTAGAGGATCTTTAAGACTATGCATTCTTAACTTTGGAGGGACTTGGGAGGATCATCTTCCTCTAGTGGAATTCGCCTACAACAACAGCTACCAAGCCACCATCGGTATGGCGCCCTTCGAAGCTTTGTATGGAAGATCGTGCCAATCACCAACTTATTGGTGGGAGTCTACTGACAAACTTATACTTGGGCCGGACATGATTCGAGAGACTTCAGAGAAAGTGGATTTGATACGGAGGAGAATGATGACAGCCCAAGACAGACAGAAATCCTACGCCGACAAAAGAAGGGCCGACCTTGAGTTTGAGGTTGGGGACAGGGTTTTCCTTAAGGTATCTCCTTTAAGGAACGTCGTTCGCTTTGGATCCACAGGAAAACTAGCACCAAGATTTGTAGGACCGTTCCCTATCATCGAGAAGATTGGGCAAATGGCTTATAGAGTAGAGTTGCCCGAAAGGTTGGCTGGAATTCACAACGCCTTTCACGTTTCTCATCTCCGGAAATGCCTACATGAATCTACAGAAGTGGTGGAGCCAAGCATTCTAGAAGAAGCCGAAGTGGAACGCGAAGCAACTATAAGGAGAGTTCCAACTCGAATCATAGGAACTGAGGTGAAAAAGCTACGCAACCGCGAAGTAAAACTCGTCAAAGTTCAATGGAGCGACGCCGAGGAAGACGCAACTTGGGAAACTGAGGACAGAATACGCGCGGCTTACCCTTTTATTTTTGAGGGTACATCTTTAATCTCTCTTTTTCCTTAAGTTGTGCTTGAATCCATCTTTTTAGGTATATCTCCTTAGTCTTATCCTTTTATCCTTAGGTAGAAACTAATGGATGTAAACATGTATTTGAAACATGTTATAGTTGATGGATGCAAGTGGTTACAAGTGATTGCTAGTGGTTGCTTATGGATGCATATACACACACAACCTATGTTTTAGATCGGCTCAGTCACTTCATACTGCATATGCATATATGTATTCATATTTGTATGTGGTTGAAACTTGATATGTCGTCATATGGATGCCGCATTTGTATGAATGGTTGCGCACTCATGTAGAATTATGAATAGGGAAAAAATTGCATACATAATGGATTCATGACACTTACATGATTCGCATTAAGGAGGTCAAATGAATCAGTAGACCGCCTGATTTTGCATTAGATAAGGACATGTACACACACTGTGCATATGATCATAAAGCATTAGAAGTCTTCTAAGGACAATGGACGCATGTGTTTGATGGTTGAGTAGATGGACAATTGGATGTTAGGACTTAAGTTCTCCTAGACTTGAAGATTTTGGGGACGAAATCCTTTAAGGAGGGGAGATTGTAACACCCCGAATTTTCTGTTAAACATATATTAACAAATTAAAGTATAATTAATCCTTAATGAAAGAATTAAGGGAAACGGGTTACGCCATTGCGCTCGTCTCGGAATTCTGCCTGGGATAGATTCCGAGTTTGCATGTATCAGACTCCGTATGAAGGAGTTATGACCTCCGGAAGTTTCAGAATTCAAATTAAAATTCAAACGGTTCAAAACGAAGTTCAAATTTCGAATTCAGACCTAAACTGGGCTGGGCGGGGAAATTCCCGCCCAGGCACCAGGTCGACCTGCCCAGTCGACCTGGTTTGGCTCTGGCCGGCCTGGTCGGGTTCTGGTCGATTTCTGAGGCTTGGCTGTATCACTAGGGCTAACATGTCGCATTTTGGTTGGTTCCTCTTGAAGTGAATGGTCTAGATTCATCTATGATCATCTGACGGCTCAAATCAATCTAAAATTCTATAAATACAACTTAAGACTCCAACCTAAATTCACATAAGAAATTAGAGACGGAGCCACCATGCTATCGGTAGGAAATTGAGAGGAGCCTCCACTTGTAGAAAAGCTTAGACACGAGCCAAATTAAAGTTAAAACAATAATCAAATCAACGTTAGTCTACCCTAATGGAAGCATGTCAAATTCAGAACTCAGAAATAAGAAAACAAGACTGTTGTTTGTTGTAAGTATAGTGATTTTTCCGATGTGAATAAAAGTCAGGATTTGATTTGATGTAAAATGGAAATGGAATGGTGTTATTGTGTAACAACAATGTTAATTCACATCTATGTATTGAAATGATTATGGTATTGTGATGTTTGTGGTATAGTTGAGTTGATATTGATCATATTGTACATTTAGAATCGCATGCAAGTTGTTTAGTTCATGCTGTAATCGACACCTATATGTTTATGTGATTATATAGGTTGTATGTGATTAAGATTTCATGTATATATGCTAGAACCTTTATGCCTAAACGATTACGTTCACGTGCATGCTAGTACGTTTGTAAGAAAGTTGCAAGTTAATTGGATCCATGCCAAGATTCAGTTTAATACATGTTTCATGTTGTGATTAGATATATGATTGGATTTAGTTCACACACTTGCCATAAAATTATACATACTTATGAAAATGTAATATTCTTGTCATGTGCTAGTTATGTTCGATGTTATGCCTAGATCCAAAACATGTTTAGGCTTATGTTGTCTAAATCATGTGTTAATTTATGTGAAACCTATTTTGTTAAACCCCTATTTCAGTGCAAGTTCACATATATAAAAGTTGATTTAGGCTATGTTTTAAATTCACATGTATGTTGATTAGTCTATGTTGCAAGTTCACACCCATGACGTTCATGTTGACTATTTTGCAAGTTCACACCTATGATGTTCATATTGACTATACCAAAAATGCTAAGTTTACACCTATGTCATGTTTATATTTATGAATTCCCTTATGCAAATTTTGTGTGCGCTAAATTAGGCTAAGTTTTTTGCCTAATATTATATGTTAAAAACCATGCGAACGAAAATTAGGCTAAGATTGTTAGCCTAATATTTAAACGGGGTAACTTTGGGAATATTGGTAAAACTTGACATAAATTGGTAAAAATATATGAAATTGGCATGTTTGTCACATGCCAAAATTGGCGGCGTTTGAATGGTATAAATTCTTATACCAAAAAAGTTAAACTTGGAAAGTGGGCCACAACATTTAATTGTTGACAAATTTACATATATTGTGTAATAAAGACAAATATGTAAATTTAGAAAATACGAGTATGCTTAACACGAGGTTGGATTGAGTTGTGATGTAAACCTACCCGGACCCGCCCGGCTGTCCAATAGTCACAACAATACCTATCCAATGTGGCTGGTTAAGCATGGAGCCCAATAAGGACCCGAGGTTAGACTGAGTTACGGTGTAAATCTACCCGGAACCGACCGGCACATCATGTAACCGTAACAATACCTATTTAATGTGAGTGGTCGGTGCTTTAAAAAGCTAAGGACAGACTGTCAGGATGGTAGGGTTAAGTTAACTAAAACACTTAACCAATTCAACATGTTAATGAAATTGATGGGTGGGGTTAGGTAAATATAGACACTTAACCACTTAACATGTTCGACTAGAAAACCCTAGTAACGGGGACCCATTTCAGCAGTAACCCAATTAGGTATCATGGTACCCTGAAACTAGGCAGGTTGGGGCACGATTACTGGGCTGATTGTAAGCGGTCAAAGCGACGACGGTGAGTGCAACAGTGTGGGTTCTAACGGAGTGCGGGTGTGCACACACTTCGGAGCAGACAAACAGGGCACTGGGGGCACCAGTAGTATAACCTATGTATTTCCAGTTTTGTGTCGGGTCGCAACCATGGGACTTGATACACCCCATAGTGGGGCCAGCATAGGTATCTACAATCTTTGGGGGTCGTAAGACACAGATGATTATGCGAGTAGGAGCCGATCTTTAGAAAAAAGGGGATCACTTTGCCTCCTGCATGGGGTGCCAGTTAAGACAATACAAGTAGGTGCAGAGATATAGTATGGGGTGCGATAGTATATTCATTTCAAAACTACTTTACCTTAGTTTATGATAGTTTCCTGTTCCAGTTTATACCTATCATGTCCTTATTCTTATTCTCATACTGAAGAGTCACTAGACTTACCAGGCTTTATGTATGACCATATTTTCTTTCGTCTTCTTTTCTTCCGTTCCCCCACCCCCCAAGGTCCACAGGGAGGAAACAACTCAGCTTAGTCGGACTCTTTGCAAGCTTCAAGATAGTAGATGTACGGTTTGGACTCTCTAGCTTTGGCTTTGGCTGTTGGACACAATCATGGGGATTTATGCAGTTTTAATTATGTTTTATGCTTCTTTATTTAATAACCAAGATAGAGATTATGATGTAATGTTTTGGAAGTTATTATGTGATAGTTATGGAGATGTTTTGTATGAACACATTTTTATGAAATAAAAAGTCTGTTGTTTTCCGCTACTTATACATACATATATATATATATATATATATATATATATATATATATGTGTGTGTGTGTGTGTGTGTGTGTGTGTTTATATCTGTCTTGTGTTTTATCTGTGACTTTTACTTAAAAACCTCCACCAAAATTATGGCAATCCCTTGTGAGTGACCTTAATGGAGGGTAGGGTGTTTCAAAACCTGTTTAACATATATCTAACCATTCCCAATTTATTTCAACTCAATCCAATCATTTTTAACTCAATTCGCTAATTTATTCATTATTTGGATCTTTTGCCTGTTTCACTTTTATTTGAACATATCACGTTCGTATATATTTTTTTACTTAAAAACCAATCGAATTCCATTTTCAACTTGAGTTTCATATTCGATTTCTAATATGAATTCACAAAACCCCATTCACTTATTCAATGTCAAATTCAACCCAAAAATCCATTAACTAATTATTCTACTAATTAGTTAATTATATTCAATAATTAAAAATCTTACTTTTTTCCAAAAATCAATTCATCTATTCCACTTGAGTTCATATTTATTTTATATCTTAAATATGGATTTTTCTAATGGAAATTTGGATTTTATTTACTTAAAATTCTTTTATTATTGTAAATAAACCGTTAGGTTTAAAAACTTAAAATCGGCTTTCGTTTTTCCGCAAGACATTCTTATGTAATAAATTATTTATCACCAACTGTATGGTAAGAAAAGTGACAAAACAGGGTCTTCGAACATGCAAATTTAGATTTTCAAGATAGGGCATTGAAGTATCAAAGCAGAATATATGGCAAAAGAGCATGATTTAATATAAGTGTAGTTGTGTAAAATGATAAAAATGAAAAGAAAAAAGGGTAGACTATGTACATACAGTGTCAAAGTGTGTTTAAAACAAGACACGGTCATGCATTTACACTCAGCAAGCATGATATGATTTATACACAGAGCAAGGGTAACGGGTAACTAAACTTAAATTTTACACAGCATGGCATGAACGAATAAGACAATAATGAACATCAAGCACTTCAACGACACATTCAAGCTTCATAACAAGAGAACAGTGAAGGCATCTTTTTTTCTTTTACAGCCTATTATAACAAGGCAAATCATATGGAAGCAGAGGTGTCACGGGGTGTAAACAAGACAAACAGGTTTTTCAAACTTTTTCCATAAATACTTGCAAAATGAAACAACCATTGTCCGCATGTGTTATAGGCCAATAAATGATTCTATAGGCCATAAACATGAAGTAGGCACCAACTTATCTTAATATACAGCTACGTATACCTGAAATTCAAATCAACAAGGACGATTTTACTAAATTATTTTTAATTTAATATTGGTGTCAAATTACTTGAATCAAAGAAAAATCGTGAGGGGAAACTCACCTTTGACAGCGGCGACTGAAGGTAGCCGTCGATGAGCGGAAGTTCAGGTCGGATGGTTGTTGTAGGAGAGCTGGTCAACGGAGGTGGTAGGTAGCATAGCTAGAGAGAAGAGGTGACGAGATCAGGTAGAAGGGTTGTCTGGGCAATGGCAGCAAAGAAGGGAAGGTCGGCTTCCATTTACTGGGAAGGCGATGCTACAAGCAGGCTTCGGTTTATTTTCCCGGCAGCGGGAAGAAATGAAGAGGTGGCTTTTGGGTTTGCTGTAGAAGGCTGCAGGTAAGAGGAAGAAAGAACATGAAAGAAAGATGAGAGAGAAAGTGAACAGAAAAGTAAGGACGTGATATCATATATTTATACACCAGGAAAATGGGCTGAAGGAAGTTTTATTCAAATTATTTGGGCCTACGGACGCGGCTCTTTTTTTTTCATCTGAAGGAAGCGGTCGTTAAACTTTCGTTCCAAGGAAAAAGACTTAGCAACATTTAAATTTTTTCTTCTGTTTAATTTGGTTGCGATCTTCTTCATCACCGACTTCTCGATTCAAGACGACACTCACTCTAATTTTGTATTCGATTTCTCCATTGTCAATCGATTATCGTCTTCTTTCATTGCTACAGATCTCCATTGGCGATTTCTATTTTCATTAAACAATTAGGTAAATTCAGGTATGCTTCTTTGATTTCTTTCGAGTATTTCTGTTTTTTATTGCGTATAATTGTTGTCGATTAATAATCGATTTTTTGGTCATCTAGGTTATACAGCTTGTTCTTCTTCCAGTAATTGATATCGAATTTGGATTTATTTCAATGGAGAAGTAAGATTTTAATGTTTATTTTTGCATTTCTTCAACAATGTTTATTGTTTTATAGTTTGATGATGTTCCGTCGTTCTAGTGAATATTATATGTGGTTTGTTATTTTATGCTATGTTTATATAGCATTACTGCAGTATTCACATTTAGACTATAATCTTGCCAGTGATATGTTTATTTATCATACGGTTTTTTAGTTAATGTATTCTTGTTTAATCCAGCCGCAATATTGGTTCTATTTTGTTATGATATGTAAATTTAACATTTGCTGTTACTGTTTTATTCGTTTAAGTATTTTAATTGGATTTTTTTTGGCAGTTCTGATACTATCAATAATGAAGCAAATAGTTTGCTTGTTATCTTTGAATACAATGAGAATTGTTATTCTACTCGTCTGACCACGGCCTCTTCTTTATTTGGTGTTAAAAGTGAAATATGTGATGTTTGGCCACATCTTAATCGGTTTTCTATTGAGATTTCTTATGTTCTTGAGAACAAGACTATAGTTATTGACACTGATTCAGACTTGCTTAGCATTTTATGTCTTCTAACTTTTAAGAAGAGTCAATATTTCAAGTTTACGGTTAAGGAGAATGTTGGTGTTATGGAATCTGATAGTAATGGCTGTGGTTTGGGTTCTGAAAGCATACAAAGCACTTCGATTGGTAGTAATTCTGGAACAAATTGCGAGTCACATGCCGATTCATCTCATTATTTGAAAGATATGTTAAAGAAAGGTTCTCAGAAAAATATTGCGGATTTTCTTGGTTTTTGTTTTAATGGAGCTGAGGATTTTAGAGAGTTTTTAATGGCGTATCAAATAAAATATGGTTATGCTTTGATTTTTGTTAGAAATGCTCCGGATAGAATTTCAGTAAATTGTTCTTGGATTAATGATGGTTGCAAGTTTTATGTTAATGCTTCTTCGGATCCGGGCTTGCTCTCTCGATTTTTTATTAGAACTTATAATTTTAATCATTCGTGTGGAGCGGGTCTTAGAGATGTTAATAAAGTAACTATTTCAAGTAGATTTGTTAAATCTTTGATTTTGGATCAAATTCGGGATGCTCCTATGAAGAAGTCAAAGGATATCATTGCGGAATTTAGAAGAGAGTATAATTTCAATTTATCATACTATTACGCTTATAGCGGAAAACAGTTAGCATTGAAAGAGATATATGGGGATGATGCGATGTCATATAATGATTTACGTTGGTATTCGGAGGCATTGCAACAGTATAATCCTGGTAGTTATGTATCTATGGATGTTGATTCTTCAACCAATCAGTTTGAGAGAATTTGTCTTGCTTTTGGTGCTTGCTTGCTTGGTTTTAAACACTGCAGACCATTAATATTTTTAGATGCTGCTCATTTGAAGGGAAGACCTGGAGTTTTGTTAGCTGCTACTTCTAAAAATGCTAATCAAGGTACGAGTTTAATTTTACTTTTGTTTTCTTTTTCTTGGTTCTTTTTATACCTATGATACATGAAACTATCATTTTTATGCACATTAACTAATTTTAATGCAACAATGCTTACACTAGATTTGTTTGCTTCATTTATCAATGGTTCCACTGGAAGTGTTTGTAGTATTAATGTTTAGACAGTAAGGTACTAAAAGACTAATATATAATATATGATATATTCATATATCATTTTGATTCTAATTCAATTGTGTTTGCCAGACATTACTATCATATTTCTGATGCTTAATGAGGCACATGTATTTTTGTTGTGGAAGGTCATTAATTAATTATTTTGCAGGTTTCTTTCCTCTTGCTATGGGTATTGTTTCACATGAAAACGAATCTAACTGGTCTTGGTTTTTGTCCCATTTGAAAGAAATGCTAAATGAAGACCGATCTCTAGTTTTTATGTCTGATCGTCATTGGGGTCTCTTATTAGGTGTTCCTAAAGTATTTCCTTCTTCATATCATAGCTACTGTTTGCTTCACATGGAACAAAATATTGGTAGTGTTGTGAAGGCAGCTAAAGGTGATTCTTCTATTGTAGAGTTATTCAAACTTTGTGCTAGAGCTTCTAATATGTATGATTTTGAGCGATATCTTTCTAAATTTAAGAACATTGGGGGTATGGCTGCTGAAAATTTTCTACAAGATAAACCTTTTGATCACTGGGCAGATTTGTTTTTTCAAGGAAAGCGGTATGGTGAATATACTTCAAATGTTGCAGAAAGCTTCAACTCTTGGATTTTGGAAGATAGAGTAATGCCGATAACTTCTTGTTTGGATGGTATTCGAGTGAAAGTTATGGAGCAAATGGCTAGGCGAAGGGAGGAATGTCGTTTGTGGACAACGACTCTTTGTCCTGTTATGGAGGAACGCTTGTCTAAGTTAGTCGATGTTGGTTTTGGCTGGGATGTTTACAAGTCTTCAGACTTTGTGTTCGAAGTAAAATCCCCTAAATCTCATTTTGTTGATCTCGAAAATCATTTATGTAGCTGTAATCAATGGAGAATTACCGGATTTCCATGTGCTCATGCAATCAAATGTATTAATAAGTCAAGGTTATCAGTTTACGACTATGTGGAGCACTACTTTACTGTTGACGCTTTTCGATCTTCATATGCTGAAGCCATTAATCCAATTCCTAATTTTGATAAGCCAGTTATTGCTGAAAATGATGTTATTATTAGGCCTCCTAAAGAAGTTCGCGGAGCTGGTAGACCTTCTACAAAGAGACGTGGTGGCTATGGCTATTCTCAGAATAAAAGAAATAAATGTAGCCAATGTAATTCTACAGGCCACAACAAAAGAAACTGTGAGGCTTCTTCTATACGTTGATGTTTAATACTGTTTTTTTCCACAATGACCAATTTTTATACTGTAATGATACATATAGTTATCATTTTTTTTATTATGCAATTCATATATGTAAACTGTTTGACTATATGACTATTATGATAATGTTGTTTGAGTGATTGATTTATGTTAGATTTGCTTTTGGCTTCTGTGTATGTTTAGTGGATGTATTATTGTTTGTCATTTAATAATGCTATCTGTAATTTTTTTTAATTTTAATGTTGCTTAGTTTCTGTATGCTGTTTATAATATTGTATGTTTGACAGTGATATGGCGATTTTGATTTTTGTTATACGTTTGTATTGCTATAATATTGTAGGATGGTTATAATTATGTATAATGGTTATATTACATAATGTTTATGATGCCATTTGTATTATCTTTGGTTATAACATTGTTCGTCAATTTCTGCTAATTATAATAGTGGTTGATGGTTATTTATGTTTAGCATGCATTTTGTCATTTTGTTAGTTGACAGTATTATTTAAACAGACAATTTACGCTATCTGCATATAGCACTGTGCTTTTGAGAATAAGATAATTTATATTTTTTAATGTTTAAAGCTATTACAACTGTTATTGTACTAATTAATGTTTAGATTTCATCGACAGCAAAAAATAGAAAATATTTTTAAATAATGATAGTTTCATATATCATTTTGATATTCTGTAATGTTGGAAAACTTTTGAGACAACATCATATCATTTTGATATCATTACACGCAATTTAACAGCATCTTACTGCATGCAAAACAACAATATTGCAATTTGATGATGAAATGAAACATATCAAACTTTCAACGTTACCGTACTACAAATGATGTTATCAGCCCATATTATTACAGACTAAACAGTTAGCATAAGTCTATTGTGCTTTCTAGAAATATAGCAAGGAAACTTATAAGAAAATTACAAGTAAACTTCAATATATCAAATCTAATTGCAATTAAAAATCAATCTTTTTTGCTCTGCTACTGGTTTCATTTGTTCCTTTTCCACCGTTGTAGATGATTTGAAATACTGTATCCGCTTTGAGTCGGTCGATCTCTTCCTTTTCATACATCTGCGGAAGATTTCCACTGTCAAGCAATTTAATGTTTGTCATTACAAACCAAGCACAGTCATTCCTACAAATGGCAAGAAAAGCATTTAGTAACAATCAATTATTGAGCTTTTTTTAAGACAGTTTACATAATAGTTGAGTGTTGCCGCGTGGATGGTTATGATATCACTGTTACAAAGGTATTACTTAATACTTTTCGTGTGCTTTATGTGAATGAAAACTGGAAACCAATAAATCTATATTTTAGGAATGACTAAATACTTACGAGGATGGTTCTTGCCGCGGGGATGGTTCTTGTATTAGTGTTTTTTTCCCGAAACTTTTATTCAAGATTCCCTTTTCCTGCCATTTTTTCTCAAATAGCCCTTCAATCTTCTTTCTCTGTATAAGTAGAAAATAATTAAATTATGATAGTTGAATGTAGCATTATTTAGTTTTTGTCCATCAAGATACTAATTATTTTACCTGATCAATAGCGTGCCTGTAGCTTGGATTTGACATCCTTGTAGATCTAGTTAGAGGCTTATTTGAATCATAATGGGTCCATTGCATTGTGACATAGTTCAATTTCAAAAGCGTCCAATGGTTGATATGATGCAACGGAAAGAATATGTTGTCGGTATACTCATTCAGAACAATACTTTCTATCATAGGAAGAACTAGTTTGTGTATCACATTATCCAAATCATTGCTTATTGCATTCTGCATATTAATTTTTTTTAGCATAATTTTTAAAGAACTTAACATTACTTTTAAAAAAGGTTTGCCTTACCGTCATTATAGTGGAGAAGGTATAGCTGTGCTCATACAACTCTTGGTTTTGAACATACCAGTCAATTATCTGATAGAATAAAGAAAATAATAAGCTGTGTTAGTAGCTTTATACAAAAATGATAAGTTTTATATCATTTACAAAATATTTGTCTATCTTTGTTTTCGTCTGTTCATTCAATATGAATATAAGCATAATACGTATGTTGCTAATTTTCCAGGTGTGGTAGTGGCATTATATCAAAATGATACATTTATGTATCATTTCAAATACACCTGTTTATTTTCAATTTTTCCTGTTAATCATATCCCAGCTATTATCATAGCATGCAAGGCTTTTTTTTTGCATGTACAGTTTATATATACTATGTATTGTTGAGGCTTTATATCAAAATGATAAGTTTATATATATCATTTTGAACATATGTGTACATTGTCTATTTTTCCATCCTATTAAATGTGAATATAAGTTATACACAAATAAAAAGAAAAATACCTGGCCATCTGTGTACAATTCCAGCAAAATAGATTCAAGCATAGATTTTACAATTGTAATCCCACCCCTTTTACCATCATCTGATATGAAAACCACCGAGCTGCATTTTACGTAAACACAAAATAAGTTAGTAGGTATTATTTCGATGAAATTGTAATGAAAAACTATTAATGATAATATAATTACTTACTTCTCATTCTGATTTGTTTCAAAATACGAAAGAACTATGCTTTTCTTGCTTTCTTCAAGAAGATTTAGAAGCTTGCTTTTTTTGACTTTTAAACTAGTTTGATAGTTTTCTCTTTTTGGCAAGTATGCATCAATATCTACTAGTTTGACTGTATTGTCCGTACCGGTGTCATTTTCTTCATTGCTTTCTTCTTCAATGTTTTCTTCATCGCTTTCTTCTTCAATGTTTGATACATCTTTCAACTCGCTGTCAATTTCTTCTTCGATACTAATTTTATTTTCATCTTCCTTTTCCAGATCGGTTTTTTCTACATTTTCTTCATGTTCATTTTTCCTTTCATCAACTTTTCCCTCAGCTTCTGATTTCTTTCGAGCAGCCCTTGTTGTCACCCTATTAACCAATGAGCTTGGGGCTATTTCTATTTTTGACTTTAATTTTTCCTTCTCTCTCCTTTCTGCTTCTTTCCTTTTTTCCTGTAGAATTAGCATTTGTTGTGTGATTTTCAGATCAAATGTGGGACCTTCGAAATCAATTTCATTTTGCTTATTTACATTTTGGCTTTCATCTTCTTCTTCTGTGCTGCTGGTTGTTTTTGATTTCAATTTCTCAATTTCTTTTTTCAATCCTACAATCAACTCTTTCTCTTTTATTCTTTCAGCTCTTTCATTTTTCAGCTCTTCTTCAGTTTTTCTTAGTTTACTTTCCAGTTGTTGTATATACTGCTGAAGAGAGGCAATTTGATTATTATCATCATCATTTTCCATTTCAGATCTGTGTGGAGCATGTTGAACTTGCAATTTTTCTTGTTGCAGTAAAGTCATCTCATTTTCAGTAATTTGTCTCAAGTTCTCAAAAATCTGTTCAAAAACATTAATAAAGTATCTAAATGATTACATATAAATTTACAGGACAAAAATGTAAATTGAATATTACCTTTTCATCATCCATTCTGGTTAATGTATCATTTGTGACATTGTTCTTCAGACAGCTTATATCCCATTTCACAAACCTTGGGAAATTATTGTTGCATTTTGCCTTTTCTTCAATTAAATTAACATGTTCACAAAGAAAGTACTGCAAAAGTAAAAATAAAAGCATTTGAGAAAATTATATGTTTGGGTATGCAGGAAAATAAAATATGCAGTGTAACTGTGAAAGTTAATTAAATGCTATTTTCAACTATCATTTTAATTTACAAACAAAAAGGTATGTGTTATATAATAAGGTAGAAGATAGAAATTTTATATCTATGTTAATAAACCAATTGTAGCTAAAAACAGAAGGTTATATAAAATGATATGTGAAATTATCATTACATATTTCAATGTAACATCTGAACAAAAACATTGACAGAAAAAGCAAATTCTGATGTTTAATTAACAAAATTTAAAACCTTTGAAAAAAAGAAGGTTTCAATGATCAAAGTTGAGTTAAAAAGTAACATAAAATAATGATATGTAGATCTATCATTTCAATGTAACTGGTTTAAGTGTACTTAGAGAAGCAATTAAGTTAATAACATAGGGTGTTGCCTGAATAATGCATTAATAAAAAAGGGTATCTCTTACCAAAATTAGCATGGAACATCCGGACATTTGACGTGGCTTGGACTTGAACACTTTTAGTGAACGTAACAGTGAACATTGTATTGTTAATGGCCATGATACATCAAACATTTTTTCTTCATCAATTAAGTACTGTAGATAACCCCAAGGTAAATACATTTGGTTATCTGGAAAAAAGAAAGTTATCATTGCTAGAATTATTATTAGTTTTGGTAAATCAGTTTGATATTGATAATTTTCATTTTCAAAAACAAAGTTAATTCTAGCAATGGTATGTATTTTAGTAATATGATCAACTATTCCAAAATTCCTTACAACAAATTCTTTACAGTAGTCAGATAGGTGTTGAAAAGAAGATTTTGGTAGAGGAAATAAGTTTTTTCCATGTATTGGCAAACCAAACAGCAATGCAATATCTTCAGTCATAATTTTTAAACTTTTTTTCCCAATTTTGAAATCTTCATTCTCATCAGAAAATGTACTAATAAGAATATCCACAGTCAAAGTTGATTTTCTACATTCTTTCAAAGTTACGTAACCTTCATATATAGAAAAAATGAACTGATGAAATGGTGTTTGTTTAATGAAATCTAATTGATCTGCTGTAAAACCTTTGCCTTTTTTAATTTTTTCCATTGTTTTGATCATGGCCATTAAACTACAACGATACTGATTTGTATCAACTTCTTTCTTTTTCTTTGTCCTTTCTCTTTTTTTTGTATTTTTAGCTGCAGTATTCTGTGCATACACAAATGTTTAAATGTTAATATAACATCACAAATTCAGCATAATAGACAAATTCACCAAAACATTATAAATGATATATAAAACTATCACTTTAATACTATTAAAAGTAACAGTAAATAACATATTGTTATTGATACCAGTAAGTAACAATAAAACAAGAGTAAGTAACAGTATGATAACTGTAAATTGTTAGTGAACATGGATAAAAATGATATATTAAGCTATCATAATTAACATTATCAATATTCTAAGCAATTTAAGAATAAAATGTCATATGAAATTATCATTACTTATAGGACAATCATGTTACTAGAAATGGTACCATTACAAAAATGCTATATGGAACTGTCATTTTATTTATATCTTAATTCATCCGAAATCACAATTACTAAAAATGCTATATGGAACTGTCATTACTTATAGGACATCAAGCCTTTATTTCACGTTTAAACCAATTCAATGACTAAAAATACATGGCACACACAACAACAGCAATAAAAAGGCAAAACTAAGTAAAAAAAAAGGTCAAATCCAAAGGATAAAAATGATATATTAAGCTATTTTAATTAACATTATCAATATTCTAATCATGCATTAGATAACAAATTAAAATGCAAAGTGATATCTATAACTATCATTATATTTTGTTTGAATGCAAAATGATATGCTAAAAGGCAAAGTGATATCTATAACTATCATTATATTTTGCTGGAATGCAAAATGATATGCTAAAAGACAAAGTGATATCTGTAACTATCATTATATTTTGCTGGAATGTAAAATGATATGCTAAAAGGCAAAGTGATATCTATCTATAACTATCATTATATTTCACTGGAATGCAAAATGATATGCTAAAAGGCAAAGTGATATCTATAACTATCATTATGTTTTGCTGGAATGTAAAATGATATACTAAAAGGCAAAGTGATATCTATAACTATCATTATGTTTTGCTGGAATGTAAAATGATATGCTAAGAGGTAAAGTGATATCTATAAATATCATTATATTTCGCTGGAATGCAAAATGATATGCTAAGGGGCAAAGTGATATCTGTAACTATCATTATATTTTGCTGGAATGCCAAATGATATGCTAAGAGGCAAAGTGATATCTATAACCATCATTATATTTCGCTGGAATGCAAAATGATATGCTAAGAGGTAAAGTGATATCTATAAATATCATTATATTTCGCTGGAATGCAAAATGATATGCTAAGAGGCAAAGTGATATCTATAAATATCATTATGTTTTGCTGGAATGTAAAATGATATGCTAAGAGGTAAAGTTATATCTATAACTATCATTATATTTCGCTGGAATGCAAAATGATATGCTAAGAGGCAAAGTGATATCTATAAATATCATTATATTTCGCTGGAATGCAAAATGATATGCTAAGGGGCAAAGTGATATCTATAACCATCATTATATTTCGCTGGAATGCAAAATGACATTATATTTCACTGGAATGCAAGATGACATGCTAAGAGGCAAAGTGATATCTATAACCATCATTATATTTTGCTGAAATGCAAAATGACATGCTAAAAGGTAAAGTGATATCTATAACCATCATTATATTTTTCTGGAATGCAAAATGATATGCTAAAAGGTAAAGTGATATCTATAACTATCATTATATTTTATTGGAATGCAAAATGACATGCTAAGAGGCAAACTGATATCTATAACCATCATTATATTTCGCTGGAATGCAAAATGATATGCTAAAAGGCAAAGTGATATCTATAACTATCATTATATTTTGTAATTCATGTATCAGGATTTTCTCGTTCTCATTTAGACGAAACATACAAAATTACAACAAAATCTAATACCTTCAAAACCCTAGGACGCTTCCTTGAACGCACAGTACCTTCTTCATCGGCGATTTGCAGTGCGAGTTGCTTAACTGCTCTTGATTTTGCAACTCTACCCTTTGATTTCCCACTTTTTGGAGATTTTTCCTTCGACTGAGGAGTTGATGATGCTCGATTCGGGGATCTTGCCTTGAATACCCAATCGCCTATCGGCAAATTAGAAGTCGAAGTTGAAGAATCTGTTTCAGTTGTCGACATTACTGATTTTAGGGATTGATTTTTTTTTTGGATCGAATATACTGATGATTTTTTGATCGAGACAAAACCCTAGAACGAATGAAAAGGGGAACGGTTTGTTAGTGGGGTTAGTGGGGTGAAGCGCGCGTCCTTGAAACCAAAAATAAAAAGTTCCGTCCGTAATTTAAAATGCGGGTCTAAGTTTTTCCTTTAAACTAAAACGCTGTTTATACACTCGAGAAAAAGGATGGGTAGATGAAACGCGTGTGTAACGCGTAGCAGCACTACCCTTTAATCGCTTCAACTTTCCCTAGGTAATGGATAGCAAATACGTATAAAGTAAACACGTTAATTCAAATTTAAATGTATGATAGATTTTTTTTTTGAAGTCTACGCATGCACATGTTGGTTTCTAGTGTGAATGCGACAAGCATGATAAAAGGATATTGCCATGGGTTTTCATATATATATATATATATATATATATATATATATATATATATATATATATATATTTCAATTACTTTTTTATTTAACACCATGGCCTCTTATGGGGAATCAGAATAAGTAATGCATGCATCATAGGTCCCATGCATGCTTGGTATCTCAGAAGAATTTAAAGCATGGATAAGGAACGTTGCATACTAAGTTTTTATTTTATTTCATTAAATGAACGTGAATGTTACATGATAAGGGTAAGGAAACTTCAAGGGAATGGGAATGCGAAAGCAACAGGCGAAAGATGAAACATATTTTATTTTCATTTTTGTTCTTTCGAGTGCCATGCAGACATTATAGTTTGGGTTTGTAAACTCAAAATGGCTAGAAAAATATGTTAAATTCGAATAGAGACACGTCGAACTCAAATGGATTTCTTTTCAAAATGAATTGTGCAAGCTATTTCGCAATTATATGGCGCACCGAGCACCGAAACTGACAAATAAATAGATCTCGGTGATCAGTGGGATGAGACGAACTCGAGATATCAGTGCCACGAATCACCTATCAAAAACCGATTATGGACCCCTTTCTACAAAACCATATGCAGACATGCATATGGTGGCCCGTATGTCCGAATTTCATAAAACGAAAAATGATGTTCTCTTCATAATGTAGTATTTTTAGTTTAACTTCGCTCAAGTTCCGACAACATTTTGTTCGTAGAAATTATTAATTACTTAATTAAATTAACGCGAACGGTACAAACTTGTGTCTTTTTCTATGAAATTTATTCCTACGCTATGTTTAATTAGAAGCATCACAAATATAAATTTTCAGATTCTTAATTTTATTTTTATTTTACATTTTTATTTGAGCTATATCGGTTGCTGCTACCGCAAATAATCGTCAAAACGCGATTCAACCGAAGCGATTGAACTTTGACGGTTTCAATATAAAATTATTTAACTCACTTCTAAATGAAAATAACAAATTTCAAACATCAATATTTCATTATAAATAAATTTCATGAGTTAAGTTTCCTAAACAAATACATTCTAAGTTACGGTTATCGTTTAATGCTTATTTTAAACAATTTCAAATCAATAATTAAAATTTTATTCAATAACATATTTGGTCAAAATAGCGGGATGTTACAATATCCCCCACTTAGAGCTTTTCAAACTCGAAAAGGAGTGTTTGTAAAAAAAAGTTGCTTATGTATATAACAATATGTTCTTACTTATACAAATTTTTACTAAGTTTGGAACAAAATAAATTATAGGATTTCAAATTCGAAAATTCGTCCTTATATTATTAATTAATTTTATCTGTTATAAATCTATTTATTAAATTTACAATCTTGATTTCAAACACATTTATTAAAGTTCGAGTTTTCTTATAGTCAAAACTAAAATTATTTATGACAAAACTTAAATTTTGAAAATATAATTCTCTTGTTTGAAAATAACTTTTGAAATAAAAAATAATTGTTTATTAAAAAAATCCAAAGTTTTTGTATTTCTCAAGACATTTAAAACTTTCATTTTTTTAGTTTATTATGTTTTAATTATATAAATTTAGTTGCAGATTATTGATTTGTTATTTGACGTTTGAAAATGCTTGATAACTCGAAGTTTAACAAGTTTATCGTCGTTCTTACAGACGTTAGGCATACGCTGGCAAGGCGCATGACTAAAATCTCTAAGTACTAGATATACTTGTTCAGCTCCCAGTGAAAATACTTAAAATAGATATGGAAAATACGTTCCACCATGGATCGTGGTTACTCGGCGGTTACGCTACTATCCCAGTAGAATCGCTTGTAACCATAGGTATCACACCCCTCGAATTTTGCCATGGTTGTTGCCATAGATTGCAGCTACACGGCGGTTACGCCACATCCCAATGGAATTGCTTGTAACTGTAGGTATCGCGCCCCCATCGAATTTCGCTATGGCATCTAGATCATAGTTACGCAGCGGTTGCGCCACTATCCCAGTGGAATCGCTTGTAACTATAAGCATCGCGCCCCTCGAATTACGCTAGAACAGATAGGTAATAATAATCAATGTGATCCCACCGAGTGAGATTCCAATAACAATGGATACTCCAATCAACAGAGCACTAATGTAGCTACGATTTTCAATTTTGAATGGACACTCTCAACGAGCGCCAATGTTGTGCAGTTAAAGTGCTTAGCGGTTCTATAGCGGTAAAGGTGCAAAAAAGTATAGCAGAGATAAAGCAGGGAAATAACGGGGATATAGCGGAGACGCAAAAAGTTCACTAGATGTAAAACCAAATATCTAAAAATTAGTTAATCATATTTATCACATTATATGTTTATAAGGAACTAATATTAATCAATCTTATATAACAAAATCACGAAATGTCATAATTATGCATGATAAATTTGATGAGTGTAATTGATTTTTACCATATATTAGGCACTTATGCCTTAAATTTAGCCCTTTACGCTAACTTTACTGAATTTTTAAAAAATCGAACTAGTAAATCAAGCTTTATATATTAATATTGCTAAAGCGGGCGCTAAAAAGACTTGATTTAGCAGATGCGGTGGAAAATAGTGGGGCTAGAAGCAGATCTACTGTTCATCGGCTCTAAATTGAAATAGCGTAGCGATTAAAGAGCGCTATGATCTATAGTAGGGATATTACGGGGCTTTAGTGGGGCTTTAACTGCATAGCGCCAAAGCAATCCCTCTCATTAGGAATTGGCGATTTTCGATGGAAGGTACTTCCCATATCTTTATTTCAAAAACATGCATACTATATATACAGCACCTCATTTCACATTTCATGTATATCGCACTTACATGAATATCAATTTACATAAGATTTTCTTTTCAACATCATGTTTTCAAATATATCATTCGTATATAAATTCCATTATATAAGGTTTCATTTTAAATCAATTACCATCCAAATCAAAAATTTTCGAATTAATCATAATTCTTAAATAAATCTTCCACATATAAGTTTTGAACACCTCATATCAAATATTCAAAATAAAAAAATTTCGAAATTCCGTTTCAATACCAAATCATTTTGAATATTCAATATCAACACAAATCTGATATTCACAATCAATTCATTATTAAACTTCACATTTGATTTGGGTTACATATCGTAATTTTCGTTATTCAATTGAATGTTTACGTTCAATCATTTCCTATTTAAATTGCTCGGATCAGAAATAAATATTTTATCTTGAAATAGTTAGATACAACATTGTTTATGTAAAACAGTAAGCTTAACATAAAATCGGTAATGGAAAAATTGGTTTGAGTAAATTAGTTAGGTTTGGTGAAAATAGTTTCAATAAATTAGATAGATTTATAAAATAGGTTTGAAAAAATTAAATATATTTTAGTACAAAATAGTTTGTAGAATAGTTCTAAAATCAAAATAGATTTGGTATAGAATAATTATATAAGATAGATAAGTTTTATACTTTAGTTCACATAAAACAATAGTAAAACATATAATGTTTGTAAGATAATAATACTAATTTTAAGAAATATTCCAATCCGAATCAAATTCCTGAACTTTATAAAATTTAGATAACATCGATTACATTGTCGAAATCAAACTCAAATTTAACTAAAAATCTAATTGGAACATTTAAGTTTGAACTAAGTGTTCAAGTAAGATCACAACCCAAATTTCTCATTCGATTTCTCATCGTCGATTTTCGTGTGAAGTTTGAATTTTTCGTCCATTCCATGTTCTTGGTTTTAAACCAATTTTCAAATTCCAGATATTAATTTCGTTGTGACGACCGCCCACAGCCCCTGCACTATACAAGAGGAATAATGTGCTAAAAGGTGTGCCAGGCTGCTATGGACGAACATTAAAACCTGTCGTACAACTCACAGCGTAAGAATAAAATATAACAGAACATATACAACAGGTAATATTGGTGAAGCATCATATAGAAAACTTTCCATACTTTCACAACTTCCTGAAAGATTATTCCAACATCGTAGGAAATACCAAGTATGTACATAAGGCCTCACTACAGCACTCATAGAGCAACTCAAAAAGCGGAAACAGAAAATACTAGTTAGTAATAAACTGGTACGTGAGCCTCCTTGTTGTCGATCAACATCATCGTCCTCACTAAAGCATCACCTGTCACCTGCTACTCATTCTGCCCATCCACAACCGGATGAATAGCCCAAGGTAATAAGGGGAAACATAAAACCTTGAGTCAGACAACAGTCTTAGTGAGCGATAAAATAGCTAACAAACTTCAACAATAAAGTATATGAGAATAGATAGATTAATAAACCAATCTACCAAACATCAGAGAAGAACTCAACTCCCATCTTCCCCCACGTCGGACAGTGATAGCCTTTACAATCTAAACAACCAAAGGAACAATAATTCATCCATAGTAATCAGAATGACCATTAAATCATGGTAAATATAAGCAACCAATCGACAACACAGATAGCATTCATAGCATCCAGATTATAGATCTAACGTAAACCATCTTAATCGAATTCAACATCCCTCAAGCACAAGCTTCAAAGGCCAAAACCAATATCAGACAAGCACCCAAGAAATATCTCCTTCGACGTTAGACAATCTACATGAGATGGTACAAACAAAGAAACCAATCATCCATGACAGACTCTGGCTATCACTGCCAGTCCATCTTTGAAATCACTGTAATCATATGATTGGCCTATATTGCCATCCGTCAAGGGCTAATAGCAACCCCGATCCTAGAAAAACCTCATATTTATTTGCATCGATACGTATCTAGGCCTTTTCAACGATACCTAGGGTACTCGACCTACATCTGGTCTTTTAGGTGCCCTTATTATACCCATGTTTTGGGCCTGCTAGAACCTACGACACGATAATCCCTTGGCCTTCACATCTTTAGTCCTCTTGACTTGCGACTATTCATAAGCTCAGAACACCTTAGAGCAGCCATTACTTCACACGAGCTCAATACATCCTTGAGTCGTTCTTTCAAATGCACTCAATACATCCTTGAGTCATTCCTACATTCATTGTATTCAACAAACAACGAATAAATCACATCACTTTGAACATCCTCATTCGGACTCTCGTCGAAGCCAACATCTCACCACCCTTGAGTTGTCATCACACCCGTCGCATTTCAATAATCAACGAATGCATTCCTTCACTTCAACATTGCTTTATTGAATTCACTACAAAGCAAGAACCATCGTCTACTCAAGAACGAACTTCTTTTGGTCGATACTGCATTTCATAGGATTTCCAGCTTTCGCTACGAAAAATTGGCCAAAATGTCAATAACAGCCTTCTACAGCTCTTCCGAAATGCTACTATATCCCCTGGTTAAACTCTGCATTAATCCATCACTGATCCATCACTAATCCATCCATTACTGATCCGTCACTGATCTGGACCATCCATTCCTTCACTGATCCATCACTGATCTGTTACTAGATCCGTCACTGATCCATTGTTCGATCAGCCACCGATCGGTCATTGGATCGGTCAATGGTCGGTCGCTGATCCATTACTGGATCATCTACCGATCGGTCACTGGATCAGTCACTGATCCATCACTGGATCAGCCACCGATCCATCTCTAAATCAATCACCGATCGGTCGCTAATCCATTACTGGACTAGCGAATGATTAGTCATTGGATCCGTCGCTGAACCATCACTGGATCAGCCATCGATCGGTCTCTAAATCGATCACCGATCGGTCACTGATCCATTACTGGATCTGCTACCGGTCGGTTACTAAATCGATCACCAATCGGTCACTGATCCAATAATGGATCAGCTACCGATCGGTCACTGATCCATCACTGGATTAGCTACCGGTCGGTTACTAAATCGGTCACCGATCGGTCACTGATCCATTATTGGATCAGCGAACGATCGGTCATTGAATCGGTCACTGATCCATCACCGGATCAGCTACCGATCGGTCACCAACCGGTCACTAATCCATTACTAGATCATCTACCGATCGGTTCACTGAACCGGTCCTAAAAGCACACTACCGGTTGGTCCTGACTTGTTCCCCAAGACATGATTTATGACCGATCGGTCCACTGTACAGCCCCAATCCAACTCCGATTGTGACCATAATTTCGCCAAACGAAGAATTCAACTAAACTAACTCAACCAAAATCATCAAACATAATCATAAACATGTTACAACATTTCTAACAACTGAGTATGGCGATTATCACAAAAATGATGTAAATCTCACCAAAACCATTAAAATGACCATATGACCAAAATGAGAGATCTAAATTACATAAACATGTGAAATGACATGAAATTAACGATTAAAACTTGTTGAATTAGATCATAGTGTGATATATATGAAAATAGACACATAATGGTGTAAATCTATGGTAAAACATTCCAATTTGATGAAAAACATGCACAAATACTCTTATACTTCATTGTATTCATGTGAGAGAACTCACCGATTCTCCAAAACAAACTAAAATTGATGAAATAAGAATTCAGACAGTAAGCATCTCGCACCAAACACCTTGATCCGATGAATCCTTGCCTCAATTGATGTAGATCTAGCCTCCAATGGTGTAGATCTATGATTTGCCCCCTTAGATTTGGATTTTTAATGGTGGATAGGTGTTAGAGGAAGAAGGAGATCAAGGCCTCCAAATGAGAGAATGGGAATCTAAACTTCTTTCCCTCCACTCTCAACTTCTGATTCGACCTAAATCAAAAGTTATGCCCTGTACAAAACTGATAGGGAAAAATGGTCACAAACAAAATCGGTAAAAATTATGGACATGTCCCACATCCCCATAAGCAACATATTAAAAGATGAGAGTGATCCGACCCTCGCGGAATAAAATAAAAATATTTTACGATCCTCCGATACGTAAAATGCGGGTTGTTACATTCTCCCCCCTTAAGAATTTCGCCCCTGAAATTCCAAGCAAACACAAGCAACCACAATAATTCCGCATGCCTATCATCCATGTGAAGCCAATTCTATCAACCAAACTAGCAACCATCAAGCCATACATCCATAGCCTTATCCTAGCACGCGGAATTCTTTCAAACAACAACTACAAGATAACAACAATATCAACAAGTAAAAATAATAACAAGTAATAATGTTGTAATGATGGCACGATATTAATGGGTCATACGGATGAAGAGTTTTGGATGGATCGTCATTATACTCTCCCCCGTCTCCCACGTAACATCGTCGCCCTCCCCACTCCATTGTACCTTAACTAAATTTAACATCTTTCTCCAAAGTTTTTTCATGTCATTCGCCACAACACGAAGCGGATTATGAGATTTCGTCTCAACTATATGGTCGATGTACCACTCCGGAGGTGCTACCACATCCGGGCCATGCGAATATTTTCATAAAAACGACTCACAAAATATTGTGCACACTCTACATTTCTCGCATAAAATCAATCTATACGCGAGATTTCTGATTTTCCCATCTTTCGGAAATGGTCCAGCAACCTAGGAGCTAACTTTCCTTTATTTCCGAACTGAACCACAAGCTTTAATGTAGAAATCTTCATGAAAACTATATCGCCAACGTCGAATTCTAAATCTTTTCGACGTTTATCAGCATAACTCTTCTGAAGATCTTGGGCTACCTTCATTCGTTATCGAACGATCTCGGTACAATCTGAGGTTTCTCTAATCATCTCTGGCCCATGTACCAACTTATCTCCAGTTTCTAACCAACATGCTGGAGAATTGCACGGCCTCCCATACAACGCCTCGTATTTTGCCATCCCAATGCTAGACTGGTAGCTATTATTATATGCAAACTCAACAAGATGTAGATGGTCTTCCCATGATCCTCCAAAATCTTACACACAAGCCCTCAGGGGATCTTCTAAAACTCGGTTGACTCTCTCAGTCTGACCATCAATTTGGGGATGATATGTGGTACTCAAGCACAACTCGGTTCCCAAAGCTTCTTGTAGACTTTTCCAAAATCCACTCATGAATAATGGATCTTTGTCACTCACTATACTCTTTGGGACACCATGGAATCGGACTATCCATTTCACATAAAGTTCAGCCAATTTCGATACCATCCTAATTGACTTGACTGGAATGAATCTCGCACTTTTGGTCAAACGATCCACGATGACCCAAATCCCCTCGTTTCCTTCCTTGGTTCTAGGTAGTCTATCGATACTTGCTCCAACGTCCACATAGGAACTTCCAATGGCTGAAGCAAACCACTCAGCTTCTTCTGTTCAGCTTTCACCAACTGATAGTTCATACACTTGGAAATGAACTTTCCAATGTCTCCCTTCTTCCCTTCCCAGTAGTAGACTCTCTTCATGTCCTGATACATCTTATTACCATCGGGATGAATCGTCAGCTTTGAGTGATGACATTCTCTCAGAACGTCATCCCTCAATCCGTCGATATCAGGAACAACTAATTGCCCTTTCTTTCGAAGCCAACCTTCTCGATCGACCTTGAACTCTTTATATTTTGGTTCTAGCTTCTGGATAAACTCGAAAAATTTCACATCTTCAGAGCAGACACAATCGCCGCCAACTCCAATTCATGAGTTGGATAGTTTTCTCATGTGGCTTTTGCTGTCGACTCGCGTAAGCCACAACCTTATCCTTCACCACTCTCAGCTAGTGGAATCCCATTGCCAAATCCATTTGAGAAAAAAATTAGCTTCGTGGAGCTGATCGAACAAGTCATCAATCCTTAGCAATGAATACATGTTCTTCTTAGTCACCTTGTTTAGCTCATGATAGTCCACACACAATCTTAATGAGCCATCTTCCTGGGTTGCAAACACGACCGTTGTACCCCATTCGGAACCACTTCTCAAAATGAATCCCTTCCCTAAAAGGTCACAAACTTGCACCTCCTGATCCCGCTATTCCTTAGGCCATATCCGCCTAAGAAGTTTAATGATCGATCTAGCACCCTTGACCAAATCGACTCTAAACTCAATCTCATGATGCCACGATAACTCTTTGACTTTGTCAAAGACATCCTCAAACCCACTTGCGATTAGCGCGGATGACATGTCTTCTTTTGGAATTCCAAGCGAATATAACAACTCATGAGAACACCATCTTTAGGTTACCTTGAATCAACACCTTCCGCCCTTCCACATTCCCGACTGTCATCTCTAGCTTTTTGCAACTCACTGTTACCGCACATCTCTTAGGCCAATCCATATCCAAGATTTTAAACCCAGCGAAAGTCACACTAAGCATCCATTCATAAATAAGCATCCCTGGTCAACTATACTAGATCCACAAAGTATGCAAAGAGTAGACGAACCCATACCAGATTAGTTTCAACCAAAGGTCTATTACAACTTCAAGTTCCAAACTTATCTGGCATACAATCATATTATAGGTAAAAGAAGACGATACTCTAGTACCCAATAGAACTCAACAACTCCATTAGCAGAAACACATCTAAATTGGCAACATCTCCTTCTAATCCTCGTTAGTAATGCAATAAGAGATCGGAGTAGCTTACATAACACATGCTTCTCTGGTTGCTTATCCTTCAGAAAATCTGGGCAGTCTTTCTTCTTATGCCCAGGCTTGCCGCATCTAAAGCAATTCATTTCGGCTCTTGGCTTCTTACAATCCTTAGCATACTGGCCCTTTAGCTGACTATTAAAGAAAATGTCATTCTTCTTGAACTTCTTATTTTTCTTATTTTTCTTCATTGTAGCACTGGGGCCAATAAAGGTTTCTTCATCCATAGGAGAACAGTCCCTCTACCGCTTAGTAGAATCTCTTATCATAGCTACTTCCATCATGGCTACCCCAAACATAACTAGATACTCCGGTGCAACTGCTAAAGCTCCCAATTGGCTTCCATCTTCTACTTATCCAGGTCCAAACTCACTCATAGAGGTTTGACGACTCATTCTAAATATAAAATAGAATGATTAGTCCACTTACAAGATAAACTGCTAAAGAAGTACAAACACTACTATTATATACACTAATATATATAGGAAGCATCTTACTGGAATCTACAAATACGTCTCTCATACATAAATACGTCTTTGAACTTTGGCTAAAATCGTTAACCTGAGCTCTAATATCAAATGTGACGACCGCCCAAAGCCCCTGCACTATACAAGAGGAATAATGCGCTGAAAAGCATGACAGGCTGCTATGGACAATCATCAAAGTAGGTAAACACATCGAAACCTATCGTAGAACTCACAACGCAAGGATAAAATATAATAGAACATGTACAACAGGTAATGGTAGTGAAGCATCATATAGCAAACTTTCCATACTTTCACAACTTCCTAAAAGATTATTCCAACATCATAGGAAATATCAAGTATGTACATAAGGCCTCACTACAGAACTCATAGAGCAACTCAAACAGTGGAAACAGAAAATACTAGATAGTAATAAACTGGTACCTGAGCCTCCTGCTCATCGTCAATCAGCATCATCGTCCTCACTAAAGCATCACCTGTCACCTGCTACTTAGTCTGCCCATCCACAACCGGATGAACAGCCCAAGGTAATAAGAGGAAATATAAAACATTGAGTCAGGAAACAGTCTTAGTGAGCGATAAATAAGCTAACAAACTTCAGTAATAAAGTATATGAGAATAGGTAGATTAATAAACCAATCTACCAAACATAAGAGAAGAACTCAACTCCCATCTTCCCCCACGTCAGACAGTGATAGTCTTTACAATCCATAAAACCAAAGGAACAATAGTTCATCCATAGTAATCAAAACGACCATTAAATCATGGTAAACAGAAGCAACCAATCGGTAACACTCATAGCATTCATAGAATCCAAATTACAGATCTCACATAAACCATCTTAATCAAATTCAACATCCCTCAAGCACAAGCCCCAAGGCCGAAACAAATATCAGAAAAGCACCCAAGAAATATCTCCTTCGACGTTAGACAATCAACACGAGAAGGTACAAACAAAGAAACCAATCATCCATGGCAGACTCCGCCTATCACTACCAATCATGCTTTGAAATCACTGTAATCGTATGACTGGCCCATACTGCCATCCGTCAAGGGCTAATGGCAACCCCGATCCTAGCAAAACCCCATATTTATTTGCATCGATACGTACCTAGGCCTTTTCAACGATACCCAGGGTACTAGACCTACCTCCGGTCCTTTAGGTGCCCCTATTATACCCCTGTTTTGGGCTTGCTAGAACCTATGACATGATAATCCCTCGGCCTTCACATCTTTAGTCCTCTTGACTTGCGACTATTCATAAGCTCAGAACACCTTAGAGCAACCATTACTTCACACAAGCTCAATACATCCTTGAGTCATTCTTTCACATGAACTCAATACATCCTTGAGTCATTCCCACATTCATTGTATTCAACAAACAACGAATAAATCGCATCGCTTCCAACATCCTCATCCGGACTCTCGTCGAAGCCATCATCTCACCACCCTTGAGTTGTTATCACACCCGTCGCATTTCAACAATCAACAAATGCATTCCTTCACTTCAAAATTGCTTCATTGAATTCACAACAAAGCAAGAACCATCATCTACTCCAGAACGAACTTCTTTTGGTTGATACTGCATTTCATAGGATTTCCGGCTTTCGCAACGAAAAATTGGCCAAAATGTCAAAAACAGCCTTCTATAGCGCTTCTGATATGCTACTATATCCCCTGGTTAAATTCTGCATCAATCCGTCATTGCTACATCACTGATCCATCACTAATCCAGCCATCACTGATCCGTCACTGATCTGGACCATCCATTCCGTCACTGATCCATCACTGATCTGGAACCTCCATTCTGTCACTGATCAATCACGGGATCTGTTACTGGATTGGTCACTGATCCATTGTTGGATCTGCGACCGATCGGTCATTAGATCGGTTACCGGTCAGTCACTGATCCACTACTGGATCACCTACCGATTGGTCACTTGATCGGTCACTGATCCATCACTGGATCAGCCACCGATCGGTCTCTAAATCAATCACCGACTGGTCACTGATCCATTACTGGATCAACTACCGATCGGTCACTGGATCAGTTGCTGATCCATCACTGGATCAGCCATCGATCGGTCTCTAAATCGATTACCGATCGGTCACTGATCCATTAGTGGATCAACTACCGATCGGTCACTGATCCATTACTGGATTAGCTACCGATCGTTCACTAAATCAGTCACTGATCCATCACTGGATCAACAACCGATAGGTTACTAAATAGGTCACCGATCGGTCACTGATCCATTACTGGATCAGCTACCGATCGGTCACTAAATTGGTCACTAATCCATCACTGGATCAGCTACCGATCGGCTACTAAATCGGTCATCAACTGGTCACTAATCCATTACCGGATTAGCTACTGATCGGTTCACTGAATCGGTCATGGAAGCACACTACCAGTCGGTCCTTGAAGCACACTACCGGTAGGTCCTGCCTTGTTCTCCAAGACATGATTTCTTACCGATATGTCCACTGTATAGCCCCAATCCAACTCCGATTGCGACCAAAACTTCGCCAAACGACGAATTCAACTAAACCAACTCAACCAAAATCATTAAACACAATCATAAACATGTTACTACATTTCTAACAACATGAATATGGCGATTATCACAAAAATGATGTAAATCTCACCAAAAACCAGTAAAATGAACATACGACTAAAATATGAGATCCAACTTACATAAACATGTGAAACGACATGAAATTAACGATTAAAACTTGCTGAATTAGATCATGGTGTGATGCATATGAAAATAGACACATAATGGTGTAAATCTATGGTAAACCATTCCAATTTGATGAAAAACATGCACAAATAATTATATACTTCATTCCGATTTTCCAAAACAATCTAAAATTGATGAAATAAGAATCCAGACAGCAAGCATCTCGCACCAAAGACTTGATCCGATGAATCCTAGCCTGAATTGATGTAGATCTAGCCTCTAATGTTATAGATCTATAATTTCCCCCCTTAGATTTGGATTTTTAATGGTGGAAAAGTGTTATAGGAAGAAGGAGATCAAGGCCTCCAAATGAGAAAATGGGAATTTAAATTTTTTCCCTCCACTCTCATCCTCTGAATCGACCTGAGTCAAAAGTTATGTCCCGTACAAGGCTGACAAGGGTAAAATGGTCATAAAAAAATCGGTAAAAATTATGGACATGTCCCACATCCCCATAAGCAACATATTAAAAGATGAGAATGATCTGACCCTCAGGGAATAAAATAAAAATATTTTACGATCCTCCGATACGTAAAAAGCTGGCAGTTACATTCATCATTTAAGTCAATTCTTTGCAGGTTAATCTTTATCTTTGAATCTATTAAATCACTAAAGTTAATAAATTCCTTTAGTTAACCCACTCAAATTTCAAATTTAAACACCATTTAACTTTGCATTTATCTTCAACTTTCAAATTACACCAAATAAATTTTTATAAATATAGCCATTTATTGAATGCGTTGAGTTAATTTATATCTTAAAATTGAATATATTTGAACTTGAAATATAATTTGAATGAAACTTCAAATTCTTGAGATCAAGTTTGAAGAAAATAATTTTCCTTCTAAGATACCATTTTATTGAAAATATTTCCTATCAAAGACATTTCATACTTATCTAATATAAGATTTTATTTATCTTCGATTAATAGTTAATCATTATAATCCAAATTCATGCTTCTTAAATTCAACACTTGATGTTTTACAACATTCATTTCATAAAGTTCAAAATTCTTCCTACCTTAAGTACTAACCATACAAAGCCTTGATATTATTTTAAATATGTACATAGGAGACTTAGGATTACAAAAAGCAGCAATTACAAAACAGATCTAATGATTAGGATTCAGAATCATAGAGGACTACCTGCTTCTTGTCTAGTAATACTCATCTTCATCGAAATTCCTCCTCGGTACGCACTATATTGTGTTCAGGTCGCACTACAGGGGAATTAGTGCATTCTAAATCAATATGTCCCCAATCTCTACAATTCCAACACAAGTATGTGATTCTCCCATCATCATTTACTTTCTTTACACTTTCGCTCTATTTGGAACATAACACATCTTGCCTTCCACGCTGCCTCTTAGTACAGTTTTGAGCTATATGCCCAGTTTGGCGACAATGATAACAAACTGTAAATCAGTCAACTGGTAAATTGAGTGCTTGTTTCTCCCTTGTTACCTCAGGGCAATGGTTAAGGAAATGACCTCCCATTCGACAATCAAAACAAACAATCTCAAAGCGATCATAACGTTCTTCCACATTCCTTCTCTTTCTCTTTCCTCGACACATGGCAGTGTAATGTCCCTTCTCATGACTTCTGTTGGCTAGTTTTCTGATCAAGCCACCAAGGGTCGAATTACCATGCATAAGTAAACATGTATGATGATCCAGGAATTGAATTACCTCGGCTCATGGAGCACCGAAGTCCACTTGTGGCCAGCTTCGTCCCCTGGTTCGTGATCAAGCATCACGACCCGCTCGTAACAAGGTCCATGACTCACTCGTGGATATGCGTCATGATCCGACCCCAGGGCCGAAGAATGAAGGAAATAACTAGGTCTTCCATGATCCGAAAGATCAGGATCTCATGACATCTATCCCTAACTGCCATATTGAACATTTCTCCATCAAGACACGAACCAGCCCGAGATCCTCGGGATTTGTGCAACGTGTGACCACGAAGTGCCTGCAGATATCACCTATAAATAGTCCTACGCTTGGCATTTTGTGGGATCTTTGGGCAATTCTGAGTGTTGTTATCACCATTGTTGCTTCTCCATTATTTCTAATCAGTATCAATACGAAATTATTGAGTGAATCCTCATTGTAATCGTGATACTGAGAGAAATCATTGGTTGTACTTGCATTCTACATATAATAAGAAATATATAAAGTGGACGTAGGTCATTAACACCGAACCACAATAAATCTTGTGTGTTTTCTGTGTTTTCTCTCATTTCTAGATATTAATCTCTACATATTCAGATAATTTGGGTGTTAGAGCCATTTTGGATCTAACATTTTAATGCTCTCACTGAGAACTGAAGTCTCAGCATATCGGGTTATTACTTTACTGTTTGGATACTCAAGTCCGAAGAAAATAGTCTGAATCTCCACTGTTTTGATTTTTGAAGAATTTAGCAAACTCCAGGCATTATGGCTGGAAAGAAATCCAAAGATGCATGGGCTTCTCAAGCAAATGAAGATGCAAACGAAGCCATTGTAGAAAGCGTCCAAGGGAAGGTCGAGATAGAGTCTCTGGTTCGTGAGGAAGAAGAGGCGATTAAACCCGACGATGGTATCACGACCCAACCTGCAGATGGTGTCACGACTCAATCTCAAGACAATGCCATGAGTCGTCCTACTCACACCACCACGAAGCGTCTCCAGAGGGCCACCACGAGCCATCACCAGAGGGGGACCATGACCTGACTTGACAACCAGACTACAACTCGACCTGGAAAGGAGATTATGGCTCGTTGTGCTCGTGCTGGTACTTATCCTTATGCTGGTATTTCTGCTCGACCTGGCTCGAGTTCCTTACGTATAAGAGAGAATGTTGATAATCAATTCAATCCTTCCACTCCAGCTACTGAAGGAGATCTTTCCCGTATCTTTGATATGTTGGGGAGAACGAACGACTAGTTAGCAGCCCAAAGACAAGAGAGTTCCCAGTTACAACAGAACCTCATCGCATTAGACAGGCACATTAGTGATTTCCAAAGGCAGAGTACACATCCACCAGCCCGTCCTTTGACTCCAGAGTACTCGTCTTTGTCCGGCAAATCTCCGAGACCTCCTCACCAAACCATTGGAAAGAGCTGAGAATATAGAGCAGCCTCAGTTCAGATCACTTCCTTCTCGAGAGGAAGCGGTGATTAACATAGGACCTGTCGACCGCAGTCTAAATAATCCTACAGCACATCCTAGAGCACAAGTTGTCAATGATCCTGTTGAGAATCGACCACTGCAAACCCTTTGTCACGTGATTGACCGTGGTAACAAGGGGAAAGGAAGTTCCGCTCAGGTTCCGGATTTCGCGGCGGCCCGTCGAAGGAATGATGAAGGGCCCCGCAGGGCAAGGAGTGCTGATCCTGAATCTACAGTAACTCACGTTGAAGTTGAAACAATGACTAGGCAGATCATGGTGACAGCCGTGGATAGAGAAACGAAGATTAGGGTATATAGCGCAGTCATACGCTCTTTACTGATGATATATTGGAGGTTGCATACCCGAGGTGTTTCAATATGCCAACTATGAATCGCTATACCGGTAGGACAGACCCAATCCAACACCTGATGAGATACTCATGGTCCATGAATGTCGCTGCAGCCTCCAACGCCGTAAATTTTAAAGCATTCCCGATATTTCTAGAAGATGTGGCATTACTGTGGTTCACCCGCTTGCCAACATGATCGATATCCAGTTTCAGGGAACTAAGTGAAAAATTCATGAACCAATTTTGGCTTCACGCTCAAAGGTCTAAAAATTTAAAGGAGTTATCCCTCATTAAACAACGTCCTGACGAAACTCTGAGGCCGTACCTGGATCGTTTTAACCTAGCTGTCAAAGAGGTCAGACACCCTCACGAACAGAGTGTCTTGATGGCCTTAATTGATGGGGTGGACAAGGATACCAAATTTGGAAGGTACCTAGCTGGCAAGCCGCCGCTGACTAGAGAGATATTCTACGAAAAAGCTAATATTCGCCTACGTCAAGAAGAAAAATATGCCAACCGGAAGAGGAAGGCCATCGACAAAGAAGATATACAGAGCAATGTGGCTATTAAGCAAATAAGAGACAGCTCAGGGAAAGTCGAGGTGAATGTCGGAAATAAAAACGACCACCAGTCGGAAAATAACAGTCGAAAAAAGAACCGGGGGAATGATTCCCAGAGAAGACCTCGATCCAGGCCATTTGAGAACTTCACACCATTAAATGATATGCTAGAGAACATCTTTAACGATTCTTATAATGTTCTCCAGTACAAGAGGCCTCCCCCGAGGGATTCGACAGAGAAAGAACGCGAAACTGGAAAGTTCTGCCTCTTCCACCATGTTCATGGTCACTCCAACGAATGTCGCCATTTGAGAGATGTGGTTGAAAAGCTACTCTGAGAAGGAAAATTAGACGAATATAAGGTGGCTCCAAGAGATGGGGGCAAGCTGGACAGGCCCCGAACCAAAACCAACCCCTTGCTAGACCTACCCCTCGGCAGAAAGGGAAGAATATTGTAATCAACACCATAGTCGGAGGACTCCAACTGGTCGGACATAGCTTCAGGGCATTGGATTAGTATGTGAACACGGCTAAACAACATCTCGAAGTAGGAGAATGCAGTAATCTTAACGATTCTGCTCCAATAAAACAACATAAGATAATGTCCGATGATGTTATATTCTGTAGTAGAGAGAGTATTTGAGTCCATTCTCCAACAGAAGACCCATTAGTGATCACTATCTCCATTGGTTCTACTATAGTCCACAAAGTCTTAGTAGATAATGGAAGTTTGGTTAACATTCTGTTCAAGAAGATATTTGATCAGATGAAACTTGAACCGAAGGATTTGAAGCCTTGTGAGGGATGGGTACGCTGCTTCAACGGAGCCTCAACTTCTCCAATGGGATACGTAGAGTTTTCAGTCACCCTTGGGGAAGGAGAACGCCGGAGAGTGAGAATCCTCCCTTTTGTGGTTTTTGATATTGAGTCGCCATACAATGCCTTTTTGGGCCGACCGGCCATAGCAGAGTTCAGGGCTTTCATTGCACCCTGGTATTTGTTGTAGAAGTTCTCGACGGATGACGGTGTAGGAATAATCAGAGGAGATCAAGTCGTTGCACGAGCATGCTACCTAGAGGAACTCAAGTTGCTGCGTAAAGGAAGAGATGTAGAAACAAAGGGAACTTCCTCCCCTGCAAGGGAGGAGACGTCATAGCAACTAAAGAAGATAAATCTAGGACGGTCGCCCAGAGGACTGCCCGAGGATATAGATCCCAGAGAGAATGAAGAACCTGGGGGTAGAATGGTGACTCCCAATGAAACGACTGTGAATGTACCAATCGATGACAGTGACCCAGAGAAGGTCCTGAAGATTTGATCCCAGTTGGAGCCCCTTCGAACAAGAGACTTAACGGAATTCTTGAGGGATAATTTAGATGTGTTTGCCTAGACACACGCTGACATGTGTGGAATATCCCCCTCGATTATGAGCCATTCATTAAGCATCAATCCAAAGCATCCACCCATCAAAAAGAAAAGGCGAATGCTTGGCCCAGAGAGGTCTGCTGCCCTGAAGGAAGAAGTGGAGAAGCTGAGAAGTAATGGGTTCATCAGAGACTCAACCTATCTAGAGTGGATTTCAAATCCGGTCTTGGTCAGGATAGCTAACGGGAAGTGGCTCACTTGTATCAACTTCTCATATCTAAACAAAGCCTGCCTAAAAGACAATTTTTTTCTACCAAGAATTGATCAACTGGTGGATTCAACTGCAATTCATGAGCTCCTCTCCTTCATGGACGCCAACTCAGGATATAACCAAATCCCTATGGATGTTCCAGACTAAGAGCTTACCTGCTTCATTACGGATCTAGGGTTATATTTCTATGTAGTGATGCCATTCGGTTTGAAGAACGTCGGTGCTACGTACCAACGATTGGTGAATAGAATGTTCTATAACCAAATCGGGAAGACGATGGAGGTGTATGTTGACGATATGTTAGTGAAGTCCAGACAATCATCCAACCACACTACTGACTTAGCAAAAATGTTTGATATCCTCCGAAGACACGGGATGAAACTCAACCCTATGAAGTGTTCATTAGGGGTTGCGTCTGGAAAGTTCTCAGGATTTACCGTTAGTTTGCATGGAATTGAAATCAACCCAGATCAAATTACAGCAATCAGAAACATTCAGAAACCCAGGAAAATCAAAGATGTGCAAATCCTCGCAGGAAAAGTAGCTGCATTGAGTAGATTCATCTCCAAAGCTACGGACAAGTGTATTCCATTCTTTGAGTTGATAAAGCGAGGAAAACGCAATTTCAATTGGAGTCTTGATTGTGGAGAAGCATTTCAAAACCTTTTAAACCATCTTGAGAGACCCCCAATACTGTCCAAAGTGATCGACCACGAAGACTTGTTTGTGTACTTGGTAGTATCGTCCCATGCGATAAGTTCAGCTTTGGTTAGGGAAGAAGAAAAGGTTCAGAGGCCAGTGTACTATGTGGGTAAGAAGTTGGCGGCAGCCGAGCGAAACTACCCAAGAATAGAAAAGCTTGCTTACAGTTTACCGATCGCTTCCAAGAAGCTTCGCAACTATTTTCAGGCTCATCCCATCACCGTGTACGCTAACCACCGGCTTAGACAAGTTTTGCAGAGGCCAGAAGCATCAGGAAGACTACTCAAATGGAACATTTAGTTAAGTCAGTTTGATTTGAATTTTCAGCTTCGATGATCGATAAGGGGGGAAAGTACTAGCAGACTTTATAGCAGAGTTCACTATCCCAGAGGATGATGTAGTGAGTGAAGAAGTTGATCCTTCGAAACAACTTCTTGACCGCAACGCCTAGAAATTATATACCGATGGCACCAAGAATGACAGACGATCTGGCGCTCGAGTTGTGCCTGTAACTCCCGAAGACCGATGAATATACCACGCCCTTAGATTGGAGTTTCATGCCACGAATAATGATTCTGGGTATGAAGCCCTGATTGTCGGGCTGAAGCTTGTAAAGGATTTGGAGATAACGAAGCTAGATATCTTTTGTGACTACAAGTTAGTTGTGAACCCGGTTAATGAGGAATTTCAGGCCAAGAGTCCAAGACTAATATCATATTTGAAAGAAGTGAGGAAATTGCTGGATAACCTTGAACATTACAGCATATCCCATATCCCTCGAGAGGAGAATCAAAAAGTAGACAAGTTGGCAAAGATGGCTAGTTCTGGCAGTCCTGAAGACACCGAGCTAGTCCCAATTGAAGTATTGCAATCTCCAACTGTTGATCAGATGGAAGTTGATCCTGTATTGGAAATTGAACCAGAAAGGGAGTTATGGATTACACCCTTGAAGGACTTTCTGATGAACGGAACGCTTCTGACCAAGAAGAGCGAGAGGCGTGCTATTATCCGAAAAGCCTCCAGATATATCATGCAAGGCGAAACCCGATATAATAAGGGATCCTCGATGCCGCTCCTTCAGTGCATAGCCCATGACGACATCAAGCGTGTACTGAAAGAAGTGCACGAAGGTGAATGTGGTGACCATACTGGAGGACAAACGCTGGAAAAGAAAATATTGCAGTATGGGTATTTCTGTCCTACCATAAACAAAGACGCAGCTAAATATGTATTAGCTCATGATATAAGATTGGCTCGTGAGGCTTGGTTCGGCTCGAGGTGCAAGGCTGGATCGTGAAACAGGTCAGGCTAGTGGAAGAACTTTGGCTCGTGAGACAAGCATCGGCTCGTGGGAAGGATTGGGCCCGTGGGATAGTTCAATTCTCACCCCAACGGCTCATGAGAGACCCGCCACGATCCGCTCCACTTCCTATTTCCACGACCCGATGCTCCCCCATTTCCACAACCCGATCCGCTGTCCATTTCAACATTTCGCCTTCATCTCTGGTCCCTCCATCACACTGTTGCCACGAACCATCCATTATCCCATCCATGAACCATTCTGGTGAAGCTCCTCTTCTTTCTCGCCGTCACCCTCCTTCCTCTGTAAACTCATTGTGCCATCACCAACCTCAAACACCGCTGTCTCCACCATCCTTACCATCAACTATTAAAAACTTGAGAGAAACGAGAGTGGAATCATATGAGAGCATTCCTAGTTCAATTACCTTTCTAGTTTAGATTAGTAGATGATTTTGATTTCCAGATGTTGCGAATTAGAGTTTTGAATTAAGTAATACTAGACATGGGCGACTAATGTGAAAGAGGAAAGAATGGTCAAGGAGGAAGAAGGGACGGCTTATATATAGCTAATTAGAAGATCGTTCGTCTCCTTCTTTTTGTCCCATTCGATCCATGGAAGCCTATGGGCCACGAGCAATAGCCCATCATGGCTCGACAATAGGCCCGCTCCGTCAATAACTCATGATCGAAATTGGAAAGTCAACCATAGTTTGAAAAGAGGCCCGTTCGACCATCAGACAGTGATGAGTGTCCAATTCCATGAACCATATGATGTTTCGATGACCCGGACTTGATGAATGTTCACTAAAATGGAAGACACAGAAATACTTATAAAAAAATTAAATGCTTACCTGACAAGTTGACTACAGTACACTCTGGAGTTCAAGAGATGGAAATTAGCCTATGAACAAAGAAATAACTGGATATCCGGACTGATATTTATACTCCCCGAAGGGTGTAACCATTCGAAAGTGCACGACGCTATGAAGAGGTGTAATTGTTGATCTGCATCGTTTCATGAAAGGAAGGTTCGACAGTTTCAAAGCATGTTCCATTCCCAATAAAACATACTTCGAGGGGGCTAAACGTTGGCTAGTTTTCTGATCAAGCCACCAGGGGTCGATTTACCATGCATAAGTAAACATGTATGACGATCCAGGAATTGATTTACCTTAGCTCGTGGAGCACCAAAGTTCACTCGTGGTCGGCTTCGTCCCCTGGTTCGTGATCAAGCATCACGACCCGCTCATGGATATGCGTCACGATCTAACCCCAGGTCCGAAGAATGAAGGCAATAACCAGGTTTTCCACGATCCGAAAGATCAGGATCTCTTGACACCAATCCCTAACTGTCATATTGACCATTTCTCCATCAAGCCACGAACTAGTCCGATATCCTCGGGATTTGTGCCATGTGTGACCACGAACCGCTTGTAGATATCACCTATAATAGCACTACGCTTGCATTTTGCGGGATCATTGGGCAATTCTAAGTGTTGTTATCACCATTGTTGCTTCTCCATTATTTCTAATCAGTATCAATACGAAATTATTGAGTGAATCCTCATTGTAATCATGATATTGAGAGAAATCATTTTTGTACTTGCATTCTATATATAATAGGAAATATATAAAGTGGACGTAGGCTCATTAATGCCAAACCACTATAAATCTTGTTTGTTTTCTGTGTTTTCTCTCATTTATAGATATTAATCTCTGCATATTCAGATAATTTGGGTGTTAGAGCCATTTTTGGATCTAACAACATCGATAACATACAACGTTATCATATGGACCAGGCTCTTGTCTCTCCTTAATTCTCCCTTTAATTTCCTCAAATGCCTTGTTTGCCTCTTTACAGGAAATTTCTCTTTGTTTTCAATGTGCCACCTTATGTGCTTCAGTTCTTTCCATATCAATTAAAGCGATGACTTATCAAAATTTCCTGTCAAAATTTGGAGTTCTCATTAGTTTTGCATTTAAACTTAAATAAATTTGACCAAATATACTATTCCTCTTTGAATGGTTTAACAATTTGACTCATTAATCTATTTATTAGTTAGCATTTGCAACTTATCAACTCAGTTATCGTACAAACTTTATTAGTTGATATTGCCAAAATCTTAATAAATCATCTTACCCCATCATTTCTCTTACAGTAGGTATTTCTAAAATAACTAATTCAAATCTATTTAGTGAATAACCAGTTTAATTTATATATTCAACTTATACTCATATTCCTGACCAACCACGACAATTCGAAGATTAGTTTTAAATGGAATCAAGTTTCAGATCTAAAGAAACCTAACGAAGATGCTATCAAATGAATGGATTCGAAGAGTGGAGTTTTGGAAAGATTTACATTTCAGAATATCTTATTATTTCAATATAATTTATTTTTCAAAATAATTTATATTTTCAAAATAATTTATTTCAAACTTTATTAATTTCAAAATAACACCACGCTCTCGCTGCGTTACTCTTTCAAAATATTAGTTTCATAATAAATTATATTTCAAATTACGCTATCTCAACATTGATTCCTAGTGATGGATTCTTATCAAACACCATAAGCTAAGCTTTGTGTTAAACAAAGCTCTGATACCAACTACAACGACCTGCCTTTTCGACTACTTCAAGTTGGTAATTAAACCAGCTCAAACCGCTCGAAACGACAGATTGTTATTTATCTTACGGGGTTTAAGCAGAATCAGACACAGAAATTATAGAATAAATAAATTCATTGTCTCACAACGAAAGCATTTTACAAAAAGTATATGAGTTTATAGAATTCATATACACAGTAGATGAATAATATACTTTAATTTTGTCTGCACCAAATATGGTCTAAACACCCAAGGTACTAAGATGTACTTCACCAATTTGGTAACAAATAAATGGAACCATGTTTAATCAGCAATTAAAAATGAAAAATGCAGGAAAGGAAAAATAGAGACGAGATTTATAGTGGTTCGGTCGTTAATTAGGCCTACGTCCACTGTGAAGGATATTTTCGTACTTATAATAAGGATTACAAAATACATCAAATTTCTCTTCATACATCTTTGCATTTACTCAATATACCCTCGTTTATATATTTCAATCTTGGAATTATACAAGAGAATGGTAGGATTTGAGGAGAAGAAGGATGGATGAATGATTGACAGGGAGGATGTCTTTGTTTCCCTTGGATCACGGGATTCTTCTTGACGCCATGGCCGGATCAGTAGTTGAGGATAGAATTTAACAGCATATTTGTGGCTTCAAAGATTGGATCCCCTTGATGTTGGCAGCCATGGTGTATTTATGGGTGATCTCCCCTTGAGAGATAATCTGAAATCCATTTCTGCAGGCTATGGATCGCTCAATCTATTAATTACAATCATGCCATCAGCTAGTTGTAGCCAGCTGTCCAGAGCTGTGCTTGGTTGTTAGGTGCAAGAGATTCAATAGAGCGAGCGTCTGGAGTGGTTGTGCGAGTCCATAGGAGCGGGCGTCCCCATGAGAATGATTGCTTTGGGTAACTTTATTAGAGCAGAACGTGGGACTGGGGTTGATTCTCCTTTGTTCTTTACGCGATCGACCTTCTTAGTTCAAGGGCGCTTGTCCTTTTGTTGCCTTTGTATGATGCTGTTTTCCCTTGCAACTAAGCTATGAGGTCGCTTCCGTCTATGTTGGATGGGCGACTTACTTTGTTCCGATGTTTTGAGCGGCTTTGTCCCAATGTGAACAACCGACCTCTGCTTCCGCACCTGGATCCTGATTTGTGTCTAACTCTGGTTGGAGACGAGGTCACATAAGATGTTGTGGGTGCTTGTTTTGCAGTTCCATTCCAGACCTTGTCTTTTGACGGGTAAACATTCGCCCCTCGAAAGTCGTAGTTTTTTATTTTTAAATAAAAACTATGAGCTTCGAAGTAATGAGATGAAATGCCACTGGATGGATTAAGTTCAACGTTCTGCGAAATAGGCGCTCTCACACATAGCTTATGTTTTCAAAATCCGGATATTTCGACAATTGCTTTTTTCTTTTTTTTTGACATTTGGCGGGATATTTCCCGGGTACGTTAGACTGGATCACTAGATCTTAATTGAGCTGTCATATCATAAAAATGGCTTCTAGTCCTCTTAAATATTTTCTCTTCATTTTCCCGCTTTTTTATTTCTCCAATAAGCTTATTTTGATGGTGATTTCATTGTAGAAGACCTCGCCGTTGCTTCTCGAAACTTCTTTTCTCTTTATTTGACTGTCAGTCTTGCCCGATCCTTTTTTGGTTGACGGCTTTCTTCAGCCTTGTTTTCAATTACAACGCTCCTTTCTTCGAATTGAATTTTTCTTGTAAGTGAATTTCATTCCTTTTACCTGAGATTCTGGGTTAATTCTCTTAGTTTTGTAAAAGGGGGTTCTTAATTGGCAACATTGAGTCATTGGAACACATGGTTGTGATATTTGAGATGTGTTGATTTGACTTGGTATGTACCTAGATTTCACGCAGAATCCTCTAGTGATTCTGGCTTATGCGATAAACTTTAGCCTTTTTTTATTCTTGGCGAGTTATTCACTGAAATGACTACGAAATTACATTTCCCAATTCATTTTGCATTAACTGAAGGAATACTAGCATAATAGCAATAGTTATGTTCTTCTCTTCCCATTACTCCTTTAGGAGGTGCGACTACAAGTCGTGACTGGCTAAATCAGAGCCTGTGTTTCTCATACTTTTGAATTCATAACTCTTCCTTTATGCAATTACACTACCAGTAAACCCTTTTATCGGATAAGACTGACGATCTGATCTGGAAGATGTGTTCATCCTGAGTCACTTCCTTTAGCTTTCTAACAACTCAATTTGTAATTTCTTTTTAAGCATACTTATCTTTGTTGACATGTAACTAACTGCAAATTCATCTTAATCCCAGTTAACTCATCATATATGGGGAATGAGAATGTCTGGATCAGGCAATTGAAGTTGCCTCGGCTACTGGTTCTGATTTGATTGTTGGCCAGATTTATCCTCAACCTCGCATTTTTGATAGGGTGGCGACCAAATGCCGTAAATCGACACTTTCTTTTGATTAGTATCTACATATGTGCAATCGCTTCGGGTTTTCAAAAGACAAAACCAGATTTCCCAGAAAGGGAGAACTGGCCGATTGTCCGCCTTCTGGGTATGTAGAGGTCAATTATCACATGCTGGCTAGTGGGGCGATTCCCCAATTTAATCCTTTTTTAGAGTCCATTTTGCGGCAACTGGCCATTGCCCCATATCATCTGCATCCTAGTGGATATCAAATTTTGCTTGGGCTATATGTACTTTTCATGAAAGTCCGGCAGCAGAAACCCACGTTTGCGGATATTTGTTCTTTATATTCTTTTAAGAGAAGGGAGGTAGACGGTCCTTCTTTCTTTTTTACGGAAAATATGCATGATAGAATTATCACTGGTCTGACGGATGGTGCTAAGGAGTTCCCAGATCAATATTTCTTTGTTCAGTGTCCTTGTAAATTCTACGGACGATGGGCAGAAGGAGGTAATTACACCTTCGCTCTTAGAGTTCTTACTCCTTTTCTCTTTCTTATCTTTCTTTCTCTCTGACTCTTGTAGTGATTCCTTCTGTTGTGGGCCTCACTTTAGATCAAGCCCTCCTTAATTCTTTAAGTTTTATTAACAAAAAAGAAAGGAGCGAAGATGGGTTGCTTTCAGAGGAAAACCTCCGTGAGTACCTGTAACAACCCGTATTTCGATAACATGAGTAAGACAAGAATCGAGGCAGAATTTAATTTTAAATTCTGAATCAAGTTAAACGGTTGTGCCATTGCGTTCGTCTCGGAAAAATACGCAAAATAGAGTCCGAGTTTTCGAAAATCGGAGTCCGTATGACCCAATTAAGGCCCAACGAAGTTTTCAGAAAATTTCTAAGTAAAAATAGATTTCAAATTCTAACTTGAATTTGGAAAATTGGGCCAGATGGGCCAGGCGGGAAAAGTTCCCGCCACAGTACCCAAGTCGACAGCTTGGGAATCGACTTGGTCTGACCAAGTCGACAGCCCTGTCGACTGGGCTGTCGACCTGGCTCAGACGAGCAGTCTTGCCTGGTGCACCTGTTTCTATCTTGGCTAGGTTTCTGGGCCTGGTTTGAAATCTGACGGTTCAGGTTGGTCCTAGGGTTAATCTAAGGGTCCTAACTAGCCTAATCTTCTATAAATAAGCCCCTAACCCTCCCCTAAACCCTCATTATTCACTCATGTAACTAAACTATGGCCAAATTTCTACTCTCATGGCCTCCACTCAACTATCCTAGCCTCCTATTCATTCCTATGAGAGGTTCCATGATCATGAGAGTGTTAGAGAGTCCCTATGCTAGTATGAGAGCTTCTCAAGTTAATTTCAAGGCCAAAGCTTTGATCTTTGTTCTTAAAGATGGTGTTTTTAGTGGTTTGGAGCATCCATCTTTGGGTTTTTGGGTGATGGCATGCATAGGCTTCATCACAAGCTTTAGTTTAATCGATTTAGGCCTTCATAGCAATGTAAGCCCTTCCCTACTCTTAGATATTAACTATGAAGTTAAATGTTCATGTTGAAAGTTTGGGTTTGATTAATTAGAATGATGCATGCTATCATGTTATGCAAGTTTATGAAGTCATTATCTTGATCTTATAAGCTAAAAGCCACAACCTTTATGTTGAAATGTTGCATTATGCAACATGAGAATCTTCATAATCATTATGTCAACTTGCATATGAAGTCATAATCCGTATATGATGATATATGCGAGTTTCTAGCCATCATTCCATGTCTTTTGTCACCATGATTCGCTTATGTGCCAAGTTTGGGTTTATGCATGTTTTTGAGGCTTAAGAATGTAACATGCAAGCTAATGAACACATTTGTGCCTCATTTGCCACCATGATTAACTTGTGGCTTAATACCCATTTTTGTCATTCCTTTGCCAAGTCTCTTCTTTTAATCCATTACGTTGTTGCGAACGTATATGCGAGTTTAAAAGCATTGGGTTATGTTATGGGTAATTTCTAATGACATGAAAATACAACTTGAAAACATGGCTTGAAATATAACATGGAAGATGGCATGTAAGTATGCATAAAAACATAAGCTTGGGAATTTACCTATTAAGTTAGGTCTACCCTTTGGGAATTTACCTATTAAGTTAGGTCTACCCAAATGCTTGAAAAACATGTAACATGTTTTGGAAACATGATGAACATGACACTTAGATAATATAAGTGTGGCCAACTCGAGGTTGGGTTGAGTTTGCAACGTAAAACTACCCGGAACCGACCGGCCTAACTAGTAGTTGCTAACAATAGGACCCAATGTGAGAAGTTGGTCATGTTGTGCTTGAACCCGAGGTTAGACCAAGTTGTGGTGTAAAGCTACCCGGAACCGACCGGCTTAACTAGTAACCACAACAAAGTCTAATGTGAGAGGTTGGGGTGCATTAAGTAATAAATGCCACATGATAGGATTAAGTTAATTTGATTAATGACTCTTAACCAAATATGACATGGGTAAATGGGTTAAGTAAATTGGTTAGGCTAATGATACTTAACAAAACATGAAAAGGTTGGGTAGGTTAAGTGATTTGATTTTCCTAATGACGCTTAACCATTTTTATACGACTAGTCGACGGGGATTAAGTTAACCAACACTTAATCAATCCAACATGATAATTTGGCAAGGTTAAGTAAGTTTTCTTAATGACACTTAACCATACAAGATGATTAGGGGATGGGGTTAAGTAATTTACACTTAACTAATCCGACACGGTAATTAGATGGGGTTAAGTAATCCACACTTAACTGATCTAAACACGGTAATTCGATGGGGTTAAGTTAAACACTTAACCAATTTAAACTCGGTAATTCAATGAGGTTAAGTAACCAATACTTAACCAACTTAACGTGATAATTTAATGGGGTTAAGCCAACCTATACTTAACCAATCCGACTCGATAATTTGATGGGATTAAGATAATCTATGCTTAATCGATCTAGCAAGATAATCCGATAGGATTAAGGTAAGCTAGTACTTGACCAATTTGACTTGATAAGGTTAAGTCATGAGCCTTTGGGTACACTTAACCAACTTGTGGGACTAAGTCTTGAACTTAAATACTTAGCCAATCTTTGACGTGATTTGTGGGCGGGTTAAGTCATGGACTTGAATGATAACACTTAACCCAATAGACAAACCCTAGCTAGAAGAACTAGGTAGAAAACCGTGGTTAATCAAGGATAACGGGAAAGGAAGCTAAGTGGTAAACCTTAGTTAAGGGTAACTAAGTAATAATTCTTAGCTAAGGACATAGGACTAATTCTCAAAGCGATGAGTAACCTGATACGGTAGGTCATCGCTTAGTATACGAGGAGGAGCAAGCTATCTGACTTGGATAAAAGCTCCAGCGCACTGGGTGCCGAAGTGGAAGCTTCGGGGGACGTGAGGATATTCTTGGGATCCCTCTGTGGGCTGCCAGGTAGTTACACTAGGCCCATGAGAGGTTAAGGTCTGCGTTAGAAGGACCAAGAGTATGCCTTGGTTGCTATGCGAGCGACCTAAAGACTGGGATGGATTAGCGTGGAGTCGACGATTCTTGGTTTTTGCCCTGGATAGCACATCGCCGACTACCTACCATCTTTAGTCAATCGTGTACGTGCGGAAAGGCAGGGAACCCCCAATAGACCATGTGCTTGCTATCGAGTCATGGGTGAGGTTGGCCCGTAGGAAAGTGGGCTATAGTGGGGCCGGGGAGTGGTTCTTATACATGATTTTTCTTGGATTGCCTTTCAGTAGTTGAGGGAGGGGTCACGTGGGACCATAGCCACGGGTACAAAAACAGACCTTGATATCTGCATCGGCAGACGATTTAAAGCTCCCGACCGAGTTCCGAATTTCTTGATTTGCCCTGGCATGGAACTCGGATGGCACATTGGGGAACATGTGCATCTAGACATGGAAAACGATTCACGATACATACGTGGGATCAAGGGCGCGGTTGACGGGTGGCGTAATCCCTAGTGGTCCTAGGTGGCCAAAACCCAAACCGAGACACGGAAACGTTCATTAGGTAGCATAATCCCTAGCGGTCCCAGGTGGCATAAATCCTAAGTGGACGAGCGATAGTTCATGGTAAGGAAACACAACTAGATCAAGGGTTGCAGTCCAAAACAACTTCAAGGATAAACCGTTTACATGGGAAAGCCCGTACAGCCTACGGCAAAGGACTGAACTTATACATGGAAAGAAACATATGAGTTGAGTAACCTATATATGCGGCATATTAGGTTGACATGGACCATTACACGACTTTTGAGTAAGGGTCATTCACGGATAACACGTAATACAGTTGGGGTACTAATACGGTAGGTGCAGAGCGGATATACAGGATAGATGCCATGGGACGTTATACGCGATAGATATCTTGGGATATTATACTTGATTGAAACCTGACAATGTGATACCTTGTTTTATCTTGACATCGTAGTTTATCACGACACCTTAGTTTATCTGAGTTCAGTAGTTCATCCTGTTATTTTGATTTAGCTTATCTATCTTGTTATCATGCTTATGTTCATCTCAGTTTCTCATGTCAGTTAACTTTACTAGTTTTTATACTAATAGTAGATAGGGCTTACTCAGTCTTTTTGACTGACCCGTTTTGTTTCGCCTCTTTTCTTCCGTTTCCCCCCCCCCCAGGTTACAGGGAGGAAATACTGTTGTTTAGTTCGGACTTCTTCTGCTTGAAGGTCATCATGGATGGCTTGGATTTTTCTTGGCTATGGCTACTTTACTGCTTTTTCTTGGGGAATAATTTATGAAAAAGTCTTTATGCTTCTTTATTTTTGCAAGACAGGTTTTGATGTACTCTGATGTAAAAGGCTTTAGACCTTATTTATTCATGTTATGAAAGTTTGATTTTACTTCCGCTATTTTATATATGTTCTGTCTTGTAATATTTCTGTGCATGTTTACCAATAATACTCCTCCAAACCCAGTGCATTCCCTTTGTGAGTGAACCTAGCGGAGGTGGGGTGTTACATTTGGTATCAGAGCAGAAGGTTACCAGATTGGGCAAAAGTTATTAAAGACCTTCTAAAAACTATTTGAAAATCGTTTATAAAGAAGCATTTTTCAAGAAAGTTTTCTTTTAAAAAGAAAAGGCTATTCCCCAAAGGCCATTAGCATTATCCTTGTTTCCTTAATTAAATCTCTTTTCCTTTCTTTCCTCCATCTGTAGTCACAGTGGTTTTAACTGCAACTAGTCTTTTCTATCTACGAAAGTACTTTCCATGCGATGGAGGTGGTTCTCGAGAGACCAATGGCCGCGTTATAAGAAAGGATAGTGAGAAAGAGGATGAAGGATGCGAGTTTAATGATGAACAACTTGTTGGTATGGCTCAACCCAGAATGAGAGAGAAAGATGAACAATGAAACCCATGACGAGAGAGTACCTTTGGCATGGTGGAACGGGAAGGTTAGTTAAGTATCATGGGACGAGGACAAGATCATCGGGAGGGCATTAGTATGCTCTCATTTCTATAGTACCTCGGAAGGAGGGTAACGATCTCGTTAAAGGTTTAGCTTTTCTTCTCTACCATCCCGTTAGGACTTCGTTGTTCGTATCATTTAAGTCTGCTTCGATAGTTGAGTCTCTGCACCTTAAGTACTAGCGTAATAGAGAATCCCATTTTTGTCTCAAGTCCTGTGGAGAATCGGTCCATTTATTCATGACTTGTTTTGGATTTGAAAATGACATGCCTCGGTTATGGATGGATTCTAGGGATGAAGTGGTTATCCAGTAAGGGGTGCCACTCTCGGTTTTGATAGGAGGGTAGTTAGACTCTTGACTAGCCTTCGTAATACCCTCGAAGTCTCGTGAAACCTTTTGGGTTTGGTCATGATTAGTTACCTAGAATCCCTTGATAACTTTATTGGAAATTTGAAGCCCGATCGAGTGGTGTTCTCTGATAAGACGGATGGTTTATTTCACTTATGCATGGGTTATGGAAATCACCCTAGTAAGTGCACTTGATAACCCGGTTGGCATCTGTTTACTTCCAAGAGAAAGTTCTACTACGTGGAATACCTTATGGTACGAAGTCTGAGATTCACTAGTGAATTTTGGAAAGCTTGCATGAGATCATGAGTACACAGTCATGTTTGCGCTAAGTGTGCGAGTGGAACGAGAGGCGACGAAGAATTGAGTTCCAACTCATGTTATGGAAAGAGGAAATAAGAAGCTACGAAATCGCGAAGTTAAAGGACGGTCAAGGCACAATGGAATTGAGCTCAAGGAAGTACGACTTTGATGGTCAAAGACTAGATACGCGCATGATATCTCTTTTTGGGAGTATATCCTTGATCCCTGTTTTCTGTAGAGCCTACTTGTACGCTATCTTTTGTGGACACCCTCTCGGTCCTATTTTTTGTTACAAACCCTGTAAGGAGTTTGTCTTGTTTATCTTCTCGACCCTATTTCAGGGAATCCTAGGTAGAACCCTATGGATGTAAACATGTATTCGAAACATGTTATGATTGATATGGTTGCAATTGGTTGCAAGTGGTTGCAAGTGGTTGCTCGTGGATGCGCGAATACACATTAGATACTAGCTCGACTCGGTCACGTTTCATATTGCATATGCACGAGTGTTTATACTTGTTTATGGATGAAATTGAATGTGTTATCATGCGGTTGTTGCATATGAATGAATGATTGTGCACGCATATAGTATCTATATGACTAGGACTATTTGCATACATGTTGGATTCATGGCACTATACATATTTTTTCATTAGAAAGATTATTCAGGCCTAATCATTAGCATTAGCTAAGGAACATGTACACACACGTTCTGCATATATTCATATAGCATTAGAAATCATCTAAGGACAATGATTGCTTGTGGATGATGTTTTGAGTAGATGAATGATGGATGGTAGGATAGGTTCTTCCTAACTTGGAGATTTCGGGGACGAAATCCTAAAAGGTGGGGAGAATGTAACAACCCGTATTTCGATAACATGAGTAAGACAAGAATCGAGGCAGAATTTAATTTTAAATTCTGAATCAAGTTAAACGGGCTGTGCCATTGCGTTCGTCTCGGAAAAATACGCGAAATAGAGTCCGAGTTTTCGAAAATCGGAGTCCGTATGACCCAGTTAAGGCCCAACGAAGTTTTCAGAAAATTTCTAAGTAGAAACAGATTTCAAATTCTAACTTGAATTTGGAAAATTGGGCCAGATGGGCCAGGCGGGAAAAGTTCCCGCCACAGTATCCAAGTCGACAGCCCTGTCGACTTGGGAGTCGACTTGGTCTGACCAAGTCGACAGCCCTGTCGACTGGGCTGTCGACCTGGCTCAGACGAGCAGTCTTGCCTGGTGCACCTGTTTCTATCTTGGCTAGGTTTCTGGGCCTGGTTTGAAATCTGACAGTTCAGGTTGGTCCTAGGGTTAATCTAAGGGTCCTAACTAGCCTAATCTTCTATAAATAAGCCCCTAACCCTCCCCTAAACCCTCATTATTAACTCATGTAACTAAACTATGGCCAAATTACTACTCTCATGGCCTCCACTCAACTATCCTAGCCTCCACTTCATTCCTATGAGAGGTTCCATGATCATGAGAGTGTTAGAGAGTCCCTATGTTAGTATGAGAGCTTCTCAAGTTAATTTCAAGGCAAAAGCTTTGATCTTTGTTCTTAAAGATGGTGTTTTTAGTGGTTTGGAGCATCCATCTTTGGGTTTTTGGGTGATGGCATGCATAGGCTTCATCACAAGCTTTAGTTTAATCGATTTAGGCCTTCATAGCAATGTAAGCCCTTCCCTACTCTTAGATATTAAATATGAAGTTAAATGTTCATGTTGAAAGTTTGTGTTTGATTAATTAGAATGATGCATGCTATCATGTTATGCAAGTTTATGAAGTCATTATCTTGATCTTATAAGCTAAAAGCCACAACCTTTATGTTGAAATGTTGCATTATGCAACATGAGAATCTTCATAATCATTATGTCAACTTGCATATGAAGTCATAATCCGTATATGATGATATATGCGAGTTTCTAGCCATCATTCCATGTCTTTTGTCACCATGATTCGCTTATGTGCCAAGTTTGGGTTTATGCATGTTTTTGAGGCTTAAGAATGTAACATGCAAGCTAATGAACACATTTGTGCCTCATTTGCCACCATGATTAACTTGTGGCTTAATACCCATTTTTGTCATTCCTTTGCCAAGTCTCTTCTTTTAATCCATTACGTTGTTACGAACGTATATGCGAGTTTAAAAGCATTGTGTTATGTTATGGGTAATTTCTAATGACATGAAAATACAACTTGAAAACATGGCTTGAAATATAACATGGAAGATGACATGTAAGTATGCATAAAAACATAAGCTTGGGAATTTACCTATTAAGTTAGGTCTACCCTTTGGTAATTTACCTATTAAGTTAGGTCTACCCAAATGCTTGAAAAACTTGTAACATGTTTTGGAAACATGATGAACATGACACTTAGATAATATAAGTGTGGCCAACTCGAGGTTGGGTTGAGTTTGCAACGTAAAACTACCCGGAACCGACCGGCCTAACTAGTAGTTGCAAACAATAGGACCCAATGTGAGAAGTTGGTCATGTTGTGCTTGAACCCGAGGTTAGACCAAGTTGTGGTGTAAAGCTACCCGGAACCGACCGGCTTAACTAGTAACCACAACAAAGTCTAATGTGAGAGGTTGGGGTGCATTAAGTAATAAATGCCACATGATAGGGTTAAGTTAATTTGATTAATGACTCTTAACCAAATATGACATGGGTAAATGGGTTAAGTAAATTGGTTAGGCTAATGATACTTAACAAAACATGACAATGTTGGGTAGGTTAAGTGATTAGATTTGCCTAATGACGCTTAACCATTTTTATACGACTAGTGGACGGGGATTAAGTTAACCAACACTTAATCAATCCAACATGATAATTTGGCAAGGTTAAGTAAGTTTTCTTAATGACACTTAACCATACAAGATGATTAGGGGATGGGGTTAAGTAATTTACACTTAACTAATCCGACACGGTAATTAGATGGGGTTAAGTAATCCACACTTAACTGATCTAAACACGGTAATTCGATGGGGTTAAGTTAAACACTTAACCAATTTAAACTCGGTAATTCAATGAGGTTAAGTAACCAATACTTAACCAACTTAACGTGATAATTTAATGGGGTTAAGCCAACCTATACTTAACCAATCCGACTCGATAATTTGATGGGATTAAGATAATCTATGCTTAATCGATCTAGCAAGATAATCCGATAGGATTAAGGTAAGCTAGTACTTGACCAATTTGACTTGATAAGGTTAAGTCATGAGCCTCTGGGTACACTTAACCAACTTGTGGGACTAAGTCTTGAACTTAAATACTTAGCCAATCTTTGACGTGATTCGTGGGCGGGTTAAGTCATGGACTTGAATGATAACACTTAACCAAATAGACAAACCCTAGCTAGAAGAACTAGGTAGAAAACCGTGGTTAATCAAGGATAACGGGAAAGGAAGCTAAGTGGTAAACCTTAGTTAAGGGTAACTAAGTAATAATTCTTAGCTAAGGACATAGGACTAATTCTCAAAGCGATGAGTAACCTGATACGGTAGGTCATCGCTTAGTATACGAGGAGGAGCAAGCTATCTGACTTGGATAAAAGCTCCAGCGCACTGGGTGCCAAAGTGGAAGCTTCGGGGGACGTGAGGATATTCTTGGGATCCCTCTGTGGGCTGCCAGGTAGTTACACTAGGCCCATGAGAGGTTAAGGTCTGCGTTAGAAGGACCAAGAGTATGCCTTGGTTGCTATGCGAGCGACCTAAAGACTGGGATGGATTAGCGTGGAGTCGACGATTCTTGGTTTTTGCCCTGGATAGCACATCGCCGACTACCTACCATCTTTAGTCAATCGTGTACGTGCGGAAAGGCAGGGAACCCCCAACAGACCATGTGCTTGCTATCGAGTCATGGGTGAGGTTGGCCCGTAGGAAAGTGGGCTATAGTGGGGCCGGGGAGTGGTTCTTATACATGTTTTTTCTTGGATTGCCTTTCAGTAGTTGAGGGAGGGGTCACGTGGGACCATAGCCACGGGTACAAAAACAGACCTTGATATCTGCATCGGCAGACGATTTAAAGCTCCCGACCGAGTTCCGTATTTCTTGATTTGCCCTGGCATGGAACTCGGATGTCACATTGGGGAACATGTGCATCTAGACATGGAAAACGATTCACGATACATACGTGGGATCAAGGGCGCGGTTGACGGGTGGCGTAATCCCTAGTGGTCCTAGGTGGCCAAAACCCAAACCGAGACACGGAAACGTTCATTAGGTAGCATAATCCCTAGCGGTCCCAGGTGGCATAAATCCTAAGTGGACGCGCGATAGTTCATGGTAAGGAAACACAACTAGATCAAGGGTTGCAGTCCAAAACAACTTCAAGGATAAACCGTTTACATGGGAAAGCCCGTACAGCCTACGCCAAAGGACTGAACTTATACATGGAAAGAAACATATGAGTTGAGTAACCTATATATGCGGCATATTAGGTTGACATGGACCATTACACGACTTTTGAGTAAGGGTCATTCACGGATAACACGTAATACAGTTGGGATACTAATACGGTAGGTGCAGAGCGGATATACAGGATAGATGCCATGGGACGTTATACGCGATAGATATCTTGGGATATTATACTTGATAGAAACCTGACAATGTGATACCTTGTTTTATCTTGACATCGTAGTTTATCACGACACCCTAGTTTATCTAAGTTCAGTAGTTCATCCTGTTATTTTGATTTAGCTTATCTATCTTGTTATCATGCTTATGTTCATCTCAGTTTCTCATGTCAATTAGCTTTACTAGTTTTTATACTAATAGTAGATAGGGCTTACTCAGTCTTTTTGACTGACCCGTTTTGTTTCGCCTCTTTTCTTCCGTTCCCCCCCCCCAGGTTACAGGGAGGAAATACTGTTGTTTAGTTCGGACTTCTTCTGCTTGAAGGTCATCATGGATGGCTTGGATTTTTCTTGGCTATGGCTACTTTACTGCTTTTTCTTGGGGAATAATTTATGAAAAAGTCTTTATGCTTCTTTATTATTGCAAGACAGGTTTTGATGTACTCTGATGTAAAAGGCTTTAGACCTTATTTATTCATGTTATGAAAGTTTGATTTTACTTCCGCTATTTTATATATGTTCTGTCTTGTAATATTTCTGTGCATGTTTACCAATAATACTCCTCCAAACCTAGTGCATTCCCTTTGTGAGTGACCCTAGCGGAGGTGGGGTGTTACAGTACCAGCTTATTCATTTTACGCGATCTCTTGGAAGGGCTTTGGTTCATTCTCAACGCTCCACTGGTAAGTCTTTTACCAAAAAGATACGCCTAATCCCTGATGTAAGTGGTCGACCTTCGTCGTTGATTACAGAAGGGAATGACAGAAGAGTTGATGATAATGCGGATGTTTTGAGGGTTAATGTAATCTCTGGAACGACCGCCGAAGGTCCGCTCGCCCTGTTACTCAGGCAGAAGGTTCCTTAGGGACTTTTGGGGACCTAGAGGATTTGGAGTCTGCCAAATACTTGAGCCAGGGTGACGCTGTGATGTCTGACCCTGTTATATGTGATATGGGAAGGATCCGAGGGCCTGCTCAGCGTCCTTGGAAAGCTTCTGCTTTCATAACTTCCCATGGAACTGGTTTTGATATCATCTTACTTATGGCATAATTTCTCGTAAATCTGATAATCTCTGAATGCTTGCTGAAGTCATGCTTTAATTATTTTCTTGGTGTAAATGCGAGTTACTCGTTATCGGATAGCTTCTCCTAACAAGCTGATTTTATTGATCCTCGAAGCTCCTACAGTCTTTCCTTTCTTGCTGTTCGAAGCGTCCCCAGCCGCCTTCAAGTTCTCTGGTCCGACATACCTCTGAACTTCCGATGGTTGATTCTTTAAGGCGTGGAGGACTTGATCAGGCTAAGATGCTTGCACCGATTGAATCTTCTGCAAGATCTATTGTTCTGACTCCTTCTCAAGTTCAGATAATACGCGATCATCCACCTTATAGGGTTTCTCCTGGGAACTCAACGCTTAAGAATCGCTTCAGCGGCTGGGACTTAAGAGGAATACATATTGATCTGGATTTACATCCCAATGATAGGCAAGATGGTACGAAAATTTTGGATTCTGCAAAAAGTAGCATGACCAATCAGATTAGTATTATTAAGAATCAATTTGGGGCACAATTGAATCTGGCCATGAATGATGTTGACAGGCGATTAGAACATTGGGCCAAATTCGGTTATGAATTCCAGAAACTGAACGCTCGGCATATTGACCATATTAAGACCTTAGAAAACGATAAATCTGGCCTGATCCACTTGATTAAATCCCAAGAATATGAGATTAATTCTTTAAAGAACGGAAGCATTATACTGAATAGCTTAGAGACCAGCAAAGTCGAGCTCAAGAAGGAGCTAGAGGGTGTGCGAGCACGGCTTTTAGAAACTCAATCTGCTCAAGAGCTTGCTAAGCGCCATTTGGCCTTAGAAAAGCAGGCATTAATTTCTTTAAAACAGGAAAACACGGCTCTCGAAGGCCAAATTGCTTCTTAGAATGAAACTCGTATGACCTTTGAAGAGGATAAATTCAGGTTGCAAAAAGATCTTGATGAAGCCCAGATCGGGGCCGACAATACTCTTTTTCAATTTTATGTTTGAAGTGTCATGAGTCGTGGAAACATGAGTTATTTGAACAAGGATTTTCCGCGAACTCTATCTCTTGTTTGGGAGGAAATACTTTCGTATTCCGATGATGTTAATGATGAGTTCCTTCAAGAACGGCTTTTAGAAGAAAAAGACTGCAAGGCTTTGGTTGAAGGTAGAAGGATATTAACGAACGAGAGAGCTCAGTCGTTTAGGAAGGAACGTTCGGATGCTATCGTTCCTTGTGTCCCACCTGACTCCGTCGGAATTGATACTCTGAGCTCCCTTATTCCTCCTGCGGATCGCTCTGCCTTAGAGATCGCTAGAGTTTGACCCATTATTGAGTGCCTAGAGCAAGAAAATGTTGTTACACAGTGCGCGAGTTATGACAACACTTCTTCAAATGTGAACGATCATGGGTTGACTTTGTATATCCAGTAACTTCAGGTAAAATCGACATTCATCAATTTGCCCTGGATTGGGATTTTCTTATTTCTTCACCTGAGATTGCTGAGTTTAGCACTTGTTGTCCATTTGTATTAGGTGTGCTCTCATCACCTTCTTTAACTGCTTATGACACCACTGCTCAACCTGCTACCATTGACTCTGTTTTAATATCTACCAACATCGATCCTCTCCTCACACCTCCATCAGATGACCCATCTTTACTAGATGCATCCAATCAGAAGATGAGAACAAGATTTGGAATACCAAGGTTGTCTCTACTCTGATACGCAAAAGGAAGCTAACTGGTTAATAATCGAAGATCATAAGCCTTTTCCCTTTGATGACTCTTTTGTGTATATAGACCAGCAAATGTCTGAACAATTGGCTCATCATTCCCTACATAAGGAATAGCATTTGTGACATTTATAGTCTAATTCCAGCACATTTTCTTTTACCTATTACGCACTTAGACCGGTTGTTTATGCGAATGTCGGCCCTTGCTTAGTATTTCATGTTTGTGTACTTATGTCTATATCGTTTATGGGCTATCAAGTTTTATTACTTTCATTCTTATGAGTGGTCGCATTTTTAGTTTGTTGGTCGCGCAAATCTTATCGTTCGAATGTTTTCGCAATGAAGTTATAACTAGCTTGTGGTATGTTTTGAGTGGGCATTGGTGATTTATACACCATGGTGATGATTTCATACCAAAGCTTTATTTAATTTCGTAGATTCAGTTAATTTAGATCATGATTGCATTTGATCAACTCATGATAAATTTTTTTAAACAACGTGTGGTTATTATGTGTTTTCTTTTTTTGTGCACTCAATCCCATATCTCACTAACTCAGTGACCCGAGCCATTCGGAGACTGGTTTTGAGTACGTGCCCCCATGGGAGGACTTAGGTTACAATTTCGACCTAATTTTGATCTTATTTGACCCGGCTATTATGACCCAATAGAGACCTAAATTGGATACCCTCATATGGCTACGATTTATGATACCCCCTTTCGGCTAGGATTTCTGATTTTGCGCTGGTCTTTCCAGCATGTTTTTAGGACTTTCCGATCCTAGGACTGGTGTTACCCAGCCTTGGTTTTTTTCTAGAAAAAGAAAACAGAGAGTGCAGCCTCTGGTTTTGGTGTGCCCTCCATGAATTGATTTGGGATGATTCTCTCCCATTGAATTCTACAAGATGATGGCTTGGTTATCTTGCCTGGTTTGACCAATGCTCTCAGTGCGTGATGCACAATTTGCCCTATATCAGAGAACAATTTCCAGCATTAGTTTTGTAAATAAAATTTTGTGAGATCATTATCCCTGAACGAACATCTTTTATCCTGTATAGTTTTTACTTAACACAATAAAGGTGGATCACATATCATTTCATAGGAATATAGCTGGAAAAAATAGACTATAGAAATAGTAAAATAAAGAGAATGAGTCGCGCATTTCCAGTTCTAGGTACTGGATTGCACCCAGTGGTCGCTAGTCAATGATTGGCCGTAAGTGTTCGGGTGCTTGGGTTATCTCGTGCGACCCGGCCTGATCAGCAACCTTACCTTGCCTCTGACTCTCTGATGCATTTTGAGGACTCTTAACATATTGTTGCAGTTGATTTTTTTGGATGAGCTCTTCGATTAAATTTCTCAAGTGTCGACACTCATTCGTGTTGTACCCAGGTTGATTAGAAACCGACAGAATTTCCCAAAATTTGCTTGTTGTTCTGTAGTTCTTTGTGGTTTTACCTGAGGAAATATGCCTGAGTCCTTCGTGGCAGAGTAGATCTTATCTGGAGTTTCATTCAAGGGCATCAATTCTGTTTGCTTAAATTTTTTGACTTCTTATGTATTTTATTGTCTCTCCCATCAAACCCTCTCTTATGCCCAGAGTCATCCTTTTGAATTATCTGAGAAGATCCGTTGCTTTTCCCTTCCTTAATAGTGATATTCTCTGTGTCCTTCTGAATATCTTTTGTATCGGTTTCCACACTCATGTATTCTTTGGCTTTCTTGTAGAACTTCTCTAAATTCTTTGGTTTCTTCATCTTGAGCCACTTCCCAAATTCGGACTTCTTATCGATAGCTCCTTTTAGGGCTGCCAATAAGTACCAAGGCTCTGGTTCTATGACCTCCGTTGCATCAGCATGGAAGCGTGTAAGGAAAGATCTGATGGTTTCCCCATGCTTTTGTTCCATTTCGCATAATGACATTACATCTCTTGCCTTGGTAGTTTGCACTCGGAATTGATCTTCGAATATCCATGCCAGATCAGCAAACCAGTCAATACATTTAGGCGGAAGTCTGGTGAACCATAGTGAGGCCACACCTTCCAGGCACACGGGAAAGTACAAGCACTTGATTTCATCAGTAGCCCTAACTCCATTCATGTGCTGGTCGTACTTGAATATAAAAATGGTTGGATCTCCAACTCCGCTATAAGGTGCTAATGTTGGGGGTATAAATTTCTTCGGGTATTTTGCTTGACAGATTTCCTCTATGAATGGATTTTTGTTGGGGGAAAACTCCCATTCTTTCTCCTCATCTTCTCGGGTCACCTTCTCCTTCATTATTCAATGGATCATGCTTGTGATGCGCCTCCCGTCACCTGCTTGTTCATTTGGATCGGCACCGATGTTTTTATTGGTGCGACCACGCTTTGAGCTTTGGCGCCTTGCATCCTTTTTGAAGGATGTTACGTTGGTGGGACTTGCGGCACCCTGATCCAAACATTCTTCTTTGCGCTGTGGAGATCTGGCCTTAGGGTCCCCAATGCTGGCCTCTCCCCTGTCTCCTTCTAGGATGTGAGATCGTCCAGGGTCTGAGGCTGATGAGTCCTCTTTTTCACCAGTATTAACTACAGCGTTTGGTGGTAAAAAATTGGCCTGAACATTGGTTAGGACATCGAAACCTCCCATTATCATCTTCGTTGTATTATTCATTTTGTCGTTCAGGCCGGTTACAACCACATTCAATTCATCTCGCGTTATGGATTGCCTAGGGCTATCCCTTGCCCCTTGATTTAAGATTTGAGGTGTAGCTTCGCCAGCATTATCATCCTTACTGATCACAGTAACTTTAGTATATTTGTTGCCTTCTTCGATCCGACCACTGTTTCAAAGGAGAAAGCATTTTTTGGGATTTTCTTTAGATTGCTGAATTACGAAAGGAATTATGAACACGGCCCCACGGTGGGCGGCAAAATGTTTACACCAAAAATGGTCCAACACCCAAGGTACTAAGTTGTACTTCACCAATTTGGTAAGAAATAAATGGAACTGTGTTTAACCAGCAATTAAAAATCAAAAATGCAGGAAAGGAAAAATAGAGATGAGATTTATAGTGGTTCGACTGTTACTTAGGCCTACGTCCACTGTTAAGGTGATTTTCATACTTATAATGAGGATTACAAAATACATCAATTCTCTCTTCATATCTCTTTGCATTCACTCAATATACCCTCGTTTATATATTTCAATCTTGGAATTATACAAGAGAATTGTAGGATTTGAGCAGAAGAAGGATGGATGAATGATTGACAGGGAGGATGTCTTCGTTTTCCTTGGATCGTGGGATTCTTCTTGACGCCATGGCCGAATCAGTAGTTGAGGATAGAATTTATAGCATATTTGTGGCTTCAAATATTGGATCCCCTTTATGTTGCCATCCATGGTGTATTTATAGGTAAGCTCCCCTTGGGAAATGATCTGAAATCCGTTTCCACAGGCTACAGATTGCTCATTCTATTAATTACAATCATGCCATCGGCTAGCTGTAGCCAGCTGTCCAGAGCTGTGCTTGGTTGTTAGGCGCGAGCGATTCAATGGAGCGAGCATCTGGAGTGGTTGTGCGAGTGCATAGAAGCGGGCATCCCCGTGAGAATGATTGCTTTGGGAAACTTTATAAGAGCAGAACGTGGGACTGGGGTCGATTCTCCTTTGTTCTTTACGCGACTGACCTTCTTAGTTTAAGGGGTTCTCATCCTTTTATTGCCTTTATATGATGTCGTTTTCCCTTGTAACTATGCTATGAGGTCGCTTCCGCCTATGTTGGATGGGCGACTTATTTTGTTCCGATGTTTTGAGCGACTTTGTCCCAATGTGAACGATCGACCTCGGCTTCCACACCTGGATCCTGATTTGTGTCTAACTCTAGTTGGAGACGAGGTCACATAAGATGTTGTGGGCGCTTGTTTTGCATTTCCATTCCGAACTCGGTCTTTTGACGGGTAAACAAATTTATTTACCAAAAATTTGCAAATTTTAAGCAGACCAAAAGAGGGTGTCTTCACCACTCTATAACTTCAATAGCGGAAGCCTTTAAATCTGCAACACTTGTTATGTAACGACGGTCGGAACAAATGCCCCTTCCTTGCACGCATATGAGTTGGCACCTAACTTCCATATAACAAAAGGAATACTTGATGCTACGTGCCTACATGATCATATTTGTAAACAATTCCTTTAATATATTCCATGATGTGAGACTATTGTATTTAAACCATCATTCCTCCTTAACAACATGCGAGACAATCCTAACAGTCTCCCCTTTAACTCGCATCCTACGAGTAACTTTTGAGAGCATTGGTTCGCCTGCATGGCCTAGTCCGAACCTTTGGCTTTGATACCACTATTATGTAACGACGATTGGAACAAAGCCCCCCTTTTGTGCATGCATATGACCTGGCACACAACTCCCATATAACAAAAGGAATCCCTTGTGTTATGTACCTACCAGCTCATATTTGTACACAATTCCTTTAATTTATTTCATGATGTGGGACTATATATTCAAATGCGTCATTCCTCCTTAACAACATGTGAGACAATCCTAACAACACTCGGATCTGACCTGAGCGTTCCATGCAAAAACCCAAAACACTAGAGTCGTGATTAATCTTTGTTCATGTAAAACAACTTCAATAAAAACTGTAATGTAATAGATAATCCTAATTTATATGAGGTTTCTAGAATTTCATATTCTTTGTTCGCTATCAATTCATACAACTAAACAGTTTTAGGCTCAAAACAAACATGAGTTCAAGTTTCCAAATAAGTTAGGGAGATACGCATATAATCTTTCAAGTTTGCAATTCGATATTTCAATTTCATAAGATAGCGTACGCTAATGTCAACGCAGCATGAATTTATGTGTGAAAAATTAAATTTCATTTTTCAGCAAGACATTGTTATGTAGTAAATTATTTATCACCAACTATATGATGAGCAAAGTGAAAAAACAGGGTGTTCGAACATGCAAATTTAGATTTTCAAGATAGGGCATGGAAGTATCAATGTAGAATTTGCGGCAAAGAAGCATGATTTAATATAAGTGTAGTTGTGTAAAATGATAAAAATGAAAAAAAGGGTAGACTACGTAAATACAGTGTCAAAGTTTGTTGAAAACAAGACAAGTCATGCAATTACATTCAGTAAGCATGATATGATTTATACACACAGCAAGGGTAACGGGTAAATAAACTTAAATTTTACATAGCATGGCATGAATGAATAAGACAATAACGAACATCATGCACTTCAACAACACATGAAAGTTTCATAACAAGAGAACAACAAAGGCATCTTTTTTCCTTTTGCAGGCTATTTTAACAAAGCAAATGCCATGGAAGAAAAGCTGTCACTATGTGTAAATAAGGAAGATAAGTTTTTCAAAGTTTTATCATAAATACTTGCAAAATGAAATAACCATTGTCCGCATGTGTTACAGGCCAAAAGTAATTCTATAGGCCATAAACATGAAGTAGCAACCAAATTATCTTAATATACAACTACATATACATGCAATGCAAATCAACAAGTGTGATTTTACGAAATTATTTTTAATTTAATATTGATGTCAAATTACTTGAATCAAATAAAAACCGCGAGGGGAAACTCACCTTTGACAACGGTGATTGAAGGTAGTCGTCGACGTGCGGAAGTTGAGGGCCGACGGTTGCTGTAGGAGAGTGGGTCAGCGGATTTGGTAGGTATCACAGCTAGAGAGAAGAGGTAGCAAGATAGGGTAGCGGGGTTGTTTGGGCGGTGGCTGCAAAGAAGGGAAGGTCAGCTTTCATTGCTGTAACGACCTGCCTTTTCGACCGCTTCAAGTCGGTAATTAAACCAACTCAAACCGCTCAAAACGACAGATTGTTATTTAGCTTATGGGGTTTAAGCAGAATCAGACATAGAAAATGCAGAATAAATAAACTTTATTATCTCACAGCGGAAGCATTTTACAAAAAATATTAGAGTTTACAAAATTTATATGCACAACGGTAGAAAAATATACATTAATTTATTTACCAAAATTTTTCTAATTTTAAGCGAACCAAAAGCGGGTATCTTCGCCACTCTGTAACTTCAATAGCGGAAGCCTTTCAATCTACAACACTCGAATCTGACACAAGCTTTCCATGCAAAAATACAAAACACTTGAGTCAAGATTAATCTTTGTTCAAGTAAAACAACTTCAATAAAACTGTAATGTAATAGTTAATCCTAATTTATATGCTATTTCTAGAATTTCATAATCTATGTTCCTTGTCAAATTCATACGACTAAACAGTTTTAGGTTCAAAACAAACATGAGTTCAAGTTTCCAAATAAGTCAGGGAGGTACGCATATAATCTTTCAATTTTGCAACTGGATATTTCAATTTCATAAGATAGGGTACGCTAATGTCAAGGCAGCATGAATTTAGGTGTGAAAAATTGGCTTTCGTTTTTCAGCAAGACATTCTTATGTAGTAAATTATTTATCACTAACTGTGTGAGAAGCAATGTGACAAAAAAAGGGTGTCCGAACATGCAAATTTAGATTTTCAAGATAGGGCATGGAAGTATCAAGGCAGAATATGTGGCAAAGCAACATGATTTAATATAAGTGTAGTTGTGTAAAATGATAAAATTGAAAATGGGGTAGACTGTGTAAGTACAGTGTCAAAGTGTGTTTAAAATAATACACGGTCATGCAATTACACTCAGCAAACATGATATGATTTATGCACACAGCAAGGGTAATGAGTAATTAAACTTAAATTTTACATAGCATGGCATAAAAGAATAAGACAATAACGAACATCATGCACTTCAACGATACATGTAGGCTTCATAACAAGAGAACAACGAAGGTGTTACTACCAAAATTAATAATGTAATAGGCTGATGGTGAAAGGGTATCAGATGACCATAGACGCGTAGATATCCTTCCGGAAGCAAAGCCAAACACTAAGGAGAGTCAAAAATAGGGAGAAAGGTTCTGAAAGTGACATCAACCAGGACCTATCAAAGAGAAAGGACCATAGAAGCTAAGAGATCTAGCCAGCGGGGTCTATCCAACAGGGTCGGACCAGCGGATCCTTCCAACAGTATCAATCAAACAGGGGGTCCTACAGCAAAAGGCCATCCAAGTTAGAAACTAAGGAAGATAAAGGCAACAACTCCGCCAATTGTGACCCAAAAGAACTTTCAGGTATTAACTAGCTTAACGCCAAAACAAGAAGAGCATCATGACAGAAACACATTTGGTACCAGTTTATGAAACACCAATCGTATAAATACCGAAAAGTCATATTGATGAAGTAGCAAATGAATCACCGGGAGCAACCTTCTGGAAGATCAGGCAATACCCGAAAATCTCATGGAAAGGCAAACCAGAACCCCGGAGTGGTACAAGCTATCCACACTAGTCTACTTAACACAGACACCGACAATGACTCTGAACCGGTAGCTATCAATAAACATAATGAGGACAGGCTCCTCTGAGTATTCACGCTAAAGCCGAAAGCCTATGCCCAACAATCTATGACCGAGAGCATATGACCGAAAACCCACAGTACCTTCTGAAATCCTACTACAATAGAAGTCTCATCCCAATCTCAAGAAGGCTCCCGACTAGCCAAGACCTGCACTACAGGAGCCATAACAAGCATGACTAAGCAGCCGAAGGCAATTGCATTCGAGACCAAAGGACAAGGTGGCCAACAAAGACCCCTATAGGCCCAACTTCCCAATAACGGAAGGGACTCCAAATCTCCTATAACTAAGACCTCCAGGGTCACATTGAGGGGGATGACTCTTCCTCTCAAAAACTCTAGTATTGAAATCGATGTACAGATTTTCTCTGATTCTACTCATATATGCCAAACAGAGAATTAATAAAGATCAAATCCACGTTTATGGTATTTCTTGTTGATTTCTCATATGAACTCTTGATTATTGTTATTTCGATTTATTGTTTGCCTCTTATATATGTATGGATTCATGTCCGGTCCAACATTCGGGATCAGAGGAAATTCTCCTTTTTCCGTTGATTTAAGTCTCCCAGTGAGTTTGAATACCATCCACGAGATTAGATTTCCCAGCGAGCTTGATCCTAATACCCAAGGACAGCGGTCTCAGTCGAACTCGCAGAGGATAAACCACCTATTTTTCCCTTGGGTGCATCACCATTGACCTATTTTCGGTGTTGACGAAAAATATCGTTAATATTGTGGCGCTAGAAGAAGGGCATGAACCTCCGCTCCCTTTTTCTACCATTAATCCTGTAAAAGTAACCTTGCCACGCTTCAACTGTGTTGTTCCGTCCTAGATAGGACTAAGTTTTAAAGAGGCAAGATCATATGCAGATGATCTCGGAAAGGAGCTTCTAAGTACCCGGTTACCACTTCAAACATCGTTTATCTTTGCTTTATAAAAACAAAAAAAAACTCCCAATACCCATCTAAAAAATGGTTGTGAAAAAAGGGATCTGGGAAGAAGATTGCAACGCATCAACCACATTGGAGAATAACACACTTTCGAACATTAGCTCAGTAAATCCGGAAATCAAGGAACCATCAAACTTAATAGGAGGGAAGGATAATGAGCTGGAAGCATCACATTTGGCTTTGCATATTGATGCTACAATAAAGTCTATTGAAGAAAGCTCGGACCAAAGAATCACAATATTTGACTTATGTTAAGTGGAATCAGAGATGAATACATCTTGCTAGTTTGACAGCCAAACTAGGTCCTCACCAAGTCTACCTGTTAATTTAAGATCACAGAGAAGGAATCAAGTGTTAACAGGGAATGTAGTCCGATCATTTAGCCGACACGCTGTGAGAGCAGGCAGGTCTACAATTCCGATACAACCTTTGAATCTGAGTTTTGTAAAGGAGAGGGTCAAGGGGAGTAAGACCCTGAAACGACAGCTACCAACAGTGAAGGATTTGGGGGTAATTCTCGATCATAAGGTTCCTCGAAAGACATCAAACCAAAACAGAAAGATGAAGTCAAATCTACAAGGGAAAGTATGGCCATACAGATTTCAGAAATGAGGGAGAAATCTAATGCGATTCCTTCCAAGAGAAAAAGAACTAACCCCATGGACAAAAGATGCGATGAGAACTAGTACGATGAAGGTAAAGAGCAATCTGAAAGTTCAGCTACTGGAGAGTCTAGTCCCGAAAGGCCGAACAACTGAGACTTGGAAACCTACCTTAGGAACATGGCAGAGAAAACCATGAAGAATCTGTTCGAAACAGAAATATGTTAAATTCGAATAGGGACGTCGAACTAAAATGGCTATGCTTTCAAAATGAAATGTGCAAGCCATTTCACAATTATATGGCGCACCGAGCACCAAAACTGACAAATAAATATATCTCGGTGATCAACACAATGACACAAATGCAATAGTACATAGATATCAGTGTCGCGACACTCCAATAAAAAACTAGTTATGGACCCCATTCTATAAAATCATATATATAGACATGCATACGGTGGCTCGTATGTACGAATTTCATAAAAAGAAAATTGACGTTCTCTTCAGAATGTAGTCTAGTATTTTTAATTCAAGTTCGCTCAAGTTCCGAAAACATTTTGTTCGTAGAAATTATTAATTGCTTAATTAAATAAACACGAACAGTACAAACTTGCGTATTTTTCTATGAAATTAATTCCTATGCTATATTTAATTAGGCGCATCGCAAAGAAATTTTTTTTGGATTTTTATTTTTGTTTTACATTTTCATTCGAGCTATATCGGTTACTGCTACCGCAAATAATAGTCAAAACCCGATTCAACCGGAGTCACTGAACTTTGATGTTTTCAATATAAAATTATTTAACTCACTTCTAAATGAAAATAACAAATTTCAAACATCAATATTTCATTATAAATAAATTTCATACACTAATTTTCCTAAACAAATACATTTTAAGTTACGTTTATTGTTTAATGCTTATTTTAAATAAATTTAAATAATTTAAATTTTATTCAATAAATTTTTTGGCAAAATAACGAGATGCTACAATCTCCCTCACTTAGAACTTTTCGTCCTCGAAAAGGAGAGTTTGTAAAAAATATATGCTTATGTATATAACAAAATGTTCTTACTTATACAAATTTTTACTAAGTTTGGAACAAAATAAATTATAGAATTTCAAATTAAAAAATTCGTCCTTATATTATTAATTAATTTTATCTGTTATAAATCTATTTATTAAATTTACAATCTTGATTTCAAACACATTTATTAAAGTTCGAGTTTATAACAAAACTTGAATTTTGAAAATATAATTCTCGTGTTTGGAAATATATTTTGAAATAAAAATAATTGTTTTATTAAAAAATCCAAAGTTGTATTTCTCAAGACATTTAAAACTTTCATTTTTTTTAGTTTAATTATGTTGTAATTATATAAATTTAGTTGCAGATTATTGATTTGTTATTCAATGTTTGAAAATGCCTGATTGCTCAAAGTTTAAGAAATTTACTGTCGTTCTTATGGACGTTAGGCATACGCTGGCCAGGTGCACGACTAAAATATCTAAGTACTAAATATACTTGTTTCAACTCCCAGTGAAAATACTTAAAATATTTAAAATAGATATGGAAAATATGTTTGTTTATCTACCAAAAATCATACGCTTTTTGATGGATCAAATACAAGGGAAAAAGGTATCGGGTTGGACAGTATGGTACGTCGATCGGTCAAGTAGCAAAGGCACCGATCGGTCCGGTAAGAGATAAAGTTATCACCAACCGGTCAGGAAAACTTGGTAATGGCACTGATCGGTCTAGTAAGATAGTAGCGGCACCGATCAGTCTGGAAATTCCTTGGCTTAACCAACCTTCAAAATAACCAATTAGTCCTAAGGTGGCATACACTGGTCAATTATCACCATACTGATTGGTAGGAGGGAATAAAACCGATCAGTCATGTTCAAGAATTCAGAGGCGATCGGCTGCATTGACAAAAGAGAAGGGAAACCTACCAATCGGTCAGTCCCAATTTAGACTGATCGGTCATGTTGACAACTGGGTACAACTGACCAGCGGCATTCTGCGTAAATAAATTCCAGACCGACCGGTGGCCTGCATACTATATCTTAGCTCCTCCTCACTCGTATAAATAGAGGATGAACCCCTCATTAATGGGGGATCGAATTTTATAACCCCAAAAGGCTTTCCAACTATTTCCTAAGCAATTCTAAGTGATTTCTACCTCTCCTAACTCCTCCAATCGAAGATCAAACATGGAATTCTCCATCAAATCATCGAAATCCACCTAAAAGCTTGGTGAATCAAGGATCTACTTCTCAAGTTTCTATACTTAGAGAATTTCTCTACATCTTTTGGATTTTTGAGTTAAATCAAGAGAAGAGTGTGTGAGGATGAGAATCTATGTAATGAGAGAATATTCAAGCTTTGTAAACTTGCATATGATAATGAAAGTTTCTCTCAAAGTGGACGTAGATCTTTCCTAAGATCGAACCACTATAAAAATAGTTGTCCTTTTACTTGCATTTACGATTGTGGCTCCTAATAATCTCTTACCATATTGGTGAAGTACTAGTTTGTACCTTTTGGTGTTAAAATCTAATTTGGATTGTAACATTTGGCACCCACTGTGGGGCGACATTCGCACTTTCTTCTTTCACACGGTCTCAAAAGGTTGAAGGCCTTGCATTGAGGTTCTAACCCTACCTCTATCATAGATCCTACAAGATTATAATCCAAGCCAATTGACGAACTTTCTGTCAAATTCAAGTCTTGGTCTGAAATCGTGGGTAGACCATCAAAGAAGACTGCTAGTAAAACTGTCGAAGAGATCGACAACGTCGCTAACAATGAAACTACTCCACTCACCAACCAATTATAATTTGGAGAAACCACTAAGGTTGGAGTAGCTGTAACGAGAAGAGAGTTGGATGAAGTTGTTGCGGGATTGACAAGTCAAATGGATATCGCAAACAATTCCATTCTATAAAAACTTGAGTCTATGTTTGCCGTGCAACTCGCTACGGCAAAATTTACCATGAATGTCGCTCGTACTAAATCTTCTCAGGTAGATCATACGGAAAATGTGGGCTCTTCCTCTTCAAGTCCAAATAGAGAAAATTATGTTTAGGAAGTTGCAGACCCTAATGATCCTCGAAAAAAAGTAAACCATCTAGGTGTTACCACTTCGATAAAGTGACCTCTTGACAAGCGCTTGGAACCACCAAAGGGGAACCTCCCCAAGCGGGAGGCCCAGGGCCCCGGAATCTGAACCGTGACCATTTTATTAGGCAAACATCTGGCAAGGATGACGGCGTTCGCCCTGTGGACCAGCTCAACGAAGAGGAACATATATCGGAAATGGTCCGCAAAATCATGGAGAAAAATTTGAAAAATCAAGATGATGAGAAGGAATGGTGGATTGCTCCTACCAAAACCCGACTCACGGAAAGGATCAAGATGGCTCCATACCCAAATTAGTTCAAACCTCTGACGGTGCAAGCCTATAATGGGACTAGTGATCCCAACGTGTTCTTGTTCAAATATGATCAACATATGGATAGAGCACACGCCACAGACGAGTTGAAATGCCTATACTTTCCAACTTGCCTTGAAGGGGTGGCCTCACTTTAGTTCACAAAGCTACCACCGAAGTCTGTAGATGATTTCGCTACTTTGGCCAAGCTATTCAGGGAGAGGTTCAGACATTAAGCTACTAAGGTGCGGGACGTCATGGAATTGAACGAGCTTGAGCAAAGGCCAGGAGAACCCATTAGAGCTTTTCTCACCCGCTTCAACACTACCGCAGCTGAGGTTGGGAATTACGAGCCTCGTTTGGCTTTAATGGCTTTAAAGGGAGCTTTAAACAAAAATACCAAGCTTGGACAATGGATTAAGAAGAAAAATCCAAGTACGCTTAAGGAACTATTTGACAAAGCTGAGGAATATATAGGTGCGGATGAGGATCCGCCCTATGCTATGGATGTTCCTGAAAGTAGCGCACAGCCTGAAAAGAAAAATAATGATGTAGAAGGCGCATAGAATAATCTAGGTGGTCAGAAAAGGGGCAATGATGGAAAAGATAATCGAGCCATCAAGGAATGCCGCTTCTTTAAAAATTCAGAATTAACTCCTTTGAATGACACCGTAGAAAATATCTTCATGGAAACTAAAGATACTAAAGAGTATCGAACACCAAAGCAAGTAAAATTCAGTTATGTTGCAACAAAAACTTGAAGGTTCTATCGGTTTCATAACCAACTGGCCCACAATACGAATGAGTGTAGACATCTCAAGAATCTTATTGAGGAATTGATAAGAAAGAACATACTCCAACAGTATATAAAAGAACCCGTAGAACACTCAGACCATCCAAGGACAAGGAACATTTGTGGGGCAACCTAGGCAAAATGAGAATGCTCTGGTTGATGTCATTCCAAGATTAATCATCAACACCATTTCAGGAAGGCCTTACCCAGCCGGAAGAAGTTGGGGGGACATTATTAAATATGCTAATGAAATGAAGAGCCTTCCAAAATAAGAACTCACGATCATGAATGAATTCCTTTCGGCAAAGATGCCAAAGACCCCATAGGATGATATTGTATTCAAAGAAGGAGACTTGGACGGTTTTCTAACACCAATTGTGGATCCAATGGGGATTACAATCGGTTTGGGTCCAGCTATAGTCAGGAGAGTCTTGGTTGACAGTTCGACATTCGTCAATGTCCTTTTCATAATGCGTTTAATAGAATGAACCTTTCCATGGATGATGAGAAAGCTTGCAAAAATAAGATCCATGGGTTCATAGGGAAACCCACTCAACTAATTCACATCATCAACTTGATCGTCAAACTCGGATAAGGGGAAAAGAAGATGGCCATAAAGTAAGATTTTGTCATAGTCGATGAGCTTTCCGCATATAATTCCTTCCTTGGGAGACCAACCCTCGCAGTCTTTAGGGTAACAATGGCTCCATGGTGCCTGACTATGAAATTTCCTACTGAAAATGGAGTCAACGTGGTTAAAGGCAGTCAACAGGCAGCAAGGGAATGTTATATGGCGGAACTTGTTGAAGCTAGGAAGAAAGAAGTAAAGAAGGATGTGGAGCCACCGCTCCTCATTCATGCCCTCCCCTTATAGCAATTAGGGCGGCGCCCTCACACTGGCAAGCACAACGGAGCTCAGAAGGAGATCGATCCAAGAAAAGCCAGTGTTCAGGAAGATAGAGCAGGACCAGTTGAAGCCACAATCTCCATCCCAGTGCATGATAAAGATCCCGGCCGAGTCAAGAAAATAGGTTCTCAGTTGGGCCTAAAGCTGTAGAAAGATTTAATCTTTCTTTTAAAGGAAAATTTAGATGTTTTGCTTGGACACATTCTGATTTGTGCGGAATATCACCTGATGTAATTGTGCATAAATTGAATATTAATCCCGGTTTAACTCCAGTAAAACAAAAAAGTATAATTCAACGACTTGAAAGATCTGTGGTATAAAAAGAAGAAGTAGATAGGTTATTCAAGAATAACTTTATACGAGAATCTACATGTCCCGATTGGGTTTCTAATCCGGTTCTTGTTAGAAAGTCCAACGGCAAGTGGAGAGTGTGCATAGACTATTCGGAACACAACAAGGCGTGTCCCAAAGACAGCTTCCCATTACCTAGAATTGATCAACTAATTGATGCGATGGCGGGGCACAAACTATTATCCTTAATGGACGCATACTCCGGGTATAATCAAATCATGATGTACAAACTAGACGAACATAACACAAGTTTCATCATAGATGGAGACTTATATTGCTATAAAGTTATGCCGTTCGGACTGAAGAATGCAGGAGCAACATACTAGCACCTTGTGAATTCCATGTTCTAACCCCAAATCGGAAACACAATGGAAGTCTATGTAGATGATATGCTGGAAAAATCAAAGAAATCCAATGATCATCTAGAAGATCTAGCTGAGATGTTTCATATCCGCAGAAAATACAGAATGAAGCTAAATCCGCTCAAATGCTCATTTGGAGTCTCATCGGGAAAATTTCTAGGGTTCATAGCCAATGCCCGGGGAATTGAAGTGAATCCTTAGCAAGTTGCAGCCTTACAGGAAATACGTGCTCCAAGGACAAAGAAAGAACTTCAAAGCTTAAATGGGAAGGTAGCTGCACTGAATCGATTTATCTCTAAAGCAACGGATCAGTGCACTCCACTCTTTGATGCTTTGAAGAAAGGGAAGAAAGATTTCCAATGGACTCCTAAATGCCAAACAACTTTCGAAGAATTGATTAAGCACATGGGGTCACCACCGATGCTCTCTAAGCACAAAGATGGAGAGGAGTTGTTCCTAAATTTGGTTTTCTCATCACACGCCTTGAGCGCCGCGCTTATTCGGGAGGATGCCAAAATCCAATGGCTAGTTTATTACATCAGTAAGAGGCTTGCTGGTGCAGAACTAAACTATCTGAAGTTGGAAAAACTTGCGTATTGTCTTCTTATCACCTAAAAAGCTAAGGCCATATTTCCAATCCCATCCTACAAAAGTTCTCACCAATCAACTGCTAAGGCAAGTTCTCTTTCGCCTAGAAACTTCAGGAAGGTTATTGAAGTGGAATGTAGAGCTCAGTCAATATAACATTACTTATCACCCTCGAAAAGCTACTAATGTGCAGGCTTTAGTGGATTTCATTGCAGAATTCATGGATAGGGGAGAAGAAATGGAGGAATCAGTAGAGACGGTGGCTGGTTGGAAGTTGTACATCAATGGGTCTAGAAATGATTATTGTTCAGGAGTCGGAATTGTCCTAGAAACTCCAGATGGCCATTCTCTATGCTACGCCTTAAGATTGAAATTCTCGTCGACCAATAATGAGGCCGAATATGAAGCTTTAATCGTAGGACTAAAATTAGCGAAGGAATTGAATATGAAAACCTTGCAAATCTTAAGTGACTCATAACTAGTAGAATGTCAGGTCCTAAAGGAATTCTAGACTAAACTCGGAAACCTTCCTGCTTGTCTTACCAAAGCTTTGGAACTTCTCAACGACCTTGACTACTACACTATATCTCACATTCCTAGGGAAGAAAATTCGAAGGCAGATTCTCTCGCCAAGTATGCTAGTTCCTCAGATGCACAGTTGCTGGGTTTGATTCCCGTCGAAGTCCTTTCATCTCCCGCCATTGAAGAAGCAGATGTTGAATGGATTATGGAAACTGTAGAAGAACCTGTGTCATGGATGATCCCAATCAAGGAATATATCCTTAATGGAACACTTTAGGAGGAGCTGAAAAAGCAAAGGAAAGTATTGCGCAATGCTCCATTGTACCTTATCCGGGATGGAAGGTGATATAGACGAGTTTTCTCCATGCCACTGTTGTGATGTGTAACCAAAGAGGAATCCAAAGTAATATTGGCAGAATTGCATGAGGGAGAATGCGGAGGTCACACAGGTGGTCAAACACTAGCCAAGAAAATTCTGTGATACGGCTACTTTTGGCCCGATGTAAACCTAGATGCAATGACCTATGCAAAGAAATGTGATAGATGCCAAAGATTTGCAAAGTTTTTGAGGGCGCCTCCTATAGAATTGACTCGGATGGTTAGTCCATGACCATTCGCTGTTTGGGCATAGATTTGATTGGGGCATTGCCTACAGCTAAGTCGAGCATGAAATATGCAATCGTGGCTGTGGACTCTTTCACTTAATGGGCTGAAGCCGAACCATTAGCAACTATTACTTCGAAAGGTGATCAACTTTGTCTTGAAGAATATTATTTGTAGATTCGGGATACCTCAGAAAATAATCACCGATAGCGGAACTTAATTCAAAAGTAGTGAATTCCTAGATTTATGTGCTAAGTACAAGATTAAGAAGAGTTTTGCAGCAGTTGCTCATCCACAGGCCAATGGGCAAGTTGAAGCAATCAACAAAATTTTAAAATCAACCATCAAGAAGTGTCTCAAAAAAGCAAAAGGTGGTTGGGTAAACGAACTTCCTTTTGCACTATGGGCATATCACACAACGCATAAAATTGCAACCGGGAATACTCCATTTTCACTCGCATTTTGATCCGAGGCTATGATCCCGGTAGAGCTGGATGTTCCCACTCACCGAAGAATCCATTTTAACCGAGAAGAGAATGAGAAGATGCAGCTTGAAGCACTTGATTAGCTCGAAGAAAAAAGGAAATAAGTAGAACTCAGAGTCGTTGCACATCAGAGAAGATAGCTTGTTATTTTAATGCCAAAGTGAAATGGATAACCTTTCAAGTTGGGGACCTTGTTCTGAAGAGAATCATGACAGGAACTGGAGTCTTGGGACCCAACTGGGAAGAGCCGTATATGATAAGCCAAAAATTCTCAGATGGCACATTCGAGTTGAAAACGAAAGATGGAATCCAACTTCCGAGAGTGTGGAATATCATCCATCTTCGTTATTACTTCATTTAATAGTTCTTTTATTTTGCAAGTTGTAAACATGCATTGTAAATTCCATGTAACGTTGTCTAAGGCATTGTACATACTAATGAAAAAAACTACTTTACTTGCCTAAACCGTACAATTGCAAATTCTTGTTTACAAGTTGCTTAAATTTGATTTTGGTTGCAGGTCCCCTAAAAGAACGTTGATGCATCTATAACTTATTAAAGCCTAGTGACCATAACAGCACATCCCAATTGGGATAGCTCAAATTCCCATTGCTTAATGCTTAAAACATCATTCGCAACAAATACGAAGGTGTGAAGCACAACATTGCAAGTAAGGGACACTTGGAACTGAACGGTCAAATGACGCGGCGTTCAAACTAAAACAAAGTTGTGAATTTCACCAAAGGGGCGCCTTCTTAATTGCAAGGACCAGGACCCTAGTTCTAACAAATCGCGGTAAATCCTGATGAATGAACTAAGGTCTGCCCCATGAAACAATGCAACTCTAAACCAAAGACCTCGCCGAGGGGCACTCAGTTAATCGTCAGTGTTATTATTACATGGCCTGATTAAAACAGACACTGGGCCTTTAAACCAAAGACCTCCTAAGGGGCACCTAGTTGATCATCGGTATCATTGATACATGGTCCGACTGCGACATATACTGGGCTTTTGAACCAAAGACCTCCCCAAGGGGCACCTGGTCGATCGTTAGTGCCATTAATACATGGCCTGACTACGACAAACCTAGGGATTCAAATGACCTCTTCGCGGGCATCCGACCATAAGCAAAGTTTTCCAAATTCAACAAATGACAGACCCAAAGACCTTTTCGAAGGCTCCTTACAAATTCTATAAGTGGCTAAACCATTTGGCCACAACGAATAATGGGTTTACAAAAGACCTCTATGAAGGCATGAAAACCAAGACCTCTCAGGGGGTAAATGTTCAAATCTAATCTCCAAAGGCCTAGATTTCCAGTTTAGTGAGAAAAATGATTGAATATACTAAAATATAAGACTTCTCAGGAAGGGGCATACAAACAAGAATTCATCTTCACAAAAAGATATAAGCTGGATCTACTGGACCGAAGACCCCTAATCATGATCATGCCAGGAAATCCTAAAATGGAAAAAATACATAGCTAAGGGATTCTGATATAATCGATCACAAATATCATGCATAACCTTTAAAGTTCGTGACAAATTTTGGTATGGGGGAACCACGCATTAAGGAAATTCAGTAATGCTTACTTAAACATACCATAACTTTGTCACAACTTCACACCGAAGGTTCGGCACCTACAAGGATTACTCTAACCAACAAAATTGAACTTTGAAATGGCTAAGGAAAACTCAAAAATTCGATGCGGTGATAAGCACAAAGGTGATTATTCACGGAAAAGAAGTTTTAAAGATTGTGTTTATCCATAAAGGATCAAGCATTATTAGTAGATTAAATATGAGGGTCGATCAAACATTAGAAAATTGATTGGTTATCGTTCAAATGGTGTATGGGTCGAATAGGCACAGGGTCGAACAGGCATAGGGTCGCACACTACCCATGGTCGAACACTATACAGGGTCGAACAGGCACAGGGTCGAACACAACCCATGGTCGAACACACTCAGGACTCGAATAGGTAAGGGTCGTATAGCCTAGGGCTCGAACGAAGTGGCTCCAACCAACAGGGTCGATCATGGTTGGTCAGGGTCAGTGGCTCGAACATGTCTCCTCCGGGTCGATCGAACATGAATTCAAGTAGACAGCTGGCTACAACTGTCAACAACTGGTAGTGGCATTTTTATGATTACTTGTATGTTCGACCCATAGCCTGCATATACACATTTCAGCTCACCACTTCACTCCAACTTCTCCTATAAATAGGCCATGGCTTCCTAATTTTGGGGATTGATTTCTACGACCCCAAAGGGCTGCTGAATTGCATTCTCTCCTGTTTCAAGAGATTCGAACACCTCCTATCATCTCAGAGCGAAGACCAATAATCGAATCCATCATGGAACCCACCAAAATTGATCAAGCATCTTAGAGAATGAAGATTCACCATCATTTTCCTCACATTTAGCAAAATCCGTCAAGTTCTTCGATGATTTATATTGATTTGAGTGAAGCCTTTGTGTAATGGGAAACATGAATGTATTTTTGAGAGATCCTGAGCTTGTAACTCTTGAATTGTTAATGGAAATCATTGCCAAAGTGGACGTAGATCTTCCCTAAGATCGAACCACTATAAAATTTGTGTCTTTTTTACTTTTAATTATGATTGTGGTATCTTTCCTTACCGATTGGTGAAGTATCATTAGTGAACTTTAGGTGTTTTAATCCAAATTGGGTTTTAACATTGGGCACCCACCGTGGGGCCGCATTCGCATTTCCTTCTCTCACACTTCTCACAAGATTAAGAGACTACCATTGAAGTTCTAAACTACCTCCTTTTCAAAAATAATGGCGAAATCTAAGAAGACCATAAGTAAAGATGTTGGAAATGCCGATAATATTGCTAATGAAGAAACAATGCTTGTTAACCATTACGATGTTGGTGAAAACTCGGTAAATGGAGCCGGTGTAACTAGAAATGAGTTGAATACCGCTATTGCCCACGTGAACCAACTAATGGATGCTTCTACTAAAGCTATGATGGAGAAACTTGATGCCATTCTTAATGCTCGACGAAATCCAGCCCCTTAGAAAGCCCATGTTGATCTCGAAGAAAGTAACAAATCGCCCGCTTCCGATCATAATCGCAATGACAACATGGAAGATGATTATTGTTGGTTAATTGACAAAGACGAAGCTGACATCGAAGAATTGAAATCAACGGCTAAGAGTCATTCTGAAGTGAATGCTCGTAAGGTAGCTAGTCACATCATAGTAGGACCTCCTCGTCAAGAAGGCAATGTACCTAAGCTCTCTAATCAAGACCGTTTTCCTAGATGTACATTTGGTAAGGAACTGAGCTTTGTAGAGCGGCATAACACTGAGAAATACATCTTGGATATGATAGAACAAATTATGAAGATTAATCAAGCTAGCAAAGACCATGAAAGAGAATGGGACTTCTCTCTCGATAGGGATCCATTCACTAAAAGAATCCTTGAAGCAGAATGTCCAAAGAAGTTCAATCCTCCGACTTTACCTCCGTACAATAGCCTTGTTGATCCTAACTACTTTCTGTTCAAATACAAGTGGCATATGAGTGCGGCTAAGGAGGCTGATGAGATGAGATGCACGTATTTTCCTCTCTACTTAGAAGGTGCTGCATCATTCTAGTTCATGAAGCTGCCACCTAAATCCATAGACCGGTTCTCTGACCGGACCAAAAAGTTCAAGGAGAAGTTCTGCTTGTATGCTACCAAAGCCAAGGATGTTATAACGCTCTCAGCTAAGAATCAAAAGCCAAGAGAAACTATTAAAGCCTTTCTCAGTCGACTCAACGTTGCCTTGTCTGAAGTAAGAAATCCAGAGCCACGTATAATTCTCATGGCCTTACTTGACGCTATATACAAAACAATCGAATTCAGGAAATGGATAAAGATGAAGGAATCGAATATGCTTGACAATTTCTATAAGAAAGCCGAGGAATACATGAGAGTGGACGATAATCCTATACCTCTTCAGATCTTTGGTGGTAACCAACTTCTTGAAGCTTCTAAAAGTGCAGTTATCCAATCTAATCAGAAATAATCTCAGGGGCAGAAGCGAGCCAATGACGGAAATGGAAACAAAGCTAATAAAAAGTTTCGTCTTCCTGACTCGTCTAATCTAACTCCTCTAAATGACACTCCTGAAAACATCTACCTTGCCATAAAGAATGTAGAAGATTATCGGGAGCCTTGGCCAATAAAGATGAATGACCATCTAACCCAATCTGGGATGTTCTGCAGATTCCATAATCAGCCAGGCCACAACACCAATGAGTGCAGGAATCTGAAATCGTTAATTGAAGAGCTGATTAGGAAGAACCGCCTGTAACAATATGTAAAGAATTCACAAGAAGCAAATCCTTCTGCAACTCCCTAGGGGCAAGGGGCATCAAATGACCAATCTGGTCCAAGCAACAGAGCTCCTACTCAAACTATCCAAGGCCGATAATCAACTGACGACCGTTGATGATGATCTAATATCTACGGCTCAGAATAAGCGATCACTATCACCTTCACTTTACTTCTTGCACTACTTTACTCTTCCCGATGTTCTACTTTCTTGTAAACAGTCTATAATGATTTACATGCATTGTACTGAACAATAGCTTTACAAATGAAACCATATCTGCCTATACAAATCTCTTACTTGCAAAATATATTAAATTTGCTAAAGAAGATTTTATCATTGCAGGCTATTCCATGGGAGTTCATTTTCTCAAGTTCTGAACAAATGAGACAGTCCTAATAACACCAATTCAAATGTCAAAGTGCCATAGCCATCGATATGCATAATGCAAGGATGAAAAGTGCTAATTGGAAAAGTGAATAAGGAATGTCCCAATGAGTCAAACGACAAAGAAGGAAGCGAACATCCATGGATCTGAAATCCCAAAGGTTCGCTGGAATTCGTTGCGCGAAACGAAGCGCTGGTGTTTACTATAAGTGAAACGAAGCGTGGGAGTTCGTGGTGCGAAGCGATGCAACCCACCAAAGGTTCGATGGAATTTGTTGCAGGAAACGAAGCGCTAGAGTTCACTATAAGTGAAACGAAGCGTGGGAGTTCGTGGTGTAGAGCGATGTAATCCACCAAAGGTTTGCCGGAATTCATTGCGCGAAACGAAGCGCTAGAGTTCACTATAAGTGAAACGAAGCATGGAAGTTCATGGCGCGAATTGATGCAACCCACCAAAGGTGCACTGGAATTCGTTGCGCGAAACAAAGCATGCGAGTTCATGGCACGAAGTGATGCAACCCACCAAAGGTTCTCTAGAATTCGTTGCGCGAAACGAAGCACTGGAGTTCACTATAAGTGAAACAAAGCATAGGAATTTGTGGCATGAAGCGATGCAAACCACCAAAGGTTTGCAGGAATTCGTTGCACGAAATGAAGCACTGGAGTTCACTATAAGTGAAACGAAGCATGGGAGTTCGTGGCGCGAAGCGACGCAACCCACCAAAGACTCCTGGAATTTGTTGCTCGAAATGAAGCACTGGAATTCACTATAAGTGAAAAGAAGCATGGGAGTTCGTGGAGCGAAGCGATGCAACACACCAAAGGATCATTGGAATTCGTTGCGTGAAACGAAGCACTAGAGTTCACTATAAGTGAAACAAAGCATGGGAGTTCATGGCGCGAAGAGATACAACCCACCAAAGGTTCACTGGAATTCTTTGCGCAAAACGAAGTGCTGGAGTTCACTATAAGTGAAACGAAGCATGGGAGTTCGTGGCGTGAAGTGATGCAACTCACAATAGGTTCGTTGGAATTCGTTGCATGAAACGAAGTGCTGGAGTTCACTATAAGTGAAATAAAGAGTAGGAGATCGTGGTGCGAAGCGATGCAACCCACCAAAGGTTCAATGGAATTTGTTGCGCGAAATGAAGCATAGGAATTTACTATAAGTCAAATGAAGCGTGGGAGTTCATGACGCGAAGGGATGCAACCCACCAAAGGTTCGCTGGAATTCGTTGTCCAAAACGAAGGGCTGGAGTTCACTATAAGTGAAACGAAGCTCGGGAGTTCGTGGCGTGAAGCGATGCAACCCACCAAAGGTTCATTGGAATTTGTTGCGTGAAACGAAGCGTTGGAGTTCACTATAAGTGAAACAAAGCGTGGGAGTTTTGGCGTGAAGCGATGCAACCCACTAAAGGTTCACTATAATTCATTGCACACAACGAAGCGCGGGAGTTCACTATAAGTGAAAAGAATCGTGAGAGTTCATGGCGCGAAGCGATGCAACCAACCAAAAGTTTGCTGGAATTCGTTGCGCGAAACGAAGCACTGGATTTCACTATAGGTTAAATGAAGCATGAGATTTTGTGGTGCGAAGCAATGCAACACACCAAAGGTTTGCTGGAATTCATTGCACGAAATGAAGCACTGGAGTTCATTATATGTGAAACGAAGCATGGGAGTATGTGGCACGAAGCGATGCAACACACCAAAGGTTTGGTTGAATTTATTGCGCAAAACGAAGTGCTAGAGTTCACTTTAAGTGAAACGAATCTTGGGTTTTCATACCGCGAAGCGATACAACCCACCAAAGGTTCTCTGGAATTCGTTGCGCGAAGCGAAGAGCTGGAGTTCAATATAAGTGAAATGAAGCATGGGAGTTCGTGGTGCTAAGCGATGAAACCCACCAAAGGTTTGGAATTCGTTGCGCGAAACGAAGAGTTGGATTCACTATAAGTGAAACAAAGCGTGGGAGTTCATGGGGCGAAGCGATGCAACCCACCAACGGTTTGTTGGAATTCGTTGCGTGTAATGATACATTAGAGTTCACTATAAGTGAAACGAAGCATAGGAGTTCGTGGTGCGAAGCGATGCAATCCACCAAAGGTTCGCTGGAATTCGTTGCGTGAAACAAAGTGTGGGCGTTCGTGGCGCGAACTGATGCAACCCACCAAAGATTTGCTAGAATTCGTTGCGTGAAACAAAGCGCTGGAGTTCAGTATAAGTGAAACGAAGCATAGAAGTTTGTGGCACAAAGCGATGCAACCCAACAAAGGTTGGTTGGAATTCATTGCATGAAACGAAGTGCGGGAGTTCACTATAAGTGAAACGAAGGGTGGGAGTTTGTGGTGCGAAGCGATGAAACAAACCAAAGGTTCGCGGGAATTCGTTGAGCAAAATTAAGCGCTGGAGTTCACTATAAGTGAAACGAAGGGTGGGACTTTGTGGCGCGAAGCGATGCAACCCACTAAAGGTTCGTTGGAATTCGTTACGCGAAACGAAGCGCTGGAATTCACTATAAGTAAAACAGAGCGTGGGAATTCGTGGCATGAAACGATGCAACCCATAAAAGGTTCGATGGAATTCGTTGCACAAAACAATGTATTGGATTTCACTATAAGTGAAACGAAGCATGAGAGTTCATTGCGCGAAGCGAAGCAACCCACCAAAGGTTTGCTGAAATTCATTGCACGAAACGAAGCGCTGAAGTTCACTATAAGTGAAACGAAGCATGGGAGTTCGCGACACAAAGCGATTCAACCCACCAAAGGTTCGTGTAACACCCCACCTCCGCCAGTGCCACTCTTGCAAGGGCACTGACCTTGGAAGGGTGTTTAAACAAGGTAAACATGCATGCAGATATCACAAGACAGAACATATAAGTAAAAAAAAACAGAGTAAATATAGCAGCGGATAAAAACTAGCATATCAAAACCATAAGTTAAGTTAAAACACAGTACTTGATCATTATTTTCCATAAACAAAGTCTAGAAACATAAAACTGGAAACTGGAAAGGAAAACATAAAGTAGCTATCCCTAAGGTAGAAAACCATAGCGAGCTCAAGTCCAAAGCATACATGAGCTATCCAGGAAAAGCAGCTAAGATCCAAGCTAAGTACTGGTATTCCCGCCCTGTAAACCTGGGGGGGGGGGGAAACGAAAGAAATGAGGCGAAAGAAAATGGGTCAGTCAAAAGACTGGTAAGTCCTACCTACTATTGTACAACAACTAATAAAGTTAACTGTATATGTAAACAAGGATGAGTCATAGGATGATAACTGGCATGGAAAAAGTCAACAAGATAGATCAAGTGTGGCACCGCATATACAAGGTTGAGGTTTGCACCAAGTGTACTTGTATCACAAGTCATGTCAAGTGTAAACAAGAAGTGATCCCCAGGCCCAAGTTTGGCCCAACATCATGAATGACCTAAACCAAGGTCCAACTAGCACGGTCTAGTCGATCGGCTCTCCTAAAGCCTAACTCGTCAAGTGTCGGTGTCATACGGCCCAACTACGAAGTGTAGTTAAACTGTGCTAGGTCCACCCTAGGGTGTATCAAGTCCTAGGGTGTCAACCACTGACACAAACCAAGCACGCACAGTTTAAACCTACTGGTGCCCGTGCCTGCTTTTTCAACTCCGGACCATGTGCACGACCATGGCCCGCCTGAACCTACACCGGCGCACCTACACAGCCGTCGTCTTGGTCGCTTACATGTCATCCCAGTAATCGTGCCCCACCCTAGCCTAGTCCCTAGGGTATCATGATACAACTAAGAGGGTTACTGGTGCAAAGGACCACGTAACTAGGGTTTCCTTAATGGGTTAAACGTGGTTAACCCAACTCATCCAAGTACCAAGTTGGTTAAGTGTACCCAAGGTTCATGACTTAACCCTATCAACCCATCGTGTTTAATTGGTTAAGTATTCAAGCGGTCCATGACTTAACCCTACCATGTGGCATTAATTAATTTATTGCACCCAACTTCTCACATTAGACCTTGTTGTGGTTACTAGTTAGGCCGAGCGGGTCCGGGTAGGTTTACACCACAACTTAGTCTAACCTCGGGTTTCACGTGCAACATGACCAACTACTCACATTGGGTCCTATTGCTTGTAGCCACTAGTTAAGCCGGTCGGTTCCGGGTAGGTTTATGCTACAAGCTCAACCCAACCTCGAGTTGGCCATCCTCATGTTTTCTAAGTGTCATGTCCATCATGTTTCCAAAACACATTACAAATTTTCAAGCAATTGGGTAGACCTAACTTAATAGGTAAATTCCCAATGGGTAGACCTAACTTAATAGGTAAATTCCCAAGCTTACGTTTTTATGTCTTTTAAGTTTACCCAACCCTAAACGCAATCCCCTCGCTTACATATCGCAATAGCGCATAAAGGATAGAAAGAGGGAACTTGGCAAAATCATGACATAAAGGTGTTGGAGCCACAAGTTAAACATGGTGGCATATGAGGCAAAGATGTGATCACAAACTTGCATATCATGTTATCAACTTGCAAAATATTCCTAAGCATTCATAACATCATTTTAACTTGCATAGTGTTCATATGCATGCATAACATGGTTTCAACTTGCATAAGGTTCATATGCATGCATAACATCAAACTTGGCAAATAGGCGGAACATGGCCATAGATAGCATGAGATAAGGACTAGTAACATGCATATAACATTATATGCATGTTAATACAAGGTTTATGAGAGTTTCAAAGTTGCATCATGCAACATTTCCAACCAAAGATCACATCTTTCTATGCATAAAGCCAAGGTAATGACTTTACTAACATGCATAGAGTAAGCTTATGCATAAAATCATAAGATCAAAGCACATATCATGATTAACCCCAAACTCAACTTGCAACATAACATATTAACTTCATAGTTAAAATACAAGAGTAGAAATAGGCTTACAATGCTTATGTGGACTCAAATGAGTATAGCAAATGTAAGAAACCCCTTATGCAACAAATTAAAACCCCAAAATGCAAGCAAACTTGATCAAGACTCCTCCTTTATGATGCCAATAGAGAAACAAGACTTTAATGCAAGCTAAAGAGGATCATACAAGCCTAAATACACTTGTATGCATGGAAATCTCTTAGAAATTTGATTTAGGAATTTTATGAAGAGAGTGGAGGCCATGAGAGGATTGATTTTGCCATAGTTTAGTTGTATGAATGAATAATGATGATTTAGGGTAGGTTAGGGTCTTATTTATAGAGTAGGCAAGTGTTTTAGGCCATAGGATTAAACCTAGATTCAATGCAAGCCATCAAAGCATGTCTTGGGGAAGAAGTCAAGTGTAGGAACCATCTAGGGCCTTTAGATTAAAGATGAACCATGAGAACCATCCAAATGCAAAATCTGCATTTGAGCGAATCGGCCCACGGGTTGACAGCCAAACACCCTGGATTAACCCCTAGTCGACCCAGCAAGCTCGGGTCGACCTCAAAAATCAGCAGGTTCGGTTATTCCCCTCTCCCAATTCGCTGTTTTGAACATTTTTGCATATTTATTTATTTAATTTTCAATTATATATATATATATCAATATATATATATATTACTCTGCGCAACCCATTTCACTTAATTAAGTATACTTTAATTTGGGAATTTTTCGTGAAACTTCGCGAGGCCATATCTTGGTCATACGGACTCCGATTTTCGAAAACTCGGACTCTATTAAGCGTATTTTTCCGAGACGAACGCAATGGCATAGCCCGTTTCCCTTGATTTAGATTTTACAGTTTAATTCTGCCTCCATTTATGTTATAACATGTTATTCAAAAATACGGGTTGTTACATTCTCCCCTCCTTAAAGGATTTCGTCCCCAAAATATCCAAGTTAGGAAGAACGTATCCTACCATCCATCATCCATCTACTCAAAACATCATCCACGAGCAATCATTGTCCTTAAAAGGTTCTAAATGCTGTATGATCATATGCAAAGGTGTGTGTATATGTACTTATCTAATGCAAATATCATCAATGCAGATTATGTTAGTGAAATGAATCCATATGTATGCAATTCCTAACATAATGTATAACATCTATATGTGTGCACATCACATACATCCATATGCAACATCCATGTGATAACACAAAAATTTTCATCCATGAATAAGCAAAAACACTCATGCATATGCAATATGAGAGTGTGTGAGCCGATCTTAGTGCCTAATGCGTATCATGCATCCACGAGTATCCACTTGCAACCACTTGCAACCATCAAGCATAACATGTTTCAAATACATGTTTCATCCAAAGGGTTTCTACCTAAGGTTCTCATGACAAGGTTAGCACGATAACTAGTTAAACATGGATAGCAAAGAGAAATATATGCTAACAAAGAAAAGAGATTGAGAGTGTACCCTCAAAAAGGAATGGATAAAGCCCACGCATCTTCTCCTCGGTTTCCCAAGTTGCGTCTTCTTCGGCTTCACCCCATTGAACCTTCACCAACTTGACCTCTCGATTCCTTAGCTTCTTGGTCTCCGTCCCCAAGATACGAATCGGAGCTCTCCTCAAAGTAGCTTCTTTCTCCACTTCCACATCTTCCAGAACACTTGGCTCAACAACCTCTGCTGACTCATGTAAACACTTTCGGAGATGCGAGACATGAAAAACATCGTGTACTCCGGCAAGCTTCTCGGGCAATTTCACTCTATAAGCCATCTGCCCGATCCTCTCTATAATAGGGAAGGGTCCAACAAATCTCGGTGCTAACTTCCCAACGGCTCCAAATCGGACCACATTCCGCAAAGGAGAAACCTTCACGAAAACCATATCTCCAACATCAAACTCCAAATCAGATCTTCGCTTATCAGCATAGGATTTCTGTCGGTCTTGGGCCGCTTTCATCCATCTTCGAATCAACTCGATCTTCTCGGATGCATCTCTGATCATATCAGGCCCAAGTATAAGCTTATCTGTAGTCTCCCACCAACATGTAGGCGACTTGCACGGCCTCCCATATAAAGCTTCAAATGGTGCCATCCCTATGCTTGCTTGATAACTGTTATTATATGCAAACTCAACAAGAGGAAGATGGTCTTCTCAAGTACCACCAAAATCCAGAATACAAAGCCTTAACAGATCCTCGAGTACCCTATTCACCCTTTCGGTTTGACCGTCCGTCTGTGGGTGATAAGCAGTACTTAGATTCAACCTCGTGCCCATGGCTTCTTGCAAGCTATTACAGAACTGACTTGTAAAGATTGGGTCACGGTCACTGACTATACTAGAAGGGACTCCATGAAGTCTCACAATCTCACGAAGATATACAGACGCTAGCCAAGATGCGGTCCTCTTGCTCTTTACCGGAATGAAATGAGAACTCTTCGTAAGTCTGTCCACAATAACCCAAATGCTCGTATTCCCTTTCCTTGACCTTGGTAGCCCATCAATAAAATCCATGGAAATACTCTCCCACTTCCAAAGTGGAACGTCTAGAGGATGCAATAGCCCACCGGGCTTCTTCGACTCGGCCTTAACTTGCTGGCAAATGATACATCTAGAAACAAACTCTGCCACATCCTTCTTCATCCCAGGCCAAAAGAAAATACGCTTCATATCTTTATACATCTTATCTCCGCCTGGATGTATAGTCAACTTAGAGCGATGCTGTAACACCCCACACCCGCTATAGTCACTCACTAAGGGAATGCCATAGCATCGGTGGAGTATTTTTAGTGAGTATAGAACAGTAAAATTACAACAAGACAGATATAATGTAATACTTGAAAATTTAAAACATCATCTCATAGCAGCGGAAAGTAAAACATGTTTGGTTACATCATAAAACCATAACAAGAGTCAAGTACAAAATATCCATCCTGAATAAAATAAGTACATAATCCCACTACTCATAACAAATAGCCATAACAGAAAAGATAAGATAAGCTGAGCTCTACATCTACGGTCCAAGCTCCAAGAGATAGATAAAGCAAACTGATCAAAGCCCACTAGCACTAGGCCCAACCTGAGGACCTGAAGAAAAAAGATAAAAACAACGGGGGTCAGACATAAGCCTGAGTGAACCCTATCTCCTTAATAATACAATTATTAAAGTAATTAGGGTATGATATGAACTCGGCATGGTATCTTTGGGGATAATGACTACACTAAGTTGCCCACGAACACAGGACGAACTAAGATAACCGTAAAGACGCATCTACCCACCCAAGGATAATTACTAACTGCACCACACCAGTCACTCCTACTCAAAGGTTGATCCCACCCAAGGATATCAAAGATAGATATAACCAGTAGTTTCCTGTACCCTAGTTGACTACATAGGTGCCGTCTGCCCCTATCTCTACTAGGTGTACCCCACTACCCCAAGCGATCGGCTCCCTAACGTAGATACCCGTGCTGGTCCCACAGTGGGGTGTATCACTCCCCTAAAGTGGCTACCCAATACTATCAACGGTGCACGGCTTTATATCTACACGATGCAACAACGGCTTATCTACCAGCCCGGGCCCACACACGCATATGAAACCCGTTGGACTTGCGTTGCCACCGCTACCCCGTTTTGGCCTCTTATAATCAAGCCCAATATGCGTGTCCCGTCACTCGACATGGGTCGAGCCCACAAAGATACGTTTGGGATATTGGTTGAAACGGGCCCCCACAAGCTACTACTTAAGCTTGTCATTTTATCTAGTGCATTCCACTTAACCCCTTTTTATAATCATGCCCCCTTACATGTTAAGGTTTGGTTAAGTCATCCAATTATATTACAATTGCCACTTAAGGCACCCACTAGATTTCCGCATGCCACCCAAGGCACTTACTTGATTCCCCCATGCCACCCAAGGCACTTACTTAACCCTTTAATCATGTTTAGTTACATGTTCCACTCTGGTTAAGTATTCTAATCGTATTTTCTATTGCCACCCAAGGCAACCCATTAGTTTTCTCATGCCACCCAAGGCACCCCCACTAGTTACTACATGCCACCCAAGGCACCCACTTAACCCCTCATGTCCCACTACATGCTAATATGGTTAAGTGTTTCTTAATTAATTAAGACCGTGATCTCCCATAAAGACCTCCCACATTAGACTGGCTGTTATGACCGCCTGGTTAAGCCGGTAGGGTCCGGGCAGTCTTACGTCATAACAGAGTCTAACCTCGTGTCTTTACTTTAATCACGTATTTAATTTGTGCCTAAGACCTCTCACATTAGACTGGCTGTTATGACCGCCTGGTTAAGCCGGTAGGGTCCGGGCAGTCTTACGTCATAACAGAGCCTAACCTCGTGTCTTAGTCGATTAATTACACCTAATTAATCACCCCCATATTAATTATCCCTAATTAATATCAATTTATTCATAACATGGGTAGACCTAACTCAATAGGTAAATTCCCATGGGGTAGACCTAACTCAATAGGTAAATTCCCACTTATGTTAATTAATTTTTTATGGTATGCTTAATCATACCCATTTCAACATACTTTTAATTAACATATTAATTAACCCCATCGTTCCCCACGTAAATCGTCATTATGACATAACATAATAAAGGGAAGATTTACCACACATAACATGGGTTTAGCATATAACTTTATCATGGGTTAAGAGGATGTCAACTTGCATATATGAGCATGTATTAACCCAACTATATTCAACCCAAACTTGCATATTATCAAACATGTGTCTTACATAACATGTTGCATATGAACTTACATATCATCAAACATGTGATTTGCATAACATGTAGAACTTGCATTTTAGCATATACTTAACTTGCATAAGCACTCACATACTTGCATAAGCATTCATATACTTGCATAAGCTTGCATATCATGTTAAACTTGCATTTCAACATATACATAACTTGCATAAACATTCACATACTTGCATAGGCTTGCATATTATGTTAAACTTGCATTTCAACATATACATAACTTGCATAAACATTCACATACTTGCATAGGCTTGCATATTATGTTAAACTTGCATTTCAACATATACATAACTTGCATAAACATTCACATACTTGCATAGGCTTGCATATTATGTTAAACTTGCATTTCAACATATACATAACTTGCATAAACATTCACATACTTACATAGGCTTGCATATTATGTTAAACTTGCATTTCAACATATACATAACTTGCATAAACATTCACATACTTGCATAGGCTTGCATATTATGTTAAACTTGCATTTCAACATATACATAACTTGCATAAACATTCACATACTTGCATAGGCTTGCATATTATGTTAAACTTGCATTTCAACATATACATAACTTGCATAAACATTCACATACTTGCATAGGCTTGCATATTATGTTAAACTTGCATTTCAACATATACATAACTTGCATAAACATTCACATACTTGCATAGGCTTGCATATTATGTTAAACTTGCATTTCAACATATACATAACTTGCATAAACATTCACATACTTGCATAAGATGTTAAACATGCATATAAGCATATACATGACTTGCATAAGTACTCACATACTTGCATAACATGTTTGCATAATGGATCCATATTCACTTAGTGTTTTGCATCATAAACATCATGAAACAACTTGCATATCATGATTACATATTATGAAACTTGCATGACATAAGGCATATAATTTGCAAAACACATAATATTCACTACATCAAGCTTGCATAAATATATGGATCTACAAACATAGCCATACTTTATCACATCTTATCATAATCAATTCAATAATTGATTATTAAGGGGATAGAAGCTCACCAAAACAAGATTAGCAAGTTAAATGAAGCAAATCCCAATGATTAAGTAGAAGAAGATGTAGATTAGCTTGCAAACCCTCTTAGGATTTTTAGTGGAGGCTCTCCAATTTTTTAAGTGGTGGCATAATGGCCTTAGATCTATTTTTGGTAAGGATAAGGGGGGTATTAGGGTGTATATATAGATTAGTTAGATGTTTTAGGACCATAGGATATACCCTAGAACCAATCCTAGCCTTTAAAGCATGTCTTGGGGAAGAAGTCAAGTGTAGGAACCATTTAGGGCCCAAAAAAAACAGCCCAAAACTCATCCCGGGCCTCAAAACATGAGCAGTTTTCGTTTTTTATTTTTCGTGAAACTTTGACGGGCCATAACTTGGTCATACGGACTCCGATTTACGAAAACTCGGACTCTATTTCGCGTATTTTTCCGAGACGAACGCAATGGCACAGCCCGTTTCCCCTGATTTAGAATATTAAATTTAATTCTGCTCTGATTTATGTTATAACAAGTTATTTAACATACGGGGTGTTACATTCTCCCCTACTTAAAGGATTTCGTCCCCGAAATCTCTAAGTCAAGAAGAACGTATCCTACCAACCAAACAACCATCTACTCAACCATCAAACACTGGCATCCATTGTCCTTAAAACAATTTCTAATGATGTATGAGCATATGCAAAAAGTGTGTGTATATGTTCCCTATCTAATGTATGAACATATGCAAACCATGATAGTGCCATGCATCCATTATGTATGCGAGGGAACCCTATCGACACATACAATATCTACATGAGTGCACAATCATTCACCAAAATGCATCATCCATATGATAACACAATCATTATACATCCATAAATATAGCTTCCTACACACAATTTTATGCAATATGCAATATGAAGTGATTGAGCCGATCTAGTGCCTAGAGTGTGTGTATATGCATCCACGAGCAACCACTAGCAAACACTTGCATCCACTTGCATCCATCATACATAACATGTCTCAAACACATGTTTCAACCATAGGACTATCCTATCTGAAGGTCAAAGGTACTAACGAGAGGACATACTAAGGATAAGATAAGTATCAGTCAAACGATAAAGGAGAAGTTAAAAGACATACTCTCAAAAAGAAATGGATACAAAGAACGCATCTTCGCTTCCGTCTCCCAAGTTGCGTTGCTCTCCTCTTCTCCCCATTGCACTTTGACTAGCTGAACCTCTCGATTCCTCAATTTCCTAGTCTCTGACCCAAGGATGCGAGTAGGAGCTCGTCGAATAGTCGCATCACGCTCTGCTTCCACTTCTCTAAGCAAACTTGGCTCTACCACCTCTGCGGTCTTATGTAGGCACTTCCTCCCATGGAATACATCATGTACACCACTAAGTCTGTCGGGCAACTCCACCAATGGAAGATGCTCCTCCCATGTACCTCCAAAATCCAAGATACATAGCCTCAAAAGGTCTTCTAAAATATGATTCACCCTCTCGGTCTGGCCGTCCGTCTGAGGATGATATGCGGTACTCAAACGCAACTGAGTCCCTACCGCCTTTTGCAAACTCTTCCAAAACTCTCTAGTGAAGATAGGATCTCGATCACTCACTATACTGGAGGGTACCCGATGCAATCGAACTATCTCTCGAAGATATACAAAAGCTAGCCATGGAGCAGTCCACTTACTCTTCACAGGTATGAAATGGGTGTTCTTAGTAAGTCTGTCTACCACCACCCAAATTCCTGTATTACTCTTTCTCGATCTGGGTAACCTGTCAATAAAATCCAACGAGACGCTGTCCCACTTTCATTGCGGAACCTCCAATGGGTGAAGCAACCCACCTGGTTTCTTTCGCTCCGTCTTCACTCGTTGGCACATCAAGCATCGAGCGACATGCTCGGCCACATCTTTTTTCATACCGGCCCAGAAGAAAGCCCTCTTCATGTCTTGGTACATCTTACCCCCACCGGGATGAATGGTCATCCTAAAACGGTGTGCGTCATCAAGAATAGCCTTCCTCAAACCCTCGTCCTGCGGTACACAAAGTCTACTGTCTCTACGCAAGCACCCTCTATCATCTAGGGTGTACCTACTCAAATGTCTGGACGACTCCCCCCTTATGAGCTTCTCTACTAACTCAACCAACTGTGGGTCGCCCCTCTGTGCTTCTCCAATCCGCCCCAAAAGAGTAGGTCTAACTTCCAAAGAAGCTAGCAAACCGGGTGCAAAGTCAACGGAAGGTCTAAAGTCAAACTTAGAAATAAACTCTAAGCTCCGTCGTTCAACGAACAATGAACTCAAGGACAACCTTTTTCTACTTAAGGTGTCCGTTACCATGTTACCCTTACTCATAGGATGCTAAGGATCCCATCCACTTTTGCTGTCCTAAGACTATGCGCTCGAAGAGTCTCCAACACTTCCCTAAGATGTAGGGCATGCTCTTCTCCACCAGAATATCATCCAAAATCATCACAACTGTCTCCCACGCAGACCACCCTAGTCGAATTCGGTATCCCCCAAATGCAAGCCCCAAAGGCCTAAACCAATATCAGACAAACACCCAAGGGATACCTCCTTCGAATTCAGACGACCTACGTGAGACGATACTAGTAAAAATGGCTACATAATTAAGCCCTTGACCAATTCTGGATGTTCTCGCCAGTCTCGCTCCAAAACCGTCGTTTATCCTATACTGGCCCTACTCAGCCTATTGAGCACATACGAAAACTTATTTCGCTCCTAGAAAAGACCCAGATGTCATCTACAAAGACCATCACGAACTTATTTAGGTACTCCCTGAACACCCTTCTCAACAAAGTATGCGGGGGCGTTCGTCAAACCCAATGGCATCACCAGCCACTCATAAAAGAAATCATCCGGAGTCCCAAAGGCAGTCTCCTCTATACTATTCTCAGCCACTCTCAACTGATGAAATCCCGTGGCTAAGTCCTACTACAAAAATACTGAGGCGCCAGCCAACTGATCAAGGAGAACATTAATCCTCGGCAATGGGTATCTATTCTTCTTTGTGAGTTTCTTTAGTTCCCTTTAGCCTACACAAAGTCTGAGGGACCCATCCGCCTTCATAACAAAAACTACTGGAGCGCCCCACTCCGATATACTTCGTCTTATGAACCCCTTCTCAAGCAAATCGCCTACTTACTTATGGAGTTCCCTCCTCTCACTAGGAGCCATGTGGCACACTGGCCAAGATACTGGTTTGGCATTATCCACCAGATATATTCGGAAGTCAATCTCCCGCTTCGGAGGTAAGCCCTTCACCTCCTCAAACACATCCGGGTATTCCCGGACCGCTCTAACAGATCGCAGACTCTAGACCAACGTGTCAGGCGATTCTAGATACCTTAGCATAACAGATTCTATGGGATTACAAGAGATCTCGAGAGTGTTACTTAGGCGGCCCATAAGCCTAACAACTCTCCCTTCAAAATGAAGAACAGCACTCCTACTGGATAACCAGTCCATGCCCAAAATTAACCCATAGCCCGCGAAGCCCAACAAGCATCACATCTAAACTCAACGCTAAGTATAGAAACTTTCAAACCCAAACATATCATGGAGCCCCAACTGGGTTTGAAACAACTAAGGGATCATCTACCAAACTGGTGTCTAAGTGCAGTGACTCAACTAACAATGGTGGGATAAACGAACTCAATATATCAGAATCAAATAAAGCTTGAATCGGATGATAAAGAAATCCAAATTCCAACCTAGACGGTCATATCCCCATCTGGTACCCTAGTCGTGAGGGAATACAACTACCCTCCAGAAGATTCCATACCTTGCCCTTGCTTCTTTGAACTATCCTAATAAGGTGTCCTATTCCTCTTAAAAGGATAACCACTTGCCTTCTTCTTCCCTATTCTCCACTCGTAACCTCCCACCAATGAGGTTTCATCTTTCATTAACCAAACAACTATTTGAGCCTTCCTCCCATCGTTTATCCAATAGATACCTACCAGTCCTCCTCCTTCTTGAACCAACTTCTAATCCGACTAACGTCTAAGTCCCTTGAAGTGGTTTTCCATCCTTATCTATCTTAGAAAGATCATCTATACGCGGAGGGGAAACTCAAAACGAGAGAAAGGAAGAGATTCAAAATGGAGAATTCGAAAGATATAGATATGGCTATTGGGGATTATGCTTTCCTTTCAAAAACTTTTCTCTTAAAAGACATGTTTTTGAAAATACTCCTTTCCAAAAGTATTCTTAGAAAATAGTTTTTCTAAAAAAATTATCTGTTCCGGTAACCTTAAGCTCTGATACCACGTGTAACACCCCACACCCGCTATAGTCACTCACTAAGGGAATGCCATAGCATCGGTGGAGTATTTTTAGTGAGTATAGAACAGTAAAATTACAACAAGACAGATATAATGTAATACTTGAAAATTTAAAACATCATCTCATAGCAGCGGAAAGTAAAACATGTTTGGTTACATCATAAAACCATAACAAGAGTCAAGTACAAAATATCCATCCTGAATAAAATAAGTACATAATCCCACTACTCATAACAAATAGCCATAACAGAAAAGATAAGATAAGCTGAGCTCTACATCTACGGTCCAAGCTCCAAGAGATAGATAAAGCAAACTGATCAAAGCCCACTAGCACTAGGCCCAACCTGAGGACCTGAAGAAAAAAGATAAAAACAACGGGGGTCAGACATAAGCCTGAGTGAACCCTATCTCCTTAATAATACAATTATTAAAGTAATTAGGGTATGATATGAACTCAGTATGGTATCTTTGGGGATAATGACTACACTAAGTTGCCCACGAACACAGGACGAACTAAGATAACCGTAAAGACGCATCTACCCACCCAAGGATAATTACTAACTGCACCACACCAGTCACTCCTACTCAAAGGTTGATCCCACCCAAGGATATCAAAGATAGATATAACCAGTAGTTTCCTGTACCCTAGTTGACTACATAGGTGCCGTCTGCCCCTATCTCTACTAGGTGTACCCCACTACCCCAAGCGATCGGCTCCCTAACGTAGATACCCGTGCTGGTCCCACAGTGGGGTGTATCACTCCCCTAAAGTGGCTACCCAATACTATCAACGGTGCACGGCTTTATATCTACACGATGCAACAACGGCTTATCTACCAGCCCGGGCCCACACACGCATATGAAACCCGTTGGACTTGCGTTGCCACCGCTACCCCGTTTTGGCCTCTTATAATCAAGCCCAATATGCGTGTCCCGTCACTCGACATGGGTCGAGCCCACAAAGATACGTTTGGGATATTGGTTGAAACGGGCCCCCACAAGCTACTACTTAAGCTTGTCATTTTATCTAGTGCATTCCACTTAACCCCTTTTTATAATCATGCCCCCTTACATGTTAAGGTTTGGTTAAGTCATCCAATTATATTACAATTGCCACTTAAGGCACCCACTAGATTTCCGCATGCCACCCAAGGCACTTACTTGATTCCCCCATGCCACCCAAGGCACTTACTTAACCCTTTAATCATGTTTAGTTACATGTTCCACTCTGGTTAAGTATTCTAATCGTATTTTCTATTGCCACCCAAGGCAACCCATTAGTTTTCTCATGCCACCCAAGGCACCCCCACTAGTTACTACATGCCACCCAAGGCACCCACTTAACCCCTCATGTCCCACTACATGCTAATATGGTTAAGTGTTTCTTAATTAATTAAGACCGTGATCTCCCATAAAGACCTCCCACATTAGACTGGCTGTTATGACCGCCTGGTTAAGCCGGTAGGGTCCGGGCAGTCTTACGTCATAACAGAGTCTAACCTCGTGTCTTTACTTTAATCACGTATTTAATTTGTGCCTAAGACCTCTCACATTAGACTGGCTGTTATGACCGCCTGGTTAAGCCGGTAGGGTCCGGGCAGTCTTACGTCATAACAGAGCCTAACCTCGTGTCTTAGTCGATTAATTACACCTAATTAATCACCCCCATATTAATTATCCCTAATTAATATCAATTTATTCATAACATGGATAGACCTAACTCAATAGGTAAATTCCCATGGGGTAGACCTAACTCAATAGGTAAATTCCCACTTATGTTAATTAATTTTTTATGGTATGCTTAATCATACCCATTTCAACATACTTTTAATTAACATATTAATTAACCCCATCGTTCCCCACGTAAATCGTCATTATGACATAACATAATAAAGGGAAGATTTACCACACATGACATGGGTTTAGCATATAACTTTATCATGGGTTAAGAGGATGTCAACTTGCATATATGAGCATGTATTAACCCAACTATATTCAACCCAAACTTGCATATTATCAAACATGTGTCTTACATAACATGTTGCATATGAACTTACATATCATCAAACATGAGATTTGCATAACATGTAGAACTTGCATTTTAGCATATACTTAACTTGCATAAGCACTCACATACTTGCATAAGCATTCATATACTTGCATAAGCTTGCATATCATGTTAAACTTGCATTTCAACATATACATAACTTGCATAAACATTCACATACTTGCATAGGCTTGCATATTATGTTAAACTTGCATTTCAACATATACATAACTTGCATAAACATTCACATACTTGCATAGGCTTGCATATTATGTTAAACTTGCATTTCAACATATACATAACTTGCATAAACATTCACATACTTGCATAGGCTTGCATATTATGTTAAACTTGCATTTCAACATATACATAACTTGCATAAACATTCACATACTTGCATAGGCTTGCATATTATGTTAAACTTGCATTTCAACATATACATAACTTGCATAAACATTCACATACTTGCATAGGCTTGCATATTATGTTAAACTTGCATTTCAACATATACATAACTTGCATAAACATTCACATACTTGCATAGGCTTGCATATTATGTTAAACTTGCATTTCAACATATACATAACTTGCATAAACATTCACATACTTGCATAGGCTTGCATATTATGTTAAACTTGCATTTCAACATATACATAACTTGCATAAACATTCACATACTTGCATAGGCTTGCATATTATGTTAAACTTGCATTTCAACATATACATAACTTGCATAAACATTCACATACTTGCATAGGCTTGCATATTATGTTAAACTTGCATTTCAACATATACATAACTTGCATAAACATTCACATACTTGCATAGGCTTGCATATTATGTTAAACTTGCATTTCAACATATACATAACTTGCATAAACATTCACATACTTGCATAGGCTTGCATATTATGTTAAACTTGCATTTCAACATATAAATAACTTGCATAAACATTCACATACTTGCATAGGCTTGCATATTATGTTAAACTTGCATTTCAACATATACATAACTTGCATAAACATTCACATACTTGCATAGGCTTGCATATTATGTTAAACTTGCATTTCAACATATACATAACTTGCATAAACATTCACATACTTGCATAGGCTTGCATATTATGTTAAACTTGCATTTCAACATATACATAACTTGCATAAACATTCACATACTTGCATAGGCTTGCATATTATGTTAAACTTGCATTTCAACATATACATAACTTGCATAAACATTCACATACTTGCATAGGCTTGCATATTATGTTAAACTTGCATTTCAACATATACATAACTTGCATAAACATTCACATACTTGCATAGGCTTGCATATTATGTTAAACTTGCATTTCAACATATACATAACTTGCATAAACATTCACATACTTGCATAGGCTTGCATATTATGTTAAACTTGCATTTCAACATATACATAACTTGCATAAACATTCACATACTTGCATAGGCTTGCATATTATGTTAAACTTGCATTTCAACATATACATAACTTGCATAAACATTCACATACTTGCATAGGCTTGCATATTATGTTAAACTTGCATTTCAACATATACATAACTTGCATAAACATTCACATACTTGCATAGGCTTGCATATTATGTTAAACTTGCATTTCAACATATACATAACTTGCATAAACATTCACATACTTGCATAGGCTTGCATATTATGTTAAACTTGCATTTCAACATATACATAACTTGCATAAACATTCACATACTTGCATAGGCTTGCATATTATGTTAAACTTGCATTTCAACATATAAATAACTTGCATAAACATTCACATACTTGCATAGGCTTGCATATTATGTTAAACTTGCATTTCAACATATACATAACTTGCATAAACATTCACATACTTGCATAGGCTTGCATATTATGTTAAACTTGCATTTCAACATATACATAACTTGCATAAACATTCACATACTTGCATAGGCTTGCATATTATGTTAAACTTGCATTTCAACATATACATAACTTGCATAAACATTCACATACTTGCATAGGCTTGCATATTATGTTAAACTTGCATTTCAACATATACATAACTTGCATAAACATTCACATACTTGCATAGGCTTGCATATTATGTTAAACTTGCATTTCAACATATACATAACTTGCATAAACATTCACATACTTGCATAGGCTTGCATATTATGTTAAACTTGCATTTCAACATATACATAACTTGCATAAACATTCACATACTTGCATAGGCTTGCATATTATGTTAAACTTGCATTTCAACATATACATAACTTGCATAAACATTCACATACTTGCATAAGATGTTAAACATGCATATAAGCATATACATGACTTGCATAAGTACTCACATACTTGCATAACATGTTTGCATAATGGATCCATATTCACTTAGTGTTTTGCATCATAAACATCATGAAACAACTTGCATATCATGATTACATATTATGAAACTTGCATGACATAAGGCATATAACTTGCAAAACACATAATATTCACTACATCAAGCTTGCATAAATATATGGATCCACAAACATAGCCATACTTTATCACATCTTATCATAATCAATTCAATAATTGATTATTAAGGGGATAGAAGCTCACCAAAACAAGATTAGCAAGTTAAATGAAGCAAATCCCAATGATTAAGTAGAAGAAGATGTAGATTAGCTTGCAAACCCTCTTAGGATTTTTAGTGGAGGCTCTCCAATTTTCTAAGTGGTGGCATAATGGCCTTAGATCTATTTTTGGTAAGGATAAGGGGGGTATTAGGGTGTATATATAGATTAGTTAGATGTTTTAGGACCATAGGATATACCCTAGAACCAATCCTAGCCTTTAAAGCATGTCTTGGGGAAGAAGTCAAGTGTAGGAACCATTTAGGGCCCAAAAAAAACAGCCCAAAACTCATCCCGGGCCTCAAAACATGAGCAGTTTTCGTTTTTGATTTTTCGTGAAACTTTGACGGGCCATAACTTGGTCATACGGACTCCGATTTACGAAAACTCGGACTCTATTTCGCGTATTTTTCCGAGACGAACGCAATGGCACAGCCCGTTTCCCCTGATTCAGAATATTAAATTTAATTCTGCTCTGATTTATGTTATAACAAGTTATTTAACATACGGGGTGTTACAGATGCGCTTCCTCAAGAATTTTTCTTACTAGATCTCCTACCACTGGAACTCATAACCTTCCATCTCTCCTCAGCCAACCCTTGTCATCAATAGAATATCGAGCGAGATGACTAGACGTCTCTCCTCGAATCAGCTTATCCATAATCTCAACTATCTGAGGGTCTTCTTTCTGCGAAGCCCCAACTTGATCAAGAAGGGTAGGTCTGAGTTCCAGAGATGCTAATGAACCGGTCATCGACTCAATTGCCAAAGAGAAATCAAAGGTTGCCACATACTCTAAATTCTTCATCTCAACGAATAGAGGACTTAGGGTCAACCTCTTTTTGCTTAGTGCATCAGCCACAACATTACCCTTGCCAGGGGTATAAGCTATCTCGAAGTCATATGATGCCAAGAATTCCATCCACCTTTGCTGCCTAAGATTCAGATCTTTCTACGAGAAGAGATACTTGAGTGATTTGTGATCAGTATACAACTCAAACCTTTCGCCTAAAAGATAGTGGCGCCAGGACTTGAGTGCAAAGACAATCGCCGCTAACTCCAAGTCATGAGTGGGGTAGTTCTTCTCATGAACTTTATGTTGCCTACCCCCATAACATATCACTCTTCTCTCCTGCATCAGAACAGCGCCTAACCCCGTGCCACATGCATCGGTATACACGGTAAACATTTTACCGCCATTGGGTAATGCCAAAACTGGAGCTGTGGTAAGGGCCCTTTTGAGCCTTTGAAAAGCAAGCTCACACTCTAAGTCCCATGCAAAGACTATGTTCTTCTTCGTCAATCTAGTGAGAGGGGCCGAAATCTTAGCGAAGTCTCTAATGAACTTCCTATAGTAGCCTGCCAGACCGAGAAAGCTTCGCACTTCGGTTGCATTCCTAGGAGTCTTCCAGTCTTGAACTGCACCCACTTTCGCGAGATCCACAGCTATACCCTGCTTAGAAACTATATGCCCAAGAAATCGGACTTCCTTTCTCCAAAAGTGGCATTTGGAGAACTTGGCTTTCAACTGATGGCCTCTAAGCGTATCCATCACTTCCTTGAGGTGTCTAGCATGTTCTTCCTCGTCATTTAAAATGATCAGAATATCATCCACGAAGACAACAACAAACTTGTTAAGGAACTCCCTGAACACCCTACTCATCAAATCTACGAAGTAGGCGGGTGCATTAGTCAAGCCGAATGGCATAACAAGCCATTCAAAGAATCCGTCTGGAGTCCTAAATGCAGTCTTATCAATGCTGTTTTCGGCCACTCTAAGCTGATGAAATCCGGTGGCTAAATCAAGCTGAGAGAAAACAGAAGCACCAACAAGCTAGTCGAAGAGGTCATCTATCCTCGGTAATGGATGCCTATTCTTCTTGGTCAGCTTGTTCAACTCTCGATAATCAACACATAGACGAAGCGAGCCGTCCGCCTTAGTAGCGAACACTACAGGAGCACCCCATTCAGAAATGCTTCGCCTAATAAAATTCTTCTCAAGTAGCTCCTTGATTTGCTTACTGAGCTCTCTCCTTTCACGCGGGGCCATGTGCCTAACTGGTAAGGAGACTGGCTTAGCATTATCAACCAGATAAATGCGGAAATCTATCTCTCGCTTAGGGGGTAACCCCTTAACTTCTTCAAAGACATCAGGGTATTCTCGAACCACCCTTACAGATTGCAGATCATCGATGGACGAGTCAAGAGATTCAAGATAACATAGCATGACGGGATCTAGCGGGTTGCAAGAAATCTCTAGGGTATTACCCAGGTGAGTCATGAGTCTCACCACCCTATGCTCACAATCGAGAATGGCTCCATAGCGGGACAACCAATCCATGCCCAAGATCAACCCGTATCCCGTGAACCCGAGAACATAAGCATCACACGAGAATTCTACGGTCAAGATAGAAATCCTCAAATCCATACAGATCATAGATAAATGGGCTGAACCCCCAATCGGATTTGAAACACTAACGGGATCCTCAACAAGACTAGTACTTAAGTGCAAACTTCCAACAACATCAGAAGAAATAAAGGTATGCGATGCGCCAGAATCAAACAAAGTGCGAACAGGAAAACCAGAAATATAAACAAGACTTTCCACAGAAATAGTACCTCGGTCCTGAACTGGAGTGGTGTTGAGAGCATGCACTTGCCCTCCAGATGAACCTGCGCGCTGAGTTTGTCCATGCCCCTGCTTCTTAGGGCAATCCTTGCTAAAATGTCCCGTCTCTCCACAATGAAAGCATCCACCCAATTTCATTCTCTTCTTCCTACATTCCTTGGCCACATGCCCAACAATCCCACAAAAGTGGCACTTTCTTGTGTCCTTTGCCTTGTTCTTGTTGCCCTTGTTGTTCTTGTTGTTCTTGTTGTTCTTGTTGTTCTGATTACTCTGATTCCCTCCCCACTTGGAGTCTGCCTTCTTAGGCTGAGTCTCATTGGGCTTGACTTCTTTCTTCCCATTCTTATCCTCTCCCTGCAGCAATGCCATGTCTACTAGGCTCTCGAAAGTGGCCCCCATGGGTATGTGTGACATGGCTAGACCTTGTAATGGCTCATTTAACCCTCGTGCAAAACGTAGAGCCTTCTTCTCGGGAGTATTGACCATGTCCAAACCGAATCGGGCAAGCTGGTTGAACTTATTCACATATTCTCTCACCGTCATGTCTCCTTGCTTCAAGGCTATGAACATCTCTAGTTGCAAATTTGCCTCCGCAGACGATAAAAACTTAAGCCCAAACCTTGCCCTAAAGTCGGCCCAGGTTTCTATGGGCCTAGTAGCACTGGTGACCTCCCACCAATAAGAAGCTTCCTCCTTTAGTAGCCAAACCGCCAACAGAACCTTTCTACGGTCCTCTATATCAAAGATGGCAAAGAGATCTTCGGTCTCCTTCAACCAATTTCTTGCTTCCACAAAAGTCTCCGTCCCAATAAATTTTTTGCCACCCATTGCCTTGAAGTCCTTGCAAACCTTGGAGAAATCGGCTTGTGGTTGCTGAGGAGGAGGAGGAGGGGGTGGAACCTCAGTGATAGTGGGAGTGGTTGCTGGACCTGCATTGTTGGCCTTAGCTTCCAACTACCTCCGGAACCATCCGGGAATGGTGACTCCCTCAGGAAGATTGAGATCGGCCATGCTGGAAAAAAAGGAAAAGATAGATTTAGAACGAGGAAACGAAGGATAGTGCTTATGGCTCTTGTGGGATAACCTTTCAAAATAAACTAGACTTTTCTTTGGAAAATACTTAATTGGTTTCGAAAATAGCTTATAAAAGTAACTTTAAAACCCTTTTTGCTCCAATCTTGTAAACCTTATGCTCTGATACCAAATGTAACACCCCACCTCCACCAGTGCCACTCTTGCAAGGGCACTGACTTTGGAGGGGCGTTTAAACAAGGTAAAGATGCATGCAGATATCACAAGACAGAACATATAAGTAAAAAAAACAGAGTAAATATAGCAGCGGATAAAAACTAGCATATCAAAACCATAAGTTAAGTTACAACACAGTACTTGATCATTATTTTCCATAAACAAAGTCTAGAAACATAAAACTGGAAACTGGAAAGGAAAACATAAAGTAGCTATCCCCAAGGTAGAAAACCATAGCGAGCTCAAGTCCAAAGCATACATGAGCTATCCAGGAAAAGCAGCTAAGATCCAAGCTAAGTACTGGTATTCCCGCCCTGTAAACCTTGGGGGGGGGGGGAACGAAAGAAAAGAGGCGAAAGAAAATGGGTCAGTCAAAAGACTGGTAAGTCCTACCTACTATTGTACAACAACTAATAAAGTTAACTGTATATGTAAACAAGGATGAGTCATAGGATGATAACTGGCATGGAAAAAGTTAATAAGATTGATCAAGTGTGGCACCGCATATACAAGGTTGAGGTTTGCACCAAGTGTACTAGTATCACAAGTCATGTCAAGTGTAAACAAGAAGTGATCCCCAGGCCCAAGTTTGGCCCAACATCATGAATGACCTAAACCAAGGTCCAACTAGCACGGTCTAGTCGATCGGCTCTCCTAAAGCCTAACTCGTCAAGTGTCGGTGTCATACGGCCCAACTACGAAGTGTAGCTAAACTGTGCTAGGTCCACCCTAGGGTGTATCAAATCCTAGGGTGTCAACCACTGACACAAACCAAGCACGCACAGTTTAAACCTACTGGTGCCCGTGCCTGCTTTTTCAACTCCGGACCATGTGCACGACCATGGCCCGCCTGAACCTACACCGGCGTACCTACACAGCCGTCGTCTTGGTCGCTTACATGTCATCCCAGTAATCGTGCCCCACCCTAGCCTAGTCCCTAGGGTATCATGATACAACTAAGAGGGTTACTGGTGCAAAGGACCACGTAACTAGGGTTTCCTTAATGGGTTAAACGTGGTTAACCCAACCCATCGTGTTTAATTGGTTAAGTATTCAAGCGGTCCATGACTTAACCCTACCATGTGGCATTAATTAATTTAATGCACCCAACCTCTCACATTAGACCTTGTTGTGGTTACTAGTTAGGCCGGGCGGGTCCGGGTAGGTTTACACCACAACTTAGTCTAACCTCGGGTTTCACGTGCAACATGACCAACTACTCACATTGGGTCCTATTGCTTGTAGCCACTAGTTAAGCCGGTCGGTTCCGGGTAGGTTTATGCTACAAGCTCAACCCAATCTCGAGTTGGCCATCCTCATGTTTTCTAAGTGTCATGTCCATCATGTTTCCAAAACACATTACAAATTTTCAAGCAATTGGGTAGACCTAACTTAATAGGTAAATTCCAAATGGGTAGACCTAACTTAATAGGTAAATTCCCAAGCTTACGCTTTTATGTCTTTTAAGTTTACCCAAACCCAAACGCAATCCCCTCGCTTACATATCGCAATAGCGCATAAAGGATAGAAAGAGGGAACTTGGCAAAATCATGACATAAAGGTGTTGGAGCCACAAGTTAAACATGGTGGCATATGAGACAAAGATGTGATCACAAACTTGCATATCATGTTATCAACTTGCAAAATATTCCTAAGCATGCATAACATCATTTTAACTTGCATAGTGTTCATATGCATGCATAACATGGTTTCAACTTGCATAAGGTTCATATGCATGCATAACATCAAACTTGGCAAATAGGCGGAACATGGCCATAGATAGCATGAGATAAGGACTAGTAACATGCATATAACATTATATGCATGTTAATACAAGGTTTATGAGAGTTTCAAAGTTGCATCATGCAACATTTCCAACCAAAGATCACATCTTTCTATGCATAAAGCCAAGGTAATGACTTTACTAACATGCATAGAGTAAGCTTATGCATAAAATCATAAGATCAAAGCACATATCATGATTAACCCCAAACTCAACTTGCAACATAACATATTAACTTCATAGTTAAAATACAAGAGTAGAAATAGGCTTACAATGCTTATGTGGACTCAAATGAGTATAGCAAATGTAAGAAACCCCTTATGCAACAAATTAAAACCCCAAAATGCAAGCAAACTTGATCAAGACTCCTCCTTTATGATGCCAATATAGAAACAAGACTTTAATGCAAGCTAAAGAGGATCATACAAGCCTAAATACACTTGTATGCATGGAAATCTCTTAGAAATTTGATTTAGGAATTTTATGAAGAGAGTGGAGGCCATGAGAGGATTGATTTTGCCATAGTTTAGTTGTATGAATGAATAATGATGATTTAGGGTAGGTTAGGGTCTTATTTATAGAGTAGGCAAGTGTTTTAGGCCATAGGATTAAACCTAGATTCAATCCAAGCCATCAAAGCATGTCTTGGGGAAGAAGTCGAGTGTAGGAACCATCTAGGGCCTTTAGATTAAAGATGAACCATGAGAACCATCCAAATGCAAAATCTGCATTTGAGCGAATCGGCCCACGGGTTGACAGCCAAACACCCTGGATTAACCCCTAGTCGACCCAGCGAGCTCGGGTCGACCTCAAAAATCAGCCGGTTCGGTTATTCCCCTCTCCCAATTCGCTGTTTTGAACATTTTTGCATATTTATTTATTTAATTTTCAATTATATATATATATATCAATATATATATATATATATTTCTCTGCGTAACCCATTTCACTTAATTAAGTATACTTTAATTTGGGAATTTTTCGTGAAACTTCGCGAGGCCATATCTTGGTCATACGGACTCCGATTTTCGAAAACTCGGACTCTGTTTCGCGTATTTTTCCGAGACGAACGCATTGGCATAGCCCATTTCCCTTGATTCAGATTTTACAGTTTAATTCTGCCTCCATTTATGTTATAACATGTTATTCAAAAATACGGGTTGTTACAGTTCGTTGGAATTCGTTGTGCAAAACGAAATGTTGGAGTTCACTATAAGTGAAATAAAATGTGCGAGTTCGTGGTGCGAAGCGAAGCAACCCACCAAAGGTTCGCTGGAATTCATTGCGCGAAACAAAGCGCTAGAGTTCACTATAAGGGAAACAAAGCATGGGATTTGTGGCGCGAAGCGATTCAACCCACCGAAGGTTCGCTGGAATTCATTGCGCGAAACGAAGCACTAGAGTTCACTATAAGTGAAAAGAAGTGTAGGAGTTCGTGGCACGATGCGATGCAACCTGCCAAAGGTTCGCTGGAATTCGTTGCGCGAAACGAAGTGCTATAGTTCACTATAAGTGAAACGAAGCATGGGAGTTCGTGGCACGAAGCGATGCAACCCACCAAAGATTCGCTGGAATTCATTGCGCGAAACGAAGAATAGGTGTTCACTTTAAGTGAAATGAAGCGTATGAGTTCGTGGCACGAAACGATCCAACCCACCAAAGGTTCGCTGGAATTCGTTGTGCGAAACGAAGCGTTGGAGTTCACTATAAGTGAAACGAAGCGTGGGAGTTCATGGTGCGAAGCGATGCAACACCAAAGGATCACTGGATTTCGTTGCGCGAAATGAAGCACTGGAGTTCAGTATAAGTGGAACGAAGCGTGGTAGTTTGTGGCGTGAAGCGATGCAACCCACCAAAGGTTCGCTGGAATTTGTTGCGCGAAACTGAGCGCTGGAGTCCACTATATGCAAAACGAAGCATGATAGTTCGTGGCGTGAAGCGATGCATCCCACCAAAGGTTCTTTAGAAGTCGTTGTGCGAAACGCAGCACTGGAGTTCATTATAAGTTGAACGAAGCGTGGGAGTTCGTGACCCGAAGCGATGAAACCCGCCAAAGGTTCGTTGGAATTCATTGCGTGAAACGAAGCGCTGGAGTTCACTGTAAGTGAAATGAAGCGTGGGAGATCGTGGCGCGAAGTGATGCAACCCACCAAAGGTTCACTGGAATTCGTTGCACGAAACGAAGCGCTGGAGTTTACTATAAGTGAATTGAAGCATGGGAGTTCGAGGCGCGAAGCGATGCAATCCACTAAAGGTTCGCTGGAATTCGTTGCATGAAACGAAGCACTGGATTTCACTTTAAGGGAAACGAAGCATGGGAGTTCATGGCAAAAAGCGATGCAACCCGCCTAAGGTTCGCTGGAATTCATTGCGCGAAACGAAGCGCAAGAGTTCACTATAAGTGAAATGAAGTGTAGGAGTTCATGGCGCGAAGTGATGCAACCCATCAAAGGTTCGCTAGAATTCATTGCACGAAACAAAGCGCTGGAGTTCACTATAAGTGAAAGGAAGCATGGAGTTCGGGGCGCGAAGCGATGAAACCTACCAAAGGTTCGCTGGAATTCGTTGCGCGAAATGAAGCGCTGGAGTTCACTATAAGTGAAACGAAGCATAAGAGTTTGTGGCGTGTAGCAATGCAACCCACCAAAGGTTCGCTGAAATTCGAAGAGCGAAACAAAGCGCTGGAGTTCACTATAAGTGAAACGAAGCATGGGAGTTCATGGTGCGAAGTGATGCAATCCACCAAAGGTTCGCTGGAATTCGTTGCGTGAAATGAAGCGCTGCAGTTCACTATAAGTGAAACGAAGTGTGCGAGTTTATGGCGTGAAGCGATGCAACCAACCAAAGGTTCGCTGGAATTTGTTGCACGAAACGAATTGTTGGAGTTCACTATAAGTGAAAGGAAGCATGGGAGTTCGTGGCGCGAAGCGATGGAACCTATCAAAGGTTAGTCGGAATTCGTTGCGCGAAACAGAGCGCTGGAGTTCACTATATGTAAAATGAAGCATGGGAGTTCGTGGAGCGAAGCGATGCAACCCACCAAAGGTTCGTTGGAAGCCTTTGTGTGAAACGAAGCGCTGGAGTTCACTATAAGTTAAATGAAGCATGGGAGTTTGTGGCACGAAGCAATGAAACCCACCAAAGGTTCACTGGAATCATTGCGTGAAACGAAGCGGTGGAGTTCAATAAAAGTGAAACGAAGCGTGGGAGTTCGTGGCGTGAAGCGATGCAACCCACCAAAGATTCGTTGGAATTCGTTACACGAAACGAAGCGCTGGAGTTCACTATAAGTGAAATAAAGCGTGGGATTTCGTGGCACGAAGCGATGCAACCCACAAAAGGTTCGCTGGAATTTGTTGCGCAAAACGAAGCACAGGAGTTCACTATAAGTGAAATGAAGCATGGGAGTTAGGGGAGCAAAGCGATGCAACCCACCAAAGGTTCGCTTGAATTTGTTGGGTGAAACGAAGCGCTGGAGTTCACTACAAGTGAAACGAAGGGTGGGAGTTCGTGGCGCGAAGCGATGCAACCCACCAAAGGTTCAGTGGAAATCGCTGCGTGAAACGTAGTGCTGGAGTTCACTATAAGTGAAATGAAGCATGGTAGTTCGTGCTGCGAAGCAATGCAACCCACCAAAGGATCGCTGGAATTCGTTGCGTGAAACAAAGCGCTGGTGTAACAACCCTGAATTTTGGGGCCAATTTAAAATTTAAAATTTAGTAATTTTAATGAGTTTTGATATTTAAAATAATCTATTTTAAATAATAATGATCACAAATTTGATTCAAATCGAAGTTAGAATGAATAATTTAATTTTAATTATAAAAGGAGTAGAAATAGCGTTGTAGTTTGAAAAGTCAAACTTGAACTTTGACTGACCGTACGGGACGCAAAATTTAACGGATTTTAGTGAAACCAAAAATATTAGAATCTATTTAAAAATATCTTTCTAACGAATCCGAAAAATCGAAATTTCATAGCGGGAATCAAAAGTTATGCCCAGTTTAAAATTTAGAAAGGTCGTTATGAAATATATAAAGGTCAAAAATGCTACTTTTCACATACGAAGGAATTTGGACTCGAAATCACTTCCATTGAATTCAGAATGACGTTTCTGCATTGAAAAAATAGTAAACACTTATATATTTCGAGTTTCAGAAATTATTTGTTTAAAAATGTATTTTTAGTATTAAATATATTGGCCTTAAAAATAGTCATTTTTCAATTAACCTCTATTTTCGATGAAACCACTTTTGTTGGAACCGGAATGTCAAATTATTGCTAGGTTTCAAGTTTCAGAATTTTTCGAATTAATATGTGAGCGTGGCGAAATAAAATGTGTTTTGACTATTTTCAGTTAAATTTGAACGCCTTAAAAATAGCCATTTTTCAAACAGACCCAGAACTCGACGAAAATAATTTTGTTGGGTTCGTATCGTCAAAATAAAGCTAAAAATGATTTTTCGGTAATTTTTAGAATTAATATATAATTATAATTGATTTTTCAGTGTAAATGGACAATTTTTGACTTTAAAAATTCATTAAAAATTTGTACAAGCTCAGAATTGAACGAAATTAATTTTTCTAGGTCCGCAGCGTCAAAACATAGCTAAATATATTTTTCGGGAATTTTTGAAGTTAATTTGTGGCCCCGGCATATTTAAATATACGGTAGAAATTAAATTATTTATTTAATATTGCATTTTTAAATGAAAACCGAAAAAAAACTTTACTGACTTCGAAATTGGAGCCCGAGACATAGCCCATCGCGTTCAGAAGGCCTCAAAACATTAAGATCGACAGTAAGCAGGCCCAAATCCGACAAAGTCCAAAAATCCACCTTTTTAGCACAAATTTTGAGATTTATTAATAAAATAATATTTAAAAATCGGGCTGAACCCTAATGCCAGCCGCCACTGCAGTTTTTGATGGCTGAAGCCATTCGAATTTCAAATGCTAATATCTTCCAATCCGCTCAACGAAAATCAACAAATCATATACCGAATCGAAGAGAATTCCAAGACCTTTCAATCCATACGGCTAAGATCGAGTTTTAAGTCACGGATTTCGAGGCAAAGCACCCCAAACCCGCCGCCTATTGCAGCCCGCCGCCCCCTGTAGGACCCACCGCACCTCCCACCAATCCCGGCGAACATAGCCCTCTCCTCCCTCTTCGATTTGCCACCTTCCGATCGATTTGCCACCTTCCGATCGATCCCTTGTTTTGAGCTTTATGGGTTCACAAATTGCATAAGTCACGGCTGAAACATTGAGGAAGATGGAGGATTAAGGTGGGTTTGACTTTTGCCTAATTACAGTTGACTATTTAATTTATCCAATTTGACCAATCTTAATTTGATCATATCTTGCTCGTACGGACTCGAAACTGAGCGATTTCAGGTGCGCCACGATCGTGAGACCGAGAGCTTCGCGATGACACTGACTAGGCATGATTCCAAGAAAGTTGAATTTTGGCCAAATTTTAGCTCTGAACAGCGCAGAACTCAAATATCAAGGTGAGATTTCTTTGTTTAAAAAAAATTAATCAATTCAATTTGCTATATGATGATTGTATGTATATAATTTAGATCTGTTTGCGCTGAAATTTGTATGATGTTTGATTTGTTGTTTAGTTGAGAACAAATATATCTTATTTGTTTAGTTGGAAAATAAGTATATTATGTTTGTTAAGATAATATAGTTGAAAAACAAATATACATCATGTTTGTTTTGTTGAAACCAAATGTCTCATGTTTGATTTAGAGGAAATGGTTGAAACCAAAATATCATTTTTGGTTAATTAGAGGTTTGTTAAGAAATAACAATACCACTTATTTTGCTTAGTTTAAATAGAAGGATATGAACAACAAATTTACTTATTTTGTTGAATAGAACAACAAAATACTGATATTGTTGAATAGGATAATATGAAAAACAAAATAACTTGTTTCGTTGAATAGGAAATTGTTATGTTAATATCACCTTGTTAGAATTGGTCATGTAAAATTATCCTTTTTATGTGAATTAGAATTGGTCATGTAAAATATACATTGTATATATACAAATGTTGAAACAAACAAAAAATGAAAAGAAAAGGAAATTGACATTTTTCTTAAATATGGATCAAAGGACAAAATTCACATTTTTGTTTAATGTAATGAATAAGAACAAAAATTCACATTTTTGTTTAATGTAATGAATAAGAACAAAAATTCACATTTTTTGTTTAATGAAATGAGTATGTTAACATATAAATTCACCTTTTACATGTCATTTGTAATGAAATGAATTTATTAACATATAGAATTCTTTTTTTTATGTCACTAGGAATGGGAAATTTGTTAAGATATAATATTTACTTTTTATATATCATTAGAAGAAATAGAAAAATGTGATTACGCATAATATCATTCTTATATGAAATTAAGATCCATAGAAATGATTAGTGTATTAAATATCATTTTTTTATTACATTAGAATACATTGAATTTGTAACATATAAAATATCATGGTTATTTGTTCATTGAGCTAGAGTTGACGACAAACAAATATATCACTTTTCTGTTAATGTTTAGTGTTAGAAACGATGTAACATAAAAATTATATTTTATGTTGATATGAATCATGAGAAAAGAATTGACGATTTTAAAATTTCATTTTTTTATATAAAAAAAGAGGTTTAGACTTTGGAATGTAAATTACATTTTAATGCAATAATAAAGAAGAGATTTTGTCAAATATAAAAATATAAGAATGACAAAATATTCATTTTGTCAAATATAAAAGAAACCATTTTTGCTCGCTACTCTTTTGTTATCAAAATTTGTTCACATTCCTTTTGTCATGCAAAAGTGACAAATTTGTTCATATTTCTTTTTTTTTTGTCGATAAAAAAAGAAACCATTTTTGTCAATATTTCTTTTGTCGATAAAAAGAAACATTTTGTCGCTATTTCTTCTTAATGGTAAAAAGAAACATTTTTGTCGCTGATTCTTTTTAACATTAAAAAGAATCATTTTTATTGTTATTTCTTTTCAATAAAAATAAAAGTTAAAAATAAATAAAAAAAATCCTTTTTGTGTCATGATAGTTTAGATAAAAGTAGACACCTTTTTAGTGTCAAAATTGATGAATTAAAGAGTTGCATTGTTTACTTACATTTTTGAAAAAAAAAAATTGAATTTAGCAGTAGCATTTTTACTTACCTTTTAGATGTAAGTAAAAGCATGTTTTGAAGAGTCATATTTTTATTTACATGTCAGATGTAAATAAAAGTATAAATTGGAATGTTTATATTTTTATCAATATTTTGATGCGGTAAAAGAGAAAGGTTAATATCACATTTCTATCGATATTTCTGGTGCGATAAAAATAGCGATGTTAACATTTCATTGTTATCGTCATTTGAGTTACGATAAAATGAATACATTTCAAAACTGCATTTTTGCTGCGTTTCTTTTGTTAATAAAAAGTTCATTGTTATGCTGCATATAAAGAAGATATATTTAGTTGGTAATGTCATGTATTGCATATGAAGAAAATATATTTATTTGTTATATACTGTATATGAAATGAAATGCATGGTTAAGATCATATTTTTGTCAATGGAAAATGGTAGCTATAAAATTTACATTTTTATTATGTAGAACAAAAATATGAACTCGCATTTTAAATATAATTTGTGTTTTATATGTAAACAAAAGTAGGAATGTGCATTGATGATAAAGACTCCATTTTTGTTATGTAACTTAGAATGAGAACTTGCATTGCAAATTAAAATTACATTTTTATTTGAACTAAAGATATCATATTTGCTATGCAAATAAAAATTAATTTTTTTTATTTTGAAACTATGATATGCAATTGGCATTGAAAATAAAAATTATATTTTTATTTGTAACTATGGTATGAAATTTGGCAAGCGAACAAAATTTTACATTTTCATATGTAACTATAAGTGAGAATTTGCACTGTAAATTAGAATTACATTTTTATTATGTCATTAAAATATGATATTACATTGTAAATTAAAATTACATTTTTATGATGTCACTTAAGAATAGAATTTACATTGCCATTATAAAAAGTCAAGATCATTTTGTTTTAGCATTGAAAGAGATAGGAATTATTATTTTTGTTTGGCATTTAAAAGAATAGCAAAGTTATTATTTTTGTTATATTGAAATTAAGCAAACAAAAATATATTCATTTGTATAGAAATGAAGTGGACACCAAAATATGCATGGTTGTTGTAATGGAAATGAAACACAAAAATACTTATTTTTGGTTGTAATTGGAATGATACACAAAACATACATTTTGTGTATAGTATATTTTTAGAAATTGAAAAATAAAAGAAAACATTGTTGCGTGTGATGATATATATATCAATATTGGATATAAATAAGAAGATTTGTTGTTAGCAAAATATAGTAAAATGAAATGGACGAGGACTTATATTTATATAAATTATATATATATATATATATATATATATATATATATATATAAATTAAAAGTACTTGAATCGAGCATGGTAGTTCACATTTTAGAATCGTATTTTTAATTGATTATACCGTATGATCCGACCGACGGATTTTCCCAAAACTGAAACCGATAGGTTCGCCTTGGAAAGATCTTTCTAATGATATGAAGTATATTAAAAATCCAACGGTTAGATTTAGAGAAACGTGTAAAACAAATTTGGGTGAAAACAGCGCCAAAGTCGCCTGTTGACATGAGACGTCGTTAAATAGAATTTAATTAAAAATAAAGATTGATCGTTATAAATTAATTTTAACGATATGAAATTGCTTTCAAATTTATATATGCGAGAATTATTTGGAAAGTCCAAGTTTACTCTCATTCCAAATAATGATACGACGTTCGAAGAGTTGAAGACGGTGATTGAAGGTCGACGATCTTCACATCGAATGAGTGTGTTGCTATTGAGACCCATGATGGGAGTAGCTACCTTGAAGGGGCGACGGTAGTAGCCATACAGACGTAGTGTTGATTGCACGGGTTTGGCTTTCGCTCAAACCCAGAGCATAAGCGCGTAAATGGATTGTATGTCTGACATTGTATTCCTTTATAATTTATTCGTTGATCTCTGCTAAACATATATCTGTTTGGTGTTTTACACCCTTCTCTGAGACGTATGAGCTCAGAGGTTATATGTTGGTAGAAATCAATGGTATGGTATGGATTGATGATGTGGCATGCTAAGATGCATATGATCAAGGCTTTGTTGAAAAGTAGACCTTGTGGGATGATCAAAGCATAGCCTGTTTAGGCATAGCTTTGTGTATAGCGTGACTTCACGAGCCTCACACACCGGCGGAGTCTAAAACGGGAGATGGGAACGCAGGGAGACCAGCACGTTTCTTTCTAGCTAGAGTGGTGTCAGTGACCTACCAGCCCTGACATTTTACTTATGTGGATGATGGAATGAGGCGCCTCGGATAGGTCCTATAGGACCGGGGAACGTGTGCTTAGGAATTGCCAATCCTCTAAGCTGTATTTGAGGATCGGCCCTGCCATTTCCAAGGGTTAACTGCGGGTAATCCTGAGGCATCAGCTAGAGTGTCTCGAATAGGTAAGGAGCTCCTCCCTAGCCTTGACTCAGATGGAAATCCAAATTCCAAATACGACCCTTGCGGTTTTGATTGTATTACTAGTATGGAGGCATAGCATATGGTACCTATGCTTCCTAGGATTGATACATTTACTTTGAAATGTTTTAAAACATATGCACACTAATAATAATATCGTTTTTATCGTATCAAGCATGTTTGACCATTATAAGGTAAAACCCTATCCTCCGGTTTGCGTTGCATTGTGTGATGGGACTTGGGTCTTATGATGGTTTCATTTTTCTACAAAGCGTTGCGTTGTTTTGACGATTTACTTAAATTATGCACGGCAATCCATTGGAATAAAACCCGTTCCGCTTTAGCGGCGTGGTCCTTGGATTTGCCTTATTACTATTAGTTATATTAGTTAAGAATTCTCACACCAGTCCCACGACTGACCCGTTGTTTGTTTCCACTTTTGAAAACTCGGGTGCCCTCTTTTCCACACGGGCAGTCGAGTAGCTTTTTGCTGATATTTATCTCTTTAGCAGGATCCTGGATTGAAGCTCAAAGCTGTGTCCAGAGCATAGAAAAGTCTTGCGCTGTCTTAGTTATTTTATTTCCGCTGCACTGTATTAAAGTAATGTAAAATTATCTTCCGCTGTAAATTTATTTAATGTACTCTGATATATATTCTGTACTCTGATGTAACATTTATTATGATGTTATAAAAGTCTGCTGTTATTGTTCTGATGTTGTTGTATTCCCAAAGTTAAAGTATTCGTGGATTTCCGACCTTTGGGTCAGACTTGTGTGGTTTATGGTCGATCCAAAGAACTGGAATTTACGGGTCTTTACAGCTGGAGTTCACTATAAGTGAATAGAAGCATGGGAGTTCGTGGCCCGAAGTGATGCAACAAACCAAAGGTTCGTTAGAAATCGTTGCGTGAAACAAAGCGCTGATGTTCACTATAACTGAAACCAGGCGTGGGAGTTCGTGGCGTGAAGCGATGCAACCCATCAAAGGTTTGCTGGAATTCGTTGCGCGAAATGAAGCATTGGAGTTCACTATAAGTGAAACGAAGCATGAGAGTTCGTGGCGCGAAGCAATGCAATCCACCAAAGGTTCGCTGGAATTTGTTTTGCGAAACAAAGCGTGGGAGTTCGTGGCGCGAAGCGATGCAACCGACCAAAGATTCCCTGGAATTAGTTGGTCAAAACGTAGCGCTGGAGTTTGCTATAAGTGAAATGAATCGTGGGAGTTCATGATGCAAAGTGATGCAATCCACCAAAGGTTTGCTGGAATTTGTTGCGCGAAACGAAGTGCTGGAGTTTACTATAAGTGAAACGAAGTGTGGAAATTCGTGGTGCAAAGTGATGCAATCCACCAAAGGTTCGCTGGAATTCATTGCACCAAACGAAGCGCTGGATTTCACTATACGTGAAATGAAGGGCGGGAGTTTGCGGCGAGAAGCGATGCAACCCACCAAATGTTCGCTAGAATTCGTTGCACGAAACAAAACGTTGGAGTTTACTATAAGTGAAACAAAGCGTGGGAGTTCGTGGCGCAAAGCGATGCAACCCACCAAAGGTTCGCTAGATTTCGTTGCGCAAAACAAAGCGTTGGAGTTCATTGTAAGTGAAACGAAGCGTGTGAATTCGTTGTGCAAAGCGATGCAACCCACCAAAGGTTCGCTGGAATTCGTTGTGTGATACAAAGCGTTGGAGTTCACTATAAGTGAAACAAAGCGTGGGAGTTCGTGGCACGAAGCATTGCAACCCACCAAACATTCGTTGGAATTCGTTGTGTGAAATGAAGCGCTAGAGATCACTATATGTGAAACACAACGTTGGAGTTTGTGGCGCGGAGCGATGCAACCCAGCAAAGGTTCACTGGAATTCATTGCGCGAAAAGAAGCGTCGGAGTTCACTATAAGTGAAAGGAAACGTAGGAGTTCGTGGCGCGAAGCGATGCAACCCACCAACGGTTTGCTGGAATTCGTTTTGCAAAACGAAGTGTTGGAGTTCACTGTAAGTGAAACGAAGCGTGGGAGTTTGTGTTGCGAAGCGATGCAACCCACCAAAGGTTCGCTGGAATTCGTTGCGCGAAAAGAAGAGCTAGAGTTCACTATAAGTGAAACGAAGCGTGGGAGTTTGAGGCGTGAAGCGATGCAACTCACCAATGGTTCGCTGGAATTCGTTGCGCGAAACAAAGTGTTGGAGTTCACTATAAGTGAAACGAAGCATGGGAGTTCGTGGCGCGAAGTGATACAACCCACCAAAGGTTCGTTGGATTTCTTTTCGCGAAACTGAGCGCTAGAGTTCAATATATGTAAAACGAAGCATGGAATTCGTGGCACGAAGCGATGCAACCCACCAAAGGTTCATTAGAAGTCGTTGTGCGAAACGAAGCGCTGGGGTTCACTATAAGTGAAACGAAGCATGGGAGTTTGTGGCACGACGCGATGCAACCCACCAAAGGTTCTGGAATTCATTGCGTGAAATGAAGCGCTGGAGTTCACTATAAGTGAAACGAAGCGTGGGAGTTCGTAGCGCGAAGCGATGCAACCCACCAAAGGTTCGCTATAGTTCGCTATAAGTGAAACGAAGGGTGGGATTTCGTGGTGCGAAGCGATGCAACCCACCAAAGGTTCGTTGAAATTCGTTGCACGAAAAACGCATGAATTCACTATAAGTGAAACAAAGTATGGTAGTTCGTGGTGCGAAGCGATGCAACCCACCAAAGGTTCGCTGGAATTTGTTGCGCAAAAAGAAGCGCTGGAGTTCACTGTAAGTGAAACGAAGCATGGGAGTTCGTTGCACGAAGCGATGCAACCCACCAAAGTTTCGATTGAATTCGCTGTGCGAAACGAAGCGGTGGAGTTCACTATAAGTGAAATGAAGCATGGGAGTTTGTGCCGCGAAGCGATGCAACCCACCAAATGTTTGCTAGAATTTGTTGCGCAAAACAAAGTGCTGGAGTTCACTATAAATGAATAGAAACATGGGAGTTTGTCGCGCGAAGCAATGCAACCCACTAAAGGTTCATTGGAATTCGTTGCGCAAAACGTAGTGCTGGAGTTCATTAGAAGTGAAACCAAGTGTGCGAGTTCATGGCATGAAGCGATGCAACCCACCAAAGTTTACTGGAATTCGTTGCACGAAACGAAGCGTTGGGGTTCACTATAAGTGAAACGAAGCGCGGGATTTTGTGGCGCGAAGCAGTGCAATCCACCAAAGGTTCGCCGGAATTCGTTGCACAAAACGAAGCGTGGGCGTTCGTGGCTCAAAGAGATGCAACTCACCGAAGATTTCCTCGAATTCATTGCACAAAACGAAATGCTGGAGTTCACAATAAGTGAAACGAAGCGTGGGAGTTCGTGATGCGAAGTGATGTAATCCACCAAAGGTTCGTTAGAATTCGTTGCGCGAACATAAGCGCTGAAGCTCACTATAAGTGAAACGAAGCGTGGGAGTTCGTGGTGCGAAGTGTGCAACCACCGAAGGTTCGCTGGAATTCGTTGCACGAAACAAAGCGTTGGAGTTCACTATAAGTGAAACGAAGCGTGGGAGTTCGTGGCGCGAATCGATGCAACTCACCAATGGTTTGCTGGAATTCAATGCGCGAAACGAAGCACTGGAGTTCACTATAAGGGAAACGAAGCATGGGAGTTCGTGGCCCGAAGGGATGCAACCCACCAAAGATTCGCTAGAATTCGTTGCGCGAAACAAAGTACAGGAGTTCACTATAAATGAAATGAAGTATAGGAGTTCGTGGAGCGAAACGATGTAACCCAGCAAAGGTTCGCAGGAATTCGTTGCGCGAAAAGAAGCGCTGGAGTTCACTATAAGTGAAACGAAGCGTGGGAGTTCGAGGCGTGAAGCGATGCAACTCCCCAAAGGTTCGCTGTAATTCATTGTGCGAAACGAAGCGCTGGAGTTCACTATAAGTGAAGGAATCGTAGGAGTTCGTGGTGCGAAGCGATGCAACCAACCAAGGGTTCGCTGGAATTCATTGCGTGAAATGAAGTGTTGGAGTTCACTATAAGTGAATTGAAGCGTGGGAGTCTATGGTGCGAAGCAATGCAATCCACCAAAGGTTCATTGGAATTCGTTGCGCGAAACGAAGCGTGAGAGATCGTGGCGAGAAGCGATGCAACCCACCAAAGATTCGTTGGAATTTGTTGCGTGAAAGGAAGCGTTGGAGTTCACTATAAGTGAAACGAAGTGTGGGAGTTCGTGACTCGAAGCGATGCAACCCACCAAAGGTTAGCTGGAATTCGTTGCACAAAACAAAGCGCTGGAGTTCACTATAAGTGAAACCAAGCGTAGGAGTTCGTGGTGCGAAGCGATGCAACCCACCAAAAGTTCGCTGGAATTCGTTGCACGAAATGAAGCGCTGGAGTTCAATATAAGTGAAACGGAGCGTGAAATTTGTGTGTAAAGCGATGCAAACCACCAAAGGTTCACTGGACTTCGTTGCGTGAAACGAAGTGTTGGAGTTCGCTATAAGTGAAACGAAGCGTGGGACTTCGTGGCGCGAAGAAATGCAACCCACCAAAGGTTCGTCAGAATTCGTTGGGTGAAAATGAGTGCTGGAGTTCACTATATGTAAGACGAAGCATGGGAGTTCATAGCGCGAAGCGATGCAACCTTCCAAACGTTCGTTGGAATTCGTTCTGCAATACAAAGCGCTGGAGTTCACTATAAGTTAAACGAAGCATGGGAGTTTGTGGTACGAAGCGATGCAACCCACCAAAGGTTCGTTGGAATTCATTACGTGAAACGAAGCGCTGGAGTTCACTATAAGTGAAACGAAGCATGGGAGTTTGTGGCGCGAAGCGATGCAATCCTCCAAAGGTTCGTTGGAATTCGTTGCACGAAACGAAGCGCTGGAGTTCACTATAAGTGAAATGAAGCGTGGGAGTTCGTGGCACGAAGCGATGCAACCCACTAAAGGTTCGCTGGAATTCGTTGCACAAAACGAAGTGCTGGAGTTTACTATAAGTGAAATGAACCATGGGAGTTCGGGGAGCGAAGCGATGCAACCCACCAAAGGTGTGCTTGAATTTGTTGGGCGAAACGAAGCGTTGGAGTTCACTATATAAGTGAAACGAAGTGTGAGAGTTCGTAGAGCGAAGCGAAGCAACCCACCAAAGGTTCGGTGGAATTCGCTGCGCGAAACAAAGTGCTGGAGTTCACTATGAGTGAAACGAAGCGTGGTAGTTCGTGCCGCAAAGCGATGCAACCCACCAAAGGTTCGTTGAAATTCGTTGCACGAAACAAAGTGCTGGAGTTCACAATAAGTGAATAGAAGCATGGGAGTTCGTGGAGCGAAGCGATGCAACCCACAAAAGGTTCATTGGAATTCCTTGCGCGAAACAAAGCGCCGGAGTTCACTATAAGTGAAACCAAGCGTGAGAGTTCATGGCGTGAAGCGACGCAACCCATCAAAGGTTTGTTGGAACTCGTTGGCGAAACGAAGCATTGGAGTTCACTATAAGTGAAATGAAGCGTCGGAGTTTGTGGCGCGAATTGATGCAATCCACCAAAGGTTCGCTGGAATTTATTGGGCGAAACGAATCGTGGGAGTTCGTGGCGCAAAGCGATGCAACCCACCAAAGATTCCTTCAAATTCGTTGCGCGAAACGAAGCGCTGGAGTTCACTATAAGTGAAACGAAGCATGGTAGTTCGTGACGTAAAGTCATGCAATCCACCAAAGGTTCGCTAGAATTCATTGCGTGAAACGAAACGCTGGAGTTTACTATAAGTGAAACGAAGTGTGGGAGCTCGTGGTGCAAATCGATGCAACCCACCAAAGATTCCCTGGAATTCAATGCGCTAATCAAAGCACTGGAGTTCACTATAAGTGAAACGAAGGGTCGGAGTTTATGGCGCGAAGCGATGCAACCCACCAAAGGTTCGCGGGAATTCATTGTGCGAAAAAAAACGCTAAAGTTCACTAAAAGTGAAACGAAGTGTGGGAGTTCATGGCGCGAAGCGATGCAACCCACAAAAAATTCTCTGGAATTCGTTGCACAAAACAAAGCGCTGGAGTTCATTTTAAGTGAAACGTAGCATGTGAGTTCGTTGCGCGAAGCAATGCAACCTACCAAAGGTTCGCTGGAATTCGTTGTGTGAAACGAAGCGTTGGAGTTCACTATAAGTCAAACGAAGTGTGGGAGTTCGTGGCGCAAAGCGATGCAACCCAACAAAGGTTCGCTGGAATTCGTTGCGCAAAAAGTAGCGCTGGAGTTGACTATAAGTGAAACAAAGTGTAGGAGTTCGTAGCACGAAGCGATGCAACCGACCAAAGGTTCTCTAGAATTCGTTGCGCGAAACGAAGCGTTGGAGTTCACTACAAGTGAAACGAAACATAGGAGTTCGTGGCGCAAAGCGATGCAACCCACCAAAGGTTCGCTGGAATTCGTTTCGTGAAATGAAGCGCTGGTGTTCACTATAAGTTAAACGAAGCATAGGAGTTCGTGGTGCAAAGAGATGCAACCCACCAAAGTTCGCTGGAATTCAATGCGCGAAACGAAGCGCTGGAGTTCACTATAAGTGTAACGAAGCGTGGAAGTTTGTGGCGTAAAGCGATGCAACTCACCAAAGGTTCGCTGGAATTCGTTGCACGAAAAAAAGTGTTGGAGTTCACTATAAGTGAAACGAATCACGGGAGTTCGTGGTGTGAGGCGATGCAACCCACCAAAGGTTTGTCGGAATTCGTTGCGCGAAACTGAGCGCTGGAGTTCAATATATGTAAAACGAAGCATGGGAGTTCGTGGTGTGAAGCGATGCAACCCACCAAAGGTTCGTTGGGGGTCGTTGTACGAAACGAAGCACTGGAGTTCACTATAAGTGAAACAAAGCGTTGGAGTTCATGTTACGAAGAGATGCAACCCAACAAAGATTCGCTGGAATTCATTGCATGAAACGAAGCGCTTGAGTTCACTATACGTGAAACGAAGCGTGGGAATTCGTGGCGTGAAGTGATGCAACCCACAAAAGGTTCGCTTGAATTTATGGCGCGAAACGAAGCACTGGAGTTCACTATAAGTGAAATGAAGCGTCGGAGTTCGTGGAGCGATGCGATGCAACCCACCAAAGTTTCGCTAGAATTCGTCGCACGAAAGGAAGCGCTAGAGTTCACTATAAGTGAAACGAAACGTGGGAGTTTGTGGCGCGAAGTGATGCAACCCACCAAGGTTTGCTGGAATTCATTGCGCGAAACGAAACATTGGAGTTCACTATAAGTGAAATGAAATGCTGGAGTTCATGGCGCGAAGCGATGCAACCCACCAAAGGTTCGCTGGAATTCGTTTCGTAAAACGAAGTGCGGGAGTTCATTATAAGTAAACGAAGCGTGGGAGTTCGTGGTGCGAAGCGATGCAACCCACCAAAGGTTCGCTGGAATTCATTGTGCGAAACGAAGCGCTGGAGTTCACTATAAGTGAAACGAAGCCTGGGAGTTTGTGGCGTGAAGCGATGCAACCCACCAAAGGTTCGCTGGAATACGTTGCACGAAACAAAGCGCTAGAGTTCACTATAAGTGAAACGAAGCGTGGGAGTTTGTGGCGTGAGGCGATGCAACCCACCAAAGGTTCGTCAGAATTCATTGCGCGAAACTGAGCGCTGGAGTTCAACATATGTAAAACGAAGCATGGGAGTTTGTGGCGCGAATCGATGCAACCCACCAATGGTTCGTTGGAAGTCGTTGTGTGAAAAAAGCACAAATGTTCACTATGAGCGAAAAGAAGCTTTGGAGTTCGTGGCATGAAGTGATGCAACCCACCAAAGGTTCGCTGGAATCCGTAGCGTGAAACGAAGTGCCGGAGTTCACTATAAGTGAAACGAAGCGTGGGAGTTCTTGGCTCGAAGCGATGCAACCCAACAAAGATACGGTGAAATTCGTTGCGTTAAACGAAGCGCTGGAGTTCGCTATAAGTGAAACGAAGCGTGGGAGTTCGTGGCGCGAAGCGATGCAACCCACCAAAGGTTCGCTTGAATTAGTTGCGCGAAATGAAGCACTGGAGTTCACTATAAGTGAAATGAAGCATGGGATTTCGTGGCGCGAAGCGATGCAACCCACCAAAGGTTCACTGGAATTCATTGCGCGAAACGAAGCGTTGGAGTTCACTATAAGTGAAATGAAACGTAGAAGTTCGTGGCGCGAAGCAATGCAACCGACCAAAGATTCGCTAGAATTCGTTTCGTGAAACGAAGTGCTGGTGTTCACTATAAGTAAAACGAAACGTAGGAGTTCGTGCTGCGAAGCGATGCAACCCACTAAAGGTTCGCTAGAATTCATTGCGTAAAATGAAGCGCTGGAGTTCACTACAAGTGAATCGAAGCGTGGGAGTTCGTGGCGTGAGGCGATGCAACTCACTAAAGGTTCGCTGGAATTCATTGCGCGAAACAAAGTGTTGGAGTTTACTATAAGTGAAACGAAGCATGGGAGTTCATTGCGTGAGGCGATGCAACCCACCAAAGGTTCGTCGGAATTCGTTGTGCGAAACTAAGCGCTGTAGTTTAATTTATGTAAAATGAAGCATGGGAGTTCGTAGCGCGAAGCGATGCAACCCCCAAAGGTTCGTTGGAAGTCGTTGTGCGAAACGAAGTACTGGAGTTCATTGCAACGGCCAGGGTCTCGCCCGACCCGATCGATCGCAAAATCGACCAAGAACGTTCAAAACCCGAGTACGTTAACTCTGGGAATACAATACATTAGAACAATAACAACAGACTTTTATTACATCATAATAACGCAACATCAGAGTACAGAATATCAGAGTACATCGAATAAAATTACAGCGGAAGATAAATTACAATATTTTAATACATTGCAACGGAAATAAAATAGCTAAGGCAGCGGAAGGAAACTATGCTCTAGACACAGCTTTAAGCTTCAATCCAGAATTCTGCTCAAGAAGTAAATATCTACAAAAAGCTACTCGACTGCCCGTGTGGAAAAAAAGGGCACCCGAGTTTGCAAAGGTGGAAACAAACAACGGGTCAGTCATGGGACTGGTGTGAGAATTCTTAACTAATTTAACTAAAAGTAATAAGGCAAATCCAAGGACCACGCCGCTAACACGTAATGGGTTTACTCCAACAGATTGCCGTGCACAATATAAAGTGAATCGTCAAAACAACGCAATGCTTTTGGAAAAATGGAATCACCATAAGACTCAAGTCCCATCACACAATGCAATGCAAACCAGATGATAGAGTTTTACCTTATGATGATTAAACATGCTTGGTACGATAAAAACGAATTTGATATTATTATTAGTGTATATAAGTTTTCAAAAAACAGTTCAATCATAATGTATCAATCCTAGGACACATAGATACCATAATACTATGCTTCCATACTAGTAATACAATCAAATCCGCATGAGGTCGTATTTGAAATTAGGTTTCCATCATGAGTCAAGGCTAGGGAGGAGCTCCCTACCGATTCGAGACACTCTAGCTAATGTCTCAGGATTCCCCGCAGTTAACCCTTGGATCCTGCAGGGCCGGTCCGCACATACGATTTTGCGGATTGGCAATTCCTGAACACACGTTTCCCGGTCCTATAGGACCTATCATCCGAGGCGCGCCACATTCCATCATCCACATAAGTAAATATCAGTCAGTTTAGGCACCGACACTACTTCTAGCTAGAAAGAAACGTGCTGCTCTCCCTGCGTTCCCCTCTCCCATTTTAGACTCAACCGGGTTGTGAGGCTCGCGAAGTCACGCTTTACACAAAGCTTCGCCTAAACAGGTCGTGCTTTGATCATCAACCACAAGGTCTGCTTTTCAACAAGAACCTTGATCTTTCCATCTTGGTATGCCACACTGTCAATCCATATCATACTACTAATCTTTTGCCAAAATTTACAAAAGGGTGTTAAGAAAGAGAATATATTCTCCGCCACCAATCATTCATACATTCTGCAGAAAATCAATAAGTACAATATATAAAGGAGTACAATGTCAGACACACATTCCATTTATAATTATGCTCTGGGTCTGAGCGAAAGCCAAATCCGTACAAATCAACACTACGTCCGGATAACTACCATCTTAGCCCCGTCTTGGGAGCAAATCAATCAAGGGCCTCAACACTAGTAACCCATTCGATGTGAAAATCGTCGGTCTTTAATCGCCATCTTCAATTCTTCGAACGTCGTATCATTATTTGGAATGAGAGTAAACTCGAACTTTCCAAATAACTCTTGCATATATAAATTTGAAAACCATTTCATATTGTTGTTAATAATTTATAACGATCTATCGCTATTTTTACTTTACATAAACATCCTAAACATAACAATGTATATTTTACTCTTCCATTTTTCAATTTACACCAAATGTATATTTGGTTTCATATTTTCTTTCTAATGAAAATCCATTCATTAGAAATGTAAATTTCTAATCTTATTATCTACATTGAAAGATGTAAATTTCTATTCCTATTTTATTTACATTGAGAAATGTAACCTTATATTTTAATATACTATTATATTGAAAATGTACTTTTATTTCAAATTCTAATTACATTGGAAAATGTAAATTCCTATTCATTCTTCTATTTCTTTTGTTCACGTTGAAAAATGTAAATTCTTTTAAAATATAACTTCTATTTCATCCTTATTTACATTGAAAAATGTAAGTTTCTACATTTCTCTAATTATATATAAAAATGTAACTTCCTATTTTTCTTTTATTTACATTGAAAAACGTAACTTCTTTTTTTACCGCCTCCAAAATGACGATAAAAATATATAATTTTTATTCTACTCTTTTATCGCATCTTAAGTGACGATAAAAATATACATTTCATTTCTATTATCCTTATTCACATTAAAAATGTAAACTTTTCTTATTTAATACATTGTAAATGTATTTTTCTCGTTCCCTTCTTATTACATTGATAAAAATGTAAGTTTCATTCTAATTTAAATTACATAATAAATATGTAAGTATTCATATCTTATTACCTTAATACAGGCAAGATTCATACCTTATCCTCTTAATTACATTATAAATGTAATTCATACATTAAAATATGTAGTTTCATCTCATAACAAAATTACATGTAAACATTCATTTTGATAAAAATATACTTCTGTTTCAATTCTTTTCTTTTTAATGTACATAAATAACATTAAAATCAAATCTTTCCTTTTCTTTATCACATTAATAAAAATGTAAATCTTCCATTTCATCATAGTTACATAAAAATGTAAAAAAAATCTTATTACATTAATAATGTAAATGATTTTCCTTTATATGCAATATTGTTACAACAAAATATGACTTAACTTCATATGCAATATCGCTACAACAAAATATGATTATACTTCATATGCCATATCATGATTCCATAATATGAATATATTTCATATTCAATAACATGGTTCAATAATATGAATATTTTTCATATGCAATAACATGGTTCAATAATATGAATACATTTCATATGCAATAACATGATGAAAATGTACTATTTATTTACAATATATATCCTATTCTAAATTACATAATAAAAATATACCTTTTTATTTACGGTGCATTTTCACTTCCTTACTCTACATATAAAAATGTAATTTTTATTTACATGTAAATTCTCTTTCTTAAACTACATATAAAAATGTAATTTTTATTTACAGTGCAAATTCTCTCTTTATTTGCATAACATAAATGTTTTTAATCTGCAATGTAAACCTCATTCTTTATTACTTATGAACATGTAATTTTTATTTCTAATATCAATTCCTACTTTTTATTTACTTGTAAAAATGTAAATTTTATTGCAACACATATTTCTACTTTTAACTTACATGTAAAAATGTAAATTTTATTACAATGTAAATTCTACCTTTTAATTTTCTTGTAAAAATGTAAACTTAAATGCAGTACAAATTCTACCTTTTAATTTACATGTAAAAATATCATCTTTTTCTTTACATTGCAAAAATCTCATCTTTTGATTTACATTAAGAAAAATGTACATTTCCTTTTATCCTATTTACATTAAAAAAGGTAAATATCATATCTAAATTCTTTTATTGCAAATCTTATTTACATTAAAATGTAAATATTATTCCTTTATTCTTTTACTGAAAATCTAAGTTTTCACTTATAATTACATAAAAATGTAATTTTATCTTTTAATTCAATTCACAAGGAAGGTGCAAAAATTTACTTTTAATCTTATTCATAAGGAAAATGTAAATTTTCATTTTTAATTCTATTTACCAAAAAGATGTAAAATTTCCCTTTTATTTCTTTTCCTTTTCATCACATGAAAATATAAAATTTCTCCTTAAACTAATTGACAATGAAATCAATGTTCTATTTTTCCATTTCTAACAAATTGACAAAATAAATAATGTCTTTTCTATATTTAACAAAACGGCGGTGAGAACAATGTCCATTACCTAATTTAACACATTACGGTGTAAAATAATGTCAATTCTAATTTAACGCATAACGATGTAATATAATGTATATTCTGGTGTAATCCTTTTCAATTACCAAAATTGAATATTTTTATTTCATATTTTTCTAAAATGACAAAATTGTCTCTTCTTAACTAATCCATTTTAATAGGTAAAAAGGTTCATTTCCTATTTCACTAACATGTTCTAATTAACAAAAATGTTAATTTTGCTTAACATAATCTAATTAACAAAAATTGTTAATTTTGCTTAACATAATCTAATTAACAAAAAAGGTAGTTTTTATTTCATTATATAAAAATGTAGTCTTTACCATCCTTGTATTACATTATATAAAATGTAACTCTTATATTCTCTTTTATTACATTGTAAAATATAACTTTCCTATCTTCTTTAATTACATAAAAATGTAATCTTTCATTTTCTTTCATTTGTCACATTATAGAAAAGTGAAATCTTTTCTATTCTTTGATTACATTAAATGAAATGTAATTTTTCTATTCTTTGAAATGAGACAAGTAAATTTTGTTCTATAAACTATTTCAACAAAATGAGTGTTCTGTTCAATTATTTATGTGACGACCGCCCATAACCCCCGCACTAAACAAGAGGAATAATGCGCTGAAAGGCATGCCGGGCTGCTATGGACGATCATCATAGTATGTGAACACATCGAAACCTGTCGTAGAACTCACAGCGCAAGGATAAAATATAATAGAACATATACAACAGGTGATAGTAATGAGGTATCATATAGCAAACTTTTGAAACTCTTTCAACATCCAGAAAGATTATCCAACTGATATCCAAGTTTGTACATAAGGCCTCACTACAATTCTCAAGCAACTCAAATAGCGGAAACAGAAATACTAGATAGAATAAAACTGGTACGCTAGCCTCCTGCTCGTCATCGCTCAGCTTCCTCGTATCACTAAGCTCCATTACCTGTAACCTGCTACTTAGTCTGCCCATCCACAACCGGATGAACAGCCCAAGGTAATAAGAGGAGACATAAAACCTTGAGTCAGACAATAGTCTTAGTGAGCGATAATACAGCTAACAAACTTCAACAAGAAAGTATATGAGAATGGGTAAACGAACAACTTATCTACCCACAACACCAGAGAAGAACTCAACACTATCTTCCCCACATCGGACAGTGATAGCCTTTACACCAAGCATTTCAACCATTAATCCATAGAAACCATAACAACCATTCAATCATAGAGAGCACACATCACATCCAGATTATATAAGTCTCACACAGACAACCCTAATCGAGTTTAACATTCTTCAAGTACCCTCGCCAGAGGCCTAAACCAATATCACTTAAGCACTCAAAGAACGTCTCCCTCGACTTTGGATAATCTATGTGAGATAGTACAAACAAAACAACTAATCATCCATGACTGACTCTGGCTATCACTGCCAATCCTGCTTCGAAACCATCATTATCGTATGACGGCCAACCTTGCCATATGTCAAGGGCTAATGATAACCCCAGTTCTAGCATGAACTCCATATGCCCAACCTTGGCAATGTCCAACCTTGACACTAGGCCTTTCCCCAACCAGAAAGACCCAGGGTACTCGACCAACAACCGGTCTTTTGGGCCTTTCAACGATACCCATCGTACCCCTGCTTTGAGCCTGCTAGAACTTACGACAATGATGACTTCTCGGCCTTCGCATCTCTAATCGTCCAACCTTGACGAAGTTTCATAGCTCAAGCAACCATCTGGAGCAGCCATTATCCACCAACTCACGACCTTTGAGTTGTCACCCCATTCGTTGTTCCACCTTGACCAACGAACACATTCGCCACTTCGAGCCTTCCTACTTGAACCACCTCGAGGTTACGTCATCACTAGAAGTGTCCGATCAGAAATTTCTACTAGAAATGCCGACCAGACCCATTCTGGACCGACCGGACCTCTTCCGGTACTTCTGGACCGATCAGACCCCCTGGACCGACCAGACCTCCCTTTGCTCCTCCTGGACCGACCAAGACCCTCCTGAACCGACCAGACTCCCTCCTCAGCCTTTTGGACCGATCAAACCGACCAGCTCCAAAACCCAGTCAAAACCGACAAGAATTGCTCCAGAACGACCAATCAAAACCGACCAGCATTGCTCCAGAACGACCAGTCAAAACCGACCAGCATTGCTCCAGAACGACCAGTCAAAACCGACCTCGATGCCTCCATTCCAACCAACCAGCTCCCTGACTTGCTCCCCAAGCCATAACGTGATCGACCACCTTAGTCCAGACCCTTCTGGACCGACCAGAGCCATCAGACCGCCTCAACCGACCCGACTAGCTCCAAAACCGACCAGAAACCTGCACTGCTCCATTTCGACATCGATTTGACCAAAACTTCGCCAAACGACGAATCCGACGAAACCGGCTCATCCAATTCATCCAAACGCAACCACAAACATGTTATGCAACCAACAATATCACCAATCTAACAATTTCCATCAAAACACATAAATTTTCCAAAAACATGATAATTGAACATATGAACACAAATATAGATCTAACTTGCATAAACTCATGAAATAACATGAAACTTACCATTTAAATTATCTAGATCAGATCCTAAAGTGATTCACATGTAAAATAAACTTAGCATGGTGTAGATCTATGGAAAATAACTTGGAAATGATGAAATTAACAACATAAGACCCATATACTTGCATGCATCCGAATGAGAGATGTAAATCACTCACCAATTATCCAAATCTAAGCAAAGGCAATGAAAACGCAATCCGGACAGCGAACACTTTGAATCAAACTCTTCAATCCGATGAATTCGCCCTTGAGACGATGTAGATCTAGCCTCTTATGGTGTAGATCTTCGATTTCCCTCCTTGGATTTTGGAATTTTAATGGTGGAAAGATGTTAGAGGAAGAAGGAGATCAAAGCCTCCCCATAAGAGAATGGAAAATGCCAACCTTTCTGCATACCCCTTACCCCCTATTTATAGTCTCCACCCACCCTCTAATGGGCCTTCTCCAAATCAGCCCGTTAGCCTTCCAAAACCTGAACAGCCAACTGAAAAACCTTAACACAGCGATTTCTCCTAAACCGCTGAACCAAATCCTTAATGTAACCACTCTACGGAAAGGGAATCATCAATTCCTTTCCAATGGCACAGGTCTCACCCTCTGATTTGACCTGAGTCAAAAGTTATGCCCAGTACAAGACTGACAGTGGCAAAATTGTCATAAACAAAATCGGTAAAAATTATGGACATGTCACACATCCCCATAAGCAACATATCAAAAGATGAGAATGATCCAACCCTCAGGGAATAAAATAAAAATATTTTATGATCTTTCGATATGTAAAATGCGGGCTGTTACATTCTCCCTCCCTTAAGAATTTCGCCCCCGAAATTCCAAGCAAACACAAGCAACCACAACAATTCCGCATGCCTATCATTCATGAAAAGCCAATCCTATCATCCAAACTATCAACCATCAAGCCATACATCCATAGCCTTATCCTAGCACGCGGAATTTTATCAAACAGCAACAAGATACAACGATATAACGATGATACAATCAAAGGGTCCTACCGATGAAAAGTTCTGGATGAGTCGCCTTCATGCTCTCTTCCGTCTCCCATGTACAATCATCGCCATCTTCACTCCATCTTACCTTGACTAGCTTAACTGTCATCCTCCTAAGCTGTTTCATGTCATTTCCCACAACACGAAGTGGTCTACGAGGTTTCGCAACTGCAGTCTCGACTTCTAAATCTTCATACTCTTCTGGAGATACCACCACATTCGAGTCGTGCAAAAACTTCCGTAGAAACGACACATGGAAAACATTATGCATACTCGACATCTTCTCGGGTAACTCCGACCTATATGCGAGCTTTCCTATTCGCTCGACTATCGGAAATGGTCCAACAAACCTAGGAGCCAACTTTCCTTCACTTCCGAATCGAACCATATGCTTTAACGGTGAAATCTTCACAAAAACCATATCACCTACGTCGAATTCTAAATCCTTACGACGCTTATCGGCGTAACTCTTTTGACGATCTTGGGCCGCTTTCATTCGTTGCCGAACAATTTTGATACAACCCGAGGTTTCTCTAATCATCTCGGGCCCAAGTACCAACTTATCTCCAGTTTCTAACCAACAAGCTGGAGAATTGCACGGCCTTCCATACAACGCCTCGTATGGTGCCATCCCAATACTCGACTGGTAGCTATTATTATACGCAAACTCAACCAGATGCAGATGGTCTTCCCATGATCCTCCGAAGTCTATCACACAAGCCCTCAGGAGATCTTCTAAAACTCGGTTGACTCTCTCGGTCTGACCATCAGTTTGGGGATGATATGCCGTACTTAAGCACAATTCGGTTCCCAAAGCTTCTTGCAAACTTTTCCAAAATCCACTCGTGAACAATGGATCCCGGTCACTTACTATACTCTTTGGGACACCATGGAATCGAACTATCCATTTCACATAAAGCTCAGCCAATTTTGATGCTGTCCTAGTCGTCTTGACAGGAATAAATCTCACACTTTTGGTCAAACGATCCACAATGACCCAAATCCCTTCATTCCCTGCCCTAGTTCTAGGTAGTCCATCGATAAAATCCATCGATATATGCTCCCACTTCCACGTAGGAACCTCTAATGGCTGAAGTAAACCACTCGGCTTCATCTGTTCAGCTTTCACTAACTGATAGTTCATACACTTGGAAATGAATTTTCCAATATCTCTTTTCATCCCTTCCCAGTAGTAGACTCGCTTCATGTCCTGATACATTTTATTACCACCAGGATGAATCGTTAGCTTCGAGTGATGACATTCTCTCAGAACCTCATCCCTCAATCCGTTGACATCAGGAACAACTAATCGTCCTTGCTTTCGAAGCCAGCCTTCTCGGTCGACCTCGAACTCCTTATCCTCTGGTTTCAGTTTCTGAATGGACTCGACAAGCTTCGCATCTTTCTTTTGGCCCTCGCCAATCCTTTCGATAAGAGTAGGCCTTATCGACAAGCTTGCCAATATTTCAGGTTCCAACTCACACCTTGGCCTGAAATCGAATCTTGCCAAATACTCGAGGCCCTTCCATTCCGAAAACATCGCTCCCAAACTTGCGTGTCTTCGACTCAATGCATCTGCAACTGCATTGCCTTTGCCAGGAGTAGAGGCTATCCCAAAATCATACGATGCCAGAAACTCTAACCATCGTTGCTGCCGAAGATTCAAATCCTTTTGGGGGAAAAGATACTTCAACGACTTGTGATCCGTAAACAACTCGAATCGTACTCCCAACAGGTAATGTCTCCACATCTTTAGAGCAAACACAATCGCTGCCAACTCCAAATCATGAGTTGGATAGTTTCTCTCATGTGGCTTTAGCTGTCAACTTGCGTAAGCCACTACTTTATCCTTCTGCATTAGCATTGCTCCAAGTCCAGTACCACATGCATCAGTATATACCACCATCTCTTCATTCCCACTTGGAATGGTCAACACAGGTGCACTCGTCAATCTCTCCTTCAAGATTTCGAACGCTTGTTCACACTTCGCATCCCATGCGAACACTTGGTTCTTCTTCGTCAATCCTGTTAACGGTGCAGCCATCTTAGAGAAATCCTTGATAAACCTTCGGTAATAACCAGCCAATCCAAGGAAACTCCGAACATCCGTTGCATTCTTAGGTCTATCCCAGTCCTGAATTGCTGCAACTTTAGCGGGGTCAACCGCTATACCTTTTCCAGAAACAACATGACCTAAGAACCTCACTTCATCCTTCCAGAAGTGACACTTTGAGAACTTAGCTTTAAGTTGATGCTTTCGCAAGATCTAACACAACTCTCAAGTGCGTCTTATGTTCTTCCACATTTCTGGAGTAAACCAGTATATCATCCACGAACACAAGCACGAACTTATTCAACTGATCTCTGAACACTCTATTCATAAGATCCACAAAATACGCTGGCGCGTTAGTCAACCCGAATGGCATCACCAACCACTCGAAAAATCCGGACGGTGTCCTAAAAGCAGTCTTTGGCACACTATCCTTAGCTACTCTCAACTGGTGAAATCCCGTTGCCAAATCCATCTGAGAAAACACTTTGGCTTCGTGAAGCTGGTCGAACAAGTCATCAATCCTTGGCAACGGATACTTGTTCTTCTTAGTCACCTTGTTCAGCTCACAATAGTCCACACACAACCTTAACGAGCCATCTGCTTTAGTTGCAAACACGACTGGTGCACTCCACTCGGAAACACTCCTCCGAATGAAACCTTTTCCCAAAAGGTCTCTAACTTGCACCTCACCCTCTCGCTGTTCCTTAGGCGCCATCCGCCTAAGTGGCATAACAATTGGTCTCGCACCCTCGACCAAATCGATCCTAAACTCGATCTCGCGATGCGGCGGCAACCCTTTGACCTCGTCAAAGACATCTACATACTCATTAGCGATCAGCACTGATGATAGGTCTTCCTGTGGAATCCCAAGCGAATATAGATAACTCACGAAGACCCCGTCTTCGCGCTTACATCTAATCAACACCTTTCGCCCTTTCACATCCCCGACCCTCACCTCTAGCTTCTCGCAATTCACCCTTGCCGCATACTTCTTGAGCCAATCCATGCCCAAGATGATCCCACACCCAGCGAAGTTAAGAACAAAGCAATCACACATAAAGGAGCAACCATGACTCGATAATACTAGACCACGGCAAATCATGCACAAACAGGACGAACCCCCAGCTGGATTAGTCACGATCAATGGTCTATCACAAATTTCGGGTTCCAAACCCAAGCGACACACAAGCTCATTGCAGATGAATGAATGTGATGCTCCAGTATCAAACAACACTCGAACTGAAACACCGTTAACGGAAAAAGTACCTTGCACCATGACACCCTTTCCCTTCTCCTCTATAGTAGGAGCTTTTGAAGAAGATGGCACAGCATCCAAAGCATATGCCTTAACTATCTGCTTACCCTTAGCTGATTCCGGACAATCTTTCTTTTCATGCCCAGGCTTTCCACACTTGAAGCACTTCTTCTCAGCTTTGGGATTCTTACACTCATTCGAATAATGTACCTTCTGTTGGCAGTTAAAGCAAACTGCCTCACTCTTGGGTTTCTTTTGGCCATCCTTTCCTTTCTGTTGTTGCTGCTTCCTCTTTTTATTACCACTCTGCTGTGGTTTCTGAGCTTCCTTGGTTGCAGCGACAAAATTTGCTTCCTTGGGAAACAAGCTCTCATGGCGAATAGCTTTTTCCACAATCTTTTCAAATGAATCATCAAGATGGTCCACAAATGGCTTCCCAATATGTGCATCCAAACCCAAGACAAACTTCTCGTTCTTCTGATAAGGCGTATCAATGTATGAACGAGCATATCTAGACAAAGCCTCAAAATCAGAAATATAGTCAAGAACTGATCTTCCATTCTGCTTCAACTCTACGAACTTCTTGAAGAGAACTGACTTTTGAGCAGTGGAGATAAACGTTGCTTCAAACTTAGCTTGGAATTGCTCCCATGAAATCTCCTCTTCCGGAGTCTCGAGTATAACAGAATTCCACCATTCCATCGCCCTGCTCTGCAGCTGCCTTGATGCAAGCTTTCTCTTCATTGCATCCTCAATACCCAAGTCTCCAAAGATTCGAACACATGAATCCATCCACCTCTGAACCTCTTCAACTGGCTCAGTTCCCTTGAATGGTTTCCCTCCTAGAGATGTAAAGTCCTTGCACATCTTTGCAAAATCTACCCTAGGAACTCGCACACCTACATCTACAGTAGCCGCCACTGGAGCGGATACCCTTCGCATAATTGCTTCTGCCATGGCTTCAAACATGGCCGGGTAATCTGGTTCACCACCATTTCCCCCTCCAGTATTAGCTCCCCTAGCAGCGTGTCTTGATGGTCGTCTACTCATTCTAGATCTGCAATTTAGAATAATTAGCCACTTCCAAGAAAACTGCTAAAGAGATACAACCGCTACTACTATATATACTAATATATATAGTAAACATCCAACTGAAATCTACAAATACGTCTCTCATACGTAATTACGTCTTTGGCCAAAATCGTTGACCAGAGCTTTGATACCAATTGTGACGACCGCCCATAACCCCCGCACTAAACAAGAGGAATAATGCGCTGAAAGGCGTGCCAGGCTGCTATGGACGATCATCATAGTAAGTGAACACATCGAAACCTGTCGTAGAACTCACAGCGCAAGGATAAAATATAATAGAACATATACAACAGGTGATAGTAATGAGGTATCATATAGCAAACTTTTGAAACTCTTTCAACATCCAGAAAGATTATCCAACTGATATCCAAGTTTGTGCATAAGGCCTCACTACAATTCTCAAGCAACTCAAACAGCAGAAACTGAAATACTAGATAGAATAAAACTGGTACGCTAGCCTCCTGCTCGTCATCGCTCAGCTTCCTCGTATCACTAAGCTCCATTACCTGTAACCTGCTACTTAGTCTGCCCATCCACAACCGGATGAACAGCCCAAGGTAATAAGAGGAGACATAAAACCTTGAGTCAGACAATAGTCTTAGTGAGCGATAATACAGCTAACAAACTTCAACAAGAAAGTATATGAGAATGGGTAAACGAACAACTTATCTACCCACAACACCAGAGAAGAACTCAACCCTATCTTCCCCACATCGGACAGTGATAGCCTTTACACCAAGCATTTCAACCATTAATCCATAGAAACCATAACAACCATTCAATCATTGAGAGCACACATCACATCCAGATTATATAAGTCTCACACAGACAACCCTAATTGATTTTAACATTCCTCAAGTACCCTTGCCAGAGGCCTAAACCAATATCACTTAAGCACTCAAAGAACGTCTCCCTCGACGTTGGACAATCTATGTGAGATAGTACAAACAGAACAACTAATCATCCATGACTGACTCTGGATATCACTGCCAATCCTGCTTCGAAACCATCATTATCGTATGACGGCCAACCTTGCCATATGTCAAGGGCTAATGATAACCCCAGTTCTAGCATGAACTCCATATGCCCAACCTTGGCAATGTCCAACCTTGACACTAGGCCTTTCCCCAACCAGAAAGACCCAGGGTACTCGACCAACAACCGGTCTTTTGGGCCTTTCAACGATACCCATCGTACCCCTGCTTTGAGCCTGCTAGAACTTACGACAATGATGACTTCTCGACCTTCGCATCTCTAATCGTCCAACCTTGACGATGTTTCATAGCTCAAGCAACCTTCTCGAGCAGCCATTATCCACCAACTCACGACCTTTGAGTTGTCACCCCATTCGTTGTTCCACCTTGACCAACGAACACATTCACCACTTCGAGCCTTCCTACTTGAACCACCTCGAAGTTACGTCATCACTAGAAGTGTCCGATTAGAAATTTCTACTAGAAATGCCGACCAGACCTCTTCCGGTACTTTTGGACCGATCAGACCCGCTGGACCGACCAGACCTCCCTTTGCTCCTCCTGGACCGACCAGGACCCCCCTGAACCGACCAGACTCCCTCCTCAGCCTTCTGGACCGATCAAACCGACCAGCTCCAAGACCCAGTGAAAACCGACAAGAATTGCTCCAGAACGACCAATCAAAACCGACCAGCATTGCTCCAGAACGACCAGTCAAAACCGACCAGCATTGCTCCAGAACGACCAGTCAAAACCAACTCCGATGCCTCCATTCCAACCAACCAGCTCCCTGACTTGCTCCCCAAGCCATAACGTGACCGACCACCTCAGTCCAGACCCTTCTGGACCGACCAGAGCCATCAGACCGCCTCAACCGACCCGACTAGCTCCAAAACCGACCAGAAACCTGCACTGCTCCATTTCGACTTCGATTTCGACCAAAACTTCGCCAAACGACGAATCCGACGAAACCGGCTCATCCAATTCATCCAAACGCAACCACAAACATGTTATGCAACCAACAATATCACCAATCTAACAATTTCCATCAAAACACATAAATTTTCCAAAAACATGATAATTGAACATATGAACACAAATATAGATCTAACTTGCATAAACTCATGAAATAACATGAAACTTACCATTTAAATTATCTAGATCAGATCCTAAAGTGATTCACATGTAAAATAAACTTAGCATGGTGTAGATCTAAGGAAAATAACTTGGAAATGATGAAATTAACAACATAAGACCCATATACTTGCATGCATCCGAATGAGAGATGTAAATCACTCACCAATTATCCAAATCTAAGCAAAGGCAATGAAAACGCAATCCAGACAGCGAACACTTCGAATCAAACTCTTCAATCCGATGAATTCGCCCTTGAGACGATGTAGATGTAGCCTTTTATGGTGTAGATCTTCGATTTCCCTCCTTGGATTTTGGAATTTTAATGGTGGAAAGATGTTAGAGGAAGAAGGAGATCAAAGCCTCCCCATAAGAGAATGGAAAATGCCAACCTTTCTCCATACCCCTTACCCCCTATTTATAGTCTCCACCCACCCTCTAATGGGCCTTCTCCAAATCAGCCCATTAGCCTTCCAAAACCTGAACAACCAACTGAAAAACCTTAAAACAGCGATTTCTCCCAAACCGCTGAACCAAATCCTTAGTGTAACCACTCTACGGAAAGGGAATCATCAATTCCTTTCCAATGGCATAGGTCTCACCCTCTTATTCGACCTGAGTCAAAAGTCATGCCCAGTACAAGACTGACAGGGGCAAAATGGTCACAAACAAAATCGGTAAAAATTATGGACATGTCACACATCCCCATAAGCAACATATCAAAAGATGAGAATGATCCAACCCTCAGGGAATAAAGTAAAAATATTTTACGATCTTCCGATACGTAAAATGCGGGCTGTTACAATTTATATTTTGACAAAATAGTGTTTCCTGTTAACAATAAAGTGAAACTTTTATTGTTAATCCAAATTTAACAAACTATGCCATGTTAACAATAAAAGTGTGGTCTTTCTTGTTAATCTAAATTTAACATATAATGTCCTATTAACAATAGATGTGAGATTTCTATTAATAATCGAAATTTAACAAACGCTACTTCATGTTTAACGATAAAAGTGGAATTCTATCGTTAATCTCAATTTAACAAACATGCTACAAATATTTACAATTATTTTATTTTAACAAACATGAGACACGCAAATCAATTCAATGATTCATCACAATCATAAAACAACCAACACCGAATAAATATATACACATCATTAACGTGAATTCCATATAAGATGAATATAAAATTTGCAGTGAAATAAGTTAATAAATAATTTAATTTTAAAATAGAATTCTCACATTGCTTTTCAGTCAGATCTAGAATTCAAAAAGGTCCAGAAATTTATTCCAATCAGTTCTAAGTTGAAGTATTTGCTATCACGATTCACACGGATCTGAAATTTTTGGATTCGGAGATCGTATGAATTAATTATCAATTTTTAATTAACAATTACTTTTCATAACTGCTGCTGTAACAGATAAAAGCGTCGCAAAATCTGAAATGTTCATACCTTTCTTTTCAGTTTTGTTCAAATCTTTGATTTGAATTTTCGGGAGATGTATGCAGTAATTCTCGGAGGGGTTTGCGCGTCGTCGGAGAGCTTGGAGAGGGCGATGTTCGCCGGAAAGGGGGGAGGGTGTGGCGGCGTGTGGTGGGCCCGGGGAGGTGCGAACGGCGGCGGGTTCGTGGTAGTGGTGCGGCGGCTACAGGCAACGAGAGGCTTTGATTCCGGTCTAGAATCAAAGAGCACGAAAATCTCTTCGAAAAGTTGTACTACGACGAAGAATTTCGTTGAGAAACGAAGGAGGAATCGAAGCTTGAAGTTTCGAAGGGGAATGGGTTTCGTGGTGGCTGAAATGAGAAGGAAGAAGACGGAGTATTGTAGCGTGCATATTTATGCAGGTATATGAGCGTATTTTTTTTATTTTTTTTATTTAATTAAATCCTAAATTAGAGTTTTTCCGTCCGATCTCCAAACGGAGCCCAACGACTGTCGTTCTTACCTATTTACCCCCATTCCGGACTCATCTAGCTATGTACCGTAGGCCCAAACGACTGTCTTGACCCAGTTTTCTTTGATTTAAAATATTTACTTTTATTTTTAATTCAACCGTACAAATAAATTCACCGGGGCCACAAATTAACTTCGAAAATTCTCGAAAAATATATTTAGCTATGTTTTGACGCTGCGGACCTAGGAAAATTAATTTCGTTCAATTTTGAGCCCGTTTGAAAAAATAACTATTTTCAAATCGATTTAGAATTGACCAAAATTGACAAAACTGAAATCTTTTTGCCACGGCCACAAATTAATTCTAAAAATTATGAAAAATTAAACTTAGCCATAATTAAACATTCTGAATCCAACAAAAGTAGTTTCGTTGAAAACAGAGGTCGTTTGTAAAATGGCTATTTTTAAGGCCAATATATTATATTTAAAATATATATAAATTATACAGCGACTTTTCTAATTTTTAAACTAGACATAACTTTCAAATTATAAAGTGAAATTTCAGTTTTTCAGATTCGTTAGAAAGATATGGTTAAACAGATTTAAATATTTTTTGTTTCACTCAATTCTGATTTATTTTGCATCCTGTACAGTCAGTCAAAGTTCAAAATCAAAATTTCAAACTGCAGCGCCGTTTTAAGCTCCTTTTATAATTAAATTTATTCATTTTAACTTCGATTAAAATAAATTTTAGTCATTATTATTTAAAATAAATAATTTTAAATATTAAAATCCATTAAAATTTCTAAAATAAAAATTTTAAATTGGCCACAAAACTCAGGGTTGTTACATTCACTATAAGTGAAACGAAGCATTGGAGTTCGTGGCACGAAGCGATGCAACCCTCCAATGGTTCGTTGGAATTCATTGCTTGAAACGAAGCGCGGGAGTTCACTATAAGTGAAACGAAGTACGGGAGTTCATGGCGTGAAGCAATGCACCCCACCAAAGGTTGCTTGAATTTGTGGCGCGAAACGAAGCCCTGGAGTTCACTATAAGTGAAACGAAGCATGGGAGTTCGTGTCGCAAAGAGATGCAACCCACCAAAGGTTCGCTGGAATTCGTTGCGTGAAACGAAGCGCTGGAGTTCATTATAAGTGAAACGAAGCGTGGGAGTTCTGGCGCGAAGCGATGCATCCCACCTAAGGTTCGCTGGAATTCGTTACACGAAACGAAGCGTTGGAGTTCACTATAAGTGAAACGAAATGTAGGAGTTCGTGGCGCGAAGCGAAGCAACCCACCAATGGTTCACTGGAATTCGTTTCGTGAAACGAATCGCTGGAGTTCACTATAAGTTAAACGAAGCGTGGGATTTCGTGGTGCGAAGCGATGCAACCTACCTAAGGTTCGCTGGAATTCGTTGCGCGAAACGAAGCGCTTGAGTTCACTGTAAATGAAACGACGCATGGGAGTTCAAGGCGCAAAGGGATGCAACCCACCAAAGGTTCGTTGGAATTCGTTTTGCGAAATGAAGTGTTGGAGTTCAGTATAAGTGAAACGAAGCGTGGGAGTTCGCGGTGTGAGGAGATGCATCCCACCAAAGGTTCGTCGGAATTCGTTGCGCGAAACTGAGCGCTAGAGTTCAATACATGTAAAACGAAGCATGGGAGTTCGTGGCGTGAAGTGATGCAACCCTCCAAAGGTTCGTTGGAAGTCGTTGTGCGAAACGAAGCACTGGAGTTCAATATGAGTGAAACGAAGCGTTGATGTTCGTGGCACAAAGCGATGTAACCCACCAAAGGTTCGCTGGAATTCATTGCGTGAAATGAAGCGCTGGAGTTCAGTATAAGTGAAAAGAAGTGTGGGAGTTCGTGGCGTGAAGCGATGCAACCCACCAAAGGTTCGCTTGAATTTGTGGCGCGAAACAAAGCGCTGAAGTTCACTATAAGTGAAACGAAGTATGGGAGTTCGTGGCACGAAGCGATGCAACCCACCAAAGGTTCGTTGGAATTCATTACGTGAAACGAAGCGCTGGATTTCACTATAAGTGAAACGAAGCATGGGTGTTCGTGGTACGAAACGATGCAACCCACCAAAGGTTCGCTAGAATTCGCTGCACGAAATGAAGCGTTGTAGTTCGCTATAATTGGAACGAAACGTAGGATTTCATGGAGCGAAGCGATGCAACCCACCAAAGGTTCGCTGGAATTAGTTTCGTGAAACGAAGCACTGGAGTTCACTATAAGCTAAACGAAGCATGGAAGTTCATGGTGCGATGCGATGCAACCCATCAAAGGTTCGCCGGAATTCATTGCGCGAAATGAAGCGCTGGAGTTCACTATAAGTGAAACGAAGCATGGGAGTTCGCGGCGTGAAGCGATGCAACTCACAAAAGGTTCGTTGGAATTCATTGCGCGAAACAAAGTGTTGGAGTTCACTAACGTGAAATGAAGCGTGGCAGTCCATGGCGTGAGGCGATGCAATCCACCAAAGGTTCTTCGGAATTCGTTGCGCGAAACTGAGCGCTGGAGTTCAATATATGTAAAACGAAGCACGGGAGTTCGTGGCGCGACGCGATGCAACCCACCAAAGGTTCGTTGGAAGTCGTTGTGCGAAACGAAGCACTGGAGTTCACTCTATGTGAAACAAAGCGTTGGAGTTCGTGGCATGAAGCGATGCAACCCACCAAAGGTTCGCTAGAATTCATTGCATGAAATGAAGAGCTGAAGTTCACTATTGGTGAAACGAAGCATGGGACTTCGTGGCGTAAAGAGATGCAACCTACCAAAGGTTTGTTGGAATTCGTTACACAAAACAAAGCGCTGTAGTTCACTATAAGTGAAATGAAGCAAGAGAGTTCGTGGCGCGAAGCGATGCAACCCACCAAAGGTTCGCAGGAATTCGTTGCGCGAAATAAAGCACTAGAGTTCGCTATAAGTGAAACGCAGCATTGGAGTTCGGGGAGCGAAGCGATGCCACCCACCAAAGGTTCGCTTGAATTTGTTGCGCGAAACGAAGCATGTAAGTTCACTATAAGTGAAATGAAGCATGGGAGTTTGTGGCACGAAGCGATGCGACCCACCAAAGGTTCGGTGGAATTTTCTGCACGAAACGAAGTGCTGGAGTTCACTATAAGTGAAACGAAGCATGGGAGTTCGTGCCGCGAAGCGATGCAACCCACCTAAGGTTCGTTGGAATTCGTTGCGCGAAACAAAGTGCTGGAGTTCACTATTAGTGAATAGAAACATGGGAGTTCATGGCGTGAAGGGACGCAACCCACCAAAGGTTCGTTGGAATTTGTTGTGCGAAACGAAGCACCGGAGATCACTATAAGTGAAACTAACCGTGGGAGTTCATGGCGCGAAGCGATGCAACCCACCAAAGGTTTGTTGGAATTCGTCGCGCGAAGCGAAACATTGGATTTCACCATAAGTGAAACAAAGCATGGGAGTTTGTGGCGCGAAGCGATGCAATCCACCAAAGGTTCGTTGGAATTTGTTGCGCGAAATGAAACATGGGATTTCTTAGAGCGAAGCGATACAACCCACCAAAGATTCCATAGAATTCATTGCGCGAAACGAAGCGCTGGAGCTTACTAGTAGTGAAACGAAGCGTGGGAGTTCGTGACGCGAAGTGATGCAATCTACGAAAGGTTCGCTAGAATTCATTGTGCGAAAGCAAGTGCTGGAGCTCACTATAAGTGAAACGAAGTGTGGGAGTTCGTGGTGCGGAGCGATGCATCCCACCAAAGGTTCGTTGGAATTGATTGCGCGAAACGAAGCACTAGAGTACACTATAAGTAAAACGAAGCGTGGGAGTTTTTGGTGCGAAGCGATGCAACTCACCAAAGGTTCGCTGGAATTCGTTGTGCGAAACAAAGCGCTGGAGTTCACTATAAGTGAAACGAAGTACGAGAGTTCGTGGCGCGAAGCGATGCAACCCACCTAACGTTCGCTGGAATTCGTTGCGCAAAACAAAGCGTTGGAGTTTATTATAAGTGAAAGGAAATGTAGGAGTTCGTGGCGCAAAGCGATGCAACCCACCAAAGGTTTACTAGAATTTGTTGCACCAAACGAAGCGCTAGAGTTCACTATAAGTGAAACGAAGCGTCGGAGTTCGTGGCGTGAACGATGCAACCCACCAAATGTTCGCTGGAATTTGTTGTGCGAAATGAAGCGTTAAACTTAACTATAAGTGAAACGAAGAGTGGGAGTTCATGGCTTGAAGCGATGCAACTCACCGAAGGTTCGCTAGAATTCGTTGTGCGAAACGAAGCGCTAGAGTTCACTATAAGTGAAAAGAAGCGTAGGAGTTCGTGGCGCGAAGCGATGCAACCCACCGAAAGTTCGTTGGAATTCATTGCGCGAAACAAAGCGTTGGAGTTCACTATAAGTGAAACGAAGCGTGAAAGTTTGTGGTGCGAAGCGATGCAACCACCAAAGGTTCGCTAGAATTCGTTGCACGAAATGAAACGTTGTAGTTCACTATAATTTAAACGAAGCGTGGGTGTTCGTGGCGCGAAGCGATGCGACCCACCTAAGGTTCCCTGGAATTCGTTGCGCGAAACGAAGCGCTTGATTTCACTATAAGTGAAACGAAGCGTGGGAATTCGTGGCGCGAAGCGATGCAACCCACAAAGGGTTCGCAGGAATTCGTTGCGTGAAAAGAAGCATTGGTGTTCACTATAAGTGAAACGAAGCATGAGAGTCTGTGGTGCGAAGCAATGAAACCCACCAAAGGTTCACCGGAATTTGTTGCGTGAAACGAAGCACTGGAGTTCACTATAAGTGAATCGAAGTGTGGGAGTTAATGGCGTGAAGCGATGCAACCCACCAAAGGTTCACTGGAATTCGTTGTGCGAAACGAAGCGCTGAAGTTAACTATAAGTGAAACGAAGCGTGAGAGTTCGTGGCGCGAAGCAATGCCACCAACCAAAGGTTCGTCGGAATTCGTTTCGCGAAACGATGCGCTGGAGTTTACTATAAGTGAAAAGAAGCGCGAGACTTTGTGGCGTGAAGCAATGCAACCACCGAAGGTTCGCTGGAATTCGTTACACGAAACGAAGCGCTGGAGTTCACTTTAAGTGAAACGAAATGTGGGAGTTCGTGGAGCACAGCGATGCAACCCACCAAAGGTTCGTTGGAATTCGTTGTGCGAAACAAAGCGCTGGAGTTCACTGTAAGTGAAACGAAGCGTGGGAGTTCGTGGCTTGAAGCGATGCAATCCACCAAAGGATCACTGGAATTCGTTGCGCGAAATGAAGTGTTGGAGTTCACTATAAGTGAAACGAAGCGTGGGAGTTCGTGGCGCGAAGCGATGCAACCCACCAAAGTTTGGTTGGAAGTCGTTGGGCGAAACAAAGCATTGGAGTTCACTATAAGTAAAATAAAGGATGGGTGTTCATAGCACGAAGCGATGCAACCCACCAAAGGTTCGCTGGAATTGATTTCATGAAACGAAGCGCTGGAGTTCACTATAAGTGAAACGAAGCGTGTGAGTTCGTGGCACGAAGAGATTTAACCCACCAAAGGTTCGCTGGAGTTCGTTGCACGAAACGAAGCGTTGTAGTTCACTATAAGTGAAGTGAAGCCTGTGAGTTCGTGAGGCGAAGCGATGTAACCCACCAAAGGTTAGTTGGAATTCATTGTGCGAAACGAAACATTGGAGTTCACTATAAGTGAAACGAAGCATGAGAGTTCGTCTTGCGAAGCAATGCAACCCACCAAAGGTTCGTTGGAATTCGTTGCACGGAACAAAGCGCTGGAGTTCACTAAAAGTGAATAGAAGCATGGGAGTTTGTGGCGTGAAGCGATGCAACCCACCAAAGTTTCATTTGAATTCGTTGCGGGAAATGAAGCGCCGGAGTTCACTATAAGTGGAACCAAGCGTGGGAGTTCATGGTGCGAAGCGGTGCAACCAACCAAAGGCTTGATGGATTTCGTTGCATGAAACGAAGCATTGGAGTTCACTATAAGTGAAACGAAGCATGGAAGTTCGTATCGCGAAGAGATGTAATCCACCAAAAGTTCACTGGAATTCGTTGCGCGAAACGAAGCGTGAGAGCTCGTGGTGCGAAGCGAGGCAACCCACCAAATATTCTCTGGAATTCGTTGTGCGAAACGAAGCATTGGAGTTCACTATAAGTGAAACGAAACATGGGAGTTCGTGACTCGAAGCAATGCAACCCGCCAAAGTTTTGCTGGAATTCGTTACGCGAAATAAAGCGCTGAAATTCACTATAAGTGAAACGAAGTGTGGGAGTTCGTGGTGAGAAGCAATGTAACCCACCAAAGGTTCGTTGGAATTCGTTGCGCGAAACGAAGCGCATGAGTTAACTATAAGTGAAACGAAGCGTGGGAGTTAGTGGCGCGAAACGATGCAACCCACCAAAGGTTCACCGGAATTTGTTGCGCGAAACGAAGCGTTGGACTTCACTATAAGTAAAACGAAGCGTAGGAGTTCGTGGCAAGAAACGATGCAACCCATCGAAGGTTCGCTGGAATTCGTTGTGTGGAACGAAGCGTCGGAGTTCAATATAAGTGAAAAGTAGCGTTTGAGTTCGTGGCGTGAAGCGATGCAACCCACCAAAGGTTCGCTAGAATTCGTTGCATGAAACGAAGTGCTGGAATTCGATGCAACCCACCAAAGGTTCGTTGGAATTCGTTGCACGAAACGAAGCACAGGAGTTTACTATAAGAGAAACGAAGCGTGGGAGTTCGTGGTGCGAAGGGATGCAACCCACCAAAGGTTCGTTGGAATTCATTGCATGAAACGAACCGCTGGAGTTCACTATAATGTGAAATGAAGGGTGGGATTTTGTGGTGCAAAACGATGCAACCCACCAAAGGTTCGCTGGAATTCGTTGCGCGAAACAATGCGCTGGAGTTCACTATAAGTGAAACAGAAGCGTGGGAGTTCATGGCGTGAATTGATGCAACCCGCTAAAGGTTTGCTGAAATTCGTTGCGCCAAACAAAGCGTTGGAGTTCATTATAAGTGAAACAAAGCGTGTGCATTCGTTGCGCGAAGTGATGCAACCCACCAAAGGTTTGTTGTAATTCGTTGTGTGAAACGAAGTGTTGGTGTTCATTATAAGTGAAACGAAGCGTGGGACTTCGTGGCGCGAATCGATGCAACCCACCAAAGGTTCGCAGGAATTCGTTTCGCGAAACGAAGCGCTGGGGTTCACTATAAGTGAAACGAAGAGAGGGAGTTCGTGGTGCGAGGCGATGCAAACCACCAAAGGTTCGCTTGAATTCGTTGCGCAAAACGAAGCACTGGAGTTCACTATAAGTGAAACGAAACGTGGGATTCCATGGCGCGAAGCGATGCAACCCACCAAATGTTCGTCAGAATTCGTTGTGCGAAACTGAGCGCTGGAGTTCAATATATGTAAAACGAAGCATGGGAGTTCGTGGCGCGAAGCGATGCAACCCAGCAAAGGTTCGTTAGAATTCGTTGCGCAAAACGAAGCGATGGAGTTCACTATAAGTGAAACGAAGCATGGGAGTTCGTGTCCCGAAGCAATGCAACCCACCAAAGGTTCGCTAGAATTCGTTGCGCGGAACAAAGCGCTGGAATTCACTATAAGTGAATAGAAGCATGGGAGTTTGTGGAGCGAAGCGATGCAACCCACCAAAGGTTCATTTGAATTTATTGCGTGAAACGAAGCGCCGGAGTTCACAATAAGTGAAACCAAGCGTGGAAGTTCATGGCGTGAAGCGATGCAACCCACCAAATGTATGATGGAATTCGTTGCGCGATACGAAGCATTGGAGTTCACTATAAGTGAAACGAAGCATGAGTGTTCATGGCACGAAGCGATGCAATCCGACAAAAGTTCACTGGAATTCATTGCACGAAATTAAGCCTGATCGTGGCGCGAAGCGATGCAACCCACCAAAGAATCGCTGGAATTCGTTGCGCGAAACGAAGCGTTGGAGTTCACTATAAGTGAAACGAAGTGTAGGAGTTCGTGACTCGAAGCGATGCAACCCAACAAAGGTACGCAGGAATTCGTTGCGCGAAATGAAGCGCTGGAGTTCACTATAAGTAAAACGAATGGTGGAAGTTCGTGGTGCGAAGCGATGCAACACACCAAAGGTTCGTTGAAATCCGTTGCGCGAAACGAAGCGCATGAGTTCACTATAAGTGAAACAAAGTGTGGTAGTTCGTGGCGCGAAGCAATGCAACCCACCAAAGGTTCGCTGGAATTTGTTGCGCGAAACGAAGCATTGGACTTCATTATAAGTGAAAAGTAACATGGGAGTTCGTGGCGCGAAGCGATGCAACCCATCAAAGGTTCGCAGGAATTTGTTGGGCGAAACAAAGCATTAGACATCACTATAAGTGAAACGAAGCATGGGAGTTCGTGGTGCGAAGCGATGCAAGCCACAAAAGGTTCGCAGGAATTCGTTGCACGAAACGAAGCGCTGGAGTTCACTATAAGAGAAACGAAGCGTGGGATTTCGTGACGTGAAGCGATGCAACTCACCAAAGGTTCGCTGGAATTTGTTGCGTGAAACGAAGTGTTGGATTACACCATAAATGAAACGAAGCGTGGGAGTTCGTGGCGCGAAGCAATGCAACCCACCATAGGTTCGTTGGAATTCGTTGCGCAAAACTGAGTGTTGGAGTTCAATATATGTAAAACAAAGCATGGGAGTTCGTGGCGCGAAGCGATGCGATCTGCCAAAGGTTCGCTGGAATTCGTCAAGCGAAACGAAGCATGACAGCTCGTGGCGTGAAGCGAAGTAACCCACCAAAGATTCACTGAAATTTGTTGTATAAAACGAAGCGTTGGAGTTCACTATAAGTGAAACAAGCGCGGGAGTTCGTAACTAGAAGCGATGCAACCCACCAAAGGTTCGCTGGTATTCGTTGCGCGAAACGAAGCGCTGGAGTTCACAATAAGTGAAACGAAGCGTGGGAGTTCGTGGCGTGAAGCGTTGCAACCCACCAAAGGTTCGCTGGAATTTGTTGTGCGAAACAAAGCACATGAGTTCACTATAGATGAAACGAAGTGTGGGAGTTCATGGTGCGAAGCGATGCAACCCACCAAAGGTTCGCTGGAATTTGTTGTGCGAAACGAGGTGTTGGACTTAACTATAAGTGAAACGAAGCGTGGGAGTTCGTGGCATGAAGCGATGCAACCCACCGAAGGTCCACTGGAATTCGTTGTGCAAAACGAAGCACTGAAGTTCACTATAAGTGAAAAAAAAGTGTGGGAGTTCGTGGCGCGAAGCGATGCAACCCACCGAAGGGTCGCTGGTATTCATTGCGCGAAACGTAGCGCTGGAGTTCACGATAAGTGAAACGAAGCGTGAGAGTTTGTCGTTCGAAGTGATGCAACCCACCAAAGATTCGTTGGAATTCGTTACGTAAAACGAAGCGCTGAAGTTCACTATAAGTGAAACGAAGCGTGGGAGTTCATGGCGTGAAGTGATGCAACCCATCAAACGTTCATTGGAATTTGTTGCCCGAAACGAATTCGAGTTCGTGGCGCAAAGCGATGCAACCCACCAAAGGTTCGTCGGAATTCGTTAAGCAAAACTGAGCGCTGGAGTTCAATATATGTAAAACGAAGCATGGGAGTTCGTGGCGCGAAGTGACGCAACCCACCAACAGTTCATTTAAATTCATTGCGCGAAACGAAGCACCGGAGTTCACTATCAGTGAAACCAAGCATGGGAGTTCATTGCGTGAAGCGATGCAACCCACCAAATGTTTGATGGAATTCGTTGCACATAACGAAGCGTTGGAGTTCACTGTATGTGAAATGAAGCGTGGGAGTTCGTGGCGCGAAGCGATGCGATCCACCCAAGTTTCGTTGGAATACGTGCCCGAAACGAAGCGTGAGAGCTCGTGGCGCGATGCTAAGCGAAGCAACCCACCAAAGATTCACTGGAATTCGTTGCGCGAAATGAAGCGTTGGAGTTCACTATAAGTGAAACGAAGCGTGGGAGTTCGTGACTAGAAGCGATGCAACCCACTAAAGATTCGCTGTAATTCGTTGCATGAAACGAAGCGCTTGAGTTCACTATATGTGAAACGAAGCATGGGAGTTCGTGGTGCGAAGCGATCCAACCCACCAAAGGTTCGCTGGAATTCGTTGCACGAAATGAAGTGCATGAGTTCACTATGAGTGAAATGAAGTGTGGGAGTTCGTGGTGCAAAGTGATGCAACCCACCTAACGTTCGCTGGAATTTGTTTTGCGAAACGAAGCGTTGGACTTAACTATAAGTGAAACGAAGCGTGGGAGTTCGTGGCGTGAAGCGATGCAACCCACCGAAGGTTCGCTAGAATTCGTTGTGTGAAACAAAGCGCTGGAGTGCACTATAAGTGAAAAGAAGCATTGGTGTTCGTGGAGCGAAGCGATGCAACCCACCGAAGGTTCGTTGGAATTCATTGCGCGAAACGAAGTGCCGGAGTTCACTTTAAGTTAAACGAAGTGTGATAGTTTGTGGTGCGAAGGGCTGCAACCCACAAAGGTTCGCTGGAATTTGTTGCGTGAAATGAAGCGCTGAAGTTCACTATAAGTGAAATGAAGCGTGGGAGTTCGTAGCGTGAAGCGAATGCAACCAATCAAAGGTTCGCTGGAATTCGTTGGAGTTCACTATAGTGAAACAAATCGTGGGATTTCGTGGAATGAAGCGATACAATCCACCAAAGGTTAGTCGAAATTCGTTGCGCGAAACGATGCGCTGGAGTTTACTATAAGTGAAATGAAGCGTGGGAGTTCGCGGTGCAAAGCGATGCAACCCACCAAAGGTTCGCTGGAATTCATTGCGCGAAACGAAGAGCTGGAGTTCACTATAAGTGAAACGAAGCGTGGGAGTTAGTGGCGCAAAAAGATTCAACTCACCAAAGGTTCGCTGGATTTCGTTGCACGAAACGAAGCGCTGGAGTTCACTATAAGTGAAATGAAGCATGGGAGTTCGTGGGGGCAAAGCGATGCAACCCACCAAAGGTTAGTTGGAATTCGATGTGCGAAACGAAGCACTGTAGTTCACTATAAGTGAAACGAAGCATGAGAGTTCGTCTCGCGAAGCAATGCAACCCACCAAAGGTTCGCTAGAATTCGTTGCACAGAACAAAGCGCTGGAGTTCACTAAAAGTGAATAGAAGCATGGGAGTTTGTGGCGCGAAGCTATGCAACCCACCAAAGTTTAATTTGAATTTGTTGCAAGAAACGAAGCACTGGAGTTCACTATAAGTGGAACCAAGCGTGGTAGTTCACGGCGTGAAGCGATGCAACTCACCAAAGGTTTGATGAATTTCGTTGCGCGAAACGAAGCATTGGAGTTCACAATAAGTGAAACAAAGCGTGGGAGTTCGTGGCGCGAAGCGATGCAATCCACCAAAAGTTCGCTGGAATACGTGGCGCGAAACCAAGTGTTAGAGCTCGTGGCGCGAAGAGAGGCAACCCACAGAAACGAAGCATTGGAGTTTACTATATGTGAAACAAAGCGTGGGAATTCATGACTCGAAGCGGTGCAACCCGACAAAGGTTCGCTGGAGTTCGTTGTGAAATAAAGCGCTGGAGTTCACTATAAGTGAAACGAAGAGTGGGAGTTCGTGGTGCGAAGCGATCTAACCCACGAAAGGTTCGTTGAAATTCGTTGCGCGAAACGAAGTGCATGAGTTAAGTATAAGTGAGACGAAACGTGGGAGTTAGTGGCGCGAAACGATGCAACCCACCAAAGGTTCGCTGGAATTTGTTGCACGAAACGAAGCGTTGGACTTCACTATAAGTAAAATGAAGTGTGGGAATTCGTGGCACGAAGCGATGCAAACCACCGAAGGTTCGTTGGAAATCGTTGTGTGAAACGTAGCATTGGAGTTCACTATAAGTGAAAAGTAGCGTTTGAGTTCGTGGCGCGAAGCGATGCAACCCACCGAAGGTTCACTAGAATTCGTTGCGCGAAACGAAACGCTGGAGTTCACTATAAGTGAAACGAACCGTGGGACTTCAAGGAGCGAAGCGATGCAACCCACCAAAGATTCGTTGGAATTCGTTGCACGAAACGAAGCGCTGAAGTTCACTATAAGTGAAACGATGCATGAGAGTTCGTGGCATGAAGCAATACAACCCACCAAAGGTTCGCTGGAATTCATTGAGCGAAACGAAGGGTTAGAGTTCACTATAAGTGAAACGAAGCATGGGAGCTCGTAGCGCGAAGCGATGCAACCCACTAATGGTTTGTTGGAGTTCATTGCACGAAACAAAGCGTGGGAGTTCGTGGTGCGAAGCGATCCAACCCACCAAAGGTTCGTTGGAATTCATTGCGTGAAACGAAGCACTGGAGTTCACTATAATGTGAAACGAAGGGTGTGAGTTTGGGGTGCAAAACGATGCAACCCACCAAAGGTTCGCTGGAATTCGTTGCGCGAAACAAAGCGCTGGAGTTCATTATAAGTGAAACAAAGCGTGTGCGTTCGTTGCGCGAAGCGATGCAATCCACTAATGGTTCGCTATAATTCATTGTGTGAAACGAAGCGTTGGAGTTCACTATAAGTGAAATGAAGCGTGGGAGTTCGTGGCGCGAAGCGATGCAACCTGCCAAAGGTTCGCTGGAATTCGTTGCGCGAAATGAAGCACTGGAGTACACTATAAGTGAAACAAAGCGCGAAAGTTCGTGGCGCGAAGCGATGCAACCCACCAAAGGTTCGCTGGGATTCGTTACGCAAAACGAAGCGCTAGAGTTCACTATAAGTGAAACGAAGAGTGGGAGTTTATAGTGCGAAGAGATGCAACCCACCAAAGGTTTGCTTGAATTCGTTGCGCAAAACGAAACGTTTGAGTTCACTATAAGTGAAACGAAGCGTGGGAGTTCGTAGCGTGAAGCGATGCAACTCACCAAAGGTTTGTTGGAATTCGTTGCGCGAAACGAAGTGTTGAAGTTCACTATAGGTGAAACAAAGCGTGGGATTTCGTGGCACGTAGCGATGTAACCCACCAACGGTTCATCAGAATTCATAGCACGAAACTGAGCGCTACAGTTCAACATATGTAAAAAGAAGCATGGGAGTTCGTGGCACGAAGCGATGCAACCCAGCAAAGGTTCGTTTGAATTCGTTGTGCGAAACGAAGTGCTGGAGTTCACTATAGGTGAAACGAAGCATGGGAGTTCATGTCGCGAAGCAATGCAATCCACCAATGGTTCGGTGGAATTCGTTGCGCGGAACAAAGCTCCGGAATTCACTATAAGTGAATATAAGAATGGGAGTTTGTGGCGCGAATTGATGCAACCCACCAAAGGTTCATTTGAATTCGATGCGCGAAACGAAGCGCCGGAGTTCACTATAAGTGAAACCAAGCGTGGGAGTTCCTGGCGCGAAGCGATGCAACCCACCAATGGTTTGATGGAATTTGTTGCGCGAAACAAAGCGATGGAGTTCACTATAAGTGAAACGAAGCATGGGAGTTCGTGGCGCGAAGCGATGCAATCCGACAAAAGTTCGCTGGAATTCATTGCACGAAACGAAGCCTGATCGTGGCACGAAGCGATACAACCCAACAAAGATTCGCTGGAGTTCGTTGCGTGAAACGAAGCGTTGGAGTTCACTATAAGTGAAACGAAGCGTGGGAGTTCGTGAATCGAAGCGATGCAACCTACCAAAGGTTCGCTGGAATTCGTCGCGTGAAATGAAGCGCTGGAATTCACTATAAGTGAAACGAAGGGAGAGAGTTCGTGGTGCGAAGCGATGCAACCCACCAAAGGTTCGATGGAATTTGTTGCGCGAAACGAAGCACATGAGTTCACTATAAGTGAAACAAAGTGTGGTAGTCCGTGGCGCGAAGCGATGCAACCCACCAAAGGTTCGCTGGAATTTGTTGCGCGAAACAAAGCGTTGGACTTCACTATAAGTGAAATGAAGCGTGGGAATTAGTGGTGCAAAGTGATGTAACGCACCGAAGGTTCGCTGGAATTCGTTTTGTGAAACGAAGCGCTGGAGTTCACTATAAGTGAAAAGAAGCGTGGGATTTCGTGGCGCGAAGCGATGCAACCCACGAAAGGTTCGCTGGAATTTGTTGCGCGAAACAAAGCGTTGGACATCACTATTAGTGAAACGATGCGTGGGAGTTCGTGGTGCGAAGCGATGCTAGCCACCAAAGGTTCGCTGGAATTCGTTGCGCGAAACGAAGTGCTGGAGTTCACTATAAGTGAAACGAAGCGTGAGAATTCGTGACGTGAAGTGATGCAACTCACCAAAGGTTCGCTGGAATTTATTGCGCGAAACGTTGTGTTGGAGTTCACTATAAGTGAAGCGAAGCGTGGGAGTTCGTGGCGCGAAGCAATGCAACACACCAAAGGTTTGTTGGAATTCGTTGCGCGAAACTGAGCACTGGAGTTCAATATATGTAAAACGAAGCGTGGGAGTTCGTGGTGCGAAGCGATGCAACCCACCAAAGGTTCGTTTGAATTCGTTGCGCGAAACAAAGCACCGAAGTTCACTATAAGTGAAACCAAGCGTGGGAGTTTATGGTGGGAAGCGATGCAACCCACCAAAGGTTTGATGGAATTCGCTACGTGAAACGAAGCGTTGGAGTTCACTATAAGTGAAACGAAGCATGGGAGTTCATAACTAGAAGTGATGCAACCCACCAAAGGTTAGCTGGAATTCGTTGCGCGAAACGAAGCGCTGGAGTTCACAATAAGTGAAATGTAACACCCAGCCTCCGCTAGGGTCACTCGCAAAGGAATGCACTAGCTTTGGAGGGGCATTATTGGTAAACATGCACAGAAATATCACAAGACAGAACATATATAAATAGCGGAAGTAAAATCAAACTTTCATAACATGAATAAATAAGGTCTAAAGCCTTTTACATCAGAGTACATCAAAACCTGTCTTGCAATAGTAAAGAAGCATAAAGACTTTTTATTAAATTATTCCCCAAGTAAAAACAGTAAAGTAGCCATAGCCAAGAGAAGTCCAAGCCATCCATGATGACCTTCAAGCAGAAGAAGTCCGAACTAAACAGCATTGTTTCCTCCCTGAAACCTGGGAGGGGGGAAACGGAAGAAAAGAGGCGAAACAAAACGGGTCAGTCAAAAAGACTGAGTAAGTCCTATCTACTTCCAGTATAAAAACAGGTAAAGGTAACATGACATGCATAAACTGAAAGTAAACATAAGGATAACTACAAGATAGATAAACCAGAGTAGCCGGTTAAACTACTGCGGCAAGGTAAACTAAGGTATCATGAAAAACTACGGTGTTATGATAAGTCAAGGTATCACATCGTCAGATTTCTATCGAGTACATTATCCCAAGGTATCTACCCCGTCTAACATCCCACGGTATCTATTATGTATATTCTTCCTAGTTCTAACATGTATATTTGCTCTGCACCTCTCGTACTAGTATCCCTACCCGCGTCATGTGTTAACCATGAATGTCCCATGCCCATGTCATGAAATGGTCCATGTCAACCTAATATCGCATATATAGGTTACTCAAATCATATGTTTCTTTCCATGTATATAAGTTCAGTCCTTTGTCGTACCTCGTACGGGCTTCCTCATGTCGTATTATCCTTGAAATCGTTTGGACTGTCACCCTTGTTCTAGCTAGGCTTTTCCATATGAATCATCGTTTGAACTACTAGGACTTAGGCCACCTAGCGCCACTAGGGATTACGCTTACCTATTGCACGCTTTCGTATTTCGGTTTGGGTTAAACCACCTAGGCCACTAGGGATTACGCTAACCCTCAACCGCGCCCTTTTTCCCACGCATTCATCATGAATCGTTTTTCTATAACTGTATGCACATGTATCACATCGTGCCATCCGAGTCCTGTCACAGGGCAAAACAAGAAATACAGGACTCGGTCGGGAGCTTTAGATTTATCTGCCGATGCAAATACTAAGGTCTGCTTTTCTACACGTGGCTATGGTCCCACGAGACCCCTCCCTCAACTAGTGAAAGGCAACACAAGAGAAAATCTTGCATGAGAACTACACTCCGGCCAGCCCACATCCTACGGCCTACCTCACCCATAATTAGATAGCAATTATGGTCTGTTGGGTGTTCCCTGCCTTTCCGTACGTACACGCTTGACTCAAGATGGTAGATGATCGACGAACTTGCTATCTAGGGTGCTATCATGTATTCGTTGACTCACTGCTATCCATCCCAGTCTTTAGGTCGCTCGTATAGCAACCAAGGCATACTCTTGGTTCTCCTAATGCAGACCTTAACCTCTTGTGAGCCCAGGATGATCATCTGCGACCTCACAGAGGGATCCCAAGAATATCCTCTCGTTCCCCGAAGCCGCTGCTTCGTTACCCAGTTCGTTGGAGCCTTTATCTAAATCAGATAGCCTGCTCCTACACGCATACTTAAACGTTGACCTAACGTATCGGGTTACTAATCTATCTAAGAAATGGTCCAAATTTCCTTGACTAAGAATTATTACTTAGTTTCCCTTAACTAAGGTTTACCACTTAGCCTTACCTTCCCGTTATCCTTGATTACCCACGGTTTTCTACCTAGTTCTTCTAACTAGGGTTTGTCTTATTGGGTTAAGTGTTATCATTCAAGTCCATGCCTTAACCCGCCCACGAATCACGTCAAGATTGGCTAAGTATTTAAGTTCAAAACTTAGCCCTACAAGTTGGTTAAGTATATATTAACTTGACCCTATCAAATTACTTAGTCAAACCGGTCAAGTGTATTCAAGCGATTCATGGCTTAGCCTTATCATGTTTTCACGTTATATTGGTTAAGTATGGGTTAACTTAACCCCCATAAATTCACGAGTTAGATTGGCTAAGTAAAGTTCACTTAACCACATCAAATTAACGAATTAGATTGGTTAAGTTTAGGTCACTTAACCACATCAAATTAACGAGTTAGATTGGTTAAGTTTAGGTCACTTAACCACATCAAATTAACGAGTTAGATTGGTTAAGTTTAGGTCACTTAACCACATCAAATCATCATGTATAATTGGTTAAGTATAAGTTGCTTAACCCCATTAAATTATCACATTAAGTTGGTTAAGTATTGGTTACTTAACCTCATTGAATTACCAAGTTTAAATTGGTTAAGTGTTTAACTTAACCCCATCGAATTACCGTGTTTAGATTAGTTAAGTGTGGATTACTTAACCCCATCTAATTACCATGGTTAGATTAGTTAAATCTTAATTACTTAACCTCATCTAATTACCCAGTCGGATTAGTTAAGTGTAAATTACTTAACCCCATCTCCTAATCATCTTGCATGTTTAAGTGTCATTAAGGAATCAAGTCCGGTCCCACTTAACCTACCCATTCGTGTCATATCGGTTAAGTGTCATTAATCAAATTTACTTAACCTTATCATGTGGCATTAATTCAATTAATGCACTCTTAACCTCTCACATTAGACCTTGTTGTGGTTACTAGTTAAGCCGGGCGGGTCCGGGTAGATTTACACCACAACCTAGTCTAACCTCAGGTCTTAAGCGCGACATGACCAACTTCTCACATTGGGTCTTATTGTTTGCAACTACTAGTTAGGCCGGTCGGTTCCGGGTAGTTTTACGTTGCAAACTCAACCCAACCTCGAGTTGGCCACACTTATATTATCTAAGTTCATCATGTTCCCAAAACATGTTACAAGTTTTTCAAGCATTTGGGTAGACCTAACTTAATAGGTAAATTCCCAAAGGGTAGACCTAACTTAATAGGTAAATTCCCAAGCTCATGTTTTTATGCATACTTACATGTCAACTTCCATGTTATCTTTCAAGTCATATTTTCAAGTATAAACACATGTCATATTCAAGTTAAGATTTCGCGACATGTTCATGTTTATCTAACTATCCAAAATCGTGTTTTCCCAACGCAAGCAAAGCGAGACAACATAGTAGGTATACTATTGCTACATGTAGACCCCAAAACATGCACGATGCCACAAAAAGGGATTGGCTCCAAACATGGCGTCATAAGGGGGTTTGGCCTTAAAACATGCATGATAGAGTCATATATGGATTCACCATAAGCATGCATACTATCATATAGGATTTGGCCACAAACTTGCATAATATCATAAGGAGGTTTTGCCACAAACATGCATGAATCATAAGGGGTTTGTGTTCATATGCATGCATAAGCCCCAAGGTCAAGTGTTTGCCTATGTTTCACAAGTCAAATGGTTCCCAAAGGTTCATGCAAATCTTCCATAGACAAAGATCCAAACTTGCAAGATAAACTAGGCTAAACATAACATGAGTGACATGATTAAGTTGCTACATCTTAGTCTAAGGTCATAGATCATAGAAAAGGGACAAAGTTAGGTTCACATACATGCATACTTATGCTTTATCTCATTTTATCCCATGTCAAAAAATACCGTTTTGATCCAAAAGTAGCTAGAACTTACATAGGCAAGGCTTAGAAAAGGGGTCATGCATCATCTTGACGAAGAAAGGTGGCTCCTTTGAAGAAGAACCTTCATGAAACTCGCATAGCAATGTTGATTTGGCCTCTATTTGGTGTAGCAAGCTTGCACCTTTTGATTTGAACCCGATTTGAATGCATAGGCTCTAGGGATTGGAGATGGAGGCCATGATCAAGATTGATTTTGGCAGCACTTAGTTGCTAGGTTTGATTTTTAGGGATTTAGGTTAGGTTTAGGGTCTTTTTATAGAGATTAGGATAGTTTTAGGCCCTTAGATTAACCCTAGGATAGATCAGGACCACAGAAATCGTCAGAGGCCCATCAGACCAGACCAAAAATGCATCCAGGTGCACATGATCAGAATCAGCCGACAGGGCAAGTCGACAGCCCTGTCGACATGCCTGTCGACATGCCTGTCGATTTGTCTGGCCGGGAATTTTCCCGCCTGGCCCCATTTCTTTATGTTTCGAAATTCAAATTTCCCGAAAACTTCTTTGGGCCTTAACCGGGTCATACAGACTCCGATTTTCGAAAACTCAGACTCTATTTCGCGTATTTTTCCGAGACGAACGCAATGGCATAGCCCGTTTTACTTGATTCAGAATTTAAAATTAAATTCTGCCTTGATTCTCATTTTAACATGTTATTGAAATACGGGTTGTTACATTCTCCCCACCTTTTAGGATTTCGTCCCCGAAATCTCTAAGTTAGGAAGAACATATCCTACCATCCTTCATCCATCTACTCAAAACATCATCCACAAGCAACCATTGTCCTTAGATGATTTCTAATGCTGTATGAATATATGCAAAACGTGTGTGTACATGTTCCTTAGCTAATGCTAATGATCAGGCCTGGATAATCTTTCTAATGCAAAAATATGTATAGTGCCATGAATCCAACATGTATGCAAATAGTCCTAGTCATATAGATACTATATGCGTGCACAATCATTCATTCATATGCGACAACCGCATGATAATACATTCGATTTCATCCATAAACAAGTATAAATACTCGTGCATATGCAATATGAAATGTGACCGAGTCGAGCTAGTATCTAATGTGTATTCGCGCATCCACGAGCAACCACTTGCAACCATATCAATCATAACATGTTTCAAATACATGTTTACATCCATAGGGTTCTACCTAGGATTCCCTGAAACAGGGTCGAGAAGATAAACAGGACAAACTCCTTACGGGGTTTGTAACAGAAAATAGGACTGAGAGGATGTCCACAAAAGATAGCCTACAAGTAAGCTCTACAGAAAACAGGGATCAAGGATATACTCCCAAAAAGAGATATCATGCGCGTATCTAGTCTTTGACCATCAAAGTCATCTTTTAACTTCGCGATTTTGTAGCTTCTTATTCCTGTTTCCATAACATGAGCTGGAACTCATTTCTTCGTCGCCTCTCGTTCCACTTGCACTTATCCTTTTCCTAGAATACTTGACGCAAATATGACTGCGTACTCATGATCTCATGCAAGCTTTCCAAAATTCACTAGTGAATCTCGGACCTCGTACCACAGGGTATTTCTCGTAGAAGAACTTCCTCTTGAAAGTAAACAGATGCCAACCGGGTTATCAAGCGCACTTACTAGGGTGATCTCTATAACCCATGCATAAATGAAGTAAACCATCCGTCTTATCGGCGAACACCACTCGATCGGGCTTCAAATTTCCAATAAAGGCATCAAGGGATTCTAAGTAACTAGTCATGACAGAACCTCAAAAAGGTTACACGATACTTCGAGGGTATTACCAAGGCTAGTCAAATGGTCTAACTACCCTCCTATCAAAAACCGAGAGTGGCACCCCCTACTGGATAACCACTTCATCCCTAGAATCCATCCATAGCTTATAAACATAAGCATTATTTCCAAACTCAACACTTGGCATAGACATTCCCAAATCCAAACAAGTCATGTATAAATGGACTGATTCTCCAATAGGACTTTGAGACAAAAATGGGATTCTCTATTACGCTAGTACTTAAGGTGCAGAGACTCAACTACCGAAGCGGACTATCAAAACAAAGTCTTGGCGGGATGATAGAAAAGAATAACTAGATCTTCAACAAGGATGTTATCCCCCTACTCAGGTACTCTAGTGAGGGTATACAACGATGATCTTGTCCTTGTCCCACAATACTTAACTATCCGTCCCGTTTCACCATACCAAAGATACTTTCTCGTCATGGGTTTCATTGTTCATCTTTCTCCCTCCTTTGAGGACTAAGCCATACCAACAAGTTGCTCATCCTTAAGCTCGTATCCTTTATCCTCTTTCTCACTATACTTTCTTATAACGCGGCCACTGGTCTCTTGAAAACCACCTCCATCGCATGGAAAGCACTTTCGTAGATAGAAAAGGCTAGTCGCAGTTAAAACCACTGTGACTACAGATGGAGGAAAGAAAGGAGAAGAGATTCAATTAAGGAAACAAGGATAGTGCTAATGGCCTTTGGGGAATAGCCTTTTTCTTTTAAAAGAAAATTTTCTTGAAAAAATGCTTCTTTGTAAACGATTTTCAAATAGTTTTCAGAAGGTCTGTAAAAACTTTTGCCCAGTCTGGTAACCTTCTGCTCTGATACCAAATGTAACACCCAGCCTCCGCTAGGGTCACTCGCAAAGGAATGCACTAGCTTTGGAGGGGCATTATTGGTAAACATGCACAGAAATATCACAAGACAGAACATATATAAATAGCGGAAGTAAAATCAAACTTTCATAACATGAATAAATAAGGTCTAAAGCCTTTTACATCAGAGTACATCAAAACCTGTATTGCAATAGTAAAGAAGCATAAAGACTTTTTATTAAATTATTCCCCAAGTAAAAACAGTAAAGTAGCCATAGCCAAGAGAAGTCCAAGCCATCCATGATGACCTTCAAGCAGAAGAAGTCCGAACTAAACAGCATTGTTTCCTCCCTGAAACCTGGGTGGGGGGGGGGGGGGAAACGGAAGAAAAGAGGCGAAACAAAACGGGTCAGTCAAAAAGACTGAGTAAGTCCTATCTACTTCCAGTATAAAAACAGGTAAAGGTAACATGACATGCATAAACTGAAAGTAAACATAAGGATAACTACAAGATAGATAAACCAGAGTAGCCGGTTAAACTACTGCGGCAAGGTAAACTAAGGTATCATGAAAAACTACGGTGTTATGATAAGTCAAGGTATCACATCGTCAGATTTCTATCGAGTACATTATCCCAAGGTATCAACCCCGTCTAACATCCCACGGTATCTATTATGTATATTCTTCCTAGTTCTAACATGTATATTTGCTCTGCACCTCTCGTACTAGTATCCCTACCCGCGTCATGTGTTAACCATGAATGTCCCTTGCCCATGTCATGAAATGGTCCATGTCAACCTAATATCGCATATATAGGTTATTCAAATCATATGTTTCTTTCCATGTATATAAGTTCAGTCCTTTGCCGTACCTCGTACGGGCTTCCTCATGTCGTATTATCCTTGAAATCGTTTGGACTGTCACCCTTGTTCTAGCTAGGCTTTTCCATATGAATCATCGTTTGAACTACTAGGGCTTACGCCACCTAGCGCCACTAGGGATTACGCTTACCTATTGCACGCTTTCGTATTTCGGTTTGGGTTAAACCACCTAGGCCACTAGGGATTACGCTAACCCTCAACCGCGCCCTTTTTCCCACGCATTCATCGTGAATCGTTTTTCTATAACTGTATGCACATGTATCACATCGTGCCATCCGAGTCCTGTCACAGGGCAAAACAAGAAATACAGGACTCGGTCGGGAGCTTTAGATTTATCTGCCGATGCAGATACTAAGGTCTGCTTTTCTACACGTGGCTATGGTCCCACGAGACCCCTCCCTCAACTAGTGAAAGGCAACACAAGAGAAAATCTTGCATGAGAACTACACTCCGGCCAGCCCACATCCTACGGCCTACCTCACCCATAATTAAATAGCAATTATGGTCTGTTGAGTGTTCCCTGCCTTTCCGTACGTACACGCTTGACTCAAGATGGTAGATGATCGACGAACTTGCTATCTAGGGCGCTATCATGTATTCGTTGACTCACTGCTATCCATCCTAGTCTTTAGGTCGCTCGTATAGCAACCAAGGCATACTCTTGGTTCTCCTAACGCAGACCTTAACCTCTTGTGAGCCCAGGATGATCATCTGCGACCTCACAGAGGGATCCCAAGAATATCCTCTCGTTCCCCGAAGCCGCTGCTTCGTTACCCAGTTCGTTGGAGCCTTTATCTAAATCAGATAGCCTGCTCCTACACGCATACTTAAACGTTGACCTAACGTATCGGGTTACTAATCTATCTAAGAAATGGTCCAAATTTCCTTGACTAAGAATTATTACTTAGTTTCCCTTAACTAAGGTTTACCACTTAGCCTTACCTTCCCGTTATCCTTGATTACCCACGGTTTTCTACCTAGTTCTTCTAACTAGGGTTTGTCTTATTGGGTTAAGTGTTATCATTCAAGTCCATGCCTTAACCCGCCCACGAATCACGTCAAGATTGGCTAAGTATTTAAGTTCAAGACTTAGCCCTACAAGTTGGTTAAGTATATATTAACTTGACCCTATCAAATTACTTAGTCAAACCGGTCAAGTGTATTCAAGCGATTCATGGCTTAGCCTTATCATGTTGTCACGTTATATTGGTTAAGTATGGGTTAACTTAACCCCCATAAATTCACGAGTTAGATTGGCTAAGTATAGTTCACTTAACCACATCAAATTAACGAGTTAGGTTGGTTAAGTTTAGGTCACTTAACCACATCAAATTAACGAGTTAGATTGGTTAAGTTTAGGTCACTTAACCACATCAAATTAACGAGTTAGATTGGTTAAGTTTAGGTCACTTAACCACATCAAATCATCATGTATAATTGGTTAAGTATAAGTTGCTTAACCCCATTAAATTATCACATTAAGTTGGTTAAGTATTGGTTACTTAACCTCATTGAATTACCAAGTTTAAATTGGTTAAGTGTTTAACTTAACCCCATCGAATTACCGTGTTTAGATTAGTTAAGTGTGGTTTACTTAACCCCATCTAATTACCGTGGTTAGGTTAGTTAAGTCTTAATTACTTAACCTCATCTAATTACCCAGTCGGATTAGTTAAGTGTAAATTACTTAACCCCATCTCCTAATCATCTTGCATGGTTAAGTGTCATTAAGGAATCAAGTCCGGTCCCACTTAACCTACCCATTCGTGTCATATCGGTTAAGTGTCATTAATCAAATTTACTTAACCTTATCATGTGGCGTTAATTCAATTAATGCACTCTTAACCTCTCACATTAGACCTTGTTGTGGTTACTAGTTAAGCCGGGCGGGTCCGGGTAGATTTACACCACAACCTAGTCTAACCTCGGGTCTTAAGCGCGACATGACCAACTTCTCACATTGGGTCTTATTGTTTGCAACTACTAGTTAGGCCGGTCGGTTCCGGGTAGTTTTACGTTGCAAACTCAACCCAACCTCGAGTTGGCCACACTTATATTATCTAAGTTCATCATGTTCCCAAAACATGTTACAAGTTTTTCAAGCATTTGGGTAGACCTAACTTAATAGGTAAATTCCCAAAGGGTAGACCTAACTTAATAGGTAAATTCCCAAGCTCATGTTTTTATGCATACTTACATGTCAACTTCCATGTTATCTTTCAAGTCATATTTTCAAGTATAAACACATGTCATATTCAAGTTAAGATTTCGCGACATGTTCATGTTTATCTAACTACCCAAAATCGTGTTTTCCCAACGCAAGCAAAGCGAGACAACATAGTAGGTATACTATGGCTACATGTAGACCCCAAAACATGCACGATGCCACAAAAAGGGATTGGCTCCAAACATGCATGGCGTCATAAGGGGGTTTGGCCTTAAAACATGCATGATAGAGTCATATATGGATTGACCATAAGCATGCATACTATCATATAGGATTTGGCCACAAACTTGCATAATATCATAAGGAGGTTTTGCCACAAACATGCATGAATCATAAGGGGTTTGTGTTCATATGCATGCATAAGCCCCAAGGTCAAGTGTTTGCCTATGTTTCACAAGTCAAATGGTTCCCAAAGGTTCATGCAAATCTTCCATAGACAAAGATCCAAACTTGCAAGATAAACTAGGCTAAACATAACATGAGTGACATGATTAAGTTGCTACATCTTAGTCTAAGGTCATAGATCGTAGAAAAGGGACAAAGTTAGGTTCACATACATGCATACTTATGCTTTATCTCATTTTATCCCATGTCAAAAAATACCGTTTTGATCCAAAAGTAGCTAGAACTTACATAGGCAAGGCTTAGAAAAGGGGTCATGCATCTTCTTGATGAAGAAAGGTGGCTCATTTGAAGAAGAACCTTCATGAAACTCGCATAGCAAAGTTGATTTGGCCTCTATTTGGTGTAGCAAGCTTGCACCTTTTGATTTGAACCCGATTTGAATGCATAGGCTCTAGGGATTGGAGATGGAGGCCATGATCAAGATTGATTTTGGCAGCACTTAGTTGCTAGGTTTGATTTTTAGGGATTTAGGTTAGGTTTAGGGTCTTTTTATAGAGATTAGGATAGTTTTAGGCCCTTAGATTAACCCTAGGATAGATCAGGACCACAGAAATCGTCACAGGCCCATCAGACCAGACCAAGACTGCATCCAGGTGCACCTGATCAGAATCAGCCGACAGGGCAAGTCGACAGCCCTGTCGACATGCCTGTCGACATGCCTGTTGACATGCTTGTCGACATGCCTGTCGACATGCCTGTCGACTTGTCTGGGCGGGAATTTTCCCGCCTGGCCCCATTTCTGTATGTTTCGAAATTCAAATTTCCTGAAAACTTCTTTGGGCCTTAACCGGGTCATACGGACTCCGATTTTCGAAAACTCGGACTCTATTTCGCGTATTTTTCCGAGACAAACACAATGGCATAGCCCGTTTTACTTGATTCAGAATTTAAAATTAAATTCTGCCTTGATTCTCGTTTTAACATGTTATTGAAATACGGGTTGTTACCTGAAACGAAGCATGAGAGTTCGTGGTGTGAAGCAATGCAACCCACCAAAGCTTCTGGAATTTGTTGCATGAAATGAAGCGCATGAGTTCATTATAGATTAAACGAAGAGTGAGAGTTCGTGGTGCGAAGCGATGCAACCCACCAAAGGTTCGCTGGAATATGTTGTGCCAAACGAAGCGTTGGACTTAACTATAAGTGAAACGAAGCGTGGGAGTTCGTAGCGTGAAGCGATGCAACCCACCGAAGGTTCGCTAGAATTCGTTGTGCGAAACGAAGCGCTGGAGTTCACTATAAGTGAAAAAAAGCGTGGGAATTCGTGGCGCGAAGCGATGCAACCCACCGAAGGGTCACTGGTAGTCATTGCGCGAAACGAAGCGCTGGTGTTCACTATAAGTGAAACGAAGCGTGAGAATTCGTCGTTCGAAGTGATGCAACCCCACCAAAGGTTCGTTGGAATTCGTTACGTGAAACGAGGTGCTGAAGTTAACCATAAGTGAATTGAAGCATGGGAGTTCGTGGCGTGGAGCGATGCAACCCATCAAAGATTGCTGAATTCGTTGCGCGAAACGAAGTGTTGGAGTTCACTATAAGTGGAACGAAATGTGGGAGTTCGTGGCGCGAAGCGATGCAACCCAGCTAAGAATCATCGGAATTCGTTGCGCGAAACTGAGCGGTGGAATTCAATATATGTAAAACGAAGCATGGGAGTTCGTGGTGCGAAGTGACGCAACCCACCAATGGCTCGTTTAAATTCGTTGCGCAAAACGAAGCGCCGGAGTTTACTATAAGTGAAACCAAGCGTGAGAGTTCATGGCGTGAAGCGATGCAACCCACCAAAGGTTTGCTGGAATTCATTGCGTGAAACGAAGCATTGAAGTTCACTATAAGTGAAATGAAACGTGGGAGTTCGTGGGGCAAAGCGATGCGATCCACCAAAGGTTCGCTGGAATTCGTGTGCGAAACGAAGCAAGAGAGCTTGAAGCGCGAAGCAAAGCGAAGCAACCCACCAAAGATTCATGGGAATTCGTGGCGTGAAACGAAGCGGTGGAGTTCACTATATGTGAAACGAAGCGTGGGAGTTCGTGACTAGAAGCGATGCAACCCACCAAAGGTTCCCTGTAATTCGTTGTACGAAACGAAGCTCTGGAGTTCACTATAAGTGAAACGAAGTGTGGGAGTTCGTGGTGCGAAGCGATGCAACCCACCAAAGGTTCGCTGGAATTCGTTGCGCGAAATGAAGCACATGAGTTCACTATGAGTGAAACGAAGTGTAGGAGTTCGTGGTGCGAAGCGATGCAACCCACCAAAGTTTCACTGGAATTTGTTGTGCGAAATGAAGCATTAGACTTAACTATAAGTGAAACGAAAAGAGGGAGTTCATGGCAAGAAGTGATGCAACCCATCAAAGGTTCGCTCGAATTCGTTGCGCGAAACGAAGTGTTGGAGTACACTATAAGGGAAACGAAGCGTGGGAGTTCGTGGCGCGAAGCGATGCAACCCACTAAAGGTTCGTTGGAATTCATTGTCCGAAACTAAGCGCTAGAGTTCAATATATGTAAAACAAAGCATGAGAGTTCGTGGCGCGAAGCGACGCAACCCAACAATGGTTCGTTTAAATTCGTTGCGCGAAACGAAGCGCCGGAGTTCACTATAAGTGAAACCAAGCATGGGAGTTCATGGCGTGAAGCGATGCAACCCACCAAAGGTTTGATGGAATTCATTGTGCGAAACGAAGCGTTGGAGTTCACTATAAGTGAAATGAAGCGTGAGAGTTCATGGCGCGAGGCGATGCGATCCGCCAAAGGTTCGCTCGAATTCGTGCACGAAACGAAGCATGCGAGCTCGTGGCGCGAATCAAAGCGAAGCAACCCACCAAGGATTCACGAGAATTCGTTGCGCGAAACGAAGCGTTGGAGTTCACAATAAGTGAAACGAAGCGTGGGAGTTCGTGACTAGAAGCAATGCAGCCCACCAAAGGTTCCTTGTAATTCGTTGCATGAAACGAAGCGCTGGAGTTCACTATAAGTGAAACGAAGCGTGGGAGTTCATGGTGCAAAGCGATGCAACCCACCAAAGGTTCGCTGGAATTCTTTGTGTGAAATGAAGCGCATGAGTTCACTATGAGTGAAACGAAGTATGGAAGTTCGTGGTGCGAAGCGATGCAACTCACAAATGGTTCGCTCAAAATTGTTGTTTGAAATGAAGCGTTGGACTTAGCTATAAGTGAAACGAAGGGTTTGATTTTGTGGCGTGAAGCGATGCAACTCACCGAAGGTTCGCTAGAATTCGTTGTGCGAAACGAACTGCTGGAGTTCACTATAAGTGAAAAGAAGCGTGGGAGTTCGTGGCGCGAAGCGATGCAACCCACCGAAGGTTCGTTTGAATTCATTGCGCGAAACGAAGTGCTGGAGTTCACTGTAAGTGAAACGAAGCGTGAGAATTTGTGGTGCGAAGCGATGCAACCCACCAAAGGTTCACTGGAATTCATGGTGTGAAACGAAGCGCTGAAGTTCACTATAAGTGAAACAAAGCGTGGGAGTTCGTGGCGTGAGGCGAATGCAAACCATCAAGGGTTCGCTGGAATTCGTTGCGTGAAACGAAGTGTTGGAGTTCACTATAAGTGAAACAAAGTGTGGGATTTCGTGGCGCGAAGCGATGCAACCTACCAAAGGTTCATTGGAATTTGTTGCACGAAACAATGCACTGGAGTTTACTATAAGTGAAACGAAGTGTGCCAGTTCGCGGTGCGAAGCGATGCAACCCACCAAAAGTTCTCTGGAATTAATTGCGCGAAATGAAGCACTAAAGTTCACTAAAAGTGAAACGAAGTGTGTGATTTCGTGGCGTGAAGCGATGCAACCCACCAAAGGTTCGCTGGAATTCGTTGCACGAAACAAAGCGCTGGAGTTCACTATAAGTGAAACGAAGCGTGGGAGTTCGTTGCGTGAAACGATGCAACCCTCCAAAGGTTCGCTGGAATTCGTTGCGCAAAGTAAAGCGCTGGTGTTCATTATAAGTGAAACAAAGCATATGAGTTTGTTGCGCGAAGCGATGAAACCCACCAAAGGTTCGCTGGAATTCGTTGTGTGAAACGAAACGTTGGAGTTCACTATAAGTGAAAAGAAGCGTGGGAGTTCGTGGTGCGAACCGATGCAACACACCAAAGGTTCGCTGAAATTTGTTGCGCGAAACGAAGCGCTGGAGCTCACTATATGTGAAACGAAGCGTGGGAGTTTGTAGAGCGAAGCGATGCAAACCGCCAAAGGTTCGCTGGAAATCATTGCGCGAAACGAAGCGTTGGAGTTAACTATAAGTGAAACGAAACATAGGGGTTCGGGGCACGAAGCGATGCAACCCACCAAAGATTTGCTGGAATTTATTTCGTGAAACGAAGCGCAGGTGTTCACAATAAGTGAAACGAAGTGTGGGAGTTCGTGGTGCGAAGCGATGCAACCCACCAAAGGTTCACCGGAATTCGTTGCGCGAAACGAAGCGCATGACTTCAATATAAGTGACACGAAATATGGGAGTTCATGGCGCGAAGCGTTGCAACCCACTAAAGGTTCGCTGGAATTTGTTGTGCGAAATGATGCATTGGACTTCACTATAACTGAAACGAAGCATGGGAGTCCGCGGCGCGAAGCGATGCAACACGACAAAGGTTCACTGGAATTCGTTGTGCGAAACAAAGCGCTGGAATTCACTACAAGTGAAAAGAAGCGTGGTAGTTCATGTCGCGAAGCGATGCAACCCATCGAAGGTTCGCTTGTATTCATTGTGTGAAACGAAGCGCTGGAGTTCACTATAAGTGAAACGAAGCGTGGGAGTTTGTGGTGCGAAGCGATGCAACCCACCAAAGGTTCGCTGGAATTCATTGGGAAAAACGAAGCGCTGAGTTCACTATAAGTGAAACGAAGCGTGGGAGTTCGTGGCGTGAAGCGAAGCAACCCCCCAAAGGTTCGCTGGAATTCGTTGCGCGAAACGAAATGTTGGAGTTCACTATAAGTGAAACGAAGCGTGGGAGTTCGTGGCGCGAAGCGATGCAACCCACCGAAGGTTCGTCGAAATTCGTTGCACAAAACAAAGCACTGAAGTTTACTATAAGTGAAATGAAGTGTGGGAATTCCCGGTGCGAAGCGATGAAACCCATCAAAGGTTCACTTGTATTCGTTGCCCGAAACGAAGCTCTGGTGTTCACTATAAGTGAAACGAAGCGTAGGCTTTCGCTCCGTGAATCGATGCAACCCACCAAAGGTTCGCTGGAACTCGTTGCGAGAAATAAAGCGTTGGAGTTCACTATTAGTGAATAGAAGCATCGGAGTTCGTGGCGCGAAGCGATGCAACCCATTAAAGGTTCGTTGGAATTCGTTGCGCAAAACGAAGCGTTGGAGTTCACTATAAGTGAAACCAAGCGTAGGCGTTCATGGCGTGAAACGATGTAACCTACCAAATTTTTCTGGAATTCGTCGCTTGAAACGAAGCGTTGGAGTTCATTGTAAGTGAAACGAAGCGTGAGAGTTCGTGGCGCGAAGCGATGAAATCCACCAAGGGTTCGCTGGAATTCATTACGCGAAACGAAGCGTGGGAGTTCGTGGCGCAAAACGATGCAACCCACCAAAGATTCCCTGGAATTCATTGCGCGAAACGAAGCACTGGAGTTCAGTATATGTGAAACGAAGCGTGGGAGTTCATGACGCGAAGTGATGCAATCCACCAAAGGTTCGCTGGAATTCTTTGCGCGAAAACAAGCGCTGGAGCTCACTATAAGTGAAATGAAGCATGGGAGTTCGTGGTGCGAAGAGATGCAACCCACCAAAGGTTCGCTGGAATTCATTGCGCGAAACAAAGCGCTGGAGTTCACTATATGTGAAAGGAAGCGTGGTAGTTTATGGTGCGAAGCGATGCGATCCACCAAAGGTTCCCTGTGATTCGTTGCATGAAACGAAGCGCTGGAGTTCACTATAAGTGAAACGAAGCGTGGGAGTCCGTTGCGCGAAGTGATGCAACCCACCAAAGGTTCGTTGGAATTCGTTGCGTAAAACAAAGCATTGGAGTTCATTATAAGTGAAACGAAGAGTGGGAGTTCGTTGCGCGAGGTGATGCAACCAACCGAAGGTTCACTAGAATTCGTTGTGCGAAACGAAGCATAGGAGTTCACTATAAGTGAAACGAAGCGTGGGACTTCGTGGCGCGAAGCGATGCAACCCACCGAAGGTTCGCTGGAATTCGTTGTGTGAAATAAAGCGTTGGAGTTCACTATAAGTGAAAAGAAGCGCGAGAGTTTGTGGCTCGAAGCAATGCAGTCCACCGAAGGTTCTCTGGAATTCGTTTCGTGAAATGAAGCGCTGGATTTCACTATAAGTGAAACGAAGTATGAGAGTTCGTGGTGCGAAGCGATTCAACCCACCAAAGGTTCGCTGGAATCCATTACGCGAAACGAAGCGCTAAAGTTCACTGTAAGTGAAACGAAGCGTGAGAGTTCATGGCGTGAAGCAAGGCAACCCACCAAAGGTTCGCTGGAATTCGTTGCGCAAAACAAAGTGTTGAAGTTCATTATAAGTGAAAAAAAGCATGGGACATCGTGGTGCGAAGTGATACAACCAACCAAAGGTTCGTCGAAATTCGTTGCGTGAAACTAAGCACTAGAGATCACTATATGTAAAACGAAGCATGGGAGTTCGTGGCGCGAAGCGATGCAACCCACCAAAGTTTCGTTGGAAGTCGTTATACGAAACGAAGCACTTGAGTTCACTATAAGTGAAACAAAGTGTGGGCTTTCGTGGCATGAAGCGATGCAACCCACCAAAGGTTTGCTGGAATTCATTGCGTGAAACTGAGCGCTGGAGTTCACTATATGTAAAACAAAGCATGGGAGTTGGAAGTTGTTGTGCGAAATGAAGCGTTGGAGTTCACTGTAAGTGAAACGAAGTGTGGGAGTTCGTGGCACAAAGCGAAGCAACCTACCAAAGATTTTATGGAATTCATTGCTTGAACGAAGCGTTGGAATTCACTATATAAGAGAAACGAAGTGTGGGAATTCATGGCGCGAAGCGCTGCAACCCACCAAAGGTTAACTGGAATTCGTTGCATGAAACAAAGCGCTGGAGTTCACTATAAGTGAAATGAAGCATGGGAGTTCGTGGCGCGAAGCGATGCAACCCACCAAAGGTTTGCTGAAATTCATTATGCGAAATGAAGCACTGGAGTTCACTATAAGTGAAACGAAGCATGGGAGTTCGAGGCTCAAAGCGATGTAACCCACCAAAGGTTCGCTTGAATTTGTTGCGCGAAACAAAGTGCTGGAGATCACTAAAAGTGAAACGAAGTGAGGGAGTTCATGGCGCGAAGCGATGCAACCCACCAAAGGTTCGTTGGAATTTGTTGCGCGAAACGAAGCGTTGGAGTTAACTATAAGTGAAACAAAGCATGGGAGTTCATGGCGCGAAGCGATGCAACCCACCGAAGGTTGGCAGGAATTCGTTGCACAAAACGAAGCGTTGGAGTTCACAATAAGTGAAACAAAGCATGGGAGTACGTGGTGCGAAGCGATGCAACCCACCAAAGGTTCGTAAGAATTCGTTGCGCGAAACGAATCGTTGGAGTTCACAATAAGTGAAATGAAGCGTGGGAGTTCATGGCGTGACGCGATGGAACCCACCAAAGGTTCGTTGGAAGTCGTTGAGAGAAACAAAGTGTTGGGGTTCACTATAAGTGAAACGAAGCATGGGAGTTCGTGGCAAGAAACGATGCAATCGACCAAAGTTTCTTTAGAATTCGTTGTGCGAAACTGAGCGCTGGATTTGACTATGTGTAAAATGAAGCATGGGAGTTCGTGGCGCAAAGCGATGCAACCCACCTATGTTTCATTGGAAATCGTTGTCCGAAACGAAGCGTTGGAGTTCACTATAAGTGGAATAAAGTGTGGTATTTCGTGGCACGAAGCGATGCAAGCCACCAAAGATTCGCTGGAATTCATTGCATGAAACAAAGCGCTGCAGTTCACTATAAGTGAAACGAAGTATGGGAGTTCGTGGTGTGAAGCGATGCAACCCACCAAAGGTTCGCTGGAATTCGTTGCACGAGACGAAGCACTAGAGCTCACTATAAGTGAAATGAATCGTGGGAGTTCGTATTGCGAAGCGATGCAACCCACCAAAGGTTCGTTCGAATTCATTGTGCGAAATGAAGCACTGAAGTTCATTATAAGTGAAACGAAGCATGGGAGTTCGGGGCTCGAAGTGATGCAACCCACCAAAGGTTCGCTTGAATTTGTTTTGCAAAACGAAGGGTTGGAGTTCATTATAAGTGAAATGAAGCATGGGAGTTCGTAGCACGAATCAATGCAACCCACCGAAGGTTAGACGGAATTCGCTGCGCGAAATGAATCACTGTAATTCAGTATAAGTGAAACGAAGCATGGGAGTTTGTGCCACGAAGCAATGCAACCCACTAAAGGTCCACTGGAATTCTTTGCATGGAACAAAGCGCTGGAATTCACTATAAGTGAATAGAAGCATGGGAGTCCATGGCGCGAAGCGATGCAACCCACCAAAGGTTCGTTTGAATTCTTTGCGCGAAATAAAACACCAGAGTTCACTATAAGTGAAACCAAGCGTGGGAGTTCATGGCATGAAGCGATGCAACGCACCAAAGGTTTGATGGAATTCGTTGCGCGAAACGAAGCATTGGTGTTCACTATAAGTGAAACGAAGCGTGAGAGTTCGTGGCGCGAAGCGATGCAATCATACAAAGGCTCGCTGGAATTCGTTGCACGAAGAAAAGCGTGGGAGCTTGTGGCGCGAAGCGATGCAATCTACCAAAGATTCGCTGGAATTCGTTGCGCAAAATGAAGCATTGGAGTTCACTATAAGTGAAACGAAGTGTGCGAGTTCGTGACGCGAAGCGATGCAACCCACCAAAGGTTCGTTGGAAATTATTGCACGAAACAAAGCGTTGGAGCTCACGATAAGTTTAACGAAGCGTGGGAGTTCATGGTGCGAAGCGATGCAACCCACCAAAGGTTCGCTGGAATTCGTTCCGCGAAACGAAGCGCATGAGTTCACTATAAGTGAAACGATGCGTGGGAGTTCATGGCGTGAAGCGATGCTATCCACCAAAGGTTCATTGGAATTTGTTGTGCGAAACGAAGCATTGTACTCCATTATATGTGAAACGAAGCGTAGGAGTTCGTGGTGCGAAGCAATGCAACCCAACGAAGGTTCGCTAGAATTCATTGTGCGAAACGAAGCGCTGGAGTTCACTAGAAGTGAAAAGAAGTGTGGGAGTCCATGGCGCGAAGCAATGCAACCCACCGAAGTTTCGCTGGAATTTGTTTCGCGAAACGAAGCGCTGGAGTTCACTATTAGTGAAACGAAGCATGGGAGTTTGTGATGCAAAGCAATGCAACCCACCAGAGGTTCGCTGGAATTCGTTGCGCGAAACGAAGCGGTAAAGTTCACTATAAGTGAAACGAAGCGTGGGAGTTCGTTGCGTGAAGCGATGCAACCCACCAAATGTTCGCTGGAGTTCATTGCGCGAAATGAAGTTTTGGAATTCACTATAAGTGAAATGAAGCGTGGGAGTTCGTGGCGTGAAGTGATGCAACGCACCAAAGGTTCTTCGGAATTCGTTGCGCAAAACTGAGCGCTAGAGATCACTATATGTAAAACGAAGCATGGGAGTTCGTTGCGCAAAACTGAGCGCTAGAGATCACTATATATTAAACTAAGCATCGGAGTTCGTGGCGCGAAGCGATGCAACCCACCAAAATTTCGTTGGAAGTCGTTGTGCAAAACGAAGCGCTGGAGTTCACTATAAGTGAAACAGAGCATGGGATTTCGTTGCACGAAGCGATGCAACCCACCAAAGGTTCACTAAAACTCATTGCGTGAAACGAAGCGCTGGAGTTCACTATAAGTGAAACAAAGCGTGGGAGTTCGTGGCACGAACTGATGCAACCCACCAAATGTTCGCTGGAATTCGTTGCATGAAACGAAGAACTGGAGTTCTCTATAAGTGAAATGAAGCGTGGGAGTTCGTGGCGCGAAACGATGCAACCCACCAAAGGTTCGTTGGAATTCATTGTGCGAAACGAAGCACTACAGTTCACTATAAATGAAACGAAGCATGGGAGTTCGGGGCACAAAGCGATGCAACCCACCAATGGTTCGCTTGAATTTGTTGCACAAAACGAAGCGTTAGAGTTCACTATAGGTGAAACGAAGCATAAGAGTTCGTGGCGCGAAGAGGTGCAATGCACCAAAGGTTCGGTGGAATTCGCTGCGAGAAACGAAGTGCTGGAATTAACTATAAGTGAAACGAAGCATAGGAGTTCATGCCACGAAGCGATGTTACCCACCAAAGGTTCGCTGGAATTCGCTGCGCGGAACAAAGCGCTGGAGTTCACTATAAGTGAATAGAAGCATTAGAGTTCGTGGCGCGAAGCGGTAAAACCCACCAATGGTTCGTTGGAATTCGTTGCGCGAAACGAAGCGCCGGAGTTCACTATAAGTGAAACCAAGCGTATGAGCTCATGGCGTGAAGCGATGCAACCCACGAAAGGTTTGATGGAATCCGTTGCTCGAAACGAAGCGTTGGAGTTTCGTATAGGTGAAACGGAGCGTGGGAGTTCGTGGCGCGAAGCGATGCAATCTACCAAAGGTTCGCTAGAACTCGTTGCATGAAACGAAGCTTAAGAGCTCGTGGCGCGAAGCGATGCAACCACCAAAGGTTCGCTGGAATTCTTTGAGCAAAACGAAGCATAAGAGTTCACTATAGGTGAAACGAAGCATGGGAGTTCGTTGCACAAAGCGATGCAACCCACCAAAGGTTCGCTGGAATTCATTGCGCGAAACGAAGAGCTGGAGTTCACTATACGTGAAACGAAGCGCGATAGTTCGTGGCGCGAAACGATGCAACCCACTAAAGGTTCGCTAGAATTCGTTGCACGAAACGAAGCGCTAGAGTTCACTATAAGTGAAATGAAGCGTGGGCGTTCGTGGCGAGAGGCGATGCAACCCACCAAAGGTTCGCTGGAATTCATTGTGTGAAACGAAGCACTGGAGTTCATTATAAGTGAAACGAAGAATTAGAATTCGGGGCTCAAAGCGATACAATCCACCAAAGTTTCGCTTAAATTTGTTGCACGAAACGAATTGCTGGAGTTTAGTATAAGTGAAACGAAGCGTGAGAGTTCGTTGCGCGAAGCGATGCAACCCACCAAAGGTTCGGTGGAATTCGCTGCGCGAAATGAAGCGTTGGAGTTAAGTAAAAGTGAAATGAAGCAAGAGAGTTCGTGCCTCGAAGCAATGCAACCCACCAAAGGTTCGCTGAAATTCGTTGCACGGAACAAAGCGCTGGAGATCACTTTAAGTAAATAGAAGCATGAGAGTTCATGGCACGAAGCGATGCAACCCACCAAATGTTCATTTGAATTCGTTGCGCGAAACGAAACGCCGAAGTTCACTATAAGTGAAACAAAGCGTGGGAGTTCATGGCATGAAGCAATGCGACCAACCAAAGGTTTGATGGAATTCATTGCGCAAAACGAAGCATTGGAGTTCACTATAAGTGAAACGAAACGTGAGAGTTCGTGGCACGAATCTATGTAATCCACCAAAGGTTCGTTGGAATTCGTTGCGAGAAACGAAGCGTGGGAGCTCGTGGTGCGAAGCGATGCAACCCACCAAAGGTTCACTGGAATTCGTTGCGCGAAATGAAGCTTTGGAGTTCACAATAAGTGAAATGAAGCGTGGGTGTTCGTGACGCGAAGCGATGCAACCCACCAAAGGTTCATTGGAACTCATTGTGTGAAACGAAGCGTTGGAGCTCACGATAAGTGTAACGAATTGTGGGAGTTCGTGGTGCAAAGTGATGCAACCCAACAAAGGTTTGCTGGAATTCGTTGCGTGAAACGAAGCACACGAGTTCACTATAAGTGAAACAAATCGTGGGAGTTCGTGGCGCGAAGCGATGCAACCCACCAAATGTTCACTGGAATTGGTTGCGCAAAATGAAGTGTTGGACTTCACTATAAGTGAAACGAAGCGTGGGAGTTTGTGGCGTGAAGTGATGCAACTCACCGAAGGTTCCCTGGAGTTTGTTGTGTGAAACAATGCGTTGGAGTTCACTATAAGTGAAAAGAAGCGCGGGAGTTTGTGGCGCGAAGCAATGCAACCCACTGAAGGTTCACTGGAGTTCGTTTCGCGAAACGAAGCGCTGGATTACACTATAAGTGAAATGAAGTGTGGGAGTTCGTGGTGCGAAGCTTTGCAACCCACCAAAGGTTCGCTGGAATTCTTTGCGCGAAACAAAGCGCTTAATTTCACTGTAACTGAAATGAAGCATGAGAGTTCGTGGCGTGAAGCGATGTAACCCACCAAAGGTTCACTGGAATTCGTTGCGCGAAACAAAGTGTTGGAGTTCATTATAAGTGAAACGAAGCGTGGGACTTCGTAGCGCGAAGCGATGCAACCCACCAAAGGTTCGTCGGAATTCGTTGTGCGAAACTGAGCGCTAGAGATCACTATATGTAAAACGAAGCATGGGAGTTCGTGGCGCGAAGCGATGCAATCCACCAAAGTTTCGTTGGAAGTGGTTGTGCGAAACGAAGCACTGGAGTTCACTATAAGTGAAACGAAGCGTGGGATTTCAGGGCACGAAGCAATGCAACCCACCAAAGGTTCGCTGCAATTCATTGCGTGAAAGGAAGCGCTGAAGTTCACTATACGTGAAACGAAGCGTGGGAGTTCGTGGCGTGAAATGATGCAACCCACCAAAGGTTCGCTGGAATTCGTTGCATGAAACGAAGCGCTGGAGTTCACTATAAGTGAAATGATGCGTGGGAGTTCGTGGCGCGAAGCGATGCAACCCACAAATGGTTCGCTGAAATTCGTTGCACGAAACGAAGTGTTGGAGTTCATTATAAGAGAAACGAAGCGCAAGAGTCTGTGGCGCGAAGCGATGCAACTGACTAAAGGTTCATTGGAATTCGTTGTGCAAAACTAAGCGCTGGAGTTCACTATATGTTAAACGAAGCATTGGAGTTGGAAGTAGTTGTGCGAAACGAAGCGTTGGAGTTCGCTATAAGTGAAATGAAGTGTGGGAGTTCGTGGCACGAAGAGATGCATCCTACCAAAGTTTTATGGAATTCATTGCGTGAACGAAGTGCTGGAGTTCACTATAAGAGAAACGAAGCATGAGAGTTCGTGGCTCGAAGCAATGCAACCCACCAAAGGTTCGCTGGAATTCGTTGCATGAAACGAAGTGCTGGAGTTCACTATAAGTGAAATGAAGCATGGGAGTTCATGGCGCGAATCGATGCAACCCACCAAAGGTTCGTTGGAATCCATTGTGCGAAATGAAGCACTAGAGTTTACTATAAGAGAAACGAAGCATGGAAGTTCGGGACTCGAAGTGATGCAACCCACCAAAGGTTCACTTGAATTTGTTGCGCGAAACGAAGCGCTAGAGATCACTATAAGTGAAACGAAGCGAGTGAGTTCGTGTCGCGAAGCGATGCAACCCGTCAAAGGTTCACTAGAATTTGTTGCGTGAAACGAAGCGTTGGAGTTAACTATAAGTGAAACAAAGCGTGGGATTTCATGGCGCAAAGCGATTCAACCCCCCGAAGATTCTTTGGAATTCGTTGCACGAAACGAAGCCCTGGAGTTCACAATAAGTGAAACAAAGCATGGGAGTACGTGGTGCGAAGCGATGCAACCCACCAAAGATTCGCAGGAATTCGTTACGCGAAACGTAGCATTGGAGTTCACAATAAGTGAAATGAAGCATGGGAGTTCATGGCGTGATGCGATGAAACCCACCAAAGGTTCATTGGAATTCGTTGAGCGAAACAAAGTGTTGGAGTTCACTATAAGTGAAACGAAGCATGGGAGTTCGTGGCACGAAGCGATGCAATCGACCAAAGGTTCGTCGGAATTCGTTGTGCGAAACTGAGCACTGGAGTTCACTATATGTATAATGAAGCATGGGAATTTGTGGCGCAAAGCGATGCAACCCACCAAAGTTTCATTGGAAGTCGTTGTCTGAAACAAAGCATTGGAGTACACTATAAGTTAAACGAAGCGTGGGAGTTCGTCGCACGAAGCGATGCAACCCACCAAAGGTTCATTGGAATTCATTGCGCGAAACGAAGCGCTGGAGTTCATTAAAAGTGAAATGAAATATGTGAGTTCGTGGAGCGAAGCGATGCAGCCCACCAAAGGTTCGCTGGAATTCGTTGCGCGGAATGAAACGTTGGAGTTCACTATAAGTTAAATGAAGCGTGTGTATTTGTGGCGCGAAGCGATGCGACCCACCAAAGGTTCACTGGAATTCGTTGCGCGAAACGAAGCGCTTGATTTCACTATAAGTGAAACAAAGTGTAGGAATTCGTGGCGCAAAGTGATGCAACCCACAAAGGGTTCGTTGGAATTCATTGCGTGAAAAGAAGCATTGGATTTCACTATAAGTGAAACGAACCGTGAGAGACTGTGGTGCGAAGTAATGCAACCCACCAAAGGTTCGCCAAAATTCGTTACGTGAAACGAAGCACTGGATTTCATTATAAGTGAATCGAAGCATGAGAGTTCATGGCGCGAAGCGATGCAACCCACCAAAGGTTCGTTGGAATTCGTTGCGCAAAATGAAGCGCTGAAGTTAAATATAGGTGAAACGAAGCGTTGGAGTTCAAGGCGCGAAGCGATGCAACCTACCAAAAGGTTCGCAGGAATTTTTTGCGCAAAACGAAGCGTCGGAAATCACTATAAGTGAAACGAAGCGTGAGAGTTCGTGACGCGCAGCGATGCAACCCACCAATGGTTCGTTGGAACTCGTTGCGCGAAACAAAGAGTTGGAGTTCACTATAAGTGAAAAGAAGGGTGGGAGTTCATGACGTGAAGCAATGCAACCCACGAAAGGTTCACTGGAATTCGTTGAGCAAAATGAAGTGTTGGAGTTCACTATAAGTGAAACGAAGCATGGAAGTTCGTGGCGTGAAGCGATGCAACCGACCAAAGGTTCATCGAAATTCATTGCGCGAAACTGAGCGCTGAAGTTCATGATATGTAATACGAAGCATGGGAGTTCGCGGCGCGAAGCGATGCAACCCACCATAGTTTCGTTGGAAGACGTTGTGTGAAACAAAGTGCTGGAGTTCACTATAAGTGAAACGAAGCGCGAGAATTCGTGGCACGAAGCGATGCAACCCACCAAAGGTTCGCTGGAGTTCATTGCGTGAAACGAAGCGCTGGAGTTCACTATAAGTGAAACGAAGTGTGAGAGTTCGTGGCGCGAAGAGATTCAACCCACCAAAGGTTCGCTGGAATTCGTTGCACGAAACGAAGCGCTGGAGTTCACTATAAGTGAAATGGAGCGTGGAAGTTCGTGGCGCGAAGCGATGCAACCCACCAATGGTTCGTTCGAATTCATTGTGCGAAACGAAGCACTGGAGTTCACTATAAGTGAAACTAAGCATGGGAGTTCGGGGCGCGAGGCGATGCAACCCACCAAAGGTTCGGTTGAATCTGTGGCGCGAAACGAAGCGCTGGAGTTCACTATAAGTGAAACGAAGCGTGGGAGTTCGTGGCACGAAGCGATGCAACCCACCTAAGTTCGGTGGAATTCGCTGCGTGAAATGAAGCGCTGGAGTTCAATATAAGTGAAACGAAGCATGAGAGTTCGTTTCACAAAGCAATGCAACCTACCAAAGGTTCGCTGGAATTCGTTTCACGGAACAAAGCGTTGGAGTTGACTATAATTGAATAGAAGCATGGGAGTTTGTGGCGCGAAGCGATGCAACCCACCAAAGGTTCGTTTGAATTCGTTGCGCGAAACGAAGCGCCGGAGTTCACTATAAGTGGAACCAAGCGTGGGAGTTTATGGCGTGAAGCGATGCAACCAACCAAATGTTTGATGGATTCCGTTGCGCAAAACGAAGCGTTGGAGTTCAGTATAAGTGAAACGAAGCATGGGAGTTCGTGGCGCGAAGCGATCCAATCCACCAAAAATTCGCTTGAATTCGTTGCAAGAAACGAAGTGTGAGAGCTCGTGGCGCGAAGCGAGGCAACCGACCAAAGATTCGCCGGAATTCGTTGCGCGAAACGAAGCGTTGGTGTTCACTATAAGTGAAACGAAGCATGAGAGTTCGTGACTCGAAGCGATGCAACCTGCCAAAGGTTCGCTAGAATTCGTTGGGCGAAATTAAGCACTGGAGTTCACTATAAGTGAAACAAAGGGTGGGAATTCGTGGTGTGAAGCGATGTAACCTACCAAATGTTCATTGGAATTCGTTGCGCGAAACGAAGCGTAAGAGTTCACTATAAGTGAAACGAAGCGTGGGAGTTCGTGGCACGAAACGATGCAACCCACCAAAGTTTCGGTGGAATTTATTGCGCGAAACGAAGCGCATGAGTTCACTATAAGTGAAAAGAAGCGTGGGAGTTCATGGCGCAAATCGATGCAACCTACCAAAGGCTTGCTAGAATTCGTTGCACAAAACAAAGCGCTGGATTCATTATAAGTGAAACAAAGCGTGTGAGTTCATTGCGCGAAGCGATGCAACCCACCAAAGGTTTGCTGGAATTTGTTGTGTGAAAAGAAGCGTTTGAGTTTACTACAAGTGAAATGAAGCATGGGTGTTCATGGCACGAAGCGATGCAATCCATCAAAGGTTCATTGGAATTCGTTGCGCGAAACGAAACGTGGGAGTTCTTGGAGTGAAGCGATGCAACCGACCAAAGATTCCCTGGAATTCATTGCGCGAAACGATGCGCTGGAGTTCACTATAAGTGAAACGAAGCGTGGGAGTTTGTGACGCGAAGTGATGCAATCAACCAAAGGTTCGCTGGAATTCGTTGCACGAAACAAAGCTTTGGTGTTTACTATAAGTGAAACGAGGCATGAAAGTTCCTAGCACGAAGCAATGCAACCCACCAAAGGTTCATTGGAATTTGTTGCGCAAAACAAAGCGTTGGAGTTATTTATAAGTGAAACAAAGCTTGGGAGTTCATTGCTCGAAGCGATGCAACCCACCGAAGTTTTGCTAGTATTCGTTGTGCGAAACGAAGCGTTGGAGTTCACTATAAGTGAAACGACGCATAGGTTTTCTTGGCGCGAAGCGATGCAACCCGCCGAAGGTTCGCTGGAATTCGTTGCACCAAACGAAGCTCTGGAGTTCACTATAAGTGAAACGAAGCATGGGAGCTCGTGGCGTGAAGCCATGCAACCCACCAAAGGTTCGTTGGAATTCATTGCGCGAAACGAAGCGCTGGAGTTCGTTAAAAGTGAAATGAAATATGTGAGTCCGTGGCGCGAAGCGATGCCACCCACCAAAGGTTCGCTAGAATTCGTTGCGCGAAATGAAACATTGGAGTTCACTATAAGTTAAACGAAGCGTGGGTATTTGTGGCGCGAAGGATGCGACCCACCAAAGGTTCACTGGAATTCGTTGCGCGAAACGAAGCGCTTGATTTCACTATAAGTGAAACAAAGTGTAGGAGTTCGTGGTGCGAAGCGATGCAACCCACAAAGGGTTTTATGGAATTCGTTGCGTGAAAAGAAGCATTGGAGTTCACTATAAGTGAAACGAACCGTGAGAGTCTGTGGTGCGAAGCAATGCAACCCACCAAAGGTTCGCTGGAATTCGTTGCGTTAAGCGAAGCACTGGAGTTCATTATAAGCGAATCGAAGCGTGGGAGTTCATGGCGCGAAGCGATGCAACCCACCAAAGGTTCGCTGGAATTCGTTGCACAAAACGAAGCGCTGAAGTTAACTATAGGTGAAACGAAGCGTTGGAGTTCGTGGCGTAAAGCGATGCAACCAACCTAAGTTCGGTGCAATTCGCTGCGTGAAACGAAGCGCTGGAGTTCAATCTAAGTGAAACGAAGCAAGAGAGTTCATTTCACGAAGCAATGCAACTCACCAAAGGTTCGCTGGAATTCGTTGCACGGAACAAAGTGCTGGAGTTCACTATAACTGAATAGAAGCATGGGAGTTTGTGGTGCGAAGCGATGCAACCCACCAAAGGTTCGTTTGAATTCGTTGCGCGAAACGAAGCGCCGGAGTTCACTATAAGTGGAACCAAGCGTGGGAGTTCATGGCGTGAAGCGATGCAACCCACCAAAGGTTTGATGGATTCCATTGTGCAAAACGAAGCGTTGGAGTTCACTCTAAGTCAAACGAAGCGGGGAGTTCATGGCGCGAAGCGATGCAATCCAAAAAAGTTCGTTGGAATTCGTTACGCGAAACGAAGCATGAGAGCTCGTGGCGTGTAGCGAGGCAACCCACCAAAGATTCGCAGGAATTCGTTGCGTAAAAACGATGCATTGGAGTTCACTATAAGTGGAACGAAATGTAGGAGTTCGTGACTCGAAGCGATGCATCCTGCCAAAGGTTCGCAGGAATTCGTTGCGCGAAATTAAGCGCTGGAGTTCACTATAAGTGAAACGAAGGGTGGGAGCTTGTGGTGCGAAGCGATGTAACCCACCAAAGATTCTGTAACAGCCCGCATTTTACATATATGATGATCAAAAATAATTTTATTTTATTCCCTGAGGGTTGGATCATTCTCATCTTTTGGTATGTTGCTTATGGGGATGTGAGACATGTCCATAAATTTTATCGATTTTGTTTGTGACCATTTTCCCCCTATCAGTCTTGTACAGGACATAACTTTTGACTCAGGTCGAATCAGAGGGCGAGACCTGTGCGATTGGAAAGGAATTGATGATTCTCTTTCCGTAGAGTGGTTACGTGAAAGATTTGTTTCAGCGGTTTGGGAGAAATCGCTGTTTTAAGGTTTTTCAGTTGGCTGTTCAGATTTTGGAAGGCTAATGGGCTGATTTGGAGAAGGCCCATTAGAGGGTGGGTGGAGACTATAAATAGGGCGTAAGGGATATGGAGAAAGGTTGGAATTTTCCATTCTCTTATGGGGAGGCTTTGATCTCCTTCTTCCTCTAAAACACTTTCCACCATTAACAATCCAAATCTAAGGGGGAAATCATAGATCTACACCATTGGAGGCAAAAATCTACATCAATTGGAGTGAGGATTCATCAAATCGAAGGGCTAGGAGCTATCTCTTCGCTGTCCGGAATTCTATTTCATTGTTTTTGCATCGATTTGAAGAATTGGTGAGAGATTTACATCTGTCATTCAGATTCATGAAAGTATGTGGGTTATAGGATGATAATTTCATCATTTCCATGTTATTTTCTTTAGATCTACACCATGCTAAGTCCATTTTACATATGAATCACCTTAGGATCTGATTTAGATAATTTAAATGGTTAATTTCATGATTTCTCTCAAGTTTATGCAAATTAGATCCGTTTTTATGTTCATATGTTCACTTATCATGTTTTGGGAAATTTATGTGTTTTGACGGAAATTGTTAGATTGATGATATTGTTGGTTGCATAACATGTTTGTGGTTGCGTTTGGATGAATTGGATAAGCCGGTTTCGTCGGATTCGTTGTTTGGCGAAGTTTTGGTCGAAATCGAAGTCGAAATGGAGCTGTGCAGGAATCGGGCCGGTCTGGAGGGGTCGGTCCTAGACTGGTCGGTCAAATCGTGGCTTGGGAAGCAAGACAGGGATTGGGTCGGCTAAGAGGGAGAAGGCTGGTTGGATTGGTCGCAAGGAAGTGGCCGGACGGTCCATACTGGTCAGGTCGAGCAAATCTGGAGTTCTGATTTGGAGCAGGCGGGTCGGTCATGTTCCAGGAAGGGGGTGATCAGGTCGGATCGCTCTTTGGTGGTTGGTCGAGCAGGTGGTCGGTCGCAGGTGAGAAAGGCTGGTCTGTCTTGGAGCTGGGCGGTCTGATCGGTCCAAAAGGTCGAGAAGGGAGTCTGGTCGGTTCAAAAGGGTTCTGATCGGTCTAGAAGGAGCAGGGGAAGGTCTGGTCGGTTCAGAAGGGTTCTGATCGATCCACAAGGAGCAGGGGAAGGTCTGGTCGGTTCAGAAGGGTGCTGGTCGGTCCAGAAGGACCAGAAGGGGTCTGGTCGGTCCAGATGGGTCTGGTCGGCATTTCTAATGGAAATTTCTGGTCGGAAACTTCTAGTGATGTTGTAACTTCAAAGTGGTTCAAGTACGAAGGTTCGAAGTGTGGAATGTGTTCGTTGATCAAGGTGGAACAACGAATGAGGTGACAACTCAAAGGTTGTGAGTTGATGGATAATGGTTGCTCGAGAAGGTTGCTTGAGCTATGAAATATCGTCAAGGTTGGACGACTAGAGATGCGAAGGCTGAGAGGTCATCGTTGTCGTAATTTCTAGCAGGCTCAAAGTAGGGTTACGATGGGGGCACCAAAAAGACCAGAAGGTCGCTGGTCGAGTACCCTGGGTCTTGGGGAAAGGCCTAGTGTCAAGGTTGGACATTGTCAAGGTTGGACATATGGAGTTCATGCTAGAACTGGGGTTACCATTAGCCCTTGACATATGGCAAGGTTGGCCGTCATACGATAATGATGGTTTCGAAGCAGGATTGGCGGTGATAGCCAGAGTCTGTCATGTATGCTGTATGTTTTGCTTGTGCCATCTCACGTGCGTTATCCAACATCGAAGTAGATGTTCCTTGAGTGCTTGTCTGATATTTGTTTCGGCCTCTGGGGCTTGTATTCGAGGGATGTTGAATTCGAATAGGATGATTTGCGTGAGACATAAATAATCTCGATGCCATGATTGCTATTGTTGGTTGTTTCTGTTTTCCATGAACAAATGGTTGTTCTGGTTTCTATGGATTGATGGTTGAAACGCTTGGTGTAAAGGCTATCACTGTCCGATGTGGGGAGGATAAGGTTGAGTTCTTCTCTGGTAATGTGGGTAGATAAGTTGTTCATTTACCCATTCTCATATACTTTCTTGTTGAAGTTTGTTAGCTGTTTTATCGCTCACTAAGACTATTGTCTGACTCAAGGTTTTATGTCTCCTCTTATTACCTTGGGTTGTTCATCCGGTTGTGGATGGCCAGACTAAGTAGCAGGTTACAGGTATTGGAGCTTAGTGAGACGGGGAAGCTGAGCAAAGACGAGCAGGAGGCTGGCGTACCAGTTTTATTACTATCTAGTATTTCTGTTTCCGCTGTTTGAGTTGCTTGAGAGTTATAGTTAGGCCTTCTGAACAAACTTTGATATCAGTTGGATAACCTTTCTCGATGTTGAGAAAGTTTCAAAAGTTTTCTATATGATACCTCATTACTATTACCTGTTGTATATGTTCTATTATATTTCATCCTTGCGCTGTGAGTTCTACGACAGGTTTCGATGTGTTTACATGCTCTGATGATCGTCCATAGCAGCCTGGCACACCTTTCAGCACATTATTCCACTTGTTTAGTGCGGGGGTTATGGGTGGTCGTCACAGATTCATTGGAATTTGTTGCGCGAAATAAAGCGCATGAATTCACCATAAGTGAAACAAAGCGGGGGAGTTCGTGGCGCAAAACGATGCAACCCACCAAAGGTTCACTGGAATTTGTTGCGCGAAACGAAGCGCATGAGTTCACTATAAGTGAAACGAAGCGTGGGAGTTCATGGCGCAAATCGATGCAACCCATCAAAGGTTCGCTGGAATTCGTTGCGCGGAACAAAGCGTTGGATTCATTATAAGTGAAACAAAGCATGTGAGTTCGTTGCGCGAAGCGATGCAACCCACCAAAGGTTCGCTGGAATTTGTTGTGAGACACGAAGCGTTGGAGTTCACTACAAGTGAAACGAAGCGTGGGAGTTTGTGGCACGAAGCGATGCAACCGACCAAAGGTTCGCTAGAGTTCGTTGCGCGAATTGAAGCGCTGGAGTTCACTATAAGTGAAACAAAGCGTTGGAGTTCGCGGCGCGAAGCGATGCAACCCACTAAAGGTTCGCAGGAATTCATTACGCAAAATGAAGCATTGGAGTTCACTATAAGTGAAATGGAACGTAGGAGTTCGTGGCGCGAAGCGTTGCAACCCACCAAAGGTTCGCTAGAATTCGTTTCGCGAAACAAAGCGCTGGAGTTCACTATAAGTGAAACGAAGAGTGAGAGTTCGTGGCGCGAAGCGATGCAACCCACCAAAGGTTCGCTTGAATTCGTTGTGCAAATCAAAACGCTGGAGTTCACTATTTGTGAAACGAAGTGTGGGAGTTTGTAGCGTGGAGCGATACAACTCACCAATGGTTCGTTGGAATTCGTTGCGTGAAACAAAGTGTTGGAGTTCACTATAAGTGAAACAAAGCATGAGATTTCGTGGCGCGAAGCGATGCAACCCACCAAATGTTTGTTGGAATTCATTGCGCGAAACTGAGCGCTGGAGTTCAATATATGTAAAATGAAGCGCGAGAGTTTGTGGCACGAAGCGATGTAACCCACCAAAGGTTCGTTAGAATTCGTCGTGCGAAATGAAGCGTTAGAGTTCACTATAAGTGAAACGAAGCATGGGAGTTTGTGTCGCGAAAAAATGCAACCCACCAAAGTTTCGCTGGAATTTATTGCGTGGAACAAAGCGCTGGAGTTCACTATAAGTGAATAGAAGCATGGGAGTTTGTGTCGCGAAGCGATGCAACCCACCAAAGGTTCGTTGGAATTCGTTGCGCGAAACGAAGCGCCGGAGTTCATTATAAGTGAAACCAAGCGCGGGTGTTCATGGCATGAAATGATGAAACCCACCAAAGGTTTGATGGAATTCGTTGCGCGAAACGAAGCATTGGAGTTCACTATAAGTGCAAAGAAGCGTGGGAGTTCGTTGCGCGAAGCGATGAAATCCGATAAAAGTTCGCTGGAATTTGTTGCGCGAAACGAAGCGTGATAGCTCGTGGCACGAAGCGATGCAACCCCCCAAAGATTCGTTAGAATTCGTTGCACAGAACGAAGCGGTGGAGTTCACTATAATTTAATAGAAGCATGGGAGTTTGTGGCGCGAAGCGATGCAACCGACCAAAGGTTCGTTTGAACTCGTTGCGTGAAACGAAGCGTCGGAGTTCACTAAAAGTGGAACCAAGCGTGGGAGTTCATGGCGCGAAGCGATGCAACCTACCAAAGGTTCGATGGAATTTGTTGCGCGAAACTAAGCGCTGGACTTCACTATAAGTGAAACGAAGCATGAGAATTTGTGGCGCGAAGCAATGCAACCCACCGAAGATTCGCTGGAATTCGTTCTGTGAAACGAAGCGCTGGAGTTCACTATAAGTGAAGAGAAGCATGGGAGTTCGTGGCGCGAAGCGATGCAACCCACCAAAGGTTCCCTGGAATTTGTTGCGCGAAACAAAGCATTGGACATCACTATAAGTGAAACGAAGTGTAGGAGTTCGTGGTGCGAAGCGATGCAAGCTACCAAAGGTTCGCTGGAATTCGCTGCGCGAAACGAAGTGCTGGAGTTCACTATAACCGAAACGAAGCGTAGGAGTTCGTGACGTGAAGCGATGCAACTCACCAAAGGTTCGCTGGAACTCACTGCGCGAAACAAAGTTTTGGAGTTCACTATAAGTGAAACGAAGCGTGGGAGTTAGTGGCGCGAAGCGATGCGACCGGCCAAAGGTTCATCGGAATTCGTTGCACGAAACTGAGCACAAGAGTTCAATATATGTAAAACGAAGCATGGGAGTTCGTGACGCGAAGCGATGCAACCCACCAAATGTTCGTTTGAATTCGTTGCGCGAAACAAAGTGCTGGAGTTAACTATAAATGAAACCAAGGGTGGGAGTTCATGGCGTGAAGCGATGCAACCCACCAAAGGTTTGATGGAATTCGTTGCGCGAAACGAAGCATTGGAGTTCATTATAAGTGAAACGAAGCATGGGAGTTCGTGGTGCGAAGCGATGCGATCCACCAAAGGTTCGCTGGAGTTCGTTGCGCGAACCGAAGCTTGAGAGCTCGTGGCACGAAGCGAAGCAACCCAACAAAGATTCGCTGGAATTCGTTGCGCAAAACGAAGCGTTAGAGTTCACTATAAGTGAAACGAAGCGTGGTAGATCGCGACTAGAAGCGATGCAACCCACCAAAGGTTCGCTGGAATTCATTGCACGAAATGAAGCGCTGGACTTCACTATAAGTGAAACGAAGCGTGGGAGTTCGTGGTGCGAGGCGATGCAACCCACCAAAGGTTCGCTGGAATTCATTACGCAAAACGAAGCGTTGGAGTTCACTATAAGTGAAACGAAACGTAGGAGTTCATGGCGCGAAGCGATGCAACCCACCAAAGGTTCGCTGGATTCATTTCGCAAGATGAAGCGTTGGAGTTCACTATAAGTGAAACGGAGAGTAGGAGTTCGTTGTGCGAAGCGATGCAACCCACCAAAGGTTCGCTTGAATTCGTTGCGCAAAACAAAGCTCCGGAGTTCACTATTAGTGAAACGAAGCGTGGGAGTTTGTAGTGTGATGTGATACAACTCACCAAAGGTTTGCTGGAATTCGTTGCGCGAAACAAATTGTTGGAGTTCACTATAGGCGAAAAGAAGCGTGTGATTTCGTGGCGCGAAGCGATGCAACCCACCAAAGGTTCGTCGGAATTCGTTGCACGAAACTGAGCGCTGGAGTTCAATATACGTAAAACGAAGCATGGGAGTTCGTGGCGCGAAAATATGCAACCCACTAAAGGTTCGTTAGAATTCGTTGCGCGAAACTAAGCAGTAGAGTTCACTATAAGTAAAACGAAGCATGGGAGTTCGTGTCGCGAAGCAATGCAACCCACCAAAGGTTTGATGGAATTTGTTGCGCGAAACGAAGCGTTGGAGTTCACTATAAGTGAAACGAAGCGTGGGAGTTCGTGGTGCGAAGCGATGCAATCCGACAAAAGTTCGCTGGAATTCGTTGCACGAAACGAAGCGTGATAGCTCATGGCACGAAGCGATGCAACCCACCAAAGATTCGTTGGAATTCGTTGCGCGAAACGAAGTGTTGGAGTTCACTATAAGTGAAACGAATTGTGACAGTTCGTGACTCGAAGCGAGGCAACCCACCAAAGATTCGCTGGAATTCGTTACGCGAAACGAATCGCTGGAGTTCCTTATAAGTGAAACGAAGGGTGGAAGTTCGTGGTGCGAAGCGATGCAACCCACCAAAGGTTCGTTGGAATTCGTTGCGCGAAACGAATCACATGAGTTCACTATAAGTGAAACAAAGTGTGGTAGTTCGTGGCGCGAAGCGATGCAACCCACCAAAGGTTCGTTGGAATTTGTTGCGCGAAGCTAAGGTTGGACTTCACTATAAGTGAAATGAAGCATGGGAATACATGGCGCGACGCGATGCAACCCACCGAAGGTTCGCTGGAATTCGTTATGTGAAACGAAGCGCTGGAGTTCACTATAAGTGAAAAGAAGCGTGAGAGTTCGTAGCGCGAAGCGATGCAACCCACCTAAACTTCACTGGAATTTGTTGCGCGAAATGAAGCGTTGGACATCACTATAAGTGAAACGAAGTATGGGAGTTCGTGGTGCGAAGCGATGCAAGCGACCAATGGTTTGCTGGAATTCGTTGCGCGAAACAAAGCGCTGGAGTTCACTATAACTGAAACGAAGCGTGGGAGTTCGTGACGTGAAGCGATGCAACTCACCAAAGGCTCGCTGGAACTCGTTGCGTGAAACGAAGTGTTGGAGTTCACTATGAGTGAAACGAAGCGTGTGAGTTCGTGGCGCGAAGCGATGCAACCCGCAAAAGGTTCATCGGAATTCATTGCACAAAACTGAGTGCTGGAGTTCAATATATGTAAAACGAAGCTTGGGGGTTCGTGGCGCGAAGCGATGCAACACACCAAAGGTTCGTTTGAATTCGTTAGGCGAAACAAAGCGCTGGAGTTCACTATAAGTGAAACCAAGGGTGGGAGTTCATGGCGTGAAGCGATGCAACCCACCATAGGTTTGATGGAATTCGTTGCGCGAAACGAAGCATTGGAGTTCACTATAAGTGAAATGAATTGTGGAAGTTCGTGGCGCGAAGCGATGCGATCCACCATAGGTTCGCAGGAATTCGTTGCGCGAAACGAAGCATGAAAGCTCGTGGCGCGAAGCGAAGCGACCCACCAAAGATTTGCTGGAAGTCGTTGCGTGAAACGAAGCGTTGGAGTTCACTATAAGTGAAACTAAGTGTGCTAGTTCGCGACTAGAAGCGATGCAACCCGCCAAAGGTTCGCTGGAATTCGTTGCACGAAACGAAGCGCTGGATTTCACTATAAGTGAAACGAAGCGTGGGAGTTCGTGGTGCGAAGCGATGCAACCCACCAAAGGTTCGCTGGAATTTGTTGCGCGAAACGAAGTGCATGTGTTCACTATAGATGAACCGAAGTGTGGGAGTTCGTGATGTGAAGCGATGCAACCCACCAAAGGTTCGCTGGAATTTGTTGTGCGAAACGAATCGTTGGACTTAACTATAAGTGAAACAAAGCGTCGCAGTTTGTGGCGTGAAGTGATGCAACCCATCGAAGGTTCGCTAGAATTCGTTATGCAAAACGAAGCGTTAGAGTTTTCAATAAGTGGAAAAAGCGTGGAAGTTCATGGCGCGAAGAGATGCAACCCACCGAAGGGTTGCTGCTATTCATTGCGCGAAACGAAGAGCTGGAGTACACTATAAATGAAACGAAGCATGAGTGTTCGTGGTGCGAAGTGATGCAACCCACCAAAGGTTCGCTTGAATTCGTTGCGTGAAACAAAGCGCTGAAGTTCACTATAAGTGAAACGAAGCGTGAGAGTTCGTGGCGTGAAGCGATGCAGCCCATCAAAGGTTCGCTGGAATTCGTTGCACGAAATGAAGTGTTGGAGTTCACTATAAGTGAAACAAAGCGTGGGAGTTCGTGGCGCGAAGCGATGCAACCCACCAAAGGTTCATCGGCATTCGTTGTGCGAAACTGAGGGCTTGAGTTCAATATATGTAAAACGAAGCATGGGAATTCGTGGCGAGAAGCGACGCAACCCACCAATGGTTCGTTTAAATTCGTTGCGCGAAACGAAGTGCTGGAGTTCACTATAAGTGAAACCAAGCGTGGGTGTTCATGGCGTAAAGCGATGCAACCCACCAAAGGTTTGATAGAATTCTTTGCGCGAGTCGAAGCGTTGGAGTTCACTATAAGTGAAAAGAAGCGTGGGAGTTCGTGGAGCGAAGCGATGCCTTCCACCAAAGGTTCGCTGGAATTCATTGTGCGAAACGAAGCATGATAGCTCGTGGCGCAAACCGAAGCGAAGCTACCCACCAAAGATTCTCTGGAATTCGTTGCACGAAACGAAGCATTGGATTTCACTATAAGTGAAACGAAGCAAGGGAGTTCGTGACTAGAAGCGATGCAACCCACCAAAGGTTCGCTGGAATTCGTTTCACGAAACGAAGCGCTGGAGTCCACTAAAAGTAAAATGAAGCATGGGAGTTCGTGGTGCAAAGCGATGCAACCCACCAAAAGTTCGCTGGAATTCATTGCGCGAAATGAAGCGCATGAGTTCACTATGAGTGAAACGAAGTGTGGGAGTTCGTGGTGCGAAGCGATGCAACCCACCAAATGTTCGCTAGAATTTGTTGTGCGAAACGAAGCGTTGGACTTAACTATAAGTGAAGCGAAACGTGGGAGTTCATGGAGTGAAGCGATGCAACCCACCAAAGGTTCGGTAGAATTCGTTGTGCGAAACGAAGCGCTGGAGTTCACTATAATTGAAAAGAAACGTGGGAATTCGTGGCGTGAAGCAATGCAACCCACCGAAGGTTCGCTGGAATTCATTGCGCGAAACAAAGCGCTAGAGTTCACTATAAGTGAAACGAAGCGTGAGAGTTTTTGGTGTGAAGCGATGCAACCCATCAAAGATTCGCTGGAATACGTTGCGTGAAACGAAGCACTAAAGTTCAGTATAAGTGAAACGAAGCGTGGTAGTTCGTGGCGTGAAGCGAATGCAACCCATCAAAGGTTCGCTGGAATTCGTTGCGCGAAAAGAAGTGTTGGAGTTCACTATAAGTGAAACGAAGCGTGGGATTTCCTGGCGCGAAGCGATGCAACCCACCAAAGGTTCGGAATTCGTTGCGTGAAACGATGCGCCGGAGTTTACTATAAGTGAAACGAAGTGTTGGAGTTCGCGGTGCATAGCGATGCAACCCACCAAGGGTTCGCTGGAAATCATTGCGCAAAACGAAGCGTTGGAGTTCGCTATAAGTGAAACGAAGGTTGGGAGTTTGTGGTGCAAAGCGATGCAACCCACCAAAGGTTCACAGGAATTCATTGCACGAAATAAAGTGCTGGAGTTCACTATAAGTGAAACGAAGCATGGGAGTTCGTGACGCGAAGCGATGCAACCCACCAAAGGTTCGCTGGAATTCGTTGTGCAAAATAAAGCGTTGGAGTTCATTATAAGTGAAACGAAGCGTATGATTTCGTTGCACGAAGCGATGCAACCCACCAAAGGTTCCCTAGAATTCGTTGTGTGAAACGAAGCATTGGAGTTCGCTATAAGTGAAACGAAGTATGGGAGTTCGTGGCGCGAATCGATGCAACTAACCAAAGGTTCGTAGGAATTTGTTGCGCGAAATGAAGCGCTGGAGTTCACTATAAGTGAAACGAAGCGTGGGAGTTCGTGGCGTGAAGCGATGCAACCTTCCAAAGGTTCGCTGGAATTCGTTGCGTGAAACGAAGCATTGGAGTTCACATTAAGTGAAACGAAACGTGGGATTTTGTGGTGCGTAGCGATGCAACCTACCAAAGGTTCGCTGGAATTCGTTGCGTGAAACGAAGCGCATGACTTCACTATAAGTGAAACGAATTGTGGGAGTTCGTGGCGCGAAGCGATGCAACCCACCCAAGGTTCACTGGAATTTGTTATGCGAAACGATGCGTTGGACTTCACTATAAGTGAAACGAAGCGTGGGAGTTCATGGCGCGAATCAATGCAACCCAACGAAGGTTCGCTGGAATTCTTGTGTGAAAAGAAGCGCTAGAGTTCACTACAAGTGAAAAGAAGCGTGGGAGTTTGTGGCGCGTAGCGATGCAACCCACCGAAGGTTCGCTGGAATTCATTGTGCAAAATGAAGCGTTAGAGTTCACTATAAGTGAAACGAAGCGTGGGAGTTCATGGTTCGAAGCGATTCAACCTACCAAAGGTTCGCTGGAATTCGTTGTGCGAAGCGAAGCACGGAGTTGACTATAAGTGAAACGAAGCGCGGGAGTTTGTGGCGTGAAGCGATGCAACCCACCAAAGGTTCGCTGGAATTCATTGCTCGAAACGAAATGTTGGAGTTCACTATAAGTAAAACGAAACGTGGGAGTTCGTGGCGTGAAGCGATGCAACCCACCAAAGGTTCGTCGGAATTCGCTATGCGAAACAAAGCGCTGAAGTTTACTATAAGTGAAACGAAGCGTGGGAATTCACGGTGCGAAGCGATGCAACCCACCAAAGATTCGCTTGAATTCGTTGTGTCAAAATGAAGCGCTGGAGTTCACTATAAGTGAAATGAAGCGTGGGAGTTCGTGGCGCGAAGCGATGCAACGCACCTAAGGTTCGTTGGAATTCGTTGCGCGAAACTGAGCACTGGAGTTCAACATATGTTAAACGAAGCATGGAATTTCGTGGCGCGAAGCGATGCAACCCACCAAAGGTTCGTTAGAATTCATTGCGCGAAATGAAGCCATGGAGTTCACTATAAGTGAAACGTAGCACGGGAGTTCGTGTCGCGAAGCAATGCAACCCACCGAATGTTCCCTCGAATTTGTTGCGCGGAACAAAGCATTGGAGTTCACTATTAGTGAGTAGAAGCATGGGAGTTTGTGGTGTGAAGTGATGCAACCCACCAAAGATTGGTCGGAATTCGTTGCGCGAAATCAAGCGCCGGAGTTCATTTTAAATGAAACTAAGCGCGGGAGTTCATGGCTTGAAACGATGCAACCCACCAAAGGTTTGATGGAATTCGTTGTGCGAAACAAAGCGTTGGAGTTCACTATAAGTGAAACGAAGCGTGGGAGTTCGTGGCGCGAAGCGATGTAATCCGAAAAAAGTTCGCTGGAATTCGTTGCGCGAACGAAGCGTGATAGCTCGTGGCGCGAAGCGATGCAACCCACCAAAGATTCGTTGAAATTCGTTGCATGAAACTAAGCGTTGGAGTTCACTATAAGTGAAACGAAGTGTGGGAGTTCGTGACTCGAAGCGATGCAACCCACCAAAGGTTCGCTGGAATTCGTTGCGTGAAACGAAGCGCTGGAGTTCACTATAAGTGAAACAAAGTGTGGTAGTTCGTGGTGCGAAGCGATGCAACCCATCAAAGGTTCGTAGGAATTCATTGCGCGAAACGAAGCACATGAGTTCACTATAAGTGAAACAAAGTGTGGTAGTTCGTCGCGCGATGCGATGCAACCCACTAAAGGTTCGATGGAATTTATTGATCGAAACTAAGCGCTGGACTTCACTATAAGTGAAATGAAGCATGGGAATTCGTGGCGTGAATCGATGCAACCCACCGAAGGTTCGCTGGAATTCGTTGTGTGAAACGAAACGCTGGAGTTCACTATATGTGAAAAGAAGCATGGGAATTCGTGGCGCGAAGCGATGCAACCCGCCAAAGATTCGCTGGAATTTGTTGTGCGAAACGAAGCATTGGAAATCACTATAAGTGAAACGAAGCGTGGGAGTTCGTGGTGCAAAGCAATGCAAGCCACCAAAGGTTCGCTGGAATTCGTTGCACAAAACGAAGCGTTGGAGTTCGCTATAACTGAAACGAAGCGTAGGAGTTCGTGACGTGAAGCGTTGCAACTCATCAAAGGTTCGCTATAACTCATTGCGCGAAACAAAGTGTTGGATTTCACTATAAGTGAAACGAAGCGTAGGAGTTTGTGGCGTGAAGCAATGCAACCCGCCAAAGATTCATCGGAATTCCTTGCGCGAAACTGAGCGCTGGAGTTCAATATATGTAAAAGGAAGCATGGGAGTTTGTGGCGAGTAGCGATGCAACCCACCAAAGATTCGTTTGAATTCGTTGCGCGAAACAAAGCGCCAGAGTTAAATATAAGTGAAACCAAGGGTGGGAGTTCATGGCGTGAAGCGATGCAACCCACCAAAGGTTTGATGGAATTCGTTGCTCGAAACAAAGCGATGGAGTTCACTATAAGTGAAATGAAGCGTGGGAGTTCGTGGCGCGAAGCGATGCAATCCACTGAAAGTTCACTAGAATTCATTGTGCGAAACGAAGAGTGGGAGTTCACTATAAGTGAAACGAAGCGTGGGAGTTCGTGACTAGAAGCGATGCAACCCACCAAAGGTTTGCTGGAATTCGTTGCACGAAACGAAGCGCTGGACTTCACAATAAGTGAAATGAAGCATGGGAGTTCGTGGTGCGAAGCGATGTTACCCACCAAAGGTTTGGTAGAATTAATTATGCAAAACGAATTGTTGGAGTTCACTGTAAGTGAAAGGAAATGTAGGAGTTCGTGGCGCGGAGCGATGCAACCCACCAAAGGTTTGCTGGACTCGTTTTGCGAAACGAATCGCTGGAGTTCACTATAAGTGAAAAGAAGAGTGGGAGTTCGTGGTACGAAGCGATGCAACCCGGAAAAGGTTCGCTTGAATTCGTTGCGCAAAACGAAGCTCTGGAGTTCACTATTAGTGAAACGAAGCGTTGGAGTTTATAGCGCGAAGCGTACAACTCACCAAAGGTTCGCTGGAATTCGTTGCGCGAAACAAAGTGTTGGAGTTCGCTATAAGTGAAACAAAGTGTTGGAGTTCACTATAAGTTCACTTCAAGCGATGCAACCCACCAAAGGTTCATCGGAAATCGTTGCACGAAACTGAGCGCTGGAGTTCAATATATGTAAAACGAAGTGTGGGAGTTCGTGGCGAGAAGCGATGCAACCCGCCAATGGTTCGTTTAAATTCGTTGGGCGAAACGAAGCGCCGGAGTTCACTATAAGTAAAACCAAGCATAGGAGTTCATGGCGTAAAGCGATGCAACCCACCAAAGGTTTGATGGAATTCATTGTGCGAAATGAAGCGTTAGATTTCATTATAAGTGAAAGAAAGCGTGGGAGTTCGTGGTGCGAAGCGATGTGATCCGCCAAAGGTTCTCTGGAATTCATTGCGCGAAACGAATCATGAGAGCTCGTGGCGCGAAGCGAAGCAACCCACAAAAGATTCGTTGGAATTCGTTGCGCGAAACGAAGCGTTGGAGTTCACTATAAGTGAAACGAAGCGTTGGAGTTCGTGACTAGAAGCGATGCAACCCACCAAAGGTTCGCTAGAATTCGTTGCACAAAACGATGCGCTGGAGTTCACTATAAGTGAAACGAAGCGTGGGAGTTCGTGTTGCAAAGCGATGCAACCCACCAAATGTTTGCTGGAATTCGTTGCACCTAATGTAGCGCATGAGTTCACTATGAGTGAAACGAAGTGTGGGAGTTAGTGGTGCGAAGCGATGCAACCCACCAAAGGTTCGCTGGAATTTGTTGTGCGAAACAAAGCGTTGGACCTAACTATAAGCGAAACGAAGCGCGGGAGTTCGTGGCGTGAAGCGATGTAACCCACCGAAGGTTCGCTTGAATTCGTTGTGCGAAACAAAGCGCTAGAGTTCACTATAAGTGAAAAGAACCGTGGGAGTTCGTGGCACGAAGCGATGCAACCCACCGAAGGTTCGCTGGAATCAATTGCGCGAAACGAAGCGCTGGATTTCACTATAAGTGAAACTGTAACACCCCGATTTTAACTTAATATTAATGTTTAGTAATTAAAGAATAATTAATCTCAGACGTGAGAATTAAGGGAAACGGGTTGCGCCATTGTGTTCGTCTCGGAATTCTGCTTGAGATAGGGTCCGAGTTTGCGTGATTTGGACTTCGTATGAAGAAGTTATGGCCATCCGAAGTTTCAAAAAATTCAAAACAGATTTAAAATATTCAAATTTCAAATTTCAGAAGAGGCGGGAAAATTCCCGCCAGACAGATGGTGTCGACACTAGGGTCGACATGGGTGTCGACCCCCCCCAAGGGGTCGACCCATGTGTCGAACTAGGGGTCGACCCAGGGGTCGACCCCCCTTATCGGTCAGTTTGGCTGGGTGCACTATTTTGGCTTTTGGGCTGGGTTTGTTAGCTTGTGACGAAATCTGACGGCTCTAAACTAAATTAGGGTTAATCTAAGGGCCTAAACTACATCCTAATTCTATAAATACACCCTAAGACTACCCTAATTCATACTAAAAATAGATACAATGTCGTTATGCCGTCAAAATGCAACTTGAAGGAGCCTCCATCAAATTGTAGAAGAAGATAGCTTCTCAAATCAACTTCTAATCAACTCTAGCAACTTAATCTTCTTCATAGGAGTGCTAATCAACAAGTTGTGAGTTTCTATGCCTTTAGCAAGCAATTGCTAAACTAATTATGATAGGATATAATGAGGTTATGGTTATGTATGTGAATCAATGCAAGTTATGTTATCATATGCTATGTGTTCACGATGTTATGCAAGTTATGCAAGTCATATGCTATGTGTTCATGATGTTATGCAAGTTATGTGTAACACCCCACCTCCGTTAGGGTCACTCACAAAGGGAATGCACTAGGTTTGGTGAAGCATTATCGAGGTAAACATGCACAGAAATATTACAAGACAGAACATATATATATATATATATATATATAAAACAGCGGAAGTAAAACAAATTTCATTACCTTATAAGATAAGGTCTAAAGCCTTTTACATCAGAATACATCAAAACCTGTCTTACAATAAAAAAGAAGCAGAAAACCATTTCATAAATTATTCCCCAAGTAAACCAGTAAAGTAGCCATAGCCACGAAAAGTCCAAGCCATGCGTGATGACCTTCAAACAGAAGAAGTCCAAACTAACAATAGCATTTCCCCCTGTAACCTGGGGGGGGGGGGGGGAAACGGAAGACAAGAGGCGAAACAAAACGGGGTCAGTCATAAAGACTGGTAAGCCCTATCTACTATCAGTATATAAACTAGTAAAGTTAACTGTCATGAGGAACTGAGATGAACATAAGTATGATGACAAGATAGATAAGCTAAGCCAAAATAACAGGATGCACTACTGTACCAAGATACACGAGTGTGTCATGATAAACTACGGTGTCAAGATAAATCAAGGTATCACATTGTCAGGTTTCCATCAAGTATACTAACCCAAGGTATCTATCCTGTATAACATCCCACGGTATCTATCATGTACATTTCCCCTAGTTCTAACATGTATATTTGCTCTGCACCTCTCGTACTAGTATCCCAACTCGCGTCATGTGTTAACTATGAATGTCCCTTGCCCAATGTCATGTAATGGTCCATGTCAACCTAATATATAGCATATGTAGGTTTTCCCAATTCGTATGTTTTTTTCATGTATAAGTTCAGTCTTTTGCCGTAGGCAATACGGGCTTTCCCATGTAAACGTTTTATCCTTGAAGTTATTTTGGACTGCTACTCTTGATCTAGTTATGTTTCCTTACCATGGACTATCGCGCGTTCACTTAGGATTTATGCCACCTAAGACCACTAGGGATTATGCTACCTAATGAACGTTTCTTTGTCTCGGTTTGGGTTCAGCCACCTAGGGCCACTAGGGATTATGCCACCCGTCAACCGCGCCCTTTATCCCACGTATGTATCATGAATCGTTTTCCATGTCTAGATGCACATGTTCCTCAATGTGCCATCCGAGTTCCGTGCCAGGGCAAATCAAGAAATATGGAACTCGGTCGGGAGCTTTAAGTCGTCTGTTGATGCAGATATCAAGGTCTGTTTTTGTACCCGTGGCTATGGTCCCATGTGACCCCTCCCTCAACTACAGAAAGGCAATCCAAGAAAAATCATGTATGAGAACTACACTAAGGCCCATCGATGCCCACTTCCAGATAGCCAACCTCACCGATAACTTGATAGCTAGTATATGGTCTTTTGGGAGTTCCCTGCCTTTCCGTATGTACACGATTGACTAAAGATGGTAGGTAGCCGACGACATGCTATCCCGGGGCAAAATCAAGTATCGTCGACTCCACGCTTATCCATCCCAGTCTTTAGGTCGCTCGCATAGCAACCAAGGCATACTCTTGGCTCTTCTACCGCAGACCTTAACCCCTGTGAAGCCGGGTTTCAAGGACCACACGCCACCTCATAGAGGGATACCAAGAGTACCCTCACGTTCCCCGAAACTTCCGCTTCGTCACCCAGTTCGCTGGAGCTTTTATCCAAGTCAGATAACTTGCTCCTCCTCGTATACTAAGCGATGACCTACCGTACCAGGTTACTCATCTCTTTATGAACTAGTCCCATGTCCTTAGCTAAGAATTATTACTTAGTTACCCTTAACTAAGGTTTACCACTTAGCCCCTCTTTCCGCTATACTTGTTAACTACGATTTCCAACCTAGTCCCCTGAGCTAGGGTTTTGTCAAATGGGTTAAGTGTTGTTATCAAAGTTCATGACTTAACCCGCCTACGAATCATGTCAAGATTGGCTAAGTACTCAAGTTCAAGGCTTAGCCCTACAAGTTGGTTAAGTGTACCAAGAAGCTCGTGACTTAACCCTATCAAGTCAAATTGGTTAAGTATTTATTTGTCTTAACCCTATCAGATTATCATGTTAGATTGATTAAGCATAGATTATCTTAATCCCATCAGATTATCGAGTCGGATTGGTTAAGTATAGGTTACCTTAACCCCATCCACTAATCGTATTACAATAGGTAAGCCTAATTTAAAAGGTCTTGTGACTTAACCCTACCAGGTCCACATATTAGATTGGTTAAGTGTAGGTTACTTAATGTAACAACCCGTATTTTCAATAACCTGTAATAACATAAATCGAGGCAGAATTTAATTCTAAAATGGGAATCAAGGGAAACGGGCTATGCCATTGCGTTCGTCTCGGAAAAATACGCGAAATAGAGTCCGAGTTTTCGAAAATCGGAGTCCGTATGACCAAGATATGGCCTCGCGAAGTTTCACGAAAATTCCCAAATTAAAGTATACTTAATTAAGTGAAATGGGTTGTGTAGATATATATATATATATATTGATATATATATATATATATAATTGAAAATTTAATAAATAAATATGCAAAAATGCTCAAAACAGCGAATTGGGAGAGGGGAATAACCGAACCGGCCGATTTTTGAAGTCGACCCGAGCCCGCTGGGTCGACTAGGGGTTAATCCAGGGTGTTTGGCTGTCAACCCGTGGGCCGATTCGCTCAAGTGCAGATTTTGCATTTGAATGGTTCTCATGGTCCATCTTTAATCTAAAGGCCCTAGATAGTTCCTACACTTGACTTCTTCCCCAAGACATGCTTTGATGGCTTGGATTGAATCTAGGGTTAATCCTATGGCCTAAAACACTTGCCTAATCTATAAATAAGACCCTAACCTACCCTAATTCATTCATAATTAAACCTAGTGACTAAACTATGGCAAAATGCTAGCTCTCATGGCCTCCACTAATTTTATGAAGAGGGTTGCATACTAATCACTCTCTAATCAACTTCTAATCCCTTCTTAGCATCTTAATCTTCTTCATTTGGTGTTCAAAGTTGCTAGTTGTGAGTTTCTATCACTTTGATGATCTTTTGGTAAACTAATTAGATGAGATGTGATGAGATTTATGGTTTTGTATGTGGGTTAATGAGCTTTGAATCATATGATATGATGTTAGCATTAATCTTATGTTTATGCATGTTGAGTATGTAAGCTTATGCAAGTTTAATATGATGTATGTTATGTTTGCATGATGCTAAATATGCAAGTTGTGGGCTATGTAATCATATGCATGTTATGCAAGTTCATGGTAATATGCTATGCAAGTTACATGTATGTAAATATGCAAGTTACATGTTTGTTAATATGCAAGTTACATGTATGTAAATATGCAAGTTACATGTTTGTTAATATGCAAGTTACATGTTTGTTAATATGCAAGTTACATGTATGTAAATATGCAAGTTACATGTTTCTTTATATGCAAGTTACATGTTTGTTAATATGCGAGTTACATGTATGTAAATATGCAAGTTACATGTTTATTAATATGCAAGTTCATGATGACACATTATGCAAGTCTATAAGCTAATATGCAAGTTTGTTATGCAAAATGAATATGTAAGTTATGTGACATATTATATGCAAGTTATGTGACATGTTATGCAAGTTCATATGCAAGTTATGTGTTTGTTAATATGCAAGATGGCACCTTTGAAACATGTTCATTCATATGCAAGTTGACACCTTTTATATGTGTTATATCATGAACGAAATTACGTGGGAACGATGGGGTAATTAAATGCATAAGTTAATAAGATTGTGTGAAATTAATATAATTATGCATAACACAAAATAAATAAACATAGTATGGGAATTTGCCTATTTGGTTAGGTGTACCCATACTATGTGTTGGGAATTTACCTATTGAGTTAGGTCTACCCCATGGGAATTTACCTATTAAGTTAGGTCTACCCATGTTAAGAAAACTTGATTAATTAGGGATAATTAATATAAAATTATGAGGGTGATTAATTAGGTGTAATTAATTGACTAAGACACGAGGTTGGACTCAGTTGTAGCGTAAAACTGCCCGGACCCAACCGGCTTAACCAGTTGCTACAAATGTTAGCCCAATGTGAGAGGTCTTAGGCACAAACTAAATACGTAATTAATGTAAAGACACGAGGTTAGACTCTGTTATGACATAAGGCTGCCCGGACCCAACCGGCTTAACCAGCGGTCATAAAAGACAGTCTAATGTGAGAGGTCTTTACAAAGGTTACGTTCTTAATTAATTAATTAAGAAACACTTAACCATATTAGCATGTAGAGGGACATGAGGGGTTAAGTGGGTGCCTCGGGTGGCATGAGAAAATCTAGTGGTTGCCTTGGGTGGCAATAGAAAATACGATTAGAATACTTAACCAAAATGGAACATGTAATTAAAACATGATTAAAGGGTTAAGTGGGATATACTAGAAAAAGGGACAAGCTTAGGTGGGTAGCTTGTGGAGGCCCATTTCAACCAGTAACCCATACGTATCTTTGTGGGCTCGACCCATGTCGAGGACGGGACACGCATACTGGGCTTGACTGTAAGAGGCAAACGGGTTAGCGGTGGCAACGCAAGTCCAACGGGCTTCATATGCGTGAGTGGGCCCGGGCTGGTAGGTAAGCCGTTGTTGCATCGAGTAGATATAAGCCGTGCACCTTTAGTTCCATCAGGTTGCCACATTGGGGAATGATACATCCCACGGTGGGGCCAGCACGGGTATCTACGTTAGGGAGCCGATCGAATGGGAAGTAGTGTGTACACCTAGTGGATTGTAGGGCCCCGTGGCGCCTACTTGGTCACCTAGGGGTACGCAGGTACTAATTAGTAAATTTTATAAGTCCTTGGGTGGGATCAACCTTTAAGTTAGGAACGACTGGTGTGGTGCAGTTTAGTAATTTACCTTAGGGAGGGTAGATGCGTCTTTATCCTTTATCTTCGTTTAGTTGACTGCTTAGGGTAGCCATTCATCCCTATATGTTACCGTATATCAAGTTATGTCTTCTCTGGTTACTTTAACGATTGTATTGTTAAAGTTATAGGACTCACTCAGACTTATGTCTGACCCCGTTGTTTTTACCTTTTTCCCAACCCTCAGGTCCTACGGTGGATCCTAGCAGTAGTGGAGCTTGATCGGATTGCTGTCCCAGTCTTTAGGAGCTTGGATAGATGTAAAGCTCCAGTTATCCAGTTATCTTTTCTTTTGTTTTGGCTATTGTGTGAGAGTGGGATTATGTACTTCTTTATTTTGATGGATATTGTACTTGACTTTTATTTTGGTTTTATGATGTAACCAGACATGTTTTACTTCCGCTGTTATGAGAAGATGTTTTAAAATTTCAAGTACTGTTTATATCTGTCTTGTTGTAATTTTTCTGTTCTATATTCACTAAAATACTCCACCGATGCTATGGCATTCCCTTAGTGAGTGACCCTAGCGGGAGTGGGGTGTTACACGTGGTATCAGAGCCAGGTTACCAGAACAGATAAAATTTTTGAGAAAAACTACTTTCTAAGAGTATTTTCGAAGAAAGTATTTTTAAAAGCATGTCTTCTAAGAGAAAAAGTTTTTGAAAAAGAAAAGCATAATCCCCAATAGCCATATCTTTATCTTTCGGAATCTCCTTTTTGAATCTTTCCTCTTTCGTTTCAGCATGGCTGAAGATCTTAACATCCCGGAGGGTTTAGTTATACCACTATGGTATAGGAGGTTGCAAGAGGCTAGGGCCGCGGCTGCGGGTCCGGCCAATGCTACTACACCAGAGACAACCGCTCCTCCTCCTCAGCCTAGAGTGGATAATTTTGCTAAGGTTTGCAAGGAGTTCAAGGCTATAGGAGGAAAACCTTTTCTTGGTTCAGAGACTTTCGTAGAGGCTAGAGATTGGCTTAAGGAAGTGGAAGAGTTGCTAGATATCTTTGAAGTGGAAGAGGGAAAGAAAGTCAAGTTGGCGGCTTGGTTAATGAAGGGAGAGGCCTCATTCTGGTGGGAGGTCACTAATGGAGGACGCCCTGTTGACTCTTGGGCAGATTTTAAGCAAAGGTTTGGGGCTAAGTTTCTCTCAAGGGCGGAAGAGAATCTGTTTATGGAGAAGTTCTTGAATTTGAAGCAAGGGAATCTCACGGTGAAAGAATATGTCAACAAATTCAATCAATTAGCAAGGTTTGGCATAGAGTTGGTGAATACACCGGAGAAGAAGGCTTTGAGGTTCGTTAGAGGCTTGAACGAACCATTGCAAGGAATAGCTATGACTCACATTCCTATGGGGGCCACTTTTGAGAAGCTTGTCTACATGGCACTTATGCATGAGGATGATAAGAATTCTAAGGCACCAGAGAAAAAGGGGGATCAGAAGAAACCGCAACAGCAACAACAAGGCAAGGGCGGAAAAGGCAATGGTGACAAAAAGAAGACGAAGAAGAAGTGCTTCAATTGTGGAACACCAGGACACCTTAGTAAGGATTGTCGCAAAAAGAAGAAAACCGGTTGCTTTCATTGTGGTGAAGCAGGGCATCTTGTGAAAAACTGCCCAAAGAAGGGGCAGAAGACGGGGTCTACCTCAGGAGGCCAGGTGCAAGCTCTTATAGCACCACCTCAGTCAGGGGGGCAAGTTCAGGTTCTCTCAGTTCCACCGATTCAGCAGAGAGGTAGAACTATTTCCGTTGAAAGTCTGGTTTTTCTGTTTGATCATCCAGTTCGTACTTTGTTTGACTCTGGCGCATCGCATTCTTTTATCTCATCATCGTTAGTTGAGTCACTGCACTTAGACACCAGTCTAGTTGATGATCCCTTGGTTGTCTCAAACCCAATTGGGGGCTCCATATATCTGTCTATGATATGTTTGGGTTTGAAGATTTCTATACTTAGCGTTGAGTTTAGATGTGATGCTTTTGTATTGGGCTTCACGGGCTATGGGTTGATCTTGGGCATGGACTGGTTATCCAGTAATGGTGCCGTTCTTGATTGCGAAAGGAGAGTTGTCAGGCTCATGACCCGCTTGGGTAACACTCTCGAGATCTCTTGCAATCCCATGGAATCTGTTTTGCTAAGTTATCTTGAATCGCTCGATGCTTCGGTCGAGAGTTTGTGTTCTGTCAGAGTAGTCCGGGAATATCCGGATGTGTTTGAAGAAGTAAAGGGTTTGCCTCCGAAGCGGGAGATAGATTTCCGAATTTATTTGGTGGATAATGCCAAACCAGTGTCTTTGCCAGTACGCCACATGGCTCCTCGTGAGAGAAGAGAACTTCATAAGCAAGTAGGGGAGTTGCTTGAGAAGGGGTTCATAAGGCGAAGTATATCGGAGTGGGGAGCTCCAGTAGTGTTTGCCACGAAGGCGGATGGGTCCCTCAGACTTTGTGTGGATTATAGAGAACTTAATAAGCTCACGAAGAAGAATAGACACCCATTACCGAGGATAGATGATCTCTTTGATCAGTTGGTTGGCGCGTCAGTATTTTCGCAGATGGACTTAGCTACAGGGTTTCATCAGTTAAGAGTGGCGGAGGACAGTATAGAGAAGACTGCTTTCCGGACTCCGGATGGTTTTTATGAGTGGCTAGTGATGCCATTTGGGTTGACAAACGCCCCCGCATACTTTGTTGATCTCATGAGTAGAGTGTTCAGAGAGTATCTGAATAAGTTTGTAGTAGTTTTTGTGGATGACATCTTGGTCTTTTCCAAGAATGAAGAAGAGCATGCCTTACATCTCAAGGAAGTGTTGGAGACTCTTCGAGCGCATAGTCTTAAAGCTAAATTCTCTAAATGCCATTTTTGGAGAAGAGAAGTGCGATTCTTAGGGCATGTGGTCTCTAAGGAAGGGATAGCTGTGGATCCCGCAAAGATAGTATCTATCCAGGATTGGAAAGTTCCTAGAAATGCTACCGAGGTAAGAAGTTTCTTGGGGTTGGCAGGATATTATAGGAAGTTCATCAAAGACTTCGCGAAGATATCAGCCCCATTAACCCGCTTGACGAAAAAGAATCTGGTTTTCTCGTGGGATGTAGATTGTGATGATGCTTTCCGACGGTTAAAGAGAGCTTTGACCACCGCTCCAGTTTTAGTGCTCCCGGATGGGAGTAAGCCGTTTGTTGTTTATACCGATGCTTGTGGAACAGGATTAGGCGCAGTCTTGATGCAGGAGGGAAGGGTAATAGCCTATGGAGGGAGACAATTGAGAGTGCATGAGAAGAATTACCCTACCCATGATCTAGAGTTAGCCGCGATTGTTTTCGCACTTAAGTCTTGGCGCCATTATCTTCTTGGTGAGAGATTCGAGTTGTTCACCGACCATAAATCATTGAAGTACTTATTCTCTCAGAAGGATTTAAACTTAAGACAGCAAAGGTGGATGGAGTTCTTAGCATCCTATGATTTCGAGATAGCGTATACCCCTGGTAAGGGTAACGTGGTGGCAGACGCCTTGAGTAGAAAAAGGCTATCTTTGAGTCCATTGTTCGTGGAACGACGAAGCTTGGAGTTTCTTTCTTTGTTTGACTTCAGACCTTCTGTTGATTTTGTACCTGGTTTGTTGGCATCCTTGGAGGTTAGACCTACTCTTTTGAGACGGATTGGCGAGGCTCAGCGAGACGACCCACAGTTGGTTGTGTTGGTAGAGAAGCTTATAAGAGGGGAGTCGTCCAGCCATTTGGGTAGATACACCATAGATGATAAGGGATGGTTGCATAGAGACGGTAGACTTTGTGTACCGCAAGATGAGGGTTTGAAGAAGGCTATTTTGGATGATGCACATCGTTCAAGAATGACTATTCATCCCGGTGGAGACAAAATGTACCAAGACATGAAGAGAGTTTTCTTCTGGGCCGGTATGAAGAAAGATGTGGCCGAGTATGTGGCTAGATGCTTAGTGTGCCAACAAGTTAAAGTGGAGCAAAGGAAACCCGGTGGGTTGCTACACCCATTGGAAGTTCCACAGTGGAAGTGGGATAGTGTCTCGATGGATTTCATCGACGGGTTACCGAGATCGAGGAAGGGCAATACGGGAATTTGGGTTGTGGTAGACAGACTTACCAAGAGTGCCCATTTTATACCCGTAAAGAGTAAGAGGACCGCTCCATGGCTTGCTTCAGTCTATGTTAGAGAGATTGTTAGATTGCATGGCGTACCATCCAGCATTGTGAGTGATCGAGATCCTATTTTCACTAGTGAGTTTTGGAGAAGTTTGCAAGAGGCGGTAGGGACTCAGTTGTGTTTGAGCACCGCATATCATCCTCAGACGGACGGTCAGACTGAGAGGGTGAACCGTATCTTAGAAGATCTTTTGAGGCTTTGTATCTTGGATTTTGGAGGTACATGGGAAGAACATCTTCCTTTGGTGGAGTTCGCATATAATAACAGCTTTCAGTCCAGTATTGGTATGGCTCCTTTCGAAGCTCTTTATGGAAGGCCTTGTCGATCTCCTACATGTTGGTGGGAATCTACGGATAAGATCTTGCTTGGGCCGGATATGGTTAGAGAGACTTCAGAGAAGATTGATTTAATTCGAAAAAGGATGAAAGCAGCGCAAGATAGACAGAAATCTTATGCGGATCGGAGAAGGACGGATCTTGAGTTTGAGGTTGGGGACATGGTTTTTGTCAAAGTATCTCCATTGAGAAATGTTGTTCGCTTTGGGTCCGTAGGGAAGTTAGCACCGAGATTTGTTGGGCCGTTTCCTATTAAGGAAAGGATTGGACGGATGGCATATAGGGTGGAGTTGCCCGACAGACTTAGTGGTGTTCATGATGTATTCCATGTATCACATTTGAGGAAGTGCTTACATGAGACCGCGGAGGTGGTAGAGCCGAGCTTGCTTAGAGATGTAGAGGTAGAGCGTGATGCGACGATTCGACGAGCTCCTACTCGCATCCTTGGGTCAGAAACTAGGAAGTTGAGGAACAGAGAAGTTCAGCTAGTTAAAGTGCAATGGGGAGATGACGAAAGCAATGCTACTTGGGAGACGGAAGCAAAGATGCGTTCTTTGTATCCATTTCTTTTTGAGAGTATGTCTTTTAACTTCTCCTTTATTGCTTGTCTAGTACTTATCTTATCTTTAGTATATCCTCTCGCTAATACCTATGACCTTTAGATAGGGTAAAACCTATGGTTGAAACATGTGTTTGAAACATGTTATGGTTGATGGATGCATATGGATGCAATTGTTTGCTAGTGGTTGCTCGTGGATGCATATACACACACATTAGGCACTAGATCGGCTCAGTCACTTCATGTTGCATATTGCATAAATGGATGTGGTAGTTAGATTGATGGATGTATCATGGCTATGTTATCATATGGATGATGCATTTTTGTGTATGGTTGTGCACGCATGTAGAAATTTGTATGTGTCAATAGGGTTTCGCATACATATTGGATGCATGGCACTATCATGGTTTGCATTAAGGAGGTTTACTGTATCAGTAACCGCCTGATTTTTGCATTAGGTAAGTACATATACACACACTTTTGCATATATCCATCCAGCATTTAGAATCTTGTAAGGACAATGATTGCTCGTGGATGATGCTTTGAGTAGATGGATGATTGGATGGTAGGATACGTTCTTCCTAACTTGAAGATTTCGGGGACGAAATCCTTTAAGGAGGGGAGAATGTAACAACCCGTATTTTCAATAACCTGTAATAACATAAATCGAGGCAGAATTTAATTCTAAAATGGGAATCAAGGGAAACGGGCTATGCCATTGCGTTCGTCTCGGAAAAATACGCGAAATAGAGTCCGAGTTTTCGAAAATCGGAGTCCGTATGACCAAGATATGGCCTCGCGAAGTTTCACGAAAATTCCCAAATTAAAGTATACTTAATTAAGTGAAATGGGTTGTGTAGATATATATATATATATATTGATATATATATATATATATAATTGAAAATTTAATAAATAAATATGCAAAAATGCTCAAAACAGCGAATTGGGAGAGGGGAATAACCGAACCGGCCGATTTTTGAAGTCGACCCGAGCCCGCTGGGTCGACTAGGGGTTAATCCAGGGTGTTTGGCTGTCAACCCGTGGGCCGATTCGCTCAAGTGCAGATTTTGCATTTGAATGGTTCTCATGGTCCATCTTTAATCTAAAGGCCCTAGATAGTTCCTACACTTGACTTCTTCCCCAAGACATGCTTTGATGGCTTGGATTGAATCTAGGGTTAATCCTATGGCCTAAAACACTTGCCTAATCTATAAATAAGACCCTAACCTACCCTAATTCATTCATAATTAAACCTAGTGACTAAACTATGGCAAAATGCTAGCTCTCATGGCCTCCACTAATTTTATGAAGAGGGTTGCATACTAATCACTCTCTAATCAACTTCTAATCCCTTCTTAGCATCTTAATCTTCTTCATTTGGTGTTCAAAGTTGCTAGTTGTGAGTTTCTATCACTTTGATGATCTTTTGGTAAACTAATTAGATGAGATGTGATGAGATTTATGGTTTTGTATGTGGGTTAATGAGCTTTGAATCATATGATATGATGTTAGCATTAATCTTATGTTTATGCATGTTGAGTATGTAAGCTTATGCAAGTTTAATATGATGTATGTTATGTTTGCATGATGCTAAATATGCAAGTTGTGGGCTATGTAATCATATGCATGTTATGCAAGTTCATGGTAATATGCTATGCAAGTTACATGTATGTAAATATGCAAGTTACATGTTTGTTAATATGCAAGTTACATGTATGTAAATATGCAAGTTACATGTTTGTTAATATGCAAGTTACATGTTTGTTAATATGCAAGTTACATGTATGTAAATATGCAAGTTACATGTTTCTTTATATGCAAGTTACATGTTTGTTAATATGCGAGTTACATGTATGTAAATATGCAAGTTACATGTTTATTAATATGCAAGTTCATGATGACACATTATGCAAGTCTATAAGCTAATATGCAAGTTTGTTATGCAAAATGAATATGTAAGTTATGTGACATATTATATGCAAGTTATGTGACATGTTATGCAAGTTCATATGCAAGTTATGTGTTTGTTAATATGCAAGATGGCACCTTTGAAACATGTTCATTCATATGCAAGTTGACACCTTTTATATGTGTTATATCATGAACGAAATTACGTGGGAACGATGGGGTAATTAAATGCATAAGTTAATAAGATTGTGTGAAATTAATATAATTATGCATAACACAAAATAAATAAACATAGTATGGGAATTTGCCTATTTGGTTAGGTGTACCCATACTATGTGTTGGGAATTTACCTATTGAGTTAGGTCTACCCCATGGGAATTTACCTATTAAGTTAGGTCTACCCATGTTAAGAAAACTTGATTAATTAGGGATAATTAATATAAAATTATGAGGGTGATTAATTAGGTGTAATTAATTGACTAAGACACGAGGTTGGACTCAGTTGTAGCGTAAAACTGCCCGGACCCAACCGGCTTAACCAGTTGCTACAAATGTTAGCCCAATGTGAGAGGTCTTAGGCACAAACTAAATACGTAATTAATGTAAAGACACGAGGTTAGACTCTGTTATGACATAAGGCTGCCCGGACCCAACCGGCTTAACCAGCGGTCATAAAAGACAGTCTAATGTGAGAGGTCTTTACAAAGGTTACGTTCTTAATTAATTAATTAAGAAACACTTAACCATATTAGCATGTAGAGGGACATGAGGGGTTAAGTGGGTGCCTCGGGTGGCATGAGAAAATCTAGTGGTTGCCTTGGGTGGCAATAGAAAATACGATTAGAATACTTAACCAAAATGGAACATGTAATTAAAACATGATTAAAGGGTTAAGTGGGATATACTAGAAAAAGGGACAAGCTTAGGTGGGTAGCTTGTGGAGGCCCATTTCAACCAGTAACCCATACGTATCTTTGTGGGCTCGACCCATGTCGAGGACGGGACACGCATACTGGGCTTGACTGTAAGAGGCAAACGGGTTAGCGGTGGCAACGCAAGTCCAACGGGCTTCATATGCGTGAGTGGGCCCGGGCTGGTAGGTAAGCCGTTGTTGCATCGAGTAGATATAAGCCGTGCACCTTTAGTTCCATCAGGTTGCCACATTGGGGAATGATACATCCCACGGTGGGGCCAGCACGGGTATCTACGTTAGGGAGCCGATCGAATGGGAAGTAGTGTGTACACCTAGTGGATTGTAGGGCCCCGTGGCGCCTACTTGGTCACCTAGGGGTACGCAGGTACTAATTAGTAAATTTTATAAGTCCTTGGGTGGGATCAACCTTTAAGTTAGGAACGACTGGTGTGGTGCAGTTTAGTAATTTACCTTAGGGAGGGTAGATGCGTCTTTATCCTTTATCTTCGTTTAGTTGACTGCTTAGGGTAGCCATTCATCCCTATATGTTACCGTATATCAAGTTATGTCTTCTCTGGTTACTTTAACGATTGTATTGTTAAAGTTATAGGACTCACTCAGACTTATGTCTGACCCCGTTGTTTTTACCTTTTTCCCAACCCTCAGGTCCTACGGTGGATCCTAGCAGTAGTGGAGCTTGATCGGATTGCTGTCCCAGTCTTTAGGAGCTTGGATAGATGTAAAGCTCCAGTTATCCAGTTATCTTTTCTTTTGTTTTGGCTATTGTGTGAGAGTGGGATTATGTACTTCTTTATTTTGATGGATATTGTACTTGACTTTTATTTTGGTTTTATGATGTAACCAGACATGTTTTACTTCCGCTGTTATGAGAAGATGTTTTAAATTTTCAAGTACTGTTTATATCTGTCTTGTTGTAATTTTTCTGTTCTATATTCACTAAAATACTCCACCGATGCTATGGCATTCCCTTAGTGAGTGACCCTAGCGGGAGTGGGGTGTTACACTTAACCTCATCAAATCATCACGTATAATTGGTTAAGTATGAGTTACTTAACCTCATTGAATTACCAAGTTTAGATTGGTTAAGTGTTTAACTTAACCCCATCGAATTACCGTGTTTAGATCAGTTAAGTGAAGGTTACTTAACCCCTTCTAATTACCGTGTTTAGATTAGTTAAGTCTAAGTTACTTAACCCCGTCGAATTTACCGTGTTTAGATTAGTTAAGCGTGGATTACTTAACCCCATCTAATTTAACATGTTTAGATTAGTTAAGCGTGGATTACTTAACCCCATCTAATTACCAAGTCGGATTAGTTAAGCGTAAATTACTTAACCCCATCCCCTAATTGTCTTGTATGGTTAAGTGTCATTAAGAAATCAAGCCCGGTCCCACTTAACCTACCCATTCGTGTCATATCGGTTAAGTGTCATTAGTCAAACTTACTTAACCTCATCATGTGGCATTAATTTAATTAATGCACTCTCAACCTCTCACATTAGACTTTGTTGTGGTTACTAGTTAAGCCGTGCGGGTCCGGGTAGTTTTACACCACAACCTAGTCTAACCTCGGGTCTTAAGCGCGTCATGACCAACTTCTCACATTGGATCCTATTGTTTGTAGCCACTAGTTAAGCCGGGAGGGTCCAGGTAGATTTATGCTACAAACTCAACCCAACCTCGAGTTGGCCATTTTCATGTTTGGTCTAGTGTCTTATTACACTTACAACCCATCCGTGTCAAGTTTTCAAGTCCCATGCTCATAGCCAAAGTTACGTGTTGTCATGTTTATACCCATTTACCCAAATCATGTTTCACGTCATTAAAGTTTTACCCATAACGTAACCCAACGCTTTTAAACTCGCATATACATTCGCAACAACGCATAATGGATTAAAAGAAAGGAACTTGGCAAAGGCATGACAAAAGGGGTATAATGCCACAAGTTAAACATGGTGGCAAATGAGGTATAAACGTGTTCATTAACTTACATATTACATTATTAGGCCTCAAAAACATGCACAACCTCAAACTTAGCACATAGGTGAATCATGGTGATAAATGACATAGAAAGATGGCTAGAAGTTCGCATATGGCATTACATGTAAGCTATCATAAGGGACATGATAGTTCTCTTGTTGCCAAAATGCAACATTCAACATAAAGTTTATATCTTTAAGCCCACAAGATCAAGATAATGACTTTTTAGTCATGATAGGATACATAACATGATAGCATGCAACATACTTAATGTTCAAACCCAACTTACAACATGTCACATTAAGTTTAAAGTTAATATCTAAGAGTAGGAAGAGGGCTTACAATGCTATGAAGGCACAAATCAACATATAAAACAAAGATTGAGACAAAGCCATTCATGCTATCACCCAAAAAACCCCAAAAGAACAAGCTCCAAATGAAACCCTAGAGCAAATATCAATAAAAATCCTTGCTTTGAAGAAGAAAGGTTTCAACTTTGGCTTTGAATGAAGCTTATAAGCTCTCATGCAAGATCCTTGCTTTTTTGGTCAAGAAAAGGTTGCAACTTTGGCTAGAATGCAACTTATGAACTCTCATACAAACATGAAATCACTCAAATGATCATAGAATCTATCATGAATGAAGAAAAGAGGCTCCTTTACTTTAAAACTAGCTTAGAACACTTAAGCTATCGTGAAGAAGAAGATGGAGGCCATGGGTTGAAGTGGAGGCCATGATGAGGAATCATTTTGGCATAGTTTAGTTGTAGGATCAATTTATGAGGGTTTTAGGAGAGGGTTAGGGGTCTTTTTATAGAAGATTAGGATAGTATTAGCCATAGGATTAACTCTAGATTCAATCCAAGCCATCAAAGCATGTCTTGGGGAAGAAGTCAAGTGTAGGAACCATCTAGGGCCTTTAGACTAAAGCTGAACCATGAGAACCATTCAAATGCAAAATCTGCATTTGAGCGAATCGGCCCACGGTTTGACAGCCAAACACCCTGGATTAACCCCTAGTCGACCCAGCGAGCTCGGGTCAACCTCAAAAATCGGCCGGTTCGGTTATTCCCCTCTCCCAATTCGCTGTTTTGAACATTTTTGCATATTTATTTATTTAATTTTCAATTATATATATCAATATATATATATATATATTTCTCTGCGCAACCCATTTCACTTAATCAAGTATACTTTAATTTGTGAATTTTTATGTTCAAATTACGGGGTGTTACATTCTCCCCTCCTTAAAGGATTTCGTCCCCGAAATCTCCAAGTTAGGAAGAACGTATCCTACTATCCATCATCCATCTACTCAAAACATCATCCACAGGCAACCATTGTCCTTAGACGATTTCTAATGCCATATGAACATGTGCAAAACGTGTGTGTATATGCTCCTTAGCTAATGCTAATGATCAGGCCTGAATGATCTTTCTAATGCAAAATATGTTTAGTGCCATGTGTCCAACGTGTATGCGAATAGTCCTAGTCATATAAGTACTATATGCGTGCACAAACATTCATTCATATGCAACATCCGCATGATAACACATTCAATTTCATCCATAAACAAGTATAAACACTCGTGCATATGCAACATGAATCGTGACCGCGTCAATCTAGTATCTAATGTGTATTCGCGCATCCACGAGCAACCACTTGCAACCATTTGCAACCATATCAATCATAACATGTTTCAAATACATGTTTACATCCATAGAGTTCTATCTAAGGTTCCCAAGATAAGATCGAGGAGATAAACAAGACAAACTCCTTACGGGGTTTGTAACAGAAACAGGACCGAGAGGATATCCTACCAAAAGATAACATGCGAGCAAGCTCTACAGGAAAAACCAGGAATCAAGGATACACTCTTTAAAAAGAGGTACGATGCGCGTGTCTAGCCTTACGTCTTCTAAGTCGCGTTTCCTTGAGCTTAATTCCTCGGTGCCTTGACCGCCTCTTTAATTCCATGATTTCGTAGCTCCTTGATTCTTATTTCCAAGATATGAGTTAGAACTCATTCCATTGTCGCCTCTCGTTCCACTTTCACTTATTCTTTCCCTAGTATACTTGGCTCAACCATATCTACGTACTCATGCAAGCTCTCCAAAATTCACTAGTGAATTCTGGATCTCGTTTACCAATGCCAATCCATGTTACCACGTGCACTTACTAGGGTGATTCCTATAACCCATGCTCAAGCGGAATGAACCATCCGTCTTATTGGCGGACGTTACTCGATTGGATCAGAGATTTCCAATAAATACAACAAGAGATTCTAGGTAACTAACCATGACAGAACCCAAAAGGTTATACGAGACTTCGAGGGTACTACCAAGGTGAGTCGAGAGTCCAACTACCCTCTTTCCAAAACCAAGAATGGCACCCCTTATTGGGTGACCACTTTTTCCCTAGAATCCATCCGTAGCCGAGACATGTCATTCTCAAATCCAAAAAAGTCATGAATAAATGGACCAAATCTCCAATCAGATTTTTGGGACAAAGACTGGAATCCTCTATCGTGCTAGTACTAAGGTGCAGAGACTCAACTATCCAAGCAGACTTAAATGATTCGATGATCAAGACAAAGTCTGGACGGGATGATAGAACGACTAAACCTTTACCAGAAATGGTACCATTTCTTTTAGGTTCCCTAGAAATGGGAGCGTCCAATTTCCCTCTACGATGATCTTGTCCTTGTCCTCCTTGATGGACTAAGCCATAGCAACAGTTGCTTATCCTTAAGCTCGCGTCCTTTATCCTTACTCTTATTATCCTTCCTTGTACCACGGCCACAGGTCTCTCGAGAACCACCTCCATCGTACGGAAAACACCTACGTGGCTAGACAAAGATTAGTCATAGTTAGAACAACTGTGACCACAGATGGAGGAAAGAAAGGAAAGGAGATTCAATCAAGGAATCAAAGGATAATGCTAATGGCCTTTGGGGAATAGCCTTTTAAAACAAACTTTTCTTGAAAAATGCTTCTTTGTAAAACGGTTTCTTAAATAGTTCTCAGAAGGTTTTAAAAACTTTTGCCCAGTTTGGTAACCTTCTGCTCTGATACCAAATGTAACACCCCACCTCCGCTAGGGTCACTCACAAAGGGAATGCACTAGGTTTGGTGAAGCATTATCGAGGTAAACATGCACAGAAATATTACAAGACAGAACACACACACACACACACACACACACACACACACACACACACACATATATATATATATATATATATATATATATATAAAACAGCGGAAGTAAAACAAGTTTCATTACCTTAAAAGATAAGGTCTAAAGCCTTTTACATCAGAATATATCAAAACCTGTCTTGCAATAATAAAGAAGCATAAAATCATTTCATAAATTATTCCCCAAGTAAACCAGTAAAGTAGCCATAGCCACAAAAAGTCCAAGCCATGCGTGATGACCTTCAAACAGAAGAAGTCCAAACTAACAATAGCATTTGCTCCCTGTAACCTGGGGAGGGGGGGAAACGGAAGACAAGAGGCGAAACAAAACGGGGTCAGTCATAAAGACTGGTAAGCCCTATCTACTATCAGTATATAAACTAGTAAAGTTAACTGTCATGAGGAACTGAGATGAACATAAGTATGATGACAACATAGATAAGCTAAGCCAAAATAACAGGATGCACTACTGTACCAAGATACCCGAGTGTGTCATGATAAACTACGGTGTGAAGATAAATCAAGGTATCACATTGTCAGGTTTCTATCAAGTATACTATCCCAAGGTATCTATCCTGTATAACATCCCACGGTATCTATCATGTACATTTCCCCTAGTTCTAACATGTATATTTGCTCTGCACCTCTCGTACTAGTATCCCAACCCGCGTCATGTGTTAACTATGAATGTCCCTTGCCCAATGTCATGTAATGGTCCATGTCAACCTAATATATAACATATGTAGGTTTTCCCAACTCGTATGTTTTTTTTTTCATGTATAAGTTCAGTCTTTTGCTGTAGGCAATACGGGCTTTCCCATGTAAACGTTTTATCCTTGAAGTTATTTTGGACTGCTACTCTTGATCTAGTTATGTTTCCTTACCATGGACTATCGCGCGTTCACTTAGGATTTATGCCACCTAGGACCACTAGGGATTATGCTACCTAATGAATGTTTCTGTGTCTCGGTTTGGGTTCAGCCACCTAGGGCCACTAGGGATTATGCCACCCGTCAACCGCGCCCTTTATCCCACGTATGTATCGTGAATCGTTTTCCATGCCTAGATGCACATGTTCCTCAATGTGCCATCCAAGTTCCGTGCCAGGGCAAATCAAGAAATACGGAACTCGGTCGGGAGCTTTAAGTCGTCTGTTGATGTAGATATCAAGGTCTGTTTTTGTACCCGTGGCTATGGTCCCACGTGACCCCTCCCTCAACTACTGAAAGCCAATCCAAGAAAAATCATGTATGAGAACTACACTAAGGCCCATCGATGCCCACTTCCAGATAGACAACCTCACCCATAACTTGATAGCTAGTATATGGTCTTTTGGGAGTTCCCTGCCTTTCCGTACGTACACGATTGACTAAAGATGGTAGGTAGTCGGCGACATGCTATCCCGGGGCAAAATCAAGTATCGTCGACTCCACGCTAATCCATCCCAGTCTTTAGGTCGCTCGCATAGCAACCAAGGCATACTCTTGGCTCTTCTACCGCAGACCTTAACCCCTGTGATGCCGGGTTTCATGGACCACACACCACCTCACAGAGGGATACCAAGAGTACCCTCACGTTCCCCGAAGCTTCCGCTTCGTCACCCAGTTCGCTGGAGCTTTTATCCAAGTCAGATAACTTGCTCCTCCTCGTATACTAAGCGATGACCTACCGTACCAGGTTACTCATCTCTTTATGAACTAGTCCCATGTCCTTAGCTAAGAATTATTACTTAGTTACCCTTAACTAAGGTTTACCACTTAGCCCCTCTTTCCGCTATCCTTGTTAACTACGATTTCCAACCTAGTCCCCTGAGCTAGGGTTTTGTCAAATGGGTTAAGTGTTGTTATCCAAGTTCATGACTTAACCCACCTACGAATCATGTCAAGATTGCCTAAGTACTCAAGTTCAAGGCTTATCCCTACAAGTTGGTTAAGTGTACCAAGAAGCTCGTGACTTAACCCTATCAAGTCAAATTGGTTAAGTATTTATTTGTCTTAACCCTATCAGATTATCATGTTAGATTGATTAAGCATAGATTATCTTAATCCCATCAGATTATCGAGTTGGATTGGTTAAGTATAGGTTACCTTAACCACATCCACTAATCGTATTACAATAGTTAAGCCTAATTTAAAAGGTCTTGTGACTTAACCCTACCAGGTCCACATATTAGTTTGGTTAAGTGTAGGTTACTTAACCTCATCAAATCATCACGTATAATTGGTTAAGTATGAGTTACTTAACCTCATTGAATTACCAAGTTTAGATTGGTTAAGTGTTTAACTTAACCCCATCGAATTACCGTGTTTAGATTAGTTAAGTGAAGGTTACTTAACCCCTTCTAATTACCATGTTTAGATTAGTTAAGTCTAAGTTACTTAACCCCATCGAATTTACCGTGTTTAGATTAGTTAAGTGTGGATTACTTAAACCCATCTAATTTACCGTGTTTAGATTAGTTAAGCGTGGATTACATAACCCCATCTAATTACCAAGTCGGATTAGTTAAGCGTAAATTACTTAACCCCATCCCCTAATTGTCTTGTATGGTTAAGTGTCATTAAGAAATCAAGCCCGGTCCCACTTAACCTACCCATTCGTGTCATATCGGTTAAGTGTCATTAGTCAAACTTACTTAACCTTATCATGTGGCATTAATTTAATTAATGCACTCTCAACCTCTCACATTAGACTTTGTTGTGGTTACTAGTTAAGCCGGGCGGGTCCGGGTAGTTTTACACCACAACCTAGTCTAACCTCGGGTCTTAAGCGCGTCATGACCAACTTCTCACATTGGATCCTATTGTTTGTAGCCAGTAGTTAAGCCGGGCGGGTCCGGGTAGATTTATGTTACAAACTCAACCCAACCTAAAGTTGGCCATTTTCATGTTTGGTCTAGTGTCTTATTACACTTACAACCCATCCGTGTCAAGTTTTCAAGTCCCATGCTCATAGCCAAAGTTACGTGTTGTCATGTTTATACCCATTTACCCAAATCATGTTTCACGTCATTAAAGTTTTACCCATAACGTAACCCAACGCTTTTAAACTCGCATATACATTCGCAACAACGCATAACGGATTAAAAGAAAGGAACTTGGCAAAGGCATGACAAAAGGGGTATAAGGCCACAAGTTAAACATGGTGGCAAATGAGGTATAAACGTGTTCATTAACTTGCATATTACATTATTAGGCCTCAAAAACATGCACAACCTCAAATTTAGCACATAGGTGAATCATGGTGATAAATGACATAGAAAGATGGCTAGAAGTTCGCATATGGCATTACATGTAAGCTATCATAAGGGACATGATAGTTCTCATGTTGCCAAAATGCAACATTCAACATAAAGTTTATATCTTTAAGCCCACAAGATCAAGATAAGGACTTTTTAGTCATGATAGGATACATAACATGATAGCATGCAACATACTTAATGTTCAAACCCAACTTACAAAATGTCACATTAAGTTTAAAGTTAATATCTAAGAGTAGGAAGAGGGCTTACAATGCTATGAAGGCACAAATCAACATATAAAACAAAGATTGAGACGAAGCCATTCATGCTATCATCCAAAAAACCCCAAAAGAACAAGCTCCAAATGAAACCCTTGAGCAAATATCAATAAAAATCCTTGCTTTGAATAAGAAAGGTTTCAACTTTGGCTTTGAATGAAGCTTATGAGCTTCATGCAAGATCCTTGCTTTTTTGGTCAAGAAAAGGTTGCAACTTTGGCTAGAATGCAACTTATGAACTCTCATACAAACATGAAATCACTCAAATGATCATAGAATCTCTCATGAATGAAGAAAAGAGGCTCCTTTACTTTGAAACTAGCTTAGAACACTTAAGCTATCATGAAGAAGAAGATGGAGGCCATGGGTTGAAGTGGAGGCCATGATGAGGAATCATTTTGGCATAGTTTAGTTGTAGGATCAATTTATGAGGGTTTTAGGAGAGGGTTAGGGGTCTTTTTATAGAAGATTAGGATAGTATTAGCCATAGGATTAACCCTATATTCAATCCAAGCCATCAAAGCATGTCTTGGGGAAGAAGTCAAGTGTAGGAACCATCTAGGGCCTTTAGATTAAAGTTGAACCATGAGAACCATTCAAATGAAAAATCTGCATTTGAGCGAATCGGCCCACGGGTTGACAGCCAAACACCCTGGATTAACCCCTAGTCGACCCAGCGGGCTTGGGTCGACCTCAAAAATCGGCCGGTTCGGTTATTCCTCTCTCCCAATTCGCTGTTTTGAACATTTTTGCATATTTATTTATTTAATTTTCAATTATATATATATATATATATATCATTATATATATTTCTCTGCGCAACCCATTTCACTTAATTAAGTATACTTTAATTTGTGAATTTTTATGTTCAAATTACGGGGTGTTACATTATGCAAGTCATATGCTATGTGTTCATGATGTTGTGCAAGTTATTCAAGTTTGGTGTTTGATTATATGCAAGTTCATATATGACATGTTATGCAAGTTTGGTGTTTGATTATATGCAAGTAACATGTGCAAGTTTACACCTTTGTATGAGATGCATACATATGCAAGTTAACCCCTTTATATGTCACACACATATATATGCAAGTTTACCCCTTTGTATGACATAAGTAACTTATGCAAGTTACCCTCTTTATGACAACTGTGATTCATGCAAGTTTGGGTTGGTTATTTATGCTAGTTGGGTTTGATGCTATGGTCATATATCCATGTTGACACCTTTAAAACCCATGTTGATGCTAATGTTATGCAAGTTGAACCCATTGTGTTTGTGATGAATCTCCCCTTTTAGGTATGTCCTGTCAACGTATTACGTGGGGAACGATGGGGTTAATATTCATGTTAATAAAATGGTGTGAAGTTGGTATGATTATGCATACAATAAAGTGGATGGACATAATTGAGTCAATTATGTACATCGTTAAATTTGTAATTAATTAGGGATAATTAATACAAATTATGGGGGTGATTAATTAGGTGTAATTAATCGACTAAGACACGAGGTTGGACCCTTTTGTTGCGTAAGACTGTCCGGAACCGACCGGCAAATCCAGCGGCTACAAATGATTGGCCCAATGTGAGAGGTCTTAGGCATAAACTAAATACGTGACAAGTGTAAAGACACGAGGTTAGACTCTGTTATGGCGTAAGGCTACCCGGAACCGACCGGCAAATCCAGCTGCCATAAAAGACAGTCTAATGTGAGAGGTCATTACAAAGGTTACGTTCTTAATCAATTAAGAAACACTTAACCAGATAAGCATGTAGTGGGGCATGAGGGGTTAAGTGGGTGCCTTGGGTTGCATGTGGAAATCAAGTAAGTGCCTTGGGTGGCATGTGGAAATCTAGTGGGTTGCCTTGGGTGGCAATAGAAAATACGATTAGAATACTTAACCAAGTGGAAAGATGTAATTAAACATGATTAAAGGGTTAAGTGGGATGCACTAGAAAAAGGGACAAGCTTAGGTGGGTAGCTTGTGGGGGCCCATTTCAACCAGTAACCCATATGTATCTTATTGGGCTCGACCCATGTCGAGGACGGGACACGCGTACTGGGCTTGACTATAAGAGACCAAAACGGGTTAGCGGTGGCAACGCAAGTCCAACGGGTTTCATATGCGTGTGTGGACCCGGGCTGGTAGGTAAGACGTTGTTGCATCATGTAGGTATAAGCCGTGCACCGTTGGTTGTATCGGGTTGCCACTTTGGGGAGTGATACACCCCACTATGGGGCCAACACGGGTATCTATGTTAGGGAGCCGATCGCTTAGGAAGTATTGGGCACACCTAGTGGAGATAGGGGCAGACGGCACCTATGTGGTCAGCTAGGGGTACAAGAAACTACTAGTTATATTTTCTAAGTCCTTGGGTGGGATCAACCTTTAAATAGGAATGACTGGTGTGGTGCAGTGTAGTAATTACCCTTGGGTGGGTAGATGCGTCTTTACCGTTATCTTAGTTCATCCTATGTCTAGTTGGCTGCTTAGTGTAGTCATTTATCACCAGTCATCACCGTACCAAGTTTATATCATACCCGAATTACTTTAATGATTGTATTGTTAAAGTTATAGGGCTCACTCAGATTTATGTCTGACCCCGTTGTTTTTATCTTTTTCCCAACCCTCAGGTTCTCAGAGTGGGCCTAGCACTAGTGGGCTTTGATCAGATTGCTTTATCTATCTTTTGGAGCTTGGACCGTGATGTAAAGCCCAGCTTATCTTTTCTATTATGGCTATTAGTTATGTAGTGGGATTATGTACTTATGTTTTATCAGGATGGATATTTTGCACTTGACTCTTGTTTTAGTTGGTTTTGATATGTAACCAAACATGTTTATCTTCTGCTGCAATGAAATGATGTTTTAGATTTTCAAGTATTATTTATATCTGTCTTGTTGTAATTTTTCTGTTCTATATTCACTTAAAATACTCCACCGAAGTTAAGGCATTCCCATAGTGAGTGACCTTTGCGGGTGTGGGGTGTTACACGTGGTATCAGAGCTGAAGGTTACCGGAACAGCTAAAATTTTTAGAAAACTATTTTTCTAAAAACATTTTTTTTGAAGAAGTATTTTCTAAAACATGTCTTTTAAGAGAAAAGTTTTTGAAAGAAAAGCATAATCCCCAATAGCCATATCTTTATCTTTCGAATTCTCTGTTTTGAATCTTTCCTTTTTCGTTTCAACATGGCTGAGGATCTTAACTTTCCGGAGGGTGTGATGATACCAGTATGGTATAGGAGATTGATGGAGGCTAGGGCCACCGCTGCGGGTCCAGCAAATGTTCCTCCACCAACAATTGCACTCGATCTTCCTCCTCCTCATCCTCCTCGCACGGATACTTTTGCTAAGACTTGTAAGGAATTTAAGGCTATGGGAGGCAAACCTTTTCAAGGATCAGAAACTTTTGTGGAAGCTAGAGGTTGGCTTAAGGAGGTGGAAGAGTTGATAGATATCTTTGAGATGGAAGAAGGAAAGAAAGTCAAGTTAGCTGCTTGGTTAATGAAGGGAGAGGCCTCGTTCTGGTGGGAGGTCACTAATGGAGAGCGCCCTGTTGACTCTTGGTCGGATTTCAGGCAAAGGTTTGTGGCAAAGTTTCTTTCAAGGGCGGAAGAAAATCTGTATATGGAAAGGTTCTTGACTCTAAAGCAAGGAAACCTATCAGTATAGGAATATGTCAACAAGTTTAATCAGCTAACAAGATTTGGCATAGACACGGTGAATACACCGGAGAAGAAGGCTTTGAGGTTCGTTAAGGGCTTGAATGAACCAATGCATGGATTGGCTATGACTCACATCCCTATGGGGGCCACCTTTGAGAAGCTAGTAGACAAGGCACTCATGCATGAGGAAGAGAAGGGTCCCAATGCTAATAAGGCACCCGAGAAGAAAGGAGATCAAAAGAGACCTCAACAGCAACAGCAAAACTAGGGTGGGGAAGGCAACGGTGTTAAGGGAAAGAAGAAGTGCTTCAATTGCGGGACACTAGGCCACCTAAGCAAAGATTGTCGGAAGAAGAAGAAGACGGGTTGCTTCCACTGTGGTGAAGCAGGGCATCTAGTGAAGGACTGCCCTAAGAAGGGGCAGAGGACGGGATCTACCTCAGGGGGACAGGTGCAAGCTCTTATGGCACCAGGTCAGGCAAGGGGGCAAGTTCAGGCTCTCGCGGTTCCACCGATTCAGGAAAGAGGTAGAACTATTTCCGTTGAAAGTCTGGTTTTTCTATTTGATCATCCTGTCCGTACTTTGTTTGACTCTGGCGCATCACATTCGTTTATCTCATCATCATTAGTTGAGTCACTGCACTTAGACACCGATCTAGTAGATGATCCCTTGGTTGTTTCAAACCCAATTGGGGGCTCCACTTATTTGTCCATGATATGTTTAGTTTTGAAGATTTCCATACTTAGCGTTGAGTTTAGATGTGATGCTTTTGTTTTGGGCTTCACGGGCTATGGGTTGATTTTAGGCATGGACTAGTTATCCAGTAATGGTGCCGTTCTTGATCGTGAAAGGAGAGTTGTTAGGCTCATGACCCGCTTGGGTAACACTCTCGAGATATCTTGTAATCCCATGGATTCTGTTATGCTAAGTTATCTTGAATCGCTTGACACTTCGGTCGAGAGTTTGCGATCTGTTAGAGTGGTCCGGGAATACTCGGATGTGTTTGAGGAGGTGAAGGGCTTACCTCCGAAGCGGGAGATAGACTTCCGAATATATCTGGTGGACAATGCTAAACCAGTATCTTTACCAGTGCGCCACTTGGCTCCTCGTGAGAGGAGGGAACTCCATAAGCAAGTAGGGGAGTTGCTTGAGAAGGGGTTCATAAGACGAAGTATATCGGAGTGGGGTGCTCCAGTAGTTTTTTCCACGAAGGCGGATGGGTCCCTCAGACTTTGTGTAGACTATAGAGAACTCAACAAGCTCACAAAGAAGAATACACACCCATTGCCGAGGATTAATGATCTCTTTGATCAGTTGGTTGGCGCCTCAGTGTTTTCGCAGTTGGACCTGGCCACGGGGTTTCATCAGTTGAGAGTGGCTGAGGATAGCATAGACAAGACTGCCTTTAGGACTCCGGATGGTTTCTATGAGTGGCTTGTGATGCCATTTGGTTTGACTAACGACCCTGCATACCTTGTTGATTTGATGAGTAGGGTATTCAGGGAGTACCTTAATAAGTTCGTGGTGGTCTTTGTGGATGACATCTTAGTCTTTTCTAAGAGTGAGGAAGAGCATGCCCTACATCTTAGGGAAGTGTTAGAGACTCTTTGAGCGCATAGCCTTAAGGCTAAATTCTCTAAATGTCACTTTTGGAGGAAGGAAGTGCGGTTCTTATGGCACGTGGTCTCTAAGGAAGGGATAGCTGTGGATCCCGCGAAGGTAGTATCCATCCAAGATTGGAAGGTTCCGAAGAGTGCTACCGAGGTGAGGAGTTTCTTGGGGTTGGCTGGCTACTATAGGAAGTTTATCAAGGACTTCGCGAAGATATCAGCCCCATTAACTCGCTTGACAAAGAAGAATCTAGTCTTCGCATGGGATGTAGATTGTGATGATGCGTTCCAACGGTTAAAGTGAGCTTTAACCACAGCTCCAGTCTTAGTGTTGCCAGATGGGAGTAAGCCATTTGTTGTTTATACCGATGCTTGTGGGACAGGACTAGGCGCAGTTTTAAAGCAAGAGGGAAGGGTAATTGCCTATGGGGGAAGGCAGTTGAGAAAGCATGAGAAAAATTACCCTACCCATGATTTATAGTTGGCCGCTACTGTTTTTGCGCTTAAGACTTGGCGCCCTTATCTTCTTGGGGAGAGGTTCGAATTGTTCACTGACCACAAATCATTGAAGTACTTGTTTTCTCAGAAGGATTTGAACTTGAGACAACAAATATGGATGGAGTTCTTAGCATCCTATGATTTCGAGATAGCGTATACCCCTGGCAAGGGTAACGTGGTGGCAGACGCCTAAAGCAGAAAAAGGTTGTCCTTGAGTCCATTGTTCGTGGAACGAGGAAGCTTGGAATTTATCTCGATGATTGATTTCAGACCTTCCGTTGATTTTATACCCGGTTTGCTAGCATCCCTAGAGGTCAGACCTACTCTTTTGGGACGGATTGGCGAGGCACAGCGGGATGACCCACAGTTGGTTCAGTTAGTAGAGAAGCTCATAAGGGGGAGTCGTCCAGCCATTTGAGTAGGTACAGCCTAGACGATAAGGGGTGGTTGCGTAGAGACGGTATACTTTGTGTACTGCAAGACGAGGGTTTGAGGAAGGCTATACTTGAGGATACGCATCGTTCGAAGATGACCATTCATCCCGGTAGGGACAAGATGTACCAAGACATGAAGCGAGTTTTCTTTTGGGCCGGTATGAAGAAAGATGTGGCCGAGTATGTCGCTAGATGCTTGGTGTGCCAAAAAGTGAAAGCGGAGCAAAAGAAACCTGGTGGGTTGCTTCACCCATTGGAAGTTCCGCAATGGAAGTCGGATAGCGTCTCGATGGATTTTATTGATGGGTTACCGAGATCGAGGAAGGGTAATACGGGAATTTGGGTTGTGGTAGACAGACTTACTAAGAGCGTCCATTTCATACCCGTGAAGAGCAAGAGGACTGCTCCATGGCTAGCTTCAGTTTACCTTCGAGAAATAGTTCGATTGCAAGGGGGTACCTTCTAGCATAGTGAGTGATCGAGATCCTATCTTCACTAGCGAGTTTTGGAAGAGTTTGCAAGAGGCAGTAGGGACTCAGTTGTGTTTGAGCACCGCATATCATCCTCAGACGGACGGCCAGACCAAGAGGGTGAATCGTGTTTTAGAAGAGCTTTTGAGGCTATGTATCTTAGATTTTGGAGGTACATGGGAAGAGCATCTTCCATTGGTGGAGTTCTCGTATAATAACAGCTTTCAGTTTAGTATTGGTATGGCTCCTTTCGAAGCTCTTTATGGAAGGCCTTGTCGATCACCTACATGTTGGTGGGAATCTACGGATAAGATCTTGCTTGGTCTTGATATGGTTAGAGAGACTTCGGAAAAGATTGATTTGATTCGAAGAAGGATGAAAGTAGCGCAAGATAGGCAGAAATCTTACGTGGATAAGAGGAGGACGGATCTGGAGTTTGATGTTGGGGACATGGTCTTTGTCAAAGTATCTCCATTACGAAATGTTGTTCGCTTTGGGTCCGTTGGGAAGTTAGCACCAAGATTTGTAGGACCGTTTCCTATTAAGGAAAGGATTGGACGGATGGCATATAGAGTGGATTTACCCGAGAGACTTAGTGGGGGTACATGACGTATTCCATGTGTCACATTTGAGGAAGTGCCTACATGAGACCGCAGAGGTGGTAGAGCCGAGCTTGCTTAGAGAAGTGGAGGTAGAGCATGATGTGACTATTCGACGAGCTCCTACCTGCATCCTTGGGTCAGAGATTAGGAAGTTGAGAAACAGAGAGGTTCGACTAGTCAAAGTGCAATGGGGAGAGGATGAGAGCAATGCTACTTGGGAGACAGAAGCGAAGATGCGTTCATTGTACCCATTTCTTTTTGAGGGTATGTCTTTTAACTTCTCCTTTATCGTTTGTCTAGTACTCATCTTATCTTTAGTATGTCCTCTCATTAGTACCTTTGACCTTTAGATAGTGTAAACCTATGGTTGAAACATGTGTTTGATACATGTTATGGTTGATGGATGCGTGTGGATGCAAGTGTTTGCTAGTGGTTGCTCGTGGATGCATACACACACACTTTAGACACTAGATCGGCTCAGTCACTTCATATTGCATATTGCATATAGTTGTGTGTAGGTAGCTATATTAATGGATGTATAATGGTTGTGTTGTCATATGGATGATGCATTTTGGTGTATGGTTGTGCACACATGTAGTAATAGTATGTGTCGATAGGATTCTTTCGCATACATATTGGATGCATGGCACTATCAGGGTTTGCATTAAGGAGGTCAACTGAATCAGTAGACCGCCTGATTTTGCATTAGACAGGAAACACATACACACACCTTTTGGATATGTTCATACAGCATTAGAAACTCTAAGGACAATGGATGCCAGTGTTTGATGGTTTGAGTAGATGGTTGTTTGGTTGGTAGGATACGTTCTTCTTGATTTGGAGCTTTCGGGGACGAAATCCTTTAAGTAGGGGAGAATGTAACACCCCGAATTTCACTTAATATTAATGTTTAGTAATTAAATAATAATTAATCTCAGACGTGAGAATTAAGGGAAACGGGTTGCGCCATTATGTTCGTCTCGGAATTCTGGTTGAGATAGAGTCCGAGTTTGCGAGATTTGGACTTCGTATGAAGAAGTTATGGCCATCCGAAGTTTCAGAAAATTCAAAACAGATTTAAAATATTCAAATTTCAAATTTCAGAAGTGGCGGGAAAATTCCCGCCAGATAGAGGGTGTCGACACTAGGGTCGACATGGGTGTCGACCCCCCCAAGGGGTCGACCCACGTGTCGACCCAGGGGTCGACCCCCCATGTCGGTCAGTTTGGCTGGGTGCACTGTTTTGGCTTTTGGGCTGGGTTTGGTGGCTTGTGACAAAATCTGACGGCTCTAAACTAAATTAGGGTTAATCTAAGGGCCTAAACTACATCCTAATTCTATAAATACACCCTAAGACTACCCTAATTCATACTAAAAATAGATACAATGTTGTTATGCCGTCAAAATGCAACTTGAAGGAGCCTCCATCAAATTGTAGAAGAAGATAGCTTCTCAAATCAATTTCTAATCAACTCTAACAACTTAATCTTCTTCATAGGAGTGCTAATCAACAAGTTGTGAGTTTCTATGCCTTTAGCAAGCAATTGCTAAACTAATTATGATAGGATATAATTAGGTTATGGTTATGTATGTGGATCAATGCAAGTTATGTTATCATATGCTGTGTGTTCATGATGTTATGCGAGTTATGCAAGTCATATGCTATGTGTTCATGATGTTATGCAAGTTATGTAAGTCATATGCTACGTGTTCATGATGTTGTGCAAGTTATGCAAGTTTGGTGTTTGATTATATGCAAGTTCATATATGACATGTTATGCAAGTTTGGTGTTTGATTATATGCAAGTTCATATATGACATGTTATGCAAGTTTGGTTTTTGATTATATGCAAGTAACATGTGCAAGTTTACACCTTTGTATGAGATGCATACATATGCAAGTTAACCCCTTTATATGTCACACATATATATGCAAGTTTACCCCTTTGTATGACGTAAGTAACTTATGCAAGTTACACTCTTTATGACATATGTGATTCATGCAAGTGTGGGTTGGTTATTTATGCTAGTTGGGTTTGATGCTATGGTCATATATGCATGTTGACACCTTTAAAACCCATGTTGATGCTAATGTTATGCAAGTTGAACCCATTGTGTTTGTGATGAATCTCCCCTTTTAGGTATGTCATGTCAACGTATTACGTGGGGAACGATGGGGTTAATATTCATGTTAATAAAATGGTGTGAAGTTGGTATGATTATGCATACCATAAAGTGGATGGACATAATTGAGTCAATTATGTACATCGTTAAATTTGTAATTAATTTGGGATAAATAATACAAATTATGGGGGTAATTAATTAGGTGTAATTAATCGACTAAGACACGAGGTTGGACCCTTTTGTAGCGTAAGACTGCCCGGAATCGACCGGCAAATCCAGCGGCTACAAATGATTGGCCCAATGTGAAAGGTCTTAGGCATAAACTAAATACATGACAAGTGTAAAGACACGAGGTTAGACTCTGTTATGGCGTAAGGCTGCCCGGAACCGACCAGCAAATCCAGCTGCCATAAAAGACAGTCTAATGTGAGAGGTCTTTACAAAGGTTACGTTCTTAATCAATTAAGAAACACTTAACCAGATAAGCATGTAGTGGGGCATGAGGGATTAAGTGGGTGCCTTGGGTGGCATGTGGAAATCAAGTAAGTGCCTTGGGTGGCATGTGGAAATCTAGTGGGTTGCCTTGGGTGGCAATAGAAAATACGATTAGAATACTTAACCAAGTGGAAACATGTAATTAAACATGATTAAAGGGTTAAGTGGGATGCACTAGGAAAAGGGACAAGCTTAGGTGGGTAGCTTGTGGGGGCCCATTTCAACCAGTAACCCATATGTATCTTATTGGGCTCGACCCATGTCGAGGACGGGACACGCTTACTGGGCTTGACTGTAAGAGGCCAAAACGGGTTAGCGGTGGTAACGCAAGTCCAACGGGTTTCATATATGTGTGTGGACCCAGGCTTGTAGGTAAGACGTTGTTGCATCGTGTAGGTATAAGCCGTGCACCGTTGGTTGTATCGGGTTGCCACTTTGGGGAGTGATACACCCCACTGTGCGGCCAGCACGGGTATCTACGTTAGGGAGCCGATCGCTTGGGAAGTAGTGGGTACACCTAGTGGAGATAGGGGCAGACGACACCTATGTGGTCAGCTAGGGGTACAAGAAACTACTAGTTATATTTTCTAAGTCCTTGGGTGGGATCAACCTTTAAATAGGAATGACTGGTGTGGTGCAGTGTAGTAATTACCCTTGGGTGGTTAGATGCGTCTTTACCGTTATCTTAGTTCATCCTATGTCTAGTTGGCTGCTTAGTGTAGTCATTTATCCCCAGTCATCACCGTACCAAGTTTATATCATACCCTAATTACTTTAATGATTGTATTGTTAAAGTTATAGGGCTCACTCAGACTTATGTCTGACCCCGTTGTTTTTATCTTTTTCCCAACCCTCAGGTGCTCAGATTGGGCCTGGCACTAGTGGGTTTTGATCAGATTGTTTTATCTATCTTTTGGAGCTTGGACCATGATGTAAAGCCCAGCTTATCTTTTCTATTATGGCTATTAGTTATGTAGTGGGATTATGTACTTATGTTTTATCAGGATGGATATTTAGTACTTGACTCTTGTTTTAGTTGGTTTTGATATGTAACCAAACATGTTTATCTTCTGCTGCAATGAAATGATGTTTTAGATTTTCAAGTATTATTTATATCTGTCTTGTTGTAATTTTTCTGTTCTATATTCACTTAAAATACTCCACCGAAGTTAAGGCATTCCCATAGTGAGTGACCTTAGCGGGTGTGGGGTGTTACAGAAACAATGTGTGAGAGTTTGTGGTGCGAAGCGATGCAACCCACCAAAGTTTCCCTGGAATTCATTGCGTGAAACGAAGCGCTGAAATTCACTATAAGTGAAACGAAGCGTGGGAGTTCGTGGCGTGAAGCGAATGCAACCCATCAAATGTTCACTGGAATTCGTTGCGCCAAACGAAGTGTTGGAGTTCACTATAAGTGAAACTAAGCGTGGGATTTCGTGGCACGAAGTGATGCAATCCACCAAAGGTTCGTCGGAATTCGTTGCGTGAAACGATGCGCCGGAGTTTATTGTAAGTGGAACGAAGCGTGGGAGTTTCGCGGTGTGGAGCGATGCAACCCACCAAAGGTTCACTGGAATTCATTGCGCGAAACGAAGCACTGGAGTTCACTATAAGTGAAATGAAGGTTGGGAGTTTGTGGTGCGAAGCGGTGCAACCCACCACAGGTTCGCCGGAATTCGTTGCACGGAACAAAGCGTTGGAGTTCACTATAAGTGAAACGAAGCGTGAGAGTTCGTGGCACAAAGCGATGCAACCCACCAAAGGTTCGCTGGAATTCGATGTGTGAAACGAAGTGTTGGAGTCCGCTATAAGTGAAACGAAGCGTGGGAGCTCGTGGCGCGAAGCAATGCAACTCACCAAAGGTTCGCAGGAATTCGTTGCATGAAATGAAACGCTGGAGTTCACTATAAGTGAAACGAAGCGTGGGAGTTCGTGGCGCGAAGCGATGCAACCTACCAAATGTTCCTTGGAATTCGTTGCGTGAAACGAAGCATTGGAGTTCACAATAAGTGAAACGAAGCATGGGAGTTCGTGGTGCGAAGCGATGCAACCCACCAAAGGTTCGTTGGAATTCGTTGCGCGAAACGAAGTGCATGACCTCACTATAAGTGAAATGAAGTATGGGAGTTCGTGGCGCGAAGCGATTCAACCCACCAAAGGTTCGCTGGAATTTGTTGCGCGAAACGAAGCGTTGGAGTTCACTATAAGTGAAACGAAGCATGGGAGTTCGTGGCGCGAAGCGATGCAACCCAAGGAAGGTTCGTTTGAATTCGTTGTGCGAAACTAAGTGCTGGAGTTCACTACAAGTGAAAAGAAGCGTGGGAGTTCGTGGCGCGAAGCGATGCAACCCACCAAAGGTTCGCTGGAATTCATTGTGCGAAACGAAGCGCTGGAGTTCACTATAAGTGAAACGTAGCGTGGGAGTTCGTGGTGCAAAGCGATGCAACCCACCAAAGGTTCGCTGGAATTCGTTGTCTGAAACGAAGCGCTGAGTTCACTATAAGTGAAACGAAGCGTGGGAGTTCGTGGTGTGAAGCGATGCAACCCACCAAAGGTTCGTTGGAACTCGTTGCGCAAAACGAAATGTTGGAGTTCACTATAAGTGAAACGAAAAGTGGGAGTTCGTGGCGCGAAGCGATGAAACTCGCCAAACGTTCGTTGGAATTCGCTGCGCGAAACAAAGCGCTAAAGTTTACTATAAGTGAAACGAAGCGTGGGGATTCGTGGCGCGAAGCGATGCAACCCACCAAAGGTTCTTTGAAATTCGTTGCGCGAAACGAAGCGTTGGAGTTCACTATAAGTGAAATGAAGCATGGGTGTTCGTGCCACGAAGCGATACAACCCACCAAAAGTTCGCTGGAACTCGTTGCGCGAAACAAAGCAATGGAGTTCATTATTAGTGAATAGAAGCATGGAAGTTCGTGGCTCGAAGCGATGCAACCCATCAAAGGTTCGTTTGAATTCGTTGCGTGAAACGAAGTGCTGGAGTTCACTATAAGTGAAACCAACCGTAGGAGTTCATGGCGTGAAGCGATGTAACCTACCAATGGTTTGCTGGAATTCGTCACACGAACCGAAGCATTGGAGTTCACTATAAGTGAAACGAAGCGGGAGAGTTCGTGGCGAGAAGCGATGCAATCCACCAAAGGTTCGTTGGAATTCGTTGCGCGAAACAAAGCATGGGAGTTCGTGGCACGAAGCGATGCAACCCACCAAAGATTCCCTGGAATTCATTGCGTGAAACGAAGCACTGGAGTTCACTATAACTGAAACGAAGCGTGGGAGTTTGTGAAGCGAAGTGATGCAATCCAACAAAGGTTCGCTAGAATTTGTTGCACGAAAACAAGCGCTGGAGCTCACTATAAGTGAAATGAAGCGTGGGAGTTCGTGGTGCGAAGAAATGAAACCCACCAAAGGTTCACGGAAATTTATAGCGTGAAACGAAGCGTCGGAGTTCACTATATGTGAAACAAGGCGTAGGAGTTTGTGGTGCGAAGCGATGCAATCCACCAAAGGTTCGCTGGAATTTGTTGCGCGAAACATAGCGCTGGAGTTCGCTATAAGTGAAATGAAGCATGAGAGTCCGTTGTGCGAAGCGATGCAACGCACAAAAGTTTCGCTGGAATTCGTTGCGCAAAAAAAGCGTTGGAGTTTATTGTAAGTGAAACGAAGTGTGGGAGTTCGTTGCGCGAGGCGATGCAACCAGCCGAAGGTTCGCTGGAATTTGTTGTGCGAAACAAAGAGTTGGAGTTCACTATAAGTGAAACGAAGCGTGGGACTTCGTGGCGCGAAGCGATGCAACCCACCGAATGTTCGCTGGAATTCGTTGCGCGAAACGAAGCGCTGGAGTACACTATAAGTCAAACAAAACGTGGGAGTTCGTGGCGTGAAGCGAAGCAACCCACCAAAGGTTCGTTGGAATTCGTTGCACAAAACGAAGCGCTGGAGTTCAATATAAGTGAAATGAAGCATGAGAGTTTGTGGTGCGATGCGATGCAACCCACCGAAAGTTCGTTGGAATTCATTGCGCTAAATGAAGCATCGGAGTTCACTATAAGTTAAACGAAGCGTAGGAGTTCGTGGCACGAAGCGATGCAACCCACCAAAGGTTCGTTGAAATTCGTTGCGCGAAACGAAGCGCTTGAGTTCACTATAAGTGAAACGAAGCGTGGGAGTTCGTGGCGCGAAGCGATGCAACACAACATGTGTTCGCTGGAATTCGTTGGGTGAAACAAAGCGCTAGAGTTCATTATAAGTGAAACGTAGCAGGGGAGTCTGTGGTGCGAAGCAATGCAACCCACCAAAGGTTCGTTGGAATTCGTTTCATGAAACGAAGCACTGGAGTTCACTATAAGTGAAACAAAGCGTAGGAGTTCATGGCGCGAAACAATACAAACCACCAAAGGTTCATTGGAATTCGTTGCACGAAACAAAGCGCTAGGGTTAACTATAAGTGAAATGAAAAGTGGGAGTTCGTAGCGCGAGGAGATGCAACCCACCAAAGGTTCGCTGGAATTCGTTGTACGAAACGAAGCGCTGAAGTTCAATATAAGTGAAACGAAGAGTGGGAGTTCGTGGCGCGAAGCAATGCAACCCGCCAAAGGTTTGCTGGAATTTATTGCGCGAAATGAAGCGTTGGAGTTAACTATAAGTGAAACGAAGCATGGGAGATCGTGGCGCGAAGCGATGCAACCCACCAAAGGTTTGCTGGAATTTGTTGCGTGAAACGAAGCGCTAGAGTTCACTATAAGCGAAACGAAGCATGGGAGTTCGTGGTGCGAAACGATGCAACCCACCAAAGGTTCGCTGGAATTCGTTACGTGAAACGAAGCGTTGGAGTTCACAATAAGTGAAACGAAGCGTGGGAGTCCATAGGGTGAAGCAATGCAACCCACCAAAGATTACTTGGAATTCATTGCATGAAACGAAGCGCTGGAGTTCACTATAAGTGAAACGAAGCGTGGGAGTTCGTGGCGCGAACCGATGCAACCCACCAGAGGTTCGCTGGAATTCGTTGTGCGAAACGAAGAACTGGAGTTCACTATAAGTGAAACGAAGCATTGGAGTTCGGGGCTCGAAGCGATGCAACCCACCAAAGGTTCGCTTGAATTTGTTGCACGAAACGAAGCGCTAGTGTTCACTATAAGTGAAACGAAGCATGGGAGTTCGTGGCGCGAAGCGATGCAACCCACTAAAGGTTAGGTGGAATTCGCTGCGCGAAACGAAGCATTGCAATTCAATATAAGTGGAACGAAGCATGGTAGTTCGTGCCGCGAAGCAATGCAACCCACCAAAGGTTCGCTAGAATTCTATGCGTGGAACAAAGCACCGGTGTTCACTATAAGTGAATAGAAGCATGGGAGTTCATGGATAAAGCGATGCAACCCACCAAAGGTTCGTTTGAATTCATTCCGCGAAATGAAGCCCCGTAGTTACCTATAAGTGAAACCAAGCGTGGGAGTTCATGGCGTAAGCGATGCTACCCACCAAAGGTTTGATGGAATTCGTTGCGTGAAGGAAAGCAATGGAGTTCACTATAAGTGAAACGAAGTGTGGGAGTTCGTGGTGCGAAGCGATGCAACCCACCAATGGTTCGTTGGAATTCATTGCTCAAAACGAAGCGCTGGAGTTCACTATAAGTGAAACGAAGCATGGGATTTCGTGGCGTGAAGCGATGCAAACGACCAAAGGTTCAATGGAATTCGTTGTGTGAAATGAAGTGTTGGAGTCACTATAAGTGAAACGAAGCGTGGGAGTTCGGGGCGCGAAGCGATGCAACTCACCAAAGGTTCGCAGGAATTCATTGCGCGAAATGAAGCGTTGGAGTTCACTATAAGTGAAACGAAGCGTGGGAGTTCATAATGCAAAGCGATGCAACCTACCAAAGGTTCGTTGGAATTCATTGCGTGAAACAAAGCATTGGAGTTCACAATAAGTTAAACGAAGCATGGGAGTTCGTGGTGCGAAGTGATGCAACCTACCAAAGGTTCGTTGGAATTCGTTGCGTGAAACGAAGCATTGGAGTTCACAATAAGTGAAACGAAGCGTGGGAGTTCGTGGTGCGAAGTGATGCAACCCACCAAAGGTTCGCTGGAATTCGTTGCGCGAAACGAAGCGCATGACTTCACTATAAGTGAAACGAAGTGTGGGAGTTCGTGGCGCGAAGCGATGCAACCCCCCAAAGGTTCGCTGGAATTTGTTGTGCGAAACGAAGCATTGGAGTTCACTACAAGTGAAACGAAGGGTGGGAGTTCGTGGCGCGAAGCAATGCAACCCAACGAAGTTTCGCTGGAATTCGTTGTGCGAAACGAAGCGCTGGAGTTCACTACAAGTGAAAAGAAGTGTGGGATTTTGTGGCGCGAAGCGATGCAACCCACCGAAGGTTCGCTGGGATTCATTGTGCGAAACGAAACGTTGGAGTTCACTATAAGTGAAAAGAAGCGTGGGAGTTCGTGGTGCGAAGAGATGCAACCTACCAAAGGTTCGCTGGAATTCGTTGCGTGAAACGAAGCGCTGAGTTCACTATAAGTGAAACGAAGCGTGGGAGTTCGTGGTGTGAAGCGATGCAACCCACCAAAGGTTCGCTGGAATTCGTTACGCGAAACGAAATGTTGGAGTTCACTATAAGTGAAACGAAATGTGGGAGTTCGTGGCGCGAAGCGATGCAACCCACCAAAGGTTCGTCGGAATTCGCTGCGCGAAACAAAGCGCTGAAGTTTACTATTAGTGAAACGAAGCGTAGGAATTTGCGGTGCGAAGCGATGCAACCCACCAAAGGTTCACTTGAATTCATTGCGCGAAACAAAGCGCTGGAATTCACTCTAAGTGAAATGAAGCATGGGAGTTCATGGCGCGAAGCGATGTAACCCACCAAAGGTTCGGTGAAATTCGCTGCGCGAAACGAAGCGCCGGAATTCACTATAAGTGAAACGAAGCATGGGTGTTCGTGCCACGAAGCGATGCAACCCACTAAAGGTTCGCTGGAACTAGTTGCGCGAAACAAAGCGCTAGAGTCCACTAATAGTGAATAGAAGCATGGAAGTTCGTGGTGCGAAGCGATGCAACCCATCAAAGGTTCGTTTGAATTCGTTGCGCAAAACGAAGCGCTAGAGTTCACTATAAGTCAATCCAACCGTAGGAGTTCATGGCATGAAGCGATGTAACCTACCAAGGGTTTGCTGGAATTTGTCGCACGAACCAAAGCGTTGGAGTTCACTATAAGTGAAACGAAGTGTGAGAGTTCGTGGCGCGAAGCGATGCAATCCACCAAAGGTTCGTTGGAATTCGTTGCGCGAAACAAAGCGTGGGAGTTCGTGGCACGAAGCGATGCAACCCACCAAAGATTCCCTGGAATTCATTGCGTGAAATGAAGCATTGGAGTTCACTATAACTGAAACGAAGCATGGGAGTTTGTGAAGTGAAGTGATGCAATCCACCAAACGTTCGCTGAAATTCGTTGCACGAAAACAAGCGCTGGAGCTCACTATAAGTGAAATGAAGCGTGAGAGTTCGTGGTGCGAAGAAATGAAACCCACCAAAGGTTCGTGGAAATTTATTGCGCGAAACGAAGCGTTGGAGTTCACTATATGTGAAACGAAGCGTAGGAGTTTGTGGTGCAAAGCGATGCAATCCACCCAAGGTTCGCTGGAATTCATTGCGCTAAACAAAGTGCTGGAGTTCGCTATAAGTGAAACGAAGCATGAGAGTCCATTGCGCGAAGCGATGCAACGCACCAAAGGTTCGCTGGAATTCATTGCACAAAAAAAGCATTGGAGTTTATTGTAAGTGAAACGAAGCGTGGGAGTTCGTTCTGCGAGGCGATGCAACCAACCGAAAGTTCATTGGAATTCGTTGTGCGAAACAAAGAGTTGGAGTTCACTATAAGTGAAACGAAGCATGGGACTTCGTGGCGTGAAGCGATGCAACCAACCGAAGGTTCGCTGGAATTTGTTGCACAAAACGAAGCGTTGAAGTTCGCTATAAGTGAAACGAAGCGTGGGAGTTTGTGGCGTGAAGCGATGCAACCGACCAAAGGTTCGTTAGAATTAATTGCGCGAAAAGAAGCGATGGAGTTCACTATAAGTGAAATGAAGCATGAGAGTTCGTGGCACGAAGCGATGCAACCCACCAAAGGTTAGGTGGAATTCGCTGCGCGAAATGTAGCATTGCAATTCTGTATAAGTGAAACAAAGCATGGGAGTTCGTGCCGCGAAGCAATGCAACCCACCAAAGGTTCGCTGGAATTCTTTGCGCGGAACAAGGCGCTGGAGTTCACTATAAGTGAATAGAAGCATGGGTGTTCATGGCACGAAGCGATGCAACCCACCAAAGGTTTGTTTGAATTCATTCCGCGAAATGAAGCTCCGGGGTTACCTATAAGTGAAACCAAGCGTGGGAGTTTATGGCGTAAGCGATGCAACCCATCAAAGGTTTGATGGAATTCGTTGCGCAAAGGGAAGCATTGGAGTTCACTATAAGTGAAACGAAGTGTGGGAGTTCGTGGTGCGAAGCGATGCAACCTACCAAAGGTTCGCTAGAATTCATTGCGTGAAACAAAGCGCTGGAGTTCACTATAAGTGAAATGAAGCGTAGGAGTTCGTGGCACGAAGCGATGCAACCCATCAATGGTTCGTTGGAATTCGTTGTGCAAAACAAAGCGCTGGATTTCATTATAAGTGAAACAAAGCGTATGAGTTCGTTGCACGAAGCGATGCAATCTACCAAAGGTTCGCTATAATTCGTTGTGTGAAACTAAGTGTTGGAGTTCACTATAAGTGAAACGAAGCGTGGGAATTCGTGGCGCATGTTAATCCCTAAAAAATCCATGCGTACATTGAACAAGGGACACGTTGCAAACATCATCAGGGTCGTTCGCACAGGAAATCATTAAGGCACTTGAAGCATCAGTAATGGAGAAGAATGGTTATAAAAGCAAGTGTCGAATGTCAAAGCCCAGAACAGATCAGGTCGACCAAGTACAACCGGACGACATAGTGCAACGTGCGACCCTGAAACTTGGGTCCAAATCACAATCCAAGCCCGAAAAATAAGACCAGCTGCTCACGCAAGTACGAGGCCGCGCCAAGCATCAGCATGAAACATGTCGCTCATCCAACATGGGCTAGAACGACCACACTGAACAGCCGCCAGACAAACTACACCTTGCAGGAGCAATAAGAGGACGAGCACCCTTGAACTAAAGCAACAGGTCGCACATGGAATAATGGAGATTCAATTCCAGACATGTGTCGCGCTCACAGCCATTCTCCCAAAATGGTCGCCCACGTAGAAGCACCTGCTCTTGTAAACCTGCTCAACTACATAAGGCGCCCAACCCAAAAAGTCATCTACGCATAACAACCTAAGACAGCTAGCAACAGCTGGCCAATGGCCCGATGGTAATTAGCACAATTAGAGATTTGCAAGGCGGGAAAGGGATTTCAAACCGAGGACTCACCTATAAATATACCATAGCCACCACTGAAAAGAGGGAGGAAAAAAGGACCACGAAGTGCTGCCAAACTCGGCCACAAACCACGGATCTGTCCATGGCGTCAAGCTCAATTTTGTGATTCGTAGAGAACAAAGACATCATCAATCTCAATCATCCATTCATCCTCTTTCTCCTAAAACTCAACCATCTTCCTATATAATTTCCTAGATTAAAGTATACAAACGAGGTTGTATTAGGCAAAAATGGAAGTGTATGATCCAGAGAGAATTGATGTACTTTGTAATTCATATCATGAGATTAGAAATCACCTTCATAGTGGACGTAGGCATCATTAACGGCCAAACCACTCTAAACCTCGTCTCTATTTTTAACTTTTTTCTACATTTTCTACCTTGAATTACTAATTGAATACGGCTCCACTTTATTCCCTACCAAATTGGTGAAGTACAGCTTTGTACCTGAGGTGTTTGGACCATTTTTGGTGTAAATATTTTTGGCGCCCACCATGGGGCCGCATCATAATTTCCTTTTAAAAAAACATCCCGAAATCACTTTCTCTTTTGGAGTCATGGTTGGATCGAAGAAGGGTAACAAATCCATTAAAGTTGCCATCATCAACGGGAACAAAATCACTGACGAAGCTACGCCTCAGATCCCGAATCAAGGGGAAAATGAAGCCCCCAGGCCCCTATAACGCAAGATGAATTAAATGTGGTTGTAATGGGTCTAAACGAAAAGATGGATAACACTGCGAAGATGATAATGGAAAGGTTCGATACCCTTACCGGCGTTCAAACTAATCCGCCATCTCCAAGCACTGGATGACGTTGGCGAGAAAGGGGACTCATCAGCCTCAGATCCTGAACGACCTCACCACACTATGAGAAACGGGGAAGAGGCCGGCGTTGAGGATCTTAAACCCAGATCTCAACAGCGCAATGGGGGACGGCCAATTCGAACGGCTACAGGTCCCACCCATGTTGTACTCATTAAAGGGAATACAAGGCGCCGAAGCTCAAACTGCGACCGCATTGATGAGAACACCGATATCGGCGCCAAGGACCAAGCAGATGACGAGAAGCGCATGACGGATATGATACAGCGAATAATGGAAGAGAAGGAAACCCGAGAAGACGAGGAGAGGGAGTTCTCCCCCAGCAAGAACCCGTTCACTGAAGAAATCCGTCAAGCAAAATTCCCAAAGAAGTTCACGCCTCCGACAATAGCACCTTACGGTGGAGTTGGAGATCCTACCATTTTCCTGTTCAAGTACGACCAGCACATGAACGGGGCTAGGGCCACTGATGAGATCAAGTGCTTATACTTTCCTGTGTGTTTAGAAGGTGTGGCTTCATTGTGGTTCACCAGACTTCCGCCTAGATGAATCAGCCAGTTCGCTGATCTGGCAAGGAGATTTCAGGATCAATTCCGGTTGCAGGCTACCAAGGCAAGGGACGTGATGTCACTTAGTGAGATGGGACAGAGGCCCGAAGAAACCATTAAAGCTTTCCTTACATGTTTCCATGTTGCCGCAGCGGAAGTTATAGAACCGGAGCCTTGGTACCTATTGGCAGCCTTAAAAGGGGCTATCGATAAAAAGTCAGAATTCGGAAAATGGCTCAAGATGAAGAAGCCAAAGACTCTGAAGAAGTTCTACAAGAAAGAAGAAGAGTACATGAGCGTGGAAACCGACACCACAGACACTCCGAAGGCTATGGGAAGTAGCACTGCTAAGGAAGGGAAGAATAACGAATCATCTCAGATGGCTCAGAGGAACGACTCTGGGCATAAGAGGGGGTTTGATGGAAGGGACAATGGAATGCATAAGAAGTCCAAGTACTTCAGGAAATCAGAATTGACTCCCTTAACTGAAACTCCAGATAAAATCTATTCAGCTACGAAGGATTCAGGCATCTTTCCTCGGTGAAACCACAAAGAACCACATAACAGCAAGCAAATTCTGGTAAGTTCTGCCGATTCCATAATCAACCGGGGCACAACACAAACGAGTGCCGGCACTTGAGGAATCTGATTAAGGAGCTTATCTGAAAGAATCAATTACAACAATATGTTAAAAATCCTCAGAATGCACCAGAGAATCAGAGGCAGGGAAAGGTTGATGATCAGGCCGGGTCGCACGAAACAACCCAAGCGCCAGAAGACATGCGACCAATCATTGATTGATGACCCTTGGGTGCAATCCAGTATTTGGAGTTAAAATATAACCGACTATTTTCTCCACTCTATTTTACTGCTTTTGTAGTTTATCTTTCTCACTCGCTCTTTTTCATGAAATGATCTATGAATCCATCTTTATTATGTTATGTAAAAAATCTGCATGATCGAAGATGTTTACCCATGGATTGTAGTCTCATGGAAAATAAAATTTATTCACGAACTAATGCTGAAACTGGTCTTGTGTATAGGGCAAAACGGTACACAACATACCAAAGGAATTGATCAAACCAAGCAGGGTAATCAAGCTCATCATCTTGCAGAAACCAAAAGGGGTCAAAACTTTTCAAAGGGAATTCAAGGAGAGCCCACCGAAATCCAGAGGCCGCACTCTTTGTTGCACTTTCTTAAAGAACCTAGGCTGGTAAAAACCAGCCCTAGAATTAGAGGGTCTCACAAGCATACTGGAGCAAAGGCAACTCAAAACAAAAAGTCCCTCGGATAAAATAGCTGAGCCCACCAAAGAAACACCCTCTTGGGTGCAGGACATAGGTCATTTGGCTTGGGGAGATTTCTTAATTTTCTCAATCAAACGACCAATGTCTATTTCATAGGGAAAGATGCAAAGTCAGCAAAAATCGGTTGGTTCGTGAAAACCCTTACCAAAAGGAGGTGTCTGTCCTTGTTCTTTGTTGTTAACCAAGTCAAACAAAGCCAAGGGTGGATTACAGCAGAAATCCCAGCCGAAAGGGGGTTAAAGAAACCCTTACCGAAAGGAGGTGTCTGTCCTTGTTCTTTGTTGTTAACTAAGTCAAACAAAGCCAAGGGTGGATTACAGCAGAAATCCTAGCCGAATGGGGGTATAATAAATCCAATTTGGGTCTCTATTTGATAATAATAGCCGGATCAAACAGAACCGAAATTGGGTCGAAAATGCTTAACCCAAGTCCTCCCATGGGGGCACGTACCCAAAACCAGTCTCCGAAGGACTCGGGCCACTGAGTTAGTGAGATATGGGATTTGGATACATTAAAAGGAATAAACCCAGCATACGGAAGTACATTTAATTAGGTTTCAAAAGGGTCTGGGACACCAAGCCAATAAGGAACAAAGTTAAATGAACAGTAAGGTGTCTGCATCTCATAAAAATACACACCTAAGATTAACTTTAAAGGTTTGGGTTACCAAATTGTTGAAAATTCTAATAAATGTGCAGTTAAGACTAAAAACCCTCAAAGAGGAGATAAGATGTCTAAAATCATGACCAACCCGTAGTACTGACGTTAAACGACGTAAAAGCATAACCAACGCACGATTCGCAAAAAGCGCAATACAATACGAATAAGTGAAAGTTACAACATACCAACATCAACAGGTTCATCACAAAAGCACACAGTCATAAGACTGGCACTTAAAAAAAAGTACAGAACAAATTTTACATCATTTGGCAACATTTTCAGATGTAACATAACCCTCAACCAAATGAGCCTTAGAGGTACCTTCACCAGCAGTAGGGGGTTCCGTCAGAACAGCTGGGGATCCCGGGGCACCATCTCCTACAGAACCAGGGGCACGGACGGGAACCACATTATGAACCTCTTTTCCAAGGGATTTGGCTCGTTCGCCAGCTAATATGCTCCTACCCGTTTCCAGAGTATCACGTCTTTTGGCTCAAGAAGGGCTTCTTGTAGAGCCTTATCCTCCTTATCCTTGGAATAACCAAGCACCTCTTCCCAGACAAGGGCTAATGCACGAGGAAAGTCCTTGCCCAGATAGCTCAAGCTTCCGCGAGTCATAACACTAAGAGTGTAAAACCAAAACAAGGTCTCATCTGTTTTCTTTTTGAGCTCCGCAAGATCACTAGATAGCTTTGCCTTATTTCCCTCTAAGGTTTCAATAGCTTTGACTTGAAAATAATTTTACCTTCGAGCATTCCTTTCTCTTGGCGGCAAGAAACCACGGATTGATGTACAGAAGTTAGCTGGGATTCCAGGAACTCGCGGTCAGTCTGGACTTCATCTATTTGCTTCTTTGCAGCTTCAATCTCTTCATGAAGCCTCCTGTTGTCAGCCTCCAAATTTTTCACCTGACAGTGCCCGTTCTTAAGAAGTGCAATTTCAGCTGCTTGATTTTCCACTTCACGGATCAGTTCAGTCTTGTCATTTTCCAGAAGCCCGATATGTTTGAGATGCTGAGTGTTCAACTTCTGAAACTCAAAGCAAAACCTATTCCAAGACTCCAACCGCTCCCTGGAAGTGTTTTTGGCTTCTTTTAACTGAGCTTCAAGGTTACTCATGGTTGTGATAAGCTGGGAGGTCGCATAATTTTTTATAGCACTCAGCTCTCCAACGCTACTCTGATCGTCACATGGCGACAAGTCTAAGTCAAGGTCTATTCCACTCAAGTCCCAACCAACAGATCTATCCCACAGCGCAGTATTTCTAGGGGTAACTGCATAAGGAGGTCTGTTAAGGATCGCTTGAATCTGACTGGAAGCAGACGTATTAGGTACAGAAGAACTAAGCAACAGATCCACAGGAACCGAGGAACTGGGACACAAAAATCCGACTAGCTCAGAAGATTCACCAACTTCATCCCTGACCTGCCTCATATCACTTGTTCCTCGCTCAGCATCCTGTTTTCCCCCTTTTAACACTCAAGGATGGTCATACTTCTTCTTCTTCAACAAGCTTGCCAGCGGTGCCTCAAGAGCATCTTGGGATAAGAGATCTGGAATGGGGAAGGAGCGTTTGCTCCCGCAAGAGAGACTAGACTGCAAAATATCTCGCGGATCGGTAAGAGCGAGCTGTTGAGAGAGACTACCTGGTAATGGAAACCCCATTCCTGAATCTAAGAAGAAAGGGAAAAATTTAACCACTTCGATTGAAAGAAACTAGAGGATGAAACCAAGAAAAGAGATACATATGATATACGAGGTTGAAGTGGTTCTAGACTTTATGAAATACAGTTTCGACCCAGAGACAAGGGTTTCTTTCGTAAAGTCGTATAACTAAAGATTCTCCTTAAAAGTATGAATATTCAAATGACAACCTTACCTTGAACGAGTCCTCCAATCAGAGCAGAAAGATTATGTCCTTTTAAAGCCTCTGAACCATCTTTGTAACAACCCTAAATTTTGGGGTAAATTTAAAAATTTATTTTAAGTAATTTTAATGAGTTTTTGGTATTTAAAATAATTTATTTTAAATAATAATGATTAAAAATTGATTTAAATCAAAGTTAGAATGAATAATTTAATTTTAATTATAAAAGGAGATAGAAATAACGCGGTAGTTTGAAAAGTCAAACTTAAACTTTGACTGACCATACAGGATGCAAAATTTAACGGATTTTAGTGAAACCAAAAATATTAGAATCTATTTAAAAATATCTTTCTAGCGAATCTGAAAAATTGAAATTTCATTGCAGGAATCAAAAGTTATGCCCTGGTTAAAATTTAGAAAGGTCGCTATGAAATTTATAAAGGTCAAAAATGCTACTTTTTGCATACGAAAGAATTTGTACTCGAAACCACTTCCATTGAGTTCAGAATGACGTTTTTGCATTTAAAAACAGCAAACACTTATATATTTCGATTTTCGAAAATTATTTGTTTAAAAATGTATTTTTAATATTTAATATATACGCCTTGACAATAGTCATTCTTCAAACGACCTCTGTTTTCGACGAAACCACTTATGTTGGAACCGGAATGTCAAATTATGGCTAAGTTTAATTTTTCATAATTTTTAGAATTAATTGGTGACCATGGAAAAAAGATTTCAGTTTTGTCAATTTCGGTCAATTTTTATTGACTTGAAAATAGTCATTTTTCAAACGGGCTCAAAATTGAACGAAATTAATTTTCCTAGGTCCGCAGCGTAAGAACATAGCTAAATATATTTTTTGGGAATTTTTGAAGTTAATTTGTGACCCCGGTGAATTTTTTTCCATACGATTGAATTAAAAATAAAAGAAAATATTTTAAATTAAAGAAAACTGGGTCAAGACAGTCATTTGGGCCTGCGGTACATAGCTAGATGAGTCCAGAATAGGGGTTAATGGGTAGGAACGTCAGTTGTTGGGCTGAAATAGGAGAAAGTTGCAAAACGGACCTTTAATGAATATTTTATTATAAAAATACACGCTTCTCAAGACAAACATCATATCCTTCTTCCCAAACCTCTCACGCACGCTGAAACCCATCAGCCCCACCATTTCCCTCCCCTTCTCTCTTCTTTTTCGCTTAATCTAGGAAGAATTAGACAAGGCCATATTTAAACTTTTTAAAGATCTTCCCATTCTCTTCGATTCTAGATATGTTTCACATCAAACCGTGCACTGTAGCTCCCAAATCACCTATCCAAAACCACTGCCTTTGAACCTTAGCCCCACCTCGATTGCTGTGCCGCACTCCACCGCCTTCTAGGCATGTATGCGCCTCTCCTAGAGCTTCAACCTCCAACAAACGGCGCCCAAAACCATTGATCCAATCTCAAGTTATCGCGATTCAAAGATTTGAACAAAATCTGAGGTTATATAAAATTTAATTTTATTTGTTTACAACGATTGATTTCATTGCTAATTTTAAATTTTAATTATTAAAAACTTGTTTTTGGTTCAATCCGATTCAGAACTCGACAACTTTTGTGATATGGGGAAAACGACGCGCAACATAACGTTCTAGATCTGTTGCGAACAAATTTTGTCTCTTTTTGGTTTAGATCTGATCATATACCAAGGTGAGATTTCTTTTATTTTAAAATAATTAATCAATTCATTTATTTTATTTTATTTTATTTATAGTTATATATTTACAGATCTGTTTGTGTTGGTATTGTATGATGATTGTTCTATTGGTTGTGATGGATGATTGTAAAATTCATGTATGTTAAACAAATATGATTATTCATCCCTTTATACTTTATTGAATTGACTTAGATTATCCATTCAAGATCAAAATATATAATGGGTAATTATAGATCTATATGTCTTAGACAAATATTATTATTCATCCTTTTATTTTATTGAGTTGGTTTAGATCATCGATGCAAAAATCAGAATTTGTAGTTTGTCTCTTTTATGGGATTGATTTAGTAAATCAATTCATATTTAGTCACTTTATTTGAATTGATTTAGCTTATCAATTCAATATAAAAACATGAATCATTTGTGTTGAATTGATTTAAATTGTCAATTTTATAATGATAGGCATTATTTTGTCAATCCAGTGTATAATATTATTTTGTCACCGCATTGGATTGTCAATTAAATATTATCAAATGTGTATACATGATTGAATTGGAATAGGAAAACGAATGATTTTTATTTATGTTCTCAAACACAAATATTACATAGGAAAATGAATGATTTGTATTTGTGTTCTCAAACACAAACATTACATAGAAAAAAATAAACATGTCTTTTATTTGTGTTCTCAAACACAAATATAACGTGGTATGTAATAAAAGAATGAGATTTACATTGTAAATTAAAAATTACATTTTCATATGTAATAAAGAATGAGATTTACATTGTAAATTAAAAATTACATTTTCATATGTAATAAAGAATGAGGCTTACATTGTAAATTAAAAATTTACATTTTTATATGTAAATAAAAAGTAGAAATTTGCATCGCAAGTAAATTCACATTTTTATATGTAAAGGAAAAGTAATAATTTGCATTGGAATCAAAATTACATTTTTTATATGTAATTAGAGAATAAGAATTTGCGTTGTAAATAAAATTACATTTTTTTTGTAATCGAAGAAGAAGAATGAAATTTTGACGCTGAAAAATTGATTACATTTTATGGGATAAATAGATAGGCTTTGTAACGGAAGTATTAATTACATTTGTAGTTATTGAAAAGAAAAGAATTTGAAATTGTGTTGTTAACATAAAAATCACATATTTATGTTAAAAAAAAGGAATTCATCAAAATATTCAAGTTAGAATGGAATTGTGTTAAACATAAAAATGAATCATTAAAGTATATAAGGAAGAATGAAATTTTGTTACATAAGGATTTGCATTTTTAATGTAATCGAAATATGAGTCATAAATTAAAAAAAAAGGGATGCTTGTTTGACAAATACGGTAACATTAAAAGTACATTTTGTATGTAAAATAAGAATAAAAAAATATATATATTCTTATTGTATATGAAAATTATCTGTGCTAATTAAACAGCATTTTTGTAAGAATATATTATGTTATGTTAAACATATCATTTTAGTTAGGAAATATCATTTTAGTCAAAAATGTTTAATTAGGATAGACATGCCACTTTTATTAGAAATATGTTATGTAAGATAAATTTGTCATCTATGTTTAAATTGAATTTGTTATTTATGTAAAAATTAATTTGTCATTTATGTAAAAAAATTAATTTGTCATTTATGTGGAATTTAGTTTGTCAATTTTAGGAAAATATGAAATTGGCATTTATGTTAGGATAAACTTGCCCTTCATGTTAAAATACTATAATGTCATTTATTGAAAATGTCATTAAATTAGAATGTCATTAAAACTAGAATATCACTAGATTGAAAATGTCGTTAAATTATAATGTCATTAAAACTAGAAGATCATTAGATTAAAAAGGTCATTAGAATTCATAGAATATATATATATATATATATATATATATATATATATATAATATCCTCTTTACATGACATTAGAATTCATCACTTTTATTAAAGAATGGCACGTGAATTAAAAACGTCAATTTTCTTAAGAAGTGTCATGTAAAATAATATTTTTAGTAGAACAATTATAATGATTAACTAAAATTGTACTTGGACACGAGGTTAGGTCACATTTGTGGTGGAAGTTTGCCCAGAACCGACCGGCATATCCAGCAGCCACAAATGTTGGGCCTAATGTGAGAGGTCTAAGTGCGCAAATACAGATTGGGCCAAGACACGAGGTTATGCCCAACTTGTGGGATAACTCTGCCCGGAACCGACTGGCCTATCCAGCATCCACAAGTTGCAGGCCTAATGTGAGAGGTCTGGCCCATATTAAAATATAAACGGTTAAATAGAAAATGGACATTATTTACACCGTCATGAGTTAAATTAGAAATTGACGTTATTTTCACACCGTTATGTGTTAATAATGAAATGAATATTTTCACCTCCATGTTTGTTGTAAAAGGGAAGTTACATTTTTTTAACGTAATTATAAGATAAGAATTTACCGTCGTAATGATGGTTACATTTTAATGTAATATAAAAAAATAAAAAAGAATTTGTAAAAAAAAATCACCTTTTCCTCACTGTGATCAAAAGAAGAAAAAAATTACATTTTCTTTAATGGAATTAACAGAAGAAAATTACATTTTTTTTTTGTAATAAAAGAAGTTAGAAGAATTACATTCTTTATAATGTAATAAGAGAGAATAAAGTAAAGAATACCTTCTTTTTAGGTAGAAAAGAATATATTTTTAGTGCAAGTCTTAAATGAAGGTAAAAGATCATACATTTAAAATAAAAATATGCCGACATTAAAAATCTCATTTTTAATGTATAGGAAAATGATCACATTTTTAAAAATATGTTAACATTAAGAAACTCATTTATAATGTAAAGTTAGAATATAGAAAAATGACCATATTTTTGAAATAAAATATGTTGACATTAAAATCCCATTTTTTTAATGAAAAATAGGAAACTAGGAAAGTGTTCATTTTTATAAAGGAGAACTCACATTCTTCTATAGTGTAAAGAATAAGAAGAAAATATTACATTTTCAATGATATGAGAGAAAGAAATAAAATATTACATTTTCAATGTAATTAAAGAATGTAAATAAAATATGAAATAGAAATTTACATTTGCTTATGTCAATAAAAAGAATTATTTTAGATGACACTTTCATTTACATTTTCATGTAAATAGGATATGTAGAAGTGAAAGATAACATTTATTTACATTTAGGTAAATAAATAAGAATAAGGAAAAGTAAACTTATTCACATATGGGGTAAATAAATAAGAAAAAGAAATGTTTTTAAATGACATTTTCTATGCATTAAATGAATTGAAAATTACATTTTAGTTGTTGTTTATTAACAAATAAAATGAGGGAAGGGAATTGAACTGTTTATATAACATGATATCTTGATATAAACATGTCACATTACATCATTGTATGCTAGGAACTTGATTGTGCGCTGTTGGTTTGGTTGATTTATTACCCTTATATGTTAATGACCTGTAATGTCGTTGAAATGCAAATGAACTACTTTTATCAAAATAAAAATAGTGATAAATAATAACGTTATGAAATAATTTAAATGATAATTATGCGAAGATTATTTGAAAAGACTGAGTTATACTCATTTCAAATAATCATACTGTAATAGCCCGCATTTTACGTATCGGAAGATCGAAAAATATTTTTATTTTATTCCCTGAGGGTTGGATCATTCTCATCTTTTGGTATGTTGCTTATGGGGATGTGAGACATGTCCATAAATTTTACTGATTTTGTTTGTGACCATTTTGCCCCTATCAGTCTTGTACAGGGCATAACTTTTGACTCAGGTCGAATCAGAGGGTGAGACCTGTGCCATTGGAAAGGAATTGATGATTCTCTTTCCGTAGAGTGGTTACATGAAAGATTTGGTTCAGCGGTTTGTGAGGAATCGCTGTTTTAAGGTTTTTCAGTTGGCTGTTCAGATTTTGGAAGGCTAATGGGCTGATTTGGAGATGGCCCATTAGAGGGTGGGTGGAGAATATAAATAGGGGGTAAGGGATATGGAGAAAGGTTGGAATTTTCCATTCTCTTATGGGGAGGCTTTGATCTCCTTCTTCCTCTAAAACACTTTCCACCATTAACAATCCAAATCTAAGGGGGAAATCATAGATCTACACCATTGGAGGCAAAAATCTACATCAATTAGAGTGAGGATTCATCAAATCGAAGGGCTAGGAGCTATCTCTTCGCTGTCCGGAATTCTATTTCATTGTTTTTGCATCGATTTGAAGAATTGGTGAGTGATTTACATCTCTCATTCGGATTCACGAAAGTATGTGAGTTATAGGATGTTAATTTCATCATTTCCATGTTATTTTCTTTAGATCTACACCATGCTAAGTCCATTTTACATATGAATCACCTTAGGATCTGATTTAGATAATTTGAATGGTTAATTTCATGATTTCTCTCAAGTTTATGCAAATTAGATCCGTTTTTATGTTCATATGTTCACTTATCATGTTTTGGGAAATTTATGTGTTTTGATGGAGATTGTTAGATTGATGATATTTTTGGTTGCATAACATGTTAGTGGTTGCATTTGGATGAATTGGATAGGCCGGTTTCGTCGGATTCGTCATTTGGCGAGGTTTTGGTCGAAATCGAAGTCGAAATGGAGCTGTGCAGGAATCGGGTCGGTCCTAGACTGGTCGGTCAAATCGTGGCTTGGGTCACAAGACAGGGATTGGGTCGGCTAAGAGGGAGAAGGCTGGTCGGATTGGTCGCAAGGAAGTGGCCGGTCGGTCCATACTGGTCAGGTCGAGCAAATTTGGAGTTCTGATTTAGAGCAGGCGGGTCGGTCATGTTCCAAGAAGGGGGTGATCAGGTCGGATCGCTCTTGGGTGGTTGGTCGAGCAGGTGGTCGGTCGTAGGTGAGAAAGGCTGGTCGGTCTTGGAGCTGGTCGGTCTGATCTGTCCAAAAGGTTGAGAAGGGAGTCTGGTCGGTCCAGAAGTGTAACACCCCGCCTCCGCTAGGGTCACTCGCAAAGGAATGCACTAGCTTTAGAGGGGCATTATTGGTAAACATGCACAGAAATATCACAAGACAGAACATATAAAATAGCGGAAGTAAAATCGAACTTTCATAAACATGAATACATAAGGTCTAAAGCCTTTTACATCAGAGTACATCAAAACCTGTCTTGCAATAGTAAAGAAGCATAAAGACTTTTTCATAAATTATTCCCCAAATAAAAACAGTAAAGTAGCCATAGCCAGGAAAAGTCCAAGCCATCCATGATGACCTTCAAGCAGAAGAAGTCCGAACTAAACAGCAGTGTTTCCTCCCTGTAACATGGGGGGGGGGAAACAGAAGAAAAGAGGCGAAACAAAACGGGTCAGTCAAAAAGACTGAGTAAGCCATATCTACTATTAGTATAAAAACTAGTAAAGTTAACTCTCATGAGAAACTGAGATGAACATAAGCATGATACAAGATAGGTCAATTAAATCAAAATAACAGGATTAACTACTGAACTCAGATAAACTAGGGTGTCGTGATAAACTACAATGTCAAGATAAAACAAGGTATCACATTGTCAGGTTCCTATCAAGTATAATATCCCAAGATATCTATCGTGTATAACGTCCCATGGCATCTATCCTGTATATCCGCTCTGCACCTACCGTACTAGTACCCCAACTGTATTACGTGTTATCCGTGAATGACCCTTACTCAAAAGTCGTGTAATGGTCCATGTCAACCTAATATGCCGCATATATAGGTTACTCAACTCATATGTTTCTTTCCATGTATAAGTTCAGTCCTTTGCCGTAGGCTGTACGGGCTTTCCCATGTAAACGGTTTATCCTTGAAGTTGTTTTGGACTGCAACCCTTGATCTAGTTGTGTTTCCTTACCATGAACTATCGCGCGTCCACTTAGGATTTATGCCACCTAGGACCGCTAGGGATTATGCTACCTAATGAACGTTTCCGTGTCTCGGTTTGGGTTTTGGCCACCTAGGACCACTAGGGATTACGCCACCCGTCAACCGCGCCCTTGATCCCACGTATGTATCGTGAATCGTTTTCCATGTCTAGATGCACATGTTCCCCAATGTTCCATCCGAGTTCCGTGCCAGGGCAAATCAAGAAATACGGAACTCGGTCGGGAGCTTTAAATCGTCTGCCGATGCAGATATCAAGGTCTGTTTTTGTACCCGTGGCTATGGTCCCACGTGACCCCTCCCTCAACTACTGAAAGGCAATCCAAGAAAAATCATGTATAAGAACCACTCCACGGCCCCACTATAGCCCACTTTCCTACGGGCCAACCTCACCCATGACTCGATAGCAAGCACATGGTCTGTTGGGGGTTCCCTGCCTTTCCGCACGTACACGATTGACTAAAGATGGTAGGTAGTCGGCGATGTGCTATCCAGGGCAAAAACAAGAATCGTCGACTCCACGCTAATCCATCCCAGTCTTTAGGTTGCTCGCATAGCAACCAAAACATACTCTTGGTCCTTCTAACGCAGACCTTAACCTCTCATGGGCCTAGTATAATTACCTGGCAGCCCACAGAGGGATCCCAAGAATATCCTCACGTCCCCCGAAGCTTCCACTTCGGCACCCAGTGCGCTGGAGCTTTTATCCAAGTCAGATAACTTGCTCCCCCTCGTATACTAAGCGATGACCTACCGTATCAGGTTACTCATCGTTTTGAGAATTAGTCCTATGTCCTTAGCTAAGAATTATTACTTAGTTACCCTTAACTAAGGTTTACCACTTAGCTTCCTTTCCCGTTATCCTTGATTAACCACGGTTTTCTACCTAGTTCTTCTAGCTAGGGTTTGTCTATTGGGTTAAGTGTTATCATTCAAGTCCATGACTTAACCCGCCCACGAATCACGTCAAAGATTGGCTAAGTATTTAAGTTCAAGACTTAGTCCCACAAGTTGGTTAAGTGTACCCAGAGGCTCATGACTTAACCCTATCAAGTCAAATTGGTCAAGTACCAGCTTACCTTAATCCTATCGGATTATCTTGCTAGATCGATTAAGCATAGATTATCTTAATCCCATCAAATTATCGAGTCGGATTGGTTAAGTATAGGTTGGCTTAACCCCATCCTCTAATCGTACTACAATGGTTAAGTATATTCTAAAAAGGTCTTGTGACTTAACCTTATCAGGTCCGCGTATTAGATTGGTTAAGTGTAAGTTACTTAACCCCATCAAATCATCATGTATAATTGGTTAAGTATAAGTTGCTTAACCCCATTAAATTATCACGTTAAGTTGGTTAAGTATTGGTTACTTAACCTCATTGAATTACCGAGTTTAAATTGGTTAAGTGTTTAACTTAACCCCATCGAATTACCGTGTTTAGATTAGTTAAGTGTGGATTACTTAACCCCATCTAATTACCGTGTCGGATTAGTTAGGTGCAAATTACTTAACCCCATCCCATAATCATCTTGTATGGTTAAGTGTCATTAAGAAAACTTATTTAACCTTGCCAAATTATCATGTTGGATTGATTAAGTGTTGGTTAACTTAATCCCCATCCACTAGTCGTATAAAAATGGTTAAGCGTCATTAGGCAAATCAAATCACTTAACCTACCCAACCTTGTCATGTTTTGTTAAGTATCATTAGCCTAACCAATTTACTTAACCCATTTACCCATGTCATATTTGGTTAAGAGTCATTAATCAAATTAACTTAAACTTATCATGTGGCATTAATTACTTAATGCACCCCAACCTCTCACATTAGACTTTGTTGTGGTTACTAGTTAAGCCGGTCGGTTCCGGGTAGCTTTACACCACAACTTGGTCTAACCTCGGGTTCAAGCACAACATGACCAACTTCTCACATTGGGTCCTATTGTTTGCAACTACTAGTTAGGTCGGTCGATTCCGGGTAGTTTTACGTTGCAAAATCAACCCAACCTCGAGTTGGCCACTTTCATGTTTAGTCTAGTGTCATGTTCATAGTCAAGTTTTCAAGCAATTGGGTAGACCTAACTTAATAGGTAAATTCCCAATGGGTAGACCTAACTTAATAGGTAAATTCCCAAGCTTATGTTTTTATACATACTTACATGTCAACTTCCATGTTATGATTCAAGTCATGTTTTCAAGTATAAACACATGTCATATTTAACGTTACATGTTGTCATGTTTATACCCATTTACCCAAGTCATATTCATGTCATTATGTTTCCCCATGATGTGACCCCAACGCTTTTTAAACTAGCATATACGTTCGCAACAACGTGATGGATTAAAAGAAGAGACTTGGCAAAGGAATGACAAAAATGGGTATTAAGCCACAAGTTAATCATGGTGGCAAATGAGGCACAAATGTGTTCATTAGCTTGCATGTTACATTCTTAAGCCTCAAAAACATGCATCAACCCAAACTTGGTACATAAGCGAATCATGGTGACAAAAGACATGGAATGATGGCTAGAAACTCGCATATATCATCATATAAGGATTATGACTTCATATGCAAGTTGACATAATGATTATGAAGATTCTCATGTTGCATAATGCAACATTTCAACATAAAGGTTGTGGCTTTTAGTTCATAAGATCAAGATAATGACTTCATAAACTTGCATAACATGATAGCATGCATCATTCTAATTAATCAAACGCAAACTTTCAACATGAACATTTAACTTCATAGTTAATATCTAAGAGTAGGGAAGGGCTTACATAGCTATGAAGGCACAAATCGAAATGCAAAACAAAGATTGTGATGAAGCCTATGCATGCCATCACCCAAAAACCCAAAGATGAACACTCCAAATCAACAAAAATACCATCTTTATGAACACAGATCAAAGCTTTTGCCTTGAAATCAACTTGAGAAGCTCTCATACTAACATAGGGACTCTCTAATACTCTCATGATCATGAAACCTCTCATAGAAATGAAGTGGAGGCTAGGATAGTTGAGTGGAGGCCATGAGAGTAGCAATTTTGCCATAGTTTAGTTGCATGAATGAATAATGAGGGTTTAGGGGTAGGTTAGGGGCTTATTTATAGATTAGGCAAGTGTTTTAGGCCATAGGATTAAACCTAGATTCAATCCAAGCCACCAAAGTTTGTCTTGGGGAAGAAGTCAAGTGTAGGAACCATCTAGGGCCTTTAGATTAAAGATGAACCATGAGAACCATCCAAATGCAAAATCTGCATTTGAGCGAATCGGCCCACGGGTTGACAGCCAAACACCCTGGATTAACCCCTAGTCGACCCAGCGAGCTCGGGTCGACCTCAAAAATCGGCCGGTTCGGTTATTCCCCTCTCCCAATTCACTGTTTTGAACATTTTTGCATATTTATTTATTTAATTTTCAATTATATATATATATATATATATATATATATCAATATATATATATTTCTCTGCGCAACCCATTTCACTTAATTAAGTATACTTTAATTTGGGAATTTTTCGTGAAACTTCGCGAGGCCATATCTTGGTCATACGGACTCCGATTTTCGAAAACTCAGACTCTATTTCGCGTATTTTTCCGAGACGAACGCAATGGCATAGCCCGTTTCACCAGATTCAGAATTTAAAATTAAATTCTGCCTTGATTCTCGTCTTAATCATGTTATCGAAATACGGGTTGTTACATTCTCCCCACCTTTTAGGATTTCGTCCCCGAAATCTCCAAGTTAGGAAGAACATATCCTACCGTCCATCATCCATCTACTCAAAACATCATCCACAAGCAACCATTGTCCTTAGATGATTTCTAATGCTGTATGAATATATGCAAGACGTGTGTGTACATGTTCCTTAGTTAATGCTAATGATCAGGCCTGAATAATCTTTCTAATGCAAAAATATGTATAGTGCCATGTATCCAATGTGTATGCAAATAGTCCTAGTCATATAGATACTATATGCGTGCACAATCATTCATTCATATGCAACAACTGCATGATAATACACTCGATTTCATCCATAAACAAGTATAAATACTCGTGCATATGCAATATGAAATGTGACCGAGTCGAGCTAGTATCTAATGTGTATTCGCGCATCCACGAGCAACCACTTGCAACCACTTGCAACCATAATCAATCATAACATGTTTCAAATACATGTTTACATCCATAGGGTTCTACCTAGGATTCTCTTAAACAGGGTCGAGAAGATAAACAAGACAAACTCCTTACGGGGTTTGTAACAGAAAATAGGACCGAGAGGATGTCCACAAAAGATAGCCTACAAGTAAGCTCTACCGAAAACAGGGATCAAGAATATACTCCCAAAAAGAGATATCATGCGCGTATCTAGTCTTTGACCATCAAAGTCGTCTTTCCTGAGCTTAATTCCATCGTGCCTTGACCGTCTTTTAACTTCACGATTTCGCAGCTTCTTATTTCCTGTTTCCATAACATGAGCTAGAACTCATTTCTTTGTCGCCTCTCGTTCCACTTGCACTTATCCTTTTCCTAGAATACTTGACGCAAACATGACTGCGTACTCATGATCTCATGCAATCTTTCCAAAATTCACTAGTGAATCTCGGACCTCGTACCACAAGGTATTCCACATAGAAGAACTTTCTCTTGAAAGTAAACAGATGCCAACCAGGTTATCAAGCGCACTTACTTGGGTGATTTCCATAACCCGTGCATAAGTGAAATAAACCATCCGTCTTATCGGCGAACACCACTCGATCGGGCTTCAAATTTCCAATAAAGGCATCAAGGGATTCTAAGTAATTAATCATGACCGAACCCAAAAAGGTTACACGAGACTTCGAGGGTATTACCAAGGCTAGTCAAAGAGTCTAACTACCCTCCTATCAAAACCGAGAGTGGCACCCCTTACTGGATAACCACTTCATCCATAACCGAGGCATGTTATTCTCAAATCCAAAACAAGTCATGAATAAATGGACCGGTTCTCCACAGGACTTGAGACAAAAATGGGATTCTCTATTACGCTAGTACTTAAGGTGCAGAGACTCAACTATCGAAGCAAACTTAAATGATGCGGGGATCAAAACAAAGTCTTGGCGGGATGATAGAAAAGAAGAGCTAAACTTTTAACAAGATCGTTACCCTCCTTCCGAGGTACCCTAGAAATAAGAGCATACTATTACCCTCCCGATGATCTTGTCCTTGTCCCATAATACTTAACTATCCACCCCGTTTTACCATGCCAAAGGTACTCTCTCGTCATGGGTTTCATTGTTCATCTTTCTCCCTCCTTTGAGGACTAAGCCATACCAACCAGTTGCTCATCCTTAAGCTCGTATCCTTTATCCTCTTTCTCACTATCCTTTCTTATAACGCGGCCACTGGTCTCTCGAGAACCACCTCCATCGCATGGAAAGCACTTTCGTAGATAGAAAAGACTAGTCGCAGTTAAAACCACTGTGACTACAGATGCAGGAAAGAAAGGAAAAGAGATTTAATTAAGGAAACAAGGATAATGCTAATGGCCTTTGGGGAATAGCCTTTTCTTTTTAAAAGAAAACTTTCTTGAAAAACGCTTCTTTATAAACGATTTTCAAATAGTTTTCAGAAGGTCTTTAAAATCTTTTGCCCAATCTGGTAACCTTCTGCTCTGATACCAAATGTAACACCCCGCCTCCGCTAGGGTCACTCGCAAAGGAATGCACTAGCTTTAGAGGGGCATTATTGGTAAACATGCACAGAAATATCACAAGACAGAACATATAAAATAGCGGAAGTAAAATCGAACTTTCATAAACATGAATACATAAGGTCTAAAGCCTTTTACATCAGAGTACATCAAAACCTGTCTTGCAATAGTAAAGAAGCATAAAGACTTTTTCATAAATTATTCCCCAAATAAAAACAGTAAAGTAGCCATAGCCAGGAAAAGTCCAAGCCATCCATGATAACCTTCAAGCAGAAGAAGTCCGAACTAAACAGCAGTGTTTCCTCCCTGTAACCTGGGGGGGGGGGGGAAACGGAAGAAAAGAGGCGAAACAAAACGGGTCAGTCAAAAAGACTGAGTAAGCCCTATCTACTATTAGTATAAAAACTAGTAAAGTTAACTGTCATGAGAAACTGAGATGAACATAAGCATGATACAAGATAGGTCAATTAAATCAAAATAACAGGATGAACTACTGAACTCAGATAAACTAGGGTGTCGTGATAAACTACAATGTCAAGATAAAACAAGGTATCACATTGTCAGGTTCCTATCAAGTATAATATCCCAAGATATCTATCGTGTATAACGTCCCATGGCATCTATCCTGTATATCCGCTCTGCACCTACCATACTAGTACCCCAACTGTATTACGTGTTATCCGTGAATGACCCTTACTCAAAAGTCGTGTAATGGTCCATGTCAACCTAATATGCCGCATATATAGGTTACTCAACTCATATGTTTCTTTCCATGTATAAGTTCAGTCCTTTGCCGTAGGCTGTACGGGCTTTCCCATGTAAACGGTTTATCCTTGAAGTTGTTTTGGACTGCAACCCTTGATCTAGTTGTGTTTCCTTACCATGAACTATCGCGCGTCCACTTAGGATTTATGCCACCTAGGACCGCTAGGGATTATGCTACCTAATGAACGTTTCCGTGTCTCGGTTTGGGTTTTGGCCACCTAGGACCACTAGGGATTACGCCACCCGTCAACCGCGCCCTTGATCCCACGTATGTATCGTGAATCGTTTTCCACGTCTAGATGCACATGTTCCCCAATGTTCCATCCGAGTTCCGTGCCAGGGCAAATCAAGAAATACGGAACTCGGTCGGGAGCTTTAAATCGTCTGCCGATGCAGATATCAAGGTCTGTTTTTGTACCCGTGGCTATGGTCCCACGTGACCCCTCCCTCAACTACTGAAAGGCAATCCAAGAAAAATCATGTATAAGAACCACTCCACGGCCCCACTATAGCCCACTTTCCTACGGGCCAACCTCACCCATGACTCGATAGCAAGCACATGGTCTGTTGGGGGTTCCCTGCCTTTCCGCACGTACACGATTGACTAAAGATGGTAGGTAGTCGGCGATGTGCTATCCAGGGCAAAAACAAGAATCGTCGACTCCACGCTAATCCATCCCAGTCTTTAGGTTGCTCGCATAGCAACCAAGACATACTCTTGGTCCTTCTAACGCAGACCTTAACCTCTCATGGGCCTAGTATAATTACCTGGCAGCCCACAGAGGGATCCCAAGAATATCCTCACGTCCCCCGAAGCTTCCACTTCGGCACCCAGTGCGCTGGAGCTTTTATCCAAGTCAGATAACTTGCTCCCCCTCGTATACTAAGCGATGACCTACCGTATCAGGTTACTCATCGTTTTGAGAATTAGTCCTATGTCCTTAGCTAAGAATTATTACTTAGTTACCCTTAACTAAGGTTTACCACTTAGCTTCCTTTCCCGTTATCCTTGATTAACCACGGTTTTCTACCTAGTTCTTCTAGCTAGGGTTTGTCTATTGGGTTAAGTGTTATCATTCAAGTCCATGACTTAACCCGCCCACGAATCACGTCAAAGATTGGCTAAGTATTTAAGTTCAAGACTTAGTCCCACAAGTTGGTTAAGTGTACCCAGAGGCTCATGACTTAACCCTATCAAGTCAAATTGGTCAAGTACTAGCTTACCTTAATCCTATCGGATTATCTTGCTAGATCGATTAAGCATAGATTATCTTAATCCCATCAAATTATCGAGTCGGATTGGTTAAGTATAGGTTGGCTTAACCCCATCCTCTAATCGTACTACAATGGTTAAGTATATTCTAAAAATGTCTTGTGACTTAACCTTATCAGGTCTGCGTATTAGATTGGTTAAGTGTAAGTTACTTAACCCCATCAAATCATCATGTATAATTGGTTAAGTATAAGTTGCTTAACCCCATTAAATTATAACGTTAAGTTGGTTAAGTATTGGTTACTTAACCTCATTGAATTACCGAGTTTAAATTGGTTAAGTGTTTAACTTAACCCCATCGAATTACCGTGTTTAGATTAGTTAAGTGTGGATTACTTAACCCCATCTAATTACCGTGTCGGATTAGTTAGGTGCAAATTACTTAACCCCATCCCATAATCATCTTGTATGGTTAAGTGCCATTAAGAAAACTTATTTAACCTTGCCAAATTATCATGTTGGATTGATTAAGTGTTGGTTAACTTAATCCCCATCCACTAGTCGTATAAAAATGGTTAAGCGTCATTAGGCAAATCAAATCACTTAACCTACCCAACCTTGTCATGTTTTGTTAAGTATCATTAGCCTAACCAATTTACTTAACCCATTTACCCATGTCATATTTGGTTAAGAGTCATTAATCAAATTAACTTAACCTTATCATGTGGCATTAATTACTTAATGCACCCCAACCTCTCACATTAGACTTTGTTGTGGTTACTAGTTAAGCCGGTCGGTTCCGGGTAGCTTTACACCACAACTTGGTCTAACCTCGGGTTCAAGCACAACATGACCAACTTCTCACATTGGGTCCTATTGTTTGCAACTACTAGTTAGGTCGGTCGGTTCCGGGTAGTTTTACGTTGCAAACTCAACCCAACCTCGAGTTGGCCACTTTCATGTTTAGTCTAGTGTCATGTTCATAGTCAAGTTTTCAAGCAATTGGGTAGACCTAACTTAATAGGTAAATTCCCAATGGGTAGACCTAACTTAATAGGTAAATTCCCAAGCTTATGTTTTTATGCATACTTACATGTCAACTTCCATGTTATGATTCAAGTCATGTTTTCAAGTATAAACACATGTCATATTTAACGTTACATGTTGTCATGTTTATACCCATTTACCCAAGTCATATTCATGTCATTATGTTTCCCCATGATGTGACCCCAACGCTTTTTAAACTAGCATATACGTTCGCAACAACGTGATGGATTAAAAGAAGAGACTTGGCAAAGGAATGACAAAAATGGGTATTAAGCCACAAGTTAATCATGGTGGCAAATGAGGCACAAATGTGTTCATTAGCTTGCATGTTACATTCTTAAGCCTCAAAAACATGCATCAACCCAAACTTGGTACATAAGCGAATCATGGTGACAAAAGACATGGAATGATGGCTAGAAACTCGCATATATCATCATATAAGGATTATGACTTCATATGCAAGTTGACATAATGATTATGAAGATTCTCATGTTGCATAATGCAACATTTCAACATAAAGGTTGTGGCTTTTAGTTCATAAGATCAAGATAATGACTTCATAAACTTGCATAACATGATAGCATGCATCATTCTAATTAATCAAACGCAAACTTTCAACATGAACATTTAACTTCATAGTTAATATCTAAGAGTAGGGAAGGGCTTACATAGCTATGAAGGCACAAATCGAAATGCAAAACAAAGATTGTGATGAAGCCTATGCATGCCATCACCCAAAAACCCAAAGATGAACACTCCAAATCAACAAAAATACCATCTTTATGAACACAGATCAAAGCTTTTGCCTTGAAATCAACTTGAGAAGCTCTCATACTAACATAGGGACTCTCTAATACTCTCATGATCATGAAACCTCTCATAGAAATGAAGTGGAGGCTAGGATAGTTGAGTGGAGGCCATGAGAGTAGCAATTTTGCCATAGTTTAGTTGCATGAATGAATAATGAGGGTTTAGGGGTAGGTTAGGTGCTTATTTATAGATTAGGCAAGTGTTTTAGGCCATAGGATTAAACCTAGATTCAATCCAAGCCACCAAAGTTTGTCTTGGGGAAGAAGTCAAGTGTAGGAACCATCTAGGGCCTTTAGATTAAAGATGAACCATGAGAACCATCCAAATGCAAAATCTGCATTTGAGCGAATCGGCCCACGGGTTGACAGCCAAACACCCTGGATTAACCCCTAGTCGACCCAGCGAGCTCGGGTCGACCTCAAAAATCGGCCGGTTCGGTTATTCCCCTCTCCCAATTCGCTGTTTTGAACATTTTCGCATATTTATTTATTTAATTTTCAATTATATATATATATATATCAATATATATATATTTCTCTGCGCAACCCATTTCACTTAATTAAGTATACTTTAATTTGGGAATTTTTCGTGAAACTTCGCGAGGCCATATCTTGGTCATACGGACTCCGATTTTCGAAAACTCAGACTCTATTTCGCGTATTTTTCCGAGACGAACGCAATGGCATAGCCCGTTTCACTAGATTCAGAATTTAAAATTAAATTCTGCCTTGATTCTCGTCTTAATCATGTTATCGAAATACGGGTTGTTACAAGAAGGGTTCTTGTAACACCCCGCCTCCGCTAGGGTCACTCGCAAAGGAATGCACTAGCTTTAGAGGGGCATTATTGGTAAACATGCACAGAAATATCACAAGACAGAACGTATATAAATAGCGGAAGTAAAATCAAACTTTCATAACATGAATAAATAAGGTCTAAGGCCTTTTTCATCAGAGTACATCAAAACCTGTCTTTCAATAATGAAGAAGCATAAAAACCTTTTTATAAATTATTCCCCAAGTAAAACAGTAAAGTAGCCATAGCCAAGAGAAGTCCAAGCCATCCATGATGACCTTCAGGAAGAAGAAGTCCGAACTAAACAGCATTGTTTCCTCCCTATAACCTGGGGGGGGGGGGAACGGAAGAAAAGAGGCGAAACAAAACGGGTCAGTCAAAAAGACTGAGTAAGTCCTATCTACTTCCAGCATAAAAACAGGTAAAGGTAATATGACATGCATAAACTGAAAGTAAACATAAGGATAGATAAACCAGGATGGCCGGTTGAACTACTGTGGCAAGGTAAACCAAGGTATCATGATAAACTGCGGTGTTTTGATAAGTCAAGGTATCACATCGTCAGATTTCTAACGAGTACATTATCCCAAGGTATCTAGTCCTAACATGTGTATTTGCTCTGCACCTCTCGTACTAGTATCCCTACCCGCGCCATGAACGTCCCTTGCTCAAAGTCGTGTAGTGGTCCATGTCAACCTAATATGTCACATATACAGGTTACTCACATCGTATGCTTCCTTTCATGTATATAAGTTCAGTCCTTTGCCGTACCTCGTACGGGCTTCCCCATGACGTATTATCCTGGAAGTCGTTTGGACTGTCACCCTTGTTCTAGCTAGGTTCTTCCATATGAATCATCGTTTGAACTATTAGGACTTACGCCACCTAGCACCACTAGGGATTACGCTTACCTATTGCACGCTTTCGTATTTCGGTCTGGGTTAAACCACCTAGGCCACTAGGGATTACGCTAACCCTCAACCGCGCCCTTTTTCCCACGCATTCATCGTGAATCGTTTTTCTATAACTGGATGCACATGTATCACATCGCGCTATCCGAGTCCTGTCACCGGCCAAAACAAGAAATACAGGACTCGGTCGGGAGCTTTAGATTTATCTGCCGATGCAGATACTAAGGTCTGCTTTTCTACACGTGGCTATGGTCCCACGAGACCCCTCCCTCAACTAGTGAAAGGCATCACAAGAGAAAATCTTGCATGAGAACTACACTCCGGCCAGCCCACATCCTACGGCCTACCTCACCCATAATTAGATAGCAATTATGGTCTGTTGGGTGTTCCCTGCCTTTCCGTACGTACACGCTTGACTCAAGATGGTAGATGATCGACGAACTTGCTATCTCGGGCACCTTATGTATTCGCCGACTCACTGCTATCCACCCCAGTCTTTAGGTCGCTCGCATAGCAACCAAGGCATATTCTTGGTTCTTCTACCGCAGACCTCAACCTCTCGTGAGCCTAGTATAATGACCTGGCAGCTCACAGAGGGGTCCCAAGAATATCCTCACGTTCCCCGAAGCCGCTGCTTCGTTACCCAGTTCGTTGGAGCCTTTATCTAAATCAGATAGCCTGCTCCTACACGCATAATTAAACGTATCGGGTTACTAATCTATCTAAGAAATGGTCCGGATTTCCTTGGCTAAGAATTATTACTTAGTTTCCTTTAACTAAGGTTTACCACCTAGCCTTATTTCCATTACCCTTGTTAACTATGGTTATTCTCCTAATCTTCTGAGTTAGGGTTTATCCAATGGGTTAAGTGCCACTTAAGTTCATAACTTAGCCCGTCTACCAACTATGTCAAAATTGGCTAAGTATCCAAGTCCAAGACTTAACCCCACAAACCATGTGTCAAGCCGGCTAAGTATATCAAGCAATCCATAACTTAACCTCGTCTAATTATCATTTTAGATTGGTTGATTATATAAATTAACTTGACCCTGTCAAATTACCGAGTCAAATCGGTCAAGCGTCATTAGGCAAATCGAGTTACTTAACCTACCCAAGCTTATTTATGTTTGGTTAAGTATCATTAGCCTAATCAAATTACTTATCCCATTTTGTCCATATCATATTCGGTTAAGCCTCATCAATTAACTTAACCCTATTTTGTGGCATTAATTATTTAATGCACCCCAACCTCTCACATTAGACTTCGTTGTGGTTACTAGTTAAGCCGGGCGGGTCCGGGTAGATTTACACCACAACTTGGTCTAACCTCGGGTTCAAGCACAACATGACCAACTTCCCACATTGAGTCCTATTGTTTGCAACTACTAGTTAGGCCGGTCGGTTCCGGGTAGTTTTACGTTGCAAACTCAACCCAACCTCGAGTTGGCCACTTTCATGTTTAGTCTAGTATCATGTTCGTAGTTAAGTTTTCAAGCAATTGGGTAGACCTAACTTAATAGGTAAATTCCCAATGGGTAGACCTAACTTAATAGGTAAATTCCCAAGCTTATGTTTTTATGTTTTCAAGTATTCGCATGCCCTACTTAACGTCACATGTTATCCCGTTATACCCTTTTTACCCAAATTATGGTTCATGCCAAGTTTAACTCGCCTACCATGTTCTCATGCACCTTCGAGTTAAGTTTTCATGCTATATTCGCGCTTGTCTACCCTCAACCCAAATCGTGTTCCAACGCAAGAATGGACGAGTCACATCGCAAAGGTACTATGCTACACTATGACCCCAAACATGCATAGCATCATGAGGGTTTGGCTTAAGACATATGTAGGTTCATAAAGGTTTGGCCACAAGCATGCATAACATGAAAACAAAGGGAATTGGCCATAAGTATGCATAATGTCATAAAGGATTTGGCCACAAACTTGCATGTTAACACTAGGGGTTTGGGTTCATAAACATGCATAAACCCCAAACTATCATCTTAGCCAATGTTTCCCAAGTAAAAATAGTTCCTAAAGGTTCATGCTAGCATTTCATACATAAAGATCCAAATTTGCAAGTTAAAATAGGTTATGCATAGCATGAGAGGCATAATTAAGTCACTCACATTACCTAAAACCATAAACATGAACACAAGAGGCAAGGTAAGGTTCACATAGGTTCGCATAGTCATGTTTAGCCTCATTTTATCCCATGTCATTATCAAAACTACCGTTTCCATCTAAAAGTAGCTAGAACTTACATAGTTAGGCCTAGGGAAAGGAGCATGAATCATCTTGGCTAAGAAAGGTGGCTCCTTTGATGAAGATTCGTCATGAAATTCGCATAGCAACGTTGATTTGGCCTCTATTTGGTGTAGCAAGCTTGCATATCTTGATTTGAACCCGATTTGAATGCATAGGCCCTAGGGATTGGAGATGGAGGCCATGATCACTTGGTATTTGGGCAGCACTTCGTGGAGAGGGTGAGTTATGAGGGTTTAGGGGGGGCTTAGGGGTGTTTTTATAGAGATTAGGAGTGTTTTAGGCCATAGGATTAGATCTAGGATAGATTAGGACCATCAGATCTCGGAAGTTTCCAGAATCAGCCCAATAGCAAGCCCAGGTGAGCCAAGCAGGTGCACCAGGCAATTTAGCCCGGCCACCCCCTGTCGACTGGCATGTCGACAGGGCTGTCGACTTGGTCTGGGCCCAAGTCGACAGGCCTGTCGACAGCCCTGTCGACATGGCCTAGGCGGGGAAAATTCCCGCCTAGCCCCAGATCTGGATTTTCAAACTGATTTCCGAATTTCAAATTTTCACTAATCTTCCTTGGGCCTTTAACGGGTCATACGGACTCCGATTCTCGAAAACTCGGACTCTATTTCGCGTATTTTTCCGAGACGAACGTAATGGTGAATCCCGTTTACCTTAATTCTAGAAGTTCAAACAAAACATCTTTCATTTATATGCTTTACTGGTTCATATGCTTCGCGTATCATTGTATACGTATGTAAATCTCTTGCTTCTTAAAATGTAATCATACGGGGTGTCACATCCTCCCACCCTTAAAGAATTTCGTCCCCGAAATTCAAAAGTAGTAGGATTTATGTCCCCATATTAGCATCCAGAAGTGTTCATCCAACTGTTGCAAACAGGTGCACATGTGCAAAAGTGAGTCACATCGTAGAAAAATATGTATGCCTAACTTGTGGTACCACCTACATGAATGCAATTTCTTGAAAATTTCTCTTTCAAACCATGATGCTGTCATCCTAAATATACTTGCAGTTCTATATGAATGCAAAAATTTGAAAAAAGTAATTTCATCCAAATTTTCCCACACCCTTATAAAATAAGAGTGAAGTTCATCCAATTTGAGCGTCCAGAATCCTACCATCCATTATTAATTTAGAAAAATCTAATTTTCTAAATTTTTACGTAACAGAGAGAGATATCCCGTTTTGTTGTTTTCATTGTTCTTCGTTATCAGACATTATCGTTCAATATTTCACGATTACATTAGACACAACAAATTGCGTAAACAAACAACGTACAAACTTTATTAAGATAGTTTTAGTACATCGTTACAACCAGACGACAAAAGGAACAACTAAACAATAATAAAATACTATTCTACGGATAACTGATAGAGGTCAATCCCGACGGAAATAGCTACGGATGAGCTCCTCTAAGCTGTCAAGCCTCTCCTCCTGCCGCCGGTTCCCTTGCCTAAGCTCTAACTGTAGGTCTTGCATCCCAGCCCCTAACTGGTCATAAGAGGAACTCATATCCTGGAGCATCTGCTGCTGTGTCTGAGCCATGGCTACCTGTGACTCCAGTGTCTGCTGCTGTGACCTCAAAATATCCTGGTGGCTTCTCATCAAGCGAGCCTGCTGCTGTGAAATATATCTCAGCTCGGTCCTCCAGTCTGGATCCCTAGTAGCCCACGGATCCCAGGCACCTGTGTCCGGAGCCCCCTGTGTCGGGTCCTGATGAGCCCAGGCTCCATCCCCAGCCTGCTCATCATCATGCTGTGGTGCCTGATGGGGGTCCTCAAAGTGTCCAAACTGATCATCATGTGGCTCCTCCTCTTGTTCCTCCTCCTCGTTACCCTCATCCTCTTCCTCATCCTCCATAGGCTGAGGCTCCCCTTGCAGCTCCTGCATATCTATACTCATCCTCCCTAGTGCGGCTTCAGTGATGATAACAGAGGGATGGTTAGAAAGCGTCACATAATCCTCATCATGCAAATCCACCCCGAACCAGCGGAAAACTATAGTCCACAGGTTCCCAAAACAAATATTGGAGTGTCTTGCTCCCCTAAAGATCTGGTATTGCTGCAAGATGGTCCTTGCCCAGTTTATTTGTATGCCCCCAAAAATAGCATAAGCAGCGGCCTTAACAACTACGGGGACTCTGTCAAACCCATGATTCTGCCCCGCAATATTATATTGCAATATCCTAATCACAAACCTAGCTAGGGGGCGCAGATGCGCACTATCCCATTGCCTGTCCAGGCCATTAAAAAAAATCCTTCCCCAAACATTCAAATCATCCATCTCCAGGTCATTTATATCAAGTCCCGTACCCCGGATATTCAAAATTTCCCCAAATTGGACCTCATTCATAAATATATGGGTACCCTTAACCCATGAACCATAAGTTATCAACCCATTATTATCCACATCAATTTGCAAACGAGCATCAAAAAGCCTTACCATACGCTTGTAGCCTCTCCTCTCGGCTGTGTGCGTATCCAGAATATGAATAAGACCCGCATTAACAAACAAGCTTTCCACGGCGGTTCCCGCAAAATCCGCAAACCTCACCGGTCGGCCTAGAAGCAAATTCCTAGTGGCAAGCTGCATGTAGTGCTCAATTATTCCTGGTTGCTCGTCACACCACTCAACCTCTTGCGCGGTTAGTTGGGGGTAAAGCTCGTAGGGATTGGGTTGATTGGCCATGGCGATTTAAACACGAATAGGAAGAGGGGAACTATAGATCCGGATGGAGAGGATCTCTAGCTTCGATTTAAGCTTAATTCTATGAAGAACGGTGGAAAAACGAGGTGATGGGAGGTGGTGGAGTTGGGGAATTTCGGTTTTGGTGGCTGGGAGGAAGAAGAAAAGGGGTTGGGGTTATGAGCCGAAGCTCTCGGCTTCGGGTTTATATATTATTTTTTTTCCTGCAGGGTCGACGTGTCGACAGCCCTGTCGACTGGGGGGGGCATGTCGACTGCCCTGTCGACAGGCCTGTCGACTGGGCCCCCTCTCTTTTTTTTTTTTTTTTTTTTTTCTTGCTGGTCCTTCCACCCTTCCATTTCCTAATTTCCCCCCCCTGACCCAACTCCATTTTCCCGAAACTATTCCCCTATCGTATTAAAACCCCTCTTCTAACTCAAAACGGCTTGTAACCGAAGCCAACGTGACTATCGATGGGAGAGAGAAAGGCAAAGAGAATTCAACTAATAAAACAAGGACATTGCTAATGGCTTTTTGGGGAATAACTTCTAAAACAAAGTTTTTCTTGAAAAATGCTTCTTTGTAAACAGTTTTTTTTTCAAATAATTTTCAGAAGGTTTTTTTTTCAAACTTTTGCCCAGTCTGGTAACCTTCTGCTCTGATACCAAATGTAACACCCCGCCTCCGCTAGGGTCACTCGCAAAGGAATGCACTAGCTTTAGAGGGGCATTATTGGTAAACATGCACAGAAATATCACAAGACAGAACGTATATTAATAGCGGAAGTAAAATCAAACTTTCATAACATGAATAAATAAGGTCTAAGGCCTTTTTCATCAGAGTACATCAAAACCTGTCTTTCAATAATGAAGAAGCATAAAAACCTTTTTATAAATTATTCCCCAAGTAAAACAGTAAAGTAGCCATAGCCAAGAGAAGTCCAAGCCATCCATGATGACCTTCAGGAAGAAGAAGTCCGAACTAAACAGCATTGTTTCCTCCCTGTAACCTGGGGGGGGAACGGAAGAAAAGAGGCGAAACAAAACGGGTCAGTCAAAAAGACTGAGTAAGTCCTATCTACTTCCAGCATAAAAACAGGTAAAGGTAATATGACATGCATAAACTGAAAGTAAACATAAGGATAGATAAACCAGGATGGCCGGTTGAACTACTGTGGCAAGGTAAACCAAGGTATCATGATAAACTGCGGTGTTTTGATAAGTCAAGGTATCACATCGTCAGATTTCTAACGAGTACATTATCCCAAGGTATCTAGTCCTAACATGTGTATTTGCTCTGCACCTCTCGTACTAGTATCCCTACCCGCGCCATGAACGTCCCTTGCTCAAAGTCGTGTAGTGGTCCATGTCAACCTAATATGTCACATATACAGGTTACTCACATCGTATGCTTCCTTTCATGTATATAAGTTCAGTCCTTTGCCGTACCTCGTACGGGCTTCCCCATGACGTATTATCCTGGAAGTCGTTTGGACTGTCACCCTTGTTCTAGCTAGGTTCTTCCATATGAATCATCGTTTGAACTATTAGGACTTACGCCACCTAGCACCACTAGGGATTACGCTTACCTATTGCACGCTTTCGTATTTCGGTCTGGGTTAAACCACCTAGGCCACTAGGGATTACGCTAACCCTCAACCGCGCCCTTTTTCCCACGCATTCATCGTGAATCGTTTTTCTATAACTGGATGCACATGTATCACATCGCGCTATCCGAGTCCTGTCACCGGCCAAAACAAGAAATACAGGACTCGGTCGGGAGCTTTAGATTTATCTGCCGATGCAGATACTAAGGTCTGCTTTTCTACACGTGGCTATGGTCCCACGAGACCCCTCCCTCAACTAGTGAAAGGCATCACAAGAGAAAATCTTGCATGAGAACTACACTCCGGCCAGCCCACATCCTACGGCCTACCTCACCCATAATTAGATAGCAATTATGGTCTGTTGGGTGTTCCCTGCCTTTCCGTACGTACACGCTTGACTCAAGATGGTAGATGATCGACGAACTTGCTATCTCGGGCACCTTATGTATTCGCCGACTCACTGCTATCCACCCCAGTCTTTAGGTCGCTCGCATAGCAACCAAGGCATATTCTTGGTTCTTCTACCGCAGACCTCAACCTCTCGTGAGCCTAGTATAATGACCTGGCAGCTCACAGAGGGGTCCCAAGAATATCCTCACGTTCCCCGAAGCCGCTGCTTCGTTACCCAGTTCGTTGGAGCCTTTATCTAAATCAGATAGCCTGCTCCTACACGCATAATTAAACGTATCGGGTTACTAATCTATCTAAGAAATGGTCCGGATTTCCTTGGCTAAGAATTATTACTTAGTTTCCTTTAACTAAGGTTTACCACCTAGCCTTATTTCCATTACCCTTGTTAACTATGGTTATTCTCCTAATCTTCTGAGTTAGGGTTTATCCAATGGGTTAAGTGCCACTTAAGTTCATAACTTAGCCCGTCTACCAACTATGTCAAAATTGGCTAAGTATCCAAGTCCAAGACTTAACCCCACAAACCATGTGTCAAGCCGGCTAAGTATATCAAGCAATCCATAACTTAACCTCGTCTAATTATCATTTTAGATTGGTTGATTATATAAATTAACTTGACCCTGTCAAATTACCGAGTCAAATCGGTCAAGCGTCATTAGGCAAATCGAGTTACTTAACCTACCCAAGCTTATTTATGTTTGGTTAAGTATCATTAGCCTAATCAAATTACTTATCCCATTTTGTCCATATCATATTCGGTTAAGCCTCATCAATTAACTTAACCCTATTTTGTGGCATTAATTATTTAATGCACCCCAACCTCTCACATTAGACTTCGTTGTGGTTACTAGTTAAGCCGGGCGGGTCCGGGTAGATTTACACCACAACTTGGTCTAACCTCGGGTTCAAGCACAACATGACCAACTTCCCACATTGAGTCCTATTGTTTGCAACTACTAGTTAGGCCGGTCGGTTCCGGGTAGTTTTACGTTGCAAACTCAACCCAACCTCGAGTTGGCCACTTTCATGTTTAGTCTAGTATCATGTTCGTAGTTAAGTTTTCAAGCAATTGGGTAGACCTAACTTAATAGGTAAATTCCCAATGGGTAGACCTAACTTAATAGGTAAATTCCCAAGCTTATGTTTTTATGTTTTCAAGTATTCGCATGCCCTACTTAACGTCACATGTTATCCCGTTATACCCTTTTTACCCAAATTATGGTTCATGCCAAGTTTAACTCGCCTACCATGTTCTCATGCACCTTCGAGTTAAGTTTTCATGCTATATTCGCGCTTGTCTACCCTCAACCCAAATCGTGTTCCAACGCAAGAATGGACGAGTCACATCGCAAAGGTACTATGCTACACTATGACCCCAAACATGCATAGCATCATGAGGGTTTGGCTTAAGACATATGTAGGTTCATAAAGGTTTGGCCACAAGCATGCATAACATGAAAACAAAGGGAATTGGCCATAAGTATGCATAATGTCATAAAGGATTTGGCCACAAACTTGCATGTTAACACTAGGGGTTTGGGTTCATAAACATGCATAAACCCCAAACTATCATCTTAGCCAATGTTTCCCAAGTAAAAATAGTTCCTAAAGGTTCATGCTAGCATTTCATACATAAAGATCCAAATTTGCAAGTTAAAATAGGTTATGCATAGCATGAGAGGCATAATTAAGTCACTCACATTACCTAAAACCATAAACATGAACACAAGAGGCAAGGTAAGGTTCACATAGGTTCGCATAGTCATGTTTAGCCTCATTTTATCCCATGTCATTATCAAAACTACCGTTTCCATCTAAAAGTAGCTAGAACTTACATAGTTAGGCCTAGGGAAAGGAGCATGAATCATCTTGGCTAAGAAAGGTGGCTCCTTTGATGAAGATTCGTCATGAAATTCGCATAGCAACGTTGATTTGGCCTCTATTTGGTGTAGCAAGCTTGCATATCTTGATTTGAACCCGATTTGAATGCATAGGCCCTAGGGATTGGAGATGGAGGCCATGATCACTTGGTATTTGGGCAGCACTTCGTGGAGAGGGTGAGTTATGAGGGTTTAGGGGGGGCTTAGGGGTGTTTTTATAGAGATTAGGAGTGTTTTAGGCCATAGGATTAGATCTAGGATAGATTAGGACCATCAGATCTCGGAAGTTTCCAGAATCAGCCCAATAGCAAGCCCAGGTGAGCCAAGCAGGTGCACCAGGCAATTTAGCCCGGCCACCCCCTGTCGACTGGCATGTCGACAGGGCTGTCGACTTGGTCTGGGCCCAAGTCGACAGGCCTGTCGACAGCCCTGTCGACATGGCCTAGGCGGGGAAAATTCCCGCCTAGCCCCAGATCTGGATTTTCAAACTGATTTCCGAATTTCAAATTTTCACTAATCTTCCTTGGGCCTTTAACGGGTCATACGGACTCCGATTCTCGAAAACTCGGACTCTATTTCGCGTATTTTTCCGAGACGAACGTAATGGTGAATCCCGTTTACCTTAATTCTAGAAGTTCAAACAAAACATCTTTCATTTATATGCTTTACTGGTTCATATGCTTCGCGTATCATTGTATACGTATGTAAATCTCTTGCTTCTTAAAATGTAATCATACGGGGTGTCACAATTCTGGTCGGTCCAGAAGGAGCAGGGGAAGGTCTGGTCAGTTCAAAAGGGTGCTGGTCGGTCCAGAAGGACCAGAAGGTGTCTGGTCGGTCCAGATGGGCGTGGTCGACATTTCTAATGGAAATTTTTGGTCGGAAACTTCTAGTGATGTTGTAACTTCGAAGTGGTTTAAGTAGGAAGGTTCGAAGTGTTGAATGTGTTCGTTGATCAAGGTGGAACAACGAATGAGGTGACAACTCAAAGGTCGTGAGCTGATGGATAATGGATGCTCGAGAAGGTTGCTTGAGCTATGAAATATCGTCAAGGTTGGACGACTAGAGATGCGAAGCCTGAGAGGTCATCGTTGTTGTAAGTTCTAGCAGGCTCAAAGCAGGGGTACAATAGGGGCACCCAAAAGACCAGAAGGTTGTTGGTCGAGTACCCTGGGTCTTGGGGAAAGGCCTAGTGTCAAGGTTGGACATTGTCAAGGTTGAACATACGAAGTTCATGCTAGAACTGGTGTTACCATTAGCCCTTGACATATGGCAAGGTTGGCCGTCATACGATAATGATGGTTTCGAAGTAGGATTGGCGGTGATAGCCAGAGTATGTCATGTATGCTGGATGTTTTGCTTGTGCCATCTCACGTGGGTTATCCAACATCGAAGTAGATGTTCCTTGAGTGCTTGTCTGATATTGGTTTCGGCCTCTGGGGCTTGTATTCGAGGGATGTTGAATTCGACTAGGATGACTTGCGTGAGACATATATAATCTCGATGCCATGATTTCTATTGTTGGTTGTTTCTGTTTTCCATGAACAAATGGTTGTTCTGGTTTCTATGGATTAATGGTTGAAATGCTTGGTGTAAAGGCTATCACCGTCCGATGTGGGGAGGATAAGGTTGAGTTCTTCTTTGGTGATGTGGGTAGATAAGTTGTTCATTTACCCATTCTCATATACTTTCTTGTTGAAGTTTGTTAGCTGTTTTATCGCTCACTAAGAATATTGTCTGACTCAAGGTTTTATGTCTCCTCTTATTACCTTGGGCTGTTCATACGGTTGTGGATGGGCAGACTATGTAGCAGGTTACAGGTAATGGAGCTTAGTGAGACGGGGAAGCTGAGTGTAGACGAGCAGGAGGCTAGCGTACCAGTTTTATTACCATCTAGTATTTCTGTTTCCTCTGTTTGAGTTGCTTGAGAGTTATAGTGAGGCCTTATGTACAAACTTTGAATTCAGTTGGATAACCTTCCTGGATGTTGAGAAAGTTTCAAAAGTTTGCTATATGATACCTCATTACTATTACCTGTTGTATATATTCTATTATATTTCATCCTTGCGCTGTGAGTTCTACGACATGTTTTGATGTGTTTACCTAATCTGATGATCGTCCATAGCAGCCTGGCACACCTTACAGCGCATTATTCCACTTTTTTAGTGCGGGGGTTATGGGCGGTCGTCAGATTTGGTATCAGAGCTCTGGTCAACGATTTTAGCCAAAGTTCAAAAGACGTAATTGCGTATGAGTGACGTATTTGTGGATTTCAGTTGGATGTTTACTATATATATATTAACATATATGGTAGTAGCGATTGTATCTCTTTAGCAGTTTTTCTTGGAAGTGGCTAATTATTCTAGATTGCAGATTTAGAATGAGTAGACGACCATCAAGACACGCTGCTAGGAGAGCTAATACTGGAGGGGGAAATGGTGATTGAAGCCATGGCAGACACAATTATGCGAAGGGTACCCGCTCCAGTGGCGGCTACGGTAGATGTAGGTGTGCGAGTTCCTAGAGTAGATTTTGCAAAGATGTGCAAGGACTTTATATCTCTAGGAGGGAAACCATTCAAGGGAACTGAACCAGCTGAAGAGGTTCAGAGGTGGATGGATTCATGTGTTCGAATCTTTGGAGACTTGGGTATTGAAGATGCAATGAAGAGAAAGCTTGCATCAAGGCAGCTTCAGAGTAGGGCCATGGAATGGTGGATTTCTGTTAAACTCGAGACTCCGGAAGTGGAGATTTCATGGGAGCAATTCCAAGCTAAGTTTGAAGCAAAGTTTATCTCCACTGCTCAGAAGTCCGTTCTCTTCAAGAAGTTCGTAGAGTTGAAGCAGAATGGCAGATCAGTTCTTGACTACATTTCCGATTTTGAGGCTTTGTCTAGATATGCTCGTTCATACATTGATACACCCTATCAGAAGAATGAGAAGTTTGTCTTTGGTTTTGATGCTCATATTGGAAAACCGCTTGTGGACCATCTTGATAATTCATTTGAGAAAATTGTGGAAAAAGCTATTCGCCATGAGAGCTTGTTTCCCAACGAAGCAAATGTTGTTGCTGCAACCAAGGAAGCTCAGAAACCACAACAAGGTGGTAATAAAAAGAGGAAGCAACAACAACAGAAAGGAAAGGATGGCCAAAAGAAACCCAAGAGTGAGGTGGTTTGCTTTAACTGCCAATAGAAGGGTCATTATTCAAATGAGTGCAAGAATCCCAAAGCTGAAAAGAAGTGCTTCAAGTGTGGAAAGCCTGGGCATGAGAAGAAAGATTGTCCAGAATCAGCTAAGGGCAAACAGATTGTGAAGGCATATGCTTGGGAAGCCGTGCCATCTTCTTTAAGAGCTCCTACTGTAGAGGAGAAAGGAAAGGGTGTCATGGTGCAAGGTACTTTTTCCGTTAACGGTGTTTCAGTTCGAGTTTTGTTTGATACTGGAGCATCACATTCATTCATCCTCAATGAGCTTGTATGTCGCTTGGGTTTGGAACCCGAGATTTGTGATAGACCTTTGATCGTGACTAATCCAGTTGGGGGTTCATCCAGTTTGTGCATGATTTGTCGTGGTCTAGTGTTATCGAGTCATGGTTGCTCTTTTATCTGTGATTGCTTTGTTCTTAACTTCGCTGGGTATGGGATCATCTTGGGCATGGATTGACTCAAGAGATATGCGGCAAGGGTGAATTGCGAGAAGCTAGAGGTGAGGGTCGGGGATGTGGAAGGGCGAAAGGTGTTGATTAGATGTAAGAACGAAGACGGGGTCTTCGTGAGTTATCTGTATTCTCTTGGGATTCCACAGGAAGACCCGTCATCAGTGCTGATCGCTAATGAGTATGTAGATGTCTTTGACGAGGTCAAAGGGTTGCCGCCGCATCGTGAGATCGTGTTTAGGATCGATTTGGTCGAAGGTGCTAGACCAATTGTTATGCCCCTTAGGCGGATGGCGCCTAGGGAACAGCGAGAGTTAGAGGTGCAAGTTTGTGACCTTTTGGGAAAAGGATTCATTCGGAGGAGTGTTTCCGAGTGGGTTGCACCAGTCGTGTTTGCAACTAAGGAAGATGGCTCGTTAAGATTATGTGTGGACTATCGTGAGCTGAACAAGGTGACTAAGAAGAACAAGTATCCGCTGCCAAGGATTGATGACTTGTTTGATCAGCTTCACGAAGCCAAAGTGTTTTCTCAGATGGATTTGGCAACGGGATTTCACCAATTGAGAGTGGCTAAGGATAGTGTGCCAAAGACTGTTTTAGGACACCGTCCGGGTTTTTCGAGTGGTTGGTGATGCCATTCGGGTTGACTAACGCACCAGCGTATTTTGTGGATCTTATGAATAGAGTGTTCAGAGATTAGTTGAGTAAGTTCGTGCTGGTATTCGTGGATGATATACTGGTTTACTCCAGAAATATGGAAGAACATAAGACGCACTTGAGAGTTGTGTTAGAGATCTTGCGAAAGCATCAGCTTAAGGCTAAGTTCTCAAAGTGTCACTTCTGGAAGGATGAAGTGAGGTTCTTAGGTCATGTTGTTTCTGGAAAAGGTATAGCGGTTGACCCCGCTAAAGTTGCAGCAATCCAGGACTGGGATAGACCTAAGAATGCGACGAATGTTCGGAGTTTCTTGGGTTGGCTGGTTATTACCGAAGGTTTATCAAGGATTTCTCCAAGATACCTGCACCATTAACAGGATTGACGAAGAAGAACCAAGTGTTCGCATGGGATGCGAAGTGTGAACAAGCATTCAAAATTTTGAAAGAGAGATTGACGAGTGCACCTGTGTTGACCATTCCAAGTGGGAATGAAGAGATGGTGGTATATACTGATGCATGTGGTACTGGACTTGGAGCAGTGCTAATGCAGAAGGATAAGGTAGTGGCTTACGCAAGTCGACAGCTAAAGCCGCATGAGAGAAAAATATCAAACTCATGATTTGGAGTTGGCAGCACTACAACAAATTTACCTTTTAATAGCACGTGAAAAACGCTATAATATGTTATCATAGCATTAGTGACGACGCTATGTAACGACATGCAATAACAGCCCTATTATATCTTATAGCTCAAATTTAAACGCTATAGTATTATACATTTTATAGCGCACTTTCACCAGCATGAAATGTTTTACATAGCGTTCAGACATTGCAATTATATTTGCTTACTAAAATTTCAGCTTATTTTTTTATAGCGTTGTCCATAATTTTATAGCAAATATACATTGTTATGAAAAATGTTTTCCATTTTGTTTTTATTGTAAAACTGCTATTATTGAATTCTCCATTGATATATAGCATTCATACCTTACTATGTTAAATACTCGCTATTTTTTTTATAGCATTATCACTGTTTTCATAGCTCATATTCAGTGATATAAAAAGTTTTACACACGGTTTACTTTTTATATAGCATTTCACATTTTGATTCGATAAGAGGAGTTTTCCACTATGAATATTTGTAGTATATATAGCGTTTTCAGTGTTTTCATAGCACACATTCAATGATATGAAAAGGTTTTCCACACTATTTAATTTTTTACATAGCATTTTATTTTTTATTTCCATAAGTGCAATTTTCCACTATTAATATTTTTAATATATAGCACATATTTCAGCTACGATCTTTATATAGCAAATCTCTTACTTAACTTTTGTGCAGTTCAAACAATTAAGCAGTAAATTCACAAGACAAAACTATCAATAGCAAAAAACTAATACCAAAAGCATATTTGATTTCAATTAAAAAGTCACAGTTAATAAATCTATTAATAAATATTGAAATAAGTCAACATACATGTTGTTCAAATATTGTTTCAAAACCATATTACATGAAAAATCACTTAGTCTTCAACTTGTAAGCTCGTTCAACTTCTATAACCTGCAATTCACAAGCACAAATTACAGTCTTATAACAACGCAAAATGTAAGAAACACAATTAAAATGCAAAAATGAAACAATGTTTGATGTCATCTCAATTTTATTAGCAGTAGTAGTTCTCCATTTTAATCAGCCAAACAGCCAAGGAAGTTAGGAACTTTCGAAAGCTTTAACAAAGGAGCAACAGAAATGTGCATATGTAAGAAAAAAACAATAACATAAACAAGAATAAAGCATAAATTAAAAATGACAACTAAAGACAATTAACATGAACACTATGATTGCAATTATTTCATTCAAATGTGAAACTACAATTTAGTCCATATTTTGGTCTGAACCATATTAGTCTTCTATTAAATTCTAATGAAATCTTGAGAACCATTTAGCTCTTGAGTACTATTCATTGGTTGTGCAAGCACTCTAGAAGTATCTTCCCTCTTCAGTGTTCACCAGTTGTGCAAACACTCTAAAAAAATCTTTCCTGCCAAAATCAAATTAATAGAGCTACAGTCCCCATTTAGAGAATTATATATGCGGGCTGGAGCCTGTTATGAAAGAAAAAACACTGCTTCATTATATGTATATATATAGAAGTACCATGCACAATGTATTATACGAACTATGTTGGTTCCGTTAATCAAATCAAGAAGAAGCTCGGACATACACCACACAATGTAAGTAGTGTTAAAGAGCATTACGTATAAATCTGATTAATCTTAGTAGGAAAACAACAACATCAATAAGTATTGGAAGAGCCACCATTAGCACCTGGTGATAAAATTGTATCTTTATTTTGTACTCTTTTAGTACCCTATAACATCCATTCAATACTTGAGTTTTTAAATGCAGTGTTTTCAATATTAAAACATTGGCTTGAAAGTCTATCTTTGCCATTAAATTACGAATTTGTTGGGGTCTGTAATAAAATAAATCATACAAATCTGGACATGCAGTTCCTGAAAATCGTACTTTATATTTATTCCTTTTTCTCCTAAGTTAACTCTACTGTGCGGCCCGTTAGCAGTTAACTCACAATTTTGACATAATTAAACAACCTTCTATAAAAAGGTAATTTTGGTGTCTTTTGAAAGGAAAAAACGCCGGTGATGAAGAAGACAATTCTCAATAAATGTTAGATTTTTTTTTTCTGTTCTTGCTAATGCTAATTTTAGCAACTTTCACTTTGAACAATAAGACTTAAGCAAAGGAGTTGTTTAGCTTCCCTTTTGAGAAATAAGCAGTTTTTGTGTCATATATTAATACTTTCATTGCCTTTTGACAATAAAATCATCAGTTATATTTGTCTTCTGACCGAAAAGAGATTTTAACTGCAAAAGATAGTTTAGCATCCTTTTTAATATATCAGTTTTATCGTGTCACAAAATACGACTTATACCAGCCTAAAATTTTTATGTCCACGTAAACTTAGAAACATGGTCTTGCATCACATAAATTGGCCTTTACACAATTCTAAGTTTGGCAAGTAAAAGTATTTTATTTTTTACCCTTGTGTCTGGAATCCAGGAAATCACAAGTGTGGCACATAACAAACTCCTTGACAATGCACAAAAGTTGAAGTTGCCTGTTCTGAAACTACAGTTAGTTGCTCGTGCTTATTTCACTACCGATGATCCTGAAATCAAAGAAGAGTAAACAGGTTATTCGATTTTCAGTTTTCTTTTTGCGTGAAATCCAAAATGGAAATTTAACGTGATTCCGTTCCACTGGTCGTCAGAACCGGAATGGTTTGGCCGGAGTTGCGACGTGACGGCTGGAATTTAGAACCTTGCTTATAACTGACTCGTGCATTGGAAAAAAAGAAGAAGAAAATTAAATCATCACTTGTTGTTTCCAACAATGGATTTATCTATTAATGGCCTGTGCACTATAAATATCAAAGACAGTCCGGTTACGGCAGTCAAATAGTTAACAGGAAGGAAAGTGCAATACTTGAATCAATATATATTATTTAGTTCTTTTAAAATTTACATTAAATTTCGAATTAGTTGAAGCAACAGTTACATGATCTCTAAAAATAGAATTATTAACTGGAAATAGTTAGGGAACAAATGTTTAGCCACACTTAATTAATGCTTACCTTCCCAACAAAGCAACCAAGTTCCCCCAAAGTAGTCACAAAGGACAGTGCGGCAGACCACAGAGGTTATACTCCGGACATATTCAAAAATAATAAGTAACCATAAGGCAATAAATTCAAAGGTTAACTGTTGGCTCACTTTTTGACCAAGCCATCCAGGGTCATTCATAAAAGGAAACCAGGAAACCAAGTCCCCCAAGAAATTGGAAGAATGGATCGCACGCCATCGTCTCGCCCAGGGATGGATCGCACGCCATCGTCTCGCCCAGGAACGGATCGCACGCTATTGTCTCGCCCAGGGACGGATCGCTCCCATCTCGTCGACGAACGGCACCTCCAGGCGATCCGATCCCTTGGTACGAACCGAACCCTCTGACCCATTCAACCACGAGCTGGTCTTCAGCGATCCGAATCGCACGGATCTGACGACACCTGTTCACAACGACTAGTTTGACTATTTCTTCAATGGTGGCGATGCGACCCGATGATCTCGGGATTCGTGCCACGTGTCCGCGATCCGCCTGACAAAATCAGCTATAAATAGCCCAGAGCTTGGCATTTTTCGGGATCTTTTTGGCAATAGTGAATACTGAATCCGCCATTGTTGTCAAACCACTGAAATATTGAGAGAAATCACTGTTGTACTAGCTTTTAAAGCATAATCAATAAGATATAAAGTGGACGTAGGCTCGTTAACGCCGAACCACTATAAATTCTACGTGTTATTTTCTTTTTACTTGTTCCTCATTCAGAATTCTCTACAGTTTACAACAATTTGGGTGTTAGGTCCAAATTTCGATCTAACATTTTTGGTTCTTTCACTGAGAGACTCAGTCTTAAAGTTTCGTCATTCATTTTCTTGAAGATTCCAGCGATTCGGATATCATGGCTGGAAAAAGATCTAAAGTTTTGCAAACCAACGAAACGATCGAGGAGAGTGTACACGAACTGGGCAACGAAGAGATTCTGGATCGCGGAGCGCAGGGGGCGATCCGATCCGATGAAGACGCCTCGTTCCGAGTCGATGAGAATGAGATGATCCGTGCTACTGAAGGGGTTGTTACTCGATCCCGGGGCAACACCTCGCAGCCTCCGCGCACCACGACCACGAGTCGATCTCAGGGGGGCGCAGCGAACCGCCCTCCACGAACCGCAGATACCCGAACTGATGGTCAGAACACAACTCGACCTGGAAAAGAACCTATGACCCACTCCTATCGTCCTGGAACCTCTGTTCGACCCGGTCCGAGCACTTTGCCCATAAGAGAGGGTGATGATGACCACTATGATCCTGCTGCACCTGTCACTGAGGGGGATCTTTCCCGCTTTGTCGAAATGTGGGATAGGTTGTTTGACGAGTTGGCTGCCCAAAGACAGGAAAGTTCTATCCTACGGCAAAACCTGACGGCTATGGATAGAAGACTTGATGAGCTAGCAAGGCAAAGAGCATCGCCGGTTCGTCCACTCACCCCAGCATATTCCTCTTCATCTGAAGAATTGCCGAGACCTCCGCGGCGACCGTACAAAAGAGCCGAAAACATAGAACAACTTTGGTTCGGGACCCTGCCCTCACAAGAAGAGGAAGAACTAGGGGCAAGACCCACAAACCGTAATATGGATGGTCAAGCAACGACCCTCAGGACTCGAGGTGTGAACAGTCCTGTACATGACAGACCACCTCAGCCCCGTCGCCGTACGCATACTCATGATAACAGGGGACAGCGAGGCCCCGTCCAAGCCCCGGATTTTGTGGCTACTCCCCGAAGAGAGATCAGAGAACCTCGTCGGGCCAGAGGCGCTGATCCTGAACCTCCTTTGACTAGTGCAAATGTTGCAGCCATGGTTCACCAGATTTTGGCCGATAGCCGTGGACAGCGGAACGAAGATTGGGGGATTGACCGCAGTCATACTCCTTTTACTGACGATATTTTGGATGCAACTTTTCCAAGGCGTTTCAACATGCCACAAATGAACCGATATGCAGGAAGGTCTGATCCTATTCAGCACCTAATGAGATACTCTTGGTCGATGACTGCTGCCGCCGCTTCTGACGCGGTTAAGTGTATAGCGTTTCCCATATTCCTGGAGGACGTGGCTTTGCTATGGTTTACTCGCCTGCCGGCGAGATCGATTTCTAGCTTCAGGGAACTAAGCGAGAAGTTTGTGGAGCAATTCCGTATCTACGCACAGAAGACGAAAAGCGTGATCGATTTATTCCTTGTCAAACAGCGACCAGGCGAAAGTCTAAAGATGTACCTGGATCGTTTCAATTTGGCCGCCACTGAGGTTAAAGATCCTCATGAGCCGACCATTGTCGCAGCACTAATTTATGGAGTGGACAAGGACACTGAGTTTGGGAGGTACTGGGCAGGCAAACCACCCCACACCAAAGAATTATTCTATGAGAAAGCCAATGTACATCTACGCCGGGAAGAGGTATACGCGAACCGAAAGCTTAAAACAACTGATAAGGAAGAAGTTCAGAGCAATGTCGCCATCAAACAGACTGGAGACAGCTCGGGAAAAGTTGAGGTTAACGTCGGAAATCAGAACCAGGGTGGTCGCCGACCGGGTAACAACAATAACAATGCTAACGGCAACAGCCGGAAGAGGGGCCGAGGGAACGACTCCTAGAGAAGGACTCGCCCCAGGGCCTTTGAAAGTTATACACCCATAAATGAGACTCTGGAAATATCTTCATGGATGCATATGAAGTCCTCCAGAATAAGAGGCCACCTCCTAGAGAGTCGACAGAAAAAGAGCGTGAGACAGGGAAGTTTTGCCTCTTTCATCAAATCCACGGCCATTCGACGAATGAATGCCGTCACCTGAGGGACGTAGTCGAAAGGCTGCTTCGAGAAGGGAAGCTAGACGAATACAGAGTAATGCCTAGGGACAGGGGGCAAGAAGTGCAGGCCCCGAATCAGAATCAAAATCAACTTGCTGCTAGGCCAACTGCTCAGCAAAAGGGAAAGAATATTGTAATCAACACCGTGATCGGTGGACTTTACCTTGCTGGGCATAGTTCCAAAGCTTTAGATCAATATGTCAACGCAGCCAAACAACACCTCGAAGTGGGGGAATGTAGCAACCCCGAGGACAGTGTCCCGGTGAAGCAGTAGAAGATGATGACTGATGACGTTATTTTCCGAGAGCGAGAAAGCATCGGGGTCCATGCTCCAACTGAAGATCCACTTGTAATTACGATACCCATTGGGCCAGCCACTGTTCATAAGGTACTGGTGGACAACGGGAGTTCCGTTAATATCCTTTTCAAAAAAGCCTTTGACCAGATGAATCTTGAGATAAAAGACTTGAAGCCCTGCCAAGGATGGATTCGTGGATTCAACGGAGCATCCACCGCACCTATGGGTTATGTAGAATTGCCAGTTACACTTGGGGAAGGATAACGCCAGAGAGTGAGAATCCTTCCCTTTGTGGTTTTGGATGTCGAATCGCCATACAATGCCTTCTTGGGCCGACCGGCCCTCGCAAAATTCAGAGCCTGTATAGCCCCCTGGTGCTTGCTATTGAAGTTCCCCACAGAAGCTGGCATTGGTATCGTCAGAGGGGATCAAGTTGCTGCGCGAACATGTTATGTTGCCGAATTAAAGTTGCTTTGCAATGGTGGGGATATCGAAACTAAAGGCACTCCTCCCCCTTTTGGGGGCGGAAACCTTATAGCAACCAAAGAGGATAATTGTTGGAGAGTTGCCTAGAGTGATGCCCGAGGATATAGATCCCAGAGAGGATCAAGAACACGGGGGCAGAACGGCAACTCCCAACGAAGCAACTGTGGATGTGCCAATCGATGACAGTGACCCGGAGAAGGTCCTTAAGATTGGATCCCAATTAAGTCCGACTCTTGCCGAAGAATTGACGACTTTCTTAAAGAACAACTTGGATGTATTCGCTTGGACCCACGCGGATATGTGCGGGATATCCCCATCAATCATGAGCCATTCTTTGAGTATTAACCCCAAAAATCCTCCAGTAAAGCAAAAAAGGCGAATGCTGGGCCCAGAGAGGTCCGCTGACTTGAAAGAAGAGGTTGGGAAGCTAAAGAGTAATGGTTTTATCAGAGATTCCACTTACCCAGACTGGATTTCGAATCCAGTCCTGGTAAAGAAGGCCAACGGAAAGTGGCGAATGTGTATCGACTTCTCGGATCTAAACAAAGCTTGTCCAAAGGATAGTTTCCCATTACCTCGAATTGACCAGTTGGTAGACTCGACGGCAGGTCATGAGCTTCTCTCATTCATGGATGCTTATTCAGGATACAACCAAATTCCGATGCATGTTCCGGACCAAGAGCATACTAGCTTTATCACTGATCTGGGATTATATTGTTACGTAGTAATGCCCTTTGGTTTGAAGAATGCAGGCGCTACGTACCAACGTCTGGTCAACAGAATGTTTTATAACCAATTCGGGAAAACAATGGAAGTATACGTCGATGATATGTTGGTTAAATCCAAGCAATCCTTTCAACACACTACTGACTTGGCAGAGATGTTTGGCATTCTTCGAAAGTATGGGATGAAACTCAATCCCACCAAATGTTCATTCGGTGTTGCTTCTGGAAAATTCTTAGGATTCATTGTCAGTTCGCGCGGTATCGAGATTAATCCGGACCAGATCACTAAGCAGATTTGTCTCCAGGGCTACGGATAAGTGCATCCCATTCTTCGAATTAATAAAGCGAGGAAAACGCCACTTTAAATGGACACCTGACTGCGTAGAAGCGTTTCAGAATTTGCTTAGACACTTGGAGAAGCCTCCAATTCTATCTAAACCAATAGACCACGAGGATTTATTCGTGTATTTGGAAGTATCATCTCATGCAGTCAGCTCAGCATTGGTAAGGGAAGAGGAAAAGGTCCAAAGACCTGTGTATTATGTGAGCAAAAAATTGACAGCAGCCGAGCGTAATTATCCACGGATAGAAAAACTGGCGTATAGTTTACTGATTGCCTCCAGAAAACTTCGGCACTATTTTCAGGCACATCCTATTACCATATATACTGATCACCCACTCAAGCAAGTTTTACAGAGACCGGAAGCGTTTGGAAGGTTACTCAAATGGAATATTGAGTTAAGTCAATTTGACTTGAACTTTCAGCCCAGGCGATCAATTCGGGGGCAGGTGATAGCTGACTTCATAGCAGAGTTCACTGTTCCTGAAGAAGACATAGCACACGAAGAAGTGGAACCCTCAAAGTTACTTTTCGACCCTAATGTCTGGAGATTATATACTGATGGTGCTAGAAACAACGAAAGGTCCGGCGCTGGAATAGTGCTTGAAACCCCCGAGAAACGATTGATAACTTATGCCATCCAAATGGAGTTTCAGGCCACTAACAACGATTCTGAATATGAAGCTTTGATAGCCGGATTAAAGATTGCAAAGATGCTAGAAGTCACAAAATTGAACATCTTCTGCGATTCCTAGTTAGTTGTGAACCAAGTTACTGGGAGATTCCAAGCTAAAAGTGCAAGATTGATTCTATACTTAAAGAAAGTGAAAGAGCTGCTGAATGAGTTTGATCACTACAGCATATCTCATATTCCGCGGTCAGAAAATCAGCAGGTAGACAAGTTGGCAAAGATGGCTAGTTCTAACGATCCTGAAGTGATAGGGCTAGCCCCCGTTGAAGTACTTCGGTCTCCCAGCATTGATCAGATGGAAATCGACCTAGTAACAGAGACGGAACCAGAAAAGGAGTCGTTGATGACTCCTATAAAGAATTTCCTAATGGATGGAGCGCTTCCGACCAGGAAAAGTGAGAGGCGTAAAGTGATTCGTAAAGCCGCCCGATACGTACTGCAAGGCGGAATCCTTTATAGACAAGGGTATTCAATGCCCCTCCTTCGGTGTATAGCCCACGATGACATCAAATGTGTGCTGCAAGAAGTCCACGAAGGCGAATGTGGCGACCACACTGGGGGGCAAACTTTGGCGAAAAAGATATTGCGGCATGGTTACTTCTGGCCTACCATAAATAAGGATGCAGTAAGATACGCACGACGATGTGATGCGTGTCAGAGATTTTCAAAAATACCTAGAGCGCCTCCAAGTCAGTTAAAAACAATGATGAGTCCATGGCCTTTTGCTATGTGGGGAATAGATATCATAGGAAGTCTCCCCATAGCAAGGGGCGGAGCGAAGTTCGCTATTGTGGCCATAGATTATTTCACTAAGTGGGTCGAGGCAGAACCACTGACTGCAATCACGACTAAACGGGTGATCAACTTCATCGTGAGAAACATCATCTGTCGGTTCGGGATTCCAAAGACTGTGATAACAGACAACGGAACTCAATTTGATAGTGCTGAATTCAGAGACTTCTGCCAAAAATATCACATCGAGAATCGATACACCTCCGTGGCACACCCACAATCGAACGGGCAAGTCGAAGCTGCAAATAAAGTAATTAAGTCCATTTTGAAAAGAAGAATGAAGCGGGCTAGAGCCATGTGGGCTGACGAATTGCCCTTGGCACTATGGGCCTACAGAACGACATACAAATCAGCGACATGACACACCCCGTTCTCCCTTGCTTTTGGAACGGAAGCAGTCATCCCGATTGAGATAAAGGTACCTTCTCATCGGGTGACCTATTATGATCCAATGACCAATAATGAATTGCTCCTTGAGTCCCTGGATATGATCGAAGAAAAGAGGGACGAAGCCGACCTGCGTGCTCTGAGATGCAAACAACAGGTCGCCAGATATTACAACAAAAGGGTCCGAGCCCGGACCTGGGAACCCGGAGACTTGGTTCTGAAACGTGTCTTTCCGCCCCCAACTCATATGGGAGCGAAGTGGGAAGGACCGTACTCTATTCTCAGCAAGCTTGATAACGGAACCTTCAAGCTGGCAACCGTAGATGGAAAGGAGATCCCCAGAGTGTGGAATGCCCAACATCTACGGCCATATCTAACATGAGAAGTTTCAAATCTATTCTTTTGTTTTGTTAAAAAACTATGTACAGGGCATGACTTGCCTAGAACAGTCTAATTCCTTAAAGCAAGAGATTATAAAGTGGACGTAGGTCATGATTCGACCGAACCACTATAAAAATACTGTGTGTCACTTACCTTTATTGCATCTTTATTTATTTGCCTATGAAAATCAGTGTGAATAGTGCAGGTACCCGAAGTCCAGTGCCGACAGTTCCTCTCGTAAACTAATCAGAGGAACCCAAAGCCTTGGTAAATGCTCTAGCTGCTTGTCCGACTGGTTTTAATCCTCGGAGCTTGGATTAAAATGTAAACCTGAGACGAGTTTGAGGAGCATGCGTGATCGCAGACGGCTGAGTCCCGACTCTAACTCTCCAGAGAGAGAGAGAGAGTATAAAAGCGTCTCCGATTGAGTGCCGAGAAAGAGCTCCTTTCCCGCTGAAGGATCGGGGAGCGAATGAATCGCTGAGCTCGAACTCTAACTTTCCAGAGAGAGAGAGAATATAAAGGCGTCTCCGATTGAGCGCTGAGAAAGAGCTCCTTTCCCGCTGAAGGATCGGGGAGCGAATGAATCGCTGAGCTCGAACTCTAACTCTCTAGAGAGAGAGAGTATAAAAGCGTCTCCGATTGAGCGCTGAGAAAGAGCTCCTTTCCCGCTGAAGGATCGGGGAGCGAATGAATCGCTGAGCTCGAACTCTAACTCTCCAGAGAGAGAGAGAGTATAAAGGCGTCTCCGATTGAGCGCTGAGAAAGAGCTCCTTTCCCGCTGAAGGATCGGGGAGCGAATGAATCGCTGAGCTCGAACTCTAACTCTCCAGAGAGAGAGAGAGAGAGTATAAAAGCGTCTCCGATTGAGCGCTGAGAAAGAGCTCCTTTCCCGCTGAAGGATCGGGGAGCGAATGAATCGCTGAGCTCGAACTCTAACTCTCCAGAGAGAGAGAGTATAAAGGCGTCACCGATTGAGCGCTGAGAAATAGCTCCTCCCCCGCTGAAGGATCGGGGAACGAACAAATCGCCTAGCGTAAAACTATAACAATTGATTAGGGGGCATCACGCGCTCCTATGCATACACTAAACTTTGATATAACAGTGTAACATAGCATGAACATTCTTCTTCCTGTTGATTGACTGACTTATAATTATTAATAGTTGGCTAACGACTAAACGTGGAAAGTTTCTATGAATACAGGTACACAATGATGTAAGAAGAAACAAATCCTTGTTTATGTACCACAAGTCAGCAAAATGGAAAACAAGCTAGAAACAAAAGTGAGGGCCAGTCTCACAATTACAATTTCTGGCCAGTGGGAAACCGAAATACAAAATATCAACAAACATCCTATTTATGCTTTGATATCTTCTCTCGCTTCTGCCTCTCCAGCCTCTCCTTGTCGGCTTCAGATGGATCCTCCTTCTTCCTTTTCCGCTTGTCCATAAGGGGGGCATCTGACTCCTCTGAGGTTTCCTCTTCCCCTTCTTTTCCCTTGCTTCTGCTGGAGAGGGAAGCCGGGAAGTCATCGGGGTTTGCAAAGTGAAGTTGCCGGCTGATGGACTTGGACTGGATTTTCATAATCATCCCAGTTTTGGGATCGAACTCTGCAAGAGGGAACACGTCCAAAGCCTCATCCCCCACCTTCTTTAAAGCCAACTCTTTCTCTTGTCTGGCTTTTCGGCTGGCCAGAGGTTCCTCATCATCATCATCATCGTCGGCCTTTTTGGTGCCGGTGGTATCCTCTTCGTCATCCACATGGCGACCATCCATGTCCTTTAAAGCTTCGATGGTCTCGGCATCCTTGAGTACATCGGGAACAGCACCCGGCAGGACGGTCTCCTCCTCCACTTCTCTCTCTTTTCCAACACCCTTGTCGACGGGCTCGCCACCTGCATTATGAGAGACACACATTACTAATTCATTGGGTTGTCCTGTTAGACGACGACAATTCGCAATCGCTTTAGCAAATTGTGGGGAAAAGAGAGAGGTACCTTCAGCAGATACTCCCTCTTGAGTAGATCCGGGTGCTCCAACAACCATGGGAGTTAAACCTAAGGGGATTAGCGGATCGTCAGGATGGTACTCCTCAACTTCGGAAGTTTTAGACTTTGCGGCGGAGCTGGAACCTTCGTCAATTTTGCTTTTACCTTTAGCCATGGCTCTCTCCTTCTCCATTTCCGCTAGGATTAAGCGACGACCCTCTGCCAGATCCTCAGGCTCGTTGTCCCTTAGGATGCTTTTCATCAATTCATCTTCATCGATCTCTTCGACCCCCAGTCTATGTTTTTCGCCTTCCACGATGGCATCCCATAAGTTGGCCAAAGTAACATGATAATCCGGGATCCATGAGATATTGCGAGTTTTGAGAACCTGACCGAGGAAATCAAAGATCATCTCCTCAAACCCCTCGATTTCTTTCTCTCTTTCAAGGAGTTTGTTGTTGGAGGCAGTGGCCATTTCAATGGCGCTATCAACGTTCTTTTTGGCAAGAGCTGCCCGTCTCTCCGCATCTGCCACCTGATAATTCAAGATCACTTTTTCCGCCTCTGCCAGAGCCAACCTTTCTTTTAGACTCGCTTTCTCCGCCTCCCAAGCAGCCTTCTCCGTCAAAAAATGGCCTTGTGCCGTTACCAATTCGATGTTGGCCATTCTGAGGTCTTCAACCTCCTTTTTTAAGGCCATTTTTTCCTGGCTATTGGAATCCAGTTCAGAATGAAAGCGCTGCTTGGCATTTTCTAATTCAGTTTTATAGTTTGCAGCGTCTCTCTGTGCCAAAGCGAGTTGGGCTTGAGCGTCTTCCAGGTCCTTCTCTAATTTTGTCCTAGCCCTTTCGTTGTTTTCAAGTTTTGCTTTAGACCTGTGAGCTTCAATTTCAAGTGTTCGGATGACTTCCGAAAGATTAAGTGCGTGCTTTTTCATCATCTCGTACTGCTTGGCCACGTGACGGATATGCCCGATAACTTCTTTATCCCTGTTTTTAGGGACCGGTTCCAAGGCAGGAACAAAGACCATCCTATCAAAGAACATTCCTGGAAATTGTTCCCGTAGCTTTTCCAGCCTACCTTGAATTTCAGGACCGTGAACGTAATCCCGTGAACCGGGGGCAGCTAACTCTGGTTGGCTGGTGGGGACAATGTTACTTCTCTCTTGCTCAGTTTCTTTGGATGAATCTCTGTCCCCATCTTTGGATTCGTGGCGCCTTTTGGACGACCGACTGTGGGAAGGCGCACTCTTTGGAGGAGTCAACTCTTTTGGAAGTGTCTTCCCCCCGGTCGGAATTGTTGGATGACTCGAAGGCCTGGTAGAAGTTGATTTGGGTGGAGATCGAGGTTGCGAAGAGCTCGGCCTATGAGAAGGACCGCGAGGGCGCTCAGTACCCGAACGAAGGCTGGGGGTGCCTTCGCGAAGAGAACGGTACGAATAAGATTTCCTGCGTGACATCGATCCTGTAAAAAGAAAAGAAGAGCATATTATCACTTTGAATATCCACAATATAATAGTGCATGGTCAGGCAGTGTGTGTGAGGTGTGCATCCCATAAAATTCCCCCTAACAGACCCGGGCCTGGAGACAGGCTCGTCTGGCCCGTTTCTTGTCCCCTTGTTGAATCATTCGCCTCTTCGGGAGCAGAAAAGAAAGGTTCCTCGCCGAAGTCTTTTTCTGTGTATTCAATGTCGGGTAGAGGGATTTTATTCAGCTCGTCGAATAGCTGTTCTTCTGTCAATTCGTCATCACCGACAGTTTCCATTGGAGCAGAGATAGGGATTTCCTTCGACACATTGCCACGGGACTCATCCCCTCTGTATACATTCAAGTCTTCGTCGTCTTGGATGACTATCGGAGAAGGACTTTTGTGAAATTCAGTTGTTTCCACCGCTTGTGAAGTTCCCTCTCCTTCCGTTGGGGGCACATATTTATAAGGTTTACCGCCAGTCCCAAGTCCAAATTTCCTATCCAAGAGGCGATGCTTATGAAGGTTGTCATCAGTAATGCATTTTTTAATCCTTAAAAAGTCGGATCTGCTTTGCAAAAGAATGGACAACCGGTTGTTGTATAATGCACCCTCTCTTTTCGGGAAGACATGATCTGTTTAAGACATAGGAAAAAGCGGGAGAATGTTATTACTTAGACTCCTCAAGCAAGATATTCAACTAGGCGGTCAAAGTTTACTTGATTTGAGCCACCTCCGTGAGCATCCAGCCTGTTTTCTTATGTAAAACCTGTCGGACTTAGGGTCCCCGATGTTGCTGTATCCGTCATACAGAACTTTCCTGTTCGCCACTGATTCAAAGAAGGAAAAGTTGGGAGTTGCAGAAGAACGGTGCTTGAAGAGAAAGAAGAACACCAGGTCTCGGAATTTGAGTTCGGCATGCAAGATCTCCGCATAAGCAACATATAAAGAGTATAGAGATGCATAGGCGTTTGGGTGAAGCTGCATCGGGGCAATGCCTAATCGTCTCAAAGTTTCAATGGCAATTGGAGGGAACATAGGAATGGCTCCCACTAGACACATTGTTCGGCTGATCGACATGTATCCTTCCGGTGCTAGATGAGGTCTGTCTTCGCTTCCAGGTGTCAAGACATCGTCCCAAGGAATGCCGTGTCTTAAGCAGATTCTCTTGAGTTTTATCTCGTCAAGCTTGGACGCTAAAGAATCAGAGAATTTATCTATCCCGATTGCGCCTGGGACTTCATCCGGAGCTCGCTCGTCAGACTCGGAGTTGTTGCTGGATGACGTACTTTCTGTCGGATCTGATTCTGTGGCTTCATATTCAGATCCAGAGTCTTCACCTCCTGGCTTGATTGGAGGAATTTGAGGACTAGACTGTCCAGGAGTCTCAGATTCCGTTTCGGCTACAGATCTTGAGGAAGAGTGATCGTTCGACATTGCTGCTAGGACGAGAAAATATGAACGATAAGATCAACACTACCCGTCCCCCGTGTGTGCAAGTGCTAGTGTGTGCGCTTGTGTGTGCGCATTATTAAAAACAATAATAAAACGTGAAAGCAGTCAAGGTTATTAAAGGTCGTTAGTCGTCATATGCAGTCAAATCATGAGGTCATTTAGTCCAGAAAGATCAACATCAAGGCTCTATCCTAACTGTCCAGAGTTTTGTAGCGACAAGGCATTGATTAAAGACTGAAATTTCTTCGTATAACCAGCCGGGAGACGGATCGCACAGCAGAGGGATCGCCCCCTTTCGACTCGCATGGCAGAGGGACCGCCCTTTTCCGGATCGCAGGGCAAGGAGATCGCCCCTCATCGAATCGCCGGACGAAGGGAAGGCTCCCTCACAAACCGTTGCGACTGCCACGATACGACCCTTTGTTGCCACCGCCATCTTTCGTCTCGCCACTTGCTTTCGTCTTCAATCCTTGACCACGATCCGAGTCGGCCTTCCTTCCCCCTCTGCATCCTTCTTCTTCCTCGTCTCCTTCCCATCCTCAAGTTTTGAGCTCCACGCTCAATGGCCATGGCGGCTTGGTAATTTATTCAGAAAGTCGCGGATTTATATTGTTTCTCCCTCGAATCAGCCGTAGAAATTCAGGAAAGTAATATGAGAGTGCTTTCTATAAAGCTACCTTTCTAAAAACTGAGAGAATACTTGGATTCTCGAAAATTTAAAAGGTTGGGTTCGTTTTTCAATGGCTCACGCGAGACGATTCGGCAGAGAGAAAGAAGAAGAAGAATGAAGAGGGGAGCGTCGGCTTATATAGGCAATGAAGGTGACCGTTTGTCTCCCCTCCTTTGTCTTATTCGGTCCACGGAGCGCCCTACAGGCCACGATCCAAAGATGGAATCGCAAAGAAGCCCACGGACCGCTTTGAAATGATGGCCCACAAAACTCAAAGCCCGACACGACTCGAAGGAAGATATGCCCCGTTTCGCACAAGAGCCTAGGAACTCGGCACGAGACGAGCAGATGATCAAATCGGGCCGTGTCGTCCTATGGCGATCCGACTCATACATGTGTCGATTTGAACCAATGCGACTGTTGACTTACATCCCTTCAAGAGAGGGTAAATAAGAATCTTCGAAGCATGTTTCATCATCAATAAAACATACTTCGAGGGGGCAAAATGTTGGCTCACTTTTTGACCAAGCCATCCAGGGTCATTCATAAAAGAAAACCAGGAAACCAAGTCCCCCAAGAAATTGGAAGAATGGATCGCACGCCATCGTCTCGCCCAGGGATGGATCGCACGCCATCGTCTCGCCCAGGAACGGATCGCACGCTATTGTCTCGCCCAGGGACGGATCGCTCCCATCTCGTCGACGAACGGCACCTCCAGGCGATCCGATCCCTTGGTACGAACCGAACCCTCTGACCCGTTCAACCACGAGCTGGTCTTCAGCGATCCGAATCGCACGGATCTGACGACACCTGTTCACAACGACTAGTTTGACTGTTTCTTCAATGGTGGCGATGCGACCCGATGATCTCGGGATTCGTGCCACGTGTCCGCGATCCGCCTGACAAAATCAGCTATAAATAGCCCAGAGCTTGGCATTTTTCGGGATCTTTTTGGCAATAGTGAATACTGAATCCGCCATTGTTGTCAAACCACTGAAATATTGAGAGAAATCACTGTTGTACTAGCTTTTAAAGCATAATCGATAAGATATAAAGTGGACGTAGGCTCGTTAACGCCGAACCACTATAAATTCTGCGTGTTATTTTCTTTTTACTTGTTCCTCATTCAGAATTCTCTACAGTTTACAACAATTTGGGTGTTAGGTCCAAATTTCGATCTAACATTAACATTGTGCTTGATTTACCAAACCTGCTTTACTGGTCAGAATTACTAGAAAAATATCCATCCAAAGTTGACTTACATCAGCAATTTCCGACTCATCTACGAAGTAATCTCCAAACCCACAACAACATCATTTTCCAATCAATTCATCAACAATTAAACCCATTAAACCAAAACTTTATACGCTCAAAGCCCTTATATATTAATCTGTCTCATTCAATATAGCAAAATTAATCTTCTAACATTATAGTGAGGGAACTTGATGGTGAATTCCAAACCAAATGGTCATTCAATAAGCTTTACATGAACAAAAACAATTAAGCGCCAAAACTGGGAACTGAACAGGCAACAACTTGATTTTGAATTTCAGGAGTTATTAAATCCATTAAATATACCATAGTTTTTACTCAAAAAAGTAACAATATAGTGACAAAGACAAAATTTAAAAGCTATATCAGAAGAGCATATCCTTTTCTTTTGGTGCAGAAGAATATAATAAATACGATAATTTTCATTATTAAACTATAGGTCAAGGACCAACATGAAAATAAAATAAAATTTATGGAATAAAAGAATGATTAATCCAACAGTGTTTTACCTCTTTGGCAAGGATAAGTTCATTTGCCTCCCACTCAGTAGACCACCTAGAAAGAGGACCTTATAATTGCAGACCTATCCATTAATGATTTCAATGTGCCACAGGCCCACAACTGTCAGGACTCAGGAGAGCCTTCATATAACATCTGCATATCAGAGATAACTTTGTCAACTCATATAATCGATATAGTATGGTCAGTGAGTACACCAGTAAATGCTTGAACATATAAAATATATCTGCATAGGCCGGCTTGTTTTCATGCATAGGCCGGCTTGTTTTTATTAAATCTAACACCCTTACAACCTGTAAGCAAGCAATATTTAGCATGCAAGAAATACTGAAATTAATTAATGTTGGTTTAATTCAATATCAAGTGAAGAACAAACTACTACCATGAACCTAAAAACTATGAACCTAGATTCAATTGAACAAAGCTAGAGCATTAACAAACATTCCCAACAGTAAGCTTCCTGGTGCTGAACTATGAAGTGATAACGTCTAAACAATGGTGAACATGCATACTATGTTCAAAAATGTACTCTTATGTAAAATAATATGGTTTTGCCTTGTCTAGGCTTCCAACAAAAGCTACCGATGATCAGCTGCTCAATACTTTCGGTCAATGTCTTAGAGATTGATAAATATTATATTTTGGGAAGAAAATATCATAAGAATAAATAAGAAATTAATTCTAAGCAAAAAACTAGTTATTTATGCATTTGAGTGATGTAATCCGTATCGTTTAAAAGAATATCCACTAACAGGAACCTAGAAACAATGAACTTCAATACAATTGAGCACAGCTATAGCACTAACAAACATAATGATATAATATTTATTAGTGTTGAACTAAGAAGAGCGGATGCATTCTTAAATATTTGGCGAACATGCATGTTATGTTCACAGATGTATTCCTACGCAAAATAGCATATGGTTTTGCCTTTTGTCGAGAAAAGCTAATACTAATCAGTTGCTCAATATTTTTCAGTCAAAACTTCATACTTAAATAATATTACATTTTGAAAATAAATAAACAATAATTCACACAAATACGAAACTACATTAATAAAGTGGCTGTCATTGATGAGCACTGAACGATTCATCTACTCAGCTAATTATTTATAGTGATTAATAGGCCAAGAGAAGAATTGTGAACACATAAACATGTAACGAAAATGCTCATAAATCTGCAACCTATATACACTGAATGGTAGATGTAAAACTATATAATATACACGTACTCGCTCTAGTGGAAGGAAAAAAGAATAACTTGATGATTTTCTTCCGGCCTTCAATGCCACTGCTCTTCCTTGGCAGTCAATAACAGGGGACCCACTTGAACCACCCTTGGTCCCCGATGCAGTCTGCAATTATAATGCTATTATATAACCTATATATATATATATATATATATATATATATATATGGGAAACTCTATTTGAACAAAAATTGGGCACAACAAATCTCAACCACTACTCCCCATGAAATGACTCGTATTAGGCGTTTAAAAGATTTGTTAGTTGTCTATGCATATTTTGTACAAAGCAATGTTCATGTGAATTCAGGTCGAGCGATAGTGCAATGAACGTTGTATTTGTCGAGATGAAAATAGTGCGATGTTAAAAAATAAAATACATCAAAACATTTGTGCCAGATGCGATACCCAACCAAAACGTACACGCGCACAGGTTACACAGGCAAAAAATATCTTAAGTCTATGAAGAAGATAACAGTCATTGAATCGATATTGTTAGCAAAGATTAACAGTACATTTCATTCATATGTAGGACAAGGGAATAAAACAAAAAATAGCACATAAAATTTTCAATAATCAATTGGAAACAGCAAGAAATTAAAGTGATGCTTGGTTTATACTTTATATTGTGTTTCGTGGTTTGAATTTTCAACATTAATAACGAAAGATAATGATGCAATGGAGAAGATGGAAGAACGATGGAGGCGATGGAGGAACGATGAAAGGATAAATTACCTCTAGTTCTTTTATCACTTCACGAAACATGGAAACTAAGTAAAAATTGTTTTCTGTTTTGTATGTAAACTTTGCTCTGTAAACGTCTGTTTTTCATGATGTGCTTGAGCCATTTCCATTTTTATATGGGCAGACAAAAAAGCATGAACAAAACACTTATGTAATTTATTAAGTTAAGGCTATCATCAATCTAAATACGTCAATTGTTAGATAACAAATTTAAATGCATTAGCACAAAATGACTTACGGTTGTAGAAGTTGGTGTATTATTTCCTATTGTAGGCCATAATAATTATATAATGCATATAAATACTTATTTTTATTACTTGAAATTATATATATACAAAATTTGAACCACTACATATATACAAAATTTGAACCAAGATATAAGCAATTATCTGTATACAGCTGATACATACGTAATTTAAATAGCATAGCTAGAGAAAAACCGAAGATAGTTTAGGCAGAAGTTGATCAGCTGCAAAAATAATGATGGCTGTTTTTGTATATTCAATCTTTTGCTGTATAAGTGAATGTTCATCGTGAGAATAGAATAGGAAGAAGGAAAAAAAGAAAATTAAAAACATTGAAAGGATGACATGAAACTAATTTGGTCAGATGAAATATAGCGAAGTGGGAACATGATCCCCTGCAAGAAAATTAATTTAGTCCATATACCCAATCTTGGTATATACATCCTATAAGAGACGTAGATGAGCTCAACAGGATCAGATACTTGAAAGGAGCGTTGCCTATTTATAACAAAATTAGGAAGACAACTTGTTTATAATTTGATCAAATTGTAGCATATAAGGTATGTTGTAATGATTTTATATTTATTAATATGTCTTATATTTTGTGCTATAAGAAATTGAATCCGAATCAATTTAAAAACCATAAGCTGTTTATCATGGTAAATTTGTGTAAGTTGAAGTATCTAAAAGGTAATAGTGTCACGACCTATTAAGAATGTTCAAGGAGTTCAGAACTTATATGTTTAGATTAAATGCTAAGTTACTGCGTTATTTTTAAGTAATTTTTCATTTACATATTGCATATTGAACAAGCTGATGATATTTCTTATAGATGTGAGGCTATTACAATAGTTAGATCTGCACCTGCGCTTTGCAGGCGGGATGTGGTGGTAGCCATTAGCTGAGTAGAATAAAGGAATATGAAAAGGAGTATAATTATTTTGCAAAGCCTAAGATATGTTGAACAAAGACGTTATAGTGTGCAAAACAAAGTTAAAACAAAAAAGAAGTAGAATGCAGTGTGCAAAAATCTGTTTATTATACAAACGTAGGCAGATGTAGCAGATACAGAAATTCGCGATAACAGTGGATGTACATGCTTCCATCCTACAGAAGACTGTATGCAATGGGTGGGAATAACTAAAGAAAATAATTTTCTATGCCTTAATCTTGTCAGCAGCAGAATAGTTATTATGATGTAGTCTAAACCATTAAAAATACACCTATCAAACAAATTTAATTTTATTTAAATAACAGTTTTTACTTTTCATAAATGATGGCAAGAACTGTACGTAGATGACGAAGCTGTAATAGTACAAAAAAATGTTCCTAGAACAACTGACTTCAGCATAGCAGTTGGATAGAACAAGTAAAATTACAAGTTGAATAGTGGAGTTTATGCCAAAAAAGAGGAACGGGTAAGAGAAGGTAGGAGGAAACGATGAATATAACTAATTTTGAAATGTAAATTGGAGAAAATCTTGCAGGAGGTACTTTTGCTTAAAAAGAAAGAAAAACTTGCATGTTTACGTTTAGTGACACAAGTAAACAAGTGGAAAACAAAACGGAAAAGAGGGTTAAAAAATTCGGATATATAGGCAGAAGCACGTTCAGCTAGAAAGGTGATAGTACCGTGACTATTATTTCTTCCTATTTTTGTCCGCAATGTGAGAGTGGGAAGAATGCAAATATTTGCTCTCAGCTTTATCATCATAAGGGAAGTGGTATACAGTCAGCTGATAGAATACTGAACTTCGGGAAGATCTGAACTTGGGAAAGGAAATTAAAACAGTAAATTCAATCAGCCATGCTGATCCTTAAATTTAGAGTTGTATATATATAACAGGGAACATAAAAACTAAATAGAGCCACTACATATATAATAATGTGAATTCCTGTTCTGCCTCGTTTCATTCTAGTTGTAGTTGTTATAGATTATAGTCAGAAGCGCCATTAGCAGCAGCATCAATAGTTTATTAGTGGAAGCAAATAAGCAGTGAGTAGTAACAATAATAGTAGATGATATGCTTACAGAATTAGAAATATTGTATGCAGTTACCTGCCGTGTAGTAGTAGGCGAGTTAGTACCGCAAAAGTGGATCACCAGTTGCTAGAACTCTTGTACAACTGAGCAAGCTGGGCTTAAAAATTGAAAATAACAGTACATCCTCCATACCTTATTGTTTAATAGAACAACGGCTGCAGTAGAGATACGGTACCATCAGTTGTTTGATCTTTAACCATCCCTACAAATTTCAGACTCGATAATCCAATTGAAAATGAATGAGATGCAGACTTTAAAACTGTAACCAATCATCAATGAAAGAATTGAGAACAAAAAACTGATTGCAGTAATTTAGTTCATTGTATAAAGATTGAAGTACAGAAGTTACTCTCATGAGTTTACAAAAACATAGATCAATAACTCCGGCTAACAAGCCCAGTATCCATAAAATAGAATCATTTGAATAGAAGAGACATCAAGCAGAAGCATATACTACTGCTATTAGCGATACTTGTAAAAACAAAAGACACTGAAGGCTCACAAACGCGGTTGTAGTGGATATATAATTAAAGCCATGTTGCCATGGGTTACACTCTGTGATTCAACCAAGTCATTCAGATGTAAGAGTAAGAAGCGGAGTGGTTAAATTAACAGTCTGATCAATGAAATAGGCATGAAAGTATGGTGAGAAAAACCACGATAGTTGGTTTAAGTAGCTGTAATCATATATCATAATGTTATTGCTTGATCCAGTATTAGTTACTAATGTTATCAATTTTGCATGATCTGAATGATCCTTTGGCATCACGGAGACCTCCCATGTGAATGTTATTGGATAACAAATAACATCAACATTGAATAAAGAATCAGATATTATGGAAGAGCAAATTACCATAGAAAATGCATGTGGTTACTCGAAATGAGATACAGTAAACAACCAAAAGAAAAGAGATGAACCTTGAGTTTGAAATTTACTTATTTCCAAAAAAGTCGGTAAACATCGACTGTGCCTTTACTTTTCGATAAAAAACATGAGATTTTACATATGTTTTATTTTTATTTCTTTGGCAAGGCCCATATGGTGCACATTATACACATTAGTACAAATTACGTGTTAATAAAACAGTTATTGTAAGAGATAGGAATTGAGTGTAAACAAAAAGAACATATTCGGTTTTGAGATTAGGTATTATCTCTACACAATAATAACAATAGGATATTAATAAGCTCCATCTTAAAGTTATATTTGTTTGTTTTCTAGCTGTATGAAAAAAGTATAAATGTATAACTGGCACAAACATGATAGTAGAATATAATTATTAGATTAAATAAATAAAATTGACCAACTCTATGTAAACAATAGCAGTATATCAAAATGTTCAAATTTTGTATAGACTATGATAGCCAGATAGTTCCTAAAAGATATGTATAGCGTACATGTATGTTACACCAACCATGTATATTGATAATGGTCCAAAAGTTTAATTTATTCACCTTATATTTATGTGATTATTAGTAGATCTTTTGCATTAAGATAGTTGAGTAGTGCATTTTTGGAGATCAAAATGTATAATCTGCTTAATATATCATATAGTAAACGGAAGGCAGTTGTCTAAGGGAGTTTTGACACTTAGTACAAATACCTCAAGAAGGATGTCATGTAGAAAATATTTAGAATAAAGAGTTTGTAGCATCAGTTTTCAGAATTAATCATATCATGGTAAAAAATTAAAATGCCAAATTTGACATTTCTAGTGAATTTAAATATTATTGCAAAACAGATGTATGGAAATGAATATGACTGTAGTAATATGAATCTTAATTTATGACTTTCAAAACAATTGGTTTTTCATAAACAAAAATTCAAGTTTAACATCAAGGCGGTTACCATTTGGATCATGCGCTTCAAAAACTACCACAGAGCTTCTGCTCCACCTGAGGATTGAATTAAGATTCTGGAATCTCGCCAACATAGCTTGAAGAGTGGTGGGCAAAACAAAATGCTACTCATTAAGGCTAAGAGACAGGACTCCAAATGTCTATGCAAGGAATAATATACAGAAAGTTAGTGAGCCTAAATTACTTTAATTGTATAATATATTACTTATACTATTGTATAATCAGTAACTTACACATCTAAATCTAGTCCATGAACAATTCCATGAGCCTTCTAAACTAGATTGGTCATGGTTGGTTTTGCTGCATAACACTAAGAGAAAGAAATAAGTTAAACCACCTCACACAGTATTGCAACTAAAAAAAAAACTAACTGAAATACAGTGAAAGAATAAAAGAGGGGGACATCGTATATTGAACAAATAGCTAACCTGAAAAATATTGCTAGACAATGCATCATAAAATAGAGAGTAGAAAACACTTTCTAAACAGTATATATAACCTAAACATGAATCCTTATCTGAAGTGTCATGTAAGCCCAAAAAAAAAAAAAAAAGAATAAATAGTTTATAGTATGAAAATGAATGATTTTGTGACTTCATACACAGCAAAACAAATTACTTTATTTTACATACTGATGCTTCGTACAACATTATTTTTCAAACAGGGAATGGTTAATATAAGAAACAAATAATTGTTTGTCAGGCCTGAAAGCAAATATAATTAGTCCAATAGGAATAACTATCAAAACATATAGGGTCATCAAGTGTAGAAAAGTCAACCCTAAATTTATTGGAAATTTTATGATATAGATGCTAAAATTAGTGTACAGTACCAGATCAAAAGTTTTTGGGTATATCCTTATTACTCAAGAATGGTAACTTGTAAAATATGAACAAAGGCTTAATAAATTAGAGTCATCAAACATCAATAATATATAAAATTCCTTGGTTTTAATGGAATAGATGAAAAACATGAATCAATGTTATTAAGCAATTACAGTAGTAACGTGATAAATATCACTGCCTGCTAAGGTATACTATGATGAAAGTATAGTAGGAAATAAAAGGAAACGGTACCTTTGTTGCAATTTGAAGAAACCAAGACCTGAAGGAAGAAAAAGCAATTTGTGAGATGAAAAAACCCAAACTGAAAGCGGTGATATTCAAAATAAAAGTTAAGAAGTCCAAATTTTTTGGCAAATTCCATGACGACATTTCAAATAAAGCTGGCTAAACTAATTATCATCGTCATGGATCGATTGTTAGGGATTCAGTTGAAAACAAAATGATAAATAGCGAGCGAAGCCGGTTCATAAAAGGAAGAAAGTAAAAAAAATATTACCGATTTCAAAAAATCCCACCATTGATTTAGGAGAATCTGAGAGATGCTCTAGATTAAACATCGACTGAGTCGGACATGGAGGACTTGGATGTTGGATTGAATCAGAGATGGCCGGCTTTCAGTGAATTTTAGGGATTTAGGGATAAGTTTGGTACAAATGGAAGTGACGAAGTATTTTTCTTTTTTTACTTTGGCGGCCTTACGTTTTATTTTGTCCCGCGTTGTTTTTCGCTCCCGCTTTTCATATTAGCAATGTTAATATAGCGGAACATATCTAATGTATAGCCTAAATTATTTGTTATTCTCTTTGCTTCTTTTATATAGCACTATTTATGCATTATTTTATTTTTTTTAATTATTTTATTATAGCACTTTAATATAAGGCTGTAATACAATGCTATGTATATCATATTTTCTTGTAGTGCAGCGATTGTGTTTGCTCTGAAGATGTGGAGACATTACCTGTTGGGGGTACGATTTGAGTTGTTTTCGGATCACAAGTCGTTGAAGTATCTTTTCTCCCAAAAGGATTTGAATCTTCGGCAGCAACGATGGTTAGAGTTTCTGGCATCGTATGATTTTGGGATAGCCTATACTTCCGGCAAAGGCAATGCAGTTGCAGATGCATTGAGTCGAAGACACGCAAGTTTGGGAGCGATGTTTCCGGAATGGAAGAGCCTCGAGTACTTGGCAAGGTTCGATTTCAGGCCAAGGTGTGAGTTGGAACCTGAAATATTGTCAAGCTTGTCGATAAGGCCTACTCTTATCGAAAGGATTGGCGAGGGCCAAAAGAAAGATGCGAAGCTTGTCGAGTTAATTCAGAAACTGGAACCAGAGGGTAAAGAGTTAGAGGTCGACCGAGAAGGTTGGCTTCGAAAACAAGGACGATTAGTTGTTCCTGACATCGACGGATTGAGGGATGAGGTTCTTAGAGAATGTCATCACTCGAAGCTAACGATTCATCCTGGTGGTAATAAAATGTATCAGGACATGAAGCGAGCCTACTACTGGGAAGGGATGAAAAGAGATAGTGGAAAATTCATTTCCAAGTGTATGAACTGTCAGTTGGTGAAAGCTGAACAGAAGAAGCCGAGTGGTTTACTTCAGCCATTAGAGGTTCCTACATGGAAGTGGGAGCAGATATCGATGGATTTTATCGGTGGACTACCTAGAACTAGGACAGGGAATGAAGGGATTTGGGTCATTGTGGATCGTTTGACCAAAAGTGCAAGGTTCATTCCTATCAAGACGACTAGGACAGCATCAAAATTGGCTGAGCTTTGTGTGAAATGGATAGTTCGATTCCATGGTGTTCCAAAGAGTATAGTAAGTGACCGGGATCCGTTGTTCACGAGTGGATTTTGGAAAAGTTTGCAAGAAGTTTTGGGAATCGAATTGTGTTTAAGTACGACATACCATCCCCAAACTGATGGTCAGACCGAGAGAGTCAACCGAGTTTTAGAAGATCTCCTGAGGGTTTGTGTGTTAGACTTCGGAGGATCATGGGAGGACCATCTACATCTAGTTGAGTTTGCATATAATAATAGCTACCAGTCGAGTATTGGGATGGCACCATACGAGGCGTTGTATGGAAGGCCGTGCAATTCTACAGCTTGTTGGTTAGAAACTGGGGATAAGTTGTTACTTGGGCCTGAAATGATCAGAGAGAAACCTCGGATTGTATCAAGATTGTTCGACAACGAATGAAGGCGGCCCAAGATCGTCAGAAGAGTTACGCCGATAAGCGTCGTAAGGATTTGGAATTCGACGTAGGAGATATGGTTTTCGTGAAGATTTCACCGTTGAAGCATGTGGTTCGATTCAGAAGTAAAGGGAAGTTAGCTCATAGGTTTGTTGGACCGTTTCCGATAGTCGAGCGAATAGGGAAGCTCGCATATAGGTTGGAGTTACCCGAGAAGATGTCGAGTGTGCATAATGTTTTCCATGTGTCGTTTCTACGGAAGTTTGTGCACGACTCGAATGTGGTGGTATCTCTACAACAGTATGAAGATTTAGAAGTCGAGACCGCAGTTGCGAAACCTCATAGGCCACTTCGTGTTGTGGGGAATGACACGAAACAGCATAGGAGGAAGACGGTTAAGTTAGTCAAGGTACACTGGAGTGAAGATGGCGACGATTGTATATAGGAGACGGAAGAGAGCATGAGGGCAACTCATGCAGAACTTTTCATCGGTAGAACCCTTTGATTGTATCGTCGTTATATCGTTGTATCTTGTTGTTGTTTGATAGAATTCCGCGTGCTAGGATAAGGCTATGGATGCATGGCTTGATGGTTGCTAGTTTGGATGATAGGATTGGCTTCTCATGGATGATAGGCATGCGGAATTGTTGTGGTTGCTTGTGGTTGCTTGGAATTTCGAGGGCGAAATTCAGAAGGGTGGGGGGGGGGGGGGGGGGGAGAATGTAATAGCCTGCATTTTACGTATCGGAAGATCGAAAAATATTTTTATTTTATTCCCTGAGGGTTGGATCATTCTCATCTTTTGGTATGTTGCTTATGGGGATGTGAGACATGTCCATAAATTTTACTGATTTTGTTTGTGACCATTTTGCCCCTATCAGTCTTGTACAGGGCATAACTTTTGACTCAAGTCGAATCAGAGAGTGAAACCTTTGCCATTGGAAAGGAATTGATGATTCTCTTTCCGTAGAGTGGTTACATGAAAGATTTGGTTCATTGGTTTGGGAGAAATCGCTGTTTTAAGGTTTTTCAGTTGGCTGTTCATATTTTGGAAGGCTAATTGGCTGATTTGGAGAAGGCCCATTAGAGGGTGGGTGGAGACTATAAATAGGGGGTAAGGGATATGGAGAAAGGTTGGAATTTTCCACTCTCTTATGGGGAGGCTTTGATCTCCTTCTTCCTCTAAAACACTTTCCACCATTAACAATCCAAATCTAAGGGGGAAACCATAGATCTACACCATTGGAGGCAAAAATCTACATTAATTGGAGTGAGGATTCATCAAATCAAAGGGCTAGGAGCTATCTCTTCGCTGTTCAGAATTCTATTTCATTGTTTTTGCATCGATTTGAAGAATTGGTGAGTGATTTACATCTCTCATTCGGATTCATGAAAGTATGTGAGTTATAGGATGTTAATTTCATCATTTCCATGTTATTTTGTTTAGATCTACACCATGCTAAGTCCATTTTACATATGAATCACCTTAGGATCTGATTTAGATAATTTAAATGGTTAATTTCATGATTTCTCTAAAGTTTATGCAAATTAGATCCGTTTTTATGTTCATATGTTCACTTATCATGTTTTGGGAAATTTATGTGTTTTGATGGAAATTGTTAGATTGATGATATTGTTGGTTGCATAACATGTTTGTGGTTGCATTTGGATGAATTGGATAAGCCGGTTTCGTCGGATTCGTCGTTTGGCGAAGTTTTGGTCGAAATCGAAGTCGAAATGGAGCTGTGCAGGAATCGGGTCGGTCTGGAGGGGTCGGTCCTAGACTGGTCGGTCAAATCGTGGCTTGGGAAGCAAGACAGGGATTGGGTCGGCTAAGAGGGAGAAAGCTGGTCAGATCGGTCGCAAGGAAGTGGCCGGTCGGTCCATACTGGTCAGGTCGAGCAAATCTGGAGTTCTGATTTGGAGCAGGCGGGTCGGTCATGTTCCAGGAAGGGGGTGATTAGGTCGGATCGCTCTTGGGTGGTTGGTCGAGCAGGTGGTCGGTCGCAGGTGAGAAAGGCTGGTCGGTCTTGAAGCTGGTCAGTCTGATCGGTCCAAAAGGTTGAGAAGGGAGTCTGGTCGGTTCAGAAGGGTTCTGGTCGGTCCAGAAGGAGCAGGGGAAGGTCTGGTTGGTTCAAAAGGGTGCTGGTCGGTCCAGAAGGACCAGAAGGGGTCTGGTCGGTCCAGATGGGTCTGGTCGGCATTTCTAATGGAAATTTCTGGTTGGAAACTTCTAGTGATGTTGTGACTTCGAAGTGGTTCAAGTAGGAAGGTTCGAAGTGTTGAATGTGTTCGTTGATCAAGGTGGAACAACGAATGAGGTGACAACTCAAAGGTCGTGAGTTGATGGATAATGGTTGCTCGAGAAGGTTGCTTGAGCTATGAAATATTGTCAAGGTTGGACGACTAGAGATGCGAAGGCTGAGAGGTCATCGTTGTCATAAGTTCTAGCAGGCTCAAAGCAGGGCTACGATGGGGGTACCCAAAAGACCAGAAGGTTGCTGGTCGAGTACCTTGGGTCTTGGGAATGGCCTAGTGTCAAGGTTGTACATTGTCAAGGTTGGACATATGGAGTTCATGCTAGAACTGGGGTTACCATTAGCCCTTGACATATGGCAAGGTTGGCCGTCATACGATAATGATGGTTTCGAAGCAGGATTGGCGGTGATAGCCAGAGTCTATCATGTATGCTGGATGTTTTGCTTGTGCCATCTCACGTGGGTTATCCAACATCGAAATAGATGTTCCTTGAGTGCTAGTCTGATATTGGTTTCAGCCTCTAGGGCTTGTATTCGTCGGATGTTGAATTCGACTAGGATGATTTGCGTGAGACATATATAATCTCGATGCCATGATTGCTATTGTTGGTTGTTTCTGTTTTCCATGAACAAATGGTTGTTCTGGTTTCTATGGATTAATGGTTGAAATGCTTGGTGTAAAGGCTATCACTGTCTGATGTGGGGAGGATAAGGTTGAGTTCTTCTCTGGTGATGTGGGTTGATAAGTTGTTCATTTACCCATTCTCATATACTTTCTTGTTGAAGTTTGTTAGTTGTTTTATCACTCACTAAGACTATTGTCTGACTCAAGGTTTTATGTATCCTCTTACTACCTTGTGCTATTCATTCGGTTGTGGATGGGCAGACTAAGTAGCAGGTTAAAGGTAATGGAGCTTAGTGAGACGGGGAAGCTGAGCGAAGACGAGCAGGAGGCTGGCGTACCAGGTTTATTACTATCTAGTATTTCTGTTTCCGCTGTTTGAGTTGCTTGAAAGTTATAGTGAGGCCTTACGTACAAACTTTGATATCAGTTGGATAACCTTTCTGGATGTTGAGAAAGTTTCAAAAGTTTGCTATATGATACCTCATTACTATTACCTGTTGTATATGTTCTATTATATTTCATCCTTGCGCTGTGAGTTCTACGACAGGTTTCGATGTGTTTAACTACTCGGATGATTGTCCATAGCAGCCTGGCACACCTTTCAGCGCATTATTCCACTTGTTTAGTGCGGGGGTTATGGGCGGTCGTCACACATACGACGTTTTAAATGGAAGAATTGAAGACGACGATTGAAGACCGACGATCTTCACATCGAATGGGTAACTAATGTTGAGGCCCTTGATTGATTTGCTCCCAAGACGGGGCTAAGATGGTAGTTATCCGGACGTAGTGGTTATTTGTACGAATTTGGCTTTCGCCCAGACCCAGAGCATAAGCTTATAAATGGATGTGTGTCTGATGTTGAATTTTGTTCTATGTAAATTGATTTCTATTAATATACGACCATTGGTGGCGAAGAATTTATTCTGTTGCTTAACACCCTTAGAGGTTGTGTATTAATAGTTATCAAGTCGCATGGCGTGAATTGTCAACGTGGCACGCCAAGATGAAGATGATCAAGGCTTTGTTGAAAAGCAGGCCTTGTGGTTATAACGTTACTTCGTGAGCCTCACAACCCGGTTGAGTCTAAAACGGGAGAATGGAACGCAGGGAGAGCAGCACGTTTCTTTCTAGCTAGAAGTGATGTCGGTGCTTAAACTGGCTGATATTTACTTATGTGGATGATGGAATATGGCACGCCTCGGATGATAGGTCCTATAGGATTGGGAAACGTGTGTTCAGGAATTGCCAATCCACGAAGTTGTATGTGTGGATCAGCCCTGCAGGATCCAAGGGTTAACTGCGGGGAATCCTGAGACATTAGCTAGAGTGTCTCGAATCGGTAAGGAGCTCCTCCCTAGCTTTGACTCATGATGGAAATCCAATTTCCAATACGACCATGCGGTTTTGATTGTAGAACTAGTATGGCGACATAGTAGGATGGGGTACTATGCCGTCTATGATTGATACATTATGATTGAATTTTTTTTTGAAACATATATACACTAATAATAATATTAAATTTGTTTTTAACGTATTAAGCATTTTTAACAATTATAAGGTAAAAAACACTATCCTCCGGTTTGCGTTGCATTGTGTGATGGGACTTGAGTCTTATAATGGTTCATTTTTCTAAAAGGCATTGCGTTCTTTAACGATTTACTTTAATTATGCACGTCAATTCATTGGAGTAAACCCGTTCCGCATTAGCGGCGTGGTCCTTGGATTTGCCTTATTACTATAAGTTATTAGTTAAGAATACTCACACCAGTCCCATGACTAACTCATAGTTTGTTTCACTTTGCAAACTCGGGTGACCTCTTTTCTACATTGGCAGTCGAGTAGCTTTTTGCAGATATTTATCTCTTGAGCAGGATTCTGGATCGAAGCCTAAAGCTATGTCCAAAGCATAGAAATCTTCCGCTGTTTATTGTATTTAATATTGTAATTTATCTTCCGCTGTAATTTTATTCGATGTACTCTGATATTCTGTACTCTGATGTAACATTATTGTAATGTTTATAAAAGTCTGCTGTTATTGTTCTAATGTTGTTGTATTTCCAAAGTTAACGTGTTTGGGTTTTAAATGGTCTTGGTCGATTTTGCGATCGATCGGGTCGGGCGAAACCCGGGTCATTACAGTTGGTATCAGAAATTTGGTTTGCTCAAATCTTTGGGGTACAACTCATTAGAACTAAAAAAAGACTCATCATAGATTGGATTAGTAATATCCAATAAGAATACTCATTACAGATAGGATCGGCAGTATCCTAGAATGAGAAAACTCATTAGAGATAGGGTTAGTAATGCCCTAGAATGAGTTGAGAGTAACAAGCTTATAATATACGTATTTGTAATTATAATCTATTTTTGGAAAATATGATTTTTGAATATATAAAAGTTATAAATATTTTAAAAGCTAATCAACCAATTGATTGATGATTGTGTCGTGTAATTATTAGTTCAACTATAAAATTATTTAAACCAATGAATGAATAATAAAGAATGGAAAATTTAGTAGGACAATTAAACACTTTTAGCTTCGTTCCTTTTCGAGGACGAAAAGTTTTTAAGTGGGGGAGACTGTAACAACCTTGAATTTTGGGGTAAATTTAAAAATTTATTTTAAGTAATTTTAATGAGTTTTTGGTATTTAAAATAATTTATTTAAAATAATAATGATTAAAAATTGATTTAAATCGAAGTTAGAATGAATAATTTAATTTTAATTATAAAAGGAGATAGAAATAACGCGGTAGTTTGAAAAGTCAAACTTAAACTTTGACTGACCATACAGGATGCAAAATTTAACGGATTTTAGTGAAACCAAAAATATTAGAATCTATTTAAAAATATCTTTTTAATGAATCTGAAAAATTGAAATTTCATAGCAGGAATCAAAAGTTATGCCCAGATTAAAATTTAGAAAAGTCGCTATGAAATTTATAAAGGTCAAAAATGCTACTTTTTGCATACGAAGGATTTTGGACTTGAAACTACTTCCATTGAGTTCAGAATTACGTTTTTGCATTTAAAAATAGTAAACACTTTTATATTTCGAGTTTCGAAAATTATTTGTTTAAAAATGTATTTTTAATATTTAATATATACGCCTTAAAAATAGTCATTTTTCAAGCGACCTATGTTTTCGATGAAACCACTTTTGTTGGAACCGGAATGTCAAATTATGGCTAAGTTTAATTTTTCATAATTTTTAGAATTAATTGGTGACCATGGCAAAAAGATTTCAGTTTTGTCAATTTCGGTCAATTTTTATCGACTTGAAAATAGTCATTTTTCAAAAGGGCTCATAATTGATTGAAATTAATTTTCTTAGGTCCGCAGCATCAAAACATAACGAAATATATTTTTTGGGAATTTTTGAAGTTAATTTGTGACCCCGGTGAATTTTTTTCCGTACGATTGAATTAAAAATAAAAGAAAAGATTTTAAATTAAAGAAAACTGGGTCAAGACAGTCGTTTGGGCCTGCGGTACATAGCTAGATGAGTCCGGAATAGGGGCTAATGGGTAGGAACGTTAGTTGTTGGGCTGAAATAGGAGAAAGTTGCAAAACGGGCCTTTTAGTGAATATTTTATTATAAAAATACACGCTTCTCAAGACAAACATCATATCCTTCTTCACAAACCTCTCACGCACGCTGAAACCCATCAGCCCCACCTTCTCTCTCCCCTTCTCTCTTCTTTTTCTCTTAATCTAGGAAGAATTAGACAAGGCCATAGTTAAACTTTTTAAAGATATTCCCATTCTCTTCGATTCTAGATAAGTTTCACGTCAAACAGTGCACTATAGCTCCCGAATCACCTATCCAAAACCACTGCCTTTGAACCTTCACCCCGCCTCGATTGCTACGCCACACACGACCACCATCTAGGCATGTATGCGCCTCTCCTAGAGCTTCAACCTCCAACAAACGGCGCCCAAAACCGTTGATCCAATCTCAAGTTATCGCGATTCAAAGATTTGAACAAAATCTGAGGTTATATAAAATTTAATTTTATTTGTTTACAACGATTGATTTCATTGCTAATTTTAAATTTTAATTATTAAAAAAATGTTTTTGGTTTAATCCGATTCACAACTCGACAACTTTTGTGATATGGGGACAACGACGCGCAACATAACATTCTAGATCTGTTGCGAACAAATTTTGTCTCTTTTTGGTTTAGATCTGATCATATACCAAGGTGAGATTTCTTTTATTTTAAAATAATTAATCAATTCATTTATTTTATATTATTTTATTTATAGTTATATATTTCAGATCTGTTTGTGTTGGTATTGTATGATGATTGTTCTGTTGGTTGTGATGAATAATTGTTAAATTCATGTATGTTAAATAAATATGATTATTCGTCCCTTTACTTTATTGAATTGACTTAGATTATCCATTCAAGATCAAAATATATAATGGGTAATTATAGATCTATATGCCTTAGAGAAATACTGTTATTCATCCTTTTATTTTATTGAGTTGGTTTAGATCATCGATGCAAAAATCAGAATTTTTAGTTTGTCTCTTTTATGGGATTGATTTAGTAAATCAATTCATATTTAGTCACTTTATTTGAATTGATTTAGCTTATCAATTCAATATAAAAACAGGAATCATTTGTGTTGAATTGATTTAAATTGTCAATTTTATAATGATAGGCATTATTTTGTCAATCCAGTGTATAATATTATTTTGTCACCTCATTGGATTGTCAATTAAATATTATCAAATGTGTATACATGATTGAATTGGAATATGTAACAAGCCGTATTTCGATAACATGTTAAGACGAGAATCAAGGCAGAATTTAATTTTAAATTCTGAATCAAGTAAAACGAGCTATGCCATTGCGTTCGTCTCGGAAAAATACGCGAAATAGAGTCTGAGTTTTCGAGAATCGGAGTCCGTATGACCAAGTTATAGTCCGACGAAGTTTTCAGAAAATTCAAGTTCAAAAACGAGTTCTAATTTCGAAAATTTGGCCTAGAAGGCTAGGCGGGAAAATTCCCGCCAGCCACCCCAAGTCGACAGGCCTGTCGACCTAGGAGATAACATGGCATGACCCAAGTCGACAGCCCTGTCGACTTGGGTGTCGACTTATGGTGGCCGGGCAGTTTTGCCTGGTGCACCTGTTTTCTGTTTTGGCTAGGTTTTTGGGCCTGGTTCGAAATCTGATGGTTCAGGTTGATCCTAGGGTTAATCCTAAGGTCCTAATCACTCCTAATCTCTATAAATAAGCCCCTAACCTATCCCTAAATCCTCATTATTCATTCATGCAACTAAACTATGGCAAAATTATTACTCTCATGGCCTCCACTCTCATTCTAAAATTCCTAAGTAAATTCCTATGAGAGATTCATGTTCATTCAAGTGTTTACAAGCATGAATGGATGTTGTTAGCTTGTATTCAAGTCAAGTTGCAACATTTCTATTTCAAAGCAAGGGTTTTATTGATTTGGAGCTTTCATATTGGGTTTATTTGATTGCATAAGAGCTTCGTCTCAATCTTTGTTTTGCATTTCGATTTGTGCCTTCATAACAATGTAAGCCCTTTCCCTACTCTTAGATATTAACTATGAAGTTAAATGTTCATGTTGCAAGTTGGGTTTGATCATTAAGTATGATACATGCTATCATGTCATGCAAGTTTATGAAGTCATTATCTTGATCTTGTGGGCTAAAAGCTACAACCTTTATGTTGAAATGTTGCATTATGCAACATGAGAACCCTCATAACCTTTATGTCAACTTGCATATGAAGTCATAACCCTTATATGATGATATATGCGAGTTACTAGTCATCATTCCATGTCTTTTGTCACCATGATTCGCTTATGTGCCAAGTTTGGGTTTATGCATGTTTTTTAGGCTTAAGAATGTAACATGCAAGTTAATGAACACATTTGTGCCTCATTTGCCACCATGATTAACTTGTGGCTTAATATCCATTTTTGTCATGCCTTTGCCAAGTCTCTTCTTTTAATCCATTACGTTGTTGCGAACGTATATGCGAGTTTAAAAGCGTTGGGTTATGTTATAGGTAATTTCTAATGACATGAAAATATAACTTAAAAACATGACTTGAAATATAACATGGAAGTTGACATGTAAGTATGCTTGAAAATATGAAATTGGGAATTTACCTATTAAGTTAGGTCTACCCATACTATGGAATTGGGAATTTACCTATTGAGTTAGGTCTACCCATATTCTTAAGAAAACTTGAATATGAACATGACACTAGACTAAACATGAAAGTGACCAACTCGAGGTTGGGTTGAGTTTGCAACATAAAGCTACCCGGAACCGACCGGCCTAACTAGTAGTTGCAAACAATAGGACCCAATGTGAGAAGTTGGTCATGTTGTGCTTGAACCCGAGGTTAGACCAAGTTGTGGTGTAAAGCTACCCGGAACCGACCGGCTTAACTAGTAACCACAACAAAGTCTAATGTGAGAGGTTGAGGTGCATTAAGTAATTAATGCCACATGATAAGGTTAAGTAAGTTTCCTTAATGACACTTAACCGTATAATACAGTTAATGGATGGGGTTAAGTTAACTTAGACTTAACTAATCTAAACATGGAAATCGGATGGGGTTAAGTTAGCCTAGACTTAATTAATCCAACTTGGTAGTTTAAGGGGGTTAAGTTAAACACTTAACTAATATAACACGATGATTTGATGTGGTTAAGTGACTTATACTTAACCAATCTAACTCGTTAATTTGATGTGGTTAAGTTAACCAATACTTAATCAATATAACGTGAAAACATGATAAGGCTAAGTCACGAATCGCTTGAATACACTTGACCGATTTGACTAAGTAAATTGATAGGGTCAAGTTAATATATACTTAACCAATCTAGAATGATAATTGGACGAGGTTAAGTCGTGAATTGCTTAATATACTTAACCAACTTGACACATGGTTTGTAGGGTTAAGTCTTGAACTTGGATACTTAGCCAATTTTGACATGATTTGTAGACGGATTAAGTCATGAACTTAAGTGACACTTAATCCATTATATAAACCCTAGTTCAGAGAATTAGGTGGATAACCGTAATTAACAAGAATAACGGGAATAAGCTAAGTGGTAAACCTTAGTTGGAGAATAGCTAAGTAATAATTCTTAGTCAAGGAATTTTGGACCAGATCATAGATTGGATGAGTAACCCGATACGGTAGGTCATCGTTTAAGCACACGAGTAGGAGCAAGTTATCTGATTTAGATAAAGGCTCCAGCGAACTGGGTAACGAAGCAGCGGCTTCGGGGAACGTGAGGATATTCTTGGTATCCCTCTGTGAGCTGCCAGGTGATCGCACTAGGCTCATGAGAGGTTAAGGTCTGCGTTAGAAGAACCAAGAGTATGCCTTGGTTGCTATACGAGCGACCTAAAGACGGGGATGGATAGGGGATAGTCGACGATACACGGTAGTGCCCTAGATAGCATTTCGTCAGGCTACCTACCATCTTTAGTCAAGCGTGTACGTACGGAAAGGCAGAGAACACCCAAAATACCATAATTGCTATCTAATTATGGTTGCGGTAAGGCTAGGATGTGGGTTGGCCAGTAGTGTGTTCTCATACAGGATTTATCCTGTCTTGTCTTTCACTAGTTGAGGGAGTGGTCTCGTGGGACCATAGCCACGTATAGGAAAAACAGACCTTAGCATCTGCATCGGCAGATAAATCGAAAGCTCCCGACCGAGTCCTGTATTTCTTGATCTGCCCTGTGACAGGACTCGGATGGCACGATGTGATACATGTGCATACAGTCATGGAAAAACGATTCACGATGAATGCGTGGGAAAAAGGGGCGCGGTTGACGGTTAGCGTAATTCCTAGTGGCCCTGGGTGGTTGAACCCATACCGAAATACGAAAACGTGCAATAGGTAAGCATAATCACTAGTGGTCCTAGGTGGCATAAGTCCTAGTTGCACAAACGATGATTCATGTTGGGAAAGCCTAGCTAGGTCTAGGGTAATAGTCCAAACGAGCTTAAGGATCATGGAATTACATTGGAGTAGTATAGAACCTCATGGGAAAGCCCGTACGGTCTACGGCAAGGAACTGAACATTTACATGGAAAGAAACATACGAGTTGAGTAACCTATAAATGCGATATATTAGGTTGACATGAACCATTACACGACTTTTGAGTAAGGGTCATTCATGGTTAACACATGATATGGTGGGGATACTAGTATGGTAGGTGCAGAGCTAAAATACAGGATAGATACCACGGGACGTTATACGTGATAGATATCTTGGGGATATTATACTTGATAGGAACCTGACGATGGGATACCTTGTTTTGTCTTGACATCGTAATTTATCATGACACCTTAGTTTATCTGAGTTCAGTAGTTCATCCTGTTGTTTTGATTTAGCTTATCTATCTTGTCATCATGCTTATGTTCATCTCAGTTTCTCATGTCAGTTAACTTTACTAGTTTTTATGCTGATAGTAGATAGGGCTTACTCAGTCTTTTTGACTGACCCGTTTTGTTTCGCTTCTTGTCTTCTGTTTCCCACCCAGGTTACAGGGAGGAAATACTGTTGTTTAATTCGGACTTCTTCTGCTTGAAGGTCATTATGGATGGCTTGGACTTTTCTTGGCTATGGCTACTTTACTGTTTTACTTGGGGAATAATTTTCGAAAATGTCTTTATGCTTCTTTACTATTGCGAGACAGGTTTTGATGTACTCTGGTGTAAAAGGCTTTAGACCTTATTTATTCATGTTATGAAAGTTTGATTTTACTTCCGCTATTTTATATGTTCTGTCTTGTGATATTTCTGTGCATGTTTACCAATAATGCCCCTCTAAAGCTAGTGCATTCCCTTGTGAGTGACCCTAGCGGAGGCGGGGTGTTACACGTGGTATCAGAGTAGAAGGTTACCAAACTGGGCAAAAGTTTTTAAAGACCTTCTGAAAACTATTTGAAAATCGTTTACAAAGAAGCATTTTTCAAGAAAATTTTATTTTAAAAGAAAAAGGCTATTCCCCAAAGGCCATTAGCACTATCCTTGTTTCCTTAATTGAATTTCTTTTCCTTTCTTTCCTCCATCTGTAGTCACGGTGGTTTTAACTACGACTAGTCTTTTCCATCTACGAAAGTGCTTTCCATACGATGGAGGTGGTTTTCGAGAGACCAGTGGCCGCGTTATAAGAAAGGATAGTGAGAAAGATGAACAATGAAACCCATGACGAGAGAGTACCTTTGGCATGGTAAAACGGGGCGGATAGTTAAGTATTATGGGACAAGGACAAGATCATCGGGAGGGCAATAGTATGCTCTCATTTCTAGGGTATCTCAGAAGGAGGGTAACGATCTTGTTAAAGGTTTAGCTTTTCTTCTCTATCATTCCGTTAGGACTTCGTTTTTCGTATCATTTAAGTCTGCTTCGATAGTTGAGTCTCTGCACCTTAAGTACTAGCGTAATAGAGAATCCCATTTTTGTCTCAAAGTCCTATTGGAGAATCAGTCCATTTATACATGACTTGTTTGGATTTGAGAATGTCTATGCCAAGTGTTGAGTTTGGAAAAAATGCTTATGTTTATAAGCTATGGATGGATTCTAGGGATGAAGTGGTTATCCAGTAGGGGGTGCCACTCTCGGTTTTGATAGGAGGGTAGTTAGACCTTTTGACTAGCCTTGGTAATACCCTCGAAGTATCGTGTAACCTTTCTGAGGTTCTGTCATGACTAGTTACTTAGAATCCCTTGATGCTTTATTGGAAATTTGAAGCCCGATCGAGTGGTGTTCGCCGATAAGACGGATGGTTTACTTCATTTATGCATGGGTTATAGGGATCACCCTAGTAAGTGCGCTTGATAACCTGGTTGACATCTGTTTACTTTCAAGAGAAAGTTCTTCTACGTGGAATACCTTATAGCATATAAACGAGATCCAAGATTCACTAGTGAATTTTGGAAAGCTTGCATGAGATCATGAGTACGAAGTCATGTTTGCGCCAAGTATTCTAGAAAAAGGATAAGTGCAAGTGGAATGAGAGGCGACGAAGAAATGAGTTCCAGCTCATGTTATGGAAACAGGAAATAAGAAGCTACGAAATCGCGAAGTTAAAAGACGGTCAAGGCACAATGGAATTAAGCTCAAGGAAATATGACTTTGATGGTCAAAGACTAGATACGCGCATGATATCTCTTTTTGGGAGTATATCCTTGATCCCTGTTTTCTGTAGAGCTTACTTATAGGCTATCTTTTGTGGACATCCTCTTGGTCCTATTTTCTGTTACAAACCCCGTAAGGAGTTTGTCTTGTTTATCTTCTCGACCCTGTTTCAGGGAATCCTAGGTAGAACCCTATGGATGTAAACATGTATTTGAAACATGTTATGATTGATATGGTTGCAAGTGGTTGCTCGTGGATGCGCGAATACACATTAGATACTAGCTCGACTCGGTCACATTTCATATTGCATATGCACGAGTATTTATACTTGTTTATGGATGAAATCGAATGTATTATCCTACGGTTGTTGCATATGAATGAATGATTGTGCACGCATATAGTATCTATATGACTAGGACTATTTGCATACATGTTGGATTCATGGCACTATACATATTTTGCATTAGAAAGATTATTCCGGCCCGATCATTAGCATTAGCTAAGGAACATGTACACACACGTTTTGCATATATTCATACAGCATTAGAAATCATCTAAGGACAATGGTTGCTTGTGGATGATGTTTTGAGTAGATGAATGATGGATGGTAGGATATGTTCTTCCTAACTTGGAGATTTCGGGGACAAAATCCTAAAAGGTGGGGAAATGTAACAACCCGTATTCCGATAACATGTTAAGACGAGAATCAAGGCAGAATTTAATTTTAAATTCTGAATCAAGTAAAACGGGCTATGCCATTGCGTTCGTCTCGGAAAAATACGCGAAATAGAGTCTGAGTTTTCGAGAATCGGAGTCCGTATGACCAAGTTATAGTCCGACGAAGTTTTCAGAAAATTCAAGTTCAAAAACGAGTTCTAATTTCGAAAATTTGGCCTAGAAGGCTAGGCGGGAAAATTCCCGCCAGCCACCCCAAGTCGACAAGCCTGTCGACTTAGGAGTCGACATGGCATGACCCAAGTCGACAGCCCTGTCGACTTGGGTGTCGACTTATGGTGGCCGGGCAGTTTTGCCTGGTGCACCTGTTTTCTGTTTTGGCTAGGTTTTTGGGCCTGGTTCGAAATCTGATGGTTCAGGTTGATCCTAGGGTTAATCCTAAGGTCCTAATCACTCCTAATCTCTATAAATAAGCCCCTAACCTACCCCTAAATCCTCATTATTCATTCATGCAACTAAACTATGGCAAAATTATTACTCTCATGGCCTCCACTCTCATTCTAAAATAACTAAGTAAATTCCTATGAGAGATTCATGTTCATTCAAGTGTTTTCAAGCATGAATGGATGTTGTTAGCTTGCATTCAAGTCAAGTTGCAACATTTCTATTTCAAAGCAAGGGTTTTATTGATTTGGAGCTTTCATATTGGGTTTATTTGATTGCATAAGAGCTTCGTCTCAATCTTTGTTTTGCATTTCGATTTGTGCCTTCATAGCAATGTAAGCCCTTTCCCTACTCTTAGATATTAACTATGAAGTTAAATGTTCATGTTGCAAGTTGGGTTTGATCATTAAGTATGATACATGCTATCATGTCATGCAAGTTTATGAAGTCATTATCTTGATCTTGTGGGCTAAAAGCTACAACCTTTATGTTGAAATGTTGCATTATGCAACATGAGAACCCTCATAACCTTTATGTCAACTTGCATATGAAGTCATAACACTTATATGATGATATATGCGAGTTACTAGTCATCATTCCATGTCTTTTGTCACCATGATTCGCTTATGTGCCAAGTTTGGGTTTATGCATGTTTTTGAGGCTTAAGAATGTAACATGCAAGTTAATGAACACATTTGTGACTCATTTGCCACCATGATTAACTTGTGGCTTAATATCCATTTTTGTCATGCCTTTGCCAAGTCTCTTCTTTTAATCCATTACGTTGTTGCGAACGTATATGCGAGTTTAAAAGCGTTGGGTTATGTTATGGGTAATTTCTAATGACATGAAAATATAACTTAAAAACATGACTTGAAATATAACATGGAAGTTGACATGTAAGTATGCTTGAAAATATGAAATTGGGAATTTACCTATTAAGTTAGGTCTACCCATACTATGGAATTGGGAATTTACCTATTGAGTTAGGTCTACCCATATTCTTAAGAAAACTTGAATATGAACATGACCCTAGACTAAACATGAAAGTGACCAACTCGAGGTTGGGTTGAGTTTGCAACATAAAGCTACCCGGAACCGACCGGCCTAACTAGTAGTTGCAAACAATAGGACCCAATGTGAGAAGTTGGTCATGTTGTGCTTGAACCCGAGGTTAGACCAAGTTGTGGTGTAAAGCTACCCGGAACCGACCGGCTTAACTAGTAACCACAACAAAGTCTAATGTGAGAGGTTGAGGTGCATTAAGTAATTAATGCCACATGATAAGGTTAAGTAAGTTTCCTTAATGACACTTAACCGTATAAAACAGTTAATGGATGGGGTTAAGTTAACTTAGACTTAACTAATCTAAACATGGAAATCGGATGGGGTTAAGTTAGCCTAGACTTAATTAATCCAACTTGGTAGTTTAAGGGGGTTAAGTTAAACACTTAACTAATCTAACACGATGATTTGATGTGGTTAAGTGACCTATACTTAACCAATCTAACTCGTTAATTTGATGTGGTTAAGTTAACCAATACTTAACCAATATAACGTGAAAACATGATAAGGCTAAGTCACGAATCGCTTGAATACACTTGACCGATTTGACTAAGTAAATTGATAGGGTCAAGTTAATATATACTTAACCAATCTAGAATGATAATTGGACGAGGTTAAGTCGTGAATTGCTTAATATACTTAACCAACTTGACACATGGTTTGTAGGGTTAAGTCTTGAACTTGGATACTTAGCCAATTTTGACATGATTTGTAGACGAATTAAGTCATGAACTTAAGTGACACTTAATCCATTATATAAACCCTAGTTCAGAGAATTAGGTGGATAACCGTAACTAACAAAAATAACGGGAATAAGCTAAGTGGTAAACCTTAGTTGGAGAATAGCTAAGTAATAATTCTTAGTCAAGGAATTTTGGACCAGATCATAGATTGGATGAGTAACCCGATACGGTAGGTCATCGTTTAAGCACACGAGTAGGAGCAAGTTATCTGATTTAGATAAAGGCTCCAGCGAACTGGGTAACGAAGCAGCGGCTTCGGGGAACGTGAGGATATTCTTGGTATCCCTCTGTGAGCTGCCAGGTGATCGCACTAGGCTCATGAGAGGTTAAGGTCTGCGTTAGAAGAACCAAGATTATGCCTTGGTTGCTATACGAGCGACCTAAAGACGGGGATGGATAGGGGACAGTCGACGATACACGGTAGTGCCCTAGATAGCATTTCGTCAGGCTACCTACCATCTTTGGTCAAGCGTGTACGTACGGAAAGGCAGAGAACACCCAAAATACCATAATTGCTATCTAATTATGGTTGCGGTAAGGCTAGGATGTGGGTTGGCCAGTAGTGTGTTCTCATACAGGATTTATCCTGTCTTCTCTTTCACTAGTTGAGGGAGTGGTCTCGTGGGACCATAGCCACGTATAGGAAAAACAGACCTTAGCATCTGCATCGCCAGATAAATCGAAAGCTCCCGACCGAGTCCTGTATTTCTTGATCTGCCCTGTGACAGGACTCGGATGGCACGATGTGATACATGTGCATACAGTCATGGAAAAACGATTCACGATGAATGCGTGGGAAAAAGGGGCGCGGTTGACGGTTAGCGTAATTCCTAGTGGCCCTCGGTGGTTGAACCCAAACCGAAATACGAAAACGTGCAATAGGTAAGCATAATCACTAGTGGTCCTAGGTGGCATAAGTCCTAGTTGCACAAACGATGATTCATGTTGGGAAAGCCTAGCTAGGTTTAGGGTAACAGTCCAAACGAGCTTAAGGATCATGGAATTACATTGGAGTAGTATAGAACCTCATGGGAAAGCCCGTACGGTCTACGGCAAGGAACTGAACATTTACATGGAAAGAAACATACGAGTTGAGTAACCTATAAATGCGATATATTAGGTTGACATGAACCATTACACGACTTTTGAGTAAGGGTCATTCATGGTTAACACATGATACGGTGGGGATACTAGTATGGTAGGTACAGAGCTAAAATACAGGATATATACCATGGGACGTTATACGTGATAGATATCTTGGGGATATTATACTTGATAGGAACCTAACGATGGGATACCTTGTTTTATCTTGACATCGTAATTTATCATGACACCTTAGTTTATCTGAGTTCAGTAGTTCATCCTGTTATTTTGATTTAGCTTATCTATCTTGTCATCATGCTTATGTTCATCTCAGTTCTCATGTCAGTTAACTTTACTAGTTTTTATGCTGATAGTAGATAGGGCTTACTCAGTCTTTTTGAATGACCCGTTTTGTTTCGCTTCTTGTCTTCCGTTTCCCCCCCAGGTTACAGGGAGGAAATACTGTTGTTTAATTCGGACTTCTTCTGCTTGAAGCTCATCATGGATGGCTTGGACTTTTCTTGGCTATGGCTACTTTACTGTTTTACTTGGGTAATAATTTTCGAAAATGTCTTTATGCTTCTTTACTATTGCAAGACAGGTTTTGATGTACTCTGGTGTAAAAGGCTTTAGACCTTATTTATTCATGTTATGAAAGTTTGATTTTACTTCCGCTATTTTATATGTTCTGTATTGTGATATTTCTGTGCATGTTTACCAATAATGCCCCTCTAAAGCTAGTGCATTCCCTTGCGAGTGACCCTAACGGAGGCGGGGTGTTACAGAATAGGAAAACGAATAATTTTTATTTGTGTTCTCAAACACAAATATTACATAGGAAAATGAATTATTTGTATTTGTGTTCTCAAACACAAACATTACATAGAAAAAAATTAACATGTCTTTTATTTGTGTTCTCAAACACAAATATAACGTAGTATATAATAAAAGAATGAGATTTACATTGTAAATTAAAAATTACATTTTCATATGTAATAAAGAATGAGATTTACATTGTAAATTAAAAATTACATTTTCATATGTAATAAAGAATGAGACTTACATTGTAAATTAAAAATTTACATTTTTATATGTAAATAAAAAGTAGGAATTTGCATCGCAAGTAAATTCACATTTTATATGTAAATGAAAATTAAGAATTTGCATTGGAATCAAAATTACATTTTTTATATGTAATTAGAAATAAGAATTTGCATTGTAAATAAAATTACATTTTTTTTTGTAATCGAAGAAGAAGAATGAAAATTTGACGCTGAAAAATTGATTACATTTTATGGGATAAATAGATAGGCTTTGAAACGGAAGTATTAATTACATTTGTAGTTATTGAAAAGAAAAGAATTTGAAATTGTGTTGTTAACATAAAAATCACATATTTATGTTAAAAATAGGAATTCATCAAAATATTCAAGTTAGAATGGAATTGTGTTAAACATAAAAATGAATCATTAAAGTATATAAGGAAGAATGAAATTTTGTTACATAAGGATTTGCATTTTTAATGTAATTGAAATATGAGTCATAAATAAAAAAAGGGGATGCTTGTTTGACAAATATGGTAACAATAGAAGTACATTTTTATATGTAAAATAAGAATAAAAAAATAAATATATTCTTATTGTATGTGAAAATTATCTATGCTAATTAAACAGCATTTTTGTAAGAATATATTATGTTGTGTTAAACATATCATTTTAGTTAGGAGATATCATTTTAGTCAAAAATGTTTAATTAGGATAGACATGCCACTTTTATTAGAAATATGTTATGTAAGATAAATTTGTCATCTACGTTTAAATTGAATTTGTTATTTATGTAAAAATTAATTTGTCATTTATGTAAAAAAATTAATTTGTCATTTATGTGGAATTTAGTTTGTCAATTTTAGGAAAATTTGAAATTGGCATTTATGTTAGGATAAACTTGCCCTTCATGTTAAAATATTATAATGTCATTTATTGAAAATGTCATTAAATTAGAATGTCATTAAAACTAGAATATCACAAGATTGAAAATGTCGTTAAATTATAATGTCATTAAAACTAGAAGATCATTAGATTAAAAAGGTCATTAGAATTCATAGAATATATATATATATATATATATATATATATATACATAAAATATCCTCTTTACATGACATTAAAATTCATCACTTTTATTCAAGAATGGCACGTGAATTAAAAACGTCAATTTTGTTAAGAAGTGTCATGTAAAATAATATTTTAGTAGAACAATTATAATGATTAACTAAAATTATACTTGGATACGAGGTTAGGTCACATTTGTGGTGGAAATCTGCCCAGAACCGACCGGCATATCCAGCAGCCACAAATGTTGGGCCTAATGTGAGAGGTCTAAGTGCGCAAATACAAATTGGGCCAAGACACGAGGTTAAGCCCAACTTGTAGGATAAGTCTGTCCGGAACCGACCAGCCTATCCAGCATCCACAAGTTGCAGGCCTAATGTGAGAGGTCTGGCCCATATTAAAATATAAACGGTTAAATAGAAAATGGACATTATTTACATCGTCATGAGTTAAATTAGAAATTGACGTTATTTTCACACCGTTATGTGTTAATAATGAAATGAATATTTTTACCTCCATGTTTGTTGTAAAAGGGAAGTTACATTTTTTTAACGTAATTATAAGATAAGAATTTACCTACGTAATGAAGGTTACATTTTAATGTAATATAAAAAAATAAAAAAGAATTTGTAAAAAAAAAAAATCACCTTTTCCTCAATGTGATCAAAAGAAGAAAAAAATTACATTTTCTTTAATGGAATTAACAGAAGAAAATTACATTTCTTTTTTGTAATAAAAGAAGTTAGAAGAATTACATTCTTTATAATGTAATAAGAGATAATAAAGTAAAGAATACCTTCTTTTTAGGTAGAAAAGAATATATTTTTAGTGCAAGTCTTAAATGAAGGGAAAAGATCATACATTTAAAATAAAAATATGCCGACATTAAAAATCTCATTTTTAATGTATAGGAAAATGATCATATTTTTAAAAATATGTTAACATTAAGAATCTCATTTATAATGTAAATTTAGAATATAGAAAAATGACCATATTTTTGAAATAAAATATGTTGACTTTAAAATCCCATTTTTTTTATGAAAAATAGGAAACTAGGAAAGTGTTCATTTTTATAAAGGAGAAACCACATTCTTCTATATTGTAAAGAATAAGAAGAAAATATTACATTTTCAATAAAATGAGAGAAAGAAATAAAATATTACATTTTCAATGTAATTAAAGAATGTAAATAAAATATGAAATAGAAATTTACATTTGCTTATGTAATTAAAAAGAATTATTTTAGATGACACTTTCATTTACATTTTCATGTAAATAGGATATGTAGAAGTGAAAGATAACATTTATTTCCATTTAGGTAAATAAATAAGAATAAGGAAAAGTAAACTTATTCACATATGGGGTAAATAAATAAGAAAAAGAAATGTTTTTAAATGACATTTTCTATGCATTAAATGAATTGAAAGTTACATTTTAGTTGTTGTTTATTAACAAATAAAACGAGGGAAGGGAATTGAACTATTTATATAACATGATATCTTGATATAAACATGTCACATTACATCATTGTATGATAGGAACATGATTGTGCGCTGATGGTTTGGTTGATTTATTACCCTTATATGTTAATGACCTGTAATGTCGTTGAAATGCAAATGAACTACTTTTATCAATATAAAAATAGTGATAAATAATAACGTTATGAAATAATTTAAATGATAATTATGCGAAGATTATTTGAAAAGAACGAGCTATACTCATTTCAAATAATCATACGACGTTTTAAATGGAAGAATTGAAGACCGACGATCTTCACATCGAATGGGTAACTAGTGTTGAGGCCCTTGATTGATTTTCTCCCAAGACGGGGCTAAGATGGTAGTTATCCGGACGTAGTGTTGATTTGTACGGATTTGGCTTTCGCTCAGACCCAGAGCATAAGCTTATAAATGGATGTGTGTCTTACGTTGAATTTTGTTCTATGTAAATTGATTTCTATTAATATACGACCGTTGGTGGCGGAGAATTTATTCTTTTGCTAAACACCCTTAGAGGTTGTATATTAATAGTTATCAAGTCGCATGGCGTGAATTGTCAACGTGGCACGCCAAGATGAAGATGATCAAGGCTTTGTTGAAAAGCAGGCCTTGTGGTTATAACGTTACTTCGCGAGCCTCACAACCCGGTTGAATCTAAAATGGGAGAAGGGAACGCATGGAGAGCAGCACATTTCTTTCTAGCTAGAAGTGGTGTCGGTGCTTAAACTGGCTGATATTTAATTATGTGGATGATGGAATGTGGCGCGCCTCGGATGATAGGTCCTATAGGATCGGGAAACGTGTGTTCAGGAATTGCCAATCCACGAAGCTGTATGTGTGGACCGACCCTACAGGATCCAAGGGTTAACTGCGGGGAATCCTGAGACATTGGCTAGAGTGTCTCGAATCGGTAAGGAGCTCCTACCTAGCCTTGACTCATGATGGAAACCCAATTTCCAATACGACCATGCAGTTTTAATTGTAGAACTAGTATGGCGACATAGTAGGATGGGGTACTATGCCGTCTATGATTGATACATTATGATTGAATTTTTTTTGAAACATATATACACTAATAATAATATCAAATTCGTTTTTAACGTATTAAGCATTTTTAACCATTATAAGGTAAAAAAAACTATATCCTCTAGTTTGCGTTGCATTGTGTGATGCGACATGAGTCTTATAATGGTTTCATTTTTCTAAAAGGTATTGCGTTGTTTAATGATTTACTTTAATTATGCACGGCAATCCATTGGAGTAAACCCGTTCCGCGTTAGCGGCGTGGTCCTTGGATTTGCCTTATTACTATTAGTTATTAGTTAAGAATTCTCACACCAGTCCCATGACTGACTCGTAGTTTGTTTCACTTTGCAAACTCGGGTGCCCTCTGTTACACATGGGCGGTCGAGTAGCTTTTTGCAGATATTTATCTCTTGAGCAGGATTCTGGATCGAAGCCTAAAGCTGTGTCCAGAGCATAGAAGTCTTCCGCTGTTTATTGTATTTAATATTGTAATTTATCTTCCGCTGTAATTTTATTCGATGTACTCTGATATTCTGTACTCTGATGTAACATTAATGTAAAGTTTATAAAAGTCTGCTGTTATTGTTCTGATGTTGTTGTATTCCCAAAGTTAACGTGTTCGGGTTTTGAACGGTCTTGGTCGATTTTGCGATCGATCGGGTCAGGCGAAACCTGGGTCGTTACAGTTGGTATCAGAAATTTGGTTAGCTCAAATCTTTGGGGTACAACTTATTAGAACTAAACAAAAGACTCCTCAGAGATTGGATTAGTAATATCCAATAAGAATACTCACTAGAGATAGGATCAGTAGTATCCTAGAATGAGAAAACTCATTAGAGATAGGGTTAGTAATGCCCTAGAATGAGTTGAGAGTAACAAGTTTATAATATACGTATTTGTAATTATAATCTATTTTTGGAAAATATGATTTTTGAATATATAAAAGTTATAAATATTTTAAAAGCTAATCAACCAATTGATTGATGATTGTGTAGTGTAATTATTAGTTCAACTATAAAATTATTTAAACCAACGAATGAATAATAAAGAATGGAAAATTTAGTAGGATAATTAAACACTTCTAGCTTCGTTCCTTTTCGAGGACGAAAAGTTTTTTAGTGGGGGAGACTGTAACAACCCTGAATTTTGGGGTAAATTTAAACATTTATTTTAAGTAATTTTAATGAGTTTTTGGTATTTAAAATAATTTATTTAAAATAATAATGATTAAAAATTGATTTAAATCGAAGTTAGAATGAATAATTTAATTTTAATTATAAAAGGAGATAGAAATAACGCGGTAGTTTGAAAAGTCAAACTTAAACTTTGACTGACCATACATGATGCAAAATTTAACAGATTTTAGTGAAACCAAAAATATTAGAATCTATTTAAAAATATCTTTCTAACGAATCTGAAAAATTAAAATTTCATAGCAGGAATCAAAAGTTATGCCCAGATTAAAATTTAGAAAGGTCGCTATGAAATTTATAAAGGTCAAAAATGCTACTTTTTGCATACGAAGGAATTTGGACTCGAAACCACTTCCATTGAGTTCAGAATGACGTTTTTGCATTTAAAAATAGTAAACACATATATATTTCGAGTTTCGAAAATTATTTGTTTAAAAATGTATTTTTAATATTTAATATATACGCCTTGAAAATAGTCATTTTTCAAACGACCTCTGTTTTCGACGAAACCACTTTTGTTGGAAGCGGAATGTCAAATTATGGCTAAGTTTAATTTTTCATAATTTTTAGAATTAATTGGTGACCATGGCAAAAAGATTTCAGTTTTGTCAATTTCGGTCAATTTTTATCTACTTGAAAATAGTCATTTTTCAAACGGGCTCAAAATTGAACGAAATTAATTTTCCTAGGTCCGCATCGTCAAAACATAGCTAAATATATTTTTTTTGGGAATTTTTGAAGTTAATTTGTGACCCCGATGATTTTTTTCCGTACGATTGAATTAAAAATAAAAGAAAATATTTTAAATTAAAGAAAACTAGGTCAAGACATTCGTTTGGGCCTGCGGTACATAGTTAGATGAGTCCGAAATAGGGGTTAATGGGTAGGAACGTCAGTTGTTGGGCTGAAATAGGAGAAAGTTGCAAAACGGGCCTTTTAGTGAATATTTTATTATAAAAATACACGCTTCTCAAGACAAACATCGTATCCTTCTTCCCAAACCTCTCACGCATGTTGAAACCCATTAGCCGCACCTTCTCCCTCCCCTTCTCTCTTCTTTTTCTCTTAATCTAGGAAGAATTAGACAAGGCCATAGTTAAACTTTTTAAAGATCTTCCCATTCTCTTCGATTCTAGTCAAGTTTCACATCAAACCGTGCACTGTAGCTCCCAAATCACCTATCCAAAACCACTGCCTTTGAACCTCCGCCCCACCTCGATTGCTACGCCGCACTCCAGCCCCCTCCAGGCATGTATGCGCCTCTCCTAGAGCTTCAACCTCCAACAAACGGTGCCCAAAACCGTTGATCCAATCTCAAGTTATCGCAATTCAAAGATTTGAACAAAATCTGAGGTTACATAAAATTTTATTTTATTTGTTTACAACGATTGATTTCATTGCTAATTTTAAATTTTAATTATTAAAACATGTTTTTGGTTCAATCCGATTCAGAACTCGACAACTTTTGTGATATGGGGACAACGACGCGCAACATAACATTCTAGATCTATTGCGAACAAATTTTGTCTCTTTTTGGTTTAGATCTGATCATATACCCATGTGAGATTTCTTTTATTTTAAAATAATTAATCAATTCATTTATTTTATTTTATTTATAGTTATATATTTCAGATCTGTTTGTGTTGGTATTGTATGATGATTGTTCTGTTGGTTGTGATGAATGATTGTAAAATTCATGTATGTTAAACAAATATGATTATTCATCCCTTTACTTTATTGAATTGACTTAGATTATCCATTCAAGATCAAAATATATAATGGGTAATTATAGATCTATATGCCTTAGACAAATATTATTATTCATCCTTTGATTTTATTGAGTTGGTTTAGATCATCGATGCAAAAATCAGAATTTGTAGTTTGTCTCTTTTATGGGATTGATTTAGTAAATCAATTCATATTTAGTCACTTTATTTGAATTGATTTAGCTTATCAATTCAATATAAAAACAGGAATCATTTGTGTTGAATTGATTTAAATTGTCAATTTTATAATGATAGGCATTATTTTGTCTATCCAGTGTGTAATATTATTTTGTCACCTCATTGGATTGTCAATTAAATATTATCAAATGTGTATACATGATTGAATTGGAATAGGAAAACGAATGATTTTTATTTGTGTTCTCAAACACAAATATTACATAGGAAAATGAATGATTTGTATTTGTGTTCTCAAACACAAACATTACATAGAAAAAAATAAACATGTCTTTTATTTGTGTTCTCAACCATAAATATAACGTAGTATGTAATAAAAGAATGAGATTTACATTGTAAATTAAAAATTACATTTTCATATGTAATAAAGAATGAGATTTACATTGTAAATTAAAAATTACATTTTCATATGTAATAAAGAATGAGACTTACATTGTAAATTAAAAATTTACATTTTTATATGTAAATAAAAAGTAGGAATTTGCATTGCAAGTAAATTCACATTTTTATATGTAAATGAAAAGTAATAATTTGCATTGGAATCAAAATTACATTTTTTATATGTAATTAGAGAATAAGAATTTGCATTGTAAATAAAATTACATTTTTTTTTGTAATCGAAGAAGAAGAATGAAATTTTGACGCTGAAAAATTGATTACATTTTATGGGATAAATGGATAGGCTTTGAAATGGAAGTATTAATTACATTTGTAGTTATTGAAAAGAAAAGAATTTGAAATTGTGTTGTTAACATAAAAATCACATATTTATTTTAAAAAAAAGGTATTCATCAAAATATTCAAGTTAGAATGGAATTATGTTAAACATAAAAATGAATCATTAAAGTATATAAGGAAGAATGAAATTTTGTTACATAAGGATTTGCATTTTTAATGTAATTGAAATATGAGTCATAAATTAAAAAAAAGGGATGCTTGTTTGACAAATATGGTAACATTAAAAGTACATTTTTATATGTAAAATAAGAATAAAAATATATATATATTCTTATTGTATATGAAAATTATCTGTGCTAATTAGACAACATTTTTGTAAGAATATATTATGTTACGTTAAACATATCATTTTAGTTAGGAAATATCATTTTAGTCAAAAAAGTTTAATTAGGATAGACATGCCACTTTTATTAGAAATATGTTATGTAAGATAAATTTGTCATCTATGTTTAAATTGAATTTTTATTTATGTAAAAATTAATTTGTCATTTATGTAAAAAAATTAATTTGTCATTTATGTGGAATTTAGTTTGCCAATTTTAGGAAAATTTGAAATTGGCATTTATGTTAGGATAAACTTGCCCTTCATGTTAAAATATTATAATGCCAATTATTGAAAATGTCATTAAATTAGAATGTCATTAAAACTAGAATATCACTAGATTGAAAATGTCGTTAAATTATAATGTCATTAAAACTAGAAGATCATTAGATTAAAAAGGTCATTAGAATTCATAGAAAATATATTTATATATATAAAATATCCTCTTTACATGACATTAAAATTTATCACTTTTATTAAAGAATGACACATGAATTAAAAATGTCAATTTTGTTAAGAAGTGTCATGTAAAATAATATTTTTAGTAGAACAATTATACTGATTAACTAAAATTGTACTTGGACACGAGGTTAGGTCACATTTGTGGTGTAAGTCTGCCTGGAACCGACCGGCATATCCAGCAGCCACAAATGTTGGGCCTAATGTGAGAGGTCCAAGTGCACAAATACAAATTGGGCCAAGACACGAGGTAAAGCCCAACTTGTGGGATAAGTCTGCCTGGAACTGACCGGCCTATCCAGCATCCACAAGTTGCAGGCCTAATGTGAGAGGTCTGGCCCATATTAAAATATCAACGGTTAAATATAAAATGGACATTATTTACACCGTCATGAGTTAAATTAGAAATTGACATTATTTTCACATCGTTATGTGTTAATAATGAAATGAATATTTTCACCTCCATGTTTGTTGTAAAAGGGAAGTTACATTTTTTTTAATGTAATTATAAGATAAGAATTTACCGTCGTTATGAAGGTTACATTTTAATGTAATATAAAAAATAAAAAAAGAATTTGTAAAAAATAAAAAAAGAATTTGTAAAAAATAAAATCACCTTTTCCTCAATGTGATCAAAAGAAGAAAAAAAATTACATTTTCTTTAATGGAATTAACAGAAGAAAATTACATTTTTTTTTTTTTTTGTAATAAAAGATGTTAGAAGAATTACATTCTTTATAATGTAATAAGAGAGAATAAAGTAAAGAATACCTTCTTTTTAGGTAGAAAACAATATATTTTTAATGCAAGTCTTAAATGAAGGGAAAAGATCATACATTTAAATAAAAATATGCCGACATTAAAAATCTCATTTTTAATGTATAGGAAAATGATCATATTTTTAAAAATATGTTAACATTAAGAATCTCATTTATAATGTAAAGATAGAATATAGAAAAATGACCATATTTTTGAAATAAAATATGTTGACATTAAAATCCCAATTTTTTTATGGAAAATAGGAAACTAGGAAAGTGTCCATTTTTATAAAGGAGAAATCACATTCTTCTATAGTGTAAAGAATAAGAAAAAAATATTACATTTTCAATAAAATAAGAGAAAGAAATAAAATATTACATTTTCAATGTAATTAAAGAATGTAAATAAAATATGAAATAGAAATTTACATTTTCTTATGTAAATAAAAAGAATTATTTTAGATGACACTTTCATTTACATTTTCATGTAAATAGGATATGTAGAAGTGAAAGATAACATTTATTTACATTTAGCTAAATAAATAAGAATAAGGAAAAGTAAACTTATTCAGATATGGGGTAAATAAATAAGAAAAAGAAATGTTTTTAAATGACATTTTCTATGCATTAAATGAATTGAAAGTTACATTTTAGTTGTTGTTTATTAACTAATAAAATGAGGGAAGGGAATTGAACTGTTTATATAACATGATATCTTGATATAAACATGTCACATTACATCATTGTATGATAGGAACATGATTGTGCGTTGTTGGTTTGGTTGATTTATTACCCTTATATGTTAATGACCTGTAATGTCTTTGAAATGCAAATGAACTACTTTTATCAAAATAAAAATAGTTGTAACACCCCACCTCCGCTAGGGTCACTCACAAAGGGAATGCACTAGGTTTGGAGGAGTATTATTGGTAAACATGCACAGAAATATTACAAGACAGAACATATATAAAATAGCGGAAGTAAAATCAAACTTTCATAACATGAATAAATAAGGTCTAAATCCTTTTACATCAGAGTACATCAAGACCTGTCTTGCAATAATAAAGAAGCATAAAGACTTTTTCATAAATTATTCCCCAAGAAAAAGCAGTAAAGTAGCCATAGCCAAGAAAAATCCAAGCCATCCACGATGACCTTCAAGCAGAAGAAGTCCGAACTAAACAACAGTATTTCCTCCCTGTAACCTGGGGGGGGGGGGGGGAAACGGAAGAAAAGAGGCGAAACAAAACGGGTCAGTCAAAAAGACTAAGTAAGCCCTATCTACTATTAGTATAAAAACTAGTAAAGTTAACTGACATGAGAAACTGAGATGAACATAAGCATGATTACAAGATAGATAAGCTAAATCAAAATAACAGGATGAACTGCTGAACACAGATAAACTAGGGTGTCATGATAAACTACGATGTCAAGATAAAACAAGGTATCACATTGTCAGGTTTCTATCAAGTATAATATCCCAAGATATCTATCGCGTATAACGTCCCATGGCATCTATCCTGTATATCCGCTCTGCACCTACCGTACTAGTATCCCCACCGTGTCATGTGTTAACCAAGAATGACCCTCACTCAAAAGTCGTGTAATGGTCCATGTCAACCTAATATATTGCATATATAGGTTACTCAACTCATATGTATCTTTCCATGTATAAGTTCAGTTCTTTGCCGTAGGCTGTACGGGCTTTCCCATGTAAACGGTTTATCTTTGAAGTTGTTTTTGGACTGCAACCCTTGATCTAGTTGTGTTTCCTTACCATGAACTATCGCGCGTCCACTTAGGATTTATGCCACCTAGGACCGCTAGGGATTATGCTACCTAATGAACGTTTCCGTGTCTCGGTTTGGGTTTTGGCCACCTAGGAACACTAGGGATTACGCCACCCGTCAACCGCGCCCTTGATCCCACGTATGTATCGTGAATCGTTTTCCATGTCTAGATGCACATGTTCCCCAATGTGCCATCCGAGTTCCGTGCCAGGGCAAGTCAAGAAATATGGAACTCGGTCGGGAGCTTTAAATCGTCTACCGATGCAGATATCAAGGTCTGTTTTTGTACCCATGGCTATGGTCCCACGTGACCCCTCCCTCAACTACTGAAAGGCAATCCAAGAAAAATCATGTATAAGAACCACTCCACGGCCCCACTATAGCCCACTTTCCTACGGGCCAACCTCACCCATGACTCGATAGCAAGCACATGGTCTGTTGGGGGTTCCCTGCCTTTCCGCACGTACACGATTGACTAAAGATGGTAGGTAGTCGGCGATGCGCTATCCAGGGCAAAAACAAGAATCGTCGACTCCACGCTAATCCATCCCAGTCTTTAGGTTGCTCGCATAGCAACCAAGGCATACTCTTGGTCCTTCTAACGCAGACCTTAACCTCTCATGGGCCTAGTATAATTACCTGGCAGCCCACAGAGGGATCCCAAGAATATCCTCACGTCCCCCGAAGCTTCCACTTCGGCACCCAGTGCGCTGGAGCTTTTATCCAAGTCAGATAACTTGCTCCCCCTCGTATACTAAGCGATGACCTACCGTATCAGGTTACTCATCGTTTTGAGAATTAGTCCTATGTCCTTAGCTAAGAATTATTACTTAGTTACCCTTAACTAAGGTTTACCACTTAGCTTCCTTTCCCGTTATCCTTGATCAACCACGGTTTTCTACCTAGTTCTTCTAGCTAGGGTTTGTCTATTGGGTTAAGTGTTATCATTCAAGTCCATGACTTAACCCGCCCACGAATCACGTCAAAGATTGGCTAAGTATTTAAGCTCAAGACTTAGTCCCACAAGTTGGTTAAGTGTACCCAGAGGCTTATGACTTAACCCTATCAAGTCAAATTGGTCAAGTACTAGCTTACCTTAATCCTATCGGATTATCTTGCTAGATCGATTAAGCATAGATTATCTTAACCCCATCAAATTATCGAGTCAGATTGGTTAAGTATAGGTTGGCTTAACCCCATCCTCTAATCGTACTACAATGGTTAAGTATATTCTAAAAAGGTCTTGTGACTTAACCTTATCAAGTCCGCGTATTAGATTGGTTAAGTGTAAGTTACTTAACCCCATCAAATCATCATGTATAATTGGTTAAGTATAAGTTGCTTAACCCCATTAAATTATCACGTTAAGTTGGTTAAGTATTGGTTACTTAACCTCATTGAATTACCGAGTTTAAATTGGTTAAGTGTTTAACTTAACCCCATCGAATTACCGTGTTTAGATTAGTTAAGTGTGGATTACTTAACCCCATCTAATTACCGGGTCGGATTAGTTAAGCGTAAATTACTTAGCCCCATCCCCTAATCATCTTGTATGGTTAAGTGTCATTAAGAAAACTTACTTAACCTTGCCAAATTATCATGTTGGATTGATTAAGTGTTGGTTAACTTAATCCCCGTCCACTAGTCGTATAAAAATGGTTAAGCGTCATTAGGCAAATCAAATCACTTAACCTACCCAACCTTGTCATGTTTTGTTAAGTATCATTAGCCTAACCAATTTACTTAACCCATTTACCCATGTCATATTTGGTTAAGAGTCATTAATCAAATTAACTTAACCCTATCATGTGGCATTAATTACTTAATGCACCCCAACCTCTCACATTAGACTTTGTTGTGGTTACTAGTTAAGCCGGTCGGTTCCGGGTAGCTTTACACCACAACTTGGTCTAACCTCGGGTTCAAGCACAACATGACCAACTTCTCACATTGGGTCCTATTGTTTGCAACTACTAGTTAGGCCGGTCAGTTCCGGGTAGTTTTACGTTGCAAACTCAACCCAACCACGAGTTGGCCACTTTCATGTTTAGTCTAGTGTCATGTTCATAGTCAAGTTTTCAAGCAATTGGGTAGACCTAACTTAATAGGTAAATTCCCAATGGGTAGACCTAACTTAATAGGTAAATTCCCAAGCTTATGTTTTTATGCATACTTACATGTCAACTTCCATGTTATATTTCAAGTCATGTTTTCAAGTTGTATTTTCATGTCATTAGAAATTACCCATAACATAACCCAATGCTTTTAAACTCGCATATACGTTCGCAACAACGTAATGGATTAAAAGAAGAGACTTGGCAAAGGAATGACAAAAATGGGTATTAAGCCACAAGTTAATCATGGTGGCAAATGAGGCACAAATGTGTTCATTAGCTTGCATGTTACATTCTTAAGCCTCAAAAACATGCATAAACCCGAACTTGGCACATAAGCGAATCATGGTGACAAAAGACATGGAATGATGGCTAGAAACTCGCATATATCATCATATACGGATTATGACTTCATATGCAAGTTGACATAATGATTATGAAGATTCTCATGTTGCATAATGCAACATTTCAACATAAAGGTTGTGGCTTTTAGCTCATAAGATCAAGATAATGACTTCATAAACTTGCATAACATGATAGCATGCATCATTCTAATTAATCAAACCCAAACTTTCAACATGAACATTTAACTTCATAGTTAATATCTAAGAGTAGGGAAGGGCTTACATTGCTATGAAGGCCTAAATCGATTAAACTAAAGCTTGTGATGAAGCCTATGCATGCCATCACCCAAAAACCCAAAGATGGATACTCCAAACCACTAAAAACACCATCTTTAAGAACAAAGATCAAAGCTTTTGCCTTGAAATTAACTTGAGAAGCTCTCATACTAACATAGGGACTCTCTAACACTCTCATGATCATGGAACCTCTCATAGGAATGAAGTGGAGGCTAGGATAGTTGAGTGGAGGCCATGAGAGTAGAAATTTTGCCATAGTTTAGTTACATGAGTGAATAATGAGGGTTTAGGATAGGTTAGGGTCTTATTTATAGATTAGGCAAGTATTTTAGGCCATAGGATTAAACCTAGATTCAATCCAAGCCATCAAAGCATGTCTTGGGGAAGAAGTCAAGTGTAGGAACCATCTAGGGCCTTTAGATTAAAGATGAACCATGAGAACCATCCAAATGCAAAAGCTGCATTTGAGCGAATCGGCCCACGGGTTGACTGCCAAACACCCTGGATTAACCCCTAGTCGACCCAGTGGGCTCGGGTCGACCTCAAAAATGGGCCGGTTCGGTTATTCCCCTCTCCCAATTCGCTGTTTTGAACATTTTTGCATATTTATTTATTTAATTTTCAATTATATATATATATATATCAATATATATATATTTCTCTGCGCAACCCATTTCACTTAATTAAGTATACTTTAATTTGGGAATTTTTCGTGAAACTTCGCGAGGCCATATCTTGGTCATACGGACTCCGATTCTCGAAAACTCATACTCTATTTCGCGTATTTTTCCGAGACGAATGCAATGGCATAGCCCGTTTTACTTGATTCAGAATTTAAAATTAAATTCTTCCTTGATTCTCGTCTTAACACGTTATCAAAAAATACGGGTTGTTACATTCTCCCCACCTTTTAGGATTTCGTCCCCGAAATCTCCAAGTTAGGAAGAACATATCCTACCATCCATCATCCATCTACTCAAAACATCATCCACAAGCAACCATTGTCCTTAGATGATTTCTAATGCTGTATGAATATATGCAAAACGTGTGTGTACATGTTCCTTAGCTAATGCTAATGATCAGGCCTGAATAATCTTTCTAATGCAAAATATGTATAGTGCCATGAATCCAACATGTATGCAAATAGTCCTAGTCATATAGATACTATATGCGTGCACAATCATTCATTCATATGCAACAACCGCATGATAATACATTCGATTTCATCCATAAACAAGTATAAATACTCGTGCATATGCAATATGAAATGTGACCGAGTCGAGCTAGTATCTAATGTGTATTCGCGCATCCATGAGCAACCACTTGCAACCACTTGCAACCATATCAATCACAACATGTTTCAAATACATGTTTACATCCATAGGGTTCTACCTAGAATTCCCAGAAACAGGGCCGAGAAGATAAACAAGACAAACTCCTTACGGGGTTTGTAACAGAAAGTAGGACCGAGAGGATGTCCACAAAAGATAACCTACAAGTAAGCTCTACAGAAACAGGGATCAAGGATATACTCCCAAAAAGAGATATCATGCGCGTATCTAGTCTTTGACCATCAAAGTCGTATTTCCTTGGGCTTACTTCCATTGTGCCTTGACCGCCCTTTAACTTCGCGATTTCGTAGCTTTTTATTTCCTGCTTCCATAACATGAGCTGAAAATCATTTCTTCGTCGCCTCTCGTTCCACTTGCACTTATCCTTTTTCTAGAATACTTGGCACAAACATGACTGCGTACTCATGATCTAATGCAAGCTTTCCAAAATTCACTAGTGAATCTTGGATCTCGTTTATATACTATAAGGCATTCCATGTAGAAGAACTTTCTCTTGAAAGTAAACAGATGTCAATCAGGTTATCATGCGCACTTACTAGGGTGATCTCTATAACCCATGCATAAATGAAGTAAACCATTCGTCTTATTGGCGAACACCACTCGATCGGGTTTCAAATTTCCAATAAAGGCATCAAGGGATTCTAAGTAACTAGTCATGACAGAACCTCAAAAAGGTTACTGTAACACCCCGCCTCCGCTAGGGTCACTCGCAAAGGAATGCACTAGCTTTAGAGGGGCATTATTGGTAAACATGCACAGAAATATCACAAGACAGAACATATAAAATAGCGGAAGTAAAAACAAACTTTCATAACATTAATAAATGAGGTCAAAAGCCTTTTTACATCAGAGTACATCAAAACCTGTCTTGCCGAAATAAAGAAGCATGAAACCTTTTTCATAAATTATTCCCCAATTAAAAACAGTAAAGTAGCCATAGCCAAGAGAAGTCCAAGCCATCCATGATGACCTTCAAGCAGAAGAAGTCCGAACTAAACAGCATTGTTTCCTCCCTGAAACCTGGGGAGGGGGAAACGGAAGAAAAGAGGCGAAACAAAACGGGTCAGTCAAAAAGACTGAGTAAGTCCTATCTACTTCCAGTATAAAAACAGGTAAAGGTAACATGACATGCATAAACTGAAAGTAAACATAAGGATAACTACAAGATAGATAAACCAGGGTAGCCGGTTGAACTACTGTGGCAAGGTAAACTAAGGTATCATGATAAACTACGGTGTTATGATAAGTCAAGGCATCACATCGTCAGATTTCTATCGAGTACATTATCCCAAGGTATCTACCCCGTCTAACATCCCACGGTATCTATTATGTATATTCTTCCTAGTTCTAACATGTATATTTGCTCTGCACCTCTCGTACTAGTATCCCTACCCGCGTCATGTGTTAACCATGAATGTCCCTTGCCGAAAGTCGTGTAATGGTCCATGTCAACCTAATATACCGCATATATAGGTTACTCAAAATCATATGTTTCTTTCCATGTATATAAGTTCAGTCCTTTGCCGTACCTCGTACGGGCTTCCTCATGTCGTATTTTCCTTGAAATCGTTTGGACTGTCACCCTTGTTCTAGTTAGGCTCTTCCATATGAATCATCGTTTGAACTACTAGGACTTACGCCACCTAGCACCACTAGGGATTACGCTTACCTATTGCACTCTTTCGTATTTCGGGTTGGGTTAAACCACCTAGGCCACTAGGGATTACGCTAACCCTCAACCGCGCCCTTTTTCCCACGCATTCATCGTGAATCGTTTTTCTATAACTGTATGCACATGTATCACATCGTGCCATCCGAGTCCTGTCACAGGGCAAAACAAGAAATACAGGACTCGGTCGGGAGCTTTAGATTTATCTGCCGATGCAGATACTAAGGTCTGCTTTTCTACACGTGGCTATGGTCCCACGAGACCCCTCCCTCAACTAGTGAAAGGCAACACAAGAGAAAATCTTGCATGAGAACTACACTCCGGCCAGCCCACATCCTACGGCCTACCTCACCCATAATTAGATAGCAATTATGGTCTGTTGGGTGTTCCCTGCCTTTCCGTACGTACACGCTTGACTCAAGATGGTAGATGATCGACGAACTTGCTATCTAGGGCACTATCATGTATTCGTTGACTCACTGCTATCCATCCCAGTCTTTAGGTCGCTCGTATAGCAACCAAGGCATACTCTTGGTTCTTCTAACGCAGACCTTAACCTCTTGTGAGCCCAGGATGATCATCTGCGACCTCACAGAGGGATCCCAAGAATATCCTCACGTTCCTCGAAGCCGCTGCTTCGTTACCCAGTTCGTTGGAGCCTTTATCTAAATCAGATAGCCTGCTCCTACACGCATACTTAAACGTTGACTTAACGTATCGGGTTACTAATCTATCTAAGAAATGGTCCAAATTTCCTTGACTAAGAATTATTACTTAGTTTCCCTTAACTAAGGTTTACCACTTAGCCTTACCTTCCCGTTATCCTTGATTAACCACGGTTTTCTACCTAGTTCTTCTAACTAGGGTTTGTCTTATTGGGTTAAGTGTTATCATTCAAGTCCATGCCTTAACCCGCCCACGAATCACGTCAAGATTGGCTAAGTATTTAAGTTCAAAACTTAGCCCTACAAGTTGGTTAAGTATATATTAACTTGACCCTATCAAATTACTTAGTCAAACCGGTCAAGTGTATTCAAGCGATTCATGACTTAGCCTTATCATGTTTTCACGTTATATTGGTTAAGTATGGGTTAACTTAACCCCCATAAATTCACGAGTTAGATTGGCTAAGTATAGTTCACTTAACCACATCAAATTAACGAGTTAGATTGGTTAAGTTTAGGCCACTTAACCACATCAAATTAACGAGTTAGATTGGTTAAATTTAGATCACTTAACCACATCAAATTAACGAGTTAGATTGGTTAAGTTTAGGTCACTTAACCACATCAAATTAACGAGTTAGATTGGTTAAGTTTAGGTCACTTAACCACATCAAATCTTCATGTATAATTGGTTAGGTATAAGTTGCTTAACCCCATTAAATTATCACGTTAAGTTGGTTAAGTATGGGTTACTTAACCTCATTGAATTACCAAGTTTAAACTGGTTAAGTGTTTAACTTAACCCCATCGAATTACCGTGTTTAGATAAGTTAAGTGTGGATTACTTAACCCCATCTAATTACCGTGGTTAGGTTAGTTAAGTCTTAATTACTTAACCTCACCTAATTACCCAGTCGGATTAGTTAAGTGTAAATTACTTAACCCCATCCCCTAATCATCTTGCATGGTTAAGTGTCATTAGGGAATCAAGTCCGGTCCCACTTAACCTACCCATTCGTGTCATATCGGTTGAGTGTCATTAGTCAAATTTACTTAACCTTATCATGTGGCATTAATTTAATTAATGCACTCTTAACCTCTCACATTAGACCTTGTTGTGGTTACTAGTTAAGCCGGGCGGGTCCGGGTAGATTTACACCACAACCTAGTCTAACCTCGGGTCTTAAGCGCGACATGACCAACTTCTCACATTGGGTCCTATTGTTTGCAACTACTAGTTAGGCCGGTCGGTTCCGGGTAGTTTTACGTTGCAAACTCAACCCAACCTCGTGTTGGCTACACTTATATTATCTAAGTTCATCATGTTTCCAAAACATGTTACAAGTTTTCAAGCATTTGGGTAGACCTAACTTAATAGGTAAATTCCCAAAGGGTAGACCTAACTTAATAGGTAAATTCCCAAGCTCATGTTTTTATGCATACTTACATGCCAACTTCCATGTTATCTTTCAAGTCATATTTTCAAGTATAAACACATGTCATAATCAAGTTAAGATTTCACGACATGTTCATGTTTATCTAACTACCCAAAATCGTGTTTTCCCAACGCAAGCAAAGCGAGCCAACATAGTAAGGATACTATGTCACATATTGGTCTCAAAACATGCATGATGCTAAAAAGGGCTTGGCTTCCACATGCATAACATCATAAAGGGATTGGCCACAAACATGCATAGTGTCATAAGGTAATTTGGCCACAAACATGCATATTATCAAAAAGGGTTTAGCCATAAACATGCACAACTTAAAAGAGGGGATTGGCCACGAGCATGCATAATCTCATAAAGGATTTGGCCACAAACTTGCATGTTACCATAAGGGGTTTGGGTTCATAAACATGCATAAGCCCCAAAATCTTGTCTTAGCCAATGTTTCACACGTAAAGTGGTTCCTAAAGGTTCATGCTAGCATTTCATGCATAAAGATCCAAACTTGCAAGTTAAACTAGGTTATGCATAGCATGAGAGGCATGATTAAGTCACTCACATGGCCTAAAATCATAAACATGAACACAAGAGGCAAGGTAAGGTTCATATAGGTTCGCATAATCATGTTTAGCCTCATTTTATCCCATGTCATTATCAAAACTACCGTTTCCATCTAAAAGTAGCTAGAACTTACATAGTTAGGCCTAGAGAAAGAAGCATGAATCATCTTGGCTAAGAAAGGTGCCTCCTTTGTTGAAGAATCGTCATGGAACTCGCATAGCAACGTTGATTTTGCCTCTCTTTGGTGTAGCAAGCTTGCATCTTTTGATTTGAACCCGATTTGAATGCATAGGCTCTAGGGATTTGAGATGGAGGCCATGAGAGTAGAAATTTGGCCATAGTTTAGTTACATGAGTGAATAATGAGGGTTTAGGTGTAGGTTTAGGGTCTTTTTAAAGAGATTAGGATAGTTTTAGGCCCTTAGATTAACCCTAGGACCAACCTGAACCGTCAGATTTCAAAGCAGGCCCAAAAACCTAGCCAAGATAGAAAATAGGTGCACCAGATCAGAATCAGCCGACAGGGCAAGTCGACAGCCCTGTCAACATGCCTGTCGACATGCCTGTCGACATGCCTGTCGACTTGTCTGGGCGGGAATTTTCCCGCCTGGCCCCATTTCTGTATGTTTCGAAATTCAAATTTCCCGAAAACTTCTTTGGGCCTTAACCGGGTCATACGGACTCCGATTTTCGAAAACTCGGACTCTATTTCGCGTATTTTTCCGAGACGAACGCAATGGCATAGCCCGTTTTACTTGATTCAGAATTTAAAATTAAATTCTGCCTTGATTCTCGTTTTAACATGTTATTGAAATACGGGTTATTACATTCTCCCCACCTTTTAGGATTTCGTCCCCGAAATCTCTAAGTTAGGAAGAACATATCCTACCATCCATCATCCATCTACTCAAAACATCATCCACAAGCAACCATTGTCCTTAGATGATTTCTAATGCTGTATGAATATATGCAAAACGTGTGTGTACATGTTCCTTAGCTAATGCTAATGATCAGGCCTGAATAATCTTTCTAATGCAAAATATGTATAGTGCCATGAATCCAACATGTATGCAAATAGTCCTAGTCATATAGATACTATATGCGTGTACAATCATTCATTCATATGCAACAACCGCATGATAATACATTCGATTTCATCCATAAACAAGTATAAATACTCGTGCATATGCAATATGAAATGTGACCGAGTCGAGCTAATATCTAATGTGTATTCGCGCATCCACGAGCAACCACTTGCAACCATATAAATCATAACATGTTTCAAATACATGTGTACATCCATAGGGTTCTACCTAGGATTCCCTGAAACAGGGTCGAGAAGATAAACAGGACAAACTCCTTACGGGGTTTGTAACAGAAAATAGGACCGAGAGGATGTCCACAAAAGATAGCCTACAAGTAAGCTCTACAGAAAATAGGGATCAAGGATATACTCCCAAAAAGAGATATCATGCCCGTATCTAGTCTTCGACCATCAAAGTCGTCTTTTAACTTCGCGATTTTGTAGCTTCTTATTCCTGTTTCCATAACATGAGCTGGAACTCATTTCTTCGTCGCCTCTCGTTCCACTTGCACTTATCCTTTTCCTAGAATACTTGACGCAAATATGACTGCGTACTCATGATCTTATGCAAGCTTTCCAAAATTCACTAGTGAATCTCGGACCTCGTACCACAGGGTATTTCTCGTAGAAGAACTTCCTCTTGAAAGTAAACAGATGCCAACCAGGTTATCAAGTGCACTTACTAGGGTGATCTCTATAACCCATGCATAAATGAAGTAAACCATCCGTCTTATCGGCGAACACCACTCGATCGGGCTTCAAATTTCCAATAAAGGCATCAAGGGATTCTAAGAAACTAGTCATGACAGAACCCAAAAGGTTACACGAGACTTCGAGGGTATCACCAAGATGAGTCGAGAATCTAACTACCCTCTTTCTAAAACCTAGAATGGCTCCCCTTGCTGGATAACCACTTCATCCCTAGAATCCATCCATAGCTTATAAACATAAGCATTATTTCCAAATTCAACACTTGGCATAGACATTCCCAAATCCAAACAAGTCATGTATAAATGGACTGATTCTCCAATAGGACTTTGAGACAGAAATGGGATTCTCTATTACGCTAGTACTTAAGGTGCAGAGACTCAACTATCGAAGCGGACTTAAAAGATGCGGTGATCAAAACAAAGTCCCGACAGGATGATAGAGAAGAAAAGCTAAACCTTTGACAAGATCGTTACCCTCCTTCCGAGGTACTCTAGAAATGAGAGCATACTACTGCCCTCCCGATGATCTTGTCCTTGTCCCATAATACTTAACTATCCGCCCCGTTTTACCATGCCAAAGGTACTCTCTCGTCATGGGTTTCATTGTTCATCTTTCTCCCTCCTTTGAGGACTAAGCCATACCAACAAGTTGCTCATCCTTGAGTTCGTATCCTTTATCCTTGTTCTTACTATCCTTTCATGCATAACTCTGCAACGGTCTCTCGAGAACCACCTCCATCGTATGGGAAATACTTACGCAGCTAGAAAGATTAGTCGCAGTCAAAACCACTGTGACTACAGATGGAGGAAAGAAAGGAAAAGAGATTAAATCAAGGAAACAAGGATGATGCTAATGGCCTTTGGGGAATAGCCTTTTTCTTTTTAAAAGAAAATTTTCTTGAAAAATGCTTCTTTGTAAACGGTTTTTCAAATAATTTTCAGAAGGTCTTTAAAAACTTTTGCCCAGTCTAGTAACCTTCTGCTCTGATACCAAATGTAACACCCCGCCTCCGCTAGGGTCACTCGCAAAGGAATGCACTAGCTTTAGAGGGGCATTATTGGTAAACATGCACAGAAATATCACAAGACAGAACATATAAAATAGCGGAAGTAAAAACAAACTTTCATAACATTAATAAATGAGGTCAAAAGCCTTTTTACATCAGAGTACATCAAAACCTGTCTTGCCGAAATAAAGAAGCATGAAACCTTTTTCATAAATTATTCCCCAATTAAAAACAGTAAAGTAGCCATAGCCAATAGAAGTCCAAGCCATCCATGATGACCTTCAAGCAGAAGAAGTCCGAACTAAACAACATTGTTTCCTCCCTGAAACCTGGGGGGGGGGAATGGAAGAAAAGAGGCGAAACAAAACGGGTCAGTCAAAAAGACTGAGTAAGTCCTATCTACTTCCAGTATAAAAACAGGTAAAGGTAACATGACATGCATAAACTGAAAGTAAACATAAGGATAACTACAAGATAGATAAACCAGGGTAGCCGGTTGAACTACTGTGGCAAGGTAAACTAAGGTATCATGATAAACTACGGTGTTATGATAAGTCAAGGCATCACATCGTCAGATTTCTATCGAGTACATTATCCCAAGGTATCTACCCCGTCTAACATCCCATGGTATCTATTATGTATATTCTTCCTAGTTCTAACATGTATATTTGCTCTGCACCTCTCGTACTAGTATCCCTACCCGCGTCATGTGTTAACCATGAACGTCCCTTGCCCAAAGTCGTGTAATGGTCCATGTCAACCTAATATACCGCATATATAGGTTACTCAAAATCATATGTTTCTTTCCATGTATATAAGTTCAGTCCTTTGCCGTACCTCGTACGGGCTTCCTCATGTCGTGTTTTCCTTGAAATCGTTTGGACTGTCACCCTTGTTCTAGTTAGGCTCTTCCATATGAATCATCGTTTGAACTACTAGGACTTACGCCACCTAGCACCACTAGGGATTACGCTTACCTATTGCACTCTTTCGTATTTCGGGTTGGGTTAAACCACCTAGGCCACTAGGGATTACGCTAACCCTCAACCGCGCCCTTTTTCCCACGCATTCATCGTGAATCGTTTTTCTATAACTGTATGCACATGTATCACATCGTGCCATCCGAGTCCTGTCACAGGGCAAAACAAGAAATACAGGACTCGGTCGGGAGCTTTAGATTTATCTGCCGATGCAGATACTAAGGTCTGCTTTTCTACACGTGGCTATGGTCCCACGAGACCCCTCCCTCAACTAGTGAAAGGCAACACAAGAGAAAATCTTGCATGAGAACTACACTCCGGCCAGCCCACATCCTACGGCATACCTCACCCATAATTAGATAGCAATTATGGTCTGTTGGGTGTTCCCTGGCTTTCCGTACGTACACGCTTGACTCAAGATGGTAGATGATCGACGAACTTGCTATCTAGGGCACTATCATGTATTCGTTGACTCACTGCTATCCATCCCAGTCTTTAGGTCGCTCGTATAGCAACCAAGGCATACTCTTGGTTCTTCTAACGCAGACCTTAACCTCTTGTGAACCCAGGATGATCATCTGCGACCTCACAGAGGGATCCCAAGAATATCCTCACGTTCCCCGAAGCCGCTGCTTCGTTACCCAGTTCGTTGGAGCCTTTATCTAAATCAGATAGCCTGCTCCTACACGCATACTTAAACGTTGACTTAACGTATCGGGTTACTAATCTATCTAAGAAATGGTCCAAATTTCCTTGACTAAGAATTATTACTTAGTTTCCCTTAACTAAGGTTTACCACTTAGCCTTACCTTCCCGTTATCCTTGATTAACCACGGTTTTCTACCTAGTTCTTCTAACTAGGGTTTGTCTTATTGGGTTAAGTGTTATCATTCAAGTCCATGCCTTAACCCGCCCACGAATCACGTCAAGATTGGCTAAGTATTTAAGTTCAAGACTTAGCCCTACAAGTTGGTTAAGTATATATTAACTTGACCCTATCAAATTACTTAGTCAAACCGGTCAAGTGTATTCAAGCGATTCATGACTTAGCCTTATCATGTTTTCACGTTATATTGGTTAAGTATGGGTTAACTTAACCCCCATAAATTCACGAGTTAGATTGGCTAAGTATAGTTCACTTAACCACATCAAATTAACGAGTTAGATTGGTTAAGTTTAGGCCACTTAACCACATCAAATTAACGAGTTAGATTGGTTAAGTTTAGGTCACTTAACCACATCAAATTAACGAGTTAGATTGGTTAAGTTTAGGTCACTTAACCACATCAAATTAACGAGTTAGATTGGTTAAGTTTAGGTCACTTAACCACATCAAATCTTCATGTATAATTGGTTAGGTATAAGTTGCTTAACCCCATTAAATTATCACGTTAAGTTGGTTAAGTATGGGTTACTTAACCTCATTGAATTACCAAGTTTGAACTGGTTAAGTGTTTAACTTAACCCCATCGAATTACCGTGTTTAGATAAGTTAAGTGTGGATTACTTAACCCCATCTAATTACCGTGGTTAGGTTAGTTAAGTCTTAATTACTTAACCTCACCTAATTACCCAGTCGGATTAGTTAAGTGTAAATTACTTAACCCCATCCCCTAATCATCTTGCATGGTTAAGTGTCATTAAGGAATCAAGTCCGGTCCCACTTAACCTACCCATTCGTGTCATATCGGTTGAGTGTCATTAGTCAAATTTACTTAACCTTATCATGTGGCATTAATTTAATTAATGCACTCTTAACCTCTCATATTAGACCTTGTTTTGGTTACTAGTTAAGCCGGGCGGGTCCGGGTAGATTTACACCACAACCTAGTCTAACCTCGGGTCTTAAGCGCGACATGACCAACTTCTCACATTGGGTCCTATTGTTTGCAACTACTAGTTAGGCCGGTCGGTTCCGGGTAGTTTTACGTTGCAAACTCAACCCAACCTCGAGTTGGCTACACTTATATTATCTAAGTTCATCATGTTTCCAAAACATGTTACAAGTTTTCAAGCATTTGGGTAGACCTAACTTAATAGGTAAATTCCCAAAGGGTAGACCTAACTTAATAGGTAAATTCCCAAGCTCATGTTTTTATGCATACTTACATGCCAACTTCCATGTTATCTTTCAAGTCATATTTTCAAGTATAAACACATGTCATAATCAAGTTAAGATTTCACGACATGTTCATGTTTATCTAACTACCCAAAATCGTGTTTTCCCAACGCAAGCAAAGCGAGCCAACATAGTAAGGATACTATGTCACATATTGGTCTCAAAACATGCATGATGCTAAAAAGGGCTTGGCTTCCACATGCATAACATCATAAAGGGATTGGCCATAAACATGCATAGTGTCATAAGGTAATTTGGCCACAAACATGCATATTATCAAAAAGGGTTTAGCCATAAACATGCACAACTTAAAAGAGGGGATTGGCCACGAGCATGCATAATCTCATAAAGGATTTGGCCACAAACTTGCATGTTACCATAAGGGGTTTGGGTTCATAAACATGCATAAGCCCCAAAATCTTGTCTTAGCCAATGTTTCACACGTAAAGTGGTTCCTAAAGGTTCATGCTAGCATTTCATGCATAAAGATCCAAACTTGCAAGTTAAACTAGGTTATGCATAGCATGAGAGGCATGATTAAGTCACTCACATGGCCTAAAATCATAAACATGAACACAAGAGGCAAGGTAAGGTTCATATAGGTTCGCATAATCATGTTTAGCCTCATTTTATCCCATGTCATTATCAAAACTACCGTTTCCATCTAAAAGTAGCTAGAACTTACATAGTTAGGCCTAGAGAAAGAAGCATGAATCATCTTGGCTAAGAAAGGTGCCTCCTTTGTTGAAGAATCGTCATGGAACTCGCATATCAACGTTGATTTTGCCTCTCTTTGGTGTAGCAAGCTTGCATCTTTTGATTTGAACCCGATTTGAATGCATAGGCTCTAGGGATTTGAGATGGAGGCCATGAGAGTAGAAATTTGGCCATTGTTTAGTTACATGAGTGAATAATGAGGGTTTAGGGGTAGGTTTAGGGTCTTTTTATAGAGATTAGGATAGTTTTAGGCCCTTAGATTAACCCTAGGACCAACCTGAACCGTCAGATTTCAAAGCAGGCCCAAAAACCTAGCCAAGATAGAAAATAGGTGCACCAGATCAGAATCAGCCGACAGGGCAAGTCGACAGCCCTGTCGACATGCCTGTCGACATGCCTGTCGACATGCCTGTCGACTTGTCTGGGCGGGAATTTTCCCGCCTGGCCCCATTTCTGTATGTTTCGAAATTCAAATTTCCCGAAAACTTCTTTGGGCCTTAACCGGGTCATACGGACTCCGATTTTCGAAAACTCGGACTCTATTTCGCGTATTTTTCCGAGACGAACGCAATGGCATAAACCGTTTTACTTGATTCAGAATATAAAATTAAATTCTGCCTTGATTCTCGTTTTAACATGTTATTGAAATACGGGTTGTTACAGTTACCCGATACTTCGAGGGCATTACCAAGGCTAGTCAAAAGGTCTAACTACCCTCCTATCAAAACCGAGAGTGGCACCCCCTACTGGATAACCACTTCATCCCTAGAATCCATGCACAGCTTATAAGCATTATTTCCAAACTCAACACTTGGCATAGACATTCCCAAATCCAAACAAGTCATGTATAAATGGACTGATTCTCCAATAGGACTTTGAGACAAAAATGGGATTCTCTATTACGTTAGTACTTAAGGTGCAGAGACTCAACTACCGAAGCGGACTTAAATGATGCGGGGATCAAAACAAAGTCTTGGCGGGATGATAGAAAAGAATAACTAGATCTTCAACAAGGATGTTATCCCCCTACTCAGGTACTCTAGTGAGGGTATACAACGATGATCTTGTCCTTGTCCCACAATACTTAACTATCCGTCCCGTTTCACCATACCAAAGATACTTTCTCGTCATGGGTTTCATTGTTCATCTTTCTCCCTCCTTTGAGGACTAAGCCATACCAACAAGTTGCTCATCCTTAAGCTCGTATCCTTTATCCTCTTTCTCACTATCCTTTCTTATAACGCGGCCACTGGTCTCTTGAAAACCACCTCCATCGCATGGAAAGTACTTTCGTAGATAGAAAAGACTAGTCGCAGTTAAAACCACTGTGACTACAGATGCAGGAAAGAAAGGAAAAGATATTTAATTAAGGAAACAAGGATAATGCTAATGGCCTTTGGGGAATAGCCTTTTCTTTTTAAAAGAAAACTTTCATGAAAAATGCTTCTTTATAAACGATTTTCAAATAGTTTTCAGAAGGTCTTTAAAAACTTTTGCCCAATCTGGTAACCTTCTGCTCTGATACCAAATGTAACACCCCACCTCCGCTAGGGTCACTCACAAAGGGAATGCACTAGGTTTGGAGGAGTATTATTGGTAAACATGCACAGAAATATTACAAGACAGAACATATATAAAATAGCGGAAGTAAAATCAAACTTTCATAACATGAATAAATAAGGTCTAAAGCCTTTTATATCAGAGTACATCAAAACCTGTCATGCAATAATAAAGAAGCATAAAGACTTTTTCATAAATTATTCCCCAAGAAAAAGCAGTAAAGTAGCCATAGCCAAGAAAAATCCAAGCCATCCATGATGACCTTCAAGCAGAAGAAGTCCGAACTAAACAACAGTATTTCCTCCCTGTAACCTGGGGGGGGGGGGGGACGGAAGAAAAGAGGCGAAACAAAACGGGTCAGTCAAAAAGACTGAGTAAGCCCTATCTACTATTAGTATAAAAACTAGTAAAGTTAACTGACATGAGAAACTGAGATGAACATAAGAATGATAACAAGATAGATAAGCTAAATCAAAATAACAGGATGAACTACTTAACACAGATAAACTAGGGTGTCGTGATAAACTACGATGTCAAGATAAAACAAGGTATCACATTGTCAGGTTTCTATCAAGTATAATATCCCAAGATATCTATCGCGTATAACGTCCCATGGCATCTATCCTGTATATCCGCTCTGCACCTACCGTACTAGTATCCCCACCGTGTCATGTGTTAACCAAGAATGACCCTCACTCAAAAGTCGTGTAATGGTCCATGTCAACCTAATATATTGCATATATAGGTTACTCAACTCATATGTTTCTTTCCATGTATAAGTTCAGTTCTTTGCCGTAGGCTGTACGGGCCTTCCCATGTAAACGGTTTATCCTTGAAGTTGTTTTTGGACTGCAACCCTTGACCTAGTTGTGTTTCCTTACCATGAACTATCGCGCGTCCACTTAGGATTTATGCCACCTAGGACCGCTAGGGATTATGCTACCTAATGAACGTTTCCGTGTCTCGGTTTGGGTTTTGGCCACCTAGGACCACTAGGGATTACGCCACCCGTCAACCGCGCCCTTGATCCCTCGTATGTATCGTGAATCGTTTTCCATGTCTAGATGCACATGTTCCCCAATGTGCCATCCGAGTTCCGTGCCAGGGCAAATCAAGAAATATGGAACTCGGTCGGGAGCTTTAAATCGTCTACCGATGCAGATATCAAGGTCTGTTTTTGTACCCGTGGCTATGGTCCCACGTGACCCCTCCCTCAACTACTGAAAGGCAATCCAAGAAAAATCATGTATAAGAACCACTCCACGGCCCCACTATAGCCCACTTTCCTACGGGCCGACCTCACCCATGACTCGATAGCAAGCACATGGTCTGTTGGGGGTTCCCTGCCTTTCCGCACGTACACGATTGACTAAAGATGGTAGGTAGTCGGCGATGCGCTATCCATGGCAAAAACAAGAATCGTCGACTCCACGCTAATCCATCCCAGTCTTTAGGTTGCTCGCATAGCAACCAAGGCATACTCTTGGTCCTTCTAACGCAGACCTTAACCTCTCATGGGCCTAGTATAATTACCTGGCAGCCCACAGAGGGATCCCAAGAATATCCTCACGTCCCCCGAAGCTTCCACTTCGGCACCCAGTGCGCTGGAGCTTTTATCCAAGTCAGATAACTTGCTCCCCCTAGTATACTAAGCGATGACCTACCGTATCAGGTTACTCATCGTTTTGAGAATTAGTCCTATGTCCTTAGCTAAGAATTATTACTTAGTTACCCTTAACTAAGGTTTACCACTTAGCTTCCTTTCCCGTTATCCTTGATCAACCACGGTTTTCTACCTAGTTCTTCTAGCTAGGGTTTGTCTATTGGGTTAAGTGTTATCATTCAAGTCCATGACTTAACCCGCCCACGAATCACGTCAAAGATTGGCTAAGTATTTAAGTTCAAGACTTAGTCCCACAAGTTGGTTAAGTGTACCCAGAGGCTTATTGTAACAACCCGTATTTTCAATAACCTGTTATAACATAAATCGAGGCAGAATTTAATTCTAAAATCTGAATCAAGGGAAACGGGCTATGCCATTGCGTTCGTTTCGGAAAAATACGCGAAATAGAGTCCGAGTTTTCGAAAATCGGAGCCCGTATGACCCAGTTAAGGCCCATTGAAGTTTCCAGAAATTTCCATGTCAAAAACAGATTTGAATTTCAAGTTCAAAGTTGGGAATTAGGGCAAACTGGCGCAGGCGGGAAAACTCCCGCCAGGACCCCCATGTCGACAGGCATGTCGACAGGGTCCCCAGGGTGTCGACAGCCCTGTCGACAGCCCTGTCGACACAGGGTGGCCGGGCAGTTTTGCCTGGCGCACCATTTTGGGTCTTGGTCTGGTCTTGTGGCTTGGTTCTAGAGAATTCCGAAATCTGACGGACCTAAACTAACCTAGGGTTAATCCTAGGGCTAAAAACACTCTAATCTTCTATAAATAAGACCCTAATCCTACCCTAAAACCCCATTATTCATTCTAGCAACCAAACTATGCCAATTGATTTCTCAAATGGCCTCCACTTAAAATCCCTAGCCTCTACCCTCTTCATAAATCATTCCTATGAAGATTATGATGTTCATACAAGCATTTCTAAGTTGTATGAATGATCATTAGCTTGCATACAACATCAAGTTGCAAGTTTTATTTGGTAAGCTAGAGTTTTTGGGATTTTTGCTAAGGGTGTTTCTTATTCGAGCTTTGTTTTGGGGTTTTATGCTTGCATAAAGGGCTTCTCAATCTTTACTTGTAGATTTGTGTCTTCATAATATTTGTAAGCCCTCTTACCTTCATTTTAGAAACTCTAAAGTTAATATGTGATGCAAGTTGGGATTTTTGCAAGTTCATTGAGTTATGCATGTTTATGCAAGTTCACTAAGCCATGATTTGCAAGTTTATTGAGTTATGCATGTTTATGCAAGTTCACTAAGCCATGATTTGCAAGTTTATTGAGTTATGCATGTTTATGCAAGTTCACTATGCCATGATTTGCAAGTTTATTGAGTTATGCATGTTTATGCAAGTTCACTAAGCCATGATTTGCAAGTTTATTGAGTTATGCATGTTTATGCAAGTTCACTAAGCCATGATTTGCAAGTTTATTGAGTTATGCATGTTTATGCAAGTTCACTATGCCATGATTTGCAAGTTTATTGAGTTATGCATGTTTATGCAAGTTCACTATGCCATGTTATGCATGTTTAATAAGTTATGCATACTTATGCAAGTTCACTATGCCATGTTATGCATGTTTAATAAGTTATGCATACTTATGCAAGTTCACTATGCCATGTTATGCATGTTTAATAAGTTATGCATACTTATGCAAGTTCACTATGCCATGTTATGCATGTTTAATAAGTTATGCATACTTATGCAAGTTCACTATGCTAAGTTATGCAAGTCTAACATTTTATGCATGTTTGTTGTGATATGCAAGTTCATCATGTATGTTATGCCAAGTTCCCTCTTCCTATCCTTTATGCGTTATTACGAATATGTAAGCGATAGAATGACGTTGGGGGGTTTGGGTAAACTTAAAATACATGAAAATATAAGATTGGGAATTTACCTATTAAGTTAGGTCTACCCCTTGGGAATTTACCTATTAAGTTAGGTCTACCCAAGTATTTGTTGACTTGTAATTATGTTTTGAAATAAAGTGGACATGACGCTTAGAAAACATAAGTGTGGCCAACTCGAGGTTGGGTTGAGTTTGTAGCGTAATTCTACCCGGAACCTACCGGCTTAACTAGTGGCTACAAAAAATAGGACCCAATGTGAGAAGTTGGTCATGTGGTGCCAAGACCCGAGGTTAGACCAAGTTGTGGTGTAAATCTACCCGGAACCCACCGGCTTAACTAGGTAACCACAATGAAGTCTAATGTGAGAAGTTAAGGTGCATTAAACTAATTAATGCCTCATGATTAGGGTTAAGTCAGTGTCCACTAATACTTAACCAATTTGGGGATTCGAGGGATTGAAATGGGGTTAAGTTGTGAACTGTCGGTTACACTTAACCAATTTAATCCATTTGGGGGTTTGAGGGATTGAAATGGGGTTAAGTTGTGAACTGTCGGTTACACTTAACCAATTTAATCCATTTGGGGGTTTGAGAGATTGAAATGGGGTTAAGTTGTGGACTGTCGGTTACACTTAACCAATTTAATCCATGATTAGTGAAGGGTTAAATCGCACTTAACCCTCTTAGGAAACCCTAGCAACGTGGTCTGTTCCAGCAGTAATCCCAGTTTGGTATCATCACAACCCTAGAGGCTGGGCTAGGGCGGGGCACGATTACTGGACTGATGTAAGCGACCAAAGCGACGGCTGAGTGGTACAGCGGTGCGGGTCCAGGCGGGCTACGGACGTGCACGTAATCCGGCATTGGACAAACTCGAGGCACGGGTACCAGTAGGTTTAGACTGTGCATTATTGCTTCAGTGTCTGGGGTTGACACCCGAGGGTTTGATACACCCGAAGGTGTACCCAGCACAGTCTGACTACATCCATATGTGGGCCGTATGGACACAAACACTTGACGTGTTAGGCTTATAGGGAGCCGATCGACTAGACCATTTGGTTGGACCTTATATTAAGGTCACTTCATGTTATTGGGTCAAAAGCTTGGGCCAATGGATCAATACCTGTTATGTTGGTTTGCTAGTACACCGTGGTGCAGAACTTAACCTGGTTTATGCGATGACACCTCTATCTATCTTGTAGTTAATTTATCCTGCCAGTATGTTGTTATCTATGATCATCTCAGTTTCCATCATGCTGTTAACTTTATTAGTTTATAGACTGATCGTAGCAGGGCTTACTCAGTCTTTTTGACTGACCTGTTTTCTTTCGCCTCTTTTCTTCCGTTCCCCCCCCCCCCCAGGTTCTCAGGGAGGGAATACTGGAGCCTAGCTTGGATCTTAGCTGCTTTCTTGGATAGCTCATATATGCTTTGGACTTGAGCTCGCTATGGTTTTTCCACTTTGGGGATAGCTACTTTTATGTTTTCCTTTTCAGTTTCAGATGATGTTATTTTATGTACTAGACTTGTTTATTTGGGAAATTGACATTATGATGTAGCAGACTTGTTTTTGAAATGGTTTAAAATTCTTCCGCTGTTTTATCTATCTACTTACTCTGTTTATTTACATATATATATGTCATGTCCTGCCTTGTTATATCATTATGCATGTTTACCTTGTTTTAAAACGCCCCACCAAAGTCAGAGTTGCTTGCAAGAGCCACCCTGGCGGAGGTGGGGTGTTACATTTGGTATCAGAGCCAGGTTTACGAGAAGGGATAAAAAGGTTTTTAGAACTTTTGAAAAACTATTTTCAAAACCAAGTATAAAGTATTTTCCCAAAGAAAAGTCTAGTTATTTTTAAAAGGCTATTCCCCAAAAGCCATTAGCACTATCCTTTGACCCCTCGTTTGAACTCTTTTCTTTTCGTTTCCAGCATGTCTGATAATCTCCTCTTGCCCGAAGGAGTAACAATACCCGATTGGTTTCGTCGGTACTTGGAGGTCACGGCACCGGTCCCGGGTGTCTCTAATGTTGTCTTTCCAGTCAAGGCCGCTGTTCCTCCTCCTCCTTCCATAGCTGATGTTCCTCTTCTCCCTCAACCTCCACAAGCGGATTTTGCGGAAACCTGTAAGAAATTTAAGATGATGGGTGGCAAGAATTTTAGTGGAACAGAGACTTTTGTGGAGGCAAGGAATTGGTTGAAAGAGACCGAAGATCTTTTAGCCACCTTTGATATAGGTGACCGCAGGAATGTTTTATTAGCAGTATGGTTGCTAAAGGAAGAAGCTGCACGTTGGTGGGTAGTCACCACCGCTACTAGGCCAATTGAGATTGGGATGACTTTAGAGGAAGGTTTGGACTGAGGTTCTTATCACTGAAGCAAGGGGACATGACTATTAGGGAATACATAGATAAGTTCAATCAACTGGCTCGGGTCGATTTAGACTCGGTTAATACAGCTCAGAAGAAGGCCCTACACTTTGCTCTAGGATTAAACGAGCCATTACATGGTTTGCCCATCTCTCATATACCCTTGGGGGCGACTTTCGAGAATTTGGTGAGTACGGCCCTACTTCAAGAAGAAGATAACAGTGACAAGAAAGAGGTCAAGGCGAATGAGTCTCAAGGCAAGAGGGTAAATTCCGGGAAACGAGGCAAGAATAACAACAACCGCAAGGACAAGCCAAGAGAGAATAGGAAATGCAACTTCTGTGGTAAAGTTGGAAATATATCCAGGGAATGTACGAAGAAGAAGAGAAAGCAGGGCGAATGCTTTCATTGTGGTGAGTTTGGACATCTCAGCAAGGATTGCCCAAGGAAACAAGGGCAAGGTCAGACTCAGTGTGCAGGACTATCTGGAGGGCGAGTTCATCCCCTCAACACCGTTCTTCCAGATCATGATAGAGGTAGTGTTTCTGTTGAAAGTCTTGTTTACATTTTCTGATTTTCCCTGTTCGTACTTTGTTTGATCCTGGCACATCGCATAGTTTTATTTCATCTGATCTAGTTGAAAGTTTGCACCTAAGTACTAGCCTAGTTGATGATCCCGTATGTGTTTCAAATCCAATTGGGGGGTTCTGCCCGTTTGTCTGTGGTCTGAGTGGATTTGAAAATTTCTATCCTGAGTATAGAATTCTCGTGGGATGTTTATATTCTTGGTTTCAGCGGATATGGGTTGGTTTTGGGCATGGAATGGTTGTCCTGTTTTGGAGCCATTCTTGGTTTTTGTATATAGGGTTGTGAGGCTCGTGACTCGCCTCGGTAATACCCTAGAAATTTCTAGCAACCCTATGGGTCCCGTCATGTTATGTTATCTTGAATCCCTCAACTCGTCTATCGATAGTTTGCAATCTGTGAGGGTGGTCCGAGAATATCCTGATATCTTGGGGGAAGTAAAGGGGTTACCCTGTAACACCCCACGTCCATTAATGTCACTCACAAAGGGAATGCATTAACTTCCATGGAGGTTTTAAGTGAATGTAGAACAGTAAAATTACAACAAGACAGATATAAAATAGTACTTGGAAATTCAAAAACTTTATTTCATTGTAGCAGAAGTCAAAACATGTTTGATTACATCATAACACCACATTCAATGTCAAGTACAATATCTATCTTGTTAAAACAAGTACATAATCCCATTACATGAATAGCCATTAAAAAGAAAGATAACAAGCTGGACTTTACTTCAGCAGTCCAAGCTTTCCAGAAGATAAGCGATCCAACTAGACTCCACTAGAACTTGGCCCAACCTGCGGACCTGAAGGGAGAAAAAGGATGGAAAAGAGGGGGTCAGACATAAAGTCTGGTGAATATGATAATTCTACAATACTATTACCAAAATAACTGGACTAAGGCATAAGCTGGAAAACAAGAAAATGTCTATGATGAGCAGATTAAGGACATAGACAATCGCTAAAGGCAACGTTATAGGCGCTCCTAAATACTAAAGGATAAACACTATACTGCACCACACCAGTCACCCTAAAGATTCATCCCACTTATCTTCACTTAGAAACTTTCCCAATGGCTTTACGTACCCCTAGCTGACTACATAGGTGCCGCCTGCCCCTATCTCCACTAGGTGTACCCTACTTCCCATTATTCGATCGGCTCCCTAACTCGTAGATACCCGTGCTGGCCCCACAGTGGGGTGTATCACTCCCCTAAAGTGGCAACCTGATACAACGGACATGCACGACTTATACCTACACGATGCAACAACGTCTTACCTACCAGCCCGGGTCCACACACGCATATGAAACCCGTTGGACTTGCGTTGCCACCGCTCCCTGTTTTGGCCTCTTATAGTCAAACCCAGTATGCGTGTCCCGTCCTCGACTTGGGTCGAGCCCACAAAGATACGTTTTGGGATACTGGTTGAAATGGGCCCCCACTATTTACCACAAGCATTCCACCTAAGCTTGTCCCCATTAGTCCATCCCACTTAACCCACTTAGTCATGTTCATTTACATGTGTGTTTGGTTAAGTCTAATCGTATTTCAAATGCCTCTAAAGGCAACCACCAGATTCCTCATGCCACCCAAGGCACCTACTTAACCCCCATGTCCCACCTTACATGATTATCTGGTTAAGTATTTCTTAGTTCATTAAGGCCATAACCTCATAAAGACCTCTCACATTAGACTGGCATTTATGGCAGCTGGATTTGCCGGGCGGGTCCGGGCAGTCTTACACCATAAAAGAGTCTAACCTCGTGTCTTTACAACTGTTATGCTTTAGTTTGGGCCTAGGACCTCTCACATTGGGCCGACATTTGTGACTACTGGATTTGTCGGGCGGGTCCGGGCAGGTTTACATCACAAACGGGTCCAACCTCGTGTCCTAAGCATTGATTATTAATAATAATCCACTTTCCCCCAATTTTAATAATTCCCTACTTGAATTATTAATTACTTCCAATTTTTAACAATGTCCATAATTGACTCAATTATGGACATCCATTCATGGTATGCAAAATCTTACAAAATTGCACCCAATTTATTAATTCCTAATGTTACCCCTACCCTATGTTTGAACGTTTATTCGCAAAATATATGTTAGACTCGAATAGCCTAACTCATAGCATAAAAGAGATTATCATAATAACAACATGTATATGTGACCAAATGAATCATAATAAGGGGTGAAACTTGCATATGTCCAACTTGCATAGATTATACATGTCATGGACCTAAAGGTGTCAACTTGTTCAAAATTCACCTAATATAATCTCAATCAATTTTCATAAACTTACATATGAACATGTGTGAATCAACATCATCTAATTTTTTTTAACAACATGGTTTTATATGGGTACACCTAACTCAATAGGCAAATTCCCATATTTAAGTTTTATTTAATTATAGTTTCAAGTTTATGGGTACACCTAAACTAATAGGCAAATTCCCATAAACAAGATCCATTTAAATTAAGAAAAAAAACATAACTTTAAGCATGATCCAACAGCATGATTTTTCAACATAATATAGCATGATTTATAACATGGCATAGTATGATAGTATAACATAGCTTGACATGATTCTCAACATAGCACGACATAGCATAAGAGAATTTACAACATAGCATGACATAGCATATATAATTTACATCATACGACAACATAATAACATAATAAGAGATCCACAATATATAGAATTTACAATTACAAATCACATCACTTTCTTGTGATCCATTCATAACTGAGTCAAATTAGTTTGTAATAGTCTTGTGAGAATCATCATACTCACCAACAAAAGAAAAGAATTAGAGAAAGAGAGATCTTTTGATTTGATTTGTGTAGATTTAGTTGTAGATGATTAGGCTTCCTCTTCTTAGTTTGTGACGGCTACGCTGAACTCCATGGCAGCAGCATGACGGTAGCTTCTCTAATTTTACAAGTGATTTAGGTTTAGGCTCTACCCACTTATTTATAGATTTTAGAATGCATTTAGGCCATTAGATTTAACCTAGAAATAACCGCAGCCGTTCAGACAAGATGGGGTTTATCTTGTTGACTCAGCAATGAGTCAGAAGTGACTCAGCAAACACTCAGCAATATATATATATATATATATATATATATATATATATATATATATATATATATATATATATATTCTACAATGTACACATTAGATACATCCCCCCCTTTTACACACTTATTATTGTTTTTATATACATATTAGATACATCCCCTCTCTTACACACTTATTAATATTTTTTTATATTCATATTAGATACATCCCCTCTCTTACACACTTATGAATATTATTATATTCATATTAGATACATCCCCTCTCTTACACACTTATTAATATTATTATATTCATATTAGATACATCCCCCCTCTTACACACTTGTTAATATTTTAGCAACTTTAGTGTTAATAGAAAATTCGGGGTGTTACATTCTCCCCTCCTTTTAGGATTTCGTCCCCGAAATCTTCAAGTCTGGAAGAATGTATATCCTACCATCCAAACGTCCATCTACTCATCCATCATACACAGGCATCCATTGTCCTTACAGACTTCTAATGCTTTCATGTTTAAATGCACAGTGTGTGTATATGTCCGTATCTAATGCAAAATCAGGCGGTCCACTGATTCAGTTGACCTCCTTAATGCAACTATGATCGTGCCATGCATCCTTTATGTATGCAAAAGATTCTAAATGCTACATAATTCTTCTATATGCGTGCACAACCATCATATGAATGCAGCATCCACATGATAATACAACCATCGTTCATCCATTTTACTAAATACATCCATATATATGCAATATGTAGTGACTGAGCCGATCTAGTGCCTAAAGTGTGTGTATATATGCATCCACGAGCAACCACTAGCAAACACTTGCATCCATTTTGCATCCATCATACATAACATGTCTCAAACACAAGTTTCAACCATAGGATTATCCTAACTAAAGGTCAAAGATACTAATGAGAGGACATACTAAAGATAAGATAAGATAAGCTAAGCGATAAAGAAGAAATTAAAAGACATACCCTCAAAAAGAAAAGGGTACAACGAACGCATCTTCTCTTCTGTCTCCCAAGTTGCGTTGCTCTCATCATCTCCCCATTGCACTTTAACCAGTCTGACCTCCCGATTCCTCAACTTTTTGATCTCCGACCCAAGAATGCATGTAGGAGCTCGTCTAATTGTTGCATCACGCTCTATTTCCACCTCTTTAAGCAAGCTCGGCTCTACCACCTCCGCGGTCTTGTGCAAACACTTCCTCAAATGTGATACATGGAATACGTCGTGTACTCCACTAAGTTTCTTAGGCAACTCCACCCTATATGCCATCTTCCCAATCCTGTTTTTTACAGGAAACGGCCCTACAAACCTTGGTGCTAATTTCCCCACGGACCCAAAGCGAACAACATTCTGTAACGGAGATACTTTGATAAAAACCATGTCCCCAATGTCAAACTCAAGATCTGTCCTCCTCTTATCAGCATACGATTTTTGCCTATATTGTGCTGCTTTCATCCTCCTTCGAATCAACTCAATCTTCTCCGAGGTTTCCCTAACCATATCGGGCCCAAGTAGGATTTTATCGGTAGATTCCCACCAGCATGTAGGCGAACGGCAAGGCCTTCCATAAAGAGCTTCGAAAGGTGCCATGCCAATACTAGACTGAAAGCTATTGTTATATGCGAATTCTACTAACGGAAGGTGCTCTTCCCATGTACCCCCAAAGTCTAGGATACAAAGCCTTAAAAGATCCTCTAGAATGCGATTCACCCTCTCGGTCTGGCCGTCTGTCTGAGGATGATATGCGGTGCTCAAACATAGCTGAGTCCCTACCGCCTCTTGTAAACTCTTCCAAAATTCGCTAGTAAAGATGGGGTCACGGTCGCTTACTATACTAGAAGGAATACCGTGCAAACGAACTATCTCCTTAATGTATATAGAAGCCAACCACGGAGCAGTCCTCTTACTTTTCACGGGAATAAAAGGGGCGCTTTTAGTAAGTCTATCTACTATAACCCAAATCCCCGTGTTACCCTTCCTTGATCTTGGTAATCCACCCACAAAATCCATTGAGATGCTTTCCCATTTCCATAGTGGAACTTCTAATGGGTGAAGCAACCCACCGGGTTTTTTTTGTTCTGCTTTAACTCGTTGGCACACCAAGCATCTAGCGACGTACTCGGCCACATCCTTTTTCATACCGGCCCAAAAGAAAACTCGCTTCATATCTTTGTACATCTTATCCCCGCCGGGATGAATGGTCATTTTTGAGCGATGAGCATCATCAAGAATGGCCTTCCTTAAGTCTTTGTCTTGTGGTATACAAAGTCTATTATCCCTTCGTAACCAACCCTTATCGTCTAGGTTATACCTACGAAGATGGCTTGACGACTCCCCCCCTTTGAGCTTTTCTACTATCTCAACCAACCGTGGGTCGTCTTGCTGTGCCTCACCAACCCGTCCTAGAAGTGTAGGTCTAACCTCCAAGGATGCTAACAGACCGGGTACTAAGTCAACGGAGGGTCTAAAGTCAAACATAGAGATGAATTCTAATCTTTGTCGTTCAACAAACAACGGACTCAAGGACAACCTTTTCCTACTTAAGGCGTCTGCCACCACGTTACCCTTGCCCGGGGTATATGCTATTTCAAAATCGTAGGAGGCTAAGAATTCCATCCACCGTTGCTGCCTTAAATTCAAATCCTTCTAAGAGAATAAGTATTTTAATGATTTGTGGTCAGTGAACAGTTCGAATTTCTCACCAAGAAGATAGTGACGCCAAGACTTAAGCGCGAAAACAATTGCGGCTTGCTCTAAGTCATGCGTGGGGTAATTCTTTTCATGAACCCTCAACTGCCTTCCACCATAGGCTATTACTCTTCCCTCTTGCATAAGGACCGCGCCAAGTCCCGTCCCACAAGCATCAGTATAGATGGTAAACGGTTTATTCCCGCCTGGCAGCACTAAGACTGGGGCTGAAGTTAAGGCTCTCTTTAAACGTTGGAACGCATCATCGCAATCTTTGTCCCACGTAAAAACCAGGTTCTTCTTCGTTAACCGTGTTAATGGAGCTGATATTTTTGCGAAGTCTTTGATAAACTTCCTATAATAGCCAGCCAACCCCAAGAAACTTCTTACTTCGGTTGCATTTTTAGGGACCTTCCAATCTTGGATGGCCACCACCTTTGCGGGATCCACTGCTATCCCTTCTTTGGAAACCACGTGCCCTAAGAACCGTACTTCCTTCCTCCAGAAGTGACACTTAGAAAATTTTGCCTTAAGGTTATGTGCTCGAAGGGTTTCCAACACTTCCCTAAGATGTAGGGAGTGCTTTTCTTTATTCTTAGAAAAGACTAAGATGTCATCCACAAAGACTACCACGAATTTGTTAAGGTATTCCCTAAACACCCTACTCATCAAATCAACAAAATATGCAGGGGCGTTTGTCAAACCAAAGGGCATCACTAGCCATTCATAGAATCCGTCAGGAGTCCTAAAAGCAGTCTTATCTATACTATCCTCAGCCACTCTCAGTTGATGAAAGCCAGTGGCTAAGTCCAACTGCGAAAACACTGAGGCGCCAACTAACTGATCAAAGAGATCGTCAATCCTCAGCAGTGGGTGTCGGTTCTTTTTAGTAAGCTTGTTTAGTTCTCTATAGTCCATACAAAGTCTAAGAGACCCATCCGCCTTTGTGGCAAAAACTACTGGAGCACCCCACTCCGATATACTACGTCTTATGAACCCCTTCTCAAGCAACTCCTTTACTTGCTTATTGAGTTCCCTCCTTTCACGAGGAGCCATGTGGCGCACTGGCAAAGATACGGGTTTAGCATTATCCACAAGATAAATTCGAAAGTCTATCTCCCGCTTTGGAGGTAAGCCCTTCACCTCCTCAAACACATCCGGATATTCCCGGACCACTTCTACCGATCACAGGTTCTCTACAGACGCGTCAAGCGATTCAAGATAACTTAGCATAACGGAATTTATGGGATTACAAAAGATGTCGAGAGCATTACCAAGGCGAGTCACAAGCCTAACTACTCTCCTTTCACAATCAAGAATGGCCCTATTTCTAGACAACCAATCCATTCCTAAAATTAGCCCATAGCCCGTGAAGCCCAATACATAAGCATCACATCTAAATTCAACGCTAAGTATAGAGATTTTCAAATCCAAACATATCATGGTCAAATGAGCCGAACCCCCAATTGGATTTGAAACGACCAAGGGATCCTCTACTAAATTGGTGTTCAAGTGCAGTGATTCAACTAATGATGCAGAGATAAACGAATGAGATGCGCCAGAATCGAATAAGGTACGGACAGGATGATCAAACATAAAAACTAAGCTTTCAACAGAAATTGTTCTACCTCTTTCTTGCAGCGGTGGGGCCGCAATAGCCTGAACTTGCCCCCTTGCCTGCCCTGGTGCCATAAGAGCCTGCACCTGTCCTCCCGAGGTAGACCCTGCCCTCTGCCCCTTCTTTGGACAGTCCTTCACTAAATGTCCCGCATCTCCACAATGAAAACAACCAGTCTTCTTTTTCTTTCTACAATCTTTGCTGAGATGGCCAGGCGTCCCACAATTGAAGCATTTCTTCTTCCCTTTGCCATTATTGTTTTTACCACCCTTGTTATTTTGCTGTTGGGGTTTCTTCTGATCCCCTTTGTTTTCAACTGCCTTATCCTCATGCATAAGTGCCATTTCTACTAGCTTCTCAAAGGTGGCTCCCATAGGGATGTGGGTCATAGCCAACCCTTGCAACGGTTCATTCAAGCCTCTAACGAACCTCAAAGCTTTCTTCTCTGGCGTGTTCACCAACTCCAAGCCAAACCTTGCTAACTGATTAAATTTATTGACATATTCCTTTACTGATGAGCTCCCTTGCTTTAGTGCCAGGAATTTTTCCATATTTAAGTTCTCCTCTGCCCTTGAAAGAAACTTTGCCTCAAACCTTCGTCTGAAATCCGCCCATGAATCAACTGGACGTTCCCCGTTAGTGACCTCCCACCAAAACGAGGCCTCTCCCTTCATTTACCAAGCAGCTAAACGGACTTTCCTCCCATCTTCCACTTCAAAGATATCGAACAATTCCTCAGTCTCCTTAAGCCAATCTCTGGCCTCCACAAACGTCTCAGTCCCTTGAAAAGTTTTTCCTCCCATAGCCTTGAATTCCTTGCACGTCTTTGCAAAAGTGTCAACACGAGGAGGAGGAGGAGGAATGGGTGCAACTAGGGGTGAAGGAGTATCCGCTGGGCCTGCAGTGGTGGCCCTAGCCTCCAAGTATCTCCTAAACCACCCTGGAATCGTCACACCTTCTGGGAGATTAAGATCTTCAGCCATGCTGAAACGAAAAAGGAAAGATTCAAAATGGAGAATTCGAAAGATAAAGATAAGGATGTGGCTATTTGGGATTATGTTTTTCATAAAAACTCTCTTTAAATAACATGGTTTTTTTTTTTGAAAGCACTTCTTCCAAAAATACTTTAGAGAAAAAAAATATTTTTCTAAAAATTTTTATCTGTTCTGGTAACCTTATGCTCTGATACCACGTGTAACACCCCACGTCCATTAATGTCACTCACAAAGTGAATGCATTAACTTCCATGGAGGTTTTAAGTGAATATAGAACAGTAAAATTACAACAAGACAGATATAAAATAGTACTTGGAAATTCAAAAACTTTATTTCATTGTAGCAGAAGTCAAAACATGTTTGATTACATCATAACACCACATTCAATGTCAAGTACAATATCTATCTTGTTAAAACAAGTACATAATCCCATTACATGAATAGCCATTAAAAAGAAAGATAACAAGCTGGACTTTACTTCAGCAGTCCAAGCTTTCCAGAAGATAAGCGATCCAACTAGACTCCACTAGAACTTGGCCCAACCTGCGGACCTGAAGGGAGAAAAAGGATGGAAAAGAGGGGGTCAGACATAAAGTCTGGTGAATATGATAATTCTACAATACTATTACCAAAATAACTGGACTAAGGCATAAGCTGGAAAACAAGAAAATGTCTATGATGAGCAGATTAAGGACATAGACAATCGCTAAAGGCAACGTTATAGGTGCTCCTAAATACTAAAGGATAAACACTATACTGCACCACACTAGTCACCCTAAAGATTCATCCCACTTAGCTTCACTTAGAAACTTTCCCAATGGCTTTACGTACCCCTAGCTAACTACATAGGTGCGGCCTGCCCCTATCTCCACTAGGAGTACCCTACTTCCCATTATTCGATCGGCTCCCTAACTCGTAGATACCCGTGCTGGCCCCACAGTGGGGTGTATCACTCCCCTAAAGTGGCAACCTGATACAACGGACATGCACGGCTTATACCTACACGATGCAACAACGTCTTACCTACCAGCCCGGGTCCACACACGCATATGAAACCCGTTGGACTTGCATTGCCACCGCTCCCTGTTTTGGCCTCTTATAGTCAAACCCAGTATGCGTGTCCCGTCCTCGACTTGGGTCGAGCCCACAAAGATACGTTTTGGGATACTGGTTGAAATGGGCCCCCACTATTTACCACAAGCATTCCACCTAAGCTTGTCCCCATTAGTCCATCCCACTTAACCCACTTAGTCATGTTCATTTACATGTGTGTTTGGTTAAGTCTAATCGTATTTCAAATGCCTCTAAAGGCAACCACCAGATTCCTCATGCCACCCAAGGCACCTACTTAACCCCCATGTCCCACCTTACATGATTATCTGGTTAAGTATTTCTTAGTTCATTAAGGCCATAACCTCATAAAGACCTCTCACATTAGACTGGCATTTATGGCAGCTGGATTTGCCGGGCGGGTCCGGGCAGTCTTACACCATAAAAGAGTCTAACCTCGTGTCTTTACAACTGTTATGCTTTAGTTTGGGCCTAGGACCTCTCACATTGGGCCGACATTTGTGACTACTGGATTTGCCGGGCGGGTCCGGGTAGGTTTACATCACAAACGGGTCCAACCTCGTGTCCTAAGCATTGATTATTAATAATAATCCACTTTCCCCCAATTTTAATAATTCCCTACTTGAATTATTAATTACTTCCAATTTTTAACAATGTCCATAATTGACTCAATTATGGACATCCATTCATGGTATGCAAAATCTTACAAAATTGCACCCAATTTATTAATTCCTAATATTACCCCTACCCCACGTTTGAACGTTTATTCGCAAAGTATATGTTAGAATCGAATAGCCTAACTCATAGCATAAAAGAGATTATCATAATAACAACATTTATATGTGACCAAATGAATCATAATAAGGGGTGAAACTTGCATATGTCCAACTTGCATAGATTATACATGTCATGGACCTAAAGGTGTCAACTTGTTCAAAATTCACCTAATATAATCTCAATCAATTTTCATAAACTTACATATGAACATGTGTGAATCAACATCATCTAATTTTTTTTAACAACATGGTTTTATATGGGTACACCTAACTCAATAGGCAAATTCCCATATTCAAGTTTTATTTAATTATAGTTTCAAGTTTATGGGTACACCTAACCTAATAGGCAAATTCCCATAAACAAGATCCATTTAAATTAAGAAAAAAACATAACTTTAAGCATGATCCAACAGCATGATTTTTCAACATAATATAGCATGATTTATAACATGGCATAGTATGATAGTATAACATAGCTTGACATGATTCTCAACATAGCACGACATAGCATAAGAGAATTTACAAGATAGCATGACATAGCATATATAATTTACATCATACGACAACATAATAACATAATAAGAGATCCACAATATATAGAATTTACAATTACAAATCACATCACTTTCTTGTGATCCATTCATAACTGAGTCAAATTAGTTTGTAATAGTCTTGTGAGAATCATCATACTCACCAACAAAAGAAAAGAATTAGAGAAAGAGAGATCTTTTGATTTGATTTGTGTAGATTTAGTTGTAGATGATTAGGCTTCCTCTTCTTAGTTTGTGACGGCTACGCTGAACTCCATGGCAGCAGCATGACGGTAGCTTCTCTAATTTTACAAGTGATTTAGGTTTAGGGTCTACCCACTTATTTATAGATTTTAGAATGCATTTAGGCCATTAGATTTAACCTAGAAATAACCGCAGCCATTCAGACAAGATGGGGTTTATCTTGTTGACTCAGCAATGAGTCAGAAGTGACTCAGCAAACACTCAGCAATATATATATATATATATTCTACAATGTACACATTAGATACATCCCCCCCTTTTACAAACTTATTATTGTTTTTATATACATATTAGATACATCCCCTCTCTTACACACTTATTAATATTTTTTTATATTCATATTAGATACATCCCCTCTCTTACACACTTATTAATATTATTATATTCATATTAGATACATCCCCTCTCTTACACACTTATTAATATTATTATATTCATATTAGATACATCCCCCCTCTTACACACTTGTTAATATTTTAGCAACTTTAGTGTTAATAGAAAATTCGGGGTGTTACATACCCCTAGACGTGGGATAGATTTCCACATTATCTGGTTGGTAATACCAAGCAAGTTTTGTGGCCGGTTAGGCACATGACCTCACGAGATGAGAGTTAAGAAAACAAGTCAAGGAGTTGCTTGAGAAGAACTTCCTGAGACGAAGCATTTTCGAGTAGGGTGCTCCAGTAGTATTCGTTACTAATATGGACAGTTTGCTTCGTTTATGTGTTAATTATCGTGAGAAGAATAGACAACCGTTACCAAGGATCGATGATTTGTTTGATCAGCTTGTGGAAGCATCTGTTTTCTTTTGATCTTGCTACCGGATTCCATCAGCCTAGGATGGCTGAGGATGGAATTGACAAGACTGCGTTTAGGACTCTAGATGGATTTTTGGAATGGCTAGTCATGCTATTTGGTTTGATTAATGCACCCGCATATTACGTGAACTTGATGGGTAGGGTGTTTAGGGAGTCCTTGAACAAGTTTGTCGTGGTCGTCGTAGACGATATTTTGATCTCCTTAAAAGAACGAGGAAGAGCATGCTAGACATCTCAAGGAGGTGATGGGTACGCTTAGAGCCACCAGTTGAAGGTCAAGTTCTCCAAATGTCACTTTGGAGGAATGAAGTTGGATTTCTTGGGCAAATAGTTCCTAAGTAAGGCTTAGCGGTGGATTCCGCTAAAGTGGTTGCGGTTTAAGACCGGAAAACTCTGAGGAGGGCAATTGAAGTAAGAAGCTTTCTCCGTTTGGCTAGTTAGTTAGCATTCCCTGAGCTTAGACTTACTCTTCTGGATCAAGAAGGGGGTTTCACAGGAAGAAGACCCGCAGTTAGTCAAGAACATGGACCAGTTGATCCAAGGCGAGATGTTAAGTCACCTTGCTAGATATATTATAGATGACAAGGGATGACTAAGGTGCGATGAGAGATTATGTGTTCCTCGAGTGGAAGACTTGGTAAAGAAGGTTCTTGAAGACGCGCATCACTCGAGGAGGTGGCCGAGTTGGTCTCAGGATGCATGTTGTGCCACCAGGTTAAGGCCAAGTCATAGAAGCCCAGCGGGCCATTACCTCCATTTGGAGGTTCCGCAAGGGAAGTGTGAAAACATCTCGATAGATTATGTGGATAGATTACCTAGATCAAAGAAAGTGAATACGGGTAGGTGGGTCATAATAGGTAGACTCACGAAGAGTGCTCATTTCAGTCCGGTGAAGAGCGAGAGGACTGCATCATGGTTAGCAACGGTTTACCCTCAAGAAGTTGGCCAGTTTTGAAATAGCCTACAGGAAGCCATGGGTAGGAAACTGAATCTATGTATGGCCTATCACTCATAGGCGGATGGTTCATTTCGATTAAGCATGAGTTATAGAAAATCACGTTTGTAAGGGCAATTGGCAACGTGGATTGGTATTTTCAAGAAAAGTTCTGCTGCGTGGAATACTTTATAGTAAGTAGACGAGATCCAGGATTCACTAGTGAATTTTGGAGAGCTTGCATGAAATCATGAGGTTACAGTTATGTTTGAGCCAGGTATACAGAAAAAAGAATAAGTGGAAAAGGAAGACGAGAGGCGATAATGAAATGAGTTCCAACTCGAATTTGGGAAATAGGAGTTAGGGAGCCAAGAAATCATGAAGTAAAAGACGGTCAAAGCACAGTGGAGTTAAGCTCAAGGAAACGTGACTAAGAAGAGTGAAGACTAGATACACGCATCATAAGAGTGCATCCTTGATCCTTTTTTTCCTGTGGAGCTTGCTTGCAAGTTATCTTTTGTATATATATCCTCTCGGTCCCATTCTCGATCTTATTTCGGTTGTAAACTCCATAAGGGGGTTATGACTCATCGGTTAGTACTATATGTCAGAGTTTGAATGGATTTCTTGTAATCCAAAAAGGAGTTTATCTTGCTTATCTTCTAAGATCTCTTTTTAGCATATCTCTCTGTCCATGTTTATCTAGTTTATCGTGTTTATCTTGTCATGAGGACCTTAGGTAGAAACCCTTTGGATGAAACATGTATTTGAAACATGTTATGCTTGATGTTTGCAAGTGGTTGCAAGTGTTTGCAAGTGGTTACTCGTGGATGCATTATACACATTAGGCACTAGATCGGCTCACACACTCTTCATGTTGCATATGCATGAGTGCTTACACTTATTCATGGTTGAAACTTGTTGTGCTACCACATGGATGTTGCATATGGATGAATGTTATGTGCACTCATATAGATACTATGAATTATGTTAGGAATTTGCATACATATGGATTCATTTCACTGACATACATATGCATTAAGGAGGTTTACTGTATCAGTAACCGCCTGATCTTTGCATTAGATAAGTACATATACACACTTTTGCATATGTTCATCCAGCATTTAGAATCTTGTAAGGACAATGATTGCTCGTGGATGATGCTTTGAGTAGATGGATGATTGGATGGTAGGATACGTTCTTCCTAACTTGGAGATTTCGGGGACGAAATCCTTTAAGGAGGGGAGAATGTAACAACCCGTATTTTCAATAACCTGTTATAACATAAATCGAGGCAGAATTTAATTCTAAAATCTGAATCAAGGGAAACGGGCTATGCCATTGCGTTCGTCTCGGAAAAATACGCGAAATATAGTCCGAGTTTTCGAAAATCGGAGTCCGTATGACCCAGTTAAGGCCCATTGAAGTTTTCAGAAATTTCCATGTCAAAAACAGATTTGAATTTCAAGTTCAAAGTTGGGAATTAGGGCAAACTGGCGCAGGCGGGAAAACTCCCGCCAGGATCCCCATGTCGACAGGCATGTCGACAGGGTCCCCAGGGTGTCGACAGCCCTGTCGACAGCCCTGTCGACACAGGGTGGCCGGGCAGTTTTGCCTGGCGCACCATTTTGGGTCTTGGTCTGGTCTTGTGGCTTGGTTCTAGAGAATTCCGAAATCTGACGGACCTAAACTAACCTAGGGTTAATCCTAGGGCTAAAAACACTCTAATCTTCTATAAATAAGACCCTAATCCTACCCTAAAACCCCATTATTCATTCTAGCAACCAAACTATGCCAAATTGATTTCTCAAATGGCCTCCACTTAAAAACCCTAGCCTCTACCCTCTTCATAAATCATTCCTATGAAGATTATGATGTTCATACAAGCATTTCTAAGTTGTATGAATGATCATTAGCTTGCATACAACATCAAGTTGCAAGTTTTATTTGCTAAGCTAGAGTTTTTGGGATTTTTACTAAGGGTGTTTCTTATTGGAGCTTTGTTTTGGGTTTTTATGCTTGCATAAAGGGCTTCTCAATCTTTACTTGTAGATTTGTGTCTTCATAATATTTGTAAGCCCTCTTACCTTCATTTTAGAACTCTAAAGTTAATATGTGATGCAAGTTGGGATTTTTGCAAGTTCATTGAGTTATGCATGTTTATGCAAGTTCACTGTTAGACCCAAATGTGGTTCTAACACCCAAATTGGTTAGAAACAAGATAAAGTAAAACAGAAATAAAGATGAACACACAAGATTTATAGTGGTTCGGCGAAGAAATGCCTACGTCCACTTAGTTTTCACTATATTCAGTAATCCAGTTACAAATACAATGATAGATTCACTCACAACTCACTTTTGTTCACTCAAATGATTAAAACAAGAAATGAAAGATGATTTGGATTCTCCGGGAGTAAAGGAATTCGGATGATGGAGGTACTTGGATTCTCAAAAGTGCTGAAAAAGATCCTTCTCTTTGTCTCTAGATGGGGTATTTATAGGTGTGAATTTGCCTGAGATTCAATCCGGGTCGGAACACGTGTCATCCATCGCACTCTTTTCGGGTTCGGATGAACTATCAAGCTGACAACACATCAAAGAGATGGACGTTAGGGGTAGGAATCAGTCATAGCCGGTCCGGTTCTCCAGGCTACTTTATAGGAGATTAACCTGGATCATGGGTGCGGGTCGGAGGCGTGCAGGTTGGGGGTCGGATCGGAATACCCGATCCGAACCGGAGTGGCTCGGACGTCTCTCCTTCACTAATCATACTCCGCTCCGCTGCAGCGTCGTGGCAAGCAAAAGGCTTTCCGATCCATTTGAGATTCATTGGCCTTCCGATCCGATCATATATGTTTTGCCAATTTACCCAGTAAGAGCCATCCGATCCGAACAGGGAACTCTATCCGATCCGAACCAATATGCTGCTATCAATCTGAATTGTGGTGTTTTCTTCCGATCCGAACCGAAGTCTTATAACTTAAAATACTCTTCAATGGTTGGTTTCTTGACTTTGTGTTGCCTAGTTCACAAAGTAGGCTAACATTTTGCCCCCTCAAAGGATGCTTCTGTTGTACAAAGCGTGCTTTGACGTCGTTTAATCAGAATTGTGAGGAGTAATGCACAGATTTCTATTCGGTTCGGCGTCCGATCCGAGTACCTTTTCTTCATTTCTGAGCAAATTCGGGAACTCTTCTCGCCATGTAATGCTTCTTGCAGGTATGCTCTTCCTTTACTCTCCTTCTCTTCAATTCGAGTCGGATGCTAAATCAACGTGTGAAATTTCCACTCGGTTCGGATTCCGATCCGAAGCGTTTTCGTTTGTTAGGTTCTTGGACGTTGGGCCTTCAGACAAAGTCATGCTATGGGGCCTTCACTCCGGTCCGAGCGGGTGAGACAAAAAAGGAAGACGAGGAGTCAACACCATTCCCTATATAAATTCACTACTGCCTTCATTCTTTTCTCCTTCGTTTCTATTGCCGCTCCCAACCTAAGTATTTGAAAACGTCCAGAAACTCGGATATTCTGAAACTATTCCTCGTAGATTTCTTAAATCGAACACATAGGTAGCTTTTCTAATCTCGAATAACTTCGTTGTAACCGTTTTCGATTTCAATTCGCGTTGGATTGGGATGGCTTGGCCATAAGCTTCGCTTGAACCCCCCCCCGCCGCTGCTGGTGGATGCGCCATCGCTTCGTGGCGTTGCGAGGCTGGAGAGGGCAGAATATTTTACCCTCAATGGTGGCTTTGGTGATAACATGGACTTGTTTGTGAGAAAGGGGGGAAAGAGGAAGAAGATGAGGAGCGTGGTGACCAACTGGAGTCGGTTCGGGTAGAAGACGGAGGACCAAAAAAGGAAGGAGAAGGAAAGGGGATCGGCTCGGATTGCACACTTTAGAAAGATGGAAAGGAAAGAAAAAGTCGGTTCGGGTCGGAAAAGTGAATGGGATAAGAGGTTGAAGTAAACGGACCGGTTAAATGGTGCTGATTCGGTTCGGATCGGGTTACCCGATCCGATCAGATCAGTCCTGCTTCCGAACTCGTTGCTTCCCTTGTCTTGAACTGACCATGCTTTAATGAGGCATCCGAACCGATCGTTATCCACATTTGAATTGAGCCATTTGTCATATGCATATCCGAACCGAACCGAACGTACCAAACTTGGCACATAAAGACTACTCAACTAATTCAACTAACACTTACTCTAGACGAATATGCTTCGCGGACAGTTAGGATAGTGCCTTGTGAACATAAACGAGAATTAAGAACAACTCTGACCATCACTTTCTCTTTAAAGCTTCGTCTTACATTGCTGTACTTTTATTTTGTATTTCCCACGTTTGCTGCACACACTTTAGTTCACACACATACACAAAGAAGGGGGACACGGGATAATTTACTCTAATTCGTGCTATTGCTTCTTCAATAGTTCCATGACAATGAGGCCCAGACGCTCTTCTCGTCTAGCTGAGAGGAAAGAAGCTCCGGAAACTTCCAACAAAACCACTCTCGAGGATATATCTTCTTCATCTGACCCAGAATGGGACAGCGAGGGTCCGGATTACGGAGTTGGTCATCGGGAAAGCGATGAAATGTCTTCAGAAAACGAAGTTTCCCTAGGCTTTGAGGAGGAAGGAGGGATTGGTGACAATCGAGCACCCGATGAATTTGACTCAGCCATTATATTGGAGTCACCTCCAGATTCCGTAGAATCAACAATTGACAACGACCGACTCGTGAGAATTTGCTTGAAGTATGGAATAATGAAGAGAGACACTTTAGTGCCCTCACGTTCTGACCGTCCCCATAACCCTCCAGAAGGATATATGACGGTCACTCGTCTGATGTGCATGGTTGGCGCCATTCCTCCATTCTCGCCTTTCATCGTCGACTTCTTAAGACAAATGCGGATTGCCCCCATGCAGCTGCATCCCAATTCATATGCCTATCTGCATACCTTATTCATAGCATATCGTGAAATTCTAGGCGTGGAGCTTACGTTTGACGATGTTCATTTCTTCTATAATTTCAAACATCGGACTAGAGAAACCCCTTCTTTCTGTTACTTTGAATCAGTCCCAAAGAGGAAGATAATCTCTACGCCGTTTAGCAGCAAAGCTGGAGATTCCAGACTAGAGTGGTTCTATATAAAGCAACAGTCTGGATGCGCCAGAAGATGGACAAAATCAAGTAAAGCACTGATTTTCTGATCTTGGACTCTATACACTTGAATCATCACCCTGACCTGTTTTCCTTTTTATTTGCAGTCGATAATCCCAAACAGGTATCAGACCAAGCGTTCTTTGATCGAATGCACCGTCTTCTCAACGGCGACCAAAAATTCCTTACTATTGACGAGGTCCTTAAAGATGAGTACCTTCATTTTCACGGGCTACTATCCGTTTTCCGTAGCATCGGTCATGGGACGGTCCCTTATGCATATATTCCTCCAGTGGAAACAGTTCCAGAAATAGGAGAAGGCTCGGGAATTCCTGCAGCTCCCCTCCAAACTTCACCTTCTCCCTCTTCCACTCAAGATGATGAACTGGCTAATCTGGCCAAGAAACATCGTGAAGGGTATATTGCCCCCGAGGAAACTATTTCTCCAGATAAGTCAAAGTCTTCCCAAGTGTCGCCACTTCGCGCTTCCGAGGGGGATGTTCCCAGCACCGACGAGCACATATTTCAGGGTTTGGGGGATCTCCCCTTACCCGAGACCATATATACTTCAGAAGATTTCAGGAAGGACCCTTTAGTCTTCACTTCTTCTGAAGAAACTACTCCTGCCAAGGCCAAAGAGCCTGCCCGCACCAGTCTAGCTTCAGACTCGGGTTGGTTGGGGGGACACACACACCACTTAGGATGCACTTTATACCACAGCATTAGCATTCATTGCACTTCTTTCTCCATGAATCCACTGATTCTAAACCTCGCTTATTTCATCGTGCAGGTACAATGTCTCGGTCCTATTATGATATAAGAAAGCTTCGTCGCAGCATGTCCAATCCTCCTCAGGATGTCGAGCATGATCGCCGGGATGACCGCGGTAGGGAGGAAAGAAGACCTTATGATCCCTATCGATCTCGGCCCTCACGCTCCCGCTCACCAGCTCGACCAGAACAAGAAAAATCCAAGAGCTATCAAGGTCGTAGGGAGGAGGATAGACCACAATCTAGGGACTCCACTTCCTCCCATGAAAAGCGGAGTAGAGAGAAAACTCCTCCAAAGGAAACTGGGTCTAGAAGTAAGCAAAAAGTCCCTGCTACTAAGCGACCTCGGACAGACAAGGGTTCTACAGAATCTTCTTCAGGAAGGGACACTGAACTAACAATCCTCGCCCCTCCTCCACCAGATGCGGGAACCGCAGTAAGGCTGGCATATTTAAAGGAGCAATTTCTCGAGCACCACTTCGAGACTCTGACCTTTCTACCTTCCCTTGAACCTATTTCTTCTAATTGGGCAGAGGAGGCCAGAGCAAAGATTGATTTGGTGGAAAAACAATATACCGAGATGTTCAAGTATTCCCGCACTCTTTCTAGAATCATCCGCACTCTAATGACAAATGCTGACTCAATGCACAAAACTGCGGAGGAAGATGCTAAGGCCCTAAAAACCTTAGGAAAAAATTTAGAAGATACTCAAGCTCAACTAGCTATCGCTCAGAAAAACGCTTCTAACTTCAAACAACAGTTTGAGGACATGCAAAAGCGCTATCATGATTTGCTTGAATCCCACACTCAGGAGCGTTCTGAGTTGAAGAAACAAGCTGACGAGGCCAAATCAGAGGCTGCTAAGACACGCCTTGCTTATGCTGAGCTTGAGCAGAAAAATGCCGAGTTAGCGAAAAGGAGTGCTGAGTTAGAAAAGAAGAATGCTGACTTGGCTTCGAAGCAGTTGGAGGCAGAAAACAGGGCTGCTCTGGCCGAGGGCAATGTGGAATGCGCTATTAAATCTGCGGAGGAAACCCGCAAACAACTATCAGAGGCGGAGGCTGATATTCAGGGCTTCGGCGAGCTAATGATCGAATTCTTCGCGCACATTATTCGTCGTCGAAACATTTCTTGGATCGAGGACTATCCATCTACCCTGGTTCATGTGTGGAATCAAATCGTCGAGTGGGAAAAAGAAGAACTTAAGGTTGATTCCCTCGATGAAGATAAGTTGATGGAGAAGTACTTGAGAGACGACGAACCGGAGCGTCTAGTTGAAGGGCGCCGTCTAATTGCTGAGGCCATGGAAGAAGAGAGGCGGAAGTCTAAACAGAAAACCATTCCTGAAGCTGGTTCCTCTTCTTCTGCTCCTGTAACTCCTGAAGTAGAAGGGTATGATCCCGAAAACCCGGGAATTCCCCGAACAACTTTGCTATCTCCCATTCCTGAAATAACTCCAGAGGTAGTAGTCACCCCTGCTGAAAAGTCTTCAGAAGGTATCCCTATCTTTTCTCCTCAATTTGTCAAGGCTACTACTACCTTTGGCTACATGACTGAACGTTCGATGGGAAATCCTTTGCTCTTGCCTGAGTTGATAACCGATGTTTCTCATTTTGTAGGCGTTGAATCCTCCGCGAAGACAGATGTAGTTAAAGGAACTACCACTGGGACAAAGCCCGCTGATAGGGTCAAAGAAGGGGAAGACAAGGCTGCTTCCACAGACCTGGGGGAAAGAAGTGAACCAACTAAAGTCACTACTCCCCATGATGAAGAAATGACTGCAGCTTTAAAAGACGACGGAGGAGACGAGGGGCATGATGAGGAACCGGAGATTGTAATAACTGGGGAATCGAAAAGCGCTGATGACGTTACCTTGGCTGCCATGAAGGCTGATCAAGACAAGCGCTTGCAATTAAAGGCTGAAGAATTAGACCCTGAGGTCCTCAAGCCCCTCGCAGTTGTGGATGCAGGTTCAAGGTTAGTTGTTAAGCTCTCAACTAGATCTATTACCGAAGAACTTGCTAAAAAATCTTCTCTTGATTCCAGTGCCCCGCCCTCCGGGAAGAAGTCTGCTGGCTCCAGTACTACATCTTCAGGGAAAAAGAAATCAAAGCGGATCTTGACTGAAGCCGAAAAGGAAGCAAAGGATGCGGAAAAAGCTGCCAAGAAATCGAAGGCTCATCCCAAACCCAAATAGTGGGTTCCCCTGTATCTTTTTAGCATCTTTGTAAACCAATAAGTGCTGTTATACCAGCAGCTTCCGCACTTTCTTTTTCAGTTATTTCCCTGTACAAATTCATTCATTTGTAAATAAAAATAATTCACTTTCTGCAATGTTTATTTGTTAGCAGTTCTGCACTTATGTAAAAATGCATATCTATAGTTACGAAACAAAGTTGTGGAGAGGGGAGATATGTGTATGTATATGTGTCCCCAGTCAATCTCCATAAGTTATTCAGTGCTTAACCATGCAATCTGAATGCTCCCGATTCTCTAACGGGATAGTATTTCCTGTGTCATCAATACCTGTTGTTTTTCCTGGCATTTCTTTTATACTCTCTCTCATTCTCTTGAGAGTTAGAGTTCGAATTCAGTTATTTGTTTATTCCCCGGTCGTTCAACGGGAAAAGATTTCTTTCTCGGCGCTCGGTCGGAGACGCCTTTATACTCTCTTTCTCTCTGGAAAGTTAGAGTTTGGAGTTGAACCTCTTTCTCAACGCTCAGTCTGAGACGCTTTTATACTCTCTCTCTTTCTCTGGAGAGTTAGAGTTAAGAATAGAATTTCTTTTCCAGCGCTCAGTCTGAGACGCTTTTATACTCTCTCTCTTTCTCTGGAGAGTTAGAGTTAAGAATAGAATTTCTTTTCCAGCGCTCAGTCTGAGACGCTTTTATACTCTCTCTCTTTCTCTGGAGAGTTAGAGTTAAGAATGTCGTTTTCTCATTCTTTTATGTCTTATTGCACAAATAATCATTGTGCTTCTTTTTATGTCCAAACTGTTTCAACCTTTTTAGGCTCTAAGTTATCCTGTATTTTATAATCACAACAGAACAACTAACGAATGTAAATGCATAAAAGTAAATAACACACAATATTTTTATAGTGGTTCAACTAAGTCATAGCCTACATCCACTTTATAGTCCTTTATTCATATCATCAGATTTTCCCAAGGCAAGTCGTGCCTTATTACAGAGTTTACAGAAAGAACAGCAAAAAGTATAGCATTTCTAATCAAAATATCGCATTAAGTGTTGGGCATTCCATGCTCGAGGAACTTCTTCGCCATCTACGGTCGTTAACTTGAAGGTTCCTTTTTCAAGTTTCCGTTGGATGACAAAGGGTCCTTCCCATTTTGGGCCGAGGTGAGGAAGGGATGGAAAAACTCTTTTTAGCACCAAATCTCCTGGTTCAAAAGTCCTAAGACGAACTTTCTTATCATAATAGCGTGCCATTTGACGCCGATGTCTCGCTGCACGCAAGTCTGCTTCGTCCCTTTTCTCTTCGATTTCATCAAGAGACTCAAGTAAAAGTGCCCGATTCGTCATCGGGTCATAATACGTCACTCTGTGGGAAGGAACTTCCAGTTCAACTGGAATTACTGCTTCTGAGCCAAAGGAGAGAGAGAAAGGGGTATGACCGGTAGCCGTTTTAAACGTTGTTCGATATGCCCACAAGGCTAGGGGCAATTCATCAACCCATTTTGCCTTTGCACGCTCTAATCGCTTCTTGAGGATGGATTTTATTACCTTGTTTATCGCCTCTACTTGCCCATTAGATTGTGGATAGGCAACTGCAGTATATCGTTTGTCTATCTTATATTTCTGGCAAAAACTTCTGAATTCAGTGCTATCAAATTGGGTCCCGTTATCAGTAATAATCGTCCTTGGGATCCCGAATCGGCATATAATATTTCTGACCACAAAACTTATCACCTTTCTTGTGGTGATCTTAGTCAAGGGCTCAGCTTCCACCCACTTTGTGAAATAATCCACGGCTACTATGGCATACTTAGCTCCCCCTTTAGCAATCGGTAAAACTCCAATGATATCGATCCCCCATGTGGCAAATGGCCAAGGACTCACCATCGATTTAAGCTGGGTTGACGGTGCCCTGGGGATTTTGGCGAATCTCTGGCACTTATCGCAGCGTCGTGAATAATCAGCTGCATCTTTGTTGATCGTAGGCCAGAAGTATCCGTACCACAATATTTTCTTTGCTAAAGTTTGACCTCCTGTATGATCTCCACACTCATCTTCGTGCACTTCTCTCAGTACACGCTTGATGTCGTCGTGTGCGATACATCGTAACAGGGGCATAGAAAATCCTTGTCTATAGAGAGTATCGTCTTGCATAACATATCTGGCAGCTTTGCGAACTACAGCTCTTTTCTCACTTTTCTTCGTTGGGAGTGTCCCATTCTTAAGAAAACTCTTGATTGGAGTCATCCATGACTCCTTCTCTGGTTCCGCTTCATGAACGAATTCAATTTCCATTGACTCAAAGCTTGGCGATTCCAACGTTTCAATTGGAATTACCTCAGTCTCTTCTGGATTGTCGGAACTAGCCAATTTTGCTAGTCTATCCGCTTTCTGGTTTTCTACTCTGGGAATATGTGTTATGTTGTACCGCTCTAAGCTATTTAATAGCTCTTTCACTTTCTTGAGGTAAGCGACAAGTCGAGGTCCTCGAGCCGCGAATTCCTCTCGCACTTGACAAACAACAATCTTAGAGTCACAAAATATGTCCATCATTTTTACTCCGAGGTCTTTAGCGAGTTTCAGCCCGGCAATCAGGGCTTCATACTCAGAGTCATTGTTTGTTGCCGGAAATTCTAATCGCAGGGCGTAATATAACGACCGTCCCTCCGGAGTGACCAAGACAATTCCAGCTCCGGATCTTCGGTCATTTTTAGCTCTATCTGTATATAATTTCCACGGATTCATCTCTAGCTTATGCTCGGATTTAACCACTCGGTCATTGATTATTTCTTCCTCTGGAATGGTGAACTCCGCAATAAAGTCTGCTAGAGCTTGCCCCCTGATTGACTTTCGTGGTTGAAAATTCAAATCAAACTGGCTTAGTTCTATGTTCCATTTAATCAACCTTCCCGACGCTTCGGGTCTCTGCAACACCTGTCTTAACGGTTGATCGGTGTATATGGTTATTGGATGGGCTTGGAAGTAGTGACGAAGTTTTCGGGATGCAATCAGGAGGCTGTAAGAGAGCTTCTCGATCTTTGGGTAGTTGCGCTCTGCCGCTGCTAATTTCTTACTCACATAGTATACCCGCCTTTGTACTTTGTCTTCTTCTCGAACCAGAACTGTGCTGACAGCGTGAGCCGAGACTGCTAGATAAACAAATAGTTCTTCGTGATCTACGGGCTTTGATAAGATTGACGGTTTCTCTAACAGCTCTAACAGATTTTGAAAAGCCTCGACACAATCGGGAGTCCACTGGAAGTTCTTCTTTCCCCTTTTTATCAAATCAAAAAATGGAACACATTTATCGGTGGCTTTGGAGATGAATCTACTCAGCGCCGCTACCTTCCCTGCCAGACTTTGGACGTCTTTAATTCTCCTTGGTTCTTTGATATTTCTAATCGCCGCTATCTGGCTAGGGTTGATCTCAATTCCTCGGGAACTCACAATGAAGCCAAGGAACTTTCCCGACGCCACTCCAAATGAACATTTTAAAGGATTCAATTTCATACGGTATTTTCGCAAGATACCAAACATTTCTGCTAAGTCTTGCGTATGACTGGAGGACTGCTTTGATTTAACAAGCATATCATCCACATAAACTTCCATAGTTTTTCCTATTTGATCATAAAACATTCTATTTACCAACCGCTGATAAGTAGCTCCAGCGTTTTTTAATCCGAACGGCATTACAACATAACAATATAATCCCAAATTCGTAATGAAACTTGTATGCTCTTGGTCTGGTACATGCATAGGAATTTGATTGTATCCAGAGTATGCATCCATGAAAGAGAGAAGTTCATGACCTGCTGTCGAGTCTACAAGCTGGTCAATCCTGGGAAGTGGGAAACTATCTTTTGGGCAAGCCTTGTTTAAATCTGAAAAGTCAATACAAGTTCGCCACTTTCCGTTTGGCTTCTTTACCAAGACAGGATTCGATATCCAGTCGGGATAAGTCGAATCTCGAATAAATCCATTTTGCTTCAATTTCTCTACTTCCTCTTTGAGAGCAGCCGACCTCTCTGGGCCCAGCATGTGTCTCTTTTGCTTCACAGGCGGATGCTTCGGATTTACATTCAATTTGTGACTGATAATGGAAGGCGATATCCCACACATGTCAGCATGGGTCCAGGCGAACACATCTAAGTTTGCCTTCAAGAAGTCCGTCAGCTCTTCAGCACGACGTGGATCCAATTGGGAACCAATCTTCAAAACTTTCGTCGGATCAGTTTTATCAACAGGAATTTCCACTGTCGCTTCATTAGGAGTTGCATTCCTAGCCTCTGGTTCCTCGTCTTTTCTAGGATCCAGGTCTTCAGGCGTTCCTTTGGGCAACTCCCTTGGGTTCAATCTCTCTAATTGCTATGCCGAGTCCCCCTTTGAGGCAGATGAGGCATCCTTACTCTCAGCATTAACTCCTTTCATCAACATCTTCAGTTCGGCCACATAGCAGGCCCGTCCAGACACCTGATCCCCTCTTATTACTCCAGTCCCGGCTTCGGTTGGGAACTTTAGTAACAAGCACCAAGGGGCGATACAAATTCTAAACTCAGCGAGGGCAGGTCTCCCTAAAAATGCGTTATATGGCGAATCTACGTCCAGTACTACAAACTGAAGCATTCGCACTCTTCTACGTTCTCCTTGCCCTAAAGTCACGGGCAACTCTATATATCCCATGGGAGCTGTCGTCGCTCCGTTGAAGCCTCTAATCCATCCTTCACAAGGTTTCAGATCTTCGGGCTCAAGCTTCATCTGATCAAATGACTTCTTGAACAAAATATTAACGGAACTTCCGTTGTCTACTAATACCTTATGGACCAAGGCCGGCCCAATAGTGGTAGTAATAACCAACGGATCGTTGGTGGGAGATTGTATCCCCGTGTTGTCTCGGCTGCGAAATACCACGTCATCGAACATGGTTTTTTGTTGTTTTATAGGGGTGACATCTTCCAAATCGTCACCTTCATTCACATCTAGATGCTTGGCAGCATTCACATATTGGTCCATTGACCTAAAGCTTCGGATTGCCGGGTGAGGTCCGTCTACTATGGAGTTGATGACGATTCCTTTACCTTTCTGCTGCGCGGTAGGCTTAGGAGCAGGTAGGATCTGTTTTGGAGCCTGCTCTCCTTGCCCCCTGTCCCTCGGGGCAACCTTGTACTCATCCAACTTTCCTTCACGCAGCAGCTTTTCAATTACATCCCTCAAGTGCCGACACTCATTGGTCGAATGTCCATGTGTTCCGTGAAACAAGCAAAATTTCCCCGTCGCCATTTCTTTCTCGGTCGAATCACGAGGTGGCGGTCTTTTGTACTGCAACACATTGTACGTATCCAGGTAAATATTTTCCAGGGTGTCATTCAATGGTGTATAGTTCTCGTAGTTCTGGAATCGGGGCCTTTTGTTAGGGTCGCTTCCCCTATTTCTGTTTCTCCTGTTACCGTTCGAATTACGGTTGTTGTTGTTTCCCCCGTTTCCAGTATTGCAGTTTCCACCCTTGTTTCCTACATTTACTTCAACCTTGCCAGAACTTTCCCCAGACTGCTTCACGGCAATATTACTCTGCACATTCTCCTTTGAAGCTGTCTCAGACTTTCTCTTCTGGTTTGCCCGGGCCTCCTCTCGTCTTAGATAAATATCGGCTTTTTCGTAGAATATTGCCCTTGTGGGGGGTGTCTTCCCAGAAAGGTAGTCTCCAAACTCAGATTCAGGATCGACTCCTTCCTTCAATGCCATCAGAATAGTGGGCTCATGCGGGTCACTGACCTCAGTTACAGCTTGGTTAAAACGATCTAAATATGCCCTTAAAGACTCTCCCGGTGCCTGTTTGATTCTCGACAATTCAATAACACTCTTGGACTTTCGGGCATGTAGTCGGAATTGGTTCATGAAACGCTCGCTTAGTTCTTTGTAATTAGAAATTGAACGAGGAGGAAGCCGGTTAAACCAGAATAATGCCACATCTTCCAGGTAGATTGGGAATGCTTTGCACTTCACTTCATCAGGGGCAGCAGCGGCGTTCATGAGCCACGAATACCGCATCAAATGCTGTCCCGGATCAGTCCTTCCGTTATATTTATCCATCTGTGGCAAGTTAAAGCGTCGGGGAAACTGGAAGTCTAGGATATCATCAGTGAACGGAGTATGGCTTCGCTCAATGCCATAGTCTTCATTTGTATAATTCCGGCTCTCGGACATAATTCGGCGAACCATTGCCTGCACATCGGCACTCGTTAGGGGCTGCTCAGGCTCCCTGGCCCTATTGTACGAGTTCCTCCGGGGCTCTTGCTCAGGAGATGCCCTTCTTCTTCGAGCTGCCTCTGCTCGATTCCTTTCCCTGCGTTCCCGGTCGATCTCGGGAAGAGGGGACTGGAGTCTTTGCCCCCGAGTGGGGCTATCGTTTCCTAATGCTCGTGCGATATCCTCGCGAGATCCCAAAGATCCAAACGTTAGCTGCTCCACGTTCTGAGGTCGTTCGAGTGGCCTTCGTTCACGGGGCCTCTCTTCCTCGGAAGATGAAGATTGATCTACGGGTGTGTGACGAACCGGTGATGGAGTTCTCTGTCGACGAAGCTCATTGATCTCCCGACTCATGAGCCTCATATTTTCCTGCATCATGAGATTAGTGCGTTCATGGACTCTCATAGCTTCCCTCGTGCTTTCAAGCATATCAAGCAAGCGCGAGAAATCTCCTTGAGTGATGGGAGCAGATGGATTGACCTGATCTCCAACCCTGGCAGCTGGAATTGGAGCATTCGTGGGGACTCGAGTAGATGTTCCAGCTTCACCAAGCATCGGGTCGGATCGGAGGTAGGAAGTCGGGTCGGATCGGAGCTGGGGTGCCGGGTCGGATCGGTGTGCAGCGAGCAACTCAGGTCGGTTCAGATTGGGGGAGTGCACTGCTTCAGAGTCTCCTACCCGGATCGGATCGGAGCTCTCCCCTTGCTGTCGGTTCGGATTTCCTGCATTGATTCTTCCTGCTGCTGAACTCTGCCCCCGAGACCTTGTTACAACAGCATGTTGCTAATCTTCGCCAGCTCCATTTCCTTGAACAGACTGAACTTCCTTGCCTTTTCCTTTGGCCATGAGTCTTTGACAATGTTTATGCAAGTTCACTGTTAGACCCAAATGTGGTTCTAACACCCAAATTGGTTAGAAACAAGATAAAGTAAAACAGAAATAAAGATGAACACACAAGATTTATAGTGGTTCGGCGAAGAAATGCCTACGTCCACTTAGTTTTCACTATATTCAGTAATCCAGTTACAAATACAATGATAGATTCACTCACAACTCACTTTTGTTCACTCAAATGATTAAAACAAGAAATGAAAGATGATTTGGATTCTCCGGGAGTAAAGGAATTCGGATGATGGAGGTACTTGGATTCTCAAAAGTGCTGAAAAAGATCCTTCTCTTTGTCTCTAGATGGGGTATTTATAGGTGTGAATTTGCCTGAGATTCAATCCGGGTCGGAACACGTGTCATCCATCGCACTCTCTTCGGGTTCGGATGAACTATCAAGCTGACAACACATCAAAGAGATGGACGTTAGGGGCAGGAATCAGTCATAGCCGGTCCGGTTCTCCAGGCTACTTTATAGGAGATTAACCTGGATCATGGGTGCGGGTCGGAGGCGTGCAGGTTGGGGGTCGGATCGGAATACCCGATCCGAACCGGAGTGGATCGGACGTCTCTCCTTCACTAATCATACTCCGCTCCGCTGCAGCGTCGTGGCAAGCAAAAGGCTTTCCGATCCATTTGAGATTCATTGGCCTTCCGATCCGATCATATATGTTTTGCCAATTTACCCAGTAAGAGCCATCCGATCCGAACAGGGAACTCTATCCGATCCGAACCAATATGCTGCTATCAATCTGAATTGTGGTGTTTTCTTCCGATCCGAACCGAAGTCTTATAACTTAAAATACTCTTCAATGGTTGGTTTCTTGAATTTGTGTTGCCTAGTTCACAAAGTAGGCTAACATTCACTAAGCCATGATTTGCAAGTTTATTGAGTTATGCATGTTTATGCAAGTTCACTAAGCCATGATTTGCAAGTTTATTGAGTTATGCATGTTTATGCAAGTTCACTATGCCATGATTTGCAAGTTTATTGAGTTATGCATGTTTATGCAAGTTCACTAAGCCATGATTTGCAAGTTTATTGAGTTATGCATGTTTATGCAAGTTCACTAAGCCATGATTTGCAAGTTTATTGAGTTATGCATGTTTATGCAAGTTCACTATGCCATGATTTGCAAGTTTATTGAGTTATGCATGTTTATGCAAGTTCACTATGCCATGTTATGCATACTTATGCAAGTTCACTATGCCATGTTATGCATGTTTAATAAGTTATGCATACTTATGCAAGTTCACTATGCCATGTTATGCATGTTTAATAAGTTATGCATACTTATGCAAGTTCACTATGCCATGTTATGCATGTTTAATAAGTTATGCATACTTATGCAAGTTCACTATGCCATGTTATGCATGTTTAATAAGTTATGCATACTTATGCAAGTTCACTATGCCATGTTATGCATGTTTAATAAGTTATGCATACTTATGCAAGTTCACTATGCTAAGTTATGCATGTCTAATATGTTATGCATGTTTGTTGTGATATGCAAGTTCATCATGTATGTTATGCCAAGTTCCCTCTTCCAATCCTTTATGCGTTATTACGAATATGTAAGCGATAGAATGACGTTGGGGGGTTTGGGTAAACTTAAAATACATGAAAATATAAGATTGGGAATTTACCTATTAAGTTAGGTCTACCCCTTGGGAATTTACCTATTAACTTAGGTCTACCCAAGTATTTGTTGACTTGTAATTATGTTTTGAAATAAAGTGGACATGACGCTTAGAAAACATAAGTGTGGCCAACTCGAGGTTGGGTTGAGTTTGTAGCGTAATTCTACCCGGAACCTGCCGGCTTAACTAGTGGCTACAAACAATAGGACCCAATGTGAGAAGTTGGTCATGTGGTGCCAAGACCCGAGGTTAGACCAAGTTGTGGTGTAAATGTAACAACCCATATTTTCAATAACCTGTAATAACATAAATCGAGGCAGAATTTAATTCTAAAATGGGAATCAAGGGAAACGGGCTATGCCATTGCGTTCGTCTCGGAAAAATACGCGAAATAGAGTCCGAGTTTTCGAAAATCGGAGTCCGTGTGACCAAGATATGGCCTCGCGAAGTTTCACGAAAATTCCCAAATTAAAGTATACTTAATTAAGTGAAATGGGTTGTGTAGATATATATATATATATATATATATTGATATATATATATATATATATATATATAATTGAAAATTTAATAAATAAATATGCAAAAATGCTCAAAACAGCGAATTGGGAGAGGGGAATAACCGAACCGGCCGATTTTTGAAGTCGACCCGAGCCCGCTGGGTCGACTAGGGGTTAATCCAGGGTGTTTGGCTGTCAACCCGTGGGCCGATTCGCTCAAGTGCAGATTTTGCATTTGAATGGTTCTCATGGTCCATCTTTAATCTAAAGGCCCTAGATGGTTCCTACACTTGACTTCTTCCCCAAGACATGCTTTGATGGCTTGGATTGAATCTAGGGTTAATCCTATGGCCTAAAACACTTGCCTAATCTATAAATAAGACCCTAACCTACCCTAATTCATTCATAATTAAACCTAGTGACTAAACTATGGCAAAATGCTAGCTCTCATGGCCTCCACTAATTTTATGAAGAGGGTTGCATACTAATCACTCTCTAATCAACTTCTAATCCCTTCTTAGCATCTTAATCTTCTTCATTTGGTGTTCAAAGTTGCTAGTTGTGAGTTTCTATCACTTTGATGATCTTTTGGTAAACTAATTAGATGAGATGTGATGAGATTTATGGTTTTGTATGTGGGTTAATGAGCTTTGAATCATATGATATGATGTTAGCATTAATCTTATGTTTATGCATGTTGAGTATGTAAGCTTATGCAAGTTTAATATGATGTATGTTATGTTTGCATGATGCTAAATATGCAAGTTGTGGGCTATGTAATCATATGCATGTTATGCAAGTTCATGGTAATATGCTATGCAAGTTACATGTATGTAAATATGCAAGTTACATGTTTGTTAATATGCAAGTTACATGTATGTAAATATGCAAGTTACATGTTTGTTAATATGCAAGTTACATGTTTGTTAATATGCAAGTTACATGTATGTAAATATGCAAGTTACATGTTTCTTTATATGCAAGTTACATGTTTGTTAATATGCGAGTTACATGTATGTAAATATGCAAGTTACATGTATATTAATATGCAAGTTCATGATGACACATTATGCAAGTCTATAAGCTAATATGCAAGTTTGTTATGCAAAATGAATATGTAAGTTATGTGACATATTATATGCAAGTTATGTGACATGTTATGCAAGTTCATATGCAAGTTATGTGTTTGTTAATATGCAAGATGGCACCTTTGAAACATGTTCATTCATATGCAAGTTGACACCTTTTATATGTGTTATATCATGAACGAAATTACGTGGGAACGATGGGGTAATTAAATGCATAAGTTAATAAGATTGTGTGAAATTAATATAATTATGCATAACACAAAATAAATAAACATAGTATGGGAATTTGCCTATTTGGTTAGGTGTACCCATACTATGTGTTGGGAATTTACCTATTGAGTTAGGTCTACCCCATGGGAATTTACCTATTAAGTTAGGTCTACCCATGTTAAGAAAACTTGATTAATTAGGGATAATTAATATAAAATTATGAGGGTGATTAATTAGGTGTAATTAATTGACTAAGACACGAGGTTGGACTCAGTTGTAGCGTAAAACTGCCCGGACCCAACCGGCTTAACCAGTTGCTACAAATGTTAGCCCAATGTGAGAGGTCTTAGGCACAAACTAAATACGTAATTAATGTAAAGACACGAGGTTAGACTCTGTTATGACATAAGGCTGCCCGGACCCAACCGGCTTAACCAGCGGTCATAAAAGACAGTCTAATGTGAGAGGTCTTTACAAAGGTTACGTTCTTAATTAATTAATTAAGAAACACTTAACCATATTAGCATGTAGAGGGACATGAGGGGTTAAGTGGGTGCCTCGGGTGGCATGAGAAAATCTAGTGGTTGCCTTGGGTGGCAATAGAAAATACGATTAGAATACTTAACCAAAATGGAACATGTAATTAAAACATGATTAAAGGGTTAAGTGGGATATACTAGAAAAAGGGACAAGCTTAGGTGGGTAGCTTGTGGAGGCCCATTTCAACCAGTAACCCATACGTATCTTTGTGGGCTCGACCCATGTCGAGGACGGGACACGCATACTGGGCTTGACTGTAAGAGGCAAACGGGTTAGCGGTGGCAACGCAAGTCCAACGGGCTTCATATGCGTGAGTGGGCCCGGGCTGGTAGGTAAGCCGTTGTTGCATCGAGTAGATATAAGCCGTGCACCTTTAGTTCCATCAGGTTGCCACATTGGGGAATGATACATCCCACGGTGGGGCCAACACGGGTATCTACGTTAGGGAGCCGATCGAATGGGAAGTAGTGTGTACACCTAGTGGATTGTAGGGCCCCGTGGCGCCTACTTGGTCACCTAGGGGTACGCAGGTACTAATTAGTAAATTTTATAAGTCCTTGGGTGGGATCAACCTTTAAGTTAGGAACGACTGGTGTGGTGCAGTTTAGTAATTTACCTTAGGGAGGGTAGATGCGTCTTTATCCTTTATCTTCGTTTAGTTGACTGCTTAGGGTAGCCATTCATCCCTATATGTTACCGTATATCAGTTTATGTCTTCTCTGGTTACTTTAACGATTGTATTGTTAAAGTTATAGGACTCGCTCAAACTTATGTCTGACCCTGTTGTTTTCATCTTTTTCCCAACCCTCAGGTCCTACGGTGGATCCTAGCAGTAGTGGAGCTTGATTGGATTGCTGTTCCAGTTTTTAGGAGCTTGGATAGATGTAAAGCTCCAGTTATCCAGTTATCTTTTCTTTTGTTTGGCTATTGTATGAGAGTGGGATTATGTACTTCTTTATTTTGATGGATATTGTACTTGACCTTTATTGTGGTTTTATGATGTAACCAGACATGTTTTACTTCCGCTGTTATGAGATGATGTTTTAAAATTTCAAGTACTATTTATATCTGTCTTGTTGTAATTTTTCTGTTCTATATTCACTAAAATACTCCACCGATGCTATGGCATTCCCTTAGTGAGTGATCATAGCGGGAGTGGGGTGTTACACGTGGTATCAGAGCTTAAGGTTACCAGAACAGATAAAATTTTTGAGAAAAACTACTTTCTAAGAGTATTTTCGAAGAAAGGATTTTTAAAAGCATGTCTTCTAAGAGAAAAAGTTTTTGAAAAAGAAAAGCATAATCCCCAATAGCCATATCTTTATCTTTCGGAATCTCCTTTTTGAATCTTTCCTCTTTCGTTTCAGCATGGCTGAAGATCTTAACATCCCGGAGGGTTTAGTTATACCACTATGGTATAGGAGGTTGCAAGAGGCTAGGGCCGCGGCTGCGGGTCCGGCCAATGCTACTACACCAGAGACAACCGCTCCTCCTCCTCAGCCTAGAGTGGATAATTTTGCTAAGGTTTGCAAGGAGTTCAAGGCTATAGGAGGAAAACCTTTTCTTGGTTCAGAGACTTTCGTAGAGGCTAGAGATTGGCTTAAGGAAGTGGAAGAGTTGCTAGATATCTTTGAAGTGGAAGAGGGAAAGAAAGTCAAGTTGGCGGCTTGGTTAATGAAGGGAGAGGCCTCATTCTGGTGGGAGGTCACTAATGGAGAACGCCCTGTTGACTCTTGGGCAGATTTTAAGCAAAGGTTTGGGGCTAAGTTTCTCTCAAGGGCGGAAGAGAATCTGTTTATGGAGAAGTTCTTGAATTTGAAGCAAGGGAATCTCACGGTGAAAGAATATGTCAACAAATTCAATCAATTAGCAAGGTTTGGCATAGAGTTGGTGAATACACCGGAGAAGAAGGCTTTGAGGTTCGTTAGAGGCTTGAACGAACCATTGCAAGGAATAGCTATGACTCACATTCCTATGGGGGCCACTTTTGAGAAGCTTGTCTACATGGCACTTATGCATGAGGATGATAAGAATTCTAAGGCACCAGAGAAAAAGGGGGATCAGAAGAAACCGCAACAGCAACAACAAGGCAAGGGCGGAAAAGGCAATGGTGACAAAAAGAAGACGAAGAAGAAGTGCTTCAATTGTGGAACACCAGGACACCTTAGTAAGGATTGTCGCAAAAAGAAGAAAACCGGTTGCTTTCATTGTGGTGAAGCAGGGCATCTTGTGAAAAACTGCCCAAAGAAGGGGCAGAAGACGGGGTCTACCTCAGGAGGCCAGGTGCAAGCTCTTATAGCACCACCTCAGTCAGGGGGGCAAGTTCAGGTTCTCTCAGTTCCACCGATTCAGCAGAGAGGTAGAACTATTTCCGTTGAAAGTCTGGTTTTTCTGTTTGATCATCCAGTTCGTACTTTGTTTGACTCTGGCGCATCGCATTCTTTTATCTCATCATCGTTAGTTGAGTCACTGCACTTAGACACCAGTCTAGTTGATGATCCCTTGGTTGTCTCAAACCCAATTGGGGGCTCCATATATCTGTCTATGATATGTTTGGGTTTGAAGATTTCTATACTTAGCGTTGAGTTTAGATGTGATGCTTTTGTATTGGGCTTCACGGGCTATGGGTTGATCTTGGGCATGGACTGGTTATCCAGTAATGGTGCCGTTCTTGATTGCGAAAGGAGAGTTGTCAGGCTCATGACCCGCTTGGGTAACACTCTCGAGATCTCTTGCAATCCCATGGAATCTGTTTTGCTAAGTTATCTTGAATCGCTCGATGCTTCGGTCGAGAGTTTGTGTTCTGTCAGAGTAGTCCGGGAATATCCGGATGTGTTTGAAGAAGTAAAGGGTTTGCCTCCGAAGCGGGAGATAGATTTCCGAATTTATTTGGTGGATAATGCCAAACCAGTGTCTTTGCCAGTACGCCACATGGCTCCTCGTGAGAGAAGAGAACTTCATAAGCAAGTAGGGGAGTTGCTTGAGAAGGGGTTCATAAGGCGAAGTATATCGGAGTGGGGAGCTCCAGTAGTGTTTGCCACGAAGGCGGATGGGTCCCTCAGACTTTGTGTGGATTATAGAGAACTTAATAAGCTCACGAAGAAGAATAGACACCCATTACCGAGGATAGATGATCTCTTTGATCAGTTGGTTGGCGCGTCAGTATTTTCGCAGATGGACTTAGCTACAGGGTTTCATCAGTTAAGAGTGGCGGAGGACAGTATAGAGAAGACTGCTTTCCGGACTCCGGATGGTTTTTATGAGTGGCTAGTGATGCCATTTGGGTTGACAAACGCCCCCGCATACTTTGTTGATCTCATGAGTAGAGTGTTCAGAGAGTATCTGAATAAGTTTGTAGTAGTTTTTGTGGATGACATCTTGGTCTTTTCCAAGAATGAAGAAGAGCATGCCTTACATCTCAAGGAAGTGTTGGAGACTCTTCGAGCGCATAGTCTTAAAGCTAAATTCTCTAAATGCCATTTTTGGAGAAGAGAAGTGCGATTCTTAGGGCATGTGGTCTCTAAGGAAGGGATAGCTGTGGATCCCGCAAAGATAGTATCTATCCAGGATTGGAAAGTTCCTAGAAATGCTACCGAGGTAAGAAGTTTCTTGGGGTTGGCAGGATATTATAGGAAGTTCATCAAAGACTTCGCGAAGATATCAGCCCCATTAACCCGCTTGACGAAAAAGAATCTGGTTTTCTCGTGGGATGTAGATTGTGATGATGCTTTCCGACGGTTAAAGAGAGCTTTGACCACCGCTCCAGTTTTAGTGCTCCCGGATGGGAGTAAGCCGTTTGTTGTTTATACCGATGCTTGTGGAACAGGATTAGGCGCAGTCTTGATGCAGGAGGAAAGGGTAATAGCCTATGGAGGGAGACAATTGAGAGTGCATGAGAAGAATTACCCTACCCATGATCTAGAGTTGGCCGCGATTGTTTTCGCACTTAAGTCTTGGCGCCATTATCTTCTTGGTGAGAGATTCGAGTTGTTCACCGACCATAAATCATTGAAGTACTTATTCTCTCAGAAGGATTTAAACTTAAGACAGCAAAGGTGGATGGAGTTCTTAGCATCCTATGATTTCGAGATAGCGTATACCCCTGGTAAGGGTAACGTGGTGGCAGACGCCTTGAGTAGAAAAAGGCTATCTTTGAGTCCATTGTTCGTGGAACGACGAAGCTTGGAGTTTCTTTCTTTGTTTGACTTCAGACCTTCTGTTGATTTTGTACCTGGTTTGTTGGCATCCTTGGAGGTTAGACCTACTCTTTTGAGACGGATTGGCGAGGCTCAGCGAGACGACCCACAGTTGGTTGTGTTGGTAGAGAAGCTTATAAGAGGGGAGTCGTCCAGCCATTTGGGTAGATACACCATAGATGATAAGGGATGGTTGCATAGAGACGGTAGACTTTGTGTACCGCAAGATGAGGGTTTGAAGAAGGCTATTTTGGATGATGCACATCGTTCAAGAATGACTATTCATCCCGGTGGAGACAAAATGTACCAAGACATGAAGAGAGTTTTCTTCTGGGCCGGTATGAAGAAAGATGTGGCCGAGTATGTGGCTAGATGCTTAGTGTGCCAACAAGTTAAAGTGGAGCAAAGGAAACCCGGTGGGTTGCTACACCCATTGGAAGTTCCACAGTGGAAGTGGGATAGTGTCTCGATGGATTTCATCGACGGGTTACCGAGATCGAGGAAGGGCAATACGGGAATTTGGGTTGTGGTAGACAGACTTACCAAGAGTGCCCATTTTATACCCGTAAAGAGTAAGAGGACCGCTCCATGGCTTGCTTCAGTCTATGTTAGAGAGATTGTTAGATTGCATGGCGTACCATCCAGCATTGTGAGTGATCGAGATCCTATTTTCACTAGTGAGTTTTGGAGAAGTTTGCAAGAGGCGGTAGGGACTCAGTTGTGTTTGAGCACCGCATATCATCCTCAGACGGACGGTCAGACTGAGAGGGTGAACCGTATCTTAGAAGATCTTTTGAGGCTTTGTATCTTGGATTTTGGAGGTACATGGGAAGAACATCTTCCTTTGGTGGAGTTCGCATATAATAACAGCTTTCAGTCCAGTATTGGTATGGCTCCTTTCGAAGCTCTTTATGGAAGGCCTTGTCGATCTCCTACATGTTGGTGGGAATCTACGGATAAGATCTTGCTTGGGCCGGATATGGTTAGAGAGACTTCAGAGAAGATTGATTTAATTCGAAAAAGGATGAAAGCAGCGCAAGATAGACAGAAATCTTATGCGGATCGGAGAAGGACGGATCTTGAGTTTGAGGTTGGGGACATGGTTTTTGTCAAAGTATCTCCATTGAGAAATGTTGTTCGCTTTGGGTCCGTAGGGAAGTTAGCACCGAGATTTGTTGGGTCGTTTCCTATTAAGGAAAGGATTGGACGGATGGCATATAGGGTGGAGTTGCCCGACAGACTTAGTGGTGTTCATGATGTATTCCATGTATCACATTTGAGGAAGTGCTTACATGAGACCGCGGAGGTGGTAGAGCCGAGCTTGCTTAGAGATGTAGAGGTAGAGCGTGATGCGACGATTCGACGAGCTCCTACTCGCATCCTTGGGTCAGAAACTAGGAAGTTGAGGAACAGAGAAGTCCAGCTAGTTAAAGTGCAATGGGGAGATGACGAAAGCAATGCTACTTGGGAGACGGAAGCAAAGATGCGTTCTTTGTATCCATTTCTTTTTGAGAGTATGTCTTTTAACTTCTCCTTTATTGCTTGTCTAGTACTTATCTTATCTTTAGTATATCCTCTCGCTAATACCTATGACCTTTAGATAGGGTAAAACCTATGGTTGAAACATGTGTTTGAAACATGTTATGGTTGATGGATGCATATGGATGCAATTGTTTGCTAGTGGTTGCTCGTGGATGCATATACACACACATTAGGCACTAGATCGGCTCAGTCACTTCATGTTGCATATTGCATAAATGGATGTGGTAGTTAGATTGATGGATGTATCATGGCTGTGTTATCATATGGATGATGCATTTTTGTGTATGGTTGTGCACGCATGTAGAAATTTGTATGTGTCAATAGGGTTTCGCATACATATTGGATGCATGGCACTATCATGGTTTGCATTAAGGAGGTTTACTGTATCAGTAACCGCCTGATTTTTGCATTAGGTAAGTACATATACACACACTTTTGCATATATCCATCCAGCATTTAGAATCTTGTAAGGACAATGATTGCTCGTGGATGATGCTTTGAGTAGATGGATGATTGGATGGTAGGATACGTTCTTCCTAACTTGAAGATTTCGGGGACGAAATCCTTTAAGGAGGGGAGAATGTAACAACCCATATTTTCAATAACCTGTAATAACATAAATCGAGGCAGAATTTAATTCTAAAATGGGAATCAAGGGAAACGGGCTATGCCATTGCGTTCGTCTCGGAAAAATACGCGAAATAGAGTCCGAGTTTTCGAAAATCGGAGTCCGTATGACCAAGATATGGCCTCGCGAAGTTTCACGAAAATTCCCAAATTAAAGTATACTTAATTAAGTGAAATGGGTTGTGTAGATATATATATATATATATATTGATATATATATATATATATATAATTGAAAATTTAATAAATAAATATGCAAAAATGCTCAAAACAGCGAATTGGGAGAGGGGAATAACCGAACCGGCCGATTTTTGAAGTCGACCCGAGCCCGCTGGGTCGACTAGGGGTTAATCCAGGGTGTTTGGCTGTCAACCCGTGGGCCGATTCGCTCAAGTGCAGATTTTGCATTTGAATGGTTCTCATGGTCCATCTTTAATCTAAAGGCCCTAGATGGTTCCTACACTTGACTTCTTCCCCAAGACATGCTTTGATGGCTTGGATTGAATCTAGGGTTAATCCTATGGCCTAAAACACTTGCCTAATCTATAAATAAGACCCTAACCTACCCTAATTCATTCATAATTAAACCTAGTGACTAAACTATGGCAAAATGCTAGCTCTCATGGCCTCCACTAATTTTATGAAGAGGGTTGCATACTAATCACTCTCTAATCAACTTCTAATCCCTTCTTAGCATCTTAATCTTCTTCATTTGGTGTTCAAAGTTGCTAGTTGTGAGTTTCTATCACTTTGATGATCTTTTGGTAAACTAATTAGATGAGATGTGATGAGATTTATGGTTTTGTATGTGGGTTAATGAGCTTTGAATCATATGATATGATGTTAGCATTAATCTTATGTTTATGCATGTTGAGTATGTAAGCTTATGCAAGTTTAATATGATGTATGTTATGTTTGCATGATGCTAAATATGCAAGTTGTGGGCTATGTAATCATATGCATGTTATGCAAGTTCATGGTAATATGCTATGCAAGTTACATGTATGTAAATATGCAAGTTACATGTTTGTTAATATGCAAGTTACATGTATGTAAATATGCAAGTTACATGTTTGTTAATATGCAAGTTACATGTTTGTTAATATGAAAGTTACATGTATGTAAATATGCAAGTTACATGTTTCTTTATATGCAAGTTACATGTTTGTTAATATGCGAGTTACATGTATGTAAATATGCAAGTTACATGTATATTAATATGCAAGTTCATGATGACACATTATGCAAGTCTATAAGCTAATATGCAAGTTTGTTATGCAAAATGAATATGTAAGTTATGTGACATATTATATGCAAGTTATGTGACATGTTATGCAAGTTCATATGCAAGTTATGTGTTTGTTAATATGCAAGATGGCACCTTTGAAACATGTTCATTCATATGCAAGTTGACACCTTTTATATGTGTTATATCATGAACGAAATTACGTGGGAACGATGGGGTAATTAAATGCATAAGTTAATAAGATTGTGTGAAATTAATATAATTATGCATAACACAAAATAAATAAACATAGTATGGGAATTTGCCTATTTGGTTAGGTGTACCCATACTATGTGTTGGGAATTTACCTATTGAGTTAGGTCTACCCCATGGGAATTTACCTATTAAGTTAGGTCTACCCATGTTAAGAAAACTTGATTAATTAGGGATAATTAATATAAAATTATGAGGGTGATTAATTAGGTGTAATTAATTGACTAAGACACGAGGTTGGACTCAGTTGTAGCGTAAAACTGCCCGGACCCAACCGGCTTAACCAGTTGCTACAAATGTTAGCCCAATGTGAGAGGTCTTAGGCACAAACTAAATACGTAATTAATGTAAAGACACGAGGTTAGACTCTGTTATGACATAAGGCTGCCCGGACCCAACCGGCTTAACCAGCGGTCATAAAAGACAGTCTAATGTGAGAGGTCTTTACAAAGGTTACGTTCTTAATTAATTAATTAAGAAACACTTAACCATATTAGCATGTAGAGGGACATGAGGGGTTAAGTGGGTGCCTCGGGTGGCATGAGAAAATCTAGTGGTTGCCTTGGGTGGCAATAGAAAATACGATTAGAATACTTAACCAAAATGGAACATGTAATTAAAACATGATTAAAGGGTTAAGTGGGATATACTAGAAAAAGGGACAAGCTTAGGTGGGTAGCTTGTGGAGGCCCATTTCAACCAGTAACCCATACGTATCTTTGTGGGCTCGACCCATGTCGAGGACGGGACACGCATACTGGGCTTGACTGTAAGAGGCAAACGGGTTAGCGGTGGCAACGCAAGTCCAACGGGCTTCATATGCGTGAGTGGGCCCGGGCTGGTAGGTAAGCCGTTGTTGCATCGAGTAGATATAAGCCGTGCACCTTTAGTTCCATCAGGTTGCCACATTGGGGAATGATACATCCCACGGTGGGGCCAGCACGGGTATCTACGTTAGGGAGCCGATCGAATGGGAAGTAGTGTGTACACCTAGTGGATTGTAGGGCCCCGTGGCGCCTACTTGGTCACCTAGGGGTACGCAGGTACTAATTAGTAAATTTTATAAGTCCTTGGGTGGGATCAACCTTTAAGTTAGGAACGACTGGTGTGGTGCAGTTTAGTAATTTACCTTAGGGAGGGTAGATGCGTCTTTATCCTTTATCTTCGTTTAGTTGACTGCTTAGGGTAGCCATTCATCCCTATATGTTACCGTATATCAGTTTATGTCTTCTCTGGTTACTTTAACGATTGTATTGTTAAAGTTATAGGACTCGCTCAGACTTATGTCTGACCCTGTTGTTTTCATCTTTTTCCCAACCCTCAGGTCCTACGGTGGATCCTAGCAGTAGTGGAGCTTGATTGGATTGCTGTTCCAGTTTTTAGGAGCTTGGATAGATGTAAAGCTCCAGTTATCCAGTTATCTTTTCTTTTGTTTGGCTATTGTATGAGAGTGGGATTATGTACTTCTTTATTTTGATGGATATTGTACTTGACCTTTATTGTGGTTTTATGATGTAACCAGACATGTTTTACTTCCGCTGTTATGAGATGATGTTTTAAAATTTCAAGTACTATTTATATCTGTCTTGTTGTAATTTTTCTGTTCTATATTCACTAAAATACTCCACCGATGCTATGGCATTCCCTTAGTGAGTGATCATAGCGGGAGTGGGGTGTTACAGTAAATCTACCCGGAACCCACCGACTTAACTAGGTAACCACAACGAAGTCTAATGTGAGAGGTTAAGGTGCATTAAACTAATTAATGCCTCATGATTAGGGTTAAGTCAGGGTCCACTAATACTTAACCAATTTGGGGATTCAAGGGATTGAAATGGGGTTAAGTTGTGAACTGTCTGTTACACTTAACCAATTTAATCAATTTGGGGGTTTGAGGGATTGAAATGGGGTTAAGTTGTGAACTGTCGGTTACACTTAACCAATTTAATCCATTTGGGGGTTTGAGAGATTGAAATGGGGTTAAGTTGTGGACCGTCGGTTACACTTAACCAATTTAATCCATGATTAGTGAAGGGTTAAATCGCACTTAACCCTCTTAGGAAACCCTAGCAACGTGGTCTGTTCCAGCAGTAATCCCAGTTTGGTATCATCACAACCCTAGAGGCTGGGCTAGGGCGGGGCACGATTACTGGACTGATGTAAGCGACCAAAGCGACGGCTGAGTGGTACAACGGTGCGGGTCCAGGCGGGCTACGGACGTGCACGTAATCCGGTATTGGACAAACTCGAGGCATGGGTACCAGTAGGTTTAGACTGTGCATTATTGCTTCAGTGTCTGGGGTTGACACCCGAGGGCTTGATACACCCGAAGGTGGACTCAGCACAGTCTGACTACATCCATATGTGGGCCGTATGGACACAAACACTTGACGTGTTAGGCTTATAGGGAGCCGATCGACTAGACCATTTGGTTGGACCTTATATTAAGGTCACTTCATGTTATTGGGTCAAAGCTTGGGCCAAGGGATCAATACCTGTTATGTTGGTTTGCTAGTACACCGTGGTGCAGAACTTAACCTGGTTTATGCGATGACACCTCTATCTATCTTGTAGTTAATTTATCCTGCCAGTATGTTGTTACCTATGATCATCTCAGTTTCCATCATGCTGTTAACTTTATTAGTTTATAGACTGATCGTAGCAGGGCTTACTCAGTCTTTTTGACTGACCTGTTTTCTTTCGCCTCTTTTCTTCCGTTCCCCCCCCCCCCCCCCAGGTTCTCAGGGAGGGAATACAGGAGCCTAGCTTGGATCTTAGCTGCTTTCTTGGATAGCTCATATATGCTTTGGACTTGAGCTCGCTATGGTTTTTCCACTTTGGGGATAGCTACTTTTATGTTTTCCTTTTCAGTTTCAGATGATGTTATTTTATGTACTAGACTTGTTTATTTGGGAAATTGACATTATGATGTAGCAGACTTGTTTTTGAAATGGTTTAAAATTCTTCCGCTGTTTTATCTATCTACTTACTCTATTTATTTACATATATATATATATATATGTCATGTCCTGCCTTGTTATATCATTATGCATGTTTACCTTGTTTTAAAACGCCCCACCAAAGTCAGAGTTGCTTGCAAGAGCCACCCTGGCGGAGGTGGGGTGTTACACTTATGACTTAACCCTATCAAGTCAAATTGGTCAAGTACTAGCTTACCTTAATCCTATCGGATTATCTTGCTAGATCGATTAAGCATAGATTATCTTAACCCCATCAAATTATCGAGTCGGATTGGTTAAGTATAGGTTGGCTTAACCCCATCCTCTAATCGTACTACAATGGTTAAGTATATTCTAAAAAGGTCTTGTGACTTAACCTTATCAAGTCCGCGTATTAGATTGGTTAAGTGTAAGTTACTTAACCCCATCAAATCATCATGTATAATTGGTTAAGTATAAGTTGCTTAACCCCATTAAATTATCACGTTAAGTTGGTTAAGTATTGGTTACTTAACCTCATTGAATTACCGAGTTTAAATTGGTTAAGTGTTTAACTTAACCCCATCGAATTACCGTGTTTAGATTAGTTAAGTGTGGATTACTTAACCCGATCTAATTACCGTGTCGGATTAGTTAAGCGTAAATTACTTAGCCCCATCCCCTAATCATCTTGTATGGTTAAGTGTCATTAAGAAAACTTACTTAACCTTGCAAAATTATCATGTTGGATTGATTAAGTGTTGGTTAACTTAATCCCCGTCCACTAGTCGTATAAAAATGGTTAAGCGTCATTAGGCAAATCAAATCACTTAACCTACCCAACCTTGTCATGTTTTGTTAAGTATCATTAGCCTAACCAATTTACTTAACCCATTTACCCATGTCATATTTGGTTAAGAGTCATTAATCAAATTAACTTAACCCTATCATGTGGCATTAATTACTTAATGCACCCCAACCTCTCACATTAGACTTTGTTGTGGTTACTAGTTAAGCCGGTCGGTTCCGGGTAGCTTTACACCACAACTTGGTCTAACCTCGGGTTCAAGCACAACATGACCAACTTCTCACATTGGGTCCTATTGTTTGCAACTACTAGTTAGGCCGGTCGGTTCCGGGTTGTTTTACGTTGCAAACTCAACCCAACCTCGAGTTGGCCACTTTCATGTTTAGTCTAGTGTCATGTTCATAGTCAAATTTTCAAGCAATTGGGTAGACCTAACTTAATAGGTAAATTCCCAATGGGTAGACCTAACTTAATAGGTAAATTCTCAAGCTTATGTTTTTATGCATACTTACATGTTAACTTCCATGTTATATTTCAAGTCATGTTTTCAAGTTGTATTTTCATGTCATTAGAAATTACCCATAACATAACCCAATGCTTTTAAACTCGCATATACGTTCGCAACAACGTAATGGATTAAAAGAAGAGACTTGGCAAAGGAATGACAAAAATGGGTATTAAGCCACAAGTTAATCATGGTGGCAAATGAGGCACAAATGTGTTCATTAGCTTGCATGTTACATTCTTAAGCCTAAAAAACATGCATAAACCCAAACTTGGCACATAAGCGAATCATGGTGACAAAAGACATGGAATGATGGCTAGAAACTCGCATATATCATCATATACGGATTATGACTTCATATGCAAGTTGACATAATGATTATGAAGATTCTCATGTTGCATAATGCAACATTTCAACATAAAGGTTGTGGCTTTTAGCTCATAAGATCAAGATAATGACTTCATAAACTTGCATAACATGATAGCATGCATCATTCTAATTAATCAAACCCAAACTTTCAACATGAACATTTAACTTCATAGTTAATATCTAAGAGTAGGGAAGGGCTTACATTGCTATGAAGGCCTAAATCGATCAAACTAAAGCTTGTGATGAAGCCTATGCATGCCATCACCCAAAAACCCAAAGATGGATGCTCCAAACCACTAAAAACACTATCTTTAAGAACAAAGATCAAAGCTTTTGCCTTGAAATTAACTTGAGAAGCTCTCATACTAACATAGGGACTCTCTAACACTCTCATGATCATGGAACCTCTCATAGGAATGAAGTGGAGGCTAGGATAGTTGAGTGGAGGCCATGAGAGTAGAAATTTTGCCATAGTTTAGTTACATGAGTGAATAATGAGGGTTTAGGATAGGTTAGGGTCTTATTTATAGATTAGGCAAGTGTTTTAGGCCATAGGATTAAACCTAGATTCAATCCAAGCCATCAAAGCATGTCTTGGGGAAGAAGTCAAGTGTAGGAACCATCTAGGGCCTTTAGATTAAAGATGAACCATGAGAACCATCCAAATGCAAAATCTGCATTTGAGCGAATCGGCCCACGGGTTGACAGCCAAACACCCTGGATTAACCCCTAGTCGACCCAGCGGGCTTGGGTCGACCTCAAAAATGGGCCGGTTCGGTTATTCCCCTCTCCCAATTCGCTGTTTTGAACATTTTTGCATATTTATTTATTTAATTTTCAATTATATATATATATCAATATATATATATTTCTCTGCGCAACCCATTTCACTTAATTAAGTATACTTTAATTTAGGAATTTTTCGTGAAACTTCGCGAGGCCATATCTTGGTCATACGGACTCCGATTCTCGAAAACTCATACTCTATTTCGCGTATTTTTCCGAGACGAACGCAATGGCATAGCCCGTTTTACTTGATTCAGAATTTAAAGTTAAATTCTGCCTTGATTCTCATCTTAACACGTTATCGAAAAATACGGGTTGTTACAATAGTGATAAATAATAACGTTATGAAATGATTTAAATGATAATTATGTGAAGATTATTTGTAAAAACCAAGTTATACTCATTTCAAATAATCGTACGACGTTTTAAATGGAAGAATTGAAGACGACGATTGAAGACCGACGATCTTCACATCGAATGGGTAACTAGTGTTGAGGCCCTTGATTGATTTGCTCCCAAAACGGGGCTAAGATGGTAGTTATCCGGATGTAGTGTTGATTTGTACGGATTTGGGTTTTGCTCAGACCCAGAGCAAAAGCTTATATATGGATGTGTATCTGACGTTGAATTTTGTTTTATGTAAATTGATTTCTATTAATATACGATCGTTAGTGGCGGAGAATTTATTCTTTTGCTTAACACCCTTAGAGGTTGTGTATTAATAGTTATCAAGTCGCATGGCGTGAATTTTCAATGTGGCACGCCAAGATGAAGATGATCAATGCTTTGTTGAAAAGCAGGCCTTGTGGTTATAACGTTACTTCGCGAGCCTCACAACCCAGTTGAGTCTAAAACGGGAGAAGGGAACGCGGGGAGAGCAGCACGTTTCTTTCTAGCTAGAAGTGGTGTTGGTGCTTAAACTAGCTGATATTTACTTATGTGGATGATGGAATGTGGCGCGCCTCGATGATAGGTCTTATAGGATCGGGAAACGTGTGTTTAGTAATTTCCAATCCACGAAGCTGTATGTGTGGACCGACCCTATAGGATCTAAGGGTTAACTGCGGGGAATCCTGAGACATTAGCTAGAGTGTCTCGAATCGTTGAGGAGCTCCTCCCTAGCCTTAACTCATGATGGAAACCCAATTTCCAATACGACTATGCGGTTTTGATTGTAGAACTAGTATGGCGACAAAGCAGGATGGGGTACTATGCCGTCTATGATTGATACATTATGATTGAATTTTTTTTGAAACATGTATACGTTAATAATAATATCAAATTCGTTTTTAACGTATCAAGCATTTTTAACCATTATAAGGTAAAAAAAACTCTATCCTCCGGTTTGCGTTGCATTGTGTGATGGGACTTGAGTCTTATAATGGTTTCATTTTTCTAAAAGGCATTGCGTTGTTAAATGATTTAATTTAATTATGCATGACAATCCATTGGATTAAACCCGTTCCGTGTTAGCGGCGTGGTCCTTGGATTTGCCTTATTACTATTATTTATTAGTTTAGAATTCTCACACCAATCCCATGACTGACTCGTAGTTTGTTTCACTTTGCAAACTCGGGTGCCCTCTTTTCCACACGAGCAGTCGAGTAGCTTTTTGCAGATATTTATCTCTTGAGCAAGATTCTTGATCGAAGCCTAAAGCTGTGTCCAGAGCATAGAAGTATTCCGCTGTTTATTCTATTTAGTATTGTAATTTATCTTCCGCTGTAATTTTATTCGATGTACTCTGATATTCTGTACTCTGATGTAACATTATTTTAATGTTTATAAAAGTCTGATGTTATTGTTCTGATGTTGTTGTATTCCCAAAGTTAACGTGTTCGGGTTTTGAACGGTCTTGGTCGATTTTGCGATCGATCGGGTCGGGCGAAACCCAGGTCGTTACAATCTTTCTCTTGACCTCCCTTGGGGGAATCCCTTCTGCCTCCCAAGCTTTCGGTAGAAGTCTCTATAATGTCATCAAGCCGTTCCGCCTCCCGAAACTCCTCCGGGGCAGTCTTTGAAGGGATCACGCTCACATCTCCCCGGGAGGCTCCCTCTACCAAAGATCCACCCTCTCCGTGCAAAGCCGTTGAGATCTTAGAACCTTTGCGCTTGGGGTGTTTGACTGCTGTCTTCTTGACAGAGATCGCCCTACCACTAGAAGATGCCTCACTGCCATCCGAGACACCGGAAACCCCCTTTTCCAAGGACTTCTTGATAGGGGACAGGTTGATAGCATTCTTTTTTGCCAAAAGCATCCGCCGGAAAAGTATGCGAAGATGAAAGCTAGTTATACTGCTTTAAGAACCCTTCATTAATCATGAATTTCCTATTTCTCTCTTCTTCGTCGACGGCTAGTAACGAGTTGCATAGGTCTTGATCAAAGGGTACACTCTGATCAGGAAGCACTGCAATATATTGAAATGTCTCAGAAAAAAAAATAAGAGGAAGAAGAGACTAGAATCTGAAGGGTAAGAATCTTACCAATTACCTTCCAAAGGCCACAAAAGTTGTCGGGACATTTCACAAAGAAATATTGATTTGGAAATCCTCGCACACTGTCCTCTAAGCCGGTGATTATTCTTCAACCCCGACTTTCCGTAAAAACAAACAAGGGACGCTAGGTTATTGTCTTGAAAGCATACAATGAGCGTATGTCCCTAAACTAAGGAGCCCGATGTTTTTCTCTCATGAAAAGGACATAAAGAATTTTCAAGATTGCATAACCATTGGGGTGTAGCTGGTAAGGAGAAATGGCCAAATTCCGAAGAACCATCTCTATGAAAGGGTTAAAGGGGGAGCCGCCCCACTTTTCAACATACCTCGAGTAACAACAACAAACCCCTTAGGAGGGTTGTAGGCAAATTCCTTTCCCACAGGCAACCTGGCCTCTTCCTTCTCCAAAAACCCAAATTATTTGCACAACTGACAGAACGAGGTAGGTGAAAGCTCCATCGAAGGCCTCTTGTTTGGAACCTCCGAAAGCACACGAGGTTGCAGAGGTTCTTGGGCAGCGTTCATCGAAGGAACGACATGAGGGGTGGGCGTAACTTGGTCAGAACTCCTTTCTGGGTCCAGGTCCGACATTGACGATTCCTTGAATTCTCTCTCTAAAAAAAAAATTTTGTTCAGAATCCCTAAGAAGTCGCACGATCAAATTCACGCTTTAGAGATTTCATAAAGGCAAACCCACAGGGAAAAAAGAAAATTGCTTATAGGAAAACAAGTAGCCCAAAATCTGAGCAGACGGTCCAGACGAATTGATTGCCAAATCCATTCGCTAAAAGAGCTGGGATCTCTAGAAGGTATAGAAGAGTATCAGCGGTAAAGAAGATCACTCAAAACAACGCCGCCATTAAAACTTCCATTCACTTTCCCTTAGCAAAATGACACTTTAAAAAGAAAGAGATTAGCAAGACAAAAAGGAATTGCCGCTCGCTCACTACACATCTATTTGCACGAAAGCCGAGAAGACTCGTCAAGTTCCGCGCATGCATCAGGAAAATAAAATCGGCCCCCTTGGATTATACGTTCCCGATTTCTCGTGCGACCGACCCCCTCCCCAACAAGCCAACTCAATAATGTACGGTCGAATATGTCTAAGCCTGTAATTCCTCATTAAAAGAAATCACAAGCTTCGAGGGGCAAGTGTTAATCCCTAAAAAATCCACGCGTACATTGAACAAGGGACACGTTGCAAACATCATCAGGGTCGTTCGCACAGGAAATCATTAAGGCACTTGATGCTTCAGTAAAGTAGAAGAACGGTTATAAAAGCAAGTGCCGAATGTCAAAGCCCAGAACAGATCAGGTCGACCAAGTACAAACGGATGGCATGGTCCAACGTGCGACCCTAAAACTTGGGTACAAATCACAATCCAGGCACGAAAACTAAGACCAGCCGCTCACGCAAGTACGAGGCCATGCCAAGCATCAGCATGAAACAGGTCGCTCATCCAACATGGCTAGAACGATCACACTGAACAGCCGCCAGACAAACCTGTAACACCCCACACCCACTATGGTCACTCACTAAGGGAATGCCATAGCATCGGTGGAGTATTTTAGTGAATATAGAACAGAAAAATTTCACCAAGACAGATATAAATAGTACTTGAAATTTAAAACATCATCTCATAACAGCGGAAATAAACATGTCTGGTTACATCATAAAACCACGATAAAAGTCAAGTACAATATCCGTCAAAATAAAGAAGTACATAATCCCACTCTCTCATACAATAGCCAAAACAAAAAGAAAAGATAACTGGATAACTGGAGCTTTACATCTATCCAAGCTCCTAAAGACTGGAACAGCAATCTGATCAAGCTCCACTACTGCTAGGATCCACCGTAGGACCTGAGGGTTGGGAAAAAGATAGAAACAACGGGGTCAGACATAAGTCTGAGTGAGTCCTATAACTTTAACAATACAATCATTAAAGTAACCAGAGAAGACATAAACTTGACCTACGGTAATATCTGGGGATGAATGGCTACACTAACCAGCTTGGTAGACTTAGGATAAAATAAGATAACCATAAGGACGCATCTACCCACCCAAGGATAATTACTAACTGCACCACACCAGTCATTCCTACTTAAAGGTTGATCCCTCCAAGGACTTAGAAAATTTCCCCAGTAGTCTCGTGTACTCCTAGCCCACTACATAGGTGCCATCTGCCCCTATCTCCACTAGGTGTACTCAGTAATTCTTACCCAGTAGTTTCGTGTACCCCTACATAGGTGCCGTCTGCCCCTATCTTTATTAGGTGTACCCACTACTCCCCATCGATCGGCTCCCTACCGTAGATACCCGTGCTGGTCCCACAGTGGGGTGTATCACTCCCCTAAAGTGGCTACCCAATACTATCAACGGTGCATGGCTTTATATCTACACGATGCAACAACGGCTTATCTACCAGCCCGGGTCCACACACGCATATGAAACCCGTTGGACTTGCGTTGCCACCGCTAACCCGTTTTGGCCTCTTATAATCAAGCCCAATATGCGTGTCCCGTCACTCGACATGGGTCGAGCCCACAAAGATACGTTTGGGATATTGGTTGAAATGGGCCCCCACAAGCTACCCACCTAAGCTTGTCACATATCTAGTGTATCCCACTTAACCCTTTAATCATGTTTAATTACATGTTTCCACTTGGTTAAGTATTCTAATCGTATTTTCTATTGCCACCCAAGGCAACCCACTAGATTTCCACATGCCACCCAAGGCACCCACTTAACCCCTCATGTCCCACTACATGCTAATATGGTTAAGTGTTTCTTAATTAATTAAGACCGTGATCTCCCATAAAGACCTCCCACATTAGACTGGCTGTTATGACCGCCTGGTTAAGCCGGTAGAGTCCGGGCAGTATTACGTCATAACAGAGCCTAACCTCGTGTCTTTAATCACGTATTTAATTTATGGCTAAGACCTCTCACATTGGGCTGACATTTGTAGCAACTGGTTAAGCCGGTCGGGTCCGGGCAGTTTTACACTACAAATGAGTCCAACCTCGTGTCTTAGTCGATTAATTACACCTAATTAATCACCCCCATATTAATTATCCCTAATTAATATCAAGTTTTCCATAACATGGGTAGACCTAACTCAATAGGTAAATTCCCATGGGGTAGACCTAACTCAATAGGTAAATTCCCACTTATGGTAATTTATTTTTTTATGGTATGCTTAATCATACCCAATCATTCATTTATTAACATATTTACCAACCCCATCGTTCCCCACGTAAATCGTTCTCATTTCGTGACATAACAAAGGGGAAGATCCATCACAAATATCATGGGTTTAGCATAAAACTTTGTCATGGGTTAAGAGGATGTCAACTTGCATATATGAGCATATATTAACCCAACTACATTTAACCCAAACTTGCATATTATCATACACATGATTTGCATAACATGTTGCATATGAGCTTGCATATTATCATACACATATCTTGCATAACATGTTGAACTTGCATATAAGCATTCTCATAACTTGCATAACATGTTAAACATGCATTTAAGCATACACGTAACTTGCATAAGCATCCACATACTTGCATAAGCATTCACATACTTGCATAAGCATTCACATACTTGCATAAGCATGCATAACTTGCATTTCATGTCATTTAAGCATATACATATCTTGCATAAGCATTCATATACTCGCATAAGCATGCATAACTTGCATATCATGTTAAACTTGCATTTAAACATATACTTAACTTGCATATGAACTGGCATAACTCACTTTGTTAAACATGCATAAATTCACTTATTAAATATGCATAAACCTACTTGTTAAACATGCATAAACCTTCTTGTTAAACATGCATAAACCAACTTATTAAGCATGCATAAGCCAACTTATCAAACATGCATAAACCCACTTATTAATTATGCATAATCATAGTAAAACATAGAGTAGCATATCATTACAAATGATTCAAACTCACTAATCCGCATTTAAGACCATAAGTCTCATTACACCCAATCTACTTACTTTAACAATTGATGTTAAAGGGATAGAAACTCACCAAACCCAAAATTAACCAACTTATGAAGTGGAATTAGTTTCTAATTATGAAGATGGTGATGATTAGAGAATGATTTGAGAGGGATTAGCTTGCAACTTCCTTCTTAGATTAGTGGAGACTCCTTCTAGGATTTAATTTGGCGGCATGAGGCCTTCATTTCTATTTTTAGTATGGATTAAGGTAGGTTTAGGGTGTATTTATAGATTAGGAGAGTGTTTTAGGCCCTTAGATTAACCCTAGATTAGATTAGGTCCGTTAGATTTAGGAAATCTCTAGAACCAAGCCCAGCCCTAGCCAGAAAACCAGATCTGGTGCACCCAAGCACCCTGGTTCGACACGCCGTGTCGACAGGCAAGTCGACACCCCTGTCGACAGGCCTGTCGACAGCCCTGTCGACATGCTTAGGGCGGGAATCTTCCCGCCTGGCCCCGCTGGTTCTAATTTAAAATCTGAATTTAAGTTTCTAAATCTGTTTTTAGCTCTAAATTTTCTGCAAACTTCTTTGGGCCATAACCGGGCCATACGGACTCCGATTCTCGAAAACTCGGACTCTATTTCGCGTATTTTTCCGAGACGAACGCAATAACGCAGCCCGTTACCCCCAATTCCCACGTCTGAGATTATTTATCCTGTAATTAGTGAATTTTAGTATTAACTAAAATTCGGGGTGGTACATTCTCCCCTCCTTAAAGGATTTCGTCCCCGAAATCTCTAAGCTAAGGAGAATGCATATCCTACCATCCAAACAACCATCTACTCAAAACAACAACCACGGGCATTCATTGTCCTTAAACAGTTTATAATGATGTATGAGCATATGCAAAAAGTGTGTGTATATGTTCCCTATCTAATGTATGAACATATGCAAACCATGATAGTGCCGTGCATCCATTATGTATGCGAGAGAACCCTATCGACACATACAATATCTACATGAGTGCACAATCATTCACCAAAATGCATCATCCATGTGATAACACAACCATTATACATCCATAAATATATCTTCCTACACACAATTTTATGCAATATGCAACATGAAGTGACTGAGCCGATCTAGTGCCTAGAGTGTGTGTATATGCATCCACGAGCAACCACTAGCAAACACTTGCATCCACTTGCATCCATCAACCATAACATGTCTCAAACACATGTTTCAACCATAGGTTTACCCTATCTAAAGGTCAAAGGTACTAACGAGAGGACATACCAAAGATAAGATAAGTACTAGACAAGCGATAAAGGAGAAAGTAAAGACATACCCTCAAAAAGAAATGGGTACAATGAACGCATCTTCGCTTCCGTCTCCCAAGTTGCGTTGCTCTCATCTTCTCCCCATTGCACTTTGACTAGTTGAACCTCTCGATTCCTCAATTTCCTAGTCTCTGACCCAAGGATGCGAGTAGGAGCTCGTCGAATAGTCGCATCACGCTCTACCTCTACATCTCTAAGCAAGCTCGGCTCTACCACCTCTGCCGTCTCATGTAAGCACTTCCTCAGATGTGATACATGGAATACATCATGAACACCACTAAGTCTGTCGGGCAACTCCACCCTATATGCCATCCGTCCAATCCTTTCCTTGATAGGAAACGGCCCAACAAACCTTGGTGCTAACTTCCCAACGGATCCGAAGCGAACAATATTTCTCAACGGAGATACCTTAACAAAAACCATATCCCGAACCTCAAACTCAAGATCCGTCCTTCTCTTGTCCGCATAAGATTTTTGCCAATCTTGCGCTGCTTTCATCCTTCTTCGAATCAAATCGATCTTCTCTGAAGTCTCCCTAACCATATCAGGCCCAAGCAAGATCTTATCCGTAGATTCCCACCAACATGTAGGTGATCGACAAGGCCTTCCATAGAGAGCTTCGAAAGGAGCCATACCAATACTGGACTGAAAGCTGTTATTATATGCGAACTCCACCAATGGAAGATGCTCTTCCCATGTACCTCCAAAATCTAAGATACAAAGTCTCAAAAGGTCTTCTAGAACACGATTCACCCTCTCAGTCTGGCCGTCTGTCTGAGGATGATATGCGGTGCTCAGACACAATTGAGTCCCCACTGCTTCTTGCAAACTTCTCCAGAACTCGCTAGTGAAGATAGGATCTCGATCACTTACTATGCTAGAGGGTACCCCATGTAATCGAACTATCTCTCGAAGATATACTGACGCTAGCCATGGAGTATTCCTCTTGCTCTTCACAGGTATGAAATGGGCGCTCTTAGTAAGTCTATCTACCACCACCCAAATTCCTGTATTACCCTTCCTCGATCTGGGTAACCCGTCGATAAAATCCATCGAGACGCTATCCCACTTCCATTGCGGAACTTCCAATGGGTGAAGCAACCCACCAGGTTTCTTTTGCTCCGCCTTCACTTGTTGGCACACCAAACATCGAGCGACATACTCGGCCACATCTTTCTTCATACCGGCCCAGAAGAAAACCCTCTTCATGTCTCGGTACGTCTTGTCCCCACCGGGATGAATGGTCATCCTAGAACGGTGTGCATCATCCAGAATAGCCTTCCTCAAACCCTCATCTTGCGGTACACAAAGTCTACCGTCTCTACGCAAACACCCCCTATCGTCTAGGGTGTACCTACTCAAATGGCTGGACGACTCCCCCCTTATGAGCTTTTCTACCAACTCAACCAACTGTGGGTCGTCCCTCTGTGCTTCTCCAATCCGCCCCAAAAGAGTAGGTCTAACTTCCAAAGAAGCTAGTAAACCGGGTACATAGTCAATGGAAGGTCTGAAATCAAACATCGAGATAAATTCCAAGCTTCGTCGTTCCACGAACAATGGACTCAAGGACAACCTCTTCCTGCTCAAGGCGTCCGCCACCACGTTACCCTTGCCAGGGGTATACGCTATCTCGAAATCATAGGATGCTAAGAACTCCATCCACCTTTGCTGTCTCAGATTCAAATCCTTCTGAGAAAACAAGTACTTCAATGATTTGTGGTCAGTGAACAACTCGAATCTCTCACCAAGAAGATAATGGCGCCAAATCTTAAGCGCAAAAACAATAGCGGCCAGCTCTAGATCATGGGTAGGGTAATTTTTCTCATGTGCCCTCAACTGCCTTCCACCATAGGCTATTACCCTTCCCTCTTGCATTAAGACTGCGCCAAGCCCTGTCCCACAAGCATCAGTATAGACAACAAATGGCTTGCTCCCATCTGGCAACACTAAAACTGGAGCGGTGGTTAAAGCTCTCTTTAACCGTCGGAACGCATCATCACAATCTACGTCCCATGCAAAAACAAGATTCTTCTTTGTTAAGCGGGTTAATGGGGCTGATATCTTCGCGAAGTCTTTAATAAACTTCCTATAATAACCCGCCAACCCCAAGAAACTTCTTACTTCGGTAGCATTCTTTGGAACCTTCCAATCCTGAATTGATACTACCTTCGCGGGATCCACAGCTATCCCTTCCTTGGAGACCACGTGCCCCAAGAATCGCACCTCCTTCCTCCAGAAGTGACATTTAGAGAATTTAGCCTTAAGGCTATGTGCTCGAAGAGTCTTCAATACCTCCCCAAGATGTAGGGCATGCTCTTCTTCACTCTTAGAAAATACTAAGATATCATCCACAAAGACCACCACAAATTTATTAAGGAACTCCCTGAACACCCTACTCATCAAATCGACAAAGTATGCAGGGGCGTTTGTCAACCCAAATGGCATCACCAGCCACTCATAGAAACCATCTGGAGTCCTAAAGGCAGTCTTGTCTATGCTATCCTCAGCCACCCTCAACTGATGAAACCCCGTGGCTAAGTCCAACTGAGAAAATACTGAAGCGCCAACCAACTGATCGAAAAGATCATCAATCCTAGGCAATGGGTGTCTATTCTTCTTTGTGAGCTTGTTGAGTTCTCTATAATCTACACAAAGTCTGAGGGACCCATTTGCCTTTGTAGCAAATACTACCGGAGCACCCCACTCCGATATACTCCGTCTTATGAACCCCTTCTCAAGCAACTCCCCTACTTGCTTATGGAGTTCCCTTCGCTCACGAGGAGCCATGTGGCGCACTGGTAAAGATACCGGTTTAGCATTATCCACCAAATATATTCGGAAGTCAATCTCCCGCTTCGGAGGTAAGCCCTTCACCTCCTCAAATACATCCGGATATTCCCGGACCACTCTCATAGATTGCAAACTCTCGACCGAAGCGTCAAGCGATTCAAGATAACTTAGCATAACAGAGTCCATGGGATTACAAGAAATCTCGAGAGTGTTGCCCAAACGGGTCATGAGCCTAACAACTCTCCTTTCGCAATCAAGAACGGCACCATTACTGGATAACCAGTCCATGCCCAAAATCAACCCATAGCCCGTGAAGCCCAATACAAAAGCATCACATCTAAACTCAATGCTAAGTATAGAAATCTTCAAACCCAAACATATCATGGACAAATAAGTGGAGCCCCCAATTGGGTTTGAAACAACCAAGGGATCATCTACCAGACTGGTGTCTAAGTGCAGTGACTCAACTAATGATGATGAGATAAACGAATGCGATGCGCCTGAATCAAACAATGTACGGACAGGATGGTCAAATAGAAAAACCAGACTTTCAACGGAGATAGTTCTACCTCTTTCCTGAATTGGTGGAACCACGAGAGCCTGTACTTGCCCCCTAGCCTGACTCGGTGCCATAAGAGCTTGCACCTGTCCTCCTGAGGTAGACCCCGTCTTTTGCCCCTTCTTAGGGCAATCCTTCACTAAATGCCCTGCTTCGCCACAGTGGAAGCAGCCAGTCTTCTTCTTCTTGCGACAATCCTTGCTTAGGTGGCCAGGTGTCCCACAATTGAAACACTTCTTCTTCCTGCCCTTGCCACCGTTGCCTTTCCCACCTTTGCTTTGTTGTTGTTGCTGAGGTCTCTTTTGATCTCCCTTCTTCTCGGGTGCCCTATTAGCATTGGGACCCTTCTCTTCTTCATACATGAGTACCATGTCAACTAGCTTCTCAAAGGTGGCCCCCATAGGGATATGAGTCATAGCCAACCCATGCATTGGTTCATTCAAGCCTTTCACGAACCGCAAAGCCTTCTTCTCCGGTGTATTCACCATATCTAGGCCAAACCTTGCCAATTGATTAAACTTGTTGACATATTCCTTCACCGAGAGATTTCCTTGCTTTAGAGTCAAGAATCTTTCCATATACAAGTTTTCCTCCGCCCTTGAGAGAAACTTCGCCACAAATCTTTGCCTAAAATCCGCCCAAGAGTCAACGGGGCGTTCTCCATTAGTGACCTCCCACCAGAATGAGGCCTCTCCCTTCATTAACCAAGCAGCCAACTTGACTTTCTTCCCTTCTTCCATCTCAAAGATATCTATCAACTCTTCCAACTCCTTAAGCCAATCTCTAGCCTCCACAAAAGTTTCAGATCCTTGAAAAGGTTTCCCTCCCATAGCTTTGAATTCCTTGCAAGTCTTAGCAAAAGTATCCGTGTGAGGAGGAGGGGGAGGAGGAAGATCGGGTGCTACGGTTGGTGGAGGAATATTTGCTGGACCCACAGTGGTGGCCCTAACCTCCATCAATCTCCTATACCATACTGGTACCGTCACACCCTCCGGAAAATTAAGATTCTCGGCCATGCTGAAACGAAAAAGGAAAGATTCAAAACGAAGGATTCGAAGGATATAGATATGGCTATTGGGGATTATGCTTTTCTTTCAAAAACTTTTCTCTTTAAAGACATGTTTTTGAAAATATCTCTTTCAAAAAAAAAATGTTTTAGAAAATAGTTTTCTAAAAATTTTATCTGTTCCGGTAACCTTTGCTCTGATACCACGTGTAACACCCCACACCCACTATGGTCACTCACTAAGGGAATGCCATAGCATCGGTGGAGTATTTTAGTGAATATAGAACAGAAAAATTTCACCAAGACAGATATAAATAGTACTTGAAATTTAAAACATCATCTCATAACAGCGGAAATAAACATGTCTGGTTACATCATAAAACCACGATAAAAGCCAAGTACAATATCCGTCAAAATAAAGAAGTATATAATCCCACTCTCTCATACAATAGCCAAAACAAAAAGAAAAGATAACTGGATAACTGGAGCTTTACATCTATCCAAGCTCCTAAAGACTGGAACAACAATATGATCAAGCTCCACTACTGCTAGGATCCACCGTAGGACCTGAGGGTTGGGAAAAAGATAGAAACAACGGGGTCAGACATAAGTCTGAGTGAGTCCTATAACTTTAACAATACAATCATTAAAGTAACCAGAGAAGACATAAACTTGACCTACGGTAATATCTGGGGATGAATGGCTACACTAAGCAGCTTGGTAGACTTAGGATAAACTAAGATAACCGTAAGGAAGCATCTACCCACCCAAGGATAATTACTAACTGCACCACACCAGTCATTCCTACTTAAAGGTTGATCCCTCCAAGGACTTAGAAAATTTCCCCAGTAGTCTCGTGTACTCCTAGCCCACTACATAGGTGCCGTCTGCCCCTATCTCCACTAGGTGTACTCAGTAATTCTTACCCAGTAGTTTTGTGTACCCCTACATAGGTGCCGTCTGCCCTTATCTTTATTAGGTGTACCCACTACTCCCTATCGATCGGCTCCCTACCGTAGATACCCGTGCTGGTCCCACAGTGGGGTGTATCACTCCCCTAAAGTGGCTACCCAATACTATCAACGGTGCACGGCTTTATATCTACACGATGCAACAACGGCTTATCTACCAGCCCGGGTCCACACACGCATATGAAACCCGTTGGACTTGCGTTGCCACCGCTAACCCGTTTTGACCTCTTATAATCAAGCCCAATATGCGTGTCCCGTCACTCGACATGGGTCGAGCCCACAAAGATACGTTTGGGATATTGGTTGAAATGGGCCCCCACAAGCTACCCACCTAAGCTTGTCACATATCTAGTGTATCCCACTAAACCCTTTAATCATGTTTAATTACATGTTTCCACTTGGTTAAGTATTCTAATCGTATTTTCTATTGCCACCCAAGGCAACCCACTAGATTTCCACATGCCACCCAAGGCACCCACTTAACCCCTCATGTCCCACTACATGCTAATATGGTTAAGTGTTTCTTAATTAATTAAGACCGTGATCTCCCATAAAGACCTCCCACATTAGACTGGCTGTTATGACCGCCTGGTTAAGCCGGTAGAGTCCGGGCAGTATTACGTCATAACAGAGCCTAACCTCGTGTCTTTAATCACGTATTTAATTTATGGCTAAGACCTCTCACATTGGGCTGACATTTGTAGCAACTGGTTAAGCCGGTCGGGTCCGGGCAGTTTTACACTACAAATGAGTCCAACCTCGTGTCTTAGTCGATTAATTACACCTAATTAATCACCCCCATATTAATTATCCCTAATTAATATCAAGTTTTCCATAACATGGGTAGACCTAACTCAATAGGTAAATTCCCATGGGGTAGACCTAACTCAATAGGTAAATTCCCACTTATGGTAATTTATTTTTTTATGGTATGCTTAATCATACCCAATCATTCATTTATTAACATATTTACCAACCCCATCGTTCCCCACGTAAATCGTTCTCATTTCATGACATAACAAAGGGGAAGATCCATCACAAATATCATGGGTTTAGCATAAAACTTTGTCATGGGTTAAGAGGATGTCAACTTGCATATATGAGCATATATTAACCCAACTACATTTAACCCAAACTTGCATATTATCATACACATGATTTGCATAACATGTTGCATATGAGCTTGCATATTATCATACACATATCTTGCATAACATGTTGAACTTGCATATAAGCATTCTCATAACTTGCATAACATGTTAAACATGCATTTAAGCATACACATAACTTGCATAAGCATCCACATACTTGCATAAGCATTCACATACTTGCATAAGCATTCACATACTTGCATAAGCATGCATAACTTGCATATCATGTCATTTAAGCATATACATATCTTGCATAAGCATTCATATACTCGCATAAGCATGCATAACTTGCATATCATGTTAAACTTGCATTTAAACATATACTTAACTTGCATAACTCACTTTGTTAAACATGCATAAATTCACTTATTAAATATGCATAAACCTACTTATTAAACATGCATAAACCTTCTTGTTAAACATGCATAAACCAACTTATTAAGCATGCATAAGCCAACTTATCAAACATGCATAAACCCACTTATTAATTATGCATAATCATAGTAAAACATAGAGTAGCATATCATTACAAATGATTCAAACTCACTAATCCGCATTTAAGACCATAAGTCTCATTACACCCAATCTACTTACTTTAACAATTGATGTTAAAGGGATAGAAACTCACCAAACCCAAAATTAACCAACTTATGAAGTGGAATTAGTTGCTAAATATGAAGATGGTGATGATTAGAGAATGATTTGAGAGGGATTAGCTTGCAACTTCCTTCTTAGATCAGTGGAGACTCCTTCTAGGATTTAATTTGGCGGCATGAGGCCTTCATTTCTATTTTTAGTATGGATTAAGGTAGGTTTAGGGTGTATTTATAGATTAGGAGAGTGTTTTAGGCCCTTAGATTAACCCTAGATTAGATTAGGTCTGTTAGATTTAGGAAATCTCTAGAACCAAGCCCAGCCCTAGCCAGAAAACCAGATCTGGTGCACCCAAGCACCCTGGTTCGACACGCCGTGTCGACAGGCAAGTCGACAGGCAAGTCGACACCCCTGTCGACAGGCCTGTCGACAGCCCTGTCGACATGCTTAGGGCGGGAATCTTCCCGCCTGGCCCTGCTGGTTCTAATTTAAAATCTGAATTTAAGTTTCTAAATCTGTTTTTAGCTCTAAATTTTCTGCAAACTTTTTTGGGCCATAACCGGGCCATACGGACTCCGATTCTCGAAAACTCGGACTCTATTTCGCGTATTTTTCCGAGACGAACGCAATAACGCAGCCCGTTACCCCCAATTCCCACGTCTGAGATTATTTATCCTGTAATTAGTGAATTTTAGTATTAACTAAAATTCGGGGTGTTACAAAACCACACCTTGCAGGAGCAATAACAGGACGAGCACCCTTGAACTAAAGCAACCGGTCGCACAGGGAATAATGGTGAGTCAATTCCAGACTTGTGTCGTGCTCACATCCATTCTCCCAAAATGATCGCCCACATAGAAGCACCCGCTCTTGTAAACCTGCTCAACTACATAAGGCGCCCGACACAAAAAGTCATCTACTCATAACAACCTAAGACAGCTCACGACAGCTAGCAACAGCTGGTCAATGGCCCGATTGTAATTAGCAGAATTAGAGATTTGCAAGGCGGGAAAGGGATTTCAAACCGAGGACTCACCTATAAATATACTATAGCCACCACTGAAATGAGGGAGGAAAAAAGGACCATGAAGTGCTGCTAAACTCGGCCACAAACCACGGATCTGGCCATGGCGTCAAGCTCAATTTCGTGATTCGGAGAGAACAAAGACATCATCAATCTCAATCATCCATTCATCCTCTTTCTCCTCAAACTCAACCATCTTCCTATATTATTTCCTAGATTAAAGTATACAAATGAGGTTGTATTAGGCGAAAATGGAAGTGTATGATACAGAGAGAATTGATGTACTTTGTAATTCATATCATGAGATTAGAAATCACCTTCATAGTGGACGTAGGCATCATTAACGGCCGAACCACTCTAAACCTCGTCTCTATTTTAACCTTTTTTCTGCATTTTCTACCTTGAATTACTGATTGAATACGGCTCCACTTTATTCCCTACCAAATTGGTGAAGTACAGCTTTGTACCTGAGGTGTTTGGACCATTTTTGGTGTAAATAGCGCGAAGCGATGCAACTCAACAAAGGTTCGCAGGAATTCGTTTCGTGAAATGAAGCTCTGGAGTTCACTATAAGTGAAACGAAGCGTGGGAGTTCGCAATGCGAAGCGATGCAACCTACCAAAGGTTCACTGGAATTCGTTGCGTGAAACGAAGCATTGGAGTTCACAATAAGTGAAACGAAGCGTGGGAGTTCATGGTGCAAAGCGATGAAACCCAAAAAAGGTTTGCTGGAATTGATTGTGCGAAACGAAGCGCATGACTTCACTATAAGCGAAAAGAAGCGTGGGAGTTCCTGGCGCGAAGCGATGCAATCCACCAAAGGTTCGCTGGAATTTGTTGTCGAAACGAGGCGTTGGAGTTCACTATAAGTAGAACGAAGCATGGGAGTTCGTGGCGCGAAACGATGAAACCCACCAAAGGTTCGCTAGAATTCGTTGTGTGAAACGAAGCGTCGAGTTCACTATAAGTGAAACAAAGTTTGGGAGTTCGTAGTGTAAAGCGATGCAACCCACCAAAGGTTCGCTGGAATTCATTGCACGGAACGAAATGTTGGAGTTCACTATAAGTGAAACAAAACATGGGATTTCGTGGCGCGAAGCGATGCAACCCACCAAAGGTTCGTCGAAATTCACTGCGCGAAACAAAGCACTAAAGATTACTATAAGTGAAACGAAGCGTGGCAAATTGCGGTGCGAAGCGATGCAACCCACCAAAGGTTCACTTGAATTAGTTGCACGAAACGAAGCGCTGGAGTTCACTATAAGTGAAACGAAGCGTGGGAGTTCGTGGCGCGAAGCGATGCAACCCACCAAATGTTCGGTGAAATTCGCTGCACGAAACGAAGCGCTGGAGTTCACTATAAGTGAAACGAAACATGGGTGTTCATGCCACGAAGTGATGCAACCCACTAAAGGTTGGCTGGAACTCGTTGCGCGAAACAAAGTGCTGGAGTTCACTATTAGTGAATAGAAGCATGGAAGTTCGTGGCGCGAAGTGATGCAACCCACCATAGGTTCATTTGAATTCGTTGCACGAAACGAAGCGCTGGAGTTCACTATAAGTGAAACCAACCATAGGAGTTCATGGCGTGAAGCGATGTAACCTACGAAGGGTTTGCTGGAATTCATCGCACGAACCGAAGCGTTGGAGTTCACTATAAGTGAAATGAAGCATGAGAGTTCGTGGCGCGAAGCGATGCAATCCACCAAAGGTTCGTTGGAATTCGTTGCGCGAAACAAAGCGTGGGTGTTCGTGGCACGAAGCGATGCAACCCACCAAAGATTCCCTGGAATTCATTGCGTGAAACAAAGCACTGGAGTACACAATAACTGAAATGAAGCGTGGGAGTTTGTGAAGCGAAGTGATGCAATCCACCAAAGGTTCGCTGGAATTCGTTGCGTGAAAACAAGCGCTAGAGCTCACTATAAGTGAAATGAAGCACGGGAGTTCGTGGTGCGAAGAAATGCAACCCACCAAAGGTTCACAGAAATTTATTGCGCAAAACGAAGCTTTTGAGTTCACTATATGTGAAACGAAGCGTAGGAGTTTGTGGTGCGAAGCAATGCAATCCACCAAAGGTTCGCTGGAATTCGTTGCGCGAAACAAAGCGCTGGATTTCACTATAAGTGAAACGAAGCATGAGAGTCCATTGCGCGAAGCGATGCAACGCACCAAAGGTTCGCTAGAATTCGTTGCGCAAAAAAAGAGTTGGAGTTTATTGTAAGTGAAACGAAGCGTAGGATTTCGTTGCGCGAGGCGATACAACCAACCGAAGGTTCGCTGGAATTCGTTGTGCGAAACAAAGAGTTGGACTTCGCTATAAGTGAAATGATGCATGGGACTTCGTGGCGCGAAGCGATGCAACCCACCGAAGGTTCGCTAGAATTCGTTGTGCGAAACGAAGCGCTGGAGTTCACTATATGTGAAACATAGTGTGGGAGTTCGTGGCGTGAAGCGATGCAACCCACCAAAGGATCATTGGAGTTCGTTGCGCGAAATGAAGCGCTGGAGTTCACTATAAGTGAAATGAAGCATGGGAGTTCGTGGCGCGATGCGATGCAACCCACCGAAAGTTCGCTGGAATTCATTGCGCGAAATGAAGCGTTGGAGTTCACCATTAGTTAAATGAAGCATGGAAGTTCGTGGCGCGAAGCGTGCAACCCACCAAAGGTTCGCTGAAATTCGTTGCGCGAAACGAAGCGCTTGAGTTCACTATAAGTGAAACGAAGCGTGGGAGTTTGTGGCACGAAGCGATGCAACCCATCAAGTGTTTGCTGGAATTCGTTGCGTGAAACAAAGTGTTGAAGTTCACTATAAGTGAAACGAAGCAGGGCAGTCTGTGGTGCGAAGCAATGCAACCCAACAAATGTTCGCTGGAATTCGTTGAACGAAACAAAGCACTGGAGTTCACTATAAGTGAAACAAAGCGTAGGAGTTCATGGCGCGAAACGATACAAACCACCTAAGGTTCGGCGGAATTCATTGCACGAAACAAAGCGCTGGAGTTAACTATAAGTGAAACGAAGCAGGGGAGTTCGTAGCGTGAGGCGATGCAACCCACCAAAGGTTCGTAGGAATTCGTTGCACGAAACGAAGTACTGAAGTTCATTATAAGTGAAACGAAGCGTGGGAGTTCATGGCGCGAAGCGATGCAACCCACCAAAGGTTCGCTGGAATTTATTGTGCGAAATGAAGCGTTGGAGTTAACTATAAGTGAAACGAAGCGTGGGAGTTCATGGCACGAAGCGATGCAACCCACCGAAGGTTCGCTGGAATTCGTTGCACGAAACGAAGCGCTAGAGTTCACTATAAGTGAAACGAAGCATGGGAGTTCGTGGTGCGAAAGGATGCAACCCACCAAAGGTTCGCTGGAATTCGTTACGCGAAACGAAGCGCTGGAGTTCACAATAAGTGAAACGAAGCTTGGGAGTTCATAGGGTGAAGCGATGCAACCCACCAAAGGTTCGCTGATATTCATTGCATGAAAGGAAGCGATGGAGTTCACTATAAGTGAAGTGAAGCGTGGGAGTTCGTGGCACGAAACGTTGCAACCGACCAAAGGTTCGCAAAAATTCATCGTGCGAAACGAAGAACTGGAGTTCACTATAAGTGAAACGAAGCATTGGAGTTCGGGGCTCGAAGCGATGCAACCCACCAAATTTTAGCTTGAATTTTTGCGCGTAACGAAGCGCTGGAGTTCACTATAAGTGAAACGAAGCGTGGGAGTTCGTGGTGCGAATTAATGCAACCCACCAAAAGTTAGGTGGAATTCGCTGCGCGAAACGAAGCATTGCAATTCAGTATAAGTGAAACGAAGCGTGGGAGATTGTGCCGCGAAGCAATGCAACCCACCAAAGGCACGTTGGAATTCTTTGCGCGGAACAAAGCGCTGGAGTTCACTATAAGTGAATAGAAGCATGGGAGTTCATGGCACGAAGCGATGCAACCCACCAAAGGTTCATTTGAATTCATTCCGCGAAATGAAGCTCCAGAGTTACCTATAAGTGAAACCAAGCATAGGAGTTCATGGCGTAAGCGATGCAACCCACCAAAGGTTTGATGGAATTCATTGCGCGAAGGGAAGCATTGGAGTTCACTATAAGTGAAACGAAGTGTGGGAGTTCGTGGTGCGAAGCGATGCAACCCACCAAAGGTGCGCTAGAATTCATTGCACGAAACGAAGCACTGGAGTACACTATAAGTGAAACGAAGTGTCAGAGTTCGTGGTGCGAAGCGATGCAACCCCCCAAAGGTTCGTTGGAATTCATTGCGCGAAACGAAGCGCTGAAGTTCACTGTACGTCAAACGAAGCATGGTAGTTCGTGGCGTGAAGCGATGCAACCCACCAAAGGTTTGCTGGAATTCGTTGCGCAAAACGAAGTGTTGGAGTTCACTATAAGTGAAATGAAGTGTGGGAGTTCATGGTGCGAAGCGATGCAACCCACCAAAAGTTCGTCGGAATTCGTTGCGCAAAACTGAGCGCTAGAGATCACTATATGTAAAACGAAGCATGGGAGTTCGTGGCACGAAGCGATGCAACCCACCAAAGTTTCATTGGAGGTCGTTGTGTGAAACGAAGCACTAGAGTTCACTATAAGTGAAACAAAGTATGGGATTTCATGGCACGAAGCGATGAAACCCACCAAAGGTTCGCTGGAATTCATTGCGTAAAACGAATCGCTGGAGTTCACTATATGTGAAACGAAGCGTGGGAGTTCGTGACGCGAAGTGATGTAACTCAACAAAGGTTCGTTGGAATTCGATGCACGAAACGAAGCGCTGGAGTTCACTATAAGTGAAATGATGCGTGGGAGTTCGTGGCGCATAGCGGTGCAACCCACCAAACGTCCGCTGGAATTCATTGCACGAAACCAAGTGTTGGAGTTCATTATAAGTGAAACGAAGCGTGGGAGTCCATGGCGCGAAGCGATACAACCGACCAAAGGTTCATCGGAATTCACTGCGCGAAACTGAGCGCTGGAGTTCACTATATGTAAAAAGAAGCATGGGATTTCGTGGCCCGAAGCGATGTAACCCACAAAAGGTTCGCTGGAATTCGTTGTGCGAAACGAAGCGCATGACTTCACTATAAGTGAAAAGAAGCGTGGGAGTTCCTGGCGCGAAGCGATGCAACCCACCAAAGGTTCACTGGAATTTGTTGTGCGAAACGAAGCGTTGGAGTTCACTATAAGTGAAACGAAGCGTGGGAGTTCATGGCGCGAAATGATGCAACCCACCAATGGTTCACTGGAATTCGTTGCATGAAACGAAGCGCTGAGTTCACTATAAGTGAAACGAAGTGTGGGAGTTGATAGTGTGAAGCGATGCAACCCACCAAAGGTTCGCTGGAATTCGTTGCACGAAACGAAATGTTGGAGTTCACTATAAGTGAAACGAAACATGGGAGTTCGTGGCGCGAAGCGATGCAACCTACCAAAGGTTCATCGGAATTCACTGCGCGAAACAAAGCGCTGAAGTTTACTATAAGTTAAACAAAGCATGGGAATTTGCGGTGCGAAGCGATGCAACCCACCAAAGGTCCAATTGAATTCGTTGCAGGAATCGAAGCACTGGAGTTCACTATAAGTGAAACGAAGCATGGGAGTTCATGGCGCAAAGCGATGCAACCCACAAAAGGTTCGGTGAAATTCGCAGTGCGAAACGAAGCGCTGAAGTTCCCTATAAGTGAAACGAAACGTGGGTGTTCGTGCCATGAAGCAATGCAACACACCAAAGGTTCTCTGGAACTCATTGCGCGAAACAAAGCGCTGGAGTTCACTATTAGTGAGTAGAAGCATGGAAGTTCGTGGCGCGAAGCGATGCAACTCACCAAAGGTTCATTTAAATTCGTTGCACAAAATGAAGCGCTGGAGTTCACTATAAGTGAAACCAACCGTAGGAGTTCATGGCATGAAGCGATGTAACCTACCAAGGGTTTGCTAGAATTCGCCGCAGGAACCGAAGCATTGGATTTCACTATAAGTGAAACGAAGCGTGAGAGTTCGTGGCGCGAAGCAATGCAATCCACCAAAGGTTCATTGAAATTCGTTGCGTGAAAGAAAGCGTGGGAGTTCGTGGCACGAAGCGATTGTAACAACCCGTATTTTTGAATAACATGTTATAACATAAATGGAGGCAGAATTAAACTGTAAAATCTGAATCAAGGGAAACGGGCTAGGCCATTGCGTTCGTCTCGGAAAAATACGCGAAATAGAGTCCGAGTTTTCGAAAATCAGAGTCCGTATGACCAAGATATGGCCTCGCGAAGTTTCACGAAAAATTCCCAAATTAAAGTATACTTAATTAAGTGAAATGGGTTGTGCAGAGAAATATATATATATATATATTGATATATATATATATATATATATATATAAATATATAATTGAAAATTAAATAAATAAATATGCAAAAATGTTCAAAACAGTGAATTGGGAGAGGAGAATAACCGAACCGGCTGATTTTTGAGGTCGACCCGAGCCTGCTGGGTCGACTAGGGGTTAATCCAGGGTGTTTGGCTGTCAACCCGTGGGCCGATTCGCTCAAATGCAGATTTTGCATTTGGATGGTTCTCATGGTTCATCTTTAATCTAAAGGCCCTAGATGGTTCCTACACTTGACTTCTTCCCCAAGACATGCTTTGATGGCTTGGATTGAATCTAGGTTTAATCCTATGGCCTAAAACACTTGCCTACTCTATAAATAAGACCCTAACCTACCCTAAATCATCATTATTCATTAATACAACTAAACTATGGCAAAATCAATCCTCTCATGGCCTCCACTCTCTTCATAAAATTCCTAAATCAAATTTCTAAGAGATTTCCATGCATACAAGTGTATTTAGGCTTGTATGATCCTCTTTAGCTTGCATTAAAGTCTTGTTTCTCTATTGGCATCATAAAGGAGGAGTCTTGATCAAGTTTGCTTGCATTTTGGGGTTTTAATTTGTTGCATAAGGGGTTTCTTACATTTGCTATACTCATTTGAGTCCACATAAGCATTGTAAGCCTATTTCTACTCTTGTATTTTAACTATGAAGTTAATATGTTATGTTGCAAGTTGAGTTTGGGGTTAATCATGATATGTGCTTTGATCTTATGATTTTATGCATAAGCTTACTCTATGCATGTTAGTAAAGTCATTACCTTGGCTTTATGCATAGAAAGATGTGATCTTTGGTTGGAAATGTTGCATGATGCAACTTTGAAACTCTCATAAACCTTGTATTAACATGCATATAATGTTATATGCATGTTACTAGTCCTTATCTCATGCTATCTATGGCCATTTTCCGCCTATTTGCCAAGTTTGATGTTATGCATGCATATGAACCTTATGCAAGTTGAAACCATGTTATGCATGCATATGAACACTATGCAAGTTAAAATGATGTTATGCAAGCTTAGGAATATTTTGCAAGTTGATAACATGATATGCAAGTTTGTGATCACATCTTTGTCTCATATGCCACCATGTTTAACTTGTGGCTCTAACACCTTTATGTCATGATTTTGCCAAGTTCCCTCTTTCTATCCTTTATGCGCTATTTCGATATGTAAGCGAGGGGATTGCGTTTGGGGTTGGGTAAACTTAAAAGACATAAAAACGTAAGCTTGGGAATTTACCTATTAAGTTATGTCTACCCATTGGGAATTTACCTATTAAGTTAGGTCTACACAATTGCTTGAAAATTTGTAATGTGTTTTGGAAACATGATGGACATGACACTTAGAAAACATGAGGATGGCCAACTCGAGGTTGGGTTGAGCTTGTAGCATAAACCTACCCGGAACCGACCGGCTTAACTAGTGGCTACAAGCAATAGGACCCAATGTGAGTAGTTGGTCATGTTGCACGTGAAACCCGAGGTTAGACTAAGTTGTGGTGTAAACCTACCCGGACCCGCCCGGCCTAACTAGTAACCACAACAAGGTCTAATGTGAGAGGTTGGGTGCATTAAATTAATTAATGCCACATGGTAGGGTTAAGTCATGGACCGCTTGAATACTTAACCAATTAAACACGATGGGTTGATAGGGTTAAGTCATGAACCTTGGGTACACTTAACCAACTTGGTACTTGGATGAGTTGGGTTAACCACGTTTAACCCATTAAGGAAACCCTAGTTACGTGGTCCTTTGCACCAGTAACCCTCTTAGTTGTATCATGATACCCTAGGGACTAGGCTAGGGTGGGGCACGATTACTGGGATGACATGTAAGAGACCAAGACGACGGCTGTGTAGGTGCGCCGGTGTAGGTTCAGGCGGGCCATGGTCGTGCACATGGTCCGGAGTTGAAAAAGCAGGCACGGGCACCAGTAGGTTTAAACTGTGAGTGCTTGGTTTGTGTCAGTGGTTGACACCATAGGACTTGATACACCCTAGGGTGGACCTAGCACAGTTTAGCTACACTTCGTAGTTGGGCCGTATGACACCGACACTTGACGAGTTAGGCTTTAGGAGAGCCGATCGACTAGACCATGCTAGTTGGACCTTGGTTTAGGTCATTCATGATGTTGGGCCAAACTTGGGCCTGGGGATCACTTCTTGTTTACACTTGACATGACTTGTGATACTAGTACACTTGGTGCAAACCTCAACCTTGTATATGCGGTGCCACACTTGATCTATCTTGTTGACTTTTTCCATGCCAGTTATCATCCTATGACTCATCCTTGTTTACATATACAGTTAACTTTATTAGTTGTTGTACAATAGTAGGTAGGACTTACCAGTCTTTTGACTGACCCATTTTCTTTCGCCTCTTTTCTTTCGCCTCTTTTCTTTCGTTTCCACCCCCAGGTTTACAGGGCGGGAATACCAGTACTTAGCTTGGATCTTAGCTGCTTTTCCTGGATAGCTCATATATGCTTTGGACTTGAGCTCGCTATGGTTTTCTACCTTGGGGATAGCTACTTTATGTTTTCCTTTCCAGTTTCCAGTTTTATGTTTCTAGACTTTGTTTATGGAAAATAATGATCAAGTACTGTGTTGTAACTTAACTTATGGTTTTGATATGCTAGTTTTTATCCGCTGCTATATTTACTCTATTTTTTTTACTTATATGTTCTGTCTTGTGATATCTGCATGCATGTTTACCTTGTTTAAACGCCCCTCCAAAGTCAGTGCCTTTGCAAGAGTGGCACTGGCGGAGGTGGGATGTTACATTGGGTATCAGAGCATAAGGTTTACAAGATTGGAGCAAAAAGGGTTTTAATGTTACTTTTAAAAGCTATTTTCAAAACCAATTAAGTATTTTCCAAAGAAAAGTCTAGTTTATTTTGAAAGGCTATCCCCCAAGAGCCATAAGCACTATCCTTCGTTTCCTCGTTCTAAATCTATCTTTTCCTTTTTTTTCAGCATGGCCGATCTCAATCTTCCTGAGGGAGTCACCATTCCCGGATGGTTCCGGAGGTACTTGGAAGCTAGGGCCAACAATGCAGGTCCAGCAACCACTCCCACTATCACTGAGGTTCCACACCCTCCTCCTCCTCAGCAACCACAAGCCGATTTCGCCAAGGTTTGCAAGGACTTCAAGGCAATGGGTGGCAAAAATTTTATTGGGATGGAGACTTTTGTGGAAGCAAGAAATTGGTTGAAGGAGACCGAAGATCTCTTTGCCATCTTTGATATAGAGGACCGTAGAAAGGTTCTGTTGGTGGTTTGGCTACTAAAGGAGGAAGCTTCTTATTGGTGGGAGGTCACCAGTGCTACTAGGCCCGTAGAAACCTGGGCCGACTTTAGGGCAAAGTTTGGGCTTAAGTTTTTATCATCTGCGGAGGCAAATTTGCAACTAGAGAAGTTCATAGCCTTGAAGCAAGGAGACATGACGGTGAGAGAATATGTGAATAAGTTCAACCAGCTTGCCCGATTCGGTTTGGACATGGTCAATACTCCCGAGAAGAAGGCTCTACGTTTTGCACGAGGGTTAAATGAGCCATTACAAGGTCTAGCCATGTCACACATACCCATGGGGGCCACTTTCGAGAGCCTAGTAGACATGGCATTGCTGCAGGGAGAGGATAAGAATGGGAAGAAAGAAGTCAAGCCCAACGAGACTCAGCCTAAGAAGGCAGACTCCAAGTGGGGAGGGAATCAGAGTAATCAGAACAACAAGAACAACAAGAACAACAAGGGCAACAAGAACAAGGCAAAGGACACAAGAAAGTGCCACTTTTGTGGGATTGTTGAGCACGTGGCCAAGGACTGTAGGAAGAAGAGAATAAAATTGGGTGGATGCTTTCATTGTGGAGAGACGGGACATTTTAGCAAGGATTGCCCTAAGAAGCAGGGGCATGGACAAACTCAGTGCGCAGGTTCATCTGGAGGGCAAGTGCATGCTCTCAACACCACTCCAGTTCAGGACCGAGGTACTATTTCTGTGGAAAGTCTTGTTTATATTTCTGGTTTTCCAGTTCGCACTTTGTTTGATTCTGGCGCATCGCATACCTTTATTTCTTCTGATGTTGTTGGAAGTTTGCACCTAAGTACTAGTCTTGTTGAGGATCCCGTTAGTGTTTCAAATCCGATTGGGGGTTCAGCCCATTTATCTATGATCTGTATGGATTTGAGGATTTCTATCTTGACCGTAGAATTCTCGTGTGATGCTTATGTTCTCGGGTTCACGGGATACGGGTTGATCTTGGGCATGGATTGGTTGTCCCACTATGGAGCCATTCTCGATTGTGAGCATAGGGCGGTGAGACTCATGACTCACCTGGGTAATACCCTAGAGATTTCTTGCAACCCGCTAGATCCCGTCATGCTATGTTATGTTGAATCTCTTGACTCGTCCATCGATGATCTACAATCTATAAGGGTGGTTCGAGAATACCCTGATGTCTTTGAAGAAGTTAAAGGGTTACCCCCTAACCAAGAGATAGATTTCCGCATTTATCTGGTTGATAATGCTAAGCCAGTCTCCTTACCAGTTAGGCACATGGCCCCACGTGAAAGGAGAGAGCTCAGTAAGCAAATCAAGGAGCTACTTGAGAAGAATTTTATTAGGCGAAGCATTTCTGAATGGGGTGCTCCTGTAGTGTTTGCTACTAAGGCGGACGGCTCGCTTCGTCTATGTGTTGATTATCGAGAGTTGAACATGCTGACCAAGAAGAATAGGCATCCATTACCGAGGATAGATGACCTCTTCGACCAGCTTGTTGGTGCTTCTGTTTTCTCTCAGCTTGATTTAGCCACCAGATTTCATCAGCTTAGAGTGGCCGAAAACAGCATTGATAAGACTGCATTTAGGACTCCAGACGGATTCTTTGAATGGCTTGTTATGCCATTCGGCTTGACTAATGCACCCGCCTACTTCGTAGATTTGATGAGTAGGGTGTTCAGGGAGTTCCTTAACAAGTTTGTTGTTGTCTTCGTGGATGATATTCTGATCTTTTCAAAAGACGAGGAAGAACATGCTAGACACATCAAGGAAGTGATGGATATGCTTAGAGGCCATCAGTTGAAAGCCAAGTTCTCCAAATGCCACTTTTGGAGAAAGGAAGTCCGATTTCTTGGGCATATAGTTTCTAAGTAGGGTATAGCTGTGGATCCCGCGAAAGTGGTTGCAGTTCAAGACTGGAAGACTCCTAGGAATGCAACCGAAGTGCGAAGCTTTCTCGGTCTGGCAGGCTACTATAGGAAGTTCATTAGAGACTTCGCTAAGATTTCGGCCCCTCTCACTAGATTGACGAAGAAGAACTTAGTCTTTGCATGGGACTTAGAGAGTGAGCTTGCTTTTCAAAGGCTCAAAAGGGCCCTTACCACAGCTCCAGTTTTGGCATTACCCGATGGCGGTAAAATGTTTACCGTGTATACCGATGCATGTGGCACGGGGTTAGGCCCTATTCTGATGTAGGAGAGAAGAGTGATATGTTATGGGGGTAGGCAACTTAAAGTTCATTAGAAGAACTACCCCACTCATGACTTGGAGTTAGCGGCGATTGTCTTTGCACTCAAGTCCTGGCGCCACTATCTTTTAGGCGAAAGGTTTGAGTTGTATACTGATCACAAATCACTCAAGTATCTCTTCTCGCAGAAAGATCTGAATCTTAGGCACCAAAGGTGGATGGAATTCTTGGCATCATATGACTTCGAGATAGCTTATACCCTTGGCAAGGGTAATGTTGTGGCTGATGCACTAAGCAGAAAGAGGTTGACCCTAAGTCCTCTATTCGTTGAGATGAAGAATTTAGAGTATGTGGCAACCATTGATTTCTCTTTGGCAATTGAGTCGATGACCGGTTCATTAGCATCTCTGGAACTCAGACCTACCCTTCTTGATCAAGTTGGGGCTTCGCAGAAAGAAGACCCTCAGATAGTTGAGATTACGGATAAGCTGATTCGAGGAGAGACTTCTAGTCATCTCGCTCGATATTCTATTGATGACAAGGGTTGGCTGAGGAGAGATGGAAGGTTATGTGTTCCAGTGGTAGGAGATCTAGTAAGAAAAATTCTTGAGGAAGCGCATCGCTCTAAGTTGACTATACATCCAGGCGGAGATAAGATGTATAAAGATATGAAGCGTAATTTCTTTTGGCCTGGGATGAAGAAGGATGTGGCAGAGTTTGTTTCTAGATGTATCATTTGCCAGCAAGTTAAGGCCGAGTCGAAGAAGCCCGGTGGGCTATTGCATCCTCTAGACGTTCCACTTTGGAAGTGGGAGAGTATTTCCATGGATTTTATTGATGGGCTACCAAGGTCAAGGAAAGAGAATACGAGCATTTGGGTTATTGTGGACAGACTTACGAAGAGTGCTCATTTCATTCCGGTAAAGAGCAAGAGGACCGCATCTTGGCTAGCGTCTGTATATCTTCGTGAGATTGTGAGACTTCATGGAGTCCCTTCTAGTATAGTCAGTGACCGTGACCCAATCTTTACAAGTCAGTTCTGGAATAGCTTGCAAGAAGCCATGGGCACGAGGTTGAATCATAAGTACTGCTTATCACCCACAGACGGACGGTCAAACCGAAAGGGTGAATAGGGTACTCGAGGATCTGTTAAGGCTTTGTATTCTGGATTTTGGTGGTACTTGGGAAGACCATCTTCCTCTTGTTGAGTTTGCATATAATAACAGTTATCAAGCAAGCATAGGGATGGCACCATTTGAAGCTTTATATGGGAGGCCGTGCAAGTCGCCTACATGTTGGTGGGAGACTACAGATAAGCTTATAATTGGGCCTGATATGATCAGAGATGCATCCAAGAAGATCGAGTTGATTCGAAGACGGATGAAAGCGGCCCAAGACCGACAGAAATCCTATGCTGATAAGCGAAGATCTGATTTGGAGTTTGATGTTGGAGATATGGTTTTCGTGAAGGTTTCTCCTTTGCGGAATGTGGTCCGATTTGGAGCCTTTGGGAAGTTAGCACCGAGATTTGTTGGACCCTTCCCTATTATAGAGAGGATCGGGCAGATGGCTTATAGAGTGAAATTGCCCGAGAAGCTTGCCGGAGTACACGATGTTTTTCATGTCTCGCATCTCCGGAAGTGTTTACATGAGTCAGCAGAGGTTGTTGAGCCAAGTGTTCTGGAAGATGTGGAAGTGGAGAAAGAAGCTACTTTGAGGATAGCTCCGATTCGTATCTTGGGGACGGGGACCAAGAAGCTAAGGAATCGAGAGGTCAAGTTGGTGAAGATTCAATGGGGTGAAGCCGAAGAAGACGCAACTTGGGAAACCGAGGAGAAGATGTGTGGGCTTTATCCATTCCTTTTTGAGGGTACACTCTCAATCTCTTTTCTTTGTTAGCATATCTTTCTCTTTGCTATCCATGTTTATCTAGTTATCGTGCTAACCTTGTCATGAGAACCTTAGGTAGAAACCCTTTGGATGAAACATGTATTTGAAACATGTTATGCTTGATGGTTGCAAGTGGTTGCAAGTGGATACTCGTGGATGCATGATACACATTAGGCACTAAGATCGGCTCACACACTCTCATATTGCATATGCATGAGTGTTTATGCTTATTCATGGATGAAAGTTTTTGTGTTATCACATGGATGTTGCATATGGATGTATGTGATGTGCACACATATAGATGTTATACATTATGTTAGGAATTGCATACATATGGATTCATTTCACTAACATAATCTGCATTGATGATATTTGCATTAGATAAGTACATATACACACACCTTTGCATATGATCATACAGCATTTAGAACCTTTTAAGGACAATGATTGCTCGTGGATGATGTTTTGAGTAGATGGATGATGGATGGTAGGATACGTTCTTCCTAACTTGGATATTTCGGGGACGAAATCCTTTAAGGAGGGGAGAATGTAACAACCCGTATTTTTGAATAACATGTTATAACATAAATGGAGGCAGAATTAAACTGTAAAATCTGAATCAAGGGAAACAGGCTATGCCATTGCGTTCGTCTCGGAAAATACGCGAAATAGAGTCCGAGTTTTCGAAAATCGGAGTCCGTATGACCAAGATATGGCCTCGCGAAGTTTCACGAAAAATTCCCAAATTAAAGTATACTTAATTAAGTGAAATTGGTTGCGCAGAGAAATATATATATATATATATATATATAATTGAAAATTAAATAAATAAATATGCAAAAATGTTCAAAACAGTGAATTGGGAGAGGGGAATAACCGAACCGGCTGATTTTTGAGGTCGACCCGAGCTCGCTGGGTCGACTAGGGGTTAATCTAGGGTGTTTGGCTGTCAACCCGTGGGCCGATTCGCTCAAATGCAGATTTTGCATTTGGATGGTTCTCATGGTTCATCTTTAACCTAAAGGCCCTAGATGGTTCCTACACTTGACTTCTTCCCCAAGACATGCTTTGATGGCTTGGATTGAATCTAGGTTTAATCCTATGGCCTAAAACACTTGCCTACTCTATAAATAAGACCCTAACCTACCCTAAATCATCATTATTCATTCATACAACTAAACTATGGCAAAATCAATCCTCTCATGGCCTCCACTCTCTTCATAAAATTCCTAAATCAAATTTCTAAGAGATTTCCGTGCATAGAAGTGTATTTAGGCTTGTATGATCCTCTTTAGCTTGCATTAAAGTCTTGTTTCTCTATTGGCATCATAAAGGAGGAGTCTTGATCAAGTTTAATTGCATTTTGGGGTTTTAATTTGTTGCATAAGGGGTTTCTTACATTTGCTATACTCATTTGAGTCCACATAAGCATTGTAAGCCTATTTCTACTCTTGTATTTTAACTATGAAGTTAATATGTTATGTTGCAAGTTGAGTTTGGGGTTAATCATGATATGTGCTTTGATCTTATGATTTTATGCATAAGCTTACTCTATGCATGTTAGTAAAGTCATTACCATGGCTTTATGCATAGAAAGATGCGATCTTTGGTTGGAAATGTTGCATGATGCAACTTTGAAATTCTCATAAACCTTGTATTAACATGCATATAATGTTATATGCATGTTACTAGTCCTTATCTCATGTTATCTATGGCCATGTTCCGCCTATTTGCCAAGTTTGATGTTATGCATGCATATGAACCTTATGCAAGTTGAAACCATGTTATGCATGCATATGAACACTATGCAAGTTAAAATGATGTTATGCATGCTTAGGAATATTTTGCAAGTTGATAACATGATATGCAAGTTTGTGATCACATCATTGTCTCATATGCCACCATGTTTAACTTGTGGCTCCAACACCTTTATGTCATGATTTTGCCAAGTTCCCTCTTTCTATCCTTTATGCGCTATTGCGATATGTAAGCGAGGGGATTGCGTTTGGGGTTGGGTAAACTTAAAAGACATAAAAACGTAAGCTTGGGAATTTACCTATTAAGTTAGGTCTACCCATTGGGAATTTACCTATTAAGTTAGGTCTACCCAATTGCTTGAAAATTTGTAATGTGTTTTGGAAACATGATGGACATTACACTTAGAAAACATGAGGATGGCCAACTCGAGGTTGGGTTGAGCTTGTAGCATAAACCTACCCGGAACCGACGGGCTTAACTAGTGGCTACAAGCAATAGGACCCAATGTGAGTAGTTGGTCATGTTGCACGTGAAACCCGAGGTTAGACTAAGTTGTGGTGTAAACCTACCCGGACCCGCCCGGCCTAACTAGTGACCACAACAAGGTCTAATGTGAGAGGTTGGGTGCATTAAATTAATTAATGCCACATGGTAGGGTTAAGTCATGGACCGCTTGAATACTTAACCAATTAAACACGATGGGTTGATAGGGTTAAGTCATGAACCTTGGGTACACTTAACCAACTTGGTACTTGGATGAGTTGGGTTAACCACGTTTAACCCATTAAGGAAACCCTAGTTACGTGGTCCTTTGCACCAGTAACCCTCTTAGTTGTATCATGATACCCTAGGGACTAGGCTAGGGTGGGGCACGATTACTGGGATGACATGTAAGCGACCAAGACGACGGCTGTGTAGGTGCGCCGGTGTAGGTTCAGGCGGGCCATGGTCGTGCACATGGTCCGGAGTTGAAAAAGCAGGCACGGGCACCAGTAGGTTTAAACTGTGCGTGCTTGGTTTGTGTCAGTGGTTGACACCCTAGGACTTGATACACCCTAGGGTGGACCTAGCACAGTTTAGCTACACTTCGTAGTTGGGCCGTATGACACCGACACTTGACGAGTTAGGCTTTAGGAGAGCCGATCGACTAGACCGTGCTAGTTGGACCTTGGTTTAGGTCATTCATGATGTTGGGCCAAACTTGGGCCTGGGGATCACTTCTTGTTTACACTTGACATGACTTGTGATACTAGTACACTTGGTGCAAACCTCAACCTTGTATATGCGGTGCCACACTTGATCTATCTTGTTGACTTTTTCCATGCCAGTTATCATCCTATGACTCATCCTTGTTTACATATACAGTTAACTTTATTAGTTGTTGTACAATAGTAGGTAGGACTTACCAGTCTTTTGACTGACCAATTTTCTTTCGCCTCTTTTCTTTCGTTTCCCCCCCAGGTTTACAGGGCGGGAATACCAGTACTTAGCTTGGATCTTAGCTGCTTTTCCTGGATAGCTCATGTATGCTTTGGACTTGAGCTCGCTATGGTTTTCTACCTTGGGGATAGCTACTTTATGTTTTCCTTTCCAGTTTCCAGTTTTATGTTTCTAGACTTTGTTTATGGAAAATAATGATCAAGTACTGTGTTGTAACTTAACTTATGGTTTTGATATGCTAGTTTTTATCCGCTGCTATATTTACTCTGTTTTTTTTACTTATATGTTCTGTCTTGTGATATCTGCATGCATGTTTACCTTGTTTAAACGCCCCTCCAAAGTCAGTGCCCTTGCAAGAGTGGCACTGGCGGAGGTGGGGTGTTACAGCGATGCAACCCACCAAAGATTCCCTGGAATTCATTGCGTGAAACGAAGCACTGGAGTTCACTATAACTAAAACGAAGCGTGGGAGTTTGTGAAGCGAAGTGGTGCAATCCACCAAAGGTTCGCTGGAATTCGTTGCGCGAAAACAAGCGCTGGAACTCACTATAAGTGAAATGAAGCGTGGGAGTTCGTGGTACCAAGAAATGCAACCCACCAAAGGTTCGTGGAAATTTATTGCGCGAAACGAAGTGTAACAACCCGAATTTTAATAACATGTTAAAACTATAAATCAAGGCAGAATTAATTTTTAAAATAAGAATCAAAGGAAACGGGTTGCGCCATTGCGTTCGCCTCGAAATTCTGCTTGAGATAGAGTCCAATTTTGCGTAAAACGGATAACGTATGAAGAAGATATGGATGAATGAAGTTAGGCAGAAAAACCGGAAATAGGCCAGAATACACTAGCGCACTTGTGAAGTGCGCCAGTACAAAAATACACTGGTGCACCTGCCAAGTGCGCCCATACAGATCCAACATAAAACTCTGGAGTGTTCTATGATGACGTGTCTTCTTCTGAGTGGCTGGATAACCTGTCTTCGAGCTGGGTGGTTCTGATGGCTTCTGGACTGATCTGAAGGCTCTAAATTACCTTATTCTCCTATTTAAACACCCTTAAACCTAGCTTTCTCTCCACACCAAACCATTGCAATGTTATGCTGCCTCCACCTTAATTAAATTAAATTAAAAATAAAACACGAAGATTATTTCATGAAGACTACGGCAAGGAATTGGGGATTTGCTTCTACAATCAAATCAAGATTCAACGATTCAACGATTCGACGACTAGTTTATAGATTCGACTTCTACATCTTTCATAAACCATGATCTATAAGTTCCAGTTACTTTTAGATAAAAACTATAAATCTAATATGTGCATGGTATAATTTGGAAGTTATTTATGTATGATTCATATCTATTCTTGGTTTCTTATTGGATCTTGACTATTGGGAATGTTGCCTTTGATGTTGAAACTATTATTAATGACATAAGACTATGACTATGCCTATGACTGTGGACATAAGATTTTGCCTATGCCTATGACTATGACGGTGAACATAAGACTGCCTATGACTAATAAGACTATGCCTATGACTATGACAGTGAACATAAGACTGCCTATGACTATGAACAACAAGACTATTGCCTATGACTATGAAAAGGACAATTGTGGTTAATCACCTATGATTCATTGCCAAGGATTATGACTATGAAATTGGATCTAAGCTTGATTTTCTATTCAGACCTATTTTCTTTATTTGTCCTTGGATCTTGATTTTGGGGTTTTTTCTATTAAAGTTAGATCTATCCATGTTCTTGAATCTAGATCAGTATTCAAACCTTTTTATGTTCGTAATGTTATCAGATTTGTATGCCTGTGATGTTTTAATCAATTTATTCAGTTATGTCATACATTGAAAATAGATTGATTATGTTATTGAATAATATTAATCTATGCTTGTGGTTCTATTTTATTATCATGTTGAATTAAGAATTAATGAATAAGTCTATTCATATGTATAGGAACTTGAAGTATAACCTGTTATGATAAGTCGTGTAGTTTATCATGTTATGCAAGTTTTAGGTTGTAAAATCATATCACATATGTAACCAAGTGTTAGGACTACATGTTTATGTGTATATGTTAAACATATGTCATATTTCAAGTTCACACATATTCATATGTTTGTGATTGATTTGCAAGTTCATATATATGTAAGTTGATTTAGTCTATGTTGCAAATTCACATATATGTATGTTGGTTCAGTCTACGCTACAAGATCACACCTAGGATATTCATGTTGATTATTTTGTAAGTTCACACCCATGATGTTCATATTGACTATGCCAATGATGCCAAGTTTACGCCTATGTCATGCTTATGTTAATGAATTGCTTTATCCCAATTTTGTGTACGTTGAATTAGGCTAAGTTTTTATCCTAATATTATATGTCAAAAACCATGCGGACGGAAAATTAGGCTAAGATTGTTAGCCTAATATTTAGATGGGGTAACGTTGGGAAAAATTGGTAATTATAGCAAACTTGACATAAAACTTTCCTTGAAAACTTGACATGAACATGACATGAATCTTGAACATGGACATGACACTAGAAGGAACATGAAAATGGCCAACTCGAGGTTGGGTTGAGTTTGCAGTGTAATTCTTCCCGGAACCGCCCGGCAAATCCAGTTACTGCAAACAACAGGATCCAATGTGGGTAGTTGGTCATATCGCGCTCGAAACCCGAGGTCAAACTGAGTTGTGGTGTAATTCTGCCCGGAACTGCCCGGCATATCCAATGACCACAACAACAGGTCTGATGTGAGAGGTTGGGGTGCATTAATGAATTAATGCCACATGATAGGGTTAAGTCATGAACATGAAAGACAATACTTAACCAACTTGATACATGAACTTGAACGGTGACACTTAGTCAAACTTGATACATGATTCGTAGGCGGGTTAAGTCACGAACTTGAATGACAACACTTGACCAACTTGACATGCTAAACTGATAGGGGTTAAGTTACGAATTTAATGACAACACTTAACCTATTGGATGGAAACCCTAGTTACGCGGTCCGTTTCAGCGGTAACCCACTAGATGTATCATGGTACCCTGGAACTAGGCAGGGTGGGGCACAATTACTGGGCTGATTGTAAGCGACCAGAACGACGGCTGTGTTGGTGCACCACTGTAGGTTCAAGTGGGCTATGGTCGTGCACGTCGTCCGGAGTTGAAAATGCAGGCATTGGGCATCAGTAGGTTTATCTGTGCATTCTTGATTCGTGTCGGTGGTTGGCACCCTAGGGCTTGATACACCCTATGGTGGATCTAGCACAGGTAACTACATTCGTGATAAGGCCGTATGACACAGATACACATGACGAGCTAGAACTTGTAAGGAGCCGATCGACTAGTGGATCATTTCGTTGGACCTAGTAATGGGTCATTTCATGATATTGGGCCAACGAATCATTTCATGATTAATATAAGACATGGGTTTGGGATTCTAGTATAGTTGATCCAGTGAACCTTGAATACGTGATGCTATACTTGAGTTATACTTGATTTATCATGTTATCTTAGTCTATCTTGCCCATCTTGTCATCATCCGTATGTTTACTTTCATTTTATACATGTCATGTTACCTTTATCTGTTTTTATACTGAAAGTCACTTAGACTTACCAGTCTTTATGACTGACCCGTTTTCTTTCGCCTCTTTTTCTTCTGTTCCCCCCCAAGGTTCTCTGGGAGGAAACTCTAGCACTTAGTTTGGACTTCTTTTTGCTTCAAGATCATCATATATGGCTTGGAACTTTCTTGGCTATGGTTGCTTTACTGTTTAATTGGGGAATGATTTATGACTATGGTTTTATGCTTCTTTACTATTGCAAGACAAATTTCGATGTAATGGATTTAATGGCATTTTGATGTAAAAGGCTTTAGACCTTTCTAGATTTTAAAGCAATGAAATTTGGTTCTTCTTCCGCTGTTTTATATGTTCTGTCTTGTAATATTTCTATGTATGTTTACCTAGATAATGCTCCACCAAAGCTAGTGCATTCCCTTTGTGAGTGACCCTAGCGGAGGTGGGGTGTTACAATTGGTATCAGACCAGAAGGTTACCAGACTGGGCAAAAGTTTTTAAAACCTTCTAAAACTATTTTCAAAACCATTTACAAAGAAGCATTTTTCAAGAAAAGTCTTGTTTTATTTAAAGGCTATTCCCCAAAAGCCATTAGCACTATCCTGTGTTTCCTTGTTTGAATCTCTTCTTTTCTCCATCTGTAGTCGCAGTAGTTTTTACTTGCGGCTAATCTTCTTTCTAGCTTCGTAGAGGGTTTTCCATACGATGGAGATAGTTTCCGTGAGGCTTGTTAACATGTTACATAGGAAAGGTGTGAGTGATAAGTTAAGGCGGATGAGTCTCAGAACGAGAAGAAAGACCTCCAGAAGGTAGGCGAGAACAACGACAACAATAATAACAAGTCACGTGATAAGAGGAAGTGCAACTTCTGTGGTATAGTTGGGCATGTTATCCAGGATTGTAGAAAGAAGAAGATGAAGATGGGAGCATGCTTTCAGTGTGGTGAAACATGACATATCAGCAAGAACTTCTGTAACAACCCGTATTTTCAATAACCTGTTATAACATAAATCGAGGCAGAATTTAATTCTAAAGTCTGAATCAAGGGAAACGGGCTATGCCATTGCGTTCGTCTCGGAAAAATACGCGAAATAGAGTCCGAGTTTTCGAAAATCGGAGTCCGTATGACCCGATTAAGGCCCAACGAAGTTTTCAGAAAATTCCTAAGTAAAAACAGATTTGAATTTCAAGTTCAAAGTTGGGAATTAGGGCAAACTGGCGCAGGCGGGAAAACTCCCGCCAGGATCCCCATGTCGACAGGCATGTCGACAGGGTCCCCAGGGTGTCGACAGCCCTGTCGACACAGGGTGGCCGGGCAGTTTTGCCTGGGGCACCATTTTTGATCTGGGCTTGGTTGTGTGGCTTAGTTCTGGAGACTTCCGAAATCTGATGGACCTAAACTAACCTAGGGTTAATCCTAGGGCTAAAAACACTTTAATCTTCTATAAATAAGACCCTAATCCTACCCTAAAACCTCATTTATTCATTCTAGTAGCTAAACTATGGCAAATTGTTTTCTCAAATGGCCTCCACTTAAAAACCCTAGCCTCCACCCTCTTCAAAAATCATTCCTATGAAGATTTTGATGTTCATACAAGCATTTCTAAGTTGTATAAATGATCATTAGCTTGCATACATTATCAAGTTGCAAGCTTTATTGGCTAAGCTAGAGTTTTTGGAATTTTTGTTAAGAGTTTTCTTATTGGAGCTTTGTTTTGGGTTTTTATATGCTTGCATAAAGGGCTTCTCAATCTTTATTAGTAGATTTGTGTCTTCATAATATTTGTAAGCCCTCTTACCTTCATTTTAGAAACTCTAAAGTTAATATGTGATGCAAGTTGGGATTTGGAAGTTTATTGAGTTATGCATGTTTATGCAAGTTCACTATGCCATGATTTGCAAGTTTATTGAGTTATACATGTTTATGCAAGTTCACTATGCCATGATTTGCAAGTTTATTGAGTTATGCATGCTTATGCAAGTTCACTATGCCATGATTTGCAAGTTTATTGAGTTATGCATGTTTATGCAAGTTCACTATGCCATGATTTGCATGTTTAATAAGTTATGCATGCTTATGCAAGTTCACTATGCCATGTTATGCATGTTTAATAAGTTATGCATGTTTATGCAAGTTCACTATGCCATGTTATGCATGTTTAATAAGTTATGCATGCTTATGCAAGTTCACTATGCCATGTTATGCATGTTTAATAAGTTATGCATGCTTATGCAAGTTCACAATGACATGTTATGCATGTTTGACAAGTTATGCATGTTTATGCAAGTTCCCTATGCCATGTTAGGCAAGTTTAACATGTTATGCATGTTTATGGTAATATGCAAGTTCACTATGCTAAGTTACGCAAGTCTAACATGTTATGCATGTTCGTTGTGATATGCAAGTTCATCATGTATGTTATGCCAAGTTCCCTCTTCCTATCCTTTATGCGTTATTACGAATATGTAAGCGATAGAATGACGTTGGGGGGTTTGGGTAAACTTAAAATACATGAAAATATAAGATTGGGAATTTACCTATTAAGTTAGGTCTACCCCTTGGGAATTTACCTATTAAGTTAGGTCTACCCAAGTATTTGTTGACTTGTAATTATGTTTTGAAATAAAGTGGACATGACACTTAGAAAACATAAGTGTGGCCAACTCGAGGTTGGGTTGAGTTTGTAGCATAATTCTACCCGGAACCTACCGGCTTAACTAGTGGCTACAAACAATAGGACCCAATGTGAGAAGTTGGTCATGTGGTGCCAAGACCCGAGGTTAGACCAAGTTGTGGTGTAAATCTACCCAGAACCCACCGGCTTAACTAGGTAACCACAACAAAGTCTAATGTGAGAGGTTAAGGTGCATTAAATTAATTAATGCCTCATGATTAGGGTTAAGTCAGGGTCCACTAATACTTAACCAATTTGGGGATTCGAGGGATTGAAATGGGGTTAAGTTGTGAACTGTCGGTTACACTTAACCAATTTAATCCATTTGGGGGTTTGAGGGATTGAAATGGGGTTAAGTTGTGAACTGTCGGTTACACTTAACCAATTTAATCCATGATGAAGGGTTAAATCGCACTTAACCCTCTTAGGAAACCCTAGCAACGTGGTCTGTTCCAGCAGTAATCCCAGTTTGGTATCATCACAACCCTAGAGGCTAGGCTAGGGCGGGGCACGATTACTGGACTGATGTAAGCGACCAAAGCGACGGCTGAGTGGTACAGCGGTGCGGGTCCAGGCGGGCTACGGACGTGCACGTAATCCGGTATTGGACAAACTCGAGGCACAGGTACCAGTAGGTTTAGACTGTGCATTATTGCTTCAGTGTCTGGGGTTGACACCCGAGGGCTTGATACACCCGAAGGTGGGCCCAACACAGTCTGACTACATCCATATGTGGGCCGTATGGACACCAACACTTGACGTGTTAGGCTTATAGGGAGCCGATCGACTAGACCGTTTGGTTGGACCTTATATTAAGGTCACTTCATGTTATTGGGTCAAAGCTTGGGCCAAGGGATCAATACCGGTTATGTTGATTTGCTAGTACACCGTGGTGCAAAACTTAACCTTGTTCATGCGATGACACCTCTATCTATCTTGTAGTTAATTTATCATGCCAGTATGTTGTTATCTATGATCATCTCAGTTTCCATCATGCTGTTAACTTTAATAGTTTATAGACTGATCGTAGCAGGGCTTACTCAGTCTTTTTGACTGACCTGTTTTCTTTCGCCTCTTTTCTTCCGTTCCCCCCCCCCCCATGTTCTCAGGGAGGGAATACAGGAGCCTAGCTTGGATCTTAGCTGCTTTCTTGGATAGCTCATGTATGCTTTGGACTTGAGCTCGCTATGGTTTTTCCACTTTGGGGATAGCTACTTTTATGTTTTCCTTTTCAGTTTCAGATGATGTTATTTTATGTACTAGACTTGTTTATTTGGGAAATTGACATTTTGATGTACCAGACTTGTGTTTTGAAATGGTTTAAAAATCTTCCGCTGTTTTATCTACTTACTCTGTTTATTTACATATATATATGTCATGTCCTGCCTTGTTATATCATTATGCATGTTTACCTTGTTTTAAAACGCCCCACCAAAGTCAGAGTTGCTTGCAAGAGCCACCCTGGCGGAGGTGGGGTGTTACATTTGGTATCAGAGCATATGGTTTACGAGAAGGGATAAAAAGGTTTTTAAAACTTTTGAAAAACTATTTTCAAAACCAAGTATAAAGTATTTTCCAAAGAAAAGTCGAGTTATTTTTAAAGGCTATTCCCCAAAAGCCATTAGCACTATCCTTTGACCCCTCGTTTGAACTCTTTTCTTTTCGTTTCCAGCATGTCTGATAATCTCATCTTGCCAGAAGGAGTAACAATACCCGATTGGTTTCGTCGGTACTTGGAAGTCACGGCACCGGTCCCGGGTGTCTCTAATGTTGTTTCTCCAGTCAAGGCCGCTGTTCCTCCTCCTCCTTCCGTAGCTGATGTTCCTCTTCTCCCTCAGCCTCCACGAGCGGATTTTGCGGAAACTTGTAAGAACTATAAGATGATGGGTGGCAAGAATTTTAGTGGAACAGAGACTATTGTAGAGGCAAGGAATTGGTTGAAAGAGACCGAAGATCTTTTAGCCACCTTTGATATAGGTGACCGCAGGAAGGTTTTATTGGCAGTATGGTTGCTAAAGGAAGAAGCTGCACGTTGGTGGGTAGTCACCACCGCTACTAGGCCAATTGAGACTTGGGATGATTTTAGAGGAAGGTTTGGACTGAGGTTCTTATCACTGAAGCAAGGGGACATGACTATTAGGGAATACATAGATAAGTTCAATCAACTGGCTCGGGTCAATTTAGACTTGGTTAATACAGCTCAGAAGAAGGCCCTACACTTTGCTCTAGGCTTAAACGAGCCATTACATGGTTTGGCCATGTCTCATATACCCTTGGGGGCGACTTTCGAGAATTTGGTGAATATGGCCCTACTTCAAGAAGAAGATAACAATGACAAGAAAGAGGTCAATGCGAATGAGTCTCAAGGCAAGAGGGTAAATTCCGGGAAACGAGGCAAGAATAACAATAACTGCAAGGACAAGCCAAGAGAGAATAGGAAATGCAACTTCTGTGGTAAAGTTGGACATATATCCAGGGAATGTAGGAAGAAGAAGAGAAAGTGGGGCGAATGCTTTCATTGTGGTGAGTTTGGACATCTCAGCAAGGATTGCCCGAAGAAAACAAGGGCAAGGTCAGACTCAGTGTGCGGGACTATCTGGAGGGCGAGTTCATCCCCTCAACACCGTTCTTCCAGCTCATGATAGAGGTAGTGTTTCTGTTGAAAGACTTGTTTACATTTTCTGATTTCCCTGTTCGTACTTTGTTTGATTCTGGCGCATCGCATAGTTTTATTTCATCTGATCTAGTTGAAAGTTTGCACCTAAGTACTAGCCTAGTTGATGATCCCATATGTGTTTCAAATCCAATTGGGGTTTCCGCCCAATTGTCTGTGGTCTGGGTGGATTTGAAAATTTCTATCTTGAGTATAGAATTCTCGTGGGATGTTTATATTCTCGGTTTCAGGGGATATGGGTTGGTTTTGGGCATGGAATGGTCGTCCTGTTTTGGAGCCATTCTTGGTTTTTGTATATAGGGTTGTGAGGCTCATGACTCGCCTCGGTAATACCCTAGAAATTTCTAGCAACCCTATGGGTCCCGTCATGTTATGTTATCTTGAATCCCTCAACTCATCTATCGATAGTTTGCAATCTGTGAGGGTGGTCCGAGAATATCCTGATATCTTGCGGGAAGTAAAGGGGTTACCCCTGGACGTGGGATAGATTTCCGCATTGTCTGGTTGGTAATACCAAGCCAGTTTCGTGGCCGGTTAGGCGCATGACCTCGCGAGATGAGAGTTGAGAAAGCAAGTCAATGAGTTGCTTGAGAAGAACTTCTTGAGACGAAGTATTTTCGAGTAGGGTGCTCCAGTGGCATTCGTTACTAATGTGGACAGTCTGCTTCGCTTGTGTGTTGATTATCGTGAGAAGAATAGACAACCGTTACCAAGGATCGATGATTTGTTTGATCAGCTTGTAGGAGCATCTGTTTTCTTTTGACCTAGGTACCGGATTCCATCAGCTTAGGATGGCTGAGGATGGAATTGACAAGACTGCGTTTAGGACTCTAGATGGATTTTTAGAATGGCTAGTCATGCTATTTGGTTTGACTAATGCACCCGCATATTACGTGAACTTGATGGGTAGGGTGTTTAGGGAGTCCTTGAACAAGTTTGTCGAGGTCGTCGTAGACGATATTTTGATCTCCTTAAAAGAACGAGGAAGAGCATGCTAGACATCTCAAGGAGGTGATGGATACGCTTAGAGCCACCAGTTGAAGGTCAAGTTCTCCAAATGTCACTTTGGAGGAAAGAAGTTGGATTTCTTGGGCACATAGTTCCTAAGTAAGGCTTAGCGGTGGATTCCGCTAAAGTGGTTGCGGTTTAAGACCGGAAAACTCTGAGGAGGGCAATTGAAGTAAGAAGCTTTCTCCGTTTGGCTAGTTAGTTAGCATTCCCTGAGCTTAGACTTACTCTTCTGGATCAAGAAGGGGGTTTCACAGGAAGAAGACCCGCAATTAGTCAAGAACATGGACCAGTTGATTCGAGGCGAGATGTTAAGTCACCTCGCTAGATATATTATAGATGACAAGGGATGACTAAGGCGCGATGAGAGATTATGCGTCCCTCGAGTGGAAGACTTGGTAAAGAAGATTCTTGAAGATGCGCATCACTCGAGGAGGTGGCCGAGTTGGTCTCAGGATGCATGTTGTGCCACCAGGTTAAGGCCAAGTCATAGAAGCCCGGCGGGCCATTACCTCCATTGGAGGTTCCACAAGGGAAGTGTGAAAACATCTCGATAGATTATGTGGATAGATTACCTAGATCAAAGAAAGGGAATACGGGTATGTGGGTCATAATAGGTAGACTCACGAAGAGTGCTCATTTCAGTCCGGTGAAGAGCGAGAGGACTGCATCATGGTTAGCAACGGTTTACCCTCAAGAAGTTGGCCAGTCTTGAAATAGCCTACAGGAAGCCATGGGTAGGCAACTGAATCTAGGTATGGCCTATCACTCATAGGCGGATGGTTCATTTCGATTAAGCATGAGTTATAGAAAATCACGTTTATAAGGGCAATTGGCAACGTGGATTGGTATTTTCAAGAAAAGTTCTGCTGCGTGGAATACTTTATAGTAAGTAGACGAGATCCAGGATTCACTAGTGAATTTTGGAGAGCTTGCATGAAATCATGAGGTTACAGTTATGTTTAAGCCAAGTATACAGAAAGAAGAATAAGTGGAAAAGGAAGACGAGAGGCGATGATGAAATGAGTTCCAACTCGAATTTGGGAAATAGGAGTTAGGAAGCCAAGAAATCATGAAGTGAAAGACGGTCAAAGCACAGTGGAATTAAGCTCAAGGAAACGTGACTAAGAAGAGTGAAGACTAACATACACGCATCATATCTCTTTGTAAGAGTGCATCCTTGATCCTTGTTTTCCTGTGGAGCTTGCTTGCAAGTTATCTTTTGTATATATATCCTCTCGGTCCCATTCTCGATCTTATTTCTGTTGTAAACTCCACAAGGGGGTTATGACTCATCGGTTAGTACTATATGTCAGAGTTTGAATGGAATTCTTGTAATCCAAAAAGGAGTTTATTTTGCTTATCTTCTAAGATCTCTTTTAGCATATCTCTCTGTCCATGTTTATCTAGTTTATCGTGTTTATCTTGTCATGAGAACCTTAGGTAGAAACCCTTTGGATGAAACATGTATTTGAAACATGTTATGCTTGATGTTTGCAAGTGGTTGCAAGTGTTTGCAAGTGGTTACTCGTGGATGCATTATACACATTAGGCACTAGATCGGCTCACACACTCTTCATGTTGCATATGCATGAGTGTTTATACCTATTCATGATTGGAACTTGTTGTGCCACCACATGGATGTTGCCTATGGATGAATGTTATGTGCACTCATATAGATACTATGAATTATGTTAGGAATTTGCATACATATGGATTCATTTCACTGACATACATATGCATTAAGGAGGTTTACTGTATCAGTAACCGCCTGATTTTTGCATTAGGTAAGTACATATACACACACTTTTGCATATATTCATACCACATTTAGAATCCTTTAAGGACAATGATTGCTCGTGGATGATGTTTTGAGTAGATGGATGTTTGATGGTAGGATATGTTCTTCCCGACTTGAAGATTTCGGGGACGAAATCCTTTAAGGAGAGGAGAATGTAACAACCCGTATTTTCAATAACCTGTTATAACATAAATCGAGGCAGAATTTAATTCTAAAGTCTGAATCAAGGGAAACGGGCTATGCCATTGCGTTCGTCTCGGAAAAATACGCGAAATAGAGTCCGAGTTTTCAAAAATCGGAGTCCGTATGACCCGATTAAGGCCCAACGAAGTTTTCAGAAAATTCCTAAGTAAAAACAGATTTGAATTTCAAGTTCAAAGTTGGGAATTAGGGCAAACTGGCGCAGGCGGGAAAACTCCCGCCAGGACCCCATTAGCAAACACTTGCATCCACTCTAGTGCCTAGAGTGTGTGTATATGCATCCACGAGTAACCACTAGCAAACACTTGCATCCACTTGCATCCATCAACCACAACATGTCTCAAACACATGTTTCAACCATAGGTTTACCCTATCTAAAGGTCAAAGGTACTAACGAGAGGACATACCAAAGATAAGATAAGTACTAGACAAGCGATAAAGGAGAAAGTAAAGACATACCCTCAAAAAGAAATGGGTACAATGAACGCATCTTCGCTTCCGTCTCCCAAGTTGTGTTGCTCTCATCTTCTCCCCATTGCACTTTGACTAGTTGAACCTCTCGATTCCTCAATTTCCTAGTCTCTGACCCAAGGATGCGAGTAGGAGCTCGTCGAATAGTCGCATCACGCTCTACCTCTACATCTCTAAGCAAGCTCGGCTCTACCACCTCTGCCGTCTCATGTAAGCACTTCCTCAGATGTGATACATGGAATACATCATGAACACCACTAAGTCTGTCGGGCAACTCCACCCTATATGCCATCCGTCCAATCCTTTCCTTGATAGGAAACGGCCCAACAAACCTTGGTGCTAACTTCCCAACGGATCCGAAGCGAACAATATTTCTCAACGGAGATACCTTAACAAAAACCATATCCCCAACCTCAAACTCAAGATCCGTCCTTCTCTTGTCCGCATAAGATTTTTGCCAATCTTGCGCTGCTTTCATCCTTCTTCGAATCAAATCGATCTTCTCTGAAGTCTCCCTAACCATATCAGGCCCAAGCAAGATCTTATCCGTAGATTCCCACCAACATGTAGGTGATCGACAAGGCCTTCCATAGAGAGCTTCGAAAGGAGCCATACCAATACTGGACTGAAAGCTGTTATTATATGCGAACTCCACCAATGGAAGATGCTCTTCCCATGTACCTCCAAAATCTAAGATACAAAGTCTCAAAAGGTCTTCTAGAACACGATTCACCCTCTCAGTCTGGCCGTCTGTCTGAGGATGATATGCGGTGCTCAGACACAATTGAGTCCCCACTGCTTCTTGCAAACTTCTCCAGAACTCGCTAGTGAAGATAGGATCTCGATCACTTACTATGCTAGAGGGTACCCCATGTAATCGAACTATCTCTCGAAGATATACTGACGCTAGCCATGGAGTATTCCTCTTGCTCTTCACAGGTATGAAATGGGCGCTCTTAGTAAGTCTATCTACCACCACCCAAATTCCTGTATTACCCTTCCTCGATCTGGGTAACCCGTCGATAAAATCCATCGAGACGCTATCCCACTTCCATTGCGGAACTTCCAATGGGTGAAGCAACCCACCAGGTTTCTTTTGCTCTGCCTTCACTTGTTGGCACACCAAACATCGAGCGACATACTCGGCCACATCTTTCTTCATACCGGCCCAGAAGAAAACCCTCTTCATGTCTCGGTACGTCTTGTCCCCACCGGGATGAATGGTCATCCTAGAACGGTGTGCATCATCCAGAATAGCCTTCCTCAAACCCTCATCTTGCGGTACACAAAGTCTACCGTCTCTACGCAAACACCCCCTATCGTCTAGGGTGTACCTACTCAAATGGCTGGACGACTCCCCCCTTATGAGCTTTTCTACCAACTCAACCAACTGTGGGTCGTCCCTCTGTGCTTCTCCAATCCGCCCCAAAAGAGTAGGTCTAACTTCCAAAGAAGCTAGTAAACCGGGTACATAGTCAATGGAAGGTCTGAAATCAAACATCGAGATAAATTCCAAGCTTCGTCGTTCCACGAACAATGGACTCAAGGACAACCTCTTCCTGCTCAAGGCGTCCGCCACCACGTTACCCTTGCCGGGGTTATACGCTATCTCGAAATCATAGGATGCTAAGAACTCCATCCACCTTTGCTGTCTCAGATTCAAATCCTTCTGAGAAAACAAGTACTTCAATGATTTGTGGTCAGTGAACAACTCGAATCTCTCACCAAGAAGATAATGGCGCCAAATCTTAAGCGCAAAAACAATAGCGACCAGCTCTAGATCATGGGTAGGGTAATTTTTCTCATGTGCCCTCAACTGCCTTCCACCATAGGCTATTACCCTTCCCTCTTGCATTAAGACTGCGCCAAGCCCTGTCCCACAAGCATCAGTATAGACAACAAATGGCTTGCTCCCATCTGGCAACACTAAAACTGGAGCGGTGGTTAAAGCTCTCTTTAACCGTCAGAACGCATCATCACAATCTACGTCCCATGCAAAAACAAGATTCTTCTTTGTTAAGCGGGTTAATGGGGCTGATATCTTCGCGAAGTCTTTAATAAACTTCCTATAATAACCCGCCAACCCCAAGAAACTTCTTACTTCAGTAGCATTCTTTGGAACCTTCCAATCCTGAATTGATACTACCTTCGCGGGATCCACAGCTATCCCTTCCTTGGAGACCACGTGCCCCAAGAATCGCACCTCCTTCCTCCAGAATTGACATTTAGAGAATTTAGCCTTAAGGCTATGTGCTCGAAGAGTCTTCAATACCTCCCCAAGATGTAGGGCATGCTCTTCTTCACTCTTAGAAAATACTAAGATATCGTCCACAAAGACCACCACAAATTTATTAAGGAACTCCCTGAACACCCTACTCATCAAATCAACAAAGTATGCAGGGGCGTTTGTCAACCCAAATGGCATCACCAGCCACTCATAGAAACCATCTGGAGTCCTAAAGGCAGTCTTGTCTATGCTATCCTCAGCCACCCTCAACTGATGAAACCCCGTGGCTAAGTCCAACTGAGAAAATACTGAAGCGCCAACCAACTGATCAAAAAGATCATCAATCCTAGGCAATGGGTGTCTATTCTTCTTTGTGAGCTTGTTGAGTTCTCTATAATCTACACAAAGTCTGAGGGACCCATTTGCCTTTGTAGCAAATACTACCGGAGCACCCCACTCCGATATACTCCGTCTTATGAACCCCTTCTCAAGCAACTCCCCTACTTGCTTATGGAGTTCCCTTCGCTCACGAGGAGCCATGTGGCGCACTGGTAAAGATACCGGTTTAGCATTATCCACCAAATATATTCGGAAGTCAATCTCCTGCTTCGGAGGTAAGCCCTTCACCTCCTCAAATACATCCGGATATTCCCGGACCACTCTCATAGATTGCAAACTCTCGACCGAAGCGTCAAGCGATTCAAGATAACTTAGCATAACAGAGTCCATGGGATTACAAGAAATCTCGAAAGTGTTGCCCAAACGGGTCATGAGCCTAACAACTCTCCTTTCGCAATCAAGAACGGCACCATTACTGGATAACCAGTCCATGCCCAAAATCAACCCATAGCCCGTGAAGCCCAATACAAAAGCATCACATCTAAACTCAATGCTAAGTATAGAAATCTTCAAACCCAAACATATCATGGACAAATAAGTGGAGCCCCCAATTGGGTTTGAAACAACCAAGGGATCATATACCAGACTGGTGTCTAAGTGCAGTGACTCAACTAATGATGATGAGATAAACGAATGCGATGCGCCTGAATCAAACAATGTACGGACAGGATGGTCAAATAGAAAAACCAGACTTTCAACGGAGATAGTTCTACCTCTTTCCTGAATTGGTGGAACCACGAGAGCCTGTACTTGCCCCCTAGCCTGACTCGGTGCCATAAGAGCTTGCACCTGTCCTCCTGAGGTAGACCCCGTCTTTTGCCCCTTCTTAGGGCAATCATTCACTAAATGCCCTGCTTCGCCACAGTGGAAGCAGCCAGTCTTCTTCTTCTTGCGACAATCCTTGCTTAGGTGGCCAGGTGTCCCACAATTGAAACACTTCTTCTTCCTGCCCTTGCCACCGTTGCCTTTCCCTCCTTTGCTTTGTTGTTGTTGCTGAGGTCTCTTTTGATCTCCCTTCTTCTCGGGTGCCCTATTAGCATTGGGACCCTTCTCTTCTTCATACATGAGTACCATGTCAACTAGCTTCTCAATGGTGGCCCCCATAGGGATATGAGTCATAGCCAACCCATGCATTGGTTCATTCAAGCCTTTCACGAACCGCAAAGCCTTCTTCTCCGGTGTATTCACCATATCTAGGCCAAACCTTGCCAATTGATTAAACTTGTTGACATATTCCTTCACCGAGAGATTTCCTTGCTTTAGAGTCAAGAATCTTTCCATATACAAGTTTTCCTCCGCCCTTGAGAGAAACTTCGCCACAAATCTTTGCCTAAAATCCGCCCAAGAGTCAACGGGGCGTTCTCCATTAGTGACCTCCCACCAGAATGAGGCCTCTCCCTTCATTAACCAAGCAGCCAACTTGACTTTCTTCCCTTCTTCCATCTCAAAGATATCTATCAACTCTTCCACCTCCTTAAGCCAATCTCTAGCCTCCACAAAAGTTTTAGATCCTTGAAAAGGTTTCCCTCCCATAGCTTTGAATTCCTTGCAAGTCTTAGCAAAAGTATCCGTGTGAGGAGGAGGGGGAGGAGGAAGATCGGGTGCTACGGTTGGTGGAGGAATATTTGCTGGACCCACAGTGGTGGCCCTAACCTCCATCAATCTCCTATACCATACTGGTACCGTCACACCCTCCGGAAAATTAAGATTCTCGGCCATGCTGAAACGAAAAAGGAAAGATTCAAAACGAAGGATTCGAAGGATATAGATATGGCTATTGGGGATTATGCTTTTCTTTCAAAAACTTTTCTCTTTAAAGACATGTTTTTGAAAATATCTCTTTCAAAAAAAAAAATGTTTTAGAAAATAGTTTTCTAAAAAATTTATCTGTTCCGGTAACCTTTGCTCTGATACCACGTGTAACACCCCACACCCACTATGGTCACTCACTAAGGGAATGCCATAGCATCGGTGGAGTATTTTAGTGAATATAGAACAGAAAAATTTCACCAAGACAGATATAAATAGTACTTGAAATTTAAAACATCATCTCATAACAGCGGAAATAAACATGTCTGGTTACATCATAAAACCACGATAAAAGTCAAGTACAATATCCGTCAAAATAAAGAAGTATATAATCCCACTCTCTCATACAATAGCCAAAACAAAAAGAAAAGATAACTGGATAACTGGAGCTTTACATCTATCCAAGCTCCTAAAGACTGGAACAACAATCTGATCAAGCTCCACTACTGCTAGGATCCACCGTAGGACCTGAGGGTTGGGAAAAAGATAGAAACAACGGGGTCAGACATAAGTCTGAGTGAGTCCTATAACTTTAACAATACAATCATTAAAGTAACCAGAGAAGACATAAACTTGACCTACGGTAATATCTGGGGATGAATGGCTACACAAAGCAGCTTGGTAGACTTAGGATAAACTAAGATAACCGTAAGGAAGCATCTACCCACCCAAGGATAATTACTAACTGCACCACACCAGTCATTCCTACTTAAAGGTTGATCCCTCCAAGGACTTAGAAAATTTCCCCAGTAGTCTCGTGTACTCCTAGCCCACTACATAGGTGCCGTCTGCCCCTATCTCCACTAGGTGTACTCAGTAATTCTTACCCAGTAGTTTTGTGTACCCCTACATAGGTGCCGTCTGCCCCTATCTTTATTAGGTGTACCCACTACTCCCTATCGATCGGCTCCCTACCGTAGATACCCGTGCTGGTCCCACAGTGGGGTGTATCACTCCCCTAAAGTGGCTACCCAATACTATCAACGGTGCACGGCTTTATATCTACACGATGCAACAACGGCTTATCTACCAGCCCGGGTCCACACACGCATATGAAACCCGTTGGACTTGCGTTGTCACCGCTAACCCGTTTTGGCCTCTTATAATCAAGCCCAATATGCGTGTCCCGTCACTCGACATGGGTCGAGCCCACAAAGATACGTTTGGGATATTGGTTGAAATGGGCCCCCACAAGCTACCCACCTAAGCTTGTCACATATCTAGTGTATCCCACTAAACCCTTTAATCATGTTTAATTACATGTTTCCACTTGGTTAAGTATTCTAATCGTATTTTCTATTGCCACCCAAGGCAACCCACTAGATTTCCACATGCCACCCAAGGCACCCACTTAACCCCTCATGTCCCACTACATGCTAATATGGTTAAGTGTTTCTTAATTAATTAAGACCGTGATCTCCCATAAAGACCTCCCACATTAGACTGGCTGTTATGACCGCCTGGTTAAGCCGGTAGAGTCCGGGCAGTATTACGTCATAACAGAGCCTAACCTCGTGTCTTTAATCACGTATTTAATTTATGGCTAAGACCTCTCACATTGGGCTGACATTTGTAGCAACTGGTTAAGCCGGTCGGGTCCGGGCAGTTTTACACTACAAATGAGTCCAACCTCGTGTCTTAGTCGATTAATTACACCTAATTAATCACCCCCATATTAATTATCCCTAATTATTATCAAGTTTTCCATAACATGGGTAGACCTAACTCAATAGGTAAATTCCCATGGGGTAGACCTAACTCAATAGGTAAATTCCCACTTATGGTAATTTATTTTTTTATGGTATGCTTAATCATACCCAATCATTCATTTATTAACATATTTACCAACCCCATCGTTCCCCACGTAAATCGTTCTCATTTCATGACATAACAAAGGGAAAGATCCATCACAAATATCATGGGTTTAGCATAAAACTTTGTCATGGGTTAAGAGGATGTCAACTTGCATATATGAGCATATATTAACCCAACTACATTTAACCCAAACTTGCATATTATCATACACATGATTTGCATAACATGTTGCATATGAGCTTGCATATTATCATACACATATCTTGCATAACATGTTGAACTTGCATATAAGCATTCTCATAACTTGCATAACATGTTAAACATGCATTTAAGCATACACATAACTTGCATAAGCATCCACATACTTGCATAAGCATTCACATACTTGCATAAGCATTCACATACTTGCATAAGCATGCATAACTTGCATATCATGTCATTTAAGCATATACATATCTTGCATAAGCATTCATATACTCGCATAAGCATGCATAACTTGCATATCATGTTAAACTTGCATTTAAACATATACTTAACTTGCATATGAACTTGCATAACTCACTTTGTTAAACATGCATAAATTCACTTATTAAATATGCATAAACCTACTTATTAAACATGCATAAACCTTCTTGTTAAACATGCATAAACCAACTTATTAAGCATGCATAAGCCAACTTATCAAACATGCATAAACCCACTTATTAATTATGCATAATCATAGTAAAACATAGAGTAGCATATCATTACAAATGATTCAAACTCACTAATCCGCATTTAAGACCATAAGTCTCATTACACCCAATCTATTTACTTTAACAATTGATGTTAAAGGGATAGAAACTCACCAAACCCAAAATTAACCAACTTAGGAAGTGGAATTAGTTGCTAAATATGAAGATGGTGATGATTAGAGAATGATTTGAGAGGGATTAGCTTGCAACTTCCTTCTTAGATTAGTGGAGACTCCTTCTGGGATTTAATTTGGCGGCATGAGGCCTTCATTTCTATTTTTAGTATGGATTAAGGTTGGTTTAGGGTGTATTTATAGATTAGGAGAGTGTTTTAGGCCCTTAGATTAACCCTAGATTAGATTAGGTCTGTTAGATTTAGGAAATCTCTAGAACCAAGCCCAGCCCTAGCCAGAAAACCAGATCTGGTGCACCCAAGCACCCTGGTTCGACATGCCGTGTCGACAGGCAAGTCGACAGGCAAGTCGACACCCCTGTCGACAGGCCTGTCGACAGCCCTGTCGACATGCTTAGGGCGGGAATCTTCCCGCCTGGCCCCGCTGGTTCTAATTTAAAATCTGAATTTAAGTTTCTAAATCTGTTTTTAGCTGTAAATTTTCTGCAAACTTTTTTGGGCCATAACCGGGCCATACGGACTCCGATTCTCGAAAACTCGGACTCTATTTCGCGTATTTTTCCGAGACGAACGCAATAACGCAGCCCGTTACCCCCAATTCCCACGTCTGAGATTATTTATCCTGTAATTAGTGAATTTTAGTATTAACTAAAATTCGGGGTGTTACAAAACCACACCTTGCAGGAGCAATAACAGGACGAGCACCCTTGAACTAAAGCAACCGGTCGCACAGGGAATAATGGTGAGTCAATTCCAGACTTGTGTCGTGCTCACAGCCATTCTCCCAAAATGATCGCCCACATAGAAGCACCCGCTCTTGTAAACCTGCTCAACTACATAAGGCGCCCGACACAAAAAGTCATCTACTCATAACAACCTAAGACAGCTCACGACAGCTAGCAACAGCTGGTCAATGGCCCGATTGTAATTAGCAGAATTAGAGATTTGCAACGCGGGAAAGGGATTTCAAACCGAGGACTCACCTATAAATATACTATAGCCACCACTGAAATGAGGGAGGAAAAAAGGACCATGAAGTGCTGCTAAACTTGGCCACAAACCACGGATCTGGCCATGGCGTCAAGCTCAATTTCGTGATTCGGAGAGAACAAAGACATCATCAATCTCAATCATCCATTCATCCTCTTTCTCCTCAAACTCAACCATCTTCCTATATTATTTCCTAGATTAAAGTATACAAATGAGGTTGTATTAGGCGAAAATGGAAGTGTATGATACAGAGAGAATTGATGTACTTTGTAATTCATATCATGAGATTAGAAATCACCTTCATAGTGGACGTAGGCATCATTAACGGCCGAACCACTCTAAACCTCGTCTCTATTTTAACCTTTTTTCTGCATTTTCTACCTTGAATTACTGATTGAATACGGCTCCACTTTATTCCCTACCAAATTGGTGAAGTACAGCTTTGTACCTGAGGTGTTTGGACCATTTTTGGTGTAAACAGCGCGAAGCGATGCAACTCAACAAAGGTTCGCAGGAATTCGTTTCGTGAAATGAAGCTCTGGAGTTCACTATAAGTGAAACGAAGCGTGGGAGTTCGTAATGCGAAGCGATGCAACCTACCAAAGGTTCGCTGGAATTCGTTGCGTGAAACGAAGCATTGGAGTTCACAATAAGTGAAACGAAGCGTGGGAGTTCATGGTGCAAAGCGATGAAACCCAAAAAAGGTTTGCTGGAATTCATTGTGCGAAACGAAGCGCATGACTTCACTATAAGCGAAAAGAAGCGTGGGAGTTCCTAGCGCGAAGCGATGCAACCGACCAAAGGTTCGCTGGAATTTGTTGTCGAAACGAGGCGTTGGAGTTCACTATAAGTAGAACGAAGCATGGGAGTTCGTGGCGCGAAACGATGAAACCCACCAAAGGTTCGCTAGAATTCGTTGTGTGAAACGAAGCGTCGAGTTCACTATAAGTGAAACAAAGTTTGGGAGTTCGTAGTGTAAAGCGATGCAACCCACCAAAGGTTCGCTGGAATTCATTGCACGGAACGAAATGTTGGAGTTCACTATAAGTGAAACAAAACATGGGATTTCGTGGCGCGAAGCGATGCAACCCACCAAAGGTTCGTCGAAATTCACTGCGCGAAAAAAAGCACTAAAGATTACTATAAGTGAAACGAAGCGTGGCAAATTGCGGTGCGAAGCGATGCAACCCACCAAAGGTTCACTTGAATTAGTTGCACGAAACGAAGCGCTGGAGTTCACTATAAGTGAAACGAAGCGTGGGAGTTCGTGGCGCGAATCGATGCAACCCACCAAATGTTCGGTGAAATTCGCTGCACGAAACGAAGCGCTGGAGTTCACTATAAGTGAAACGAAACATGGGTGTTCGTGCCACGAAGTGATGCAACCCACTAAAGGTTGGCTGGAACTCGTTGCGCGAAACAAAGTGCTGGAGTTCACTATTAGTGAATAGAAGCATGGAAGTTCGTGGCGCGAAGTGATGCAACCCACCAAAGGTTCATTTGAATTCGTTGCACGAAACGAAGCGCTGGAGTTCACTATAAGTGAAACCAACCATAGGAGTTCATGGCGTGAAGCGATGTAACCTACCAAGGGTTTGCTGGAATTCATCGCACGAACCGAAGCGTTGGAGTTCACTATAAGTGAAATGAAGCATGAGAGTTCGTGGCGCGAAGCGATGCAATCCACCAAAGGTTCGTTGGAATTCGTTGCGCGAAACAAAGCGTGGGTTTTCGTGGCACGAAGCGATGCAACCCACCAAAGATTCCCTGGAATTCATTGCGTGAAACAAAGCACTGGAGTTCACAATAACTGAAATGAAGCGTGGGAGTTTGTGAAGCGAAGTGATGCAATCCACCAAAGGTTCGCTGGAATTCGTTGCGTGAAAACAAGCGCTGGAGCTCACTATAAGTGAAATGAAGCACGGGAGTTCGTGGTGCGAAGAAATGCAACCCACCAAAGGTTCACAGAAATTTATTGCGCAAAACGAAGCTTTTGAGTTCACTATATGTGAAACGAAGCGTAGGAGTTTGTGGTGCGAAGCAATGCAATCCACCAAAGGTTCGCTGGAATTCGTTGCGCGAAACAAAGCGCTGGATTTCACTATAAGTGAAACGAAGCATGAGAGTCCATTGCGCGAAGCGATGCAACGCACCAAAGGTTCGCTAGAATTCGTTGCGCAAAAAAAGAGTTGGAGTTTATTGTAAGTGAAACGAAGCGTAGGATTTCGTTGCGCGAGGCGATACAACCAACCGAAGGTTCGCTGGAATTCGTTGTGCGAAACAAAGAGTTGGACTTCGCTATAAGTGAAATGATGCATGGGACTTCGTGGCGCGAAGCGATGCAACCCACCGAAGGTTCGCTGGAATTCGTTGTGCGAAACGAAGCGCTGGAGTTCACTATATGTGAAACATAGTGTGGGAGTTCGTGGCGTGAAGCGATGCAACCCACCAAAGGATCATTGGAGTTCGTTGCGCGAAATGAAGCGCTGGAGTTCACTATAAGTGAAATGAAGCATGGGAGTTCGTGGCGCGATGCGATGCAACCCACCGAAAGTTCGCTGGAATTCATTGCGCGAAATGAAGCGTTGGAGTTCACCATTAGTTAAATGAAGCATGGAAGTTCGTGGCGCGAAGCGTGCAACCCACCAAAGGTTCGCTGAAATTCGTTGCGCGAAACGAAGCGCTTGAGTTCACTATAAGTGAAACGAAGCGTGGGAGTTTGTGGCACGAAGCGATGCAACCCATCAAGTGTTTGCTGGAATTCGTTGCGTGAAACAAAGTGTTGAAGTTCACTATAAGTGAAACGAAGCGGGGCAGTCTGTGGTGCGAAGCAATGCAACCCAACAAATGTTCGCTGGAATTCGTTGAACGAAACAAAGCACTGGAGTTCACTATAAGTGAAACAAAGCGTAGGAGTTCATGGCGCGAAACGATACAAACCACCTAAGGTTCGGCGGAATTCATTGCACGAAACAAAGCGCTGGAGTTAACTATAAGTGAAACGAAGCAGAGGAGTTCGTAGCGTGAGGCGATGCAACCCACCAAAGGTTCGTAGGAATTCGTTGCACGAAACGAAGTACTGAAGTTCATTATAAGTGAAACGAAGCGTGGGAGTTCATGGCGCGAAGCGATGCAACCCACCAAAGGTTCGCTGGAATTTATTGTGCGAAATGAAGCGTTGGAGTTAACTATAAGTGAAACGAAGCGTGGGAGTTCATGGCACGAAGCGATGCAACCCACCGAAGGTTCGCTGGAATTCGTTGCACGAAACGAAGCGCTAGAGTTCACTATAAGTGAAACGAAGCATGGGAGTTCGTGGTGCGAAAGGATGCAACCCACCAAAGGTTCGCTGGAATTCGTTACGCGAAACGAAGCGCTGGAGTTCACAATAAGTGAAACGAAGCGTGGGAGTTCATAGGGTGAAGCGATGCAACCCACCAAAGGTTCGCTGATATTCATTGCATGAAAGGAAGCGATGGAGTTCACTATAAGTGAAGTGAAGCGTGGGAGTTCGTGGCACGAAACGTTGCAACCGACCAAAGGTTCGCAAAAATTCATTGTGCGAAACGAAGAACTGGAGTTCACTATAAGCGAAACGAAGCATTGGAGTTCGGGGCTCGAAGCGATGCAACCCACCAAATTTTAGCTTGAATTTTTGCACGTAACGAAGCGCTGGAGTTCACTATAAGTGAAACGAAGCGTGGGAGTTCGTGGTGCGAATTAATGCAACCCACCAAAAGTTAGGTGGAATTCGCTGCGCGAAACGAAGCATTGCAATTCAGTATAAGTGAAACGAAGCGTGGGAGATTGTGCCGCGAAGCAATGCAACCCACCAAAGGCACGTTGGAATTCTTTGCGCGGAACAAAGCGCTGGAGTTCACTATAAGTGAATAGAAGCATGGGAGTTCATGGCACGAAGCGATGCAACCCACCAAAGGTTCATTTGAATTCATTCCGCGAAATGAAGCTCCAGAGTTACCTATAAGTGAAACCAAGCATAGGAGTTCATGGCGTAAGCGATGCAACCCACCAAAGGTTTGATGGAATTCGTTGCGCGAAGGGAAGCATTGGAGTTCACTATAAGTGAAACGAAGTGTGGGAGTTCGTGGTGCGAAGCGATGCAACCCACCAAAGGTTCGCTAGAATTCATTGCACGAAACGAAGCACTGGAGTACACTATAAGTGAAACGAAGTGTCAGAGTTCGTGGTGCGAAGCGATGCAACCCCCCAAAGGTTCGTTGGAATTCATTGCGCGAAACGAAGCGCTGAAGTTCACTGTACGTCAAACGAAGCATGGTAGTTCGTGGCGTGAAGCGATGCAACCCACCAAAGGTTTGCTGGAATTCGTTGCGCAAAACGAAGTGTTGGAGTTCACTATAAGTGAAATGAAGTGTGGGAGTTCATGGCGCGAAGCGATGCAACCCACCAAAAGTTCGTCGGAATTCGTTGCGCAAAACTGAGCGCTAGAGATCACTATATGTAAAACGAAGCATGGGAGTTCGTGGCACGAAGCGATGCAACCCACCAAAGTTTCATTGGAGGTCGTTGTGTGAAACGAAGCACTAGAGTTCACTATAAGTGAAACAAAGTATGGGATTTCATGGCACGAAGCGATGAAACCCACCAAAGGTTCGCTGGAATTCATTGCGTAAAACGAATCGCTGGAGTTCACTATATGTGAAACGAAGCGTGGGAGTTCGTGACGCGAAGTGATGTAACTCAACAAAGGTTCGTTGGAATTCGATGCACGAAACGAAGCGCTGGAGTTCACTATAAGTGAAATGATGCGTGGGAGTTCGTGGCGCATAGCGGTGCAACCCACCAAACGTCCGCTGGAATTCATTGCACGAAACCAAGTGTTGGAGTTCATTATAAGTGAAACGAAGCGTGGGAGTCCATGGCGCGAAGCGATACAACCGACCAAAGGTTCATCGGAATTCACTGCGCGAAACTGAGCGCTGGAGTTCACTATATGTAAAAAGAAGCATGGGATTTCGTGGCCCGAAGCGATGTAACCCACCAAAGGTTCGCTGGAATTCGTTGTGCGAAACGAAGCGCATGACTTCACTATAAGTGAAAAGAAGCGTGGGAGTTCCTGGCGCGAAGCGATGCAACCCACCAAAGGTTCACTGGAATTTGTTGTGCGAAACGAAGCGTTGGAGTTCACTATAAGTGAAACGAAGCGTGGGAGTTCATGGCGCGAAATGATGCAACCCACCAATGGTTCACTGGAATTTGTTGCATGAAACGAAGTGCTGAGTTCACTATAAGTGAAACGAAGTGTGGGAGTTGATAGTGTGAAGCGATGCAACCCACCAAAGGTTCGCTGGAATTCGTTGCACGAAACGAAATGTTGGAGTTCACTATAAGTGAAACGAAACGTGGGAGTTCGTGGCGCGAAGCGATGCAACCTACCAAAGGTTCATCGGAATTCACTGCGCGAAACAAAGCGCTGAAGTTTACTATAAGTTAAACAAAGCGTGGGAATTTGCGGTGCGAAGCGATGCAACCCACCAAAGGTCCAATTGAATTCGTTGCAGGAATCGAAGCACTGGAGTTCACTATAAGTGAAACGAAGCATGGGAGTTCATGGCGCAAAGCGATGCAACCCACCAAAGGTTCGGTGAAATTCGCAGTGCGAAACGAAGCGCTGAAGTTCACTATAAGTGAAACGAAACGTGGGTGTTCGTGCCATGAAGCAATGCAACACACCAAAGGTTCTCTGGAACTCATTGCGCGAAACAAAGCGCTGGAGTTCACTATTAGTGAGTAGAAGCATGGAAGTTCGTGGCGCGAAGCGATGCAACCCACCAAAGGTTCATTTAAATTCGTTGCACAAAATGAAGCGCTGGAGTTCACTATAAGTGAAACCAACCGTAGGAGTTCATGGCATGAAGCGATGTAACCTACCAAGGGTTTGCTAGAATTCGTCGCAGGAACCGAAGCATTGGATTTCACTATAAGTGAAACGAAGCGTGAGAGTTCGTGGCGCGAAGCAATGCAATCCACCAAAGGTTCATTGAAATTCGTTGCGTGAAAGAAAGCGTGGGAGTTCGTGGCACGAAGCGATTGTAACAACCCGTATTTTTGAATAACATGTTATAACATAAATGGAGGCAGAATTAAACTGTAAAATCTGAATCAAGGGAAACGGGCTAGGCCATTGCGTTCGTCTCGGAAAAATACGCGAAATAGAGTCCGAGTTTTCGAAAATCAGAGTCCGTATGACCAAGATATGGCCTCGCGAAGTTTCACGAAAAATTCCCAAATTAAAGTATACTTAATTAAGTGAAATGGGTTGTGCAGAGAAATATATATATATATATTGATATATATATATATATATATATATATATATAATTGAAAATTAAATAAATAAATATGCAAAAATGTTCAAAACAGTGAATCGGGAGAGGGGAATAACCGAACCGGCTGATTTTTGAGGTCGACCCGAGCCTGCTGGGTCGACTAGGGGTTAATCCAGGGTGTTTGGCTGTCAACCCGTGGGCCGATTCGCTCAAATGCAGGTTTTGCATTTGGATGGTTCTCATGGTTCATCTTTAATCTAAAGGCCCTAGATGGTTCCTACACTTGACTTCTTCCCCAAGACATGCTTTGATGGCTTGGATTGAATCTAGGTTTAATCCTATGGCCTAAAACACTTGCCTACTCTATAAATAAGACCCTAACCTACCCTAAATCATCATTATTCATTAATACAACTAAACTATGGCAAAATCAATCCTCTCATGGCCTCCACTCTCTTCATAAAATTCCTAAATCAAATTTCTAAGAGATTTCCATGAATACAAGTGTATTTAGGCTTGTATGATCCTCTTTAGCTTGCATTAAAGTCTTGTTTCTCTATTGGCATCATAAAGGAGGAGTCTTGATCAAGTTTGCTTGCATTTTGGGGTTTTAATTTGTTGCATAAGGGGTTTCTTACATTTGCTATACTCATTTGAGTCCACATAAGCATTGTAAGCCTATTTCTACTCTTGTATTTTAACTATGAAGTTAATATGTTATGTTGCAAGTTGAGTTTGGGGTTAATCATGATATGTACTTTGATCTTATGATTTTATGCATAAGCTTACTCTATGCATGTTAGTAAAGTCATTACCTTGGCTTTATGCATAGAAAGATGTGATCTTTGGTTGGAAATGTTGCATGATGCAACTTTGAAACTCTCATAAACCTTGTATTAACATGCATATAATGTTATATGCATGTTACTAGTCCTTATCTCATGCTATCTATGGCCATGTTCCGCCTATTTGCCAAGTTTGATGTTATGCATGCATATGAACCTTATGCAAGTTGAAACCATGTTATGCATGCATATGAAAACTATGCAAGTTAAAATGATATTATGCAAGCTTAGGAATATTTTGCAAGTTGATAACATGATATGCAAGTTTGTGATCACATCTTTGTCTCATATGCCACCATGTTTAACTTGTGGCTCTAACACCTTTATGTCATGATTTTGCCAAGTTACCTCTTTCTATCCTTTATGCGCTATTGCGATATGTAAGCGAGGGGTTGGGTAAACTTAAAAGACATAAAAACGTAAGCTTGGGAATTTACCTATTAAGTTAGGTCTACCCATTGGGAATTTACCTATTAAGTTAGGTCTACACAATTGCTTGAAAATTTGTAATGTGTTTTGGAAACATGATGGACATGACACTTAGAAAACATGAGGATGGCCAACTCGAGGTTGGGTTGAGCTTGTAGCATAAACCTACCCGGAACCGACCGGCTTAACTAGTGGCTACAAGCAATAGGACCCAATGTGAGTAGTTGGTCATGTTGCACGTGAAACCCGAGGTTAGACTAAGTTGTGGTGTAAACCTACCCGGACCCGCCCGGCCTAACTAGTAACCACAACAAGGTCTAATGTGAGAGGTTGGGTGCATTAAATTAATTAATGCCACATGGTAGGGTTAAGTCATGGACCGCTTGAATACTTAACCAATTAAATACGATGGGTTGATAGGGTTAAGTCATGAACCTTGGGTACACTTAACCAACTTGGTACTTGGATGAGTTGGGTTAACCACGTTTAACCCATTAAGGAAACCCTAGTTACGTGGTCCTTTGCACCAGTAACCCTCTTAGTTGTATCATGATACCCTAGGGACTAGGCTAGGGTGGGGCACGATTACTGGGATGACATGTAAGAGACCAAGACGACGGCTGTGTAGGTGCGCCGGTGTAGGTTCAGGCGGGCCATGGTCGTGCACATGGTCCGGAGTTGAAAAAGCAGGCACGGGCACCAGTAGGTTTAAACTGTGAGTGCTTGGTTTGTGTCAGTGGTTGACACCATAGGACTTGATACACCCTAGGGTGGACCTAGCACAGTTTAGCTACACTTCGTAGTTGGGCCGTATGACACCGACACTTGACGAGTTAGGCTTTAGGAGAGCCGATCGACTAGACCATGCTAGTTGGACCTTGGTTTAGGTCATTCATGATGTTGGGCCAAACTTGGGCCTGGGGATCACTTCTTGTTTACACTTGACATGACTTGTGATACTAGTACACTTGGTGCAAACCTCAACCCTGTATATGCGGTGCCACACTTGATCTATCTTGTTGACTTTTTCCATGCCAGTTATCATCCTATGACTCATCCTTGTTTACATATACAGTTAACTTTATTAGTTGTTGTACAATAGTAGGTAGGACTTACCAGTCTTTTGACTGACCCATTTTCTTTCACCTCTTTTCTTTCGCCTCTTTTCTTTCGTTTCCACCCCCAGGTTTACAGGGCGGGAATACCAGTACTTAGCTTGGATCTTAGCTGCTTTTCCTGGATAGCTCATATATGCTTTGGACTTGAGCTCGCTATGGTTTTCTACCCTGGGGATAGCTACTTTATGTTTTCCTTTCCAGTTTCCAGTTTTATGTTTCTAGACTTTGTTTATGGAAAATAATGATCAAGTACTGTGTTGTAACTTAACTTATGGTTTTGATATGCTAGTTTTTATCTGCTGCTATATTTACTCTATTTTTTTACTTATATGTTCTGTCTTGTGATATCTGCATGCATGTTTACCTTGTTTAAACGCCCCTCCAAAGTCAGTGCCTTTGCAAGAGTGGCACTGGCGGAGGTGGGGTGTTACATTGGGTATCAGAGCATAAGGTTTACAAGATTGGAGCAAAAAGGGTTTTAATGTTACTTTTAAAAGCTATTTTCAAAACCAATTAAGTATTTTCCAAAGAAAAGTCTAGTTTATTTTGAAAGGCTATCCCCCAAGAGCCATAAGCACTATCCTTCGTTTCCTCGTTCTAAATCTATCTTTTCCTTTTTTTTCAGCATGGCCGATCTCAATCTTCCTGAGGGAGTCACCATTCCCGGATGGTTCCGGAGGTACTTGGAAGCTAGGGCCAACAATGCAGGTCCAGCAACCACTCCCACTATCACTGAGGTTCCACACCCTCCTCCTCCTCCTCAGCAACCACAAGCCGATTTCGCCAAGGTTTGCAAGGACTTCAAGGCAATGGGTGGCAAAAATTTTATTGGGACGGAGACTTTTGTGGAAGCAAGAAATTGGTTGAAGGAGACCGAAGATCTCTTTGCCATCTTTGATATAGAGGACCGTAGAAAGGTTCTGTTGGTGGTTTGGCTACTAAAGGAGGAAGCTTCTTATTGGTGGGAGGTCATCAGTGCTACTAGGCCCGTAGAAACCTGGGCCGACTTTAGGGCAAAGTTTGGGCTTAAGTTTTTATCATCTGCGGAGGCAAATTTGCAACTAGAGAAGTTCATAGCCTTGAAGCAAGGAGACATGACGGTGAGAGAATATGTGAATAAGTTCAACCAGCTTGCCCGATTCGGTTTGGACATGGTCAATACTCCCGAGAAGAAGGCTCTACGTTTTGCACGAGGGTTAAATGAGCCATTACAAGGTCTAGCCATGTCACACATACCCATGGGGGCCACTTTCGAGAGCCTAGTAGACATGGCATTGCTGCAGGGAGAGGATAAGAATGGGAAGAAAGAAGTCAAGCCCAACGAGACTCAGCCTAAGAAGGCAGACTCCAAGTGGGGAGGGAATCAGAGTAATCAGAACAACAAGAACAACAAGAACAACAAGGGCAACAAGAACAAGGCAAAGGACACAAGAAAGTGCCACTTTTGTGGGATTGTTGAGCACGTGGCCAAGGACTGTAGGAAGAAGAGAATAAAATTGGGTGGATGCTTTCATTGTGGAGAGACGGGACATTTTAGCAAGGATTGCCCTAAGAAGCAGGGGCATGGACAAACTCAGTGCGCAGGTTCATCTGGAGGGCAAGTGCATGCTCTCAACACCACTCCAGTTCAGGACCGAGGTACTATTTCTGTGGAAAGTCTTGTTTATATTTCTGGTTTTCCAGTTCGCACTTTGTTTGATTCTGGCGCATCGCATACCTTTATTTCTTCTGATGTTGTTGGAAGTTTGCACCTAAGTACTAGTCTTGTTGAGGATCCCGTTAGTGTTTCAAATCCGATTGGGGGTTCAGCCCATTTATCTATGATCTGTATGGATTTGAGGATTTCTATCTTGACCGTAGAATTCTCGTGTGATGCTTATGTTCTCGGGTTCACGGGATACGGGTTGATCTTGGGCATGGATTGGTTGTCCCACTATGGAGCCATTCTCGATTGTGAGCATAGGGCGGTGAGACTCATGACTCACCTGGGTAATACCCTAGAGATTTCTTGCAACCCGCTAGATCCCGTCATGCTATGTTATGTTGAATCTCTTGACTCGTCCATCGATGATCTACAATCTATAAGGGTGGTTCGAGAATACCCTGATGTCTTTGAAGAAGTTAAGGGGTTACCCCCTAACCAAGAGATAGATTTCCGCATTTATCTGGTTGATAATGCTAAGCCAGTCTCCTTACCAGTTAGGCACATGGCCCCGCGTGAAAGGAGAGAGCTCAGTAAGCAAATCAAGGAGCTACTTGAGAAGAATTTTATTAGGCGAAGCATTTCTGAATGGGGTGCTCCTGTAGTGTTCGCTACTAAGGCGGACGGCTCGCTTCGTCTATGTGTTGATTATCGAGAGTTGAACATGCTGACCAAGAAGAATAGGCATCCATTACCGAGGATAGATGACCTCTTCGACCAGCTTGTTGGTGCTTCTGTTTTCTCTCAGCTTGATTTAGCCACCGGATTTCATCAGCTTAGAGTGGCCGAAAACAGCATTGATAAGACTGCATTTAGGACTCCAGACGGATTCTTTGAATGGCTTGTTATGCCATTCGGCTTGACTAATGCACCCGCCTACTTCGTAGATTTGATGAGTAGGGTGTTCAGGGAGTTCCTTAACAAGTTTGTTGTTGTCTTCGTGGATGATATTCTGATCTTTTCAAAAGACGAGGAAGAACATGCTAGACACATCAAGGAAGTGATGGATATGCTTAGAGGCCATCAGTTGAAAGCCAAGTTCTCCAAATGCCACTTTTGGAGAAAGGAAGTCCGATTTCTTGGGCATATAGTTTCTAAGTAGGGTATAGCTGTGGATCCCGCGAAAGTGGTTGCAGTTCAAGACTGGAAGACTCCTAGGAATGCAACCGAAGTGCGAAGCTTTCTCGGTCTGGCAGGCTACTATAGGAAGTTCATTAGAGACTTCGCTAAGATTTCGGCCCCTCTCACTAGATTGACGAAGAAGAACTTAGTCTTTGCATGGGACTTAGAGAGTGAGCTTTCTTTTCAAAGGCTCAAAAGGGCCCTTACCACAGCTCCAGTTTTGGCATTACCCGATGGCGGTAAAATGTTTACCGTGTATACCGATGCATGTGGCACGGGGTTAGGCGCTATTCTGATGCAGGAGAGAAGAGTGATATGTTATGGGGGTAGGCAACTTAAAGTTCATGAGAAGAACTACCCCACTCATGACTTGGAGTTAGCGGCGATTGTCTTTGCACTCAAGTCCTGGTGCCACTATCTTTTAGGCGAAAGGTTTGAGTTGTATACTGATCACAAATCACTCAAGTATCTCTTCTCGCAGAAAGATCTGAATCTTAGGCACCAAAGGTGGATGGAATTCTTGGCATCATATGACTTCGAGATAGCTTATACCCCTGGCAAGGGTAATGTTGTGGCTGATGCACTAAGCAGAAAGAGGTTGACCCTAAGTCCTCTATTCGTTGAGATGAAGAATTTAGAGTATGTGGCAACCATTGATTTCTCTTTGGCAATTGAGTCGATGACCGGTTCATTAGCATCTCTGGAACTCAGACCTACCCTTCTTGATCAAGTTGGGGCTTCGCAGAAAGAAGACCCTCAGATAGTTGAGATTACGGATAAGCTGATTCGAGGAGAGACTTCTAGTCATCTCGCTCGATATTCTATTGATGACAAGGGTTGGCTGAGGAGAGATGGAAGGTTATGTGTTCCAGTGGTAGGAGATCTAGTAAGAAAAATTCTTGAGGAAGCGCATCGCTCTAAGTTGACTATACATCCAGGTGGAGATAAGATGTATAAAGATATGAAGCGTAATTTCTTTTGGCCTGGGATGAAGAAGGATGTGGCAGAGTTTGTTTCTAGATGTATCATTTGCCAGCAAGTTAAGGCCGAGTCGAAGAAGCCCGGTGGGCTATTGCATCCTCTAGACGTTCCACTTTGGAAGTGGGAGAGTATTTCCATGGATTTTATTGATGGGCTACCAAGGTCAAGGAAAGGGAATACGAGCATTTGGGTTATTGTGGACAGACTTACGAAGAGTGCTCATTTCATTCCGGTAAAGAGCAAGAGGACCGCATCTTGGCTAGCGTCTGTATATCTTCGTGAGATTGTGAGACTTCATGGAGTCCCTTCTAGTATAGTCAGTGACCGTGACCCAATCTTTACAAGTCAGTTCTGGAATAGCTTGCAAGAAGCCATGGGCACGAGGTTGAATCATAAGTACTGCTTATCACCCACAGACGGACGGTCAAACCGAAAGGGTGAATAGGGTACTCGAGGATCTGTTAAGGCTTTGTATTCTGGATTTTGGTGGTACTTGGGAAGACCATCTTCCTCTTGTTGAGTTTGCATATAATAACAGTTATCAAGCAAGCATAGGGATGGCACCATTTGAAGCTTTATATGGGAGGCCGTGCAAGTCGCCTACATGTTGGTGGGAGACTACAGATAAGCTTATAATTGGGCCTGATATGATCAGAGATGCATCCAAGAAGATCGAGTTGATTCGAAGACGGATGAAAGCGGCCCAAGACCGACAGAAATCCTATGCTGATAAGCGAAGATCTGATTTGGAGTTTGATGTTGGAGATATGGTTTTCGTGAAGGTTTCTCCTTTGCGGAATGTGGTCCGATTTGGAGCCTTTGGGAAGTTAGCACCAAGATTTGTTGGACCCTTCCCTATTATAGAGAGGATCGGGCAGATGGCTTATAGAGTGAAATTGCCCGAGAAGCTTGCCGGAGTACACGATGTTTTTCATGTCTCGCATCTCCGGAAGTGTTTACATGAGTCAGCAGAGGTTGTTGAGCCAAGTGTTCTGGAAGATGTGGAAGTGGAGAAAGAAGCTACTTTGAGGATAGCTCCGATTCGTATCTTAGGGACGGGGACCAAGAAGCTAAGGAATCGAGAGGTCAAGTTGGTGAAGATTCAATGGGGTGAAGCCGAAGAAGACGCAACTTGGGAAACCGAGGAGAAGATGTGTGGGCTTTATCCATTCCTTTTTGAGGGTACACTCTCAATCTCTTTTCTTTGTTAGCATATCTTTCTCTTTGCTATCCATGTTTATCTAGTTATCGTGCTAACCTTGTCATGAGAACCTTAGGTAGAAACCCTTTGGATGAAACATGTATTTGAAACATGTTATGCTTGATGGTTGCAAGTGGTTGCAAGTGGATACTCGTGGATGCATGATACACATTAGGCACTAAGATCGGCTCACACACTCTCATATTGCATATGCATGAGTGTTTATGCTTATTCATGGATGAAAGTTTTTGTGTTATCACATGGATGTTGCATATGGATGTATGTGATGTGCACACATATAGATGTTATACATTATGTTAGGAATTGCATACATATGGATTCATTTCACTAACATAATCTGCATTGATGATATTTGCATTAGATAAGTACATATACACACACCTTTGCATATGATCATACAGCATTTAGAACCTTTTAAGGACAATGATTGCTCGTGGATGATGTTTTGAGTAGATGGATGATGGATGGTAGGATACGTTCTTCCTAACTTGGATATTTCGGGGACGAAATCCTTTAAGGAGGGGAGAATGTAACAACCCATATTTTTGAATAACATGTTATAACATAAATGGAGGCAGAATTAAACTGTAAAATCTGAATCAAGGGAAACAGGCTATGCCATTGCGTTCGTCTCGGAAAATACGCGAAATAGAGTCCGAGTTTTCGAAAATCGGAGTCCGTATGACCAAGATATGGCCTCGCGAAGTTTCACGAAAAATTCCCAAATTAAAGTATACTTAATTAAGTGAAATGGGTTGCGCAGAGAAATATATATATATATATATATATATATATAATTGAAAATTAAATAAATAAATATGCAAAAATGTTCAAAACACTGAATTGGGAGAGGGGAATAACCGAACCGGCTGATTTTTGAGGTCGACCCGAGCTCGCTGGGTCGACCAGGGGTTAATCCAGGGTGTTTGGCTGTCAACCCGTGGGCCGATTCGCTCAAATGCAGATTTTTCATTTGGATGGTTCTCATGGTTCATCTTTAACCTAAAGGCCCTAGATGGTTCCTACACTTGACTTCTTCCCCAAGACATGCTTTGATGGCTTGGATTGAATCTAGGTTTAATCCTATGGCCTAAAACACTTGCCTACTCTATAAATAAGACCCTAACCTACCCTAAATCATCATTATTCATTCATACAACTAAACTATGGCAAAATCAATCCTCTCATGGCCTCCACTCTCTTCATAAAATTCCTAAATCAAATTTCTAAGAGATTTCCGTGCATAGAAGTGTATTTAGGCTTGTATGATCCTCTTTAGCTTGCATTAAAGTCTTGTTTCTCTATTGGCATCATAAAGGAGGAGTCTTGATCAAGTTTGCTTGCATTTTGGGGTTTTAATTTGTTGCATAAGGGGTTTCTTACATTTGCTATACTCATTTGAGTCCACATAAGCATTGTAAGCCTATTTCTACTCTTGTATTTTAACTATGAAGTTAATATGTTATGTTGCAAGTTGAGTTTGGGGTTAATCATGATATGTGCTTTGATCTTATGATTTTATGCATAAGCTTACTCTATGCATGTTAGTAAAGTCATTACCATGGCTTTATGCATAGAAAGATGTGATCTTTGGTTGGAAATGTTGCATGATGCAACTTTGAAACTCTCATAAACCTTGTATTAACATGCATATAATGTTATATGCATGTTACTAGTCCTTATCTCATGCTATCTATGGCCATGTTCCGCCTATTTGCCAAGTTTGATGTTATGCATGCATATGAACCTTATGCAAGTTGAAACCATGTTATGCATGCATATGAACACTATGCAAGTTAAAATGATGTTATGCATGCTTAGGAATATTTTGCAAGTTGATAACATGATATGCAAGTTTGTGATCACATCATTGTCTCATATGCCACCATGTTTAACTTGTGGCTCCAACACCTTTATGTCATGATTTTGCCAAGTTCCCTCTTTCTATCCTTTATGCGCTATTGCGATATGTAAGCGAGGGGATTGCGTTTGGGGGTGGGTAAACTTAAAAGACATAAAAACGTAAGCTTGGGAATTTACCTATTAAGTTAGGTCTACCCATTGGGAATTTACCTATTAAGTTAGGTCTACCCAATTGCTTGAAAATTTGTAATGTGTTTTGGAAACATGATGGACATGACACTTAGAAAACATGAGGATGGCCAACTCGAGGTTGGGTTGAGCTTGTAGCATAAACCTACCCGGAACCGACGGGCTTAACTAGTGGCTACAAGCAATAGGACCCAATGTGAGTAGTTGGTCATGTTGCACGTGAAACCCGAGGTTAGACTAAGTTGTGGTGTAAACCTACCCGGACCCGCCCGGCCTAACTAGTGACCACAACAAGGTCTAATGTGAGAGGTTGGGTGCATTAAATTAATTAATGCCACATGGTAGGGTTAAGTCATGGACCGCTTGAATACTTAACCAATTAAACACGATGGGTTGATAGGGTTAAGTCATGAACCTTGGGTACACTTAACCAACTTGGTACTTGGATGAGTTGGGTTAACCACGTTTAACCCATTAAGGAAACCCTAGTTACGTGGTCCTTTGCACCAGTAACCCTCTTAGTTGTATCATGATACCCTAGGGACTAGGCTAGGGTGGGGCACGATTACTGGGATGACATGTAAGAGACCAAGACGACGGCTGTGTAGGTGCGCCGGTGTAGGTTCAGGCGGGCCATGGTCGTGCACATGGTCCGGAGTTGAAAAAGCAGGCACGGGCACCAGTAGGTTTAAATTGTGCGTGCTTGGTTTGTGTCAGTGGTTGACACCCTAGGACTTGATACACCCTAGGGTGGACCTAGCACAGTTTAGCTACACTTCGTAGTTGGGCCGTATGACACCGACACTTGACGAGTTAGGCTTTAGGAGAGCCGATCGACTAGACCGTGCTAGTTGGACCTTGGTTTAGGTCATTCATGATGTTGGGCCAAACTTGGGCCTGGGGATCACTTCTTGTTTACACTTGACATGACTTGTGATACTAGTACACTTGGTGCAAACCTCAACCTTGTATATGCGGTGCCACACTTGATCTATCTTGTTGACTTTTTCCATGCCAGTTATCATCCTATGACTCATCCTTGTTTACATATACAGTTAACTTTATTAGTTGTTGTACAATAGTAGGTAGGACTTACCAGTCTTTTGACTGACCCATTTTCTTTCGCCTCTTTTCTTTCGTTTCCCCCCCAGGTTTACAGGGCGGGAATACCAGTACTTAGCTTGGATCTTAGCTGCTTTTCCTGGATAGCTCATGTATGCTTTGGACTTGAGCTCGCTATGGTTTTCTACCTTGGGGATAGCTACTTTATGTTTTCCTTTCCAGTTTCCAGTTTTATGTTTCTAGACTTTGTTTATGGAAAATAATGATCAAGTACTGTGTTGTAACTTAACTTATGGTTTTGATATGCTAGTTTTTATCCGCTGCTATATTTACTCTGTTTTTTTTTACTTATATGTTCTGTCTTGTGATATCTGCATGCATGTTTACCTTGTTTAAACGCCCCTCCAAAATCAGTGCCCTTGCAAGAGTGGCACTGGCGGAGGTGGGGTGTTACAGCGATGCAACCCACCAAAGATTCCCTGGAATTCATTGCGTGAAACGAAGCACTGGAGTTCACTATAACTAAAACGAAGCGTGGGAGTTTGTGAAGCGAAGTGGTGCAATCCACCAAAGGTTCGCTGGAATTCGTTGCGCGAAAACAAGCGCTGGAACTCACTATAAGTGAAATGAAGCATGGGAGTTCGTGGTACCAAGAAATGCAACCCACCAAAGGTTCGTGGAAATTTATTGCGCGAAACGAAGTGTAACAACCCGAATTTTAATAACATGTTAAAACTATAAATCAAGGCAGAATTAATTTTTAAAATAAGAATCAAAGGAAACGGGTTGCTCCATTGCGTTTGCCTCGAAATTATGCTTGAGATAGAGTCCAATTTTGCGTAAAACGGATAACGTATGAAGAAGATTTGGATGAATGAAGTTAGGCAGAAAAACCGGAAATAGGCCAGAATACACTAGCGCACTTGTGAAGTGCGCCAGTACAAAAATACACTGGTGCACCTGCCAAGTGCGCCCATACAGATCCAACATAAAATTCTGGAGTGTTCTATGATGACGTGTCTTCTTCTGAGTGGCTGGATAACCTGTCTTCGAGCTGGGTGGTTCTGATGGCTTCTGGACTGATCTGAAGGCTCTAAATTACCTTATTCTCCTATTTAAACACCCTTAAACCTAGCTTTCTCTCCACACCAAACCATTGCAATGTTATGCTGCCTCCACCTTAATTAAATTAAATTAAAAATAAAACACGAAGATTATTTCATGAAGACTACGGCTAGGAATTGGGGATTTGCTTCTACAATCAAATCAAGATTCAACGATTCGACGACTAGTTTATAGATTCGACTTCTACATCTTTCATAAACCCTGATCTATAAGTTCCAGTTACTTTTAGATAAAAACTATAAATCTAATATGTGCATGGTATAATTTGGAAGTTATTTATGTATGATTCATATCTATTCTTGGTTTCTTATTGGATCTTGACTATTGGGAATGTTGCCTTTGATGTTGAAACTATTATTAATGACATAAGACTATGACTATGCCTATGACTGTGAACATAAGATTTTGCCTATGCCTATGACTATGACGGTGAACATAAGACTGCCTATGACTAATAAGACTATGCCTATGACTATGACAGTGAACATAAGACTGCCTATGACTATGAACAACAAGACTATTGCCTATGACTATGAAAAGGACAATTGTGGTTAATCACCTATGATTCATTGCCAAGGATTATGACTATGAAATTGGATCTAAGCTTGATTTTCTATTCAGACCTATTTTCTTTATTTGTCCTTGGATCTTGATTTTGGGGTTTTTTCTATTAAAGTTAGATCTATCCATGTTCTTGAATCTAGATCAGTATTCAAACCTTTTTATGTTCGTAATGTTATCAGATTTGTATGCCTGTGATGTTTTAATCAATTTATTCAGTTATGTCATACATTGAAAATAGATTGATTATGTTATTGAATAATATTAATCTATGCTTGTGGTTCTATTTTATTATCATGTTGAATTAAGAATTAATGAATAAGTCTATTCATATGTATAGGAACTTGAAGTATAACCTGTTATGATAAGTCGTGTAGTTTATCATGTTATGCAAGTTTTAGGTTGTAAAATCATATCACATATGTAACCAAGTGTTAGGACTACATGTTTATGTGTATATGTTAAACATATGTCATATTTCAAGTTCACACATATTCATATGTTTGTGATTGATTTGCAAGTTCATATATATGTAAGTTGATTTAGTCTATGTTGCAAATTCACATATATGTATGTTGGTTCAGTCTACGCTACAAGATCACACCTAGGATATTCATGTTGATTATTTTGTAAGTTCACACCCATGATGTTCATATTGACTATGCCAATGATGCCAAGTTTACGCCTATGTCATGCTTATGTTAATGAATTGCTTTATCCCAATTTTGTGTACGTTGAATTAGGCTAAGTTTTTATCCTAATATTATATGTCAAAAACCATGCGGACGGAAAATTAGGCTAAGATTGTTAGCCTAATATTTAGATGGGGTAACGTTGGGAAAAATTGGTAATTATAGCAAACTTGACATAAAACTTTCCTTGAAAACTTGACATGAACATGACATGAATCTTGAACATGGACATGACACTAGAAGGAACATGAAAATGGCCAACTCGAGGTTGGGTTGAGTTTGCAGTGTAATTCTTCCCGGAACCGCCCGGCAAATCCAGTTACTGCAAACAACAGGATCCAATGTGGGTAGTTGGTCATATCGCGCTCGAAACCCGAGTTCAAACTGAGTTGTGGTGTAATTCTGCCCGGAACTGCCCGGCATATCCAATGACCACAACAACAGGTCTGATGTGAGAGGTTGGGGTGCATTAATGAATTAATGCCACATGATAGGGTTAAGTCATGAACATGAAAGACAATACTTAACCAACTTGATACATGAACTTGAACGGTGACACTTAGTCAAACTTGATACATGATTCGTAGGCGGGTTAAGTCACGAACTTGAATGACAACACTTGACCAACTTGACATGCTAAACTGATAGGGGTTAAGTTACGAATTTAATGACAACACTTAACCTATTGGATGGAAACCCTAGTTACGCGGTCCGTTTCAGCGGTAACCCACTAGATGTATCATGGTACCCTGGAACTAGGCAGGGTGGGGCACGATTACTGGGCTGATTGTAAGCGACCAGAACGACGGCTGTGTTGGTGCACCACTGTAGGTTCAAGTGGGCTATGGTCGTGCACGTCGTCCGGAGTTGAAAATGCATGCATTGGGCATCAGTAGGTTTATCTGTGCATTCTTGATTCGTGTCGGTGGTTGGCACCCTAGGGCTTGATACACCCTATGGTGGACCTAGCACAGGTAACTACATTCGTGATAAGGCCGTATGACACAAATACACATGACGAGCTAGAACTTGTAAGGAGCCGATCGACTAGTGGATCATTTCGTTGGACCTAGTAATGGGTCATTTCATGATATTGGGCCAAGGAATCATTTCATGATTAATATAAGACATGGGTTTGGGATTCTAGTATAGTTGATCCAGTGAACCTTGAATACGTGATGCTATACTTGAGTTATACTTGATTTATCATGTTATCTTAGTCTATCTTGCCCATCTTGTCATCATCCGTATGTTTACTTTCATTTTATACATGTCATGTTACCTTTATCTGTTTTTATACTGAAAGTCACTTAGACTTACCAGTCTTTATGACTGACCCGTTTTCTTTCGCCTCTTTTTCTTCTGTTCCCCCCCAAGGTTCTCTGGGAGGAAACTCTAGCACTTAGTTTGGACTTCTTTTTGCTTCAAGATCATCATATATGGCTTGGAACTTTCTTGGCTATGGTTGCTTTACTGTTTAATTGGGGAATGATTTATGACTATGGTTTTATGCTTCTTTACTATTGCAAGACAAATTTCGATGTAATGGATTTAATGGCATTTTGATGTAAAAGGCTTTAGACCTTTCTAGATTTTAAAGCAATGAAATTTGGTTCTTCTTCCGCTGTTTTATATGTTCTGTCTTCTAATATTTCTATGTATGTTTACCTAGATAATGCTCCACCAAAGCTAGTGCATTCCCTTTGTGAGTGACCCTAGCGGAGGTGGGGTGTTACAATTGGTATCAGACCAGAAGGTTACCAGACTGGGCAAAAGTTTTTAAAACCTTCTAAAACTATTTTCAAAACCATTTACAAAGAAGCATTTTTCAAGAAAAGTCTTGTTTTATTTAAAGGCTATTCCCCAAAAGCCATTAGCACTATCCTGTGTTTCCTTGTTTGAATCTCTTCTTTTCTCCATCTGTAGTCGCAGTAGTTTTTACTTGCGGCTAATCTTCTTTCTAGCTTCGTAGAGGGTTTTCCATACGATGGAGATAGTTTCCGTGAGGCTTGTTAACATGTTACATAGGAAAGGTGTGAGTGATAAGTTAAGGCGGATGAGTCTCAGAACGAGAAGAAAGACCTCCAGAAGGTAGGCGAGAACAACGACAACAATAATAACAAGTCACGTGATAAGAGGAAGTGCAACTTCTGTGGTATAGTTGGGCATGTTATCCAGGATTGTATAAAGAAGAAGATGAAGATGGGAGCATGCTTTCAGTGTGGTGAAACATGACATATCAGCAAGAACTTCTGTAACAACCCGTATTTTCAATAACCTGTTATAACATAAATCGAGGCAGAATTTAATTCTAAAGTCTGAATCAAGGGAAAGGGGTTATGCCATTGCGTTCGTCTCGGAAAAATACGCGAAATAGAGTCCGAGTTTTCGAAAATCGGAGTCCGTATGACCCGATTAAGGCCCAACGAAGTTTTCAGAAAATTCCTAAGTAAAAACAGATTTGAATTTCAAGTTCAAAGTTGGGAATTAGGGCAAACTGGCGCAGGCGGGAAAACTCCCGCCAGGACCCCCATGTCGACAGGCATGTCGACAGGGTCCCCAGGGTGTCGACAGCCCTGTCGACAGCCCTGTCGACACAGGGTGGCCGGGCAGTTTTGCCTGGCGCACCATTTTTGATCTGGGCTTGGTTGTTTGGCTTAGTTCTGGAGACTTCCGAAATCTGATGGACCTAAACTAACCTAGGGTTAATCCTAGGGCTAAAAACACTTTAATCTTCTATAAATAAGACCCTAATCCTACCCTAAAACCTCATTTATTCATTCTAGTAGCTAAACTATGGCAAATTGATTTCTCAAATGGCCTCCACTTAAAAACCCTAGCCTCCACCCTCTTCAAAAATCATTCCTATGAAGATTTTGATGTTCATACAAGCATTTCTAAGTTGTATGAATGATCATTAGCTTGCATACATTATCAAGTTGCAAGCTTTATTGGCTAAGCTAGAGTTTTTGGAATTTTTGTTAAGAGTTTTCTTATTGGAGCTTTGTTTTAGGTTTTTATATGCTTGCATAAAGGGCTTCTCAATCTTTATTAGTAGATTTGTGTCTTCATAATATTTGTAAGCCCTCTTACCTTCATTTTAGAAACTCTAAAGTTAATATGTGATGCAAGTTGGGATTTGGAAGTTTATTGAGTTATGCATATTTATGCAAGTTCACTATGCCATGATTTGCAAGTTTATTGAGTTATACATGTTTATGCAAGTTCACTATGCCATGATTTGCAAGTTTATTGAGTTATGCATGCTTATGCAAGTTCACTATGCCATGATTTGCAAGTTTATTGAGTTATGCATGTTTATGCAAGTTCACTATGCCATGATTTGCATGTTTAATAAGTTATGCATGCTTATGTAAGTTCACTATGCCATGTTATGCATGTTTAATAAGTTATGCATGTTTATGCAAGTTCACTATGCCATGTTATGCATGTTTAATAAGTTATGCATGCTTATGCAAGTTCACTATGCCATGTTATGCATGTTTAATAAGTTATGCATGCTTATGCAAGTTCACAATGACATGTTATGCATGTTTGACAAGTTATGCATGTTTATGCAAGTTCCCTATGCCATGTTAGGCAAGTTTAACATGTTATGCATGTTTATGGTAATATGCAAGTTCACTATGCTAAGTTACGCAAGTCTAACATGTTATGCATGTTCGTTGTGATATGCAAGTTCATCATGTATGTTATGCCAAGTTCCCTCTTCCTATCCTTTATGCGTTATTACGAATATGTAAGCGATAGAATGACGTTGGGGGGTTTGGGTAAACTTAAAATACATGAAAATATAAGATTGGGAATTTACCTATTAAGTTAGGTCTACCCCTTGGGAATTTACCTATTAAGTTAGGTCTACCCAAGTATTTGTTGACTTGTAATTATGTTTTGAAATAAAGTGGACATGACACTTAGAAAACATAAGTGTGGCCAACTCGAGGTTGGGTTGAGTTTGTAGCATAATTCTACCCGGAACCTACCGGCTTAACTAGTGGCTACAAACAATAGGACCCAATGTGAGAAGTTGGTCATGTGGTGCCAAGACCCGAGGTTAGACCAAGTTGTGGTGTAAATCTACCCAGAACCCACCGGCTTAACTAGGTAACCACAACAAAGTCTAATGTGAGAGGTTAAGGTGCATTAAATTAATTAATGCCTCATGATTAGGGTTAAGTCAGGGTCCACTAATACTTAACCAATTTGGGGATTCGAGGGATTGAAATGGGGTTAAGTTGTGAACTGTCGGTTACACTTAACCAATTTAATCCATTTGGGGGTTTGAGGGATTGAAATGGGGTTAAGTTGTGAACTGTCGGTTACACTTAACCAATTTAATCCATGATGAAGGGTTAAATCGCACTTAATCCTCTTAGGAAACCCTAGCAACGTGGTCTGTTCCAGCAGTAATCCCAGTTTGGTATCATCACAACCCTAGAGGCTAGGCTAGGGCGGGGCACGATTACTGGACTGATGTAAGCGACCAAAGCGACGACTGAGTGGTACAGCGGTGCGGGTCCAGGCGGGCTACGGACGTGCACGTAATCCGGTATTGGACAAACTCGAGGCACAGGTACCAGTAGGTTTAGACTGTGCATTATTGCTTCAGTGTCTGGGGTTGACACCCGAGGGCTTGATACACCCGAAGGTGGGCCCAACACAGTCTGACTACATCCATATGTAGGCCGTATGGACACCAACACTTGACGTGTTAGGCTTATAGGGAGCCGATCGACTAGACCGTTTGGTTGGACCTTATATTAAGGTCACTTCATGTTATTGGGTCAAAGCTTGGGCCAAGGGATCAATACCGGTTATGTTGGTTTGCTAGTACACCGTGGTGCAAAACTTAACCTTGTTCATGCGATGACACCTCTATCTATCTTGTAGTTAATTTATCATGCCAGTATGTTGTTATCTATGATCATCTCAGTTTCCATCATGCTGTTAACTTTAATAGTTTATAGACTGATCGTAGCAGGGCTTACTCAGTCTTTTTGACTGACCTATTTTCTTTCGCCTCTTTTCTTCCGTTTCCCCCCCCCCCCCCCAGGTTCTCAGGGAGGGAATACAGTTGCCTAGCTTGGATCTTAGCTGCTTTCTTGGATAGCTCATGTATGCTTTGGACTTGAGCTCGCTATGGTTTTTCCACTTTGGGGATAGCTACTTTTATGTTTTCCTTTTCAGTTTCAGATGATGTTATTTTATGTACTAGACTTGTTTATTTGGGAAATTGACATTTTGATGTACCAGACTTGTGTTTTGAAATGGTTTAAAAATCTTCCGCTGTTTTATCTACTTACTCTGTTTATTTACATATATATATGTCATGTCCTGCCTTGTTATATCATTATGCATGTTTACCTTGTTTTAAAACGCCCCACCAAAGTCAGAGTTGCTTGCAAGAGCCACCCTGGCGGAGGTGGGGTGTTACATTTGGTATCAGAGCATATGGTTTACGAGAAGGGATAAAAAGGTTTTTAAAACTTTTGAAAAACTATTTTCAAAACCAAGTATAAAGTATTTTCCAAAGAAAAGTCGAGTTATTTTTAAAGGCTATTCCCCAAAAGCCATTAGCACTATCCTTTGACCCCTCGTTTGAACTCTTTTCTTTTCGTTTCCAGCATGTCTGATAATCTCATCTTGCCAGAAGGAGTAACAATACCCGATTGGTTTCGTCGGTACTTGGAAGTCACGGCACCGGTCCCGGGTGTCTCTAATGTTGTTTCTCCAGTCAAGGCCGCTGTTCCTCCTCCTCCTTCCGTAGCTGATGTTCCTCTTCTCCCTCAGCCTCCACGAGCGGATTTTGCGGAAACTTGTAAGAACTATAAGATGATGGGTGGCAAGAATTTTAGTGGAACAGAGACTATTGTAGAGGCAAGGAATTGGTTGAAAGAGACCGAAGATCTTTTAGCCACCTTTGATATAGGTGACCGCAGGAAGGTTTTATTGGCAGTATGGTTGCTAAAGGAAGAAGCTGCACGTTGGTGGGTAGTCACCACCGCTACTAGGCCAATTGAGACTTGGGATGATTTTAGAGGAAGGTTTGGACTGAGGTTCTTATCACTGAAGCAAGGGGACATGACTATTAGGGAATACATAGATAAGTTCAATCAACTGGCTCGGGTCAATTTAGACTTGGTTAATACAGCTCAGAAGAAGGCCCTACACTTTGCTCTAGGCTTAAACGAGCCATTACATGGTTTGGCCATGTCTCATATACCCTTGGGGGCGACTTTCGAGAATTTGGTGAATATGGTCCTACTTCAAGAAGAAGATAACAATGACAAGAAAGAGGTCAAGGCGAATGAGTCTCAAGGCAAGAGGGTAAATTCCGGGAAACGAGGCAAGAATAACAATAACTGCAAGGACAAGCCAAGAGAGAATAGGAAATGCAACTTCTGTGGTAAAGTTGGACATATATCCAGGGAATGTAGGAAGAAGAAGAGAAAGCGGGGCGAATGCTTTCATTGTGGTGAATTTGGACATCTCAGCAAGGATTGCCCGAAGAAAACAAGGGCAAGGTCAGACTCAGTGTGCGGGACTATCTGGAGGGCGAGTTCATCCCCTCAACACCGTTCTTCCAGCTCATGATAGAGGTAGTGTTTCTGTTGAAAGACTTGTTTACATTTTCTGATTTCCCTGTTCGTACTTTGTTTGATTCTGGCGCATCGCATAGTTTTATTTCATCTGATCTAGTTGAAAGTTTGCACCTAAGTACTAGCCTAGTTGATGATCCCATATGTGTTTCAAATCCAATTGGGGTTTCCGCCCAATTGTCTGTGGTCTGGGTGGATTTGAAAATTTCTATCTTGAGTATAGAATTCTCGTGGGATGTTTATATTCTCGGTTTCAGGGGATATGGGTTGGTTTTGGGCATGGAATGGTCGTCCTGTTTTGGAGCCATTCTTGGTTTTTGTATATAGGGTTGTGAGGCTCATGACTCGCCTCGGTAATACCCTAGAAATTTCTAGCAACCCTATGGGTCCCGTCATGTTATGTTATCTTGAATCCCTCAACTCGTCTATCGATAGTTTGCAATCTGTGAGGGTGGTCCGAGAATATCCTGATATCTTGCGGGAAGTAAAGGGGTTACCCCTGGACGTGGGATAGATTTCCGCATTGTCTGGCTGGTAATACCAAGCCAGTTTCGTGGCCGGTTAGGCGCATGACCTCGCGAGATGAGAGTTGAGAAAGCAAGTCAATGAGTTGCTTGAGAAGAACTTCTTGAGATGAAGTATTTTCGAGTAGGGTGCTCCAGTGGCATTCGTTACTAATGTGGACAGTCTGCTTCGCTTGTGTGTTGATTATCGTGAGAAGAATAGACAACCGTTACCAAGGATCGATGATTTGTTTGATCAGCTTGTAGGAGCATCTGTTTTCTTTTGACCTAGGTACCGGATTCCATCAGCTTAGGATGGCTGAGGATGGAATTGACAAGACTGCGTTTAGGACTCTAGATGGATTTTTAGAATGGCTAGTCATGCTATTTGGTTTGACTAATGCACCCGCATATTACGTGAACTTGATGGGTAGGGTGTTTAGGGAGTCCTTGAACAAGTTTGTCAAGGTCGTCGTAGACGATATTTTGATCTCCTTAAAAGAACGAGGAAGAGCATGCTAGACATCTCAAGGAGGTGATGGATACGCTTAGAGCCACCAGTTGAAGGTCAAGTTCTCCAAATGTCACTTTGGAGGAAAGAAGTTGGATTTCTTGGGCACATAGTTCCTAAGTAAGGCTTAGCGGTGGATTCCGCTAAAGTGGTTGCGGTTTAAGACCGGAAAACTCTGAGGAGGGCAATTGAAGTAAGAAGCTTTCTCCGTTTGGCTAGTTAGTTAGCATTCCCTGAGCTTAGACTTACTCTTCTGGATCAAGAAGGGGGTTTCACAGGAAGAAGACCCGCAATTAGTCAAGAACATGGACCAGTTGATTCGAGGCGAGATGTTAAGTCACCTCGCTAGATATATTATAGATGACAAGGGATGACTAAGGCGCGATGAGAGATTATGCGTCCCTCGAGTGGAAGACTTGGTAAAGAAGGTTCTTGAAGATGCGCATCACTCGAGGAGGTGGCCGAGTTGGTCTCAGGATGCATGTTGTGCCACCAGGTTAAGGCCAAGTCATAGAAGCCCGGCGGGCCATTACCTCCATTGGAGGTTCCACAAGGGAAGTGTGAAAACATCTCGATAGATTATGTGGATAGATTACCTAGATCAAAGAAAGGGAATACGGGTATGTGGGTCATAATAGGTAGACTCACGAAGAGTGCTCATTTCAGTCCGGTGAAGAGCGAGAGGACTGCATCATGGTTAGCAACGGTTTACCCTCAAGAAGTTGGCCAGTCTTGAAATAGCCTACAGGAAGCCATGGGTAGGCAACTGAATCTAGGTATGGCCTATCACTCATAGGCGGATGGTTCATTTCGATTAAGCATGAGTTATAGAAAATCACGTTTATAAGGGCAATTGGCAACGTGGATTGGTATTTTCAAGAAAAGTTCTGCTGCGTGGAATACTTTATAGTAAGTAGACGAGATCCAGGATTCACTAGTGAATTTTGGAGAGCTTGCATGAAATCATGAGGTTACAGTTATGTTTAAGCCAAGTATACAGAAAGAAGAATAAGTGGAAAAGGAAGACGAGAGGCGATGATGAAATGAGTTCCAACTCGAATTTGGGAAATAGGAGTTAGGAAGCCAAGAAATCATGAAGTGAAAGACGGTCAAAGCACAGTGGAATTAAGCTCAAGGAAACGTGACTAAGAAGAGTGAAGACTAACATACACGCATCATATCTCTTTGTAAGAGTGCATCCTTGATCCTTGTTTTCCTGTGGAGCTTGCTTGCAAGTTATCTTTTGTATATATATCCTCTCGGTCCCATTCTCGATCTTATTTCTGTTGTAAACTCCACAAGGGGGTTATGACTCATCGGTTAGTACTATATGTCAGAGTTTGAATGGAATTCTTGTAATCCAAAAAGGAGTTTATTTTGCTTATCTTCTAAGATCTCTTTTTAGCATATCTCTCTGTCCATGTTTATCTAGTTTATCGTGTTTATCTTGTCATGAGAACCTTAGGTAGAAACCCTTTGGATGAAACATGTATTTGAAACATGTTATGCTTGATGTTTGCAAGTGGTTGCAAGTGTTTGCAAGTGGTTACTCGTGGATGCATTATACACATTAGGCAATAGATCGGCTCACACACTCTTCATGTTGCATATGCATGAGTGTTTATACCTATTCATGATTGGATCTTGTTGTGCCACCACATGGATGTTGCCTATGGATGAATGTTATGTGCACTCATATAGATACTATGAATTATGTTAGGAATTTGCATACATATGGATTCATTTCACTGACATACATATGCATTAAGGAGGTTTACTGTATCAGTAACCGCCTGATTTTTGCATTAGGTAAGTACATATACACACACTTTTGCATATGTTCATACCACATTTAGAATCCTTTAAGGACAATGATTGCTCGTGGATGATGTTTTGAGTAGATGGATGTTTGATGGTAGGATATGTTCTTCCCGACTTGAAGATTTCGGGGACGAAATCCTTTAAGGAGGGGAGAATGTAACAACCCGTATTTTCAATAACCTGTTATAACATAAATCGAGGCAGAATTTAATTCTAAAGTCTGAATCAAGGGAAACGGGCTATGCCATTGCGTTCGTCTCGGAAAAATACGCGAAATAGAGTCCGAGTTTTCAAAAATCGGAGTCCGTATGACCCGATTAAGGCCCAACGAAGTTTTCAGAAAATTCCTAAGTAAAAACAGATTTGAATTTCAAGTTCAAAGTTGGGAATTAGGGCAAACTGGCGCAGGCGGGAAAACTCCCGCCAGGACCCCCATGTCGACAGGCATGTCGACAGGGTCCCCAGGGTGTCGACAGCCCTGTCGACACAGGGTGGCCGGGCAGTTTTGCCTGGCGCACCATTTTTGATCTGGGCTTGGTTGTGTGGCTTAGTTCTGGAGACTTCCGAAATCTGATGGACCTAAACTAACCTAGGGTTAATCCTAGGGCTAAAAACACTTTAATCTTCTATAAATAAGACCCTAATCCTACCCTAAAACCTCATTTATTCATTCTAGTAGCTAAACTATGGCAAATTGATTTCTCAAATTGTAACAACCCGTATTTTTCGATAACGTGTTAAGACGAGAATCAAGGCAGAATTTAATTTTAAATTCTGAATCAAGTAAAACGGGCTATGCCATTGCGTTCATCTCGGAAAAATACGCGAAATAGAGTATGAGTTTTCGAGAATCGGAGTCCGTATGACCAAGATATGGCCTCGCGAAGTTTCACGAAAAATTCCCAAATTAAAGTATACTTAATTAAGTGAAATGGGTTGCGCAGAGAAATATATATATATTGATATATATATATATATATATATAATTGAAAATTAAATAAATAAATATGCAAAAATGTTCAAAACAGCGAATTGGGAGAGGGGAATAACCGAACCGGCCCATTTTTGAGGTCGACCCGAGCCCGCTGGGTCGACTAGGGGTTAATCCAGGGTGTTTGGCTGTCAACCCGTGGGCCGATTCGCTCAAATGCAGATTTTGCATTTGGATGGTTCTCATGGTTCATCTTTAATCTAAAGGCCCTAGATGGTTCCTACACTTGACTTCTTCCCCAAGACATGCTTTGATGGCTTGGATTGAATCTAGGTTTAATCCTATGGCCTAAAACACTTGCCTAATCTATAAATAAGACCCTAACCTATCCTAAACCCTCATTATTCACTCATGTAACTAAACTATGGCCAAATTTCTACTCTCATGGCCTCCATCTCAAATCCCTAGAGCCTATGCATTCAAATCGGGTTCAAATCAAAAGATGCAAGCTTGCTACACCAAAGAGAGGCAAAATCAACGTTGCTATGCGAGTTCCATGACGATTCTTCAACAAAGGAGGCACCTTTCTTAGCCAAGATGATTCATGCTTCTTTCCCTATGCCTAACTATGTAAGTTCTAGCTACTTTTAGATGGAAACGGTAGTTTTGATAATGACATGGGATAAAATGAGGCTAAACATGATTATGCGAACCTATATGAACCTTACCTTGCCTCTTGTGTTCATGTTTATGATTTTAGGCCATGTGAGTGACTTAATCATGCCTCTCATGCTATGCATAACCTAGTTTATCTTGCAAGTTTGGATCTTTATGCATGAAATGCTAGCATGAACCTTTAGGAACCACTTTACTTGTGAAACATTGGCTAAGACAAGATTTTGGGGCTTATGCATGTTTATGAACCCAAACCCCTTATGCTAACATGCAAGTTTGTGGCCAAATCCTTTATGAGATTATGCATGCTCGTGGCCAATCCCCTCTTTTAAGTTGTGCATGTTTATGGCCAAACCCTTTTTGATAATATGCATGTTTGTGGCCAAATTACCTTATGACACTATGCATGTTTATGGCCAATCCCTTTATGATGTTATGCATGTGGAAGCCAAGCCCTTTTTGGCATCATGCATGTTTTGAGACCAATATGTGACATAGTATCCTTACTATGTTGACTCGCTTTGCTTGCGTTGGGAAAACACGATTTTGGGTAGTTAGATAAACATGAACATGTCGCAAAATCTTAACTTGAATATGACATGTGTTTATACTTGAAAATATGACTTGAAAGATAACATGGAGGTTGGCATGTAAGTATGCATAAAAACATGAGCTTGGGAATTTACCTATTAAGTTAGGTCTACCCTTTGGGAATTTACCTATTAAGTTAGGTCTACCCAAATGCTTGAAAACTTGTAACATGTTTTGGAAACATGATGAACTTAGATAATGTAATTATGGCCAACTCGAGGTTGGGTTGAGTTTGCAACGTAAAACTACCCGGAACCGACCGGCCTAACTAGTAGTTGCAAACAATAGGACCCAATGTGAGAAGTTGGTCATGTCGCGCTTAAGACCCGAGGTTAGACTAGGTTGTGGTGTAAATCTACCCGGACCCGCCCGGCTTAACTAGTAACCACAACAAGGTCTAATGTGAGAGGTTGAGGGTGCATTAATTAAATTAATGCCACATAATAGGGTTAAGTTAATTTGATTAATGAGGCTTAACCAAATATGATAGGGACAAATGGGTTAAGTACTTTGATTAGGCTAATGATACTTAACAAAACATGATAAGCTTGGGTAGGTTAAGGAACTTGGTTTGCCTAATGACACTTGACCATTTTTATACGACTAGTGGACGGGATTAAGTTAACGAACACTTAATCAATCCAACACGATAACGTGATAAGGTTAAGTAAATTTTCTTAACGATACTTAACCGTATAATACAGTTAATGGATGGGGTTAAGATTAGGCTTAACTAATCTAAACATGGTAATCGGATGGGGTTAAGTTAGCCTCGACTTAATTAATCCAACTTGGTAATTTAATGGGGTTAAGTTAAACACTTAACTAATTTAACACGATGTTTTGATGAGGTTAAGTGACCTATACTTAACCAATCTAACTCGTTAATTTGATGAGGTTAAGTTAACCTATACTTAACCAATCTAACGTGAAAACATGATAAGGCTAAGTCACGAATCACTTGAATATGCTTGACCGATTTGACTCGGTAATTTGACAAGGTCAAGTTAATTTATATAATTAACCAATCTAAAATGATAATTAGACGAGGTTAAGTTATGGATTGCTTAATATACTTAGCCAACTTGACACATGGTTTGTAGGGTTAAGTCTTGGACTTGGATACTTAGCCAATTTTGACATGGTTTGTAGACGGGCTAAGTTATGAACTTAAGTGACACTTAACCCATTAGATAAACCCTAATTCGGAGGATTAGGTAAATAACCATAGTTAACAAGGATTATGGAAATAAGGCTAAGTGGTAAACCTTAGTTAAGGGAAACTAAGTAATAATCCTTAGTCAAGGAAATTTGGACCATTTCTTAGATAGATTAGTAACCCGATACGTTTAATTATGCGTGTAGGAGCAGGCTATCTGATTTAGATAAAGGCTCCAACGAACTGGGTAACGAAGCAGCGGCTTCGGGGAACGTGAGGATATTCTTGGGATCCCTCTGTGAGCTGCCAGGTCATTATACTAGGCTCACGAGAGGTTGAGGTCTGCGGTAGAAGAACCAAGAATATGCCTTGGTTGCTATGCGAGCGACCTAAAGACTGGGGTGGATAGCAGTGAGTCGGCGAATACACAAGGTGCCCGAGATAGCAAGTTCGTCGATCATCTACCATCTTGAGTCAAGCGTGTACGTACGGAAAGGCAGGGAACACCCAACATACCATGATTTGCTATCTAATTATGGGTGAGGTAGGCCGTAGGATGTGGGCTGGCCGGAGTGTAGTTCTCATGCAAGATCTTCTCTTGTGTTGCCTTTCGCTAGTTGAGGGAGGGGTCTCGTGGGACCATAGCCACGTGTAGAAAAGCAGACCTTAGCATCTGCATCGGCAGATAAATCTAAAGCTCCCGACCGAGTCCTGTATGTCTTGTTTTGCCCTGTGACAGGACTCGGATGGCACGATGTGATACATGTGCATACAGTTATAGAAAAACGATTCACGATGAATGCGTGGGAAAAAGGGCGTGGTTGAGGGTTAGCGTAATCCCTAGTGGCCTAGGTGGTTTAACCCAAACCGAGATACGAAAGCGTGCAATAGGTAAGCATAATCCCTAGTGGTGCTAGGTGGCGTAAGTCCTAGTAGTTCAAACGATGATTCATATGGAAGAGCCTAGCTAGAACAAGGGTGACAGTCCAAACGATTTCAAGGATAATACGACATGAGGAAGCCCGTACGAGGTACGGCAAAGGACTGAACTTATATACATGGAAAGAAACATATGATTTGAGTAACCTATATATGCGATATTAGGTTGACATGGAGCATTACACGACTTTGAGCAAGGGACATTCATGGTTAACACATGACGCGGGTAGGGGTACTAGTACGAGAGGTGCAGAGCAAATATACATGTTAGGACTAAGAAGAATATACATAATAGATACCGTGGGATGTTAGACGGGGTGGATACCTTGGGATAATGTACTCGATAGAAATCTGACGATGTGATACCTTGACTTATCATGACACCGTAGTTTATCATGATACCTTAGTTTACTTGGCCACAGTAGTTCAACCGGCTACCCTGGTTTATCTATCTTGTAGTTATCCTTATGTTTACTTTCAGTTTATGCATGTCATGTTACCTTTACCTGTTTTTATACTGGAAGTAGATAGGACTTACTCAGTCTTTTTGACTGACCCGTTTTGTTTCGCCTCTTTTCTTCCGTTTCCCCCCCCGTCCAGGTTACAGGGAGGAAACAATGCTGTTTAGTTCGGACTTCTTCTGCTTGAAGGTCATCATGGATGGCTTGGACTTTTCTTGGCTATGGCTACTTTACTGTTTTTACTTGGGGAATAATTTATGAAAATGTCTTTATGCTTCTTTACTATTGCAAGACAGGTTTTGATGTACTCTGATGTAAAAGGCTTTAGACCTTATTTACTCATGTTATGAAAGTTTGATTTTACTTCCGCTATTCTATATGTTCTGTCTTGTGATATTTCTGTGCATGTTTACCAATAATGCCCCTCTAAAGCTAGTGCATTCCTTTGCGAGTGACCCTAGCGGAGGCGGGGTGTTACATTTGGTATCAGAGCAGAAGGTTACCAGACTGGGCAAAAGTTTTTAATGACCTTCTGAAAACTATTTGAAAATCGTTTATAAAGAAGCATTTTTCAAGAAAATTTTCTTTTAAAAGAAAAAGGCTATTCCCCAAAGGCCATTTGCACTATCCTTGTTTCCTTAATTGAATCTCTTCTCCTTTCTTTCCTCCATCTGTAGTCACAGTGGTTTTAACTGCGACTAGTCTTTTCTATCTACGAAAGTGTTTTCCTTACGATGGAGGTGGTTCTCGAGAGACCAGTGGCCGCGTTATAAGAAAGGATGGTGAGGAAGAGGATAAAGGATACGAGCTTAAGGATGAGCAACTTGTTGGTATGGCTCAGCCCAGGACGAGAGAGAAGGATGAACAATGAAACCCATGACGAGAAAGTATCTTTGGTATGGTGAAACGGGACGGATAGTTAAGTATTGTGGGACAAGGACAAGATCATCGTTGTATACCCTCACTAGAGTACCTGAGTAGGGGGATAACATCCTTGTTGAAGATCTAGTTATTCTTTTCTATCATCCCGCCAAGACTTTGTTTTGATCCCCGCAACATTTAAGTCCGCTTCGGTAGTTGAGTCTCTGCACCTTAAGTACTAACGTAATAGAGAATCCCATTTTTGTCTCAAAGTCCTATTGGAGAATCAGTCCATTTATACATGACTTGTTTGGATTTGGGAATGTCTATGCCAAGTGTTGAGTTTGGAAATAATGCTTATAAGCTGTGGATGGATTCTAGGGATGAAGTGGTTATCCAGTAGGGGGTGCCACTCTCGGTTTTGATAGGAGGGTAGTTAGACCTTTTGACTAGCCTTGGTAATGCCCTCGAAGTATCGGGTAACCTTTTTGAGGTTCTGTCATGACTAGTTACTTAGAATCCCTTGATGCCTTTATTGGAAATTTGAAGCCCGATCGAGTGGTGTTCGCCAATAAGACGGATGGTTTACTTCATTTATGCATGGGTTATAGAGATCACCCTAGTAAGTGCGCATGATAACCTGATTGACATCTGTTTACTTTCAAGAGAAAGTTCTTCTACATGGAATGCCTTATAGTATATAAACGAGATCCAAGATTCACTAGTGAATTTTGGAAAGCTTGCATGAGATCATGAGTACGCAGTCATGTTTGCGCCAAGTATTCTAGAAAAAGGATAAGTGCAAGTGGAACGAGAGGCGACGAAGAAATGAGTTTCAGCTCATGTTATGGAAGCAGGAAATAAGAAGCTACGAAATCGCGAAGTTAAAGGGCGGTCAAGGCACAATGGAAGTAAGCCCGAGGAAATACGACTTTGATGGTCAAAGACTAGATACGCGCATGATATCTCTTTTTGGGAGTATATCCTTGATCCCTGTTTCTGTAGAGCTTACTTGTAGGTTATCTTTTGTAGACATCCTCTCGGTCCTACTTTCTGTTACAAACCCCGTAAGGAGTTAGTCTTGTTTATCTTCTCGGCCCTGTTTCAGGGAATTCTAGGTAGAACCCTATGGATGTAAACATGTATTTGAAACATGTTATGATTGATATGGTTGCAAGTGGTTGCAAGTGGTTGCTCATGGATGCGCGAATACACATTAGATACTAGCTCGACTCGGTCACATTTCATATTGCATATGCACGAGTATTTATACTTGTTTATGGATGAAATCGAATGTATTATCATGCGGTTGTTGCATATGAATGAATGATTGTGCACGCATATAGTATCTATATGACTAGGACTATTTGCATACATGTTGGATTCATGGCACTATACATATTTTGCATTAGAAAGATTATTCAGGCCTGATCATTAGCATTAGCTAAGGAACATGTACACACACGTTTTGCATATATTCATACAGCATTAGAAATCATCTAAGGACAATGGTTGCTTGTGGATGATGTTTTGAGTAGATGGATGATGGATGGTAGGATATGTTCTTCCTAACTTGGAGATTTCGGGGACGAAATCCTAAAAGGTGGGGAGAATGTAACAACCCGTATTTTTCGATAACGTGTTAAGACGAGAATCAAGGCAGAATTTAATTTTAAATTCTGAATCAAGTAAAACGGGCTATGCCATTGCGTTCATCTCGGAAAAATACGCGAAATAGAGTATGAGTTTTCGAGAATCGGAGTCCGTATGACCAAGATATGGCCTCGCGAAGTTTCACGAAAAATTCCCAAATTAAAGTATACTTAATTAAGTGAAATGGGTTGCGCAGAGAAATATATATATATTGATATATATATATATATAATTGAAAATTAAATAAATAAATATGCAAAAATGTTCAAAACAGCGAATTGGGAGAGGGGAATAACCGAACCGGCCCATTTTTGAGGTCGACCCGAGCCCGCTGGGTCGACTAGGGGTTAATCCAGGGTGTTTGGCTGTCAACCCGTGGGCCGATTCGCTCAAATGCAGATTTTGCATTTGGATGGTTCTCATGGTTCATCTTTAATCTAAAGGCCCTAGATGGTTCCTACACTTGACTTCTTCCCCAAGACATGCTTTGATGGCTTGGATTGAATCTAGGTTTAATCCTATGGCCTAAAACACTTGCCTAATCTATAAATAAGACCCTAACCTATCCTAAACCCTCATTATTCACTCATGTAACTAAACTATGGCCAAATTTCTACTCTCATGGCCTCCATCTCAAATCCCTAGAGCCTATGCATTCAAATCGGGTTCAAATCAAAAGATGCAAGCTTGCTACACCAAAGAGAGGCAAAATCAACGTTGCTATGCGAGTTCCATGACGATTCTTCAACAAAGGAGGCACCTTTCTTAGCCAAGATGATTCATGCTTCTTTCCCTAGGCCTAACTATGTAAGTTCTAGCTACTTTTAGATGGAAACGGTAGTTTTGATAATGACATGGGATAAAATGAGGCTAAACATGATTATGCGAACCTATATGAACCTTACCTTGCCTCTTGTGTTCATGTTTATGATTTTAGGCCATGTGAGTGACTTAATCATGCCTCTCATGCTATGCATAACCTAGTTTATCTTGCAAGTTTGGATCTTTATGCATGAAATGCTAGCATGAACCTTTAGGAACCACTTTACTTGTGAAACATTGGCTAAGACAAGATTTTGGGGCTTATGCATGTTTATGAACCCAAACCCCTTATGTTAACATGCAAGTTTGTGGCCAAATCCTTTATGAGATTATGCATGCTCGTGGCCAATCCCCTCTTTTAAGTTGTGCATGTTTATGGCCAAACCCTTTTTGATAATATGCATGTTTGTGGCCAAATTACCTTATGACACTATGCATGTTTATGGCCAATCCCTTTATGATGTTATGCATGTGGAAGCCAAGCCCTTTTTGGCATCATGCATGTTTTGAGACCAATATGTGACATAGTATCCTTACTATGTTGACTCGCTTTGCTTGCGTTGGGAAAACACGATTTTGGGTAGTTAGATAAACATGAACATGTCGCAAAATCTTAACTTGAATATGACATGTGTTTATACTTGAAAATATGACTTGAAAGATAACATGGAGGTTGGCATGTAAGTATGCATAAAAACATGAGCTTGGGAATTTACCTATTAAGTTAGGTCTACCCTTTGGGAATTTACCTATTAAGTTAGGTCTACCCAAATGCTTGAAAACTTGTAACATGTTTTGGAAACATGATGAACTTAGATAATGTAAGTATGGCCAACTCGAGGTTGGGTTGAGTTTGCAACGTAAAACTACCCGGAACCGACCGGCCTAACTAGTAGTTGCAAACAATAGGACCCAATGTGAGAAGTTGGTCATGTCGCGCTTAAGACCCGAGGTTAGACTAGGTTGTGGTGTAAATCTACCCGGACCCGCCCGGCTTAACTAGTAACCACAACAAGGTCTAATGTGAGAGGTTGAGGGTGCATTAATTAAATTAATGCCACATAATAGGGTTAAGTTAATTTGATTAATGAGGCTTAACCAAATATGATAGGGACAAATGGGTTAAGTAATTTGATTAGGCTAATGATACTTAACAAAACATGATAAGCTTGGGTAGGTTAAGGAACTTGGTTTGCCTAATGACACTTGACCATTTTTATACGACTAGTGGACGGGATTAAGTTAACGAACACTTAATCAATCCAACACGATAACGTGATAAGGTTAAGTAAATTTTCTTAACGATACTTAACCGTATAATACAGTTAATGGATGGGGTTAAGATTAGGCTTAACTAATCTAAACATGGTAATCAGATGGGGTTAAGTTAGCCTCGACTTAATTAATCCAACTTGGTAATTTAATGGGGTTAAGTTAAACACTTAACTAATTTAACACGATGTTTTGATGAGGTTAAGTGACCTATACTTAACCAATCTAACTCGTTAATTTGATGAGGTTAAGTTAACCTATACTTAACCAATCTAACGTGAAAACATGATAAGGCTAAGTCACGAATCACTTGAATATGCTTGACCGATTTGACTCGGTAATTTGACAAGGTCAAGTTAATTTATATAATTAACCAATCTAAAATGATAATTAGACGAGGTTAAGTTATGGATTGCTTAATATACTTAGCCAACTTGACACATGGTTTGTAGGGTTAAGTCTTGGACTTGGATACTTAGCCAATTTTGACATGGTTTGTAGACGGGCTAAGTTATGAACTTAAGTGACACTTAACCCATTAGATAAACCCTAATTCGGAGGATTAGGTAAATAACCATAGTTAACAAGGATTATGGAAATAAGGCTAAGTGGTAAACCTTAGTTAAGGGAAACTAAGTAATAATCCTTAGTCAAGGAAATTTGGACCATTTCTTAGATAGATTAGTAACCCGATACGTTTAATTATGCGTGTAGGAGCAGGCTATCTGATTTAGATAAAGGCTCCAACGAACTGGGTAACGAAGCAGCGGCTTCGGGGAACGTGAGGATATTCTTGGGATCCCTCTGTGAGCTGCCAGGTCATTATACTAGGCTCACGAGAGGTTGAGGTCTGCGGTAGAAGAACCAAGAATATGCCTTGGTTGCTATGCGAGCGACCTAAAGACTGGGGTGGATAGCAGTGAGTCGGCGAATACACAAGGTGCCCGAGATAGCAAGTTCGTCGATCATCTACCATCTTGAGTCAAGCGTGTACGTACGGAAAGGCAGGGAACACCCAACAGACCATGATTTGCTATCTAATTATGGGTGAGGTAGGCCGTAGGATGTGGGCTGGCCGGAGTGTAGTTCTCATGCAAGATCTTCTCTTGTGTTGCCTTTCGCTAGTTGAGGGAGGGGTCTCGTGGGACCATAGCCACGTGTAGAAAAGCAGACCTTAGCATCTGCATCGGCAGATAAATCTAAAGCTCCCGACCGAGTCCTGTATGTCTTGTTTTGCCCTGTGACAGGACTCGGATGGCACGATGTGATACATGTGCATACAGTTATAGAAAAACGATTCACGATGAATGCGTGGGAAAAAGGGCGTGGTTGAGGGTTAGCGTAATCCCTAGTGGCCTAGGTGGTTTAACCCAAACCGAGATACGAAAGCGTGCAATAGGTAAGCATAATCCCTAGTGGTGCTAGGTGGCGTAAGTCCTAGTAGTTCAAACGATGATTCATATGGAAGAGCCTAGCTAGAACAAGGGTGACAGTCCAAACGATTTCAAGGATAATACGACATGAGGAAGCCCGTACGAGGTACGGCAAAGGACTGAACTTATATACATGGAAAGAAACATATGATTTGAGTAACCTACATATGCGATATTAGGTTGACATGGAGCATTACACGACTTTGAGCAAGGGACATTCATGGTTAACACATGACGCGGGTAGGGGTACTAGTACGAGAGGTGCAGAGCAAATATACATGTTAGGACTAAGAAGAATATACATAATAGATACCGTGGGATGTTAGACGGGGTGGATACCTTGGGATAATGTACTCGATAGAAATCTGACGATGTGATACCTTGACTTATCATGACACCGTAGTTTATCATGATACCTTAGTTTACTTGGCCACAGTAGTTCAACCGGCTACCCTGGTTTATCTATCTTGTAGTTATCCTTATGTTTACTTTCAGTTTATGCATGTCATGTTACCTTTACCTGTTTTTATACTGGAAGTAGATAGGACTTACTCAGTCTTTTTGACTGACCCGTTTTGTTTCGCCTCTTTTCTTCCGTTTCCCCCCCCGTCCAGGTTACAGGGAGGAAACAATGCTGTTTAGTTCGGACTTCTTCTGCTTGAAGGTCATCATGGATGGCTTGGACTTTTCTTGGCTATGGCTACTTTACTGTTTTTACTTGGGGAATAATTTATGAAAATGTCTTTATGCTTCTTTACTATTGCAAGACAGGTTTTGATGTACTCTGATGTAAAAGGCTTTAGACCTTATTTACTCATGTTATGAAAGTTTGATTTTACTTCCGCTATTCTATATGTTCTGTCTTGTGATATTTCTGTGCATGTTTACCAATAATGCCCCTCTAAAGCTAGTGCATTCCTTTGCGAGTGACCCTAGCGGAGGCGGGGTGTTACACAAATGGCCTCCACTTAAAAACCCTAGCCTCCACCTTCTTCAAAAATCATTCCTATGAAGATTTTGATGTTCATACAAGCATTTCTAAGTTGTATGAATGATCATTAGCTTGCATACATTATCAAGTTGCAAGCTTTATTGGCTAAGCTAGAGTTTTTGGAATTTTTGTTAAGAGTTTTCTTATTGGAGCTTTGTTTTGGGTTTTTATATGCTTGCATAAAGGGCTTCTCAATCTTTATTAGTAGATTTGTGTCTTCATAATATTTGTAAGCCCTCTTACCTTCATTTTAGAAACTCTAAAGTTAATATGTGATGCAAGTTGGGATTTGCAAGTTTATTGAGTTATGCATGTTTATGCAAGTTCACTATGCCATGATTTGCAAGTTTATTGAGTTATGCATGTTTATGCAAGTTCACTATGCCATGATTTGCAAGTTTATTGAGTTATGCATGCTTATGCAGTTCACTATGCCATGATTTGCAAGTTTATTGAGTTATGCATGTTTATGCAAGTTCACTATGCCATGATTTGCATGTTTATTAAGTTATGCATGCTTATGCAAGTTCACTATGCCATGTTATGCATGTTTATGCAAGTTCACTATGCCATGTTATGCATGTTTAATAAGTTATGCATGCTTATGCAAGTTCACTATGCCATGTTATGCATGTTTAATAAGTTATGCATGCTTATGCAAGTTCACAATGACATGTTATGCATGTTTGACAAGTTATGCATGTTTATGCAAGTTCCCTATGCCATGTTAGGCAAGTTTAACATGTTATGCATGTTTATGCTAATATGCAAGTTCACTATGCTATGTTACGCAAGTCTAACATGTTATGCATGTTCGTTGTGATATGCAAGTTCATCATGTATGTTATGCCAAGTTCCCTCTTCCTATCCTTTATGCGTTATTACGAATATGTAAGCGATAGAATGACGTTGGGGGGTTTGGGTAAACTTAAAATACATGAAAATATAAGATTGGGAATTTACCTATTAAGTTAGGTCTACCCCTTGGGAATTTACCTATTAAGTTAGGTCTACCCAAGTATTTGTTGACTTGTAATTATGTTTTGAAATAAAGTGGACATGACACTTAGAAAACATAAGTGTGGCCAACTCGAGGTTGGGTTGAGTTTGTAGCATAATTCTACCCGGAACCTACCGGCTTAACTAGTGGCTACAAACAATAGGACCCAATGTGAGAAGTTGGTCATGTGGTGCCAAGACCCGAGGTTAGACCAAGTTGTGGTGTAAATCTACCCGGAACCCACCGGCTTAACTAGGTAACCACAACAAAGTCTAATGTGAGAGGTTAAGGTGCATTAAATTAATTAATGCCTCATGATTAGGGTTAAGTCAGGGTCCACTAATACTTAACCAATTTGGGGATTCGAGGGATTGAAATGGGGTTAAGTCGTGAACTGTAGGTTACACTTAACCAATTTAATCCATTTGGGGGTTTGAGGGATTGAAATGGGGTTAAGTTGTGAACTGTCGGTTACACTTAACCAATTTAATCCATGATTAGTGAAGGGTTAAATCGCACTTAACCCTCTTAGGAAACCCTAGCAACGTGGTCTGTTCCAGCAGTAATCCCAGTTTGGTATCATCACAACCCTAGAGGCTAGGCTAGGGCGGGGCACGATTACTGGACTGATGTAAGCGACCAAAGCGATGGCTGAGTGGTACAGCGGTGCGGGTCCAGGCGGGCTACAGACGTGCACGTAATCCGGTATTGGACAAACTCGAGGCACGGGTACCAGTAGGTTTAGACTGTGCATTATTGCTTCAGTGTCTGGGGTTGACACCCGAGGGCTTGATACACCCGAAGGTGGACCCAGCACAGTCTGACTACATCCATATGTGGGCCGTATGGACACCAACACTTGACGTGTTAGGCTTATAGGGAGCCGATCGACTAGACCGTTTGGTTGGACCTTATATTAAGGTCACTTCATGTTATTGGGTCAAAGCTTGGGCCAAGGGATCAATACCGGTTGTGTTGGTTTGCTAGTACACCGTGGTGCAAAACTTAACCTTGTTCATGCGATGACACCTCTATCTATCTTGTAGTTAATTTATCATGCCAGTATATTGTTATCTATGATCATCTCAGTTTCCATCATGCTGTTAACTTTATTAGTTTATAGACTGGTCGTAGCAGGGCTTACTCAGTCTTTTTGACTGACCTGTTTTCTTTCGCCTCTTTTCTTCCGTTTCCCCCCCCCCCCCCCCCAGGTTCTCAGGGAGGGAATACAGTAGCCTAGCTTGGATCTTAGCTGCTTTCTTGGATAGCTCATGTATGCTTTGGACTTGAGCTCGCTATGGTTTTTCCACTTTGGGGATAGCTACTTTTATGTTTTCCTTTTCAGTTTCAGATGATGTTATTTTATGTACTAGACTTGTTTATTTGGGAAATTGACATTTTGATGTACCAGACTTGTGTTTTGAAATGGTTTAAAAATCTTCCGCTGTTTTATCTACTTACTCTGTTTATTTACATATATATATATGTCATGTCCTGCCTTGTTATATCATTATGCATGTTTACCTTGTTTTAAAACGCCCTACCAAAGACAGAGTTGCTTGCAAGAGCCACCCTGGCGGAGGTGGGGTGTTACAACTTCCCTAAGAAGCAAGGGCAAGCCTCGCAGGCAAGACCTTCTGGGTGTACATCTTTAACTTAGATGCTTTGTTTTATCTCGCTTATCTTCTCAATCCATTCTTGAGAACCTTAGGTAGAACCCTTTTGGATGTAAACATGTGATTGAAACATGTTATGGTTGATGTTTGCAAGTGGTCGCAAGTGGTTGCTCGTGGTTGCATAACACAAATTAGGCACAAGATCGGCTCAGACACGTTTTCATATTGCATATGCAAGAGTGTTTATACTTGTTTATGGATTAAATTGAATATGTTACCATGTGAATGATACATATGGATGGATGTTTGTGCACACATATAGTGTTTATGTGACTAGGACTATTTGCGTACATGTTGGATTCATGGCAATAAACATATTTTGCATTAAGAAGATCAATCAGGCCTGATCATTTGCATTAGATAAGGAACATATACACACACTTTCTGCATATGTTCATATAGCATTAGAAATCGTTTAAGGACAATGGTTGCTTGTGGATGATGTTTTGAGTAGATGGATGACTGGATGATAGGAAGCATTCTTCTTAACTTGAAGATTTCAGGGACGAAATCCTTTAAGGAGGGAAGAATGTAACAACCCGAATTTTAATAACATGTTAAAACCATAAATCAAGGCAGAATTAATTTTTAAATTAAGAATCAAGAGAAACGGGTTGCGTTATTTCGTTCTTCTTGAAATTCTGCTTGTGATAGAGTCCGAGTTTGCATAAAACGGATATCGTATGAAGAAGATATCGACGAACGAACTTAGGCAGAAAAACCGGAAACAGGCCAGAATACACTGGCACACTGGTGAAGTGCGCCAGTACAAAAATACACTGGCGCACCTACCAATTGCGCCCATATAGATTCAGCATAGAATTCTGGAGTGTTCTGTGATGACATGACTTCTTCTAAGTGGTTGGCTGACCTGTCTTCGAGCTGGGTGGTTCTGATGACTTCTGGACTGATCTGAAGGCTATAAATTACCCTATTCTCCTATTTAAACACCCATAAACCAAGCTTTCTATACACACCAAACCATTGCAATGTTATGCTACCTCCACCTTGATTAGATTAAATTAAAAATAAAACATGAAGATTATTTCTTGAAGACTACGGCTAGGAATTGGGGATTTGATTCTACAATCAAATCAAGATTCAACGATTCAACAATTCGACGACTAGTTTATAGATTCGACTTCTACATCTTTCTTAAACCACGATTCGTAAGTTCCAGTTACTTTTAGATAAAAACTATAAATCTAACATGTGCATGGTATAATTTGGAAGTGATTTATGTATGATTCATATCTATTCTTGGTTTCTTCTTGGATCCTGACTATTGGGAATGTTGCCTACGACGTTGAAACTATTATTAATGACATAAGACTATGACTATGCCTATGACTGTGGACATAAGATTTTTCCTATGCCTATGACTAAGATGGTGAACATAAGACTGCCTATGACTAATAAGACTATGCCTATGACTATGACGGTGAACATAAGACTGCCTATGACTATGAACAATAAGACTATTGCCTATGACTATGACAAGGACAATTGTGGTTAATCACCTATGATTCATTGCCTAGGATTATGACTATGAAATTGGATCCAATCTTGATTTTCTATTCAGTCCTATTTTCTTTATTTGTCCTTGGATCTTGATTTTGTGGATTTTTCTATTTAAGTTAGATCTATCCATATTCTTGAATCTAGATTAGTATTCAAACCTTTTTATGTTGGTAATGTTATCAGATTTATATGCCTGTGATGTTTTAATCAATTTATTCAGTTATGTCATACCTTGAAAATAGATTGATTATGTTATTGAATAATATTGATCTATGCCTATGGTTCTATTTTATTATCATGTTGAATTGGGAATTAATGAATAAGTCTATTTATTTGTATAGGAACTTGAAGTATAAGCTGTTATGATAAGTCGTGTAGTTTATCATGTTATGCAAGTTTTAGGTTGTAAAATCATATCACATATGTAACCAAGTGTTAGGATTACATGTTTATGTGTATATGATAAATCTGTGTCATATTTCAAGTTCACACTTATTCATATGTCCGTGATTGATTTGCAAGTTCGCATATATGTAAGTTGATTTAGTATATGTTGCAAATTCACATATATGTATGTTGGTTCAGTCTACGCTACAAGATCACACCTATGATATTCATGTTGATTATTTTGTAAGTTCACACCTATGATGTTTATATTGACTATGCCGATGATGCCAAGTTTTTGCCTATGTCATGCTTAAGTTAATGAATTGCTTTATCCCAATTTTGTGTACGTTGAATTAGGCTAAGTTTTTAGCCTAATATTATATGTCAAAAGCCATGCGGACGGAAAATTAGGCTTAGATTGTTAGCCTAATATTTAGATGGGGTAACGTTGGGAAAAATTGGTAATTATAGGAAACTTGACATAAAACTTGCCTTAAAAACTTGACACGAACATGACATGAATCTTGAACATGGACATGACACTAGAAGGAACATGAAAATAGCCAACTCGAGGTTGGGTTGAGTTTGCAGTGTAATTCTGCCCGGAACAGCCCGGCAAATCCAGTTACTACAAACAACAGGATCCAATGTGGGTAGTTGGTCATATCGCGCTTGAAACCCGAGGTCAAAATGAGTTGTGGTATAATTCTGCCCAGAACCGCCCGGCATATCCAGTGACCACAACAACAGGTCTGATGTGAGAGGTAGGGTGCATTAATGAATTAATGCCACATGATAGGGTTAAGTTATGAACATGAAAGACAATACTTAACCAACTTGATACATGAACTTGAACGGTGACACTTAGTCAAATTTGATACATGATTCGTAGGCGGGTTAAGTCACGAACTTGAATGACAACACTTAAACAACTTGACATGCTAGACTGATAGGGGTTAAGTCACGAATTTAATGACAACAATTAACCTATTGGACGGAACCCCTAGTTACGCGCTCCGTTCAGCAGTAACCCACTAGATGTATCATGGTACCTTGTAACTAGGCAGGGTGGAGCACGATTACTGGGCTGATTGTAAGCGACTAGAACGACGGCTGTGTTGGTGCGCCAGTGTAGGTTCAGGCAGGCTATGGTCGTGCACGTGGTCCGGAGTTGAAAAATCAGGCATTGGGCATCAGTAGGTTTATCTGTGCATTCTTGAATCGTGTCGGTGGTTGGAACCCTTGGGCTTGATACACCCTATGGTGGACCTAGCACATGTAACTACATTCGTGATAGGGCCGTTAGACACAGATACCCATGACGAGCTAGAACATGTAGGGAGCCGATCGACTAGTGGATCGTTTCGTTGGACCTAATAATGGGTCTTTTCATGATATTGGGCCAAGGAATCATTTCATGATTAATATAAGACATGGGTTTGGGATTCTAGTATAGTTGATGCAGTGAACCTTGAATATGTGATGCTATACTTGAGTTATACTTGATTTATCATGTTATCTTAGTCTATCTTGCCCATCTTGTCATCATCCGTATGTTTACTTTCAGTTTATACATGTCATGTTACCTTTATCTGTTTTTATGCTGAAAGTCACTTGGACTTACACGTCTTTATGACTGACCCGTTTTCTTTTGCCTCTTTTTCTTCCGTTTCCCCCCAGGTTCTCAGGGAGGAAACTCTAGCACTTTGCTTGGATTTCTCTTGCTTTCAGTTCAACTCGTGTACGGTTTGATCTTGAGCTATGATATGGTTGCATTTCTGCTACCTTTGGGGAATTAAGCTACTTTGATGTTTTAAATTTATGCTTCTTTAATTATGCAAGACAGAATTTGCTGTAATGGAAAATAATGACCTTGGTTATTTGATTTAAAAGGTTTTGACTCTTTTTGAAAGTATTGAAATTTATCTTTTGATTCTTCCGCTGTTTTATCTATGTTCTGTCTTGTGATATTTCTGTGATTGTTTACCTCGATAACGCTCCTCCAAAACTAGTGAATTCCCTTTGTGAGTGACCCTAGCGGAGGTGGGGTATTACACGAAGCGTTGGAGTTCACTATATGTGAAACGAAGCGTAGGAGTTTGTGGTGCGAAGCAATGCAATCCACCAAAGGTTCGCTGGAATTCGTTGTGCGAAACAAAGCGATGGATTTCACTATAAGTGAAACAAAGCATGAGAGTCCGTTGCGCGAAGCGATGCAACGCACCAAAGGTTCGCTGGAATTTGTTGTGCAAAAAAAGCGTTGGAGTTTATTGTAATTGAAACGAATCATGGGAGTTCGTTGCGCGAGGCGATACAACCAACCGAAGGTTTGCTGGAATTCAATGTGCAAAACCAAGAGTTGGAGTTCGCTATAAGTGAAACGAAGCGTGGGACTTCGTGGAGCGAAGCGATGCGTCCCACCGAAGGTTCACTGGAATTCATTGTGCGAAACGAAGCGCTGGAGTTCACTATATGTGAAACAAAGCGTGGGAGTTCATGGCGTGAAGCGATGCAACCCACCAAAGGTTCGTTGGAATTCATTGCGCGAAACATAGCGTTGGAGTTCACTATAAGTGAAATGAAGCATGAGAGTTCGTGGCGCGATGCGATGCAACCCACCAAAAGTTCGCTGGAATTCATTGTGTGAAATGAAGCGTTGGAATTCACTGTTTGTTAAATGAACCTTGGGAGTTCGTGCGCGAAGCGTGCAACCCACCAAAGGTTCGCTGAAATTCATTGCGCGAAACGAAGCATGGGAGTTTGTGGCGCGAAACGATGCAACCCACCAAGTGTTCGCTGGAATTCGTTGTGTGAAACAAAGTGTTGGAGTTCACTATAAGTGAAACGAAGCGAGGCAGTCTGTGGTGCGAAGCAATGCAACCCACCAAAGGCTCGCTGGAATTCGTTGCACGAAACGAAGCACTGGAGTTCACTATAAGTGAAACAAAGCATAGGATTTCATGGCGCGAAATGATACAAACCACCAAAGGTTCGGTGGAACTCGTTGCACGAAACAAAGCGCTGGAGTTAACTATAAGTGAAACGAAGCATGGGAGTTCATAGCGCGAGGTGATGCAACCCACCAAAGGTTCGCTGGAATTCGTTGCGCAAAACGAAGCGCTGAAGTTCGTTATAAGTGAAACGAGGCGTGGGAGTTCGTGGCGCGAAGCGATGCAACCCACCAAAGGTTCGCTGGAATTTATTACGCGAAATGAAGCATTGGAGTTAGCTATAAGTGAAACGAAGCATCGGAGTTCGTGGCGCGAAACGATGCAACCCACCGAAGGTTCGCTGGAATTCGTTGCATGAAACGAAGCGCTAGAGTTCACTATAAGTGAAACGAAGCATGGGAGTTCGTGGTGCGAAACGATGCAACCCACCAAAGGTTCGCTGGAATTCGTTACGCGAAATGAAGCGCCGGAGTTCACAATAAGTGAAACGAAGCGTGGGAGTTCATAGGGTGAAGCGATGCAACCCACCAAAGGTTCGCTGGAATTCATTGCATGAAACGAAGCGCTGGAGTTCACTATAAGTGAAACGAAGCGTGGGAGTTCATGTCGCAAACCGATGCAACCCACCAAAGGTTCGCTGGAATTCATTGTGCGAAACAAAGAACTGGACTTCACTATAAGTGAAACAAAGCATTGGAGTTCGGGGCTCGAAGCGATACCACCCACCAAAGGTTCACTTGAATTTGTTGCGCGAAACGAAGCATTGGAGTTCACTATAAGTGAAACGAAGCATGGGAGATCGTGGCACGAAGCGATGCAACCCACCAAAGGTTAGGTGGAATTCGCTGCGCAAAATGAAGCATTGCAATTCAGTATAAGTGAAACGAAACATGGGAGTTCGTGCCGCGAAGCAATGCAACCCACCAAAGGTTCGCTGGAATTCTTTGAGCGGAAAAAAGCGCTGGAGTTCACTATAAGTGAATAGAAGCATGGGAGTTCATGGCACGAAGCAATGCAACCCACCAAAGGTTCGTTTGAATTCATTCCGCGAAATAAAGCTCCGGAGTTACCTATAAGTGAAACCAAGCATGGGAGTTCATGGCGTAAGCGATGCAACCCACCAAAGGTTTGATGGAATTCATTGCACGAAGGGAAGCATTGGAGTTCACTATAAGTGAAACGAAGTGTGGGAGTTCGTGGTACGAAGCGATGCAACCCACCAAAGGTTCGCTGGAATTCATTGCGTGAAACGAAGCACTAAAGTTTACTATAAGCGAAACGACGTGTGGGAGTTTGTGGTGCGAAGCGATGCAACCCCCAAATGTTCGCTGGAATTCATTGCACGAAACGAAGCACTGAATTTCACTGTACATGAAACGAAGCATGGGAGTTCGTGGCGTGAAGCGATGCAACCCACCAAAGGTTTGCTGGAATTCGTTGCGCAAAACGAAGTGTTGGAGTTCACTATAAGTGAAACGAAGCGTGGGAGTTCGTGGCGCGAAGCGATGCAACCCACCAAAAGTTCATCGGAATTCGTTGCGCGAAACTGAGCGCTAGAGATCACTATTTGAAAAATGAAGCATGGGAGTTCGTGGCACGAAGCGATGCAACCCACCAAAGTTTCGTTGGAAGTCGTTGTGCGAAACGAAGCACTAGAGTTCACTATAAGTGAAACGAAGTTTGGGATTTCGTGGCACGAAGCGATGCAACCCACCAAAGGTTCGCTGGAATTCATTGCATGAAACGAATCGCTGGAGTTAACTAAATGTGAAACGAAGCATGGGAGTTCGTGGCGCGAAGTGATGCAACTCAACAAAGGTTCGCTGGAATTCGTTGCCCGAAACAAAGCGCTGCGGTTCACTATAAGTGAAATTATGCGTGGGAGTTCGTGGTGCATAGTGATGCAACCCACCAAAGGTCCGCTGGAATTCATTGCACGAAACGAAGTGTTGGAGTTCATTATAAGTGAAACGAAGTCTGGGAGTCCGTGGCGCGAAGCGATGCAACCAAGCAAAGGTTCGTTGGAATTCGTTGCGCGAAACTGAGCGCTGGAGTTCACTATAGGTAAAACGAAGCATGGGATTTCGTGGCGCGGAGCGATGCAACACACCAAAGGTTCGCTGGAATTCGTTGTGCGAAACGAAGCGCATGACTTCACTATAAGTGAAAAGAAGCGTGGGAGTTTCTGGTGCGAAGCGATGCAACCCACCAAAGGTTCGCCGGAATTTGTTGTGCGAAACGAAGCGTTGGAGTTCACTATAAGTGAAACGAAGCGTGGGAGTTCGTTGCGCGAAACGATGCAACCCACCAAAGGTTCGCTGGAATTCGTTGCGTGAAACGAAGCGCTGAGTTCACTATATGTGAAACGAAGCGTGGGAGTTCGGAGTGTGAAGCGATGCAACCCACCAAAGGTTAGCTGGAATTAGTTGCATGAAACGGAATGTTGGACTTCACTATAAGTGAAACGAAACGTGGGATTTCGTGGCACGAAGTGATGCAACCCACCAATGGTTCATCGGAATTCACTGCGTGAAACAAAGCGCTGATGTTTACTATAAGTGAAACAAAGCGTGGGAAATTGTGGTGCGAAGCGATGTAACGCACCAAAGGTTCACTTGAATTCGTTGCACGAAACGAAGCACTGGAGTTTACTATAAGTGAAACGAAGGGTGGGAGTTCGTGGCGCGAAGCGATGCAACCCACCAAAGGTACGGTGAAATTCGCTGCGTGAAACGAAGCGCTGGAGTTCACTATAAGTGAAACGAAACATGGGTGTTCGTGCCACGAAGCGATGCAACCCACCAAAGGTTCGTTGGACCTCGTCGCTCGAAACTAAGCGTTGGAGTTCACTATTAGTGAATAGAAGCATGGAAGTTCGTGGCGCGAAGCGATGCAACCCACCGAAGGTTCGTTTGAATTCATTGCACGAAACGAAGCTCTGGAGTTCACTATAAGTGAAACCAACCATAGGAGTTCATGGCGTGAAGCGACGTAACCTACCAAGGGTTTGCTGGAATTCGTCGCACGAACCGAAGCGTTGGAGTTCACTATAAGTGAAACGAAGCGTGAGAGTTTGTGGTGCGAAGCGATGCAATCCACCAAAGGTTCGTTGGAATTCATTGCGCGAAACAAAGCATGGAAGTTAGTGGCATGAAGCCATGCAACCCACCAAAGATTCCCTGGAATTCATTGCATGAAACGAAGCACTGGAGTTCACTATAACTAAAACGAAGCGTGGGAGTTTGTGATGTGATGCCATCTACCAAAGGTTCGCTGGAATTCCTTGTGCGAATACAAGCGCTGGAGCTCAGTATAAGTGAAATGAAGCGTGGGAGTTCGTGGTGCGAAGAAATGCAACCCACCAAAGGTTCGTGGAAATTTATTACGTGAAACGAAGCGTTGGAGTTCACTATATGTGAAACGAAGCGTAGGAGTTTGTGGTGCGAAGCAATGCAATCCACCAAAGGTTCGTTGGAATTCATTGCGCGATATAAAGCGCTGGATTTCACTATAAGTGAAATGAGGCATGAGAGTCCGTTGCGCGAAGCGATGCAATGCACCAAAGGTTCGCTGGAATTCGTTGCGCAAAAAAAGTGTTGGAGTTTATTGTAAGTGAAACGAAGCGTGGGTGTACATTGCACGAGGCGATACAACCAACCAAAGGTTCGCTGGAATTCGTTGTGCGAAACAAAGAGTTGGAGTTCGCTATAAGTGAAACGAAGCGTGGGACTTCGTGGCGCGAAGCGATGCAACCCACCGAAGGTTCACTGGATTTCGTTGGGCGAAATGAAGCGCTGGAGTTCACTATACGTGAAACAAAGCGTGGGAGTTTGTGGCGTGAAGCAATGCAACCCACCAAAGGTTCGTTGGAACTCGTTGTGCGAAATGAAGCGTTGGAATTCACTATAAGTGAAATGAAGCATGAGAGTTCATGGCACGATGCGATGCAACCCACCGAAAGTTCGCAGGAATTCATTGCGCGAAATGAAGCATTGGTGTTCACTATGAGTGAAATGAAGCGTGGGAGTTCGTGGCGTGAAGCGTGGGAGTTTGCGGCGTGAAGCGATGCACCCCACCAAGTGTTCGCTGGAATTCGTTGCGTGAAACAAAGTGTTGGAGTTCACTATAAGTGAAACGAAGCGGGGCAGTCTGTGGTGCGAAGCAATGCAACCCACCAAAGGTTCGCTGGAATTCGTTGCACGAAACGAAGCACTGGAGTTCACTATAAGTGAAACAAAGCGTAGGAGTTCATGGCACGAAACGATACAAACCACCAAAGGTTCGGTGGAATTCGTTGCATGAAACAAAGCGCTGGAGTTAACTATAAGTGAAACGAAGCGTGGGAGTTCGTAGCGCGAGGCGATGCAACCCACCAAAGGTTCGCTGGAATTCGTTGCGCGAAACGAAGCGCTGAAGTTCATTATAAGTGAAACGAAGCGTGGGAGTTCGTGGCGCGAAGCGATTCAACCCACCAAAGGTTCGCTGGAATTTATTGCGTGAATTGAAGCATTGGAGTTAACTATAAGTGAAACGATGCTTGGTAGTTCGTGGCGCGAAGCGATGCAACCCACCGAAGGTTCGCTGGAATTCGTTGCACAAAACGAAGCGCTAGCGTTCACTATAAGTGAAACGAATCATGGGAGTTCGTGGTGCGAAACGATGCAACCAACCAAAGGTTCGCTGGAATTCATTACGCGAAACGAAGCGCTGGAGTTCACAATAAGTGAAATGAAGCGTGGGAGTTCATAGGGTGAAGCGATGCAACCCACCAAAAGTTCGATGGAATTCATTGCATGAAAGGAAGCGCTGGAGTTCACTATAAGTGAAACGAAGAGTGGGAGCTCGTGGCGCGAAGCGAAGCAACCCACCAAAGGTTCACTGGAATTCTTTGCGCGAAAAGATGAACCGGAGTTCACTATAAGTGAAACGAAGCACGGGAGTTTGGGGAGCGAAGATATGCAATCGACCGAAGGTTCTCTTGAATTTTTTGGGCAAAACAAAGTGCTGGAGTTCGCTATAAGTGAAACGAAGCGTGCGAGTTGTCGCGCGAAGCGATGCAACCCACCAAAGGTTAGGTGGAATTCGCTGCGCGAAAACAAAGCATTGCAATTCAGTATAAGTGAAACGAAGCATGGAATTCGTGCCACGAAGAAATGCAACCCACCAAAGGTTCGCTGAAATTCTTTGTGTGGAACAAAGCACTGGAGTTAACTATAAGCAAATAGAAGCATGGGAGTTCATGGCACGAAGCGATGCATCCCACCAAAGGTTCGTTTGAATTCATTCCGCGAAATGAAGCTCCGGAGTTAACTATAAGTGAAACCAAGCGTGGGAGTTCATGGCATAAGCGATGCAACCCACCAAAGATTTGATGGAATTCGTTGCGCGAAGGGAAGCATTGGAGTTCACAATAAGTGAAACGAAGTGTGGGAGTTCGTGGTGCGAAGCGATGCAACCCACCAAAGGTTCACTGGAATTCATTGCGCGAAACGAAGCACTGGAGTTTCCTATAAGTGAAACGAAGTGTGGGATTTCGTGGTGCGAAGCGATGCAACCCCCCAAAGGTTCACTGGAATTCATTGCTTGAAACGAAGCGCTGAAGTTCACTGTATGTGAAACGAAGCATGGGAGTTCGTGGCGTGAAGCTATGCAACCCACCAAAGGTTTGCTTGAATTCGTTGCGCAAAACAAAGTGTTGGAGTTCACTATAAGTGAAACGAAGCGTGGAAGTTCGTGGCGCGAAGCGATGCAACCCACCAAAAGTTCGTCAGAATTCGTTGCGCGAAACTGAGTGCTAGTGATCACTATATGTAAAACGAAGCATGGGAGTTCGTGGCATGAAGCGATGCAACCCACCAAAGTTTCGTTGGAAGTCGTTGTGCGAAACGAAGCACTAGAATTCACTATAAGTGAAACGAAGTATGGGATTTCGTGGCACGAAGCGATGTAACCCACCAAAGGTTCGCTGGAATTCATTGCGTGAAATGAATCGTTGGAGTTCACTATATGTGAAACAAAGCATGGGAGTTCGTGGCGCGAAGTGATGCAACTCAACAAAGGTTCGCTGGAATTCGTTGCACGAAACGAAGCGCTGGAGTTCACTATAAGTGAAATGATGCGTGGGAGTTCGCAGTGCATAGCGATGCAACCCACCAAAGGGCCACTGGAATTTATTGCGCGAAACGAAGTATTGGAGTTCATTATAAGTGAAACGAAGAGTGGGAGTCCGTGGCGCGAAGCGATGCAACCGACCAAAGGTTCGTCGGAATTCATTGCGCGAAACTGAGCACTGGAGCTCACTATATGTAAAACGAAGCATGGGATTTCGTGGAGCGAAGCGATGCAACCCACCAAAGTTTCATTGGATGTCGTTGTGTGAAACGAAGCATTGGAGTTCACTATAAGTGAAGCGAAGCGTGGGAGTTCGTGACACGAAGCGATGCAACTTACCATAGGTTTTCTGGAATTCATTACATGAAACGAAGAGATGGAGTTCACTATAAGAGAAACGAAGCATGGGAGTTCGGGGCGCGAAGAGATGCAACCCACCAAAGGTTCGCTGGAATTCATTGCACGAAACGAAGCCCTAGAGTTTACTATAAGTGAAATGAAGCATGGGAGTTTGTGGCACGAAGCGATGCAACCCACCAAAGGTTCACCGTAATTCATTGTGTGAAATGAAGCACTGAAGTTCACTATAAGTGAAATGAAGCATGGGAGTTTGGGGCTCGAAGCGATGCAACCCACCAAAGGTTCGCTTGAATTTGTTGTGCGAAACGAAGTGCTATAGTTCACTATATGTGAAACGAAGCGCGTGAGTTCGTGGCGCGAAGAGATGCAACCCACCAAAGTATCGCAGGAATTTGTTGCGTGAAACAAAGCATTAGAGTTAACTATAAGTGAAACGAAGCATGGTAGTTTGTGGCGTGAAGCGATGCAACCCACCGAAGGTTCGATGGAATTCGTTGCACGAAACGAAGCACTAGAGTTCACTATAAGTGAAAAAAAGCATGGAGTTCGTGGTGCGAAGCGATGCAACCCACCAAAGGTTCGCTGGAATTCGTTGCACGAAACGAAGCGGTGGTGTTCACTATAAGTGAAACGAATCGTGGGAGTTCATGGTGTGAAGCGATGCAACCCACCAAAGGTTCGTTGGGATTCATTGAGTGAAACGAAGTGTTGGAGTTCACTATAAATGAAACGAAGCGTGAGAGTTCGTGGTGCGAAGCGATGCAACCGACCAAAGGTTCGTCGGAATTAGTTGCGCAAAACTGAGCGCTGGAGTTCACTATATGTAAAACGAAGCATTGGAGTTCGTGGCGCAAAGCGATGCAATCTACCAAAGTTTCGTTGGAAGTCGTTGTCCGAAACGAAACGTTGGAGTTCACTATAAGTGAAACGAAGCATGGTAGTTCGTGGCATGAAGCGAGGCAACCCACCAAAGGTTCGCTGGAATTCATTGCGTGAAACGAATCGCTAGAGCTCACAGTAAGTGAAACGAAGCGTGGGAGTTCGTGGTGCGAAGTGATGCAACCCACCAAAGGTTCGCTGGAATTCGTTGCACGAAACGAAGCGCTGGAGTTCACTATAAGTGAAATGAAGCTTGGGAGTTCGTGGCGCGAAGCGATCCAACCCACCAAAGGTTCGTTGGAATTCATTGTGCGAAATGATGCACTGAAGTTCACTATAAGTGAAACGAAGCATGGGATTTCAGGGCTCGAAGCGATGCAAAACCCACCAAAGGTTCGCTTGAATTTGTTGTGCAAAACGAAGGGCTGGAGTTCAATATAAGTGAAACGAAGCGCGAGAGTTTGTGGCGCGAAGCGATGCAACCCATCAAAGGTTAGATGGAATTCTCTGCGCAAAACGGAGCATTGCAACTCAGTATAAGTGAAACGAAACATGTGAGTTCGTGTCGCGAAGCAATGCAACCCACCAAAGGTTCGCTGGAATTTTTTTTTGCGCGGAACAAAGCAATGTAGTTCACTATAAGTGAATAGAAGCATGGAATATCATGGCACGAAGCGATGCAACCCACCAAAGGTCCGTTTGAATTCATTCTGCGAAAAGAAGCTCCGGGGTTCACTATAAGTGAAACCAAGCGTGGGAGTTCATGGCGTGAAGCGATGCAACCCACCAAATGTTTGATGGAATTCGTTGCACGAAACGAAGCATTGGAGTTCACTATAAGTGAAACGAAGCATGGGAGTGCGTGGCGTGAAGCGATGCAATCGACCAAAGGTTCGCTGGAATTCGTTGCATAAAACAAAACGTGGGATCTCTGGCGCGAAGCGATGAAACCCACCAAAGATTCACTCGAATTCATTGTGCGAAATGAAGTGTTGGAGTTCACTATAAGTGAATCGAAGCGTGCGAGTTCGTGATGCAAAGCGATGCGACCTACAAAAGGTTCACTGGAATTCATTGCGTGAAACGAAGCGTTGGAGCTCACGATAAGTGTATCGAAGCAGGGGAGTTCGTGTTGCGAAGCGATGCAACCCACCAAAGGTTCGCTGGAATTCGTTGCGCGAAACGAAGCGCATGAGTTCACTATAAGTGAAACGAAGTGTGGGAGTTCAGGACGCGAAGCGATGCAACCCACCAAAGTTTCGTTGGAATTTTTTGTGCGAAATGAAGCGTTGGACTTCACTATAAGTGAAACGAAGCGTGGGAGTTCGTGGCGTGAAGTGATGCAACCCACCGAAGGTTCGCGGGAATTCATTGTGCGAAACGAAGCGCTGGAGTTCAATATAAGTGAAAAGAAGCGTGGGAGTTCGTGGCGCGAAGTGATGCAACCAACAGAAGGTTCGTTGGAATTCGTTTCGCGAAACGAAGCATTGGAGTTCACTATAGGTGAAACGAAGCGTGGGAGTTCGTGGTGCGAAGCAATGCAACCAACCAAAGGTTCGCTAGAATTCGTTGCGCGAAACGTAGCGCTGAAGTTCACTATAAGTGAAACGAAGCGTGGGAGTTTGTAACACCCCGTAATTCTGTAACGCTAAGATTCACAAATCAAGGCAGAATTAAAAGTTAAAATAAAAATCAAGGAAAACGGGATGCGCCATTGCGTTCATCTCGGAATTCTGCATGAAAACGAGTCCGAGTTTGCGTAAATCGGAGTCCGTATTAGGAAGATATGGCCTCCGAAAGTTTCAGCAAAGTTCAAATTTCAAAACAGTTCAGAAAAATGAGTTCAAAATTCAAATCGGACCCAGAATGGGCTGGGCGGGAATTTTCCTACCCAAGGCACCCAGATCGACAGGGTAGTCGACCTGGGTCACCCAGGTCGACTGGGTAGTCGACCTAGGGGTTGACCCCCCCTTTTTCCTGTTTTACGCACCTGATTCGTTTCTATGTATCCGGACGCCCTTCTGACCAGATTTGTTGACTTCTACACTATATAAACAGCCCTAGACTCCTTCTCTATTCATAATTCTTCTCTACCCTTATGCTGCAGAGATTCTTAGTGATCATGGCTTCCTCTCCTCCTCTTAATTAAATAATAAATAAAATAATATATATAAAATAAATCAAGACAAGGAGGTGCTGCTCAAAGACTTTCAAAGAGGAGATTCAAGCTAGAATTCAAGTGAAGATTCGAGCTACTACAACGACTGTTTTTCTACGAATCATAGCAACGCCATCTTTCTATTCTATTCTAATCTCTGTAAGTCAGTTATTTCTAGATTTGAGCGTTTTTCTCTGTTCGTGACATGAAATTAAAGGAATAAAAGAATATGCCGAATCTCTCTCTCTATTCGAATCAGTGCCTATACTCTTGAACCTAATTAAGAACTATTATGATTCGAGGACAATTAAGACCGTGACTATGAAACTATGGACCTTAGAACCATATGCCTCTTTGACTATGAACATTTTCTATGACTATGAACATTGCCTATGACTATGAACATTGCCTATGACTATGAACATTGCCTATGACTATGGACTTTGCCTATGACTGTGACTGTGACTATGAGAATTATTTCCATGACTATGAACACAAGCTTATACCTTTGATTAGGAAGCAAAACTATTGTCTATGACATAAATGGGACAACTGTGATTAAGCACCAATGGTTCATGACTAGGAAAGTGTTTAAGTTTTGTGACTGTGAAATTGGGTCTAAACCCGATTATCTATTCTGTCTGTTCTTTGTTTTCTTTGGTTTTAGACCTTGGGAATTTACCTATTAAGTTACGTCTACCCATGTTCTTGAACCTACGTCTTTATTCTGTCTATTCTTGGTTTTAGACCTTGGGAATTTACCTATTAAGTTAGGTCTACCCATGTTCTTGAACCGACGTCGTTATTCAACCCTTTTTATGCCAGTTAGTATGTCTATCTTTTGCATAGCATCTTTGGTTCATTCCCTATTTTCTACGAAGCTAGCTCTATTTATAATCAAGAATGAATCACGATTATACAAACGGTGGGAATGCGATTTAGGGCAAAATATGAAATTTACTAAAAACATAGTTTAACTTGGAAATTGGCATAAATTGGGAACATGTATTATGGCATGTTCATAGAAATGCGAATTGGATAAATTTGACATGAATTATAAGATGTGTAATTTGAACCTAGTATTGACATGTAAATCTAGCATTTACATGAATAGTGAACTAGAGTAATAAGTCTAGTTTGACGTGAATTAGAATGTTGAATCGGAATTGGATTAGCTAATTTGGCACGGTAAGTATATTGGCGTAAATGTGAAATTGGCCATAATTGGGAATAACTGTCAGGTTTAGAAAAATCATGGTTAGTGACACTTAATTTGGTATAGTTTACATACCAAAAAGCATTAATATGATTTAGGAAGGGAAATGGGCCATAGAAATAAATGTAGACAGATTACATTAAAAGAGTAATTGGGAAATACGTAAATTAGGAATAATTTACTTATAGAATTTGTCCTAAGTGAGAAATGTAAATTTAGACAAATTAAAGGTTTATTAACGACATCTCTTTTAATAATAAGCCTGAAAGTTCTAGGGTGACAGAGAGGATAGTGTCTAGGCTTGAGTTTGGAAAATACAAGTTTCCTGCTCTCCCTAGCTATCCCTAACTGATCCGATGGACGGGATGGTTACTTTCAAAACCTGATTAGAAAACTAATCAAAACCCCTTTGAACTTAGAAAACACGAATATGCCTAACCCGAGGTTAGACTGAGTTGCGATGTAAACCTGCCCGGAACCAACCGGCACATCTAGTATTCGCAACAATATCTGTCTAATATGAGTGGTAGCGGCTTTAATTTATTTAGTTAAAGCTAGAACAAGAATGGTAGGGTTAAGTCCATAGGAACACTTAACCAACTTAACACAATTAAGCTAGAATAGGAGGGTTAAGTCCATAGGAACACTTAACCAACTTAACACAGTTAAGCTAGAATGGGAGGGCTAAGTCCATAGAGATACTTAACCAAACTCAAGGTAGCAAAACGATACTTGTAGGGGTTAAGTAAAGTTAATACACTTAGCCAAATTAATATGTTAACTAGACTAGAGGTTGGGGTTAAGTAAAATCTAATCACTTAGCCAATTTTGATATGTTAGCTGGGCTAGACTGTAGGGTTAAGTAAACCTGAACACTTAACCATCAGGTTGTGATAAAGGAATGAGGTTAAGTCTAAAACATGAAGGGATAATACTTAACCATTAATAACATGATTAGTTAAGACAGACGGACAAGGTTAAGTTAAAAAGGAACATTTAACCAATACAGGGTGAATGGATAGGGTTAAGTAATAAGAAATACTTAACCAATATAACTTGGTTTGTGGTAGGGTTAAGTCAACATGAATTACTGATAACGCTTAACCGGTATAACAAGATAAATGAAGAGGGTTAAGTTGGCTTGAATCAACTAATGACACTTGACCAATCCAAATTGACGGGAAAAGGGGACTAAGTAGTAAACCTTAGTTAAGAAAACAATGATTCTGGAAACTAAGTGGTAAATATTAGTTAGTAAAACTAAGTAGTAATTCTTAGTATAACACGGGAAGGAGCGAATGTCCGTCTAAGTAGAAAGAAGGCTCCAACGAATTGGGTTACGAAGCCCGAGGCTTCGAGGGGACGTGAGGGTACTCTTGGTATCCCTCTATGAGGCTGCAGATGATCCTCCTGGGCTCACAGAGGTTAAGGTCTGCGTAGAAGAACCATGGGTATGCCTTGGTTGCAATATATGGCAAACTAAAGACTAGGATGGACCGGCGTGATTTGGCGAGAAAAACGGTAGCCCTGTGATAGCAACTCGTCGTCTACCATCCATCTTGAGTCAATCGAGATACGTGAAGCAGAAAGGCGGAGAACTCCAAAAGACTATATTCTTGCTATCTAGTTATGGGTGAGGATGGCCATAGGATAGAGGGGCACCGGGGGCCGGCGTATAGTTCTCATTTTACAAGGTGTGCCTTGCATTAGTTGAGGGAGGGGTCAAGTGGGACGATAGCCACTGGAATAAAAACAGACCTTAGCATCTGCATCAGCAGATATCTAAAAAGCTCCCGACCGAGTTCTGTATTCCTTGATTTGCCCTGTCACAGGACTCGGACCGCACATTACAGGACATGTTCATCTAGACGAGCGATAACGATTCGCGATACATGCGTGGGGAAGTATAGGAACATATACCACTCTAGGTAGTGTGTCCTAGACTTGGGGGCATCGTTCGACAGGTAGCATAATTCCAAGTTGAACTAGGTGGCATAAATCCTGAACCCGAGAAGCATTCAGCAGACAGCGTAAACTCTAGTTGAATCTAGAAGGCACTTGGTAGAAAAACCTAGATTAAATCTAGGTAACAAATAAATAAATGGATGCCTGAATGCGATGGAAAATAAAGGGATTGGGATCATGTTAGCATTACTTGTTGGGACATTAGATAGCTGGTGCAGAGATATAGAAACCAGTATAACAAGGAAATAACGAAGCAGCGAAAGTATTATAGCATATCCAGTTTATCTTAGCTTAGCATATCTTGGGATTATCTTGTCTACTCTTGCTGACCCTATCGTCATGGTGTAATCTTGTATTTAGTTAATTCATGTCGTTTTGTTTTCCATGTTCACATGCTAGAGGTTGGTGAACTTACTCAGGCTTTATGTCTGACTCTGTTTTTCTTTCGTTTTCTTTTCTTCCGTTCCCCCCCCCACCCAGGTAGTAAAGGAGCGAATAATTTAGCTCAGGTTAAGTTGGACTGCCACTCTTTCCCAGCTTGAAGATTTGTCGAAGTTTGCTTGGATTCTCTTTTCAGATGCTATGGCTGGCTCTTGCTAAAATCGGGGAATATAAATGTTGTTTTTATGCTTCTTTATTTTGTAAGACAGATGATACTCTGATATTGTAAAGAAACCATTGTACAAACTATTTTATCAATAAAGCAAAGTTTTATTTTCCGCTGTTTAATTTCTGTCTGTCTTGTAATTTATCTGCATCTTTTACCCTAAATGCTCCACAGAACTTAGTGCATTCCCTTTGTGAGTGACACTAACGGATATGGGGTGTTACACGTGGTATCAGAGCTGAAGGTTACAATATCAGATAAAGGATTTGAAAAATTATTTTCAAAACGGTTTTAAAAGAAGCATTTTCAAAAGAAAAGATTGGTTATAAAAGGCATATTCCCAAAACCCATACGCATTATCTTCAATTCCTCTGTTTGAATTCTTGTCTCCTTCTTTATTGAGTCTCTAGGGCTCCTGGCTTTCTGGGAGGTAACCTCATCGATGGCGAAGTAGTGCCCGGCTTCCATCCATAGCCGTAGTTGTCTCACCTACGGCCAGTTTTCTTTCAAAGCTTATAGGGTTTTCCGGACGATGGAGGCAGTTTTCGAGAGATTTGTCAACATGACTACACATGGATGGGGATGAGGACTTTGGCTACGGAGCATAACCCTAGGATGAGGAATTCATGGATGTAGACTTAGCACACGAAGGAGGAAGAAATTATAAAACCCGAGACAAGAGGAAGTATCTTTACTGGGGTATGATAGGGCATATAATTAAGGACAAGGGCAAGAACGAGGAACAAGTTTTTCAGAAGGGCAAGTACATACTTTCACCACCAAGCGTACCTAGGAGAAGGGTAGTAAAGTTCTGTTGGAAGAAGTCTAGTTTTGCTGTTAGTACTATTTCCTTTGGTTTTAGCGCTTCGCATTTGTTCTTCCATAGTTGAGTCTCTGCACCATAGTACTTGTATAGTAGAAAGATCCCACTAGAGTCTCAAAACCAATTGGTGGTCCGACCAGTTTATTTTTGGTTAGTAGGGATTTGAGGATAGCTATCGAGTTTGCTTATATCATCTCACGAAGATCGTCTAAATTCGAAGGAGATATTCCTTGGGTGCTTGTCTGATATGGGTTTAGGCCTTTGGGGCTTGTACTTGAGGAATGTCGATTTCGACTGGGATGGTTTGCGTGAGAGATGAATAGTTGTGGCAGGCACTCTAAAAAGCACGTAGTAACCTTTCGACCCTTATAGTTATGGCATGGTGGATAAGAGGGAGACCTCTGATCATCTTAGTACATATACTTGGTACTGTGATTGACATCTGTTTATTTTGGAAATGGAGATCCGGAACTTCACAATCGTGAAGTTAAATTAGTTAAGATACAGTGGAGTAAATCTCAAGAAGGCTAGATACTAGCATCATACCCTTTTTCCTTAAGGGTGCATCCTTGATTTCTTTGTTTAGGAGCTTTACGCATAATTGTTTCTCTCTTTCCAAAGTATATCACCTAGGTCATATATTCGATCCTTAGGTAGAAGCCAATGGATGTAAACATGTATTTGAAACATGTTATGGTTGATGGTTGCAAGTGGTTGCTAATGGTTGCTTGTGAATGTATATGCATACGTATTAGACACTAGATTAGTTCAGACGGTTTCATATTGCATTTACAGATATGTATTTGTTTGTAAATTGAACTTGATATGTTATCATATGGGTGTTGCATATGGATGAATGGTCGTGCACGCACATAGTATTTACATAACTAGGGATGCTTGCATACATGATTGGACACATGGCACTGACATGATTCGCATTAAGGAGGTCAACTGAATCAGTAGACCGCCTGATTTTGCATTAGATAAAGACATATACACACACTATGCATATGAACATGAAAGCATAAGAAATCTTTTAAGGACAATGAATGCCTGTGGTTGAATGGTTGAGTAGATGGGTGATTGGATGGTAGGACACATTCTTCCAAACTTGAAGATTTCGGAGACGAAATTCTTTTAAGTGGGGGAGAATGTAACACCCCGTAATTCTGTAACGCTAAGATTCACAAATCAAGGCAGAATTAAAAGTTAAAATCAAAATCAAGGGAATCGGGCTGTGCCATTGCGTTCGTCTCGGAATTCTGCATGAAAATGAGTCCGAGTTTGCGTAAATCGGAGTCCGTATGACGAAGATATGGCCTCCGGAAGTTTCATCAAAGTTCAAATTTCAAAACAGTTCAGAAAAACGAGTTCAAAATTCAAATCGGACCCAGAATGGGCTGGGCGGAAATTTTCCCGCCCAAGGCACCTAGGTCGACTGGGTAGTCGACCTAGGGACCCAGGTCGACTGGGTAGTCGACCTGGGTCACCCAGGTCGACTGGGTAGTCGACCTGGGGGTCGACCCCCCCCCCTTTTTTCCTGTTTTCTGCACCTGATTTGTTTCTATGTATCCGGACGCCCTTCTGACCAGATTTGTTGACTTCTACACTATATAAACAGCCCTAGACTCCTTCTCTATTCATAATTCTTCTCTACCCTTATGCTGCAAAGATTCTTAGTGAACATGGCTTCCTCTCCTCCTCTTAATTAAATAATAAATAAAATAATATATATAAAATAAATCAAGACGAGGAGGTGCTGCTCAAAGACTTTCAAAGAGGAGATTCAAGCTAGAATTCAAGTGAAGATTCGAGCGACTGCAACGACTGTGTTTCTACGAATCATAGCAATGCCATCTTTCTATTCTATTCTAATCTCTGTAAGTCAGTTATTTCTAGATTTGAGTGTTTTTCTCTGTTCATGACATAAAATTAAAGGAAAAAAAGAATATGCCGAATCTCTCTCTCTATTCGAATCAGTGCCTATACTCTTGAACCTAATTAAGAACTATTATTATTCGAGGACAAATAAGATCGTGACTATGAAACTATAGACCTAAGAACCATATGCCTCTTTGACTATGAACATTTTCTATGACTATGAACATTGCCTATGACTATGAACATTGCCTATGACTATGGACATTGCCTATGACTGTGACTATGACTATGAGAATTATTTCCATGACTATGAACACAAGCCTATACCTTTGATTAGGAAGCAAAACTATTGTCTATGACATAAATGGGACAAATGTGATTAAGCACCTATGGTTCATGACTAGGAAAGTGTTTAAGTTTTGTGACTGTGAAATTGTGTCTAAACCCGATTATCTATTCTGTCTGTTCTTTGTTTTCTTTGGTTTTAGACCTTGGGAATTTACCTATTAAGTTAGGTCTACCCATGTTCTTGAACCTACGTCTTTATTCTGTCTATTCTTGGTTTTAGACCTTGGGAATTTACCTATTAAGTTAGGTCTACCCATGTTCTTGAACCGACGTCGTTATTCAACCCTTTTTATGCCAGTTAGTATGTCTATCTTTTGCATAGCATCTTTGGTTCATTCCCTATTTTCTACGAACCTAGCTCTATTTATAATCAAGAATGAATCACGATTATACAAACGGTGGGAATGCGATTTAGGGCAAAATATGAAATTTACTAAAAACGTAGTTTAACTTGGAAATTGGCATAAATTGGGAACATGTATTATGGCATGTTCATAGAAATGCGAATTGGATAAAATTGACATGAATTATAAGATGTGTAATTTGAACCTAGTATTGGCATGTAAATCTAGCATTTACATGAATAGTGAACTAGGGTAATAAGTCTAGTTTGACATGAATTAAAATGTTGAATCAGAATTGGATTAGCTAATTTGGCACGGTAAGTATATTGGCGTAAATGTGAAATTGGCCATAATTGGGAATAACTGTCAAGTTTAGAAAAATCATGGTTAGTGACACTTAATTTGGTATAGTTTACATACCAAAAAGCATTAATATGATTTAGGAAGGGAAATGGGCCATAGAAATAAATGTAGACAGATTACATTAAAAGAGTAATTGGGAAATAAGTAAATTAGGAATAATTTACTTATAGAATTTGTCCTAAGTGAGAAATGTAAATTTAGACAAATTAAAGGTTTATTAACGACATCTCTTTTAATAATAAGCCAGAAAGTTCTAGGGTGACAGAGAGGATAGTGTCTAGGCTTGAGTTTGGAAAATACAAGTTTCCTGCTCTCCCTGGCTATCCCTAACTAATCCGACGGACGGATGGTTACTTTCAAAACCTGATTTGAAAACGAATCAAAACCCCTTTAAACTTAGAAAACACGAATATGCCTAACCCGAGGTTAGACTGAGTTGCGATGTAAACCTGCCCGGAACCAACCGACACATCCAATATTCGCAACAATATCTGTCTAATATGAGTGGTAGCTGCTTTAATTTATTTAGTTAAAGCTAGAACAAGAATGGAAGGGTTAAGTCCATAGGAACACTTAACCAACTTAACACAATTAAGCTAGAATGGGAGTGTTAAGTCCATAGGAACACTTAACCAACTTAACACAGTTAAGCTAGAATGGGAGCTCTAAGTCCATATAGACACTTAACCAAACTCAAGGTAGCAAAACGAGACTTGTAGGGGTTAAGTAAAGTTAATACACTTAGCCAAATTAATATGTTAACTAGACTAGAGGTTAGGGTTAAGTAAAATCTAATCACTTAGCCAATATTGATATGTTAGCTGGGCTAGACTGTAGGGTTAAGTAAACCTGAACACTTAACCATCAGGTTGTGATAAAGGAATGAGGTTAAGTCTAAAACATGAAGGGATAATACTTAACCAATAATAACATGATTAGTTAAGACAGACGGACAAGGTTAAGTTAAAAAGGAACACTTAACCAATACAGGGTGAATGGATAGGGTTAAGTAATAAGAAATACTTAACCAATATAACTTGGTTTGTGATGGGGTTAAGTCAACATGAATTACTGATAACGCTAAACCGGTATAACAGGATAAATGAAGAGGGTTAAGTTGGCTTGAATAGACTAATGACACTTAACCAATCCAAATTGACGGGAAAAGGGGACTAAGTAGTAAACCTTAGTTAACAAAACAACAATTCTGGAAACTAAGCGGTAAATCTTAGTTAGTAAAACTAAGTAGTAATTCTTAGTATAACACGGGAAGGAGCGAATGTCCATCTGAGTAGAAAGAAGGCTCTAACGAATTGGGTTACGAAGCCCAAGGCTTCGAGGGGACGTGAGGGTACTCTTGGTATCCCTATGTGAGGCTGCAGATGATCCTCCTGGGCTCACAGAGGTTAAGGTCTGCGTAGAAGAACCAGGGGTATGCCTTGTTTGCAATATATGGCAACCTAAAGACTAGGATGGACCGGCGTGATTCGGCGAGAAAAACGGTAGCCCTGTGATAGCAACTCGTCGTCTACCATCCATCTTAAGTCAATCGAGATACGTGAAGCGGAAAGGCGGAGAACACCAAAAGACCATATACTTGCTATCTAGTTATGGGTGAGGATGGCCATAGGATAGAGGGGCACCGGGGGCCGGCGTATAGTTCTCATTTTACAAGGTGCGCCTTTCATTAGTTGAGGGAGGGGTCAAATGGGACCATAGCCATTGGAATAAAAACAAAACTTAGCATCTGCATCAGAAGATATCTGAAAAGCTCCCGACCGAGTTATGCATTCCTTGATATGCCCTGTCACAGGACTCAGACCGCACATTACAGGACATGTGCATCTAGACAAGCGATAACGATTCGCGTTACATGCGTGGGGAAGTATAGGAACATATACCACTCTAGGTAGTGTGTCCTAGACTTGGGGGCATCATTCGATAGGTAGCATAATTCCTAATTGAATAGGTGGCATAAATCCTGAACCCGAGAAGCTTTCAGCATACAGCGTAAACTCTAGTTGAATCTAGAAGGCACTTGGTAGAAAAACCTAGATTAAATCTAGGTAACAAATAAGTAGATGGATGCCTGAAGGCGATGGAAAATACAGGGATTGGTATCACGTTAGCATTACTAGTTGGGACATTAGATAGCTGGTGCAGAGATATAGAAACCAATATAACAAGGAAATAACGAAGCAGCGAAAGTATTAGAGCATATCCAGTTTATCTTAGCTTAGCATATCTTGGGATTATCTTGTCTACTCTTGCTGACCCTATCGTCATGGTGTAATCTTGTATTCAGTTAATTCATGCCGTTTTGTTTTCCATGTTCACATGCTAGAAGTTACTGAACTTACTCAGGCCTAATGTCTGACTCTATTTTTCTTTCATCTTCTTTTCTTCCGTCCCCCCCCCACCCAGGTAGTAAAGGAGGGAATAGTTTAGCTCAGGTTAAGTTGGACTACCACTCTTTCCCAGCTTGAAGATTTGTCGAAGTTTGCTTGGATTCTCTTTTCAGATGCTATGGCTGGCTCTTGCTAAAATCGGGGAATATAAATGTTGTTTTTATGCTTTTTTATTTTGTAAGACAGATGATACTCTGATATTGTAAAGAAACCATTGTACAAACTATTTTATCAATAAAGCAAAGTTTTATTTTTCGTTGTTTAATTTCTGTCTGTCTTGAAATTTATCTGCATTTTTTACCCTAAATGCTCCACAGAACTTAGTGCGTTCCCTTTGTGAGTGACACTAACGGATGTGGGGTGTTACAGAGTTCATGGCGTGAAGCGATACAACCCACTACATGTTCGCTGGAGTTCATTGCGCAAAACGAAGTGTTGGAGTTCACTATAAGAGAAACGAAGCGTAGGAGTTCGTGGCGCGAAGCGATGCAACACCCTAAAGGTTCTTCGGAATTCTTTGCGCGAAACTGAGCGTTGGAGATCACTATATGTAAAACGAAGCATGGGAGTTCGTAGCGCGAAGCGATGCAACCCACCAAAGTTTCGTTGGAAGTCGTTGTGCGAAACGAAGCACCGGAGTTCACTATAAGTGAAATGAAGCATGGGATTTCGTGGCACGAAGCGATGCAACCCACCAAAGGTTCACTAGAATTCATTGCGTGAAACGAAGCTCTGGAGTTCACAATAAGTGAAACAAAGCTTGGGAGTTCATGGCGCGAAGCGATGCAACCCACCAAAGGTACGCTAGAATTCGTTGCACGAAACGAAGCGCTAGATTTCACTATTAGTGAAATGAAGCGTGGGAGTTCGTGGCGCGAAACGATGTAACCCACCAAAGGTTCACTGTATTTCATTGTTCGAAATGAAGCACTATAGTTCACTATAAGTGAAACGAAGCATGGGAGTTCGGGGCGCAAAGCGATGCAACCCACCAAAGGTTCGCTTGAATTTGTTGCGTGAAACGAATCGCTGGAGTTCACTATAAATGAAATTAAGCGTGGGTGTTTGTGGCGCGTAGCGATGCAACCCACCAAAGGTTCGGTGGAATTCGCTGCACGAAACGAAGTGCTGGAGTTCACTATAAGTGAAATGAAGCATGGGAGTTCGTGCTGCGAAGCGATGTAACCCACCAAAGGTTCGCTGGAATTCGTTGCGCAAAACAAGTGCTGGAGTTCACTATAAGTGAATAGAAGCATTCAAGTTCATGGCGCGAAGCGATGCAACCCACCAAAGGTTCGTTGGAATTCGTTGCGCGAAACGAAGCGCCGGAGTTCACTATAAGTGAAACCAAGCGTAGGAGTTCATTGCGTGAAGCGATGCAATCCACGAAAGTTTTGATGGAATCCGTTGCTCGAAACGAAGCGTTGGAGTTCAGTATAGGTGAAAAGAAGCGTGGTAGTTCGTGGCGCGAAGCGATGCAATCCACCAAAGGTTCGCTGGAATTCGTTGCGTGAAACGAAGCGTGGGAGCTCGTGGCGCGAAGCGAAGCAACCCACCAAAGGATCGCTGGAATTCTTTGCGCGAAACGAAGAATTAGAGTTCACTATAAGTGAAACGAAGCATGGGAGTTTGGGGAGCGAAGCGATGCAACCGACCGATGGTTCGCTTGAATTTTTTGGGCGAAACAAAGTGCATGAGTTCTCCATAAGTGAAACGAAGCGTAGGAGTTCGTGGTGCGAAGCGATGTAACTCACCAAAGGTTCGGTGGAATTCGTCGCGCGAAACGAAGCGCTGGAGTTAAATATAAGTGAAACGAATCATGGTAGTTCGTGTCATGAAGTGATGCAACCCACCAAAGGTTCGCTGGAATTCATTGGGCGAAACAAAGGGCTGGAGTTCTGTATAAGTGAATAGAAGCATGGGAGTTCGTGGCACGAAGCGATGAAACCCACCAAAGGTTCATTGGAATTCGTTACGCGAAACGAAGCACTGCAGTTTATTATAAGTGAAACCAAACGTCGGATTTCATGGCGTGAAGCGATGCAACCCACAAAAGGCTTGCTGGAATTCGATGCGCGAAACGAAGCATTGGATTTCACAATAAGTGAAACGGAGCATGGGAGTACGTGGCGCGAATCGATACAGTCAACCAAAGGTTCGTTGGAATTCGTTATGTGAAATGAGGCGTGGGAGTTCTTGGCACGAAGCGATGTAATCCACCAAAGTTTCCCTGGAATTCGTTGCGGGAAACGAAGCTTTGGAGTTCACTATAAGTGAAACGAAGCGTGGGAGTTCATGACGCAAAGTGATGCAATCCACCAAAGGTTCGCTGGAATTTGTTGCGCGAAACGAAGCGCTGGAGTTCACTATAATTGAAACGAAGCGTGGGAGTTCGTGCTACAAAGCGATGCAACCCACCAAAGGTTCGCTGGAATTCATTACGCGAAACGAAGCGCTGGAGTTCACTATAAGTGAAACGAAGCATGGTAGTTTGTGGCACAAAGTGATGCAACACACCAAAGGTTCGCTGGAATTTGTTGCGCGAAACAAAGCACTGAAGTTCACTATAAGTGAATCGAAGAGTGATAGGTCGTGGCATGAAGCGATGCAACCCACGAAAGGTTTACCGGAATTCGTTGCGCAAAACAAAGTGCTGGAGTTCATTATAAATGAAACGTAGCATGTGAGTTCGTTGCATGAAACAATCCAACCCACAAAAGGTTCGCTGGAATTGGTTGTGTGAAATGAAGCGTTGGAGTTCACTATAAGGGAAACGAAGCACGGGAGTTCGTGGCGCGAAGCGATGCAACCCACCAAACGTCCGCTAGAATTCATTGCGCGAAACGAAGTGCTGGAGTTCACTATAAGTGAAACGAAGTGTGGGAGTTCGTGGCACGAAGCGATGCAACCCACCAAAGGTTCGCTGGAATTCGTTGCGCGAAATGAAGCGTTGGAGTTCACTATAAGTGAAACGAAACGTAGGAGTTCGTGGTGCAAAGCGATGCAACCCATTAAAGGTCCATTGGAATTTGTTTCGCGTAACAAAGCGCTGGAGTTCACTATAAGTGAAATGAAGCGTGGGAGTTCGTGGTGCGAAGCGATGCAACCCACCAAAGGTTCGCTGGAATTCGTTGCACGAAACGAAGCGCGGGAGTTCACTATAAGTGAAACAAAGTGTGGGAGTTCGTGAAGTGAACCGATTCAACTCACCAAAGGTTCGCTGGAACTCGTTGCGCGAAACGAAGTGTTGGAGTTCACTATAAGTGAAATGAAGCGTGGGAGTTCGTGGTGCGAAGCGATGCAACCCTCCAAAGGTTCATCGGAATTCGTTGCGCGAAACTGAGCGCTGGAGTTCAATATATGTAAAATAAAGCATGGGAGTTCATGGCGGGAAGCAATGCAACCCACCAAAAGTTCGTTGGAAGTCATTGTGCGAAACGAAGCGCTGGAGTTCACTATAAGTGAAAGGAAGCGTGGAGTTCTTGGCACGAAGCAATGCAACCCACCAAAGGTTCGTTGGAATTCATTGCGTGAAACGAAGCGCAGGAGTTCACTGTAAGTGAAACGAAGTGTGGGAGTTCGTGGCACAAAGCGATGCAACCCACCAAAAGTTCGTCGGAATTCGTTGCGCAAAACTGAGCACTTGAGATCACTATATGTAAAACGAAGCATGGGAGTTCGTGGCACGAAGGGATGCAACTCACCAAAGTTTCGTTGGAAGTCGTTGTGCAAAACGAAGCACTAGAGTTCACTATAAGTGAAAGGAAGTATGGGATTTCGTGGCATGAAGTGATGCAACCCACCAAAGGTTCACTGGAATTCATTACGTGAAACGAAGCGCTGGAGTTCACTATATGTGTAACGAAGCGTGGGATTTCGTGGCACGAAGCGATGAAATGCACCAAAGGTTTGGTGGAATTCGCTGCGCGAAACGAAGCGTTGGACTTCACTATAAGTGAAACGAAGTATGGGAGTTCGTGGCGCGATGCGATGCAACCCACCAAAGGTTCGCTGGAATTCGTTGCATGAAACAAAGAGCAGGAGTTCCGTATAAGTGAATAGAAGCATGGGAGTTTGTGGCGCGAAGCGATGCAACCCACCAAAGGTTCGTTGGAATTCGTTGCTCGAAACGAAGCGATGGAGTTCATTGTAAGAGAAACCAAGCGTGGGATTTCATGGCGTGAAGCGATGCAACCCACTAAAGGTTCGCTGGAATTCGTTGCGCAAAACGAAGCTCTGGAGTTCACTATAAGTGAAACCAAGCGAGGGAGTTCATGTTGCGAAACGATGCAACCCACCAAAGGTTCGCTGGAATTCTTTACGCGAAACGAAGCACTGGAGTTCACTATAAGCGAAAAGAAGCATGGGAGTTCGGGGAGCGAAACGATGCAACCCACCAAAAATTCGCTTGAATTTGTTGGGCGAAACAAAGCGCTGGAGTTCAGCATAAGTGAAACGAAGCATGGGAGTTCATGGCACGAAGCGATGCAACTCACCAAAGGTTCGGTGGAATTGCTGCGCGAAACGAAGCGCTGGAGTTCACTATAAGTGAAACGAAGCATGGTAGTTCGTGCCGTGAAGCGATGCAACCCACCAAAGGTTTGCTGGAATTCGTTGCGCGAAACAAAGCGCTGGAGTTCACTATAAGTGAATAGAAGCATGGGATTTCGTGGCACAAAGAGATGCAGCACACCAAAGGATCATTGGAATTCGTTATGCGAAATGAAGCATTGGAGTTCACTATAAGTGAAACCAAGCATGGGAGTACATGGCGTGAAGCGATGCAACCCACCAAAGGTTTGCATGAATTCATTGCGCGAAACGAAGGATTGGATTTCACTATAAATGAAACGAAGCATGAGAGTTCGTGGCTTGAAGCGATGCAATCAACCAAAGGTTCGCTGGAATTCGTTGCGCGAAACGAAGCGCTAGAGTTCATTATAAGTGAAACGAAACGTGGGAGTTCGTGGCACGAAGTGAAGCGCTGGAATTCCTTGCGCGAAATGAAGCGCTGGAGTTCACTATAAGTAAAACGAAGCGTGGGAGTTTGTGGCGCGAAGTGATGCAACCCACCAAAGGTTCGCTGGAATTCCTTACGCGAAATGAAGCGCTGGAGTTCACTATAAGTGAAATGAAGCATGGGAGTTTGTGGCACGAAGCGATGCAACCCACCAAAGGTTCGCTGAAATTAGTTGCGCGAAACAAAGCGCTGGAGTTCACTATAAGTGAAACGAAGCATGATAGTTCGTGGCCCGAATCGATGCAACCCACGAAAGGTTCGCTGGAATTCGTTACGCAAAACAAAGCACTGGAGTTCATTATAAGTGAAACGAAGCATGTGAGTTCGTTGCCTGAACCGATGCAACCCACCAAAGTTTCACGGGAATTCGTTGTGTGAAACGAAGCGTTAGAGTTCACTATAAGTGAAACGAAGCATGGGAGTTCGTGGCGCGAAGCAATGTAACCCACCAAAGGTTCACTGGAATTCATTGCGCGAAACGAAGCGCTGGAGTTCACTATAAGTGAAACGAAGCGTGGAGTTCGTGGCGCGAAGCGATGCAACCCACCAAAGGTTCACTGGAACTCGTTGAGCGAAACGAAGCGTTGGAGTTAGCTATAAGTGAAACGAAACGTAGGAGTTCATGGCACAAAGCGATGCAACCCACCAAAGGTTCATTGGAATTTGTTTCACGAAACGAAGCGCTGGAGTTCACTATTAGTGAAACGAAGCGTAGTAGTTCGTAGTGCGAAGCGATGCAACCCAACAAAGGTTTGCTGGAATTCGTTGCACGAAACAAAGTGCTAGAGTTCACTATAAGCGAAAAAAAGCGTGGGAGCTCGTGGCGTGAAGCAATTCAACTCACCAAAGGTTCGTTGGAAATCGTTGCGCGAAACGAAGTGTTGGAGTTCACTATAAGTGAAATGAAGAGTGGGAGTTCATGACACGAAGTGATGCAACCCACCTAAGGTTTGTCGGAATTCGTTGCGCGAAACTGGGCGCCGGAGTTCAATATATGCAAAACGAAGCATGGGAGTTTGTGGCGCGAAGCGATGCAACCCATCAAAGGTTCGTTGGAAGTCCTTGTGCGAAAAGAAGCACTGGAGTTCACTATAAGTGAAACGAAGCGTGGGAGTTCGTGGCATGAAGCGATGCAACCCACTAAAGGTTCGCTGGAATTCATTGCGTGAAACAAAGCGCTGGAGTTCACTATAAGTGAAATGAAGCATGAGAGTTCATGGCGTGAACCGACGCAACCTACCAAAGGTTCGCTGGAATTCGTGGCACAAAATGAAGCACTGGAGTTCACTATAAGTGAAATGAATCGTGGGAGTTCTTGGCGCGAAGAGATGCAACCCACCAGAGGATCGCTGGAATTCGTTGCGCGAAATGAAGCACTAGAGTTCACTATAAGTGAAACGAAGCATGGGAGTACGGGGAGCGAAGCGATGCAATCCACCAAAGGTTCGCTTGAATTTGTTGTGTGAAATGAAGCACTAGAGTTCACTATAAGTGAAACGAAGCGTGGGAGTTCGTGGCACGAAGCGATGCAATGCACGAATGGTTTGGTTGAATTCGCTACGCGAAACGAAGCGCTGGACTTCATTATAAGTGAAACGAAGCATGCGAGTTCGTGGCGCGAAGCGATGCAACCCACCAAAGGTTCGCTGGAATTTATTGCGTGAAACAAAGCGTAGGATTTCACTATAAGTGAATAGAAGCATGAGAGTTCATGGCGCGAAGTGATGCAACCCACCAAAGGTTCGTTGGAATTCTTTGCGCGAAACGAAGCGCTTGAGTTCGCTATAAGTTAAACCAAGCGTGGGAGTTCATGGCGTGAAGCGATGCACCCCCACCAACGGTTTGCTGGAATTCGTTGCGAGAAATGAAGCATTGGAGTTCACTACAAGTGAAGCAAAGCATGGGAGTTCGTGGCGCGAAGTGATGCAATCCACCATAGGTTCACTGGAATTCGTTGCGCGAAACGAAGTGTGGGAGTTTGTGGCGCAAAGCGATGCAACCCACCAAAGATTCCCTGGAATTCGTTGCACGAAACAAAGCGCTGGAGTTCACTATAAGTGAAACAAAGCGTGGGAGTTCGTGGCACGAAGTGATGCAATCCACCAAAGATTCTGTAACAGCTCGGGTTTTGCCTGACCCGATCGATCGAAAATTCTACCAAGACCGTTCAAAGCCTGAACACATTAACTCTGGGAATACAACATCATCAGAACAACAACAACAGACTTTTATAAAACATCATAATAATGTTACATCAGAGTACAGAATATCCGAGTACATCGAATAAAATTACAGGGGAAGATAAATTACAACAGATACAATACAATGCAGCGGAAATAGAATAACTAAGGCATCGGAAGACAACTATGCTCTGGACACAGCTTTAGGCTTCGATCAAAAATCCTGCTCAAAAGATAAATATCTGCAAAAAGCTACTCGACTGCCCGTGTGGAAAAGAGGGCACCCGAGTTTGCAAAGGTGGAAACAAACAACGGGTCAATCATGGGACTGGTGTGAGAATTCTTAACTAATATAACTAACAGCAATAAGGGAAATCCAAGGACCACGCCACTAATGCGGAACGGGTTTTATTCCAATGGATTGCCGGTGCATAATTAAAGTAAATCGTTAAACAACGCAATGCTTTTTAGAAAAATGGAATCATCATAAGACTCAAGTCCCATCACACAATGCAACGGAAACCAGAGGATAGAGTTTTACCTTATGATGATTAAACATGCTAGATACGATAAAAACGAATTTGATATTATTATTAGTGTATATATGTTTCAAAAACATTTCAATCATAATGTATCAATCATAGACGGCATAGTACCCCATCCTACTATGTCGCCATACTAGTTTTACAATCAAAACCGCATGGTGTCATATTGGAAATTGGGTTTCAATCATGAGTCAACGCTAGGGAGGAGCTCCTTACCGATTCGAGACACTCTAGCTAATGTCTCAGGATTCCCCGCAGTTAACCCTTGGATCCTGCAGGGCCGGTCCACACATACGATTTTGCAGATTGGCAATTCCTGAACACACGCTTCCTGGTCCTATAGGACCTATCATCCGAGGCGCTTCATTCCATCATCCACATAAGTAAATTATCAGCCAGTTTAAGCACTGACACTACTTCTAACTAGAAAGAAACGTGCTGCTCTCCCTACGTTCCCTTCTCCCGTTTTAGACTCCACTGGGTTGTGAGGCACATGAAGCTACGTAATACACAAAGCTATGCTTATTCAAGCGGTGCTTTGATCGTCACCACAAGGTTCTACTTTTCAACAAGAAACCTTGATCATTGCATCTTAGTATGCGACACTGTCACTCCATATCACACTACCAATCCTTTGCCGAAATATATGAAAGGGTGTTAAGCAAGAGAATAAATTCTCCACCACCAAAACATTCGTACGTTCGACAGAAAATTAATAAATACAATATAAAGGAGTACAATGTCGGACACACATTCCATTTGAAAGCTTATGCTCTGGGTCTGCGCAAAAGCCAAATCCGTACAAATCAACACTACATCCTGACTACTACCATCTTAGCCCCGTCTTGGGAGCAAATCAATCCAGGGCCTCAACACTAGTTACCCATTCGATGTGAAGATCGTCAGTCCTCAATCGCTGTCTTCAATTCTTCGAACGTCGTATCATTATTTGGAATGAGAGTAAACTCAGACTTTCCAAATAACTCTCGCATATATAAATTTGAAAACCATTTCATATCGTTGTTAATAATTTATAACGATCTATCGCATTTTTATTTTACTTTACATACACATCCTAAACATAACAATGTATATTTTCTCCTTCCATCCTTCAATTTACACAAAATGTATATTTGGTTTCATTATTTTTTCTAATGAAAATCCATTCGTTAAAATATAAATTTCTAATCCTTTTACTTACATTGACAAATGTAATTTCTATTCCTAATTTATTTACATTGGGAAATGTAAACTTATACTTCAATATATTATTATATTGAAAATGTAACTTTTATTTCATATTCCGTTTCCTTTGTTTACATTGAAAAATGTAAATTCTTTAAAATGTCACTTTTATTTCTGTAACAACCCGTATTTTCAATAACCTATTATAACATAAATGGAGGCAGAATTAAACTATAAAATCTGAATCAAGGGAAACGGGCTATGCCATTGCGTTCGTCTCGGAAAAATACGCGAAAAATAGTCTGAGTTTTCGAAAATCGGAGTCCGTATGACCAAGATATGGCCTCGCGAAGTTTCACGAAAAATTCCCAAATTAAAGTATACTTAATTAAGTGAAATGGGTTGCGCAGAGAAATATATATATATTGATGTATATATATATATATATAATTGAAAATTTAATAAATAAATATGCAAAAATGTTCAAAACAGCGAATTGGGAGAGGGGAATAACCGAACCGGCCGATTTTTGAGATCGACCCAAGCCCGCTGGGTCGACTAGGGGTTAATCCAGGGTGTTTGGCTGTCAACCCATGGGCCGATTCGCTCAAATGCAGATTTTGCATTTGGATGGTTCTCATGGTTCATCTTTAATCTAAAGGCCCTAGATGGTTCCTACACTTGACTTCTTCCCCAAGACATGCTTTGATGGCTTTGATTGAATCTAGGTTTAATCCTATGGCCTAAAACACTTGCCTAATCTATAAATAAGACCCTAACCTATCCTAAACCCTCGTAATTCATTCATGCAACTAAACTATGGCAAAATTGCTACTTTCATGGCCTCCACTCAACTATCCTAGCCTCCACTTCATTTCTATGAGAGGTTTCATGATCATGAGAGTATTAGAGAGTCCCTATGTTAGTATGAGAGCTTCTCAAGTTGATCTCAAGGCTAAAGCTTTGATCTTTGTTCATAAAGATGGGTTTTTTATTGATTTGGAGTGTTCATCTTTGGGTTTTTGGGTGATGGCATGCATAGGCTTCATCACAATCTTTGTTTTGCATTTCGATTTGTGCCTTCATAACAATGTAAGCCCTTTCCCTACTCTTAGATATTAACTATGAAGTTAAATGTTCATGTTGCAAGTTTGGGTTTGATCATTGAGAATGATACATGTTATCATGTCATGCAAGCTTATGAAGTCATTATCTTGATCTTATGAGCTAAAAGCTACAACCTTTATGTTGAAATGTTGCATTATGCAACATGAGAACCTTCATAATCTTTATGTCAACTTGCATATGAAGTCATAACCCTTATATGATGATACATGCGAGTTTCTAGTCATCATTCCATGTCTTTTGTCACCATGATTCGTTTATGTGCCAAGATTGGGTTTATGCATGATTTTGAGGCTTAAGAATTTAACATGCAAGCTAATGAACACATTTGTGCCTCATTTGCCACCATGATTAACTTGTGGCTTAATATCCATTTTTGTCATGCCTTTGCCAAGTCTCTTCTTTTAATCCATTAAGTTGTTGCGAACGTATATGCGAGTTTAAAAGCGTTGGGTTATATTATGGGTAATTTCTAATGACATGAAAATACAACTTGAAAACATGACTTGAATCATAACATGGAAGTTGACATGTAAGTATCCATAAAAACATAAGCTTGGGAATTTACCTATTAAGTTAGGTCTACCCATTGGGAATTTACCTATTAAGTTAGGTCTACCCAATTGCTTGAAAACTTGACTATGAACATGACACTAGACTAAACATGAAAGTGGCCAACTCGAGGTAGGGTTGAGTTTGCAACGTAAAACTACCCGGAACCGACCGGCCTAACTAGTAGTTGCAAACAATAGGACCCAATGTGAGAAGTTGGTCATGTTGTGCTTGAACCCGAGGTTAGACCAAGTTGTGGTGTAAAGCTACCCGGAACCGACCGGCTTAACTAGTAACCACAACAAAGTCTAATGTGAGAGGTTGGGGTGCATTAAGTAATTAATGCCACATGATAGGGTTAAGTTAATTTGATTAATGACTCTTAACCAAATATGACATGGGTAAATGGGTTAAGTAAATTGGTTAGGCTAATGATACTTAACAAAACATGACAAGGTTGGGTAGGTTAAGTGATTTGATTTGCCTAATGATGCTTAACCATTTTTATACGACTAGTGGACGGGGATTAAGTTAACCAACACTTAATCAATCCAACATGATAATTTGGAAAGGTTAAGTAAGTTTTCTTAATGACACTTAACCATACAAGATGATTAGGGGATGGGGTTAAGTAATTTGCACCTAACTAATCCGACACGGTAATTAGATGGGGTTAAGTAATCCACACTTAACTAATCTAAACACGGTAATTTGATGGGGTTAAGTTAAACACTTAACCAATTTAAACTCAGTAATTCAATGAGGTTAAGTAACCAATACTTTACCAACTTAACGTGATAATTTAATGGGGTTAAGCAACTTATACTTAACCAATTATACATGATGATTTGATGGGGTTAAGTAACTTACACTTAACCAATCTAATACGCGGACCTGATAAGGTTAAGTCACAAGACCTTTTTAGAATATACTCAACCATTGTAGTACGATTAGAGGATGGGGTTAAGCCAACCTATACTTAACCAATCCGACTCGATAATTTGATGGGATTAAGATAATCTATGCTTAATCGATCTAGCAAGATAATCCGATAGGATTAAGGTAAGCTAGTACTTGACCAATTTGACTTGATAGGGTTAAGTCATGAGCCTCTGGGTACACTTAACCAACTTGTGGGACTAAGTCTTGAACTTAAATACTTAGCCAATCTTTGACGTGATTCGTGGGCGGGTTAAGTCATGGACTTGAATGATAACACTTAACCCAATGGACAAACCCTAGCTAGAAGAACTAGGTAGAAAACCGTGGTTAATCAAGGATAACGGGAAAGGAAGCTAAGTGGTAAACCTTAGTTAAGGGTAACTAAGTAATAATTCTTAGCTAAGGACATAGGACTAATTCTCAAAACGATGAGTAACCTGATACGGTAGGTCATCGCTTAGTATACGAGGGGGAGCAAGTTATCTGACTTGGATAAAAGCTCCAGAGCACTGGGTGCCGAAGTGGAAGCTTCGGGGGACGTGAGGATATTCTTGGGATCCCTCTGTGGGCTGCCAGGTAATTATACTAGGCCCATGAGAGGTTAAGGTCTGCGTTAGAAGGACCAAGAGTATGCCTTGGTTGCTATGCGAGCAACCTAAAGACTGGGATGGATTAGCGTAGAGTCGACGATTCTTGTTTTTGCCCTGGATAGCACATCGCCGACTACCTACCATCTTTAGTCAATCGTGTACGTGCGGAAAGGCAGGGAACCCCCAACAGACCATGTGCTTGCTATCGAGTCATGGGTGAGGTTGGCCCGTAGGAAAGTGGGCTATAGTGGGGCCGTGGAGTGGTTCTTATACATGATTTTTCTTGGATTGCCTTTCAGTAGTTGAGGGAGGGGTCACGTGGGACCATAGCCACGGGTACAAAAACAGACCTTGATATCTGCATCGGCAGACGATTTAAAGCTCCCGACCGAGTTCCGTATTTCTTGATTTGCCCTGGCACGGAACTCAGATGGCACATTGGGGAACATGTGCATCTAGACATGGAAAACGATTCACGATACATACGTGGGATCAAGGGCGCAGTTGACGGGTGGCGTAATCCTTAGTGGTCCTAGGTGGCCAAAACCCAAACCGAGACACGGAAACGTTCATTAGGTAGCATAATCCCTAGCGGTCCTAGGTGGCATAAATCCTAAGTGGACGCGCGATAGTTCATGGTAAGGAAACACAACTAGATCAAGGGTTGCAGTCCAAAACAACTTCAAGGATAAACCGTTTACATGGGAAAGCCCGTACAGCCTACGGCAAAGGACTGAACTTATACATGGAAAGAAACATATGAGTTGAGTAACCTATATATGCGGCATATTAGGTTGACATGGACCATTACACGACTTTTGAGTAAGGGTCATTCACGGATAACACGTAATACAGTTTGGATACTAGTACGGTAGGTGCAGAGCGGATATACAGGATAGATGCCATGGGACGTTATACGCGATAGATATCTTGGGATATTATACTTGATAGGAACCTGACAATGTGATACCTTGTTTTATCTTGACATCATAGTTTATCACGACACCCTAGTTTTTCTGAGCTCAGTAGTTCATCCTGTTATTTTGATTTAATTGACCTATCTTGTATCATGCTTATGTTCATCTCAGTTTCTCATGACAGTTAACTTTACTAGTTTTTATACTAATAGTAGATAGGGCTTACTCAGTCTTTTTGACTGACCCGTTTTGTTTCGCCTCTTTTCTTCCGTTTCCCCCCCCCCCCCAGGTTACAGGGAGGAAACACTGCTGTTTAGTTCGCACTTCTTCTGCTTGAAGGTCATCATGGATGGCTTGGACTTTTCCTGGCTATGGCTACTTTACTGTTTTTATTTGGGGAATAATTTATGAAAAAGTCTTTATGCTTCTTTACTATTGCAAGACAGGTTTTGATGTACTCTGATGTAAAAGGATTTAGACCTTATGTATTCATGTTTATGAAAGTTCGATTTTAATTCCGCTATTTTATATGTTCTGTCTTGTGATATTTCTGTGCATGTTTACCAATAATGCCCCTCTAAAGCTAGTGCATTCCTTTGCGAGTGACCCTAGCGGAGGCGGGGTGTTACATTTGGTATCAGAGCAGAACGTTACCAGATTGGGCAAAAGTTTTTAAAAACCTTCTGAAAACTATTTGAAAATCGTTTATAAAGAAGCATTTTTCAAGAAAGTTTTCTTTTAAAAAGAAAAAGCTATTCCCCAAAGGCCATTAGCATTATCCTTGTTTCCTTAATTAAATCTCTTTTCCTTTCTTTCCTCCATCTGTAGTCACAGTGGTTTTAACTGCGACTAGTCTTTTCTATCTACGAAAGTGCTTTTCATGCGATGGAGGTGGTTTTCAAGAGACCAGTGGCCGCGTTATAAGAAAGGATAGTGAGAAAGAGGATAAAGGATACGAGCTTAAGGATAAGCAACTTGTTGGTATGGCTTAGTCCTCAAAGGAGGGAGAAAGATGAACAATGAAACCCATGACGAGAGAGTACCTTTGGCATGGTAAAACGGGGCGGATAGTTAAGTATTATGGGACAAGGACAAGATCATCGGGAGGGCAGTAGTATGCTCTCATTTCTAGAGTACCTCGGAAGGAGGGTAACGATCTTGTTAAAGGTTTAGCTTTTCTTCTCTATCATCCCGTTAGGACTTCGTTGTTCGTATCATTTAAGTCTGCTTCGATAGTTGAGTCTCTGCACCTTAAGTACTAGCGTAATAGAGAATCCCATTTTTGTCTCAAAGTCCTATTGGAGAATCAGTCCATTTATACATGACTTGTTTGGATTTGGGAATGTCTATGCCAAGTGTTGAGTTTGGAAATAATGCTTATGTTTATAAGCTATGGATGGATTCTAGGGATGAAGTGGTTATCCAGTAGGGGGTGCCACTCTCGGTTTTGATAGGAGGGTAGTTAGACCTTTTGACTAGCCTTGGTAATGCCCTCGAAGTACCGGGTAACCTTTTTGAGGTTCTGTCATGACTAGTTACTTAGAATCCCTTGATGCCTTTATTGGAAATTTGAAGCCCGATCGAGTGGTGTTCGCCGATAAGACGGATGGTTTACTTCACTTATGCGTGGGTTATAGAAATCACCCTAGTAAGTGCGCTTGATAACCTGGTTGGCATCTGTTTACTTTCAAGAGAAAGTTCTTCTACGTGGAATACCTTGTGGTACGAGGTCCGAGATTCACTAGTGAATTTTGGAAAGCTTGCATGAGATCATGAGTACGCAGTCATGTTTGCGCCAAGTGTGCAAGTGGAACGAGAGGCGACGAAGAAATGAGTTCCAGCTCATGTTATGGAAACAGGAAATAGGAAGCTACGAAATCGCGAAGTTAAAAGACGGTCAAGGCACAATGGAATTAAGCTCGAGGAAATACGACTCTGATGGTCAAAGACTATATACGCGCATGATATCTCTTTTGGGAGTATATCCTTGATCCCTGTTTTCTGTAGAGCTTACTTGTAGGCTATCTTTTGTGGACATCCTCTCGGTCCTATTTTCTGTTACAAACCCCGTAAGGAGTTTGTCTTGTTTTTCTTCTCGACCCTGTTCCAGGGAATCCTAGGTAGAACCCAATGGATGTAAACATGTATTTGAAACATGTTATGATTGATATGGTTGCAAGTGGTTGCAAGTGGTTGCTCGTGGATGCGCGAATACACATTAGATACTAGCTCGACTTGGTCACATTTCATATTGCATATGCACGAGTATTTATACTTGTTTATGGATGAAATCGAACGTATTATCATGCGGTTGTTGCATATGAATGAATGATTGTGCACGCATATAGTACCTATATGGCTAGGACTATTTGCATACATGTTGGATTCATGGCACTATACATATTTTGCATTAGAAAGATTATTCAGGCCTGATCATTAGCATTAGCTAAGGAACATGTACACACATGTTTTGCATATATTCATACAGCATTAGAAATCATCTAAGGACAATGGTTGCTTGTGGATGATGTTTTGAGTAGATGGATGATGGATGGTAGGATATGTTCTTCCTAACTTGGAGATTTCGGGGACGAAATCCTAAAAGGTGGGGAGAATGTAACAACCCGTATTTTCAATAACCTGTTATAACATAAATGGAGGCAGAATTAAACTGTAAATCTGAATCAAGGGAAACGGGCTATGTCATTGCGTTCGTCTCGGAAAAATACGCGAAATAGAGTCTGAGTTTTCGAAAATCGGAGTCCGTATGACCAAGATATGGCCTCGCGAAGTTTCACGAAAAATTCCCAAATTAAAGTATACTTAATTAAGTGAAATGGGTTGCGCAGAGAAATATATATATATATTGATATATATATATATATATATAATTGAAAATTTAATAAATAAATCTGCAAAAATGTTCAAAACAGCGAATTGGGAGAGGGGAATAACCGAACCGGCCGATTTTTGAGGTCGACCCAAGCCCGCTGGGTCGACTAGGGGTTAATCCAGGGTGTTTGGCTGTCAACCCGTGGGCCGATTCGCTCAAATGCAGATTTTGCATTTGGATGGTTCTCATGGTTCATCTTTAATCTAAAGGCCCTAGATGGTTCCTACACTTGACTTCTTCCCCAAGACATGCTTTGATGGCTTGGATTGAATCTAGGTTTAATCCTATGGCCTAAAACACTTGCCTAATCTATAAATAAGACCCTAACCTATCCTAAACCCTCATTATTCATTCATGCAACTAAACTATGGCAAAATTGCTACTCTCATGGCCTCCACTCAACTATCCTAGCCTCCACTTCATTTCTATGAGAGATTTCATGATCATGAGAGTATTACAGAGTCCCTATGTTAGTATGAGAGCTTCTCAAGTTGATCTCAAGGCTAAAGCTTTGATCTTTGTTCATAAAGATGGGGTTTTTATTGATTTGGAGTGTTCATCTTTGGGTTTTTGGGTGATGGCATGCATAGGCTTCATCACAATCTTTGTTTTGCATTTCGATTTGTGCCTTCATAACAATGTAAGCCCTTTCCCTACTCTTAGATATTAACTATGAAGTTAAATGTTCATGTTGCAAGTTTGGGTTTGATCATTGAGAATGATACATGCTATCATGTCATGCAAGCTTATGAAGTCATTATCTTGATCTTATGAGCTAAAAGCTACAACCTTTATGTTGAAATGTTGCATTATGCAACATGAGAACCTTCATAATCTTTATGTCAACTTGCATATGAAGTCATAACCCTTATATGATGATACATGCGAGTTTCTAGTCATCATTCCATGTCTTTTGTCACCATGATTCGTTTATGTGCCAAGTTTGGGTTTATGCATGATTTTGAGGCTTAAGAATTTAACATGCAAGCTAATGAACACATTTGTGCCTCATTTGCCACCATGATTAACTTGTGGCTTAATATCCATTTTTGTCATGCCTTTGCCAAGTCTCTTCTTTTAATCCATTAAGTTGTTGCGAACGTATATGCGAGTTTAAAAGCGTTGGGTTACGTTATGGGTAATTTCTAATGACATGAAAATACAACTTGAAAACATGACTTGAATCATAACATGGAAGTTGACATGTAAGTATGCATAAAAACATAAGCTTGGGAATTTACCTATTAAGTTAGGTCTACCCATTGGGAATTTACCTATTAAGTTAGGTCTACCCAATTGCTTGAAAACTTGACTATGAACATGACACTAGACTAAACATGAAAGTGGCCAACTCGAGGTTGGGTTGAGTTTGCAACGTAAAACTACCCGGAACCGACCGGCCTAACTAGTAGTTGCAAACAATAGGACCCAATGTGAGAAGTTGGTCATGTTGTGCTTGAACCCGAGGTTAGACCAAGTTGTGGTGTAAAGCTACCCGGAACCGACCGGCTTAACTAGTAACCACAACAAAGTCTAATGTGAGAGGTTGGGGTGCATTAAGTAATTAATGCCACATGATAGGGTTAAGTTAATTTGATTAATGACTCTTAACCAAATATGACATGGGTAAATGGGTTAAGTAAATTGGTTAGGCTAATGATACTTAACAAAACATGACAAGGTAAGGTAGGTTAAGTGATTTGATTTGCCTAATGACGCTTAACCATTTTTATACGACTAGTGGACGGGGATTAAGTTAACCAACACTTAATCAATCCAACATGATAATTTGGCAAGGTTAAGTAAGTTTTCTTAATGACACTTAACCATACAAGATGATTAGGGGATGGGGTTAAGTAATTTGCACCTAACTAATCCGACACGGTAATTAGATGGGGTTAAGTAATCCACACTTAACTAATCTAAACACGGTAATTCGATGGGGTTAAGTTAAACACTTAACCAATTTAAACTCGGTAATTCAATGAGGTTAAGTAACCAATACTTAACCAACTTAACGTGATAATTTAATGGGGTTAAGCAACTTATACTTAACCAATTATACATGATGATTTGATGGGGTTAAGTAACTTACACTTAACCAATCTAATACACGGACCTGATAAGGTTAAGTCACAAGACCTTTTTAGAATATACTCAACCATTGTAGTACGATTAGAGGATGGGGTTAAGCCAACCTATACTTAACCAATCCGACTCGATAATTTGATGGGATTAAGATAATCTATGCTTAATCGATCTAGCAAGATAATCCGATAGGATTAAGGTAAGCTAGTACTTGACCAATTTGACTTGATAGGGTTAAGTCATGAGCCTCTGGGTACACTTAACCAACTTGTGGGACTAAGTCTTGAACTTAAATACTTAGCCAATCTTTGACGTGATTCGTGGGCGGGTTAAGTCATGGACTTGAATGATAACACTTAACCCAATGGACAAACCCTAGCTAGAAGAACTAGGTAGAAAACCGTGGTTAATCAAGGATAACGGGAAAGGAAGCTAAGTGGTAAACCTTAGTTAAGGGTAACTAAGTAATAATTCTTAGCTAAGGACATAGGACTAATTCTCAAAACGATGAGTAACCTGATACGGTAGGTCATCGCTTAGTATACGAGGGGGAGCAAGTTATCTGACTTGGATAAAAGCTCCAGCGCACTGGGTGCCGAAGTGGAAGCTTCGGGGGACGTGAGGATATTCTTGGGATCCCTCTGTGGGCTGCCAGGTAATTATACTAGGCCCATGAGAGGTTAAGGTCTGCGTTAGAAGGACCAAGAGTATGCCTTGGTTGCTATGCGAGCAACCTAAAGACTGGGATGGATTAGCGTGGAGTCGACGATTCTTGTTTTTGCCCTGGATAGCACATCGCCGACTACCTACCATCTTTAGTCAATCGTGTACGTGCGGAAAGGCAGGGAACCCCCAACAGACCATGTGCTTGCTATCGAGTCATGGGTGAGGTTGGCCCGTAGGAAAGTGGGCTATAGTGGGGCCGTGGAGTGGTTCTTATACATGATTTTTCTTGGATTGCCTTTCAGTAGTTGAGGGAGGGGTCACGTGGGACCATAGCCATGGGTACAAAAACAGACCTTGATATCTGCATCGGCAGACGATTTAAAGCTCCCGACCGAGTTCCGTATTTCTTGATTTGCCCTGGCACGGAACTCGGATGGCACATTGGGGAACATGTGCATCTAGACATGGAAAATGATTCACGATACATACGTGGGATCAAGGGCGCGGTTGACGGGTGGCGTAATCCCCAGTGGTCCTAGGTGGCTAAAACCCAAACCGAGACACGGAAACGTTCATTAGGTAGCATAATCCCTAGCGGTCCTAGGTGGCATAAATCCTAAGTGGACGCGCGATAGTTCATGGTAAGGAAACACAACTAGATCAAGGGTTGCAGTCCAAAACAACTTCAAGGATAAACCATTTACATGGGAAAGCCCGTACAGCCTACGGCAAAGGACTGAACTTATACATGGAAAGAAACATATGAGTTGAGTAACCTATATATGCGGCATATTAGGTTGACATGGACCATTACACGACTTTTGAGTAAGGGTCATTCACGGATAACACGTAATACAGTTGGGATACTAGTACGGTAGGTGCACAGCGGATATACAGGATAGATGCCATGGGACGTTATACGCGATAGATATCTTGGGATATTATACTTGATAGGAACCTGACAATGTGATACCTTGTTTTATCTTGACATCGTAGTTAATCACGACACCCTAGTTTATCTGAGTTCAGTAGTTCATCCTGTTATTTTGATTTAATTGACCTATCTTGTATCATGCTTATGTTCATCTCAGTTTCTCATGACAGTTAACTTTACTAGTTTTTATACTAATAGTAGATAGGGCTTACTCAGTCTTTTTGACTGACCCGTTTTGTTTCGCCTCTTTTCTTCCGTTCCCCCCCCCCCCCCCCAGGTTACAGGGAGGAAACACTGCTGTTTAGTTCGGACTTCTTCTGCTTGAAGGTCATCATGGATGGCTTGGACTTTTCCTGGCTATGGCTACTTTACTGTTTTTATTTGGGGAATAATTTATGAAAAAGTCTTTATGCTTCTTTACTATTGCAAGACAGGTTTTGATGTACTCTGATGTAAAAGGCTTTAGACCTTATGTATTCATGTTTATGAAAGTTCGATTTTACTTCCGCTATTTTATATGTTCTGTCTTGTGATATTTCTGTGCATGTTTACCAATAATGCCCCTCTAAAGCTAGTGTATTCCTTTGCGAGTGACCCTAGCGGAGGCGGGGTGTTACAATTTCTATGTTTTTATTTACATCTAAAATGTAAATAAAAATACACTTTTTCAATTCATATTTTTATTTACGTCTACCATGTAAATAAAAATGTACTTTTTCAACTTATGTTTTAATTTGCATGAACTCGCCACCTGATTCTAATGTGTTTACATTTCATAAACAAATTCTAATATGTATTGACAATAAAAGTGTCCTTTTTATTTATACCCAAATTCTAATGTGCATTATGACGGTAAACATAATTATTTAATTAACATACAAATTTCATCTCAATAGAATGTCTAAAAGTGGTTCATTCATTTTTGTTGACAATTCTAGTTCAACAAAATGGATTTTTTTTTTTAATTCAAACCTCTTCTAACAAAAAAAATGTAATTTTTGTTTTCAACTACCACATTTGACAAAATGTACATTTTTGTTTCAACTCTTTTATTTAGACAAAAATGTGGATTTTGTCTGGATTCTATTCTCTTGACAAAGATGTTTATTTTTGTTTTTAATGAACAAACATATATTTTTGTCCAATTCATCGTGAAGAACAAAATATTAATTTCTGTCTAATGAACAAGAATGTGTATTTTTGCTCAATCTAAAAAAAAAATGTTAATTTTTGTAATATGTTTCTAATATTACATTAAAAATGTGTTTTTAATGTAATTCTTCATTTTATAACTAAATGATATTTTTAACCCAACCTATCATTTCCAAACAAAAATGATAATTTTAATCTAACTTATCATTTCCTAACAAAATGATAATTTTAATCTAACTTATCATTTCCTAACAAAATGATAATTTTAACCTTAACATAACATTTATAATATATGTGATATTTTCCATTAACATGACATTTCTAATAAAATGATATTTTAATCCACATAACCTGCTTCCTAACAAAACAGTATTTTTATTCACATATCATATTTTTATATATTTTACATTTACATTGAAAATGGGATTTCCAATGACAAGCTATCCTTCTCTTCAAAATATGATCATTTTCTACTTTTCTACTTTACATTAAAAATGAGATTTTTAATGTAATCAAGTTTTCATTTTAAAATTATGATCCCTTTTTCTAAATTCTACTTTACATTGAATATGAGAATTTTCAATGTAATCACACTTTCACTTTAACGTTAAGATCAATTTTCTATATTCTAACCTTACATTAAAAATGAGACCTTCAATGTTAGCATATTTTTATTTTAAAATTATGATCATTTCCCTCGTTTCATGACTTGCATAAAAATGTATTCTTTTCCTCATATAAAAAGAAATGTATTATTTTCTTTATTCTCTTTTATTACATTATAAAGAATGTAACTCTTTTTAACTTCTTTTATTACATGAAAATGTAACTCTTCCTATCTTTACATTACATTATAAAAATGTAATTTTCTTTCTTTTTTGATTACATGACATACAAATGTAATTTTGTCTTTTTCTATTACATTAGATAAAATATGTAAACTTTTCTCTTTTTTTATCTATTACATTAAATAAAATGTAACTTTTTCTCTTTTTAACTATTACATTAAATAAAATATAAACCTTTAATCCATTCTTTTTAATGTAGCAATTTCACATTAAAAATACATCTTTTTATCGTAAATAATTTGACAATAAAATATCTTCTTTTTAACAAACTAAAAAAAGTTGTTCTTTTTAACGTACTAAAAATGTGTTCTTTTAATGTAAATTTCACTTACTTTAAAACTAATTACATGAAAATGGTCATTTTACTCCTTAAATCTTAATTACATAATAAATGTAAATTTTTCACTTTAATCTAATTCACATGTAAATTGACTTAATTACATAAAAAATTAATTTTTATGTTCTCTAACTTAATTACATGAAAATGAAATATTCTTCTAATTCTTATTTACATTAAGAAATATGTAAAAAAATTCTAATCCTTATCTACATTAAGAAAATGTAACTTTCTTTTATAACAACTTGGAGGTGAAAATATTCATTTCATTATTAACACATAACGGTGCAAAAACGTTCATTTCTAAATTATCACATAATGGTGTGAAAAACAATGTCAAATTCTAATTTAACTCATGACGGTGTACATAAGTCTCATTTTCTAATTTCAACATAGCGGTGTAAATAAGTCTCATTGATGAATAACGGTGCAAATAAGTTTCATTTTCTACACTTATACATAATGGTGCAAATTAATGTCATTACCGATTTCTTTACAAACAAAAGTGATTCTTTTCATTATAAATCAAAAAATGATTTCCTTTCATTAATAATAAAAATCAATATTAACTTACTTTAATTCAATTAATATTAAAAATCAATATTAATAATAAAACAATGTAAAAATGTAACTTTTCCTTCTTTAACATAATCAATGTAAATTTCCATTCTTTTCATTCTTGACAAAACAAATGCATAATTTGTTTTCTCTTTTTATTAACAAACAAAAATGACACATCATATTTTTATTATGAATTGATAAACTAGATCAATTCAATTAATCTCATACATCACAAAATGTTCAATTTGGTGTCATATAACTAATGAACAAAAATAGGGATTTTTGTTTTAACTAATTTAACTTGACAAAAATAACAAATTTGTTTTGACAAATTTATTTTGAAAAAAATCTATATTTTTGTTTTCAACAATTTTTTTTATTACAATACGATATCATCCAATTAACAGATCTATACAACACATCAATCATAGAATCCAATCACTTCACATAACAATAGAATTTTACCGCAGAGGGATGATAACACAAACATAAATAATTTTAGTTATTTAAGAAGAAATAAAATAGAATGAATTTCTCACCGAGCTTTAAATTTAGAATAGATCAGATCTGAAACTTATTCAAAATCTGGTTTGCTCCGTTGCAGTTCTGGTTTGTCCCTAATTATAGAGTTCAGAAAGACGATCCTAATGCAACGAAAATCATTGAATTCCATTCTGTTTTGAACAAGATATGGCAAATTATATTTAAATTACATTATTTGCGAATAAAAGATGATTAACTTTAAATAATTTCCTTAAACCTTGATTTCCTTAGTCAAAATTTAGGTCGTCTGTTTCATCTACTTCACTAAGTAAATAGCCCATCATCGAAACCCAACATCACCCGCTCCACCTCGAAACGCGCGCCACATCCTTCACCTGTGTCCCGATCAGAATCCATCACCTTACAACTTATAGAGCCCAGGAAGTTTGTAACACCCCAACTCCGTCAAGGTCACCCACAAAGGGAATGCCTTAATTTTGATGGAGCGTTTTAGTAGACATAACAGAATATTACAAGAACAGATACATAAAACAATACTAGAAAAATTTACAACTTTATTACAGCGGAAAACAGAAATCAGTTTGGTTACAACCTTCAAAATTGCTTTACCAAAACTCAAGTGTGTGTATATATATATATATATATATATATATATATATATATATATATGTCAGCCTTTTTCAAAAGCCCTCAGAGTACAAAATTTTAAAATCATAATCCCCACAGAAGATGCCATAAGGAGTCAAGCCATACTTTAAGCACTTCAAGTACTTCAAGCAGAAGAAATCCGGATCAACCTGAAGTATTCCCTCCTTGGAAACCTGGGGGGGAACGAAAAGAAAAGGGGCAAAAACAAATGAGGTCAGACATAAAGTCTGGCGAGTCAAGTGATTTCCAGCATATGAATAGATAATAATAATCATGGCATGCAAATAAAACTGGATGCGAGATAACAGTAACAAGAGTAGCAGATATACTTAGGTTAAACAGAAGAAACAAAATGATATAAGCTATTACTTTTCACTTCTCTGCACTAAAACTAGTATAATAGGATTAGGTGTTACCCTAATGTCTAAACAGAAACAGAATAATGGGCCTTTACCACCCGAACAGAAGGTATAGGAACAGAAACAGAATAATCCTTACGGAAACAGAATGTTAGAAATAGGTGTACACTAGTAAATGGGCCTTTACCACCCCTACAGACTGTACCATGCAGAAACAGACAGGTGTTACCACCCAAAAGTAACAGACAGTACCCCACAGAACAGACAGAACTAAGTGTACCCTAAATCCTACCCCACACGATCGGCTCCCTAATACATAAATATCCTGTGCCAGCCCCACAAAAGGGTGTTTCATTCCCTAAAGTGGCAACCTTTAAGTGACACAGACCTATTTACAGATGTCACGGCGTCTTACATCCTCAGAGGCAGACCGGGATCCATGCACGCACATGACCCGGTTGGAACACACCATCAACACCCCTCGCCATTATCAGAGTGAACCGCTTATAATTAGTTCAGTAAGCGTGCCCGGACCCTACCTACTGTTGGGTCATAGTTTTGATACCAGAAAGGGTTACTGACTAATATGGGTCCCAAACAACAGATGACACAAGTATTTTTCCCTCCTAACCTTGTGTCCCCAGACTAACAGATTTCAGATTAACTTGTTTACAAGTTTTCAGACATACAGAGTTCAGGTCAACTAGTTCACAGATCAGAAAATCAAGTTAACAGGTTTTCAGACTAACGGATCAGATGTACAGTTCTTAACAGACTTACAGATTGTCTAACTTTGTATTGGGCCCACTGACTTACGAAATGGGTTTGTTAAATTCATCAATCCGGTTGGTTTAACCCTATTCACCCAAAATGTTTTAGACATCATATTTATCCCAGATTTGCATTAATTAAATATTAATGCACAGACCTCTCACATTAGGTCGGCTGCTTGTGGCCGCTGGATATGCCGGGCGGTTCTGGGCAGACTTCTGCCACAAGCCATACCTAACCTCGTGTCTAAGCATATTTTAGTTATGCCTACGACCTCTCACATTAGACTGACAGTTTGCGGTCGCTGGTTAAGTCGGTTGGTTCCGGGCAGGCTTCTACCGCAAACAGAGTCTAACCTCGTGTCATAGCCAATTCAGTCCATTACAGATTTTTCAGATATCAGACTAATTCTGTTTATTTAACAGATTAAACTTCTTCACAGACTACAACAGATTAATCAAATTTCCATGTTTTACTAAATCTTAGGTCGAGCCTACGGATTTCCATACCCAGATTACCTAATTTAGTTTTCAATAGATCAAACAATTCAACAGATAGTAGATCTAGCAGTTTAAGCGATTCAACAGATTTAGCAGATAATAGATTTAGCAGTTTAGGCAATTCAACAGATTTAGCAGATAACGGATTAGGCAATTTAATAGATTTAGCAGATAACAGATTTAGCAGATTATATATATCTAAAAATCTATTTACATATCTTGCCTAATCATAAATTTAGCCTAAACTTACATGCCCAAATCAAGGTCATAATTCATAATGCAATATATGCCCCAAATTTTAATCTTAATATTCCCATTTACAGTTCATGACAAAACTAGATTTAATATTCTAGTTTACCATTTATGTCCAAGACTAATATACATGTAAATCATTCTCTATTATAGCCAATTCAGATTATGCCAACGTATTTATTATGCCAAATTAACTTAATTAAGCTACGCCCAATCCCCATATAACATGTTTCCACAAGGTCTCTAAGTACTCATGAAATGGCCCTAACAAAAGGAATAGGGGATAAGTATAAGAATTGATATAAAAGAATAGGCATGCAATAATGAACCAAATACAATAATAATGGCCTCAATAGGCTCGATGTACATAACAGTGAATGGGAATAAACTAGCCAAGTTACACACTAAATATGAGATCTAACATAATTAAGGGAATAGGCATAACAAACTAACTACAATAGTTATAGGAAACTAACCACAATAGTCATGGGCGATTAATCACAATAGTTTCTTATTCAATGTCATAGGCAATAGTCTCGTAGTCATGAATCATAGTCATAGGCAATAGTCTCATAGGCGTGAATCATAGTCATAGGCAATAGTCTCATAGGCATGAATCACAGTCATAGGCAATAATCTCATAGGCAACAATTTCATGTCCAATTATGCATTATTCATTATTTGTCCCAAAATTTAGCGTTCGTGCGTTAATCTCTTATGAGATTCGGCGTAGGCTCGTGGTAGCCTGGCTATAGAACAGAAAGAAGAAAGAGGTACATAATAGTCACAGAGAAACAGATCTGACAGATAAGAATATACATAACCTCAGATTCAGATTTATAACCATGTCAAGATCATAATTAAAGTTCATATCTAAAAATAACTGTACTCGCTATCAAAAAGGAAAGTCTTGATTTTTGGTATCTGAGTTCTGGCACTGAATAGCGTTCCTTTGGCGTAGACTGTTGATTAGATTAGAAAATAGTTGTTCCCTTTTTAACTTTATTTAGATTGGAAGAAGATCCTAGTTTTGATTCCAGCAGAGTAACGACGCCATTATTTTATTTAATAAGAACGGAGGCAGAGTATAGGAATGAAATCGTGCAGCATAAGGGAAGAATGGTGTAAAGAGAATGGGGCTAGGGGATCTGTTTATATAAGATTAGGCAGATGAATCTAGACAGAAAATGAGACCAAATACATCAGAATGAACCCAGGCTCAAACCTGGGTTTCAGCACCAGGTCAAACCCCAGGTTGACCATAGGTTCGACCTGGTCCTTGGGATGTCGACCATAGTGTCGACCCCCAGGTCGACCTGGTCCTGGGCGGGAAAATTCCCGCCCAGTCTACGCTGGAGTTTGAATTCGAATTTCGAATTCGAATTTCGAGCTGTTTTCGATTCTGAAAATCTCTGAAACTTCGGAGGGTCATATCTCCCTCATACGGACTCCGTTTCTCGAAAACTCGGATTCATTTCCAAGAAGAATTTCGAGACAAATGCAATGACGCAACCCGTTTCCCTTGATTCTTATTTTAAAAATTAGTTATTCTCTAATTTGTTACTTATACGTTCACAGAAAATACGGGGTGTTACATTCTCCCTTCCTTAAAGGATTTCATCCCCGAAATCTTCAAGTTAAGAAGAATGTGTCCTACCATCCAGTCATCCATCTACTCAACCATCATCCACAAGCATCCATTGTCCTTAGAAAACTTCTAATGTTGTATGAACATATGCAAAAGTGTGTGTATATGTTCCTTACCTAATGCAAAGATCAGGCGGTCCACTGATTCAGTTGACCTCCTTAATGCAAACTATGTCAGTGTCATGAGTCCAACATGTATGCAATTTTCCTATTTGATACATATCATTCTTATATGAGTGACAACCATTCATTCATATGCAACATCCATGTGATGAGTCAATCATTTTGCCTCCACAAAAATTGAAAATGCTCACACATCCATATGCAGCATGAGAATGTTTTCGAGCTGATCTAGTGCCTAGTGTGTGTATATGCATCCATGAGCAACCAATTGCAACCATCAAACATAACATGTCTCAAAAACATGTTTACACCCATTAGTTTCTACCTAAAGTTCGAAGATTCGATCGATAGGATACGGTCGAATGATGGAAGCGAGTATAGATAAAACAAAAACTTGGTTCCCATTAGACATTGGTTAAGAGAATAATTCCCCTAAGTATCAACCCCGAAGACCGAAATCAACATCAGATTGACACCCAGAGGATTACCCTCTTTAGACAATGTCAAAACTAGAAATCTTAACCTTATCAGAAATATTCAGATATTTACAGATTACTGGTACAGATCAGATTACCGAATGATTCTTAGGAAACTAAGCATGATAAAAACCCAGAATGTATGCGTCATAGTCAACTTAACGCTCAACACAGATACCCAACTTGCCACACTTAGATGAGTCATAACCCCTATGGGTCTGAGTCTACATCGGAATCAGAAACAATACTAGTATTCAAGTGCAGAGTATCGATTACAGAATCAAAATGTTAGAATCAGAAAATAGTTTTAACTCAAAAATCAGATAAAGAAATTAAACCTCCTACAGAAAGTTTTCCTATTTCTATCCTATCCACTAGCCTCGTGAGTGTTTGTCTGCCCTCCAAAAGTTGGTCCTGTCCTCTGCCCTTGCCCTCGTTTCTTCGGGCAGTCCCTAGTGAAGTGTCCCATCTCACCACAGTTGAAGCAAGTGCCCTTTCTTTTTCTGCAATCCTTGTTCAGATGAGTCAAGCTTCCATAAGTAAAGCACTTTTTCTCCTTCTTATCTTCAGACTTCTCATCCTTCTTTTGTGTTTCCTTTTTAGGCCATGTTTTCTTGTTATGTGGTTCTTCCTTTTTTGCCTCTTTCTCGCCCTTGTCTTCCTCGTGCAGTAGTGCCATGTCCACTAATCTCTCGTAAGTCGCTCCCATGGGTACATGGGTCATGGCTATGCTGTGCAGTGGCTCATTCAATCCCTTGACAAAACGGAGAGCCTTCTTATGAGTGGTATTCACTAAGTCCAGTCCATATCGGGCCAGCTGATTGAATTGATTGACGTACTCCCTGACAGTCATACTTCCTTGATTAAGAGATAAGAACTTTTCCAATTGTAGACTTCGTTCAGCTTGTGAGAGGAATTTCATCTCAAACCTTATCCCGAAATCCATCCATGTGTCAACCGGCCTCTCGGCGTTAGTGAATTCCCACCAATAGGAAGCTTCGTCTTTGAGCAACCATACCGCCAACTGTACCTTCTGCCTATCATCCACCTTGAAGATAACGAACAGATCCTCAGTTTCTTTGAGCCAGTTCCTCGCTTCTACGAATGATTCAGTTCCCTTGAAATCCTTTCCACCCATGGGCCTAAAATCTTTACAGATCTTTGAAAAAGCAATTGCACTAGGAGGGGGAGGAGGAGGAATCGCTGCAGCTGGAGGAGGAATATCTGCTGGGCCTGCATCGTTGGCCCTAGCCTCTAAGTACCTCTTGAACCAGCCAGGTATTGGCACGTTTTTTTGGAAAGTTAAGATTCCCAGACATGCAGGAATGAAAGAAAAAGATTCAAAACGGAGAACTAAAAAGATAGATATATGGCTTTTCGGGATTATGTTTTTCAAAATAAACTTTATTTTTGAAAATACTTCCTTTTAAAACCTTTTTGAAAATAGTTTTCAATTTTTTTTTTACCCAATCTGGTAACCTTCAGCTCTAATACCAAGTGTAACACCCCAACTCTGTCAAGGTCACTCACAAAGGGAATGCCTTAACTTTGATGGAGTGTTTTAGTAGACAAAATAGATACATAAAACAGTACTAGAAAAATTTACAACTTTATTACAGCGGAAAACAGAAATCAGTTTGGTTACAACCTTCAAAATTGCTTTACCAAAACTCAAGTGTGTATATATATATATGTATATATGTCATCCTTTTTCAAAAGCCCTCAGAGTACAAAATTTTAAAATCATAATCCCCACAGAAGATTCCATAAGCAGTCAAGCCATACTTTAAGCACCTCAAGCAGAAGAAATCCGGATCAAGCTGAAGAATTCCCTCCTTGGAAACCTAGGGGGGAAACGGAAAGAAAAGCGGCGAAAACAAACGAGGTCAAACGTAAAGTCTGGCGAGTCCAGTGATTTCCAGCATATGAATAGATAATAACAATCATGGCATGCAAATAAAACTGGATGAGAGATAACAGTAACAGGAGTAGCAGATATACTTAGGTTAAACAGAAGAAACAGAATGATATAAGCTATTACTTTTCACTTCTCTGCACTAATACTAATATAACAGGATTAGGTGTAACCCTAATGTCTAAACAGAAACAGAATAATGGGCCTTTACCACCCGAACAGAAGGTACGAGAACAAAAACAGAATAATCCTTACGGAAACAGAATGTTAGAATTAGGTGTACACTAGTAAATGGGCCTTTACCACCCCAACAGACGGTACCACGCAGAAACAGACAGGTGTTACCACCCAACAGAAACAGATGGTACCCCACAGAACAGACAGAACTAAGTGTACCCTAAATCCTACCCCACACGATCTGCTCCCTAATACATAAATACCATGTGCCAGCCCTACAAAAGGATGTATCATTCCCTAAAGTAGCAACCTTTAAATGACACAGACTTATTTATAGATGTCACGGCGTCTTACATCCTCAAAGGCAGACCGGGATCCATGCACGCACATGGCCCGGTTGGAACGCACCATCAACACCCCTCGCCATTATCAGAATGAACCGCTTATAACTAGTTCAGTAAGCGTGCCCGGACCCTACCTACTGTTAGGTCATAGTTTTGATACCAGAAAGGGTTACTGACTAATATGGGTCCCAAACAACAGATGACACAAGTATATTTCCCTCCTAACCTTGTGTCCCTAGACTAACAGATTTCAGATTAACTTGTTTACAAGTTTTCAGACATACATATTTCAGGTCAACTAGTTCACAGATCATAAAATCAAGTTAACAGGTTTTCAGACTAACTGATCAGATGTACAGTTCTTAACAGACTTACAGATTGTCTAACTTTGTATTGGGCCCACCGACTTACGAAACGGGTTTGTTAAATTCATCAATCCGGTTGGTTTAACTGTAACACCCCACCTCCGCCAGGGTGGCTCTTGCAAGCAACTCTGACTTTGGTGGGGCGTTTTTAAAACAAGGTAAACATGCATAAGGATATAGCAAGGCAGGACATGACATATATATATGTAAATAAACAGAGTAAGTAGATAAAACAGCGGAAGATTTTTAAACCATTTCAAAACACAAGTCTTGGTACATCAAAATGTCAATTTCCCAAATAAACAAGTCTAGTACATAAGATAACATTATCTGAAACTGAAAAGGAAAGCATAAAAGTAGCTATCCCCAAAGTGGAAAAACCATAGCGAGCTCAAGTCCAAAGCATACATGAGCTATCCAAGAAAGCAGCTAAGATCCAAGCTAGGCCCTGTATTCCCTCCCTGAGAACCTGGGGGGGGGGGGGGGGGAAACGGAAGAAAAGAGGCGAAAGAAAACAGGTCAGTCAAAAAGACTGAGTAAGCCCTGCTACGATCAGTCTATAAACTAATAAAGTTAACAGCATGATGGAAACTGAGATGATCATAGGTAACAACATACTGGCATGATAAATTAACTACAAGATAGATAGAGGTGTCATCGCATAAACAAGGTTAAGTTTTGCACCACGGTGTACTAGCAAACCAACATAGCAGGTATTGATCCCTTGGCCCAAGCTTTGACCCAATAACATGAAGTGACCTTAATATAAGGTCCAACCAAACGGTCTTGTCGATCGGCTCCCTATAAGCCTAACACGTCAAGTGTTGGTGTCCATACGGCCCACATATGGATGTAGTCAGGCTGTGTTGGGTCCACCTTCGGGTGTATCAAGCCCTCGGGTGTCAACCCCAGACACTGAAGCGATAATGCACAGTCTAAACCTACTGGTACCCGTGCCTCGAGTTTGTCCAATACCGGAATACGTGCACGTCCGTAGCCCGCCTGGACCCGCACCGCTGTACCACTCAGCCGTCGCTTTGGTCGCTTACATCCGTCCAGTAATCGTGCCCCGCCCTAGCCTAGCCTCTAGGGTTGTAATGATACCAAACTGGGATTACTGCTGGAGCAGACCACGTTGCTAGGGTTTCCTAAGAGGGTTAAGTGCTATTTAACCCTTCACTAATCATGGATTAAATTGGTTAAGCGTAACCGACAGTTCACAACTTAACCCCATTTCAATCCCTAAACCCCCAAATGGATTAAATTGGTTAAGTGTAACCGACAGTTCACACTTAACCTCATTTCAATCCCTCGAATCCCCAAATGGATTAAATTGGTTAAGTGTAACCGACAGTTCACACTTATCCCCATTTCAATCCCTCGAATCCCCAAATTGGTTAAGTATTAGTGGACCCTGACTTAACCCTAATCATGAGGCATTAATTAATTTAATGCACCTTAACCTCTCACATTAGACCTTGTTGTGGTTACTAGTTAGGCCGGGCGGGTCCGGGTAGCTTTACACCACAACTTGGTCTAACCTCGGGTCTTGGCGCCACATGACCAACTTCTTACATTGGGTCCTATTGTTTGTAGCCACTAGTTAAGCCGGTCGGTTCCGGGTAGAATTACGCTACAAACTCAACCCAACCTCGAGTTGGCCACACTTATGTTTTCTAAGTGTCATGTCCACTTTATTTCAAAACATAGTTACAAGTCAACAAATACTTGGGTAGACCTAACTTAATAGGTAAATTCCCAAGGGGTAGACCTAACTTAATAGGTAAATTCCCAATCTTATATTTTCATGTATTTTAAGTTTACCCAAACCCCCCCCCCCCCAACGTCATTCTATCGCTTACATATTCGTAATAACGCATAAAGGATAGGAAGAGGGAACTTGGCATAACATACATGATGAACTTGCATATCACAACAAACATGCATAACATGTTAGACTTGCATAACTTAGCATAGTGAACTTGCATATTACCATAAACATGCATAACATGGCATAGTGAATTTGCATAAATATGCATAACCCAATAAACTTGCAAATCATGGCTTAGTGAACTTGCATATTACCATAAATATGCATAACATGGCATAGTGAACTTGCATAAATATGCATAACTTGTTAAACTTGCAAATCATGGCTTAGTGAACTTGCATAACATGCATAACTTGTTAAACTTGCAAATCATGGCTTAGTGAACTTGCATAACATGCATAACTTGTTAAACTTGCAATTCATGGCTTAGTGAACTTGCATAAACATGCATAACTTGTTAAACTTGCAAATCATGGCTTAGTGAACTTGCATAAGCATGCATAACTTGTTAAACTTGCAAATCATAGCATAGTGAGCTCGCATAAACATGCATAACTTATCAAACATGTGTAACATAGCATAGTGAACTCACATAAGCATGCATAACTCATTAAACATGCATAACATAGCACAGTGAACTCGCTAAGCATGAATAACTTGTTAAACTTGCATAAATCCCAACTTTCATCACATATTAACTTTAGAGTTTCTAAAATGAAGGTAAGAGGGCTTACAAATATTATGAAGACCCAAATCTACTAATAAAGATTGAGAAGCCCTTTTTATGCAAGCATATAAAAACCCAATCAAAGCTCCAATTAACAAAAATCCCAAAACTCTAGCTTTAGCAATTAAAGCTTGCAACTTGATGATGTATGCAAGCTAATGATCATTCATACAACTTAGAAATGCTTGTATGAACATCAAAACCTTCATAGAAATGATTTTTGAAGAGGGTGGAGGCTAGGGTTTTTAGGTGGAGGCCATTTGAGAATTCAATTTGACATAGTTTGGTTGCTAGAATGAATAATGGGGTTTTAGGGTAGGATTAGGGGCTTATTTATAGAAGATTAGAGTGTTTTTGGCCCTAGGATTAACCCTAGGTTAGTTTAGGTCCGTCAGATTTCGGAACTCTCTAGAACCAAGCCACAAGACCAAGCCCAAATCAAAATGGTGCGCCAGGCAAAACTGCCTGGCCACCCCCTGTCGACAGGGCAGTCGACACCTTGGGGACCCTGTCGACAGGCCTGTCGACATGCGGGTCCTGGCGGGAATTTTCCCGCCTACGCCAGTTTGCCCTAATTCCCAACTTTCAACTTGAAATTCAAATCTGTTTTTACTTAGGAATTTTCCGAAAACTTCGTTGGGCCTTAATCGGGTCATACGGACTCTGATTTTCGAAAACTCAGACTCTATTTCGCGTATTTTTCCGAGACGAACGCACTGGCATAGCCCGTTTCCCTTGATTCACATTTTATAATTAGATTCTGCCTCGATTTATATTATAACAGATTATTGAAAATATGGGTTGTTACATTCTCCCCTCCTTAAAGGATTTCGTCCCCGAAATCTTCAAGTTAGGAAGAACGTATCCTACCATCCAATCATCCATCTACTCAAAGCATCATCCACGAGCAATCATTGTCCTTACAAGATTCTAAATGTGGTATGAACATATGCAAAAGTGTGTGTATATGTACTTACCTAATGCAGAAATCAGGCGGTTACTGATACAGTAAACCTCCTTAATGCATATGTATGTCAGTGAAAATCAGGCGGGTACTGATACAGTAAACCTCCTTAATGCATATGTATGTCAGTGAAATGAATCCATATGTATGCAAATTCCTAACATAATTTATAGTATCTATATGAGTGCACATAACATTCATCCATATGCAACATCCATGTGGTAGCACAACAAGTTTCAACCATGAATAAGTGTAAGCACTCATGCATATGCAACATGAAGGGTGTGCGAGCCGATCTAGTGCCTAATGTGTATAATGCATCCACGAGTAACCACTTGCAAACACTTGCAACCACTTGCAACCATCAAGCATAACATGTTTCAAATACATGTTTCATCCAAAGGATTCTACCTAAGGTTCTCATGGCAAGATAAACACGATAAACTAGATAAACATGGATAGAGAGATATGCTAAAAAGAGATCTTAGAAGATAAGCATGATAAACTCCTTTTTGGATTACAAGAAATCCATTCAAACCTTGACATATAGTACTAACCGATGAGTCATAACCCCCTTATGGAGTTTACAACAGAAATAAGATCGAGAATGGGACCGAGAGGATATATACAAAAGGATAACTTGCAAGCAAGCTCCACAGGAAAACAAGGATAAAGGATGCACTCTTAAAAAGAGATATGACGCGCGTATCTAGTCTTCACTCTTCTTAGTCACGTTTCCTTGAGCTTAACCCCACTGTGCTTTGACCGTCTTTTACTTCATGATCCCTTGGCTTCCTAACTCCTATTTACCAAATTCGAGTGGGAACTCATTTCATTATCGCCTCTCGTCTTCCTTTTCCACTTATCCTTCTTTCTGTATACTTGGCTTAAACATAACTGTAACCTCATGATTTCATGCGAGCTCTTCAAAATTCACTAGTGAATCCTGGATCTCGTCTACTTACTATAAAGTATTCCACGCAGCAGAACTTTTCTTGGAAATACCAATCTACGTTGCCAGTTGCCCTTATAAACGTGATTTTCTATAACTCATGCTTAATCGAAATGAACCATCCGCCTATGAGTGATAGGCCATACCTAGATTCAGTTGCCTACCCACGGCTTTCTGTAGGCTATTTCAAAACTGGCCAACTTCTTGAGGGTAAACCGTTGCTAACCATGATGCAGTCCTCTTGCTCTTCACCGGACTGAAATGAGCACTCTCCGTGAGTCCACCTATTATGACCCTCATACCCGTATTCCTTTTCTTTGATCTAGGTAGTCCATCCACATAATCTATCGAGATGTTTTCACACTTTCCCTTGCGGAACCTCCAATGGAGGTAATGGCCCGCCGGGCTTCTATGACTTGGCCTTAACCTGGTGGCACAACATGCATCCTGAGACCAACTCGGCCACCTCCTCGAGTGATGCGCATCTTTCAAAAACCTTCTTTACCAAGCCTTTCACTCGAGGAACACATAATCTCTCATCGCGCCTTAGTCATCCCTTGTCATCTATAATATATCTAGCGAGGTGACTTAACATCTCGCCTCGAATCAACTGGTCCATGTTCTTGACTAACTGTAGGTCTTTCTTCCTGTGAAACCCCCTTCTTGATCCTGAAGAGGAAGTCTAAGCTCAGGGAATGCTAACTAACTAGCCAAACGGAGAAAGCTTTCAATTGCCCTCCTCAGGGTTTTCCGGTCTTAGACCGCAACCATTTTAACGGAATCCACCGCTAAGCCTTACTTAGGAACTGTGTGCCCAAGAAATCAACCTTCTTTCCTCCAAAGTGACATTTGGAGAACTTGACCTTCAACTGGTGGCTCTAAGCGTATCCATCACCTCCTTGAGATGTCTAGCATGCTTTCCCTCGTTCTTTTAAGGAGATCAAAATATCGTCTACGACGACCACGACAAACTTGTTCAAGGACTCCCTAAACACCCTACCCATCAAGTTCACGTAATATGCGGGTGCATTAGTCAAGCCAAATAGCATGACTAGCCATTCTAAAAATCCATCTAGAGTCCTAAACGCAGTCTTGTCAATTCCATCCACAGCCATCCTAAGCTGATGGAATCCGGTAGCTAGATCAAAAGAAGACAGATGCTCCTACAAGCTGATCAAACAAGTCATCGATCCTTGGTAACGGTTGTCTATTCTTCTCACGATAATCAACACATAAGTGAAGCAAACTGTCCCCATTAGTAACGAATACTTCTGGAGCACCTTACTCGAAAATGCTTCGTCTTAGGAAGTTCTTCTCAAGCAACTCCTTGACTTGCTTTCTTAACTCTCATCTCGTGAGGTCATGTGCCTAACCGGCCACGAAACTGGCTTGGTATTACCAACCAGATAATGCGGAAATCTATCCCACGTCCAGGGGTAACCCCTTCACTCCACCCAAGATATCAGGATATTCTCGGACCACCCTCACAGATTGCAAACTATCGATAGACGAGTCGAGGGATTCAAGATAACATAACATGACGGGACCCATAGGGTTGCTAGAAATTTCTAGGGCATTACCGAGGCGAGTCATGAGCCTCACAACCCTATATACAAAAACCAAGAATGGCTCCAAAACAGGACAACCATTCCATGCCTAAAACCAACCCATATCCCCTGAACCCGAGAATATAAGCATCCCACGAGAATTCTATACTCAAGATAGAAATTTTCAAATCCACCCAGACCACAGACAATTGGGCGGAACCCCCAATTGGATTTGAAACACATACGGGATCATCAACTAGGCTAGTACTTAGGTGCAAACTTCCAACTAGATCAAATGAAATAAAACTATGCGATGTGTCAGAATCAAACAAAGTACGAACAGGGAAAGTCAGAAAATGTAAACAAGACTTTCAACAGAAACACTACCTCTATCATGAGCTGGAAGAACGGTGTTGAGGGGATGAACTCGCCCTCCAGATAATCCTGCATACTGAGTCTGACCTTGCCCTTGTTTCCTCGGGCAATTCTTGCTGAGATGTCCAAACTCACCACACTGAAAACATTTGCCCCGCTTTCTCTTCTTCTTCCTACATTCCCTGGATATATGTCCAACTTTATCACAGAAGTTGCATTTCCTATTCTCTCTTGGCTTGTCCTTGCGGTTGTTGTTACTCTTGCCTCGTTTCCCGGAATTTACCCTCTTGCCTTGAGACTCATTCGCCTTGACCTCTTTCTTGTCATTGTTATCTTCTTCTTGAAGTAGGGCCATATTCACCAAACTCTCGAAAGTCGCCCCCAAGGGTATGTGAGACATGGCCAAACCGTGCAATGGCTCGTTTAATCCTAGAGCAAAATGTAGGGCCTTCTTCTGAGCTGTATTAACCAAGTCTAAATTGACCCGAGCCAGTTGATTGAACTTATCTATGTATTCCCTAATAGTCATGTCCCCTTGCTTCAGTGATAAGAACCTCAGTCCAAACCTTCCTCTAAAATCATCCCAAGTCTCAATTGGCCTAGTAGCGGTGGTGACTACCCACCAACGTGCAGCTTCTTCCTTTAGCAACCATACTGCTAATAAAACCTTCCTGCGGTCACCTATATCAAAGGTGGCTAAATGATCTTCGGTCTCTTTCAACCAATTCCTTGCCTCTACAAAAGTCTCTGTTCCACTAAATTTTTTTGCCACCCATCATCTTAAAGTTCTTACAAGTTTCCGCAAAATCCGTTTGTGGAGGCTGAGGGGGAAGAGGAACATCAGCTACGGGAGGAGGAGGAGGAGGAACAACGGCCTCGACTGGAAAGACAACATTAGAGAGACCCGGGACCGGTGCCGTGACTTCCAAGTACCGACGAAACCAATCGGGTATTGTTACTCCTTCGGGCAAGATGAGATTATCAGACATGCTGGAAACGAAAAGAAAAGAGTTCAAACGAGGGGTCAAAGGATAGTGCTAATGGCTTTTGGGGAATAGCCTTTTAAAATAACTAGACTTTCCTTTGGAAAATACTTTATACTTGGTTTTGAAAATAGTTTTTCAAAAGTTTTAAAAACCTTTTTATCCCTTCTCGTAAACCATACGCTCTGATAACAAATGTAACACCCCACCTCCGCCAGGGCGGCTCTTGCAAGCAACTCTGACTTTGGTGGGGCGTTTTTAAAACAAGGTAAACATGCATAAGGATATAGCAAGGCAGGACATGACATATATATATGTAAATAAACAGAGTAAGTAGATAAAACAGCGGAAGATTTTTAAACCATTTCAAAACACAAGTCTTGGTACATCAAAATGTCAATTTCCCAAATAAACAAGTCTAGTACATAAGATAACATTATCTGAAACTGAAAAGGAAAACATAAAAGTAGCTATCCCCAAAGTGGAAAAACCATAGCGAGCTCAAGTCCAAAGCATACATGAGCTATCCAAGAAAGCAGCTAAGATCCAAGCTAGGCCCTGTATTCCCTCCCTGAGAACCTGGGAGGGGGGGAAACGGAAGAAAAGAGGCGAAAGATAACAGGTCAGTCAAAAAGACTGAGTAAGCCCTGCTACGATCAGTCTATAAACTAATAAAGTTAACAGCATGATGGAAACTGAGATGATCATAGGTAACAACATACTGGCATGATAAATTAACTACAAGATAGATAGAGGTGTCATCGCATAAACAAGGTTAAGTTTTGCACCACGGTGTACTAGCAAACCAACATAGCAGGTATTGATCCCTTGGCCCAAGCTTTGGCCCAATAACATGAAGTGACCTTAATATAAGGTCCAACCAAACGGTCTAGTCGATCGGCTCCCTATAAGCCTAACACGTCAAGTGTTGGTGTCCATACGGCCCACATATGGATGTAGTCAGACTGTGCTGGGTCCACCTTCGGGTGTATCAAGCCCTCGGGTGTCAACCCCAGACACTGAAGCAATAATGCACAGTCTAAACCTACTGGTACCCGTGCCTCGAGTTTGTCCAATACCGGAATACGTGCACGTCCGTAGCCCGCCTGGACCCGCACCGCTGTACCACTCAGCCGTCGCTTTGGTCGCTTACATCCGTCCAGTAATCGTGCCCCGCCCTAGCCTAGCCTCTAGGGTTGTAATGATACCAAACTGGGATTACTGCTGGAACAGACCACGTTGCTAGGGTTTCCTAAGAGGGTTAAGTGCTATTTAACCCTTCACTAATCATGGATTAAATTGGTTAAGTGTAACCGACAGTTCACAACTTAACCCCATTTCAATCCCTAAACCCCCAAATGGATTAAATTGGTTAAGTGTAACTGACAGTTCACACTTAACCTCATTTCAATCCCTTGAATCCCCAAATGGATTAAATTGGTTAAGTGTAACCGACAGTTCACACTTATCCCCATTTCAATCCCTCGAATCCCCAAATTGGTTAAGTATTAGTGGACCCTGACTTAACCCTAATCATGAGGCATTAATTAATTTAATGCACCTTAACCTCTCACATTAGACCTTGTTGTGGTTACTAGTTAGGCCGGGCGGGTCCGGGTAGCTTTACACCACAACTTGGTCTAACCTCGGGTCTTGGCACCACATGACCAACTTCTCACATTGGGTCCTATTGTTTGTAGCCACTAGTTAAGCCGGTCGGTTCCGGGTAGAATTACGCTACAAACTCAACCCAACCTCGAGTTGGCCACACTTATGTTTTCTAAGTGTCATGTCCACTTTATTTCAAAACATAGTTACAAGTCAACAAATACTTGGGTAGACCTAACTTAATAGGTAAATTCCCAGGGGGTAGACCTAACTTAATAGGTAAATTCCCAATCTTATATTTTCATGTATTTTAAGTTTACCCAAACCCCCCCCCCCCCCCCCAACGTCATTCTATCGCTTACATATTCGTAATAACGCATAAAGGATAGGAAGAGGGAACTTGGCATAACATAGATGATGAACTTGCATATCACAACAAACATGCATAACATGTTAGACTTGCATAACTTAGCATAGTGAACTTGCATATTACCATAAACATGCATAACATGGCATAGTGAATTTGCATAAATATGCATAACCCAATAAACTTGCAAATCATGGCTTAGTGAACTTGCATATTACCATAAATATGCATAACATGGCATAGTGAACTTGCATAAATATGCATAACTTGTTAAACTTGCAAATCATGGCTTAGTGAACTTGCATAACATGCATAACTTGTTAAACTTGCAATTCATGGCTTAGTGAACTTGCATAAACATGCATAACTTGTTAAACTTGCAATTCATGGCTTAGTGAACTTGCATAAACATGCATAACTTGTTAAACTTGCAAATCATGGCTTAGTGAACTTGCATAAGCATGCATAACTTGTTAAACTTGCAAATCATAGCATAGTGAGCTCGCGTAAACATGCATAACTTATCAAACATGTGTAACATAGCATAGTGAACTCACATAAGCTTGCATAACTCATTAAACATGCATAACATGGCATAGTGAACTCGCATAAGCATGCATAACTTGTTAAACTTGCATAAATCCCAACTTTCATCACATATTAACTTTAGAGTTTCTAAAATGAAGGTAAGAGGGCTTACAAATATTATGAAGACCCAAATCTACTAATAAAGATTGAGAAGCCCTTTTTATGCAAGCATATAAAAACCCAATCAAAGCTCCAATTAACAAAAATCCCAAAACTCTAGCTTTAGCAATTAAAGCTTGCAACTTGATGATGTATGCAAGCTAATGATCATTCATACAACTTAGAAATGCTTGTATGAACATCAAAACCTTCATAGAAATGATTTTTGAAGAGGGTGGAGGCTAGGGTTTTTAGGTGGAGGCCATTTGAGAATTCAATTTGACATAGTTTGGTTGCTAGAATGAATAATGGGGTTTTAGGGTAGGATTAGGGGCTTATTTATAGAAGATTAGAGTGTTTTTGGCCCAAGGATTAACCCTAGGTTAGTTTAGGTCCGTCAGATTTCGGAACTCTCTAGAACCAAGCCACAAGACCAAGCCCAAATCAAAATGGTGCGCCAGGCAAAACTGCCTGGCCACCCCCTGTCGACAGGGCTGTCGACAGGGCAGTCGACACCTTGGGGACCCTATCGACAGGCCTGTCGACATGCGGGTCCTGGAGGGAATTTTCCCGCCTACGCCAGTTTGCCCTAATTCCCAACTTTCAACTTGAAATTCAACTCTGTTTTTACTTAGGAATTTTCTGAAAACTTCGTTGGGCCTTAATCGGGTCATACGGACTCCGATTTTCGAAAACTCGGACTCTATTTCGCGTATTTTTCCGAGACGAACGCACTGGCATAGCCCGTTTCCCTTGATTCACATTTTATAATTAGATTCTGCCTCGATTTATATTATAACAGATTATTGAAAATACGGGTTGTTACATTAACCCTATTCATCCAAAACGTTTTAGACATCATATTTATCCCAGATTTGCATTAATTAAATATTAATGCACAGACCTCTCACATTAGGTCGGTAGCTTATGGCCGCTGGATATGTCGGGCGGCTCCGGGCAGACTTCTGCCATAAGCCATACATAACCTCGTGTCTAAGCATATTTTAGTTATGCCTACGACCTCTCACATTAGATTGACAGTTTGCGGTCACTGGTTAAGCCGGTTGGTTCTGGGTAGGCTTCTACCGCAAACAGAGTCTAACCAAGTGTCATAACAAATTCATTCCAATACAGATTTTTCAGATATCAGACTAATTATGTTTATTTAATAGATTAAACTTCTTCACAGACTACAACAGATTAATCAAATTATATGTTTTGCTAAATTTTAGGTCGAGCCTACGGATTTCCATACCAAGATTACCATTATCTAGTTTTCAACAGATCAAACAATTCAATAGATAGTAGATCTAGCAGTTTAAGCGATTCAACAGATTTACAGATAACAGATTTTGCAGTTTAGGCAATTCAACAGATAACGGATTAGGCAATTTAACAGATTTAGCAAATAACAGATTTAGCAGATTATATCTAAAACTCTATTTACATATCTTGCCTAATCATAAATTTAGCCTAAACTTGCATGCCCAAATCAAGGTGTAACACCCCACCTCCGCCAGGGCGGCTCTTGCAAGCAACTCTGACTTTGGTGGGGCGTTTTTAAAACAAGGTAAACATGCATAAGGATATAGCAAGGCAGGACATGACATATATATATATATATAAATAAACAGAGTAAGTAGATAAAACAGCGGAAGATTTTTAAACCATTTCAAAACACAAGTCTTGATACATCAAAATGTCAATTTCCCAAATAAACAAGTCTAGTACATAAGATAACATTATCTGAAACTGAAAAGGAAAACATAAAAGTAACTATCCCCAAAGTGGAAAAACCATAGCGAGCTCAAGTCCAAAGCATACATGAGCTATCCAAGAAAGCAGCTAAGATCCAAGCTAGGCCCTGTATTCCCTCCCTGAGAACCTGGGGGGGGGGGGGGGAAACGGAAGAAAAGAGGCGAAAGAAAACAGGTCAGTCAAAAAGACTGAGTAAGCCCTGCTACGATCAGTCTATAAACTAATAAAGTTAACAGCATGATGGAAACTGAGATGATCATAGATAACAACATACTGGCATGATAAATTAACTACAAGATAGATAGAGGTGTCATCGCATAAACAAGGTTAAGTTTTGCACCACGGTGTACTAGCAAACCAACATAGCAGGTATTGATCCCTTGGCCCAAGCTTTGACCCAATAACATGAAGTGACCTTAATATAAGGTCCAACCAAACGGTCTTGTCGATCGGCTCCCTATAAGCCTAACACGTCAAGTGTTGGTGTCCATACGGCCCACATATGGATGTAGTCAGGCTGTGTTGGGTCCACCTTCGGGTGTATCAAGCCCTCGGGTGTCAACCCCAGACACTGAAGCAATAATGCACAGTCTAAACCTACTGGTACCCGTGCCTCGAGTTTGTCCAATACCGGAATACGTGCACGTCCGTAGCCCGCCTGGACCCGCACCGCTGTACCACTCAGCCGTCGCTTTGGTCGCTTACATCCGTCCAGTAATCGTGCCCCGCCCTAGCCTAGCCTCTAGGGTTGTAATGATACCAAACTGGGATTACTGCTGGAACAGACCACGTTGCTAGGGTTTCCTAAGAGGGTTAAGTGCTATTTAACCCTTCACTAATCATGGATTAAATTGGTTAAGTGTAACCGACAGTTCACAACTTAACCCCATTTCAATCCCTAAACCCCCAAATGGATTAAGTTGGTTAAGTGTAACCGACAGTTCACACTTAACCTCATTTCAATCCCTAAACCCCCAAATGGATTAAATTGGTTAAGTGTAACCGACAGTTCACACTTAACCTCATTTCAATCCCTCGAATCCCCAAATGGATTAAATTGGTTAAGTATTAGTGGACCCTGACTTAACCCTAATCATGAGGCATTAATTAATTTAATGCACCTTAACCTCTCACATTAGACCTTGTTGTGGTTACTAGTTAGGCCGGGCGGGTCCGGGTTGCTTTACACCACAACTTGGTCTAACCTCGGGTCTTGGCACCACATGACCAACTTCTCACATTGGGTCCTATTGTTTGTAGCCACTAGTTAAGCCGGTCGGTTCCGGGTAGAATTACGCTACAAACTCAACCCAACCTCGAGTTGGCCACACTTATGTTTTCTAAGTGTCATGTCCACTTTATTTCAAAACATAGTTACAAGTCAACAAATACTTGGGTAGACCTAACTTAATAGGTAAATTCCCAAGGGGTAGACCTAACTTAATAGGTAAATTCCCAATCTTATATTTTCATGTATTTTAAGTTTACCCAAACCCCCCAACGTCATTCTATCGCTTACATATTCGTAATAACGCATAAAGGATAGGAAGAGGGAACTTGGCATAACATACATGATGAACTTGCATATCACAACAAACATGCATAACATGTTAGACTTTCATAACTTAGCATAGTGAACTTGCATATTACCATAAACATGCATAACATGGCATAGTGAATTTGCATAAATATGCATAACCCAATAAACTTGCAAATCATGGCTTAGTGAACTTGCATAACATGCATAACTTGTTAAACTTGCAAATCATGGCTTAGTGAACTTGCATAACATGCATAACTTGTTAAACTTGCAATTCATGGCTTAGTGAACTTGCATAAACATGCATAACTTGTTAAACTTGCAAATCATGGCTTAGTGAACTTGCATAAGCATGCATAACTTGTTAGACTTGCAAATCATAGCATAGTGAGCTCGCATAAACATGCATAACTTATCAAACATGTGTAACATAGCATAGTGAACTCACATAAGCATGCATAACTCATTAAACATGCATAACATAGCATAGTGAACTCGCATAAGCATGCATAACTTGTTAAACTTGCATAAATCCCAACTTTCATCACATATTAACTTTAGAGTTTCTAAAATGAAGGTAAGAGGGCTTACAAATATTATGAAGACCCAAATCTACTAATAAAGATCGAGAAGCCCTTTTTATGCAAGCATATAAAAACCCAATTAAAGCTCCAATTAACAAAAATCCCAAAACTCTAGCTTTAGCAATTAAAGCTTGCAACTTGATGATGTATGCAAGCTAATGATCATTCATACAACTTAGAAATGCTTGTATGAACATCAAAACCTTCATAGAAATGATTTTTGAAGAGGGTGGAGGCTAGGGTTCTTAGGTGGAGGCCATTTGAGAATTCAATTTGACATAGTTTGGTTGCTAGAGTGAATAATGAGTGATTTAGGGTAGGTTAGGGTCTTATTTATAGATTAGGCTAGTGATTTAGACCATAGGATTAACCCTAGGTTGAATTAGGTTCATCAGATTTCGGAATTCTCTAGAACCAAGCCACACGACCAAGCCCAAATCAAAATGGTGCGCCAGGCAAAACTGCCTGGCCACCCCCTGTCGACAGGGCAGTCGACACCCTGGGGACCCTGTCGACAGGCCTGTCGACATGCGGGTCCTGGCGGGAATTTTCCCGCCTGCGCCAGTTTGCCCTAACCCTTGTTTTTTAATTTCAAATTTAAATCTGTTTTTACTTAGGAATTTTCTGAAAACTTCAATGGGCCTTAACTGGGTCATACGGACTCCGATTTTCGAAAACTCGGACTCTATTTCGCGTATTTTTCCGAGACGAACGCAATGGCATAGCCCGTTTCCCTTGATTCACATTTTATAATTAGATTCTGCCTCGATTTATATTATAACAAATTATTGAAAATACGGGTTGTTACACAAGGTCATAATTCATAATGCAATATATGCCCCAAATTTTAATCTTAATATTCCCATTTACAGTTCATGACAAAACTAGATTTAATATTCTAGTTTACCATTTATGTCCAAGACTAATATACATGTAAATCATTCTCTATTATAGCCAATTCAGATTATGCCAACGTATTTATTATGCCAAATTAACTTAATTAAGCTACGCCCAATCCCCATATAACATGTTTCCACAAGGTCTCTAAGTACTCATGAAATGGCCCTAACAAAAGGAATAGGGGATAAGTATAAGAATTGATATAAAAGAATAGGCATGCAATAAATAATGAACCAAATACAATAATAATGGCCTCAATAGGCTCGATGTACATAACAGTGATTGGGAATAAACTAGCCAAGTTACACACTAAATATGAGATCTAACATAATTAAGGGAATAGGCATAACAAACTAACTACAATAGTTATAGGCAACTAACCACAATAGTCATGGGCGATTAATCACAATAGTTTCTTATTCAATGTCATAGGCAATAGTCTCATAGTCATGAATCATAGTCATAGGCAATAGTCTCATAGGCGTGAATCATAGTCATAGGCAATGGTCTCATAGGCATGAATCACAGTCATAGGCAATAGTCTCATAGGCAACAGTTTCATGTCAAATTATGCATTATTCATTATTTGTCCCAAAATTTAGCGTTCGCGCTTTAATCTCTTATGAGATTCGGCGTAGGCTCGTAGTAGCCTGGCTATAGAACAGAAAGAAGAAAGAGGTACATAATAGTCATAGAGAAACAGATCTGACAGATATGAATATACATAACCCCAGATTCAGATTTATAACCATGTCAAGATCATAATTAAAGTTCATATCTAAAAATAACTATACTCACTATCAAAAAGGAAAGTCTTGATTTCTAGTATCTGAGTTCTGACACTGAATAGCGTTCCTTTGGCATAGACTATCGATTAGATTAGAAAATAGTTTTTCCCTTTTTAAGTTTATTTAGATTGGAAGAAGATCCTAGTTTTGATTCCAGCAGAGTAACGACACCATTATTTTATTTAATAAGAACGGAGGCAGAGTATAGGAATGAAATTGTGCAGCATAAGGGAAGAATGGTGTAAAGAGAATGGGGCTAGGGGGTTGTTTATATAGTATTAGGCGGACGAATCTAGATAGAAAACGAGACCGGATACATCGGAATGAACCCAGGCTCAAACCTGGGTTTCAGCACCAGGTCGACCCCCAGGTCGACCATAGGGTCGACCTGGTCCCTGGGAGGTCGACCATAGTGTCGAACCCCAGGTCGACCTGGTCCTGGGCGGGAAAATTCCCGCCCAGTCTGCGCTGGAGTTTGAATTCGAATTTCAAGCTGTTTTCGATTCTAAAAATCTTTGAAACTTCGGAGGGTCATAACTCCCTCATACGGACTCCGTTTCTCGAAAACTCGGACTCGTTTCCAAGCAGAATTTCGAGACAAATGCAATGGATCAACCCGTTTCCCTTGATTCTTATATTAAAAATTAATTATACTCTGATTTGTTACTTATACGTTCACAGAAAATATGAGGTGTTACAAAGCTCTTCGATTTGGTTTTGGAATTACTGAAATCGATTGAGTGGATAAAGAGAAAATGGAGGAAGAAGTTTCGAAATTTCTGGCCATTGAAATGGAAATGGCGGCGGCTGTACGTTTGAATGGGAATTAGTTTTATTTCTAAATGAATTTGAATGATAAATAGAATAGAAATAAATGTGTGGGTTCATTAGTTTTGGAGAGAACTAATGAAGGGAGTAAGTGGAAAGGAGAAATCAAAGGATATAAATTTAAGGAATAAGAGTATGAAATAAGATGCATAAAATAGATTGAAGGAAAATAAACTAATAGAATTAAGCAAAAGAAGTAAATAGATTAAATGAAAGAAATAATTTCGTAATTAATGGGGAAAAAGGAAGGTGAAGGGAAATAGATAAAAGCATTGAAAATAAATAGTCAAAAGGAGCAACGCTAGAAATGAATGGCCTTGGGAATAAATGGACATAAAACTTGAGAGAAAATGTATAGCACAAGTATATATGGAAAGGAACATTTCTTTTTATCATTGTGGCTTGCATTTTTTTATATATGTATAAACAATGAAACAGGAATGTACGCATTAAAAATAAGTAGAGGAAAGCAAATATTCACTCCTAGTAATAAATCAGTATATCCCACAAACTATGCACCATAATACGTGTACACATTTACTCATTCCATTCTTAAGTTTTGAATACATATTTTCTCTTTTTTTTTCAAAGAATGGAAGGTCTTTAATTTCCATTAAACAGGTTTCAATTTTATTTATCGTACAATGAAGGTGACTTTCCCTTTTTTTCTCTCTTCTATAAATACTTCAAGTCATGTAATGAAATGAATAAAATAAAGAATTTGAACAAGAAATGGATGAATGGAAAAATAAAGGGGGAAAGAAATGTAATGGTTAGGAAAGAGGGAATGACTATAGTAAATAATGAAACAAGCAGCACATTAAGTAGCATGCTAAACATTAAGAGGATAAAGAAAAGGGAAGTTAGAACGGTGCAGTCGGAATTAAAGAAACGTGATTTACACATTTTTGTTTGTTTTCCATTTATGTGTTTGTCATGGCATATTATTATTATTATTATATATTTTTTTTCAAAAAAAAGCATACGCTTTTTCCATTAAAATTCTCAAAATAAAAATAAATTTTTAAATTTACCCCAAAATTCAGGTTGTTGCAATCTCCCCCACTTAAGAACTTTTCGTCCTCGAAAAGGAATAAAGCCAAAAGTGTTTAATTATCCTACTCAATTTTTTATTCTTTATATCCATTCATTGGATTAAATAATTTTATAGGTTAACTAATAATTAGACTACACAATCATTAATCATTTGGTTGATTAACGTTTTAAATATTTATAATTTTTATATATTCAAAAATCATATTTTCTAAAATAAACTATAATTACAAATATGTATATTATAAGCTTGTTACTCTCAACTCATTCTAGGGCATTACTAACCCCATCTCTAATGATTTTTCTCATTCTAGGATACTTCTGATCCTGTCTCTAATTAATATTCTTATTGGATATTACTAATCCAATCTCTGATGAGTCTTTGGTTCAGTTATAATGAGTTGTATCCCAAAGATTTGAGCAAACCAAAGCTCTGATACCAACTATAACGGCTCGGGTTTCGCCCGACCCGATCGATCGCAAAATCGACCAAGACCGTTCAAAACCCGAACACGTTAAATCTTGGAATACAACATCATCAGAACAACAACATCAGACTTTTATAAATCATCAGAATAATGTTACATCAGAGTACAGAATATCAGAATACATCGAATAAAATTACAGTGGAAGATAAATTACAACAGATACAATACAATGCAGCAGAAATAGAATAACTAAGGTAGCGGAAGACAACTATGTTCTGGACACAGCTTTAGGCTTCAATAACGAGTCCTTCTCAAAAGATAAATATCTGCAAAAAGCTACTCGACTTCCCGTGTGGAAAAGAGGGCACCTGAGTTTGCAAAGGTGGAAACAAACAACGGGTCGGTCATGGGACTGGTGTGATAACTCTTAACGAATATAACTAATAGCAATAAGGCATATCCAAGGACCACGTCGCTAATGCGGAACAGGTTTTATTCCAATGGATTTCCGGTGCATAATTAAGGTAAATCGTTAAAGAACACAATGCTTTTTAGAAAAATAGAATCATCATAAGACTCAAGTCCCATCACACAATGCAACGGAAACCAGAGGATAGAGTTTTACCTTATGATGATTAAACATGCTTGATACGATAAAAACAAATTTGATATTATTATTAGGGTATATATGTTTCAAAAACATTTCAATCATAATGTATCAATCATAGACGGCATAGTACCCCATCCTACTATGTCGCCATACTAGTTCTACAATCAAAACCGCATGGTGTCATATTGGAAATTGGGTTTCAATCATGAGTCAAGGCTAGGGAGGAGCTCCTTACCGATTCGAGACACTCTAGCTAATGTCTCAGGATTCCCCGTAGTTAACCCTTGGATCCTGCAGGGCCGGTCCGCACATACTATTTTGCGGATTGGCAATTCCTGAACACACGCTTCCTGGTCCTGTAGGACCTATCATCCGAGGCACCTCATTCCATCATCCACATAAGTAAAATATCAGCCAGTTTAAGCACTAACACTACTTCTAACTAGAAAGAAACTTGTTGCTCTCCCTGCGTTCCCTTCTCCCGTTTTAGACTCCACCGGGCTGTAAGGCTCGTGAAGCTACGTAATACACAAAGCTATGCTTATTCAAGCGGTGCTTTGATCATCACCACAAGGTTCTTCTTTTCAACAAGAAACCTTGTTCATTGCATCTTAGTATGCCACACTGTCACTCCATATCACACTACCAATCCTTTACCGAAATATATGAAAGGTTGTTAAGTAAGAGAATAAATTCTCCACCACCAAAACATTCATACATTCGACAGAAAATCAATAAATACAATATAAAGGAGTACAATGTCGGACACACATTCCATTTGAAAGCTTATACTATGGGTCTGAGCGAAAGCCAAATCCGTACCAATCAACACTACGTCCGGACAACTACCATCTTAGTCCCGTCTTGGGAGAAAATCAATCCAGGGCCTCAACACTAGTTACCCATTCGATGTGAAGATCGTCGGTCCTCAATCGCTGTCTTCAATTCTTCGAACGTCGTATCATTATTTGGAACGAGAGTAAACTCGTACTTTCCAAATAACTCTCGCATATATAAATTTGAAAACCATTTCATATCGTTGTTAATAATTTATAACGATCTATCGCTATTTTTATTTTACTTTACATACACATCCTAAACATAACAATGTATATTTTCTCCTTCCATCCTTCAATTTACACAAAATGTATATTTGGTTTCATTATTTTTTCTAATGAAAATCCATTCGTTAAAATATAAATTTCTAATCCTTTTACTTACATTGACAAATGTAATTTCTATTCCTATTTTATTTACATTGGGAAATGTAAACTTATACTTCAATATATTATTATATTGAAAATGTAACTTTTATTTCATATTCGGTTTCCTTTGTTTACATGGAAAATGTAAATTCTATAAAATGTCACTTTTATTTCTATGTTTTTATTTACATATAAAATGTAAATAAAAATACACCTTTTCAATTCATATTTTTATTTACGACTACCATGTAAATAAAAATGTACTTTTTCAACTTATGTTTTAATTTGAATGAATTCGCCACCTGATTCTAATTTGTTTACATTTCATAAACAAATTCTAATATGTATTGACAATAAAAGTGTCCTTTTTATTTATACCCAAATTCTAATGTGCATTATGACGGTAAACATTATTCTTTAATTAACATACAAATTTCATCTCAACAGAATATCTAAATGTGGTTCATTCATTTTTGTTGACAATTCTAGTTCAACAAAATGGATTTTTTTTTAATTCAAACCTCTTCTCACAAAAAAAATGTAATTTTTGTTTTCAACTACCACATTTGACAAAATGTACATTTTTGTTTCAACTCTTTTATTTAGACAAAAATGTGGATTTTGTCTAGATTCTATTCTCTTGACAAAGATGTTTATTTTTGTTTTTAATGAACAAACATATATTTTTGTCCAATTCATCTTAACGAACAAAATATAAATTTCTATCTAATGAACAAGAATGTGTATTTTTGCTCAATCTAAAAAAATGTTTATTTTTGTTCTATGTTTCTAATATTACATTAAAAATGTGTTTTTAATGTAATTCATTATTTTATAACTAAATGATATTTTTAACCCAACCTATCATTTCCAAACAAAAATGATAATTTTAATCTAACTTATCATTTCCTAACAAAATGATAATTTTAATCTAACTTATCATTTCCTAACAAAATGATAATTTTAACCTTAACATAACATTTCTAATATATGTGATATTTTCCATTAACATGACATTTTTAATAAAATGGTATTTTAATCCACATAACCTGCTTCCTAACAAAACAATATTTTTATTCACATATCATATTTTTATATATTTTACATTTACATTGAAAATGGGATTTCCAATGAAAACCTATCCTTCTCTTCAAAATATGATCATTTTCTACTTTTCTACTTTACATTAAAAATGAGATTTTTAATATAATCAAGTTTTCATTTTAAAATTATGATCCCTTTTTCTAAATTCTACTTTACATTGAAAATGAGAATTTTCAATGTAATCACACTTTCACTTTAACGTTAAGATCAATTTTCTACATTCTAACCTTACATTAAAAATGAGACCTTTAATGTTAGCATATTTTTATTTTAAAATTATGATCATTTCCCTCGTTTCACGACTTGCATAAAAATTTATTCTTTTCCTCATATAAAAAGAAATGTATTCTTTTCTTTATTCTCTTTTATTACATTATAAAGAATGTAACTCTTTTTAACTTCTTTTATTACATGAAAATGTAACTCTTCCTATCTTTACATTACATTACAAAAATGTAATTTTCTTTCTTTTTTATCACATTACATTCAAATGTAATTTTTGTCTTTTTCTATTACATTAGATAAAATATGTAAACTTTTCTCTTTTTTTTATCTATTACATTAAATAAAATGTTACTTTTTCTCTTTTTAACTATTACATTAAATAAAATATAAACCTTTAATCCATTCTTTTTAATGTAGCAATTTCACATTAAAATACATCTTTTTGGCGTAAATAATTTGACATTAAAATATCATCTTTTTAACACACTAAAAAAAAGTTGTTCTTTTTAACGTACTAAAAATGTGTTCTTTTAATGTAAATTTCACTTACTTTAAAACTAATTACATGAAAATGGTAATTTTACTCCTTAAATCTTAATTACATAATAAATGTAAATTTTTCACTTTAATCTAATTCACATGTTAATTGAGTTAATTACATAAAAATTTAATTTTTATGTTCTCTAAATTAATTACATGAAAATGAAATATTCTTCTAATTTTTATTTACATTAAGAAAAATGTAAAACTTTTCTAATCCTTATCTACATTAAGAAAATGTAACTTTCTTTTATAACAACTTGGACGTAAAAATATTCATTTCATTATTAACACATAACGGTGCAAAAATGTTCATTTCTAAATTATCACATAACGGTGTGAAAAACGATGTCAATTTCTAATTTAACTCATGATGGTGTACATAAGTCTCATTTTCTAATTTCAACATAGCGGTGTAAATAAGTCTCATTGACGAATAACGGTGCAAATAAGTTTCATTTTCTACACTAATACATAATGGTGCAAATTAATGTCGTTACCGATTTCTTTACAAACAAAAGTGATTCTTTTCATTATAAATCAAAAAATGATTTCCTTTCATTAATAATAAAAATCAATATTAACTTCCTTTAATTCAATTAATATTAAAAATCAATATTAATAATAAAACAATGTAAAAATGTAACTTTTCCTTCTTTAACATAATCAATGTAAATTTCCATTCTTTTCATTCTTGAAAAAACAAATGCATAATTTGTTTTCTCTTTTTATTAACAAACAAAAATGACAAATCATATTTTTATTATGAATTGATAAACTAGATCAATTCAAATAATCTCAAACATCACAAAATGTTCAATTTTGTGTCACATAACTAATGAACAAAAATAGGGATTTTTGTTTTAACTAATTTACCTTGACAAATATAACAAATTTGTTTTGACAAATTTATTTTGACAAAAATCTATATTTTTGTTTTCAACAATTTTTTTATTACTAAATGATATCATCCAATTAACAGATCTATACAACACATCAATCATAGAATCCAATCCCGTCACATAACAATAGAATTTTTCCGTAGAGTGATGATAACACAAACATAAATAATTTTAGTTATTTAAGAAGAAATAAAATAGAATAAATTTCTCACCGAGCTTTAAATTCAGAATAGATCAGATCTGAAATTTATCCAAAATCTGATCTGCTCCGTTGCAGTTCGGGTTTGCCCCTAGTTGTAGAGTTTAGAAAGACGATCCTAACGCAATGAAAATCATTGAATTACATTTTGTTTTGAACAAGATATGGCAAATTATATTTAAATTACATTATTTGCTAATAAAAGATGATTAACTTTAAATAATTTCCTTAAACCTTGATTTCCTTAGTCAAAAATTTAGGCCGTCTGTTTCATCTTCTTCACTCAGTAAATATCCCATCATAGAAACCCAACATCACCCACTCCACCTCGAAACGTGCGCCACATCCTTCACTTGTGTCCCGATCAGAATCCACCACCTTACAACTTATAGAGCCCAGGAATCTCTTCGATTTGGTTTTGGAATTACTGAAATCGATTGAGTGGATAAAAAGAAAATGGAGGAAGAAGTTTCAAAATTTCTGTCCATTAAAATGGACATGGCGGCGCTGTACGTTTGAAAGGGAATTATTTTTATTTCTAAATGAATTTGAAAGATAAATAGAATAGAAATAAATGTGTGGATTCATTAGTTTTGGAGAGAACTAATGAAGGGAGTAAGTGGAAAGGAGAAATCAAAGGATATAAATTTAAGGAATAAGAGTATGAAATAAGATGCATAAAATAGATTGAAGGAAAATAAACTAATAGAATTAAGCAAAATAAGTTAATATATTAAAGGAAAGAAATAATTTCGTAATTAATGGGGAAAAAGGAAGGTGAAGGGAAAGAGATAAAAGCATTGAAAATAAATAGTCAAAAGGAGCAACGCCAGAAATGAATGGCCTTGGGAATAAATGGACATAAAACTTGAGAGAAAATGTGTAGCGCAAGTATATAAGGTAAGGAACATTTCTTTTTATCATTGTGGCTTGCATTTTTTTTATATATGTATATACAATGTAACAGGAATGTACACATCAAAAATAAGGAGAGGAAAGCAAATATTCACTCCTAGTAATAAATAAGTATATCCCACAAACTATGCACCATAATACGTGTACACATTTACTCATTTAATTCTTAACGATTTGAATATATATATATATTTTCACTTTTTTTTTTCCAAAGAATGGATTGTCTTTAATTTCCATTAAATAGGTTTCAATTTTATTTATCGTACAAAGAAGGTGACTTTCCCTTTTTTTTCTCTTCCATAAATGCTTCAAGTCATGTAATGAAATCAATAAAATAAAGAATTTGAACAAGAAATGAATGAATGGAAAAATAAAGGGGGAAAGAAACGTAACGGTTAGGAAAGAGGGAATGACTACAATAAATAATGAAACAAGCAACACATTAAGTAGCATGCCGAACATTAAGAAGACAAAGAAAAGGGAAGTTAGAATGGTGCAGTCGAAATTAAAGAAACGTGATTTACACATTTTTGTTTGTTTTCCATTTATTTGTTTGTCATGGCATATTATTATTATTATATTATTTTTTCAAATAAAAGCATACGCTTTTTCCATTAAAATTCTCAAAATAAAAATAAATTTTTAAATTTACCCTAAAATTCAGGGTTGTTACAGATTCCCTGGAATTCGTTGCACGAAAAGAAGCGCTGGAGTTCACTATAAGTGATACGAAGCATGGGAGTTCGTGGTGCATAGGGATGCAACCCACCAAAGGTTCGTTGCAATTTGTTGCATGAAACGAATCACTGGAGTTCACTATAAGTGAAACAAAGCATGGGAGTTCGTGGCGTGAAGCGATTCAACTCACCAAAGGTTCGCTGGAACTCGTTGCGCGAAACGAAGTGTTGGAGTTCACTATAAGTGAAATGAAGCATGGGAGTTCGTAGCACGAAGCGATGCAACCCACCAAAGGTTCGTCGGAATTCGTAGCACGAAATTGAGTGCTGAAGTTCAATATATATAAAACGAAGCATGGGAGTTCGTGGCGCGAAGCGATGCAACCCACCAAAGGTTCGTTGGAAGTCGTTGTGTGGAACGAAGCGCTGGAGTTCACTATAAGTGAAACGAAGCATGGGAGTTCGTGGCATGAAGAGACGCAACCCACCAAAGGTTCGCTGGAACTCATTGCATGAAACAAAGTGCTGGAGTTCACTATAAGTGAAACGAAGCTTTGGAGTTCATGGCGCGAAGCGATGCAACCCACCAAAGGTTCGCTGGAATTCGTTGCAAGAAATGAAGCATTGGAGTTCACTATAAGTGAAAGGAAGTGTGGGTGTTCGTGGCGCGAAGCGATGTAACCCACCAAAGGTTCGTTGGAATTCGTTGCGTGAAACGAAGCGCTGGAGTTCACTATAAGTTAAACGAAGCGTGGGAGTTCGTGAAGCAAAGTGATGCAATCCACCAAAGGTTCGCTAGAATTCGTTGCGCGAAAAGAAGCACTGGAGTTCACTATAAGTGAAACGAAGCGTGTGAGTTCATGGTGCGAAGCGATGGAACCAACCCAAGGTTTGCTGGAATTCATTGCGCGAAACGAACCATGGGAGTTTGTGGTGTGAAGAGATGCAACCCACCAAAGGTTTGCTGGAATTCGTTGCGCGAAACAAAGCGCTGGAGTTCACTATAAGTGAAACGACGCGTGGGAGATCATGGCGCGAATCGATGCAACACACCAATGGTTCGTTGGAATTTGTTGTGCAAAACAAAGCGCTCGAGTTCATTATAAGTGAAACGAAGCGTGTGAGTTCGTTGCGCGAAGCGATGCAGCCCACCAAAGGTTTGCTGGAATTCGTTGTGTGAAATGAAGTGTTGGAATTCGCCATAAGTGAAACGAAGCGTGGGAGTTCGTGGCTCGAAGCGGTGCAACCCACCAAAGGTTCGTTGGAATTCGTTGTGCGAAACGAAGCGCTGGAGTTCGCTATAAGTGAAACAAAGCATGGGAGTTTGTGGCACGAAGCGATGAAACCCACCAAAGGTTCACCGCAATTCGTGCCGCGAAACGAAGCGTTGGAGTTCACTATAAGTGAAATGAAACGTAAGAGTTCGTGGCGCGAAGCGATGCGACCGACCAACGGTTCGCTGGAATTCGTTTCGTGAAACGAAGCGCTCTGGATTTCAGTATAAGTGAAACGAAGCGTGGGAGTTTGTGGCGCGAACTAATGCAACCCACCAAAAGTTCGCTCGAATTCATTGCACGAAACGAAGCGCTGGAGTTCACTATAAGTGAAATGAATCATGGGACTTCCGGGAGCAAAGCGATGCAACCCACCAAAGGTTCACTTGAATTTGTTGCGCAAAACGAAACGCTGGAGTTCATTATAAGTGAGCGTGAGAGTTCGGGGCGCGAAGCGATGCAACGCACTAAAGGTTCGATAGAATTCGTTTTGCGAAACAAAGCGCTGGAGTTCACTATAAGTGAAACGAAGCATGGGAGTTCATGTCGCGAAGCGATGCAACCCACCAAAGGTTCGCTGGAATTCGTTGCGCAAAAGGAAGTGTTGGAGTTCACTATAAGTGAAATGAAGCATGGGAGTTCATGGCGTGAAGCGATGTAACCGACCAAAGGTTCATCGGAATTCGTTGCGCGAAACTAAGCGCCGGAGTTCACTATATGTAAAACGAAGCATGGAAGTTCGAGGTGCAAAGCGATGCAACCCACCAAAGATTTGTTGGAAGTCGTTATGAGAAACGAAGCATTGGAGTTCACTATAAGTGAAACTAAGCATGGGAGTTCGCAGCACGAAGTGATGCAACCCACCAAAAGTTCACCGAAATTCATTGTGTGAAACGAAGCACTGGAGTTTAGTATAAGTGAAATGAAGCGTGGGAATTCGTGGTGCAAAGCGATGCAACCCACCAGAGGTTTGCTGGAATTCGTTGCACGAAACGAAGCACTGAAGTTCACTATAAGTGAAATGAAGCGTGGGAGTTCGTGGCGCGAAGCGATGCAACCCACCAAAGGTTCGCTGGAATTCGTTGTGCGAAATGAAGCACTGGAGTTCACTATAAGTGAAATGAAGCATGGAATTTCGGGGATCGAAGCGATGCAATACACTAAAGGTTCTATTGAATTCGTTGCGCGAAACTAAGCGCTAGAGTTCGCTATAAGCAAAACGAAGCGTGGGAGTTCGTGGCGCGAAGCAATGCAACCCACCAAAGGTTCGGTGGAATTCGATGCACGAAACGAAGCACTGGAGTTCAGTATAAGTGAAACGAAGCATGAGAGTTTGTGCCGCGAAGCCATGCAACCCACCAAAGGTTTGCTGGAATTATTTACATGGAACAAAGCGCTGGAGTTCACTATAAGTGAATAGAAGCATGGGAGTTCATGGCGCAAAGCGATGCAACCCACCAAAGGTTCGTTTGAATTCGTTGCGTGAAATGAAGCGCCGGAGTTCACTATAAGTGAAACCAAGCATGGGAGTTCATGGCATGAAGTGATGCAACCCACCAAAGGTTTGATGGAATTCATCGCACGAAACGAAGCATTGGAGTTCACTATAAGTGAAACGAAACATGGGAGTGCGTGGCGTGAAGCCATGCAATCCACCAAAGGTTCGCTGAAATTCGTTGCGCTGAACGAAGCATGGGAGCTCGTGGCGCGAAGCGATGCAACCCACCAAAGATTCGTTGGAATTCATTGCGCGAAATGAAGCGTTGGAGTTTACTATAAGTGAAACGAAGCGTGCGAGTTCGTGACGCGACGCGATGCAACCCACCAAAGGTTCGTTGGAACTCATTGCGCGAAACGAAGTGTTGAAGCTCATGATATGTGACGATCCCAAAATCCGAGGGGCGGTATTAAGGATAATCATTAGGAAATAACACATTAATCATCATAGCAGAGTACAGATAATAGCAGAAACAATAAATAAAATAAATTTTTACATGGATATGACAGCGGAATCACAACATGTAGGAAATCAGAATAGCATAACGTGGGAGATACTTAGTAAAAAGAAAGGGAAGTGATCAGTCATCATCGCCAGAGGCGGAATACATACATGCAGTGACATAATAAGAGTATCAGTCTACATCGCCGAAGGCGGAATACATATACATATAGTGAGAAATACGGAAAGTAAATCAGTCTGCATCCCCAGTGGCGGAATCATAACATAAATACAGGAATGGCGGAAAATATCTAAGTCATCTCTATGAAGTCAGCCTCGCCATGAGCCAAAAGTGCATGTTATGCAGCAGTGCAGAACCAAAAACCACCTGTCACCTGTGTACTAGGTTGCCCGTGTGAAAATAAGGGCACCCGCGTTTGCAAAGTGAAACAAACAACGAGTCAGTCATAGGGACTGGTATGAGAAATCTATTTAACAGTTAAACAATAGTAATAGCAAATCATAGGACCACGCCACTTTCGCGGAACGGGTTTACTCCAGTGATTGCTAGTGCATTTAAAATAGAGTAAATTCTTTTAAAACAATCGCAATGCTTTTAGAAAGAATGAAGGCATTATAAGACTCAAGTCCCAACACACAATGCAACGCAAGCCGGAGGATACAGTTTTACCTTATAATAGCCAAATATGCTTGATACATATAAAGAGAAATCATTCGATATTATTAATAGTGCATATATGTTTCAAAAACGAATAGCATCATAAATATCAATCATAGGCGACATGAGCGTCCCATGCCACTATGTCGCCATATATAAGTTACAATCGAAGCCATTATCTCGTATTAGAAATTGGATTTCCGTCATGAGTCGAGGCAAGGGGCAAGCTCCTCTCCGCTTCGAGACACTCTAGCAAATGCCTCAGGACTACGCACACTGGGTATCCTGGATCTTCAGGGCCGGTCCTCACTTACGTTAGAGGATTAATTATGCCTGAACACACGTTTCCCGGTCCTTACAGACCTATAATCGAGGCGCCTCGCATTCCAACAACCACAAAGGTGAAAAGTAGATATATATGTCAGGGCTGGTAAGTCACTGACACCACCATAGCTAGAAAGAAACGTCGTGCTCTCCCTGTAGTCTGTATCCCGTTTTTAACTCATACCGGGTGTGAGGCTCGCGAATCTACGAAATACGCAAAGCTAGGCCACGTAAGCCTTGCTTCGATCATCATCCACAAGACTTTGCTTTGCAACAGAAGCCTTGATCACAGCATCTTAGCATGCCACATAGGCAGTCCACTCCATACGATTGATTTCCATCGATATATAACCTCTGAGCTCGTACGTCTCAGAGAAGGGCGTTAAGCAAAAGAATAAATTCTCCTCCGCCAAACAGATATATATTTAACAGAGATCAGTCAGTATAGAACAAAATCCAATGTCAGACACATAGTCAATTTACAAGTCCGTCCTGGGTCTGAACGAAACCGGAGGCGTCAAATTCCTCGTATATCCGTCCAATCAACATATACGTTCAGACGGCTACTACTTCCGTCCCTTTCCGGTAGCTACTCCGGTTAGGAACCTCAGTAGCGCCCATCCAACCGATACGAAGATCGTCGGTCTTGAATCGTCTTTGCATTTTCCAATTCGAATCGCTCGATGAATTATTTGAAATGAGGGTTAGCTCGGCCTTTTCAAATAATTCACGTCATTAGAATTTAAATCGATTCTTTATATGGTTATATTATTCGACATCCATCTTTCAGTTATTTAATGTTATTTTCATGTCATACACATACAACCATCAAATATCAAACAATTCAAGCCCACTTGGTTTATTTGCAACCTATGTTGCTTATAATATTTTATAACGATTTTTCGCCATTTTTATTTATTTAAAAATGGCCATATTTAATTAAACGACGTTTCATGTCGTTTCGTGTCACTGGCGCTGTTTTTCCCTTAATTTGTTTTACACATATCGGAAAATCTAACCGTTGGATCTTCACAAATTTTACATCATTAGGAAGGTCTTTTCAAAACGAATCCAACGATTCCAGTTTTGGGAAAATCCGACGGACGGATCTTCCACACTAACCATTTGAAGTTACGATTTCAATTTACGAACTACAGCGTCGTTATTCGATTAAATTTAATTATATATATATATATAAATATAATCGTTTCTGGCGCTGTTTTTCCTTAATTTTGAATTAAACATTCCAGACAATCCAACCGTCGGATCTTCACAAAGTTGGTGCCGTTGGAAAGATATCTCCAAGGCGAACCCAACGGTTGAGGTTTCGGGAAAATCCAATGGTCGGATCTTCCGCACTAGTCATTTGAAATCACGGTTTCAAAATATGAACTGCACGGCCACGTTTCGTTTTAATTCTATTTATATTTATATATTTATATAAATATAGTTCATTCAATGATTTCCATATCGTTTTCACTTCAAATATTTTTCTAACACCCTAAAATTTTGGAAAATTTCGCCATAATCTCCCCTGCACCGGGAGCATCGGGAAATCGCAAATAGCGTTCCCGGTCCTTCTAATCTCAAAAAGAAAAAGAAAAAGCCAACAGGCTCATAAAATCATCACCCAAACAAAGCAGTAAATGTGTACCTATTTGTCGGGCACAAATTTTATTCCTCTTCTCTAGCCCCTTTGCTATAACCTGTTCAATAAATATGCAGGTACATATATATACAGTTCTTATCATTTATCATCTTCTATTCAACTTCATATTTGATTTCCGTTTGGTTTAAAGACACCATTTATTCTAATGTTACATACATAGGTGCAAATCATTTCATTAGCTAATTAATGAATATTTCATCTCATATATGTTTATTTTGAACAAGTTGCTATTCTTAACACTTCACATTTCAACAATTTATGCATACAATAAAAATGTGATTTTTATTGTAAAACAATTCATTTCAAAACACTATTCTTCTATATAGTTCAAGTTGGTGATAAAAATGGGATTTTTATCATAAAACAATTTCTTTTAAGACGAGATTATTTTACACAGTTCATATAGTCGATAAAGGGTGATTTTTATTATCAAACAATTATTTCAAAATATGAATACCATCCAACACATGAATTTCTAATCAACGAATGAATATCAATTCAACACATGAATGTTTTCTATAGTTTCTATATATAGATACATATGTGATTTTTATTATTGAACAGTTTATTTCAAAATATGAATACCATTCAACACATGAATTTCTAATCAACGAATGAATATCAATTCAACACATGAATGTTTTCTATAGTTTCTATATATAGATAAAAATGTGATTTTTATTATCGAACAATTTATTTCAAAATATGAATACCATTCAACACATGAATTTCTAATCAACGAATGAATATCAATTCAACACATGAATGTTTTCTATAGTTTCTATATATAGAAAAAAATGTGATTTTTATTATCGAACAATTTATTTCAAAATATGAATACCATTCAACACACGAATTTCTAATCAACGAATGAATATCAATTCAACACATGAATGTTTTCTATAGTTTCTATATATAGATAAAAATGTGATTTTTATTATCGAACAATTTATTTCAAAATATGAATACCATTCAACACATGAATTTCTAATCAATGAATGAATATCAATTCAACACATGAATGTTTTCTATAGTTTCTATATATAGATAAAAATGTGATTTTTATTATCGAACAATTTATTTCAAAATATGAATACCATTCAACACATGAATTTCTAATCAACGAATGAATATCAATTCAACACATGAATGTTTTCTATAGTTTCTATATATAGATACATATGTGATTTTTATTATCGAACAGTTTATTTCAAAATATGAATACCATTCAACACATGAATTTCTAATCAACGAATGAATATAGTTTAAGCATATGAAAATAATTCAAACACAAGAATATTATTCAAAATTTCGGTAGCATAACGGCAGGGTAGTTACACCGGCACCGTCCCTAGTACGGCTCCTCGCTCTACCTTAAAACCTCGCGGTTTTTGACAATGGGAATCTTGCATCTAGTTCGCACGCAGGCGGCATGTATATATTTATTTCATTTCCACAAACTAATCCTATGTGGTTTCAACCAAATATTTTTCAACCACAAACGGGTATTTTTCAACCGAAATCAACCAATATCAATCACAAACAATCCCAAACAATCATTCGCTATCAATCAATTTTCAGAACAATTTCAACCAATAAATATCGTCCATGGTTTGTGGACGAGGGGTGTATATATATATATAGATATTTATATATAGCAATTCACTTTCATTTTCAACACATATATATAATTATAAAATGAAATTGAAGAGTGAGAAATCCTCACCAATAGCTATCCAATAACACGACTCTTCCTTTATGGAAATCTTTGTCTATTTCGTCTTCTTGTCGCTTTCATTGCCTGTATTCTCTACATAGGTAAAAATCGAATTTTTACGATGTTATTCAATATATAAAGATCATATTCTAAAAACAAAGATTATATTTTTATTATTCCTATGATGTAAAAATTATATTTTTATTGCTTTAAAAATATAAGAATCATACCTTACTTCTCCTACTTAACAAAAAATTCCGTCTTTTCTATTTTTAAAAATATGATCTTTATTTTTGCAAGTTCAAACCTTTTTCTTTTAAAAGTTAAACCTTTTTCTATTTCAAAGTTTAAACCTTTTTCCTATTTTAAACCTTAAAATAAAATCAGTTTTTATTTTCTTAAAAAAAATCAGTTTTTATATCTTTATCAAATCAGTTTTTAAAATTCTTTTTAAATCAGTTTTAAAATTCTTTTTAAATCAGTTTTTAAAATCTTTAAAAATTCAGTTTATAAATCTTTAACAAATCAGTTTATAAATCTTTAACAAATCAGTTTATAAAGATCTTTAAAAATTCAGAAATTAGTTTTTTTTTTAAATCATTTTATAAATCAGTTTTTATAAAACAAAATAAAAATAAAAATAAAATAACTAATTGCTCACCGATAGCTTGCGAAAAGGGAGGGAAGAAGAAGAAGGTGTCGGCGGCTTCAAGGTGTTGTCCGATGGTGTCGGCGATAGGTTCGAGGTGAAGGTTGCTCGATGGTGTCGGCGGTAGGGTGTTCGAGGGTTGCTCGATGGTGTCGGGGTCTTCGGTAGTGAGGGCGGCGGCTTCGAGGTGTTGGCGGCGATGTCTAGAGGGAGGCGCGGCCGTCTAGGTTTAGGTTTTTTTTTTCTCGTTTCTGAATAATGAATCGGGGGGGGTGGGGGCAATGAAGAAGAAAAAAGGGGGGAGAAATTAAAATAATTTTTTTTTATTTAATTATTTAATTTTTGTAAAAAGGTTGACTTTTACATACGACCTCGAAACGAGGCCTACCGCCTGTCGTCCATAGCGTTTTACCCCCATTCCGAACACAATGGGATATGTATCGTAAGCTGATTTGATCGTTACAATTAGTTTCCGTTGAATTTACATTTAAATCCTTATATTGAATTTTAAACGTACATTCCAAATTACCGGGGTCACATACTAACTAGAAAAATTCCAGAAAAATATTTTCTAGTTTCGTATTGACGATACGGTCCTAACAAATCTAGTTTCATCGAATTCTGAGACCGTTTGAAAAATGGCCAATTTCCAGTCGATTAAATTCAACAAAAACTGGTCAAACGCGTTTTCCTTTGCCACGCTCACATATTAATTCGAAAAATTATGAAATTTGAAACCTAGCAATAGTTTGACATCCCGGACCCAACAAAAGTGGTTTCGTCGAATTCCGAGGCCGTTTGCAAAATATCAATTTTCCAGGCCTATATATTCTATATACCGACTCTTCTGAAAATTCATTCGGCCATAACTTTTGATTCCCGTTATGAAACTTCGATTTTTCAGATTCGTTAGAAAGGTATTGACTAACAGATTTAAATATTTTCAGTTTCGTTAAAATCCGTTATATTTTCCATCCTGCACCGTCAAACTTAGTTTGTATTCAAAATTTCAAACGGCCATATTATACACAATTCTATATTTTATGGAAATAGGCTATTTTAATCATTCAAATTTCTTGTTAATAACCTAATTTAAAAATTTTAAACTGGTTCACATTTTCCGGGTTATTACAATCTCCCCCACTTAAAACTTTTCGTCCTCGAAAAGGAAATAATATTTAAGCAGGAAATAAAATGTAAATGCAAAGTATTGTAAAGGTACCTTGCACCGGAGTTAGTCAGAGATGTCCACTCTGCATTTGGGATAGGCTTGTTTAATGCTTTCCTCAGTCTCCCAAGTACAGTCCCTAGGATCACTACTCCACTGCACTTTGACTAAATGAATCTTTTTCCTCCTTATCTCTCTGGTTTCTTTGCCAACTATCTTTAATGGCTCTCTACTGAGTGCTAATTCTGGAGTTATGTCAATATCATGTTGTGTTGCTTCTTCCACAATGAGGTCGGGATCATGAACATGTTTTCTGAGTTGAGATACGTGGAACATATCATGTATACCAGGCAACCAATTAGGTAATGAAACCCTATATGCAAGAGTTCCAATCCGTTCAAGTATAGGAAAGGGACCAATAAATCTCGGTGCCAACTTCCCAGTCTTGCCAAATCTGATTACTCCCCGCATGGGAGAAACTCTTAAATAAACATGATCGCCAACGGCAAACGATATATCCCTTCTTCTCGCATCAGCATAACTTTTCTGTCGGCTCTGTGCGGTTTTTAATCGCTTCTTAATGGAATCGACTTTATCCGATGCTTCTTGAATCATATCGGGCCCTAACACAAGTCTGTTGCCAGGTTCTACCCAACATGCGGGAGACCTGCACGGTCTACCGTATAGTGCTTCAAATGGGGACATCCCCAAACTTGCTTGATAGCTATTGTTGTAAGAGAATTCTGCTAAGTGTAAATGATCTTCCCATAAGCCTCCAAAATCAATAACGCAAGCCCGCAGCAAATCTTCTAAAATTCTATTCACCCGCTCAGTTTGGCCGTCTGTCTGAGGGTGATAAGCGGTGCTTAGATTTAATTTGGTTCCCAATTCTTCCTGGAATGCTTCCCAGAATTTGCTAGTGAACAGGGGATCTCTATCGCTGACTATACTGAGCGGTACTCCATGAAGTTTAACAATTTCTTTGAAGTACATCTGTGCCAGACTTTGAGCCGTTCTGTTGGATCGGACAGGGATAAAATGGGCAGTCTTCGTGAAGCGATCTACGATTACGCATATACTGTCGTTTCCTTTTCTAGTCCGAGGCAGGCCATCAATGAAATCCATCGAAATTTGTTCCCACTTCCATCCTGGAATTTCTAATGGTTGTAATAATCCAGCCAATTTCTGCTGATCACTCTTAACTAGCTGACAAGTGGAGCATCTGCTAACATATATTGAAATATCTCTTTTCATCGCCTTCCACCAGAATGTGCGTTTAATATCATTATACATTTTGCTCACACCAGGGTGGATACTTAATTTGGACTTATGGCACTCATCAAGTATTTCTCTTCTGAGCTCTGGAATTCCAGGCACACAAATTCTCCCTTTTAACCTTAGGACCCCTTGGCTATCGAGGCTAAAATCTGAGGGTTTTCCTTCCTGGATCCGCTGGCTAATCCTTTTAGTGAATTCATCGTCCTTCTGAAGAATAGTTATCTTATCTTGCAAGGAAGAAGTAATGATAAAACTGGCAATGATTTCATTTTTCCTGCTGAGCGCATCTACTACAACATTGGCTTTCCCTGGAGTGTATATAATTTCAAAATCGTATGCTGCAAGTAATTCTAACCAACGTTGTTGCCTCAGGTTTAAATCTTTCTGGGTGAACAGGTATTTCAAGGATTGATGATCGGTAAATAGTTCGAATTTCTCGCCCAATAGATAATGCCTCCATATTCTTAAAGCAAACACGATAGCTAATAACTCAAGATCATGAGTAGCATAGTTTCTTTCATGTGGCTTTAGTTGACGGCTGGCATAAGCGATCACTTGGCCTTTTTGCATTAACACTGCGCCTAGCCCTCTAATAGAAGAATCTGTCCATACAGTCAAGTCTTGGTTACCTTCTATTATTGTCAATACCGGAGCGGTTGTCAACTTCGATTTCAGCTCCTGGAAAGCTTCTTCACATTCGGGAGTCCATTTGAATTTCTCATGCTTCTTTGTAAGCTTTGTCAAAATTCCTGATATCTTTGAAAAATCCTGCACGAATTTCCGATAGTAACTAGCTAATCCAAGGAAACTTCGAACTTCTGTGGGCATAGTGGGTTGTTTCCAGTTCTGAATTGCTGTAATTTTGCTTGGATCTACATCAATTCCTTCTTTTGATACGACATGGCCAAGGAATTTAACTTCATTCTGCCAGAAGACACACTTAGAAAATTTAGCTTTCAAGACATTTCTTCTCAGAATTTTCAACACTTGTTCTAAATGTTTTGCATGTTCTTCTTCCGACTTAGAGTAGATTAGAATGTCATCGATGAAGACTAGAACAAATTTATTCAACACACCACGGAACACTCTGTTCATAAGATCAACGAAGTATGCCGGAGCGTTGCACAAACCGAACGGCATTACTAACCATTCGTAGAATAAATCGGGACCCCTGAAGGCTGTCAAAGGAACACAGTCTTCGGCTATACGCAAATGGTGGAAACCTGTAGCTAGGTCCATTCTGGAGAATACGGTTGCTCCATTTAATTGATCTAACAGATCGTCTATCCGGGGCAAAGGATATTTGTTCTTCAGTTTTTGTTTGTTGAGATCCCTGTAATCAACGCAAAGTCTTAGAGTACCGTCTGATTTAGGGACAAATACTATTGCGGCTCCCCATGCTGAAAAGCTTGGTCTGATCAGACCTTTCCAAAGTAATTCTCGGGTTTGGCTACTTAGCTCTTCTTTTTCTTTCGGGGCCATTCTTCTTATTAGATGTACTACTGGTCAGGCATTCGGAATTAGATCAATTCTAAATTCAATTTCTCTTTGCGGCGGTAAGTTCTCTACTTCTTCAAACACATCCGCATAATTTTTCACGACCGGTATCTTTTCTATTGAAGGGGGAGTAATTTCTAAAGAAGCCCAGAATTCTGTTCTATTTATTTCTGCACCGAGGCATGGTATAGTGATATGCCCCGATTTTGTTTCAACTTTCACGATTCTTTCGGCACATCTAACTTCGGCCTTATATTTTGTTAACCATTCCAGACCGAGAATAACATCGAATTCTGATAAATCCATGACAATTAAGTGGATGGGAAACTTGTAACATGAATAAGAGATAGGCACTCTGCAGTATAAACTGAGACTAACAGAACGTCCTATCGGGTTTTGAACTTTAATCGGTTCCTTTAGGATTCTTTGTTTCAATTTTAACTTGTGTACATTTTTTCCAGAAATGAAGCTACGTGATGCACCAGTATCAAAAAGTACAGAAACAGGAATATTTTTAATAGTAAGGGTACCTCCCAAGACATCGGGTTTTCCTGATCCATCGGTGATAGCTGGCGGGGTATTCCCGTCATAAACATGGGCCACTTGTGCGCTCTTCTTCAAAGGACAATTCTTGCTATAGTGCCCCTTCTTGTGGCAGTTGTAGCATTCAGCTGAGTCACTGGCCCTTGGCTTCTTTGGGGCTTTGCATACATTAGAGAAATGGCCGGGCTTCCCGCAATTGTAGCAGTTTCCTTTCGGGATTTTTGCGGGTTTTTGAGTAGCGGCCGCGGTGATGCTAGATTCGGGTTGGTCAGTTGAGGTCTTGCGCTTATTCCCTGCTTGGCTCTTAGCGCGGTCTTGGCTAGCATGCCTCTCATCCATGTCTTCGTAGTTGCAAGCCATCGCTACGAGTTCTGTAAAAGAGAGTTTGATGTTGCTCATAGCTCTATCATGGTATTTTCGCTTCAGCCCAAAAATGAATCTCTTATTCTTCGCTTTGTCAGTCAAAACCAACTCTGGAGCATAGCGCGATAGCTGAGTGAACTTATTCAGATAGTCTTGAATAGAGAGGTCTCCCTGCTGGAGATTAGCAAATTGCTACCGCATCCTCTCAAGAGCTTGTTTTGGCACAAACTTCTCATTGAATAAAGTCTTGAACTGCTCCCAAGTTCGGATAGTACCAGCTGCATCTCCAGAAGTAATGGCATCCCACCACAGCTCTGCCTCTTCCTGAAGGAGCCAAATGCCAAGTCGGGCTTTGTTGTTAGTTCCCATGCCCATACCTTCGAAGATTTTCTCACAGGTTTTCAGCCAAGCTATAGCTTCGGTCACTGTGCCAGTGCCAGTAAAAGGTTTCCCTCCAAGATTTCTGTACCTCTTTGCCACTTTATCCAACTCAAAGTCTTCTGGTGCTGGTGGCTGAATAATAGGGATCTCTACAGCTACGGGGATATTCCCCCGTCCTCCTGCTGCATCTCCTCGGCCTCCACGGCCTCCTCTAGCTGCTGCTGCTCGTGTAGCCATCTAAGAGAACTGTATAAGCAAGAAAAAAGTCAAGCTCACAGATTTGATAATTTTCATACATGATAAAGCAAGGAAATACAAAGAAAGATAATGATGATGTACTGATCAAATTGCTTTGCTAATCTGCTTAGCTCATTCTAGGACATTGCTAATCCTATCTCTAATGAGCTACTCGCATTAGAACACTACTGATTCTATTCTGACGAGGTGTTTAATGTGTTAGATCCCGGAACTAAGGTTAACCAAAGCTCTGATACCAACTGTGACGATCCCAAAATCCGAGGGGCGGTATTAAGGATAATCATTAGGAAATAACACATTAATCATCATAGCAGAGTACAGATAATAGCAGAAACAATAAATAAAATAAATTTTTACATGGATATGACAGCGGAATCACAACATGTAGGAAATCAGAATAGCATAACGTGGGAGATACTTAGTAAAAAGAAAGGGAAGTGATCAGTCATCATCGCCAGAGGCGGAATACATACATGCAGTGACATAATAAGAGTATCAGTCTACATCGCCGAAGGCGGAATACATATACATATAGTGAGAAATACGGAAAGTAAATCAGTCTGCATCGCCAGTGGCGGAATCATAACATAAATACAGGAATGGCGGAAAATATCTAAGTCATCTCTATGAAGTCAGCCTCGCCATGAGCCAAAAGTGCATGCTATGCAGCAGTGCAGAACCAAAAACCACCTATCACCTGTGTACTAGGCTGCCCGTGTGAAAATAAGGGCACCTGCGTTTGCAAAGTGAAACAAACAACGAGTCAGTCATGGGGACTGGTATGAGGAATCTATTTAACAGTTAAACAATAGTAATAGCAAATCATAGGACCACGCCACTTTCGCGAAACGGGTTTACTCTAGTGATTGCTAGTGCATTTAAAATAGAGTAAATTCTTTTAAAACAATCGCAATGCTTTTAGAAAGAATGAAGCCATTATAAGACTCAAGTCCCAACACACAATGCAACGCAAGCCGGAGGATAGAGTTTTACCTTATAATAGCCAAATATGCTTGATACGTATAAAGAGAAATCATTCGATATTATTACGAGTGCATATATGTTTCAAAAATGAATAGCATCATAAATATCAATCATAGGCGACATGAGCGTCCCATGCCACTATGTCGCTATATATAAGTTACAATCGAAGCCGTTATCTCGTATTGGAAATTGGATTTCCGTCATGAGTCGAGGCAAGGGGCAAGCTCCTCTCCGCTTCGAGACACTCTAGCAAATGCCTCAGGACTACGCACACTGGGTATCCTGGATCTTCAGGGCCGGTCCTCACTTACGTTAGAGGATTAATTATGCCTGAACACACGTTTCCCGGTCCTTACAGACCTATAATTGAGGCGCCTCGCATTCCAACAACCACAAAGGTGAAATGTAGATATATATGTGAGGGCTGGTAAGTCACTGACACCACCATAGCTAGAAAGAAACGTCGTGCTCTCCCTGCAGTCCGTATCCCGTTTTTAACTCATACCGGGGTGTGAGGCTCGCGAATCTACGAAATACCCAAAGCTAGGCCACGTAAGCCTTGCTTCGATCATCATCCACAAGACTTTGCTTTGCAACAGAAGCCTTGATCACAGCATCTTAGCATGCCACATAGGCAGTCCACTCCATACGATTGATTTCCATCGATATATAACCTCTGAGCTCGTACGTCTCAGAGAAGGGCGTTAAGCAAAAGAATAAATTCTCCGCCGCCAAACAGATATATATTTAACAGAGATCAGTCAATATAGAACAAAATCCAATGTCAGACACACAGTCCATTTACAAGTCCGTCCTGGGTCTGAACGAAACCGGAGGCGTCAAATTCCTCGTATATCCGTCCAATCAACATATACGTTCAGACGGCTACTACTTCCGTCCCTTTCCGGTAGCTACTCCGGTTAGGAACCTCAGTAGCGCCTATCTAACCGATACGAAGATCGTCGGTCTTGAATCGTCTTTGCATTTTCCAATTCGAATCGCTCGATGAATTATTTGAAATGAGGGTTAGCTCGGCCTTTTCAAATAATTCACGTCATTAGAATTTAAATCGATTCTTTATATGGTTATATTATTCGACATCCATCTTTCAGTTATTTAATGTTATTTTCATGTCATACACATACGACCATCAAATATCAAACAATTCAAGCCCACTTGGTTTATTTGCAACCTAAGTTGCTTATAATATTTTATAACGATTTTTCGCCATTTTTATTTATTTAAAAATGGCCATATTTAATTAAACGACGTTTCAGGTCGTTTCGTGTCACTGGCGCTGTTTTTCCCTTAATTTGTTTTACACATATCGGAAAATCTAACCGTTGGATCTTCACAAATTTTACATCATTAGGAAGGTCTTTTCAAAACGAATCCAACGATTCCAGTTTTGGGAAAATCCGACGGTCGGATCTTCCACACTAACCATTTGAAGTTACGATTTCAATTTACGAACTACAGCGTCGTTATTCGATTAAATTTAATTATATTTATATATATATATATATATATATATATATATATAATCGTTTCTGGCGCTGTTTTTCCTTAATTTTGAATTAAACATTCCAGACAATCCAACCGCCGGATCTTCACAAAGTTGGTGCCGCTGGAAAGATATCTCCAAGGCGAACCCAACGGTTGAGGTTTCGGGAAAATCCAATGGTCGGATCTTCCGCACTAGTCATTTGAAATCACGGTTTCAAAATATGAACTGCACGACCACGTTTCGTTTTAATTCTATTTATATTTATATATTTATATAAATATAGTTCATTCAATGATTTCCATATCGTTTTCACTTCAAATATTTTTCTAACACCCTAAAATTTTGGAAAATTTCGCCATAACCTCCCCTGCACCGGGAGCATCGGGAAATCGCAAATAGCGTTCCCGGTCCTTCTAATCTCAAAAAGAAAAAGAAAAAGCCAAGCGGCTAGCCAACAGGCTCATAAAATCATCACCCAAACAAAGCAGTAAATGTGTATCTATTTGTCGGGCACAAATTTTATTCCTCTTCTCTAGCCCCTTTGCTATAACCTGTTCAATAAATATGCAGGTACATATATATACAGTTCTTATCATTTATCATCTTCTATTCAACTTCATATTTGATTTCCGTTTGGTTTAAAGACACCATTTATTCTAATGTTACATACATTGGTGCAAATCATTTCATTAGCTAATTAATGAATATTTCATCTCATATATGTTTATTTTGAACAAGTGGCTATTCTTAACACTTCACATTTCAACGATTTATGCATACAATAAAAATGTGATTTTTATTGTAAAACAATTCATTTCAAAACACTATTCTTCTATATAGTTCAAGTTGGTGATAAAAATGGGATTTTTATCATAAAACAATTTCTTTTAAGACGAGATTATTTTACACAGTTCATATAGTCGATAAAGGGTGATTTTTATTATCAAACAACTATTTCAAAATATGAATACCATCCAACACATGAATTTCTAATCAACGAATGAATATCAATTCAACACATGAATGTTTTCTATAGTTTCTATATATAGATACATATGTGATTTTTATTATCGAACAGTTTATTTCAAAATATGAATACCATTCAACACATGAATTTCTAATCAACGAATGAATATCAATTCAACACATGAATGTTTTCTATAGTTTCTATATATAGATAAAAATGTGATTTTTATTAACGAACAATTTATTTCAAAATATGAATACCATTCAACACATGAATTTCCAATCAACGAATGAATATCAATTCAACACATGAATGTTTTCTATAGTTTCTATATATAGATAAAAATATGATTTTTATTATCGAACAATTTATTTCAAAATATGAATACCATTCAACAAACGAATTTCTAATCAACGAATGAATATCAATTCAACACATGAATGTTTTCTATAGTTTCTATATATAGATAAAAATGTGATTTTTATTATCGAACAATTTATTTCAAAATATGAATACCATTCAACACATGAATTTCTAATCAACGAATGAATATCAATTCAACACATGAATGTTTTCTATAGTTTCTATATATAGATAAAAATGTGATTTTTATTATCGAACAATTTATTTCAAAATATGAATACCATTCAACACATGAATTTCTAATCAACGAATGAATATCAATTCAACGCATGAATGTTTTCTATAGTTTCTATATATAGATACATATGTGATTTTTATTATCGAACAGTTTATTTCAAAATATGAATACCATTCAACACATGAATTTATAATCAACGAATGAATATAGTTTAAGCATATGAAAATAATTCAAACACAAGAATATTATTCAAAATTTCGGCAGCATAACGGCAGGGTAGTTACACCGGCACCGTCCCTAGTACGGCTCCTCGCTCTACCTTAAAACCTCGCGGTTTTTGACAATGGGAATCATGCATCTAGTTCGCACGCAGGCGGCATGTATATATTTATTTCATTTCCACAAACTAATCCTATGTGGTTTCAACCAAATATTTTTCAACCACAAACGGGTATTTTTCAACCGAAATCAACCAATATCAGTCACAAACAATCCCAAACAATCATTCGCTATCAATCAATTTTCAGAACAATTTCAACCAATAAATATCGTCCATGGTTTGTGGACGAGGGGCGTATATATATATATATATATATATATATATATATATATATATATATATATATATATATATATATATAGATATTTATATATAGCAATTCACTTTCATTTTCAACACATATATATAATTATAAAAAGAAATTGAAGAGTGAGAAATCCTCACCAATAGCTATCCAATAACACGACTCTTCCTTTATGGAAATCTTTGTCTATTTCGTCTTCTTGTCGCTTTCGTTGCCCGTATTCTCTACATAGGTAAAAATCGAATTTTTACGATGTTATTCAATATATAAAGATCATATTCTAAAAACAAAGATTATATTTTTAATATTCCTATGATGTAAAAATTATATTTTTATTGCTTTAAAAATATAAGAATCATACCTTACTTCTTCTACTTAACAAAAAATTCCGTCTTTTCTATTTTTAAAAATATGATCTTTATTTTTGCAAGTTCAAACCTTTTTCTTTTAAAAGATTAAACCTTTTTCTATTTCAAAGTTTAAACCTTTTTCCTATTTTAAACCTTAAAATAAAATCAGTTTTTATTTTCTTAAAAAAAATCAGTTTTTATATCTTTATCAAATCAGTTTTTAAAATTCTTTTTAAATCAGTTTTAAAATTCTTTTTAAATCAGTTTTTAAAATCTTTAAAAATTTAGTTTATAAATCTTTAACAAATCAGTTTATAAATCTTTAACAAATCAGTTTATAAAGATCTTTAAAAATTCAGAAATTGGTTTTTTTTTAAATCAGTTTTTATAAAACAAAAATAAAAATAAAAATAAAATAACTAATTGCTCACCGATAGCTTGCGAAAAGGGTGGGAAGAAGAAGAAGGCGTCGGCGGCTTCAAGGTGTTGTCCGATAGTGTCGGCGATAGGTTCGAGGTGAAGGTTGCTCGATGGTGTCGGCGGTAGGGTGTTCGAGGGTTGCTCGATGGTGTCGGGGTCTTCGGTAGTGAGGGCGGCGGCTTCGAGGTGTTGGCGGCGATGTCTGGAGGGAGGCGCGGCCGTCTAGGTTTAGGTTTTTTTTTTCTCGCGTTTCTGAATAATGAATCGGGGGGGGGGGGGGGGCAATGAAGAAGAAAAAAGGGGGAGAAATTAAAATAATATATTTTTTTATTATTTTATTATTTAATTTTTGTAAAAAGGTTGACTTTTATATACGACCTCGAAACGAGGCCTACCGCCTGTCGTCCATAGCGTTTTACCCCCATTCCGAACACAATGGGATATGTATCGTAAGCTGATTTGATCGTTACAATTAGTTTCCGTTGAATTTACATTTAAATCCTTATATTGAATTTTAAACGTACATTCCAAATTACCGGGGTCACATACTAACTAGAAAAATTCCAGAAAAATATTTTCTAGTTTCGTATTGACGATACGGTCCTAACAAATCTAGTTTCATCGAATTCTGAGACCGTTTGAAAAATGGCCAATTTCCAGTCGACTAAATTCAACAGAAACTGGTCAAACGCGTTTTCCTTTGCCACGCTCACATATTGATTCGAAAAATTATGAAATTCGAAACCTAGCAATAGTTTGACATCCCGGACCCAACAAAAGTGGTTTCGTCGAATTCCGAGGCCGTTTGCAAAATATCAATTTTCCAGGCCTATATATTATATATACCGACTCTTCTGAAAATTCATTCGGCCATAACTTTTGATTCCCGTTATGAAACTTCGATTTTTCAGATTCGTTAGAAAGGTATTGACTAACAGATTTAAATATTTTCAGTTTCGTTAAAATCCGTTATATTTTCCATCCTGCACCGTCAGACTTATTTTGTATTCAAAATTTCAAACGGCCATATTATACACAATTCTATATTTTATGGAAATAGGCTATTTTAATCATTCAAATTTCTTGTTAATAACCTAATTTAAAAATTTTAAACCGGTTCACATTTTCCGGGTTATTACATGATAAGTGTAACGAAGCGTGGGATTACGTGGTGCGAAGCGATGCAACCCACCAAAGGTTCACTAGAATTTGTTACGCGAAACGAAGCGCATGAGTTCACTATAAGTGAAACGAAGCGTGGAAGTTCGTGGCCCGAAGCGATGCAACCCACCAATGGTTCGCTAGAATTGGTTGCGTAAAACGAAGCGTTGGAGTTCATTATAAGTGAAACGAAGCGTGGGACTTCGTGGCGCAAAGCGATGCAACCCACCAAAGATTCGCTGGAATTCGTTGTATGAAACGAAGCGCTGGAGTTCACCATAAGTGAAAATAAGCATAAGAGTTCGTGGCGGGAAGAAATGCAACCCACCGAAGGTTCGTTGGAATTCGTTTCGTGAAATGAAGAGCTGGAATTCACTATAAGTGAAACGAAACGTGGGAGTTCGTGGTGCGAAGCAATGGAACCTACCAAAGGTTCGCTGGAATTCGTTGCGTGAAACGAAGCGTTGAAGTTTATTATAAGTGAAATGAAGCATGGGAGTTCGTGGCGTGAAGAAATGCAACCCACCAAAGGTTCGCTGGAATTCGTTGCGCGAAACGAAGCGTTGGAGTTCACTATAAGTGAAACGAAACGTTGGAGTTCGTGGCGCGAAGCGATGCAACCCACCAAAGGTTCGCTGGAATTTGTTTCGTGAAACAAAGCGCTAGAGTTCATTATAAGTGAAACGAAGCGTGGGAGTTCGTGGTGCGAAGCGTTGCAACCCACTAAAGGTTCGATGGAATTCGTTGCACGAAACAAAGCGCTGGAGTTCACTATAAGTGAAACAAAGCATGGGAGTTCGTGGCGTGAAGCGATTCAACTCACCAAAGGTTCGCTGGAACTCGTTGCACGAAACGAAGTGTTGGAGTTGACTTTAAGTGAAATGAAGCGTGGGAGTTCGTGGCGCGAAGTGATGGAACCCACCAAAGTTTCGTCGGAATTCGTTGCGCGAAAGTGAGCGCTGGAGTTCAACATATGTAAAATAAATCATGGGAGTTAGTGGTGGAAAGCGGTGCAACCCACCAAAGTTCATTGGAAGTCGTGCGAAACGAAGCGCTGGAGTTCACTATAAGTGAAACGAAGTGTGGGAGTTTGTGGCACGAAGCGATGCAACCCACCAAAGGTTTGCTAGAATTCATTGCATGAAATGAAGCGCTGGAGTCCACTATAACTGAAACGATGCGTGGGAGTTCATGACGCGAAGCGATGCAACCCACCAAAGGTTCGCAGAAATTCGTTGCACGAAATGAAGCGCTGGAGATCACTATAAGTGAAATGAAGCATGGGAGTTCATGACGCGAAGCGATGCAACCCACCAAATGTTTGCCGGAATTCATTGCGCGAAACAAAGAACTGGAGTTCACTATAAGTGAAACGAAGCATGGAAGTTCGGGGAGCAAAGCAATGCAACCCACCAAAGGTTCGCTTGAATTTGTTGCGTGAAACGAAGCGCTGGAAATTACTATAAGTGAAACGAAGCATGGGAATTCGTGGAGCGAAGAGATGCAATGCACTAAAGGTTTGGTGGAATTCGCTGCGCGAAACGAAGTGCTGGACTTCACTAAAAGTGAATCGATGCATGGGAGTTCGTGGCGCGAAGTGATGCAACCCACCAAAATTTCGCTGGAATTCGTTGCGCGAAACAAAGCGCAGGAGTTCCCTATAAGTGAATAGATGCATGGGAGTTTGTGGCGCGAAGCGATACAACCCACCAAAGGTTCATTGGAATTCGTTGCATGAAACGAAGCGCTGGAGTTCACTGTAAGTGAAACCAATCGTGGGACTTCATGGCGTGAAGCGATGTAACCCACTAAAGGTTTGCTGGTATTCATTGCGCGAAACGAAGCATTGGAGTTCACTATAAGCGAAACAAAGCGTGGAAGTTCTTGGCGCAAAGCGATGCAATCCACCAAAGATTCGCTGGAATTCGTTGCGCGAAACGAAGCGTGGGAGCTCTTGGCACGAAGCGATGCAACCCACCAAAGATTCGCTGGAATTCTTTGCACGAAACGAAGCGTCGGAGTTCACTATAAATGAAATGAAGTGTGGGAGTTCGTGATTCGAAGCGATGCAACCCACCAAAGGTTCGCTGGAATTCGTTGCACGAATAAAAGCGCTGGAGTTCACTATAAGTGAAACGAAGCGTGGGAGTTCGTGGTGTGAAGCGATGCAACCCAACAAAGGTTCGCTGGAATTATTTGCACGAAACGAAGCACTTGAGTTCACTATAAGTGAAACGAAGCATGGGAGTTCGGGGAGCGAAGCGTTGCAAGCCACCAAAGGTTCACTTTAATTTTTTGGGCGAAACAAAGCGCTGGAATTTGGTATAAGTGAAACGAGGCGTGGGAGTTCGTGGCGCGAAACGATGCAACTCAACAAAGGTTCGATGGAATCCGCTGCGCGAAACGAAGCGCTGGAGTTCACTATAAGTGAAACGAAGAATGGTAGTTCGTGCCGTGAAGCGATGCAACCCACCAACGGTTCACTGGAATTCGTTGCGCAAAACAAAGCACTGGAGTTCACTATAAGTGAATAGAAGCATGGGATTTTGAAACACCCCACCTCCGTTAGGGTCACTCTCAAAGGGAATGCCATAATTTTGGTAGAGGTTTATAAGTATAAGTCACAGATACACAAGACAGATATAAGAACACATATTTTTGAACAGCGGAAAACAACAGCAAATTTTATTTCATCAAAATATGTGTTACACAAACCATGCCATAATTGCCTTACAATACTTCCAAAAACATTACATTTTCATAACTGTCTTGATTTCAATATTTAAAGAAGCATAAAAAAAAAGTAAACTGCATAAGTCCCCATAGTTGCAATCCAAAGCCATAGTCCAAAACGAAAGAGATCCAAGCAATACATTCTTTCTCTTCAAGCTGGATGTGAAAACTGGTCAAGCTGCGGTATTCCCTCCCTGTGGACCTGGGGGGGGGGGGGGGGAGGGGGAAACGAAAGAAAAGTAGAGTCAGACATAAAGCCTAAGTAAGTCTAGGACTATTCAGTCTATGAATAAAGAACTGGGCATGATAAGTATAAACTGGAAATGGGAAAGCACCATAAACTAAGTTAAGTTGTCTAGAGTCGAATATACTATCGTACCCTATATTAATCTCTGCATCCATATAAACTAGTTCCCAACAGGCACCCCATAATCAGGGTGAAGTGATCCATTTCTAATGATCGGCTCCTACTCGCATAGTTACATGTGTCTTACGGCCCCCGTTGTTGTAGTTACCTATGCTGGTCCCACCATGGGGTGTATCAAGTCCCATGGTGGCGGCCCGACACAATTCTAGAATGCACAGGTATACTACTGGTGCCCAGTGCCTTTTTTTTTTGCGCTGGAGTGTGTGCACGCCCGCACCCCGTTAGAACCTACACTGTTGCACCACCGCCGTCGATTTGACCTCTTACAGTCAGCCCAGTAATCGTGTCCCACCCTGCCTAGTTCAGGGTATCCTGATACACCTTGTAGGGTTACTGCTGAAAAGGGTCCCCTGCTACTAGGTTTTCTATTTCTAGCCAACATGCTAAGTTGGTTAAGTGTTTTGTACTCCTAACCACCAATCAGTCTGTATAGTTTAGCATGTTCCATTTTGATTAAGTATTAATTCAATTTACTTAATCCTATCAATCCTGACTCAGCCTTGATTGTCTTATTAAAGCCTCGACCTCTCACATTAGACAAATATTGTTGTGGCTGCTTGTTGCCGGTTGGGTCCGGGTAGTCTTACGCCACAACTCAGTCTAACCTCAGGTCTTTATTGGGCTCCGTGTTTAACCACCCACATTGGATAGGTATTGTTGTGACTACTGGACAGCCGGGCGGTTCCAGGCAGGTTTACATCACAACTCAATCCAACCTCGGGTTAAACACATCGTATTTTCTAAATTTACATATTTTGTCTCTTTTCTTTTTATATCTAAATATTTGCGGCCCATTATTCAAATTCATCTTTATTGGATAAAATTAATTTATACCACTTAATTGTTTTTCAAGGTCGTTGGCATGCGTCAAACAGGCCAACACATATGTTTTATATTTTAACCCAAACGTCATTACCCCCGTTTTATACGTTCGCTAAGATATAACATATGTTGGGTTTAACATTTAAACCCAGCTTAGCCACATGAAAAAGGGGAGGCTTAGAACATGGTGTTTATATATTCTAAGTAACATCAAAAGGGGAGTGTGAACGCATGAACTTGCAACATAGCGAACTAATTAACACAAATTAGGCACTTGTGAACTTGCATTGTAATGGCATATAATCATGGCATAAACATACCTAAACATGAATCACGGTTTTTATTCTATTCATAGAATCATGGCATAAACATACCTAAACATGAATCATGGTTCTTAATCTATTCATGTAAACTTGCAAGTGGAACGTAAATCTAACTTAATTATGTGACACATATATTATCATATGACTTTGATAACAACATAGGCCTAAAACATGTTTTTCAATTAGGCATAATAACAAACATAGTTTAGTCATGTTCATAGAATTAATACAAGTTCACAAAGATGCTTGCTTTTGTCACTAATACAAAAGTATGGTTTTTACACTTGAACCATGATGCCAATTCCAACATAACTTCATATGAATCATAATACTCAAATGGATCCAACTACACTAAAAGTGATTATAAAAATATTTATTATGTTGGCATAATAGTGAACCATATACTTGCATGAATCACAAATAAACAAGCATATAGTCGTTACTTTCAACATGAATCATATACTTGCAATTATCCAATAGGTGTTGTAATAAACTACCACAAACATGTAGTTGTTAACTTTCAACATGAATCACATACTTGCAAATGTCCAATCGTTATACCACAACATCCCAAATCGATTAGAATCATAGCAACATACAATTATGAATTATTATCACCACAAATTAAGTACAATTCTATTTCTCATTTTACACAAATCAAAACACAATTATTTATTCACATCGGAATAGCACTCTACTTACAACGTATGACGAATCTTCAATTCAGGTTTCTGAATTCTGAATTTGGAGATGCTATCCCTTGTTGTAGGCGTTGTTTTGATTTAGTTGTCGTTGCTTTAAGCTTTTGAATTGTCTCCTAATCGTCTCTCAATTTTGACGGCTACTCCTTGTCTTTCCTCAGCAGCATGACGGTCTCGTTCTCATTTTTATTTATATGAATTAGGTGGAGTCTTAGGTCCTTTTTATAGAGTTTGTGAATTGATTAGGACCATCAATGGAGCTTGGATTAATATTAGCCGTTTGTTTGAAGGAGAGACCAATCAGGAGCTGACACCTAGCCCTAGTGACAAGGCAAGCCTCAGAAATTCGGCCAAGCACATACCAGGCCAGCCAGGGGGCTGGGTTCGACCTGGCTCAGGGTCCAGGTCGACTACCCAGTCGACCCCCAGGTCGACTACGTAGTCGACCTGGGTGCCCCAAGTCGACTACCCAGTCGACCTGGGTAGCCCAGGTCGACTACCCAGCCGACCTGGGTGCCTTGGGCGGGAAAATTCCCGCCCTGGCCAATCCAGCCTGATTTTTTGAAATTTGAATTTGTTTTCTGAGTTGTTTTTGTCTGTTAGAATTTGAAACTGAATTCTGAAACTTCCGGAGGCCATATCTCCCTCATACGGAGTCCGTTTTATGCAAACTTGGACTCTATCTCAAGCAGAATTCTGAGACGAACGCAATGGCGTATCTCGTTTCCCTTAATTCTTTGATTTGAAATTAGTTATACTTTAATTTGTGAATTTCACTATTATAGAATATACGGGGTGTTACAGATTTCATGGCACGAAGCGATGCTACCCATCAAAGGTTCGTTGGAATTCTTTGTGCGAAATGAAGCACTGGAGTCCACTATAAATGAAACCAAGCATGGGACTTCATTGCGTGAAGCAATGCAACCCACCAAAGGTTTGTCGGAATTCGTTGCGCTAAACGAAGCGTTGGATTACACTATAAGTTGATCGAAGCATGAGAGTTCGTGGCGCGAAGCGAAGCAATCAACCACAGGTTCGCTGGAATTCGTTATGCGAAATGAAGCTTGGGAGTTCGTGGCACAAAGCGATGCAATCCACCAAAGATTCCCTAGAATTCGTTGCGTGAAACTAAGTGCTAGAGTTCACTATAAATGAAACGAATCATGGGAGTTCATGACGCAAAGTGATGCAATCCACCAAAGGTTCGCTGGAATTCATTACGCAAAATGAAGCGTTGGAGTTCACTATAAGTGAAACGAAGCTTGGGAGTTTGTGGCGCGAAGTGATTCAACCCACCAAAGGTTCGATGGGATTCCTTGCGCGAAATGAAGCGTTGGAGTTCACTATAAGTGAAACGAAGTGTGGGATTGTGGGGCATGAAGCAATGCAAACCACCAAAGGTTCGCTGGAATTCATTGTGCGAAACAAAGAGCTGGAGTTCACCATAAGTGAAACGAAGCGTGAGAGTTCATGGCCCGAAGCAATGCAACCCACGAAAGGTTCGTTGGAATTCGTTGCGCGAAACAAATCGTTGGTGTCCATTATAAGTGAAACAAAACGTGTGAGTTCGTTGCGTGAAGCGATGCAACCCACCAAAGGTTCGCTGGAATTCGTTGTGTGAAACGAAGCGTTAGAGTTCAATATAAGTGAAACGAAGCATGGGAGTTCGTGGCCTGAAGCGATGCAACCCACCAAAGGTTCGCTGGAATTCGTTGCGCAAAACGAAGCGCTGGAGTTCACTTTAAGTGAAACGAAGCGTAGGAGTTCGTGGCGCGAAGCGATGCAACCCACCAAAGGTTCGCCGGAACTTGTTGCGCGAACCGAAGCGTTGTAGTTCACTATAAGTGAAATGAAACGTAGGAGTTCGTGGCGCGAAGCGATGCAAGCCACCAATGGTTCTCTGGAATTTGTTTCACGAAACGAAGCGCTGGAGTTCACTATATGTGAAACGAAGCATGGGAGTTTGTGGTGCAAAGCGATGAAACCCAACAAAGGTTCGCTGGAATTCGTTGCATGAAACGAATTGCTGGAGTTCACTATAAGTGAAACAAAGTGTAGGAGTTCGTGGCGTGAAGCGATTCAACTCAACAAAGGTCGCTGGAACTCGTTGCGCGAAAAGAAGTGTTGGAGTTCACTATAAGTGAAATTAAGCGTGGGAGTTCGTGGCGTGAAGCGATGCAACCCACCAAAGGTTCATCGGAATTCGTTGTGCGAAATTAAGCGATGGAGTTCAATATATGTAAAACGAAGCATGGGAGTTCGTGGCGCGAAGCGATGCAACCCACCAAAGATTCGTTGAAAGCCGTTGTGCGAAACGAAGCGCTGGAGTTCACTATAAGTGGAAGGAAGCATGGGAGTTCGTAGCACGAAGCAATGCAACCCACAAAAGGTTCCGTGACGACCCAAACTTCACCGTAAAGGAAAGACTGGATTGCTTTGAAAACAATACACATCAGAGCACAAACTGAAGAACATTTTATTGCTGATTACAACAATTACATCAGAGTAATGTAATAGAGTATGAATACTTATTACAGAAATAGAAATACAATAATATGAGAGTTTCAAATAATATTTAAATAGCAACGGAAAAATATTACAAATATACAACTGAAAGGAATACACGGATACAGAGCTTTCCGAATACCGCTTCAGCTGTAAACCATGATCCTGTAAATATATCTGCAAAAGCTACTTGACTACCTGTGTGGAAAATATGGGCACCCGAGTTCACCAGTGAAACAAGCTACAGGACAGTCACGGGACTGGTATGATAAATCTTAACTTAACTTATCTAATAAGGCTAATCACAGGACCATGCCGCTAACGCGGAACGGGTTTACTCCATTGGATTGCCAGTGCATAACATAAAGTAAATCGTTAAACACTGCAATGCTTTTTAGAAAAATGAAACCATTATAAGACCTAAGTCCCATCACACAATGCAACGCAAACCGAAGGATAGGGTTTTACCTTATAATGGTCAAAAGATGCTTGATACGATAAAACAGATTTAATATTAGTGTGTATATATATAATAAACATTTCAATCATAATGTATCAATCATAGACGGCCTAGTACCCCATCCTACTATGTCGCCATACTAGTTCTACAATCAAAACCGCAAGGTCGTATTGGAAATTGGATTTCCATCATGAGTCGAGGCTAGGGGCAAGCTCCTCTCCGATTCGAGACACTCTAGCAAATGCCTCAGGATTCCCCGCAGTGAACCCTTGGAGCGGTAGGGCCGGTCCCCGCCTATCGGCAGTGGATTGGTTATGCCTGAACACACGCTACCCGGTTCCTTTGAACCTATAGTATGACCACTAACGGCCTATAAAAAATCCGAGGTGCCTCAAAATCCATCATCCACATAAGTAAAATGCCAGCCAGATTAAGCACTGACACTACCAATAGCTAGAAAGAAACGTGTGCACTCCCTACGGTCCATATCCCGTTTTTGACTCATACCGGGGTGTGAGGCTCGCGAAGTCACGATATACACAAAGCTATGCCGTAATAGGCTGTACTTTGATCATCCCACAAGGCCCTGCTTTTCAACAAAAGCCTTGATCATTTGCATCTTGGCGTGCCACATTGACAATTCACGCCATGCGATCAATCACTATTAACATATACCAGGGTGTTTAGCAGAGAATAAATTCTCCACCACCAATCAGATATACATTAATAAAATCAATTTATTTCACATGGAACGAAATCCAATGTCAGACATGCATCCATTTACTAGCTTATGCTCTGGGTCTGAGCGAAAACCAAATCCGAACAATCAACAATAGTCCGGTCGGCCACTACTGAAGCCCCTTCAAGGTTGCTACTCCCATCAAGGGTCTCTGTAGCAACACATCCATTCGATGTGAAGATCTTCGGTCTTCAACCATCGTCTTCATCTTTGACTCTTCATCGTCGTAGTAATTATTCGAAATGGGTTAAATCCGGTCTTCCCGAATAACTCGCGTATTTATAATTAAAAATCAAGTACTATAAAAGCACACCCAACGTCTCATTCCAATTCATAATATTCTTCTAATAAGATATTCACATTATTATATCAAAGATAAATCCTTTAAGTTTATACTTAAATCTTCCTTTTAAAGATTTATTAAAAACCCAATTTGGTTTTAAATATCAAAAATCATTATTCAATGATTAATTAAATTTAAGAAATTAATCTTATCTTTAACTGGGTTAAAGAACTAATGTCATTTAAAACATAGTTCACGGTAAACCCAAACTCATCTTCCATAAAATATGGAATCTTCACAGAAATCAAATCAATATATAATCGTTATAAATTTCTGTATCCGACCAATAATATAAATGGAATAACGGCAAAGCCTCTTAAATTCCATATGTAGTATCGGTTTTCTTTTACAGAAGCTTATCTCGGTTATAATTAATTCGAATTCCATTCAACTCCAATTTAATATATTAAATTGGAAAACTCTACTTTTGGAAAATTTCTATTTAAATCTTAATAAAAGATTTATATATTCCAAATCATATTTTCACTGTCAGTTGGGTTAAAGAACAAATGTCGCTTAAAACATAGTTCACAATAAACCCAACTCACACTTCATCTTTTTCCAATTATTAAATATAATTGAAAAACTTTAATAATCTAAATTAAAAGATTATTCTTTTCATACGGGGTTTTAAGAACAGTGTTATTTAAGACACTATTCACGACAAACCCAAAATCCAATTTATTTAATTTAAATTCCATTAAATATATTAACAAATTGGAAACTTCATTAAATCTAAATTTAATGATTTATTCTAGTTAGTAAATAGTTCATTTCAATAAAAATAAATTTTTCTAAAATATATTCTTTTTCCTAAAATATATTTCCTAGAATATTCTTTATTGGAATGTGACTCAATCAACAACCATATACTGCATGTAATCAATGATAAATATTTATCAAACATCCAAATACAACCAGAGTGGACTCTACACTAAATATTGGGACTAGTGTAGGTCAAATATCATCCCAACACCCGTGTGTGGTTTCATCCAACAATCAAAAAAAAAATTATTTGTACACTTGGGCGATGTGTGAAAATTATCGTCCCAATCACATAAACAAGTCGGATGACTTGTGAATGGAAGTGTAATATTCAGTTTAAATATACTAACAATATATTTAACACATCAAACATCTCAACAACACAATCATATATTTCAATTCCCTTTATTGTGAACAAATGGTAATAAAATTTTAATCTTTTATTTCAATCCCTTTTATTGTTAACAAATGACAATACAAATCTTAACTCATATTTATTTACCAAAATGTATATTTTTGGTCTCATTCATTTTTAAATGACAAAATGAATATTTCACTTCATCCCTTTTTAATATGACAAAAATGTCGTTTTTATTCTAATTCTTTTAAAGTGACAAAAATTGTAATTTTGTCGAATCCCTTATTAATGTATAAAATATGATAATTTTGTCTAGTTCTTTCAATGTAACAAAATATGATAATTTTGTTTAACTCTTTTCAATGTAACCCATTATGATAATTTTGTTTAACTCTTTTCAATGTAACCAAATATGATAATTTTGTTTAACTCTTTTCAATGTAACCAAATATGATAATTTTGTTTAACTCTTTTCAATGTAACCAAATATGATAATTTTTTTTAACTCTTTTCAATGTAACCAAATATGATAATTTTGTTTAACTCTTTTCAATGTAACCAAATACGATAATTTTGTTTAACTCTTCTAATGTAAACAAAATGACAAATTTGTCTAATTCATTTAATATAAACAAAAATGTTCATTTCTAACTCATTCTTTTTAATGTATAAAAATACACATTTCTAGTTCATTCTCTTTTATGTATAAAAATACACATTTCTAGTTCATTCTCTTTTATGTACAAAAATACACATTTCTAGTTCATTCTCTTTTATGCATACAAATATACATTTCTAGTTCATTCTCTTTTATGTATAAAAATATACATTTCAAATCATACTTTTTAATGTATAAAAATATACATTTTCAAGTCATACTTTTTAATGTATAAAAATATACATTTTCAAATCATACTTTTTAATGTATAAAAATATACATTCTTAACTCCATTCTTTTTAACGTAAACAAATATGACGATTTTGTTTCTTAACTTCTAATGCAAACAAAATGATGATTTTGTTTCTCAACTTCTAATGCAAACAAAATGATGATTTTGTTTGTAAACTTCTTATGTAAACAAAAATGAGAAATTTGTTCTTCCTCAGTTTTAATGTACACAAATGTTCATCCTTGCTTATTCCTTTTTAATACACAAAAATATTCATTTTGTGTTAATTCCTTTTAATACACAAAAATATTCATTTTTGTTTAATTCTTTTTAATACACAAAAATATTCATTTTGTGTTAATCCCTTTTAATACACAAAAAATATAGTCATTTTCATATAACTAACCATTCTTTTAACAAAATGTTCTTTTAACCAAAATGTTCTTTTTCTTTTAACATGAAATGTCCTTTTTATCATATGTATATTTTTTGACATGCAATGTCCTTTTTATCATATGTATATTCTTTATAATCTAATTAACAAAAATGTTAATTTCTGTTCTTTATAATCAAATTGACAAAAATGTTAATTTCTGTTCTTTATAATCAAATTGACAAAAATGTTAATTTTTGTTCTTTTTAATCAAATTAACAAAAATGTTAATTTTGCCCACTAATCAAATTTAACACAAAAATGGATTTTATTTTACTAATCAATTTTAACACAAAAATGTGGTTTTGTTCTAATCGAACATTTCATACAAAAATGTTATTTTATTCTCTAATGCAACATTTTATACTATAATAACATTTAAACAAAATTGTTATTTTCTTTTATTATCCTAACATACTTCTGACAAAAAGATTATTTTTATAATCATAACTTGTTTTCTAACAAGCAGTATTATTTTTAATCTAATCACCATTTCTAACCAAAGTGGTATTTCAATCTAATTTCACAAAACATGAACATTACAATTCATCACAAACAACAAAGAGAAAAACACAGATCTGATTTTATACATCGCACACAATGATTTTAAAAGCGAGAAAATAATAATAATAATTATTAAACTTTAATTTAGTTATTAAATCAAAATTCTCACCAATAGCTTCCCATTTCGCCAAAATTTAAACGAGCTCTAAATCAATTCCCGTCAGTTCCATCTCGTAGATCGCGGAAATACAATTCCAACGCAACTTGTTTCACCTGATTCTGTTGTCGTATGCAAAAGATATGCTTGTTAATGCATTTGTTAATTTAATTAATTAGTTAATTAAAAATTTAAATACTTAATTACATTTCCACCAATCCAGCTGCGTTCTTTACTTCCCTCATCGTTCTCTGTATCTCTAGGTCGTTTTCTTCAAACTGGTTCAGCCCTTAGGGCTTTGATTTGCACGCACTCCGAGGCTCAGGACAATGGTCGAACGACACCACCTCTAAGGCCTCTGCGAGCCGCACCTGCCGCTACCACCAACGTCGATCTCGGTGGCTCCATGGACCCGCGACTTCACTTCGAACGACGGGCTTTTGCCCTTCGATTTCTCACCATTTACGAGTTTATACCCGATCTTGACCGCTGGTTGAAAAGATCTTGATGAGCTGACCAATTTGGTGTTATTGATCTTTGTTAACGATGAATGGATTAGGAGAAAAATAGAGGAGAACACGAGAACGTTTCTGCCATTGATTTGAAATGGCGGCTGAGTTTGGGAATAGGGTTACGGTGTATACAGGGTGTATTTATACCGTATTTTACATAGTATATTTAATTATTTATTTCCTTTTAATTCAAATAATATTAGTTTAACACCACGAACTACAAATCAAACCCAACGAGTGTCGCCCCTAGCTAATAACCCCCATCCCGGACACAATGGAACATGTTTCGTAACCCAATTCGGCTGTTACGATATGTTTTTCTTTAAATTTAATTATAAATCATTTAATTATTAAATTCAAACGTACATTTTAAATTATCGGGGCCACATACGAACTCTAAAAATTACAGAAAAATTATTTCTAGCTATGTTTTGACGATACGGTTCTAACAAGACTAATTTCGTCAAATTCTGAGATTGTTTGAAAAATGGCTATTTTCAAGTCGATTAAATTTGACTGAAACTAACGAAACACATTTTCCTTTGCCACGCTCACATATTAATTCGAAAAATTATGAAAAATTAATCATAACAATAATTCGACATTCCGGTTACAAGAAAAGTGGTTTCATCGAAAACGGAGGTAGTTTGCAAAATGACTATTTTCAAGGCCAATATACTTAATTAAAATATATATAAATTCTACAACGACTTTTCTGAATTTTAAACTGGACTTAACTTTTGATTTATAAAGTGAAATTTCAGTTTTACAGATTCGTTAGAAAGATATGGTTAAACAGATTTAAATATTTCTTGTTTCGCTCAATTCTGACTTAAAATGAATCCTATACATTCAGTCAAAGTTCAAATTTAAATTTTCAAACTGCAGCGCTGTTCTAAACTCCTTTTATAATTAAATTAAATTTATTCATTTTAAAATAAATTTTTAGTCGTTCTTAGTTAAAATAAATTATTTTAAATATTAAAATGCCTTAAAATTTCTAAACTAAAAATTTTAAATTGGCCCCAAAATTCTGGGTCGTTACAAGTTCGCTGGAATTCATTGCGTGAAACGAAGCGCTGCAGTTCACTATAAGTGAAAATGAAGCGCAGGAGTTCGTGGCGCGAAGCGATGCAACCTACCAAAGATTCGCTAGAATTCGTTGCATAAAATGAAGCGCTGGAGTTCAATATAAGTGAAATGAAGCGTGGGAGTTCGTGGCGCGAAGCGATTCAACCCCCCAAAAGTTTGTTGGAATTCGTTGCACGAAATGAAGCACTGGAGTTCACTATAGGTGAAACGAAGCATGGGAGTTCGGGGAGCGAAGCGATGCAACCCGCCAAAGGTTCGCTTGAATTTGTTGCGCGAAACGAAGCGCTGGAATTCACTATAAGTGAAACGAAGCATGGGAGTTCGTGGCGCGACGCAACGCAATGCACCAAAGGTTTGGTGGAATTCGATGCATGAAACGAAGCGCCGGACTTCACTATAAGTGAAACGAAGCATGGAAGTTCGAGGCTCGAAGCGATGCAACCCACCAAAGGTTCTCTAGAATTCGTTGTGCGAAACAAAGCGCAGGAGTTCACTATAAGTGAATAGAAGCATGGGAGTTCGTGTCGCGAAGCGATGCAACCCACCAAAGGTTCGTTGGAATTCGTTGCACGAAACGAATCACTGGAGTTCACTATAAGTGAAACGAAGCGTGGGAGTTCATGGCGTGCAGCGATGCAACCCACCAAAGGTTTGCTGGAATTCGTTGCGCGAAATGAAGCGTTGGGGTTCACTATAAGTGAAACGAATCGTAGGAGTTCGTGGCGCGATGCGATGCAATCCACTGAAGGTTGGCTGGAATTCGTTGCGCGGAACGAAGCATGGGAGTTCATGGCGCGAAGCGTTGCATCCCACCAAAGATTGCCTGGAATTCATTGCACGAAACAAAGCGCTGGAGTTCACTATAAGTGAAACAAAGCATGGGATTTTGTGGCGCCAAGCGATGCAATCCACCAAATATTCCTTGGAATTAGTTGCGCGAAACGAAGCGTTGGAGTTCACTATAAGTGAAACAAAGCGTGGGAGTTCGTGGTGCAAAGCGATGCAACACACCAAAGGTTCGCTGCAATTCGTTGCACGAAACGAAGTGCTGGAGTTCGCTATAAGTGAAAAAAAGCATGGGAGTTCGTGGCGTGAAGCGACTCAACTCACCAATGGTTCGCTAGAACTCGTTGCGCGAAACGAAGTGTTGGATTTCTCTATAAGTGAAACGAAGCATGGGAGTTCGTGGCGCGAAGTGATGCCACCCACCAAAGTTTTGTCGAAATTCGCTACGCGAAACTGAGCGCTGGAGTTCAATATATGTAAAACGAAGCATGCGAGTTTGTGGCGCGAAGCGATGCAACCCACCAAAGGTCCGTTGGAAGTCATTGTGTGAAATGAAGCGCTGGAGTTCACTATAAGTGAAACGATACATTGGAGTTCGTGGTACGAAGCGATGCAACCCACCAAAGGTTCGCCGGAATTCATTGCGTGAAACGAAGTGCTGGAATTCGCTATAAGTGAAACGATGTGTGGGAATTCGTGGCGCGAAGCGAGGCAACCCACCAAAGGTTCGCTAGAATTCGTTACATGAAATGAAGCGCTGGAGTTCACTATAAGTGAAAGGAAGCATGGGAGCTCGTGGCGCGAAGCGATGCAACCCACCAAAGGTTAGCTGGAATTCGTTGCGCGAAACGAAGCACTAGAGTTCACTATAAGAGAAACGAAGCTAGGGAGTTCGTGACGCAAAATGATGCAATCCACCAAAGGTTCGCTGGAATACGTTGCGCGAAATGAAGCGCTAGAGTTCACTATAAGTGAAACGAAGCGTGGGAGTTCGTGGTGCGAAGCGATGCAACCAACCCAAGGTTCGCTAGAATTCATTGCACGAAACGAAGTGTGGGGGTTTGTGGGGCGAAGCGATGCAACCCACTAAAGGTTCGCTGGAATTCATTGGACGAAACAAAGCGTTGGAGTTCACTATAAGTGAAACGATGGGTGGGAGTACGTGGCGCGAAGCGATGCATCCCACCAAAGGTTCAATGGAATTCATTGTGCAAAACAAAGCGCTGGAGTTCATTATAACCGAAACGAAGCGTGTGAAATCGTTCCGCGAAGTGATGCAGCCCACCAAAGGTTTGTTGGTATTCGTTGTGTGAAATGAAGCGTTGGAGTTCACTATAAGTGAAACGAAGTGTGGGAGTTCATGGCGCAAAGCGGTGCAACCCACCAAAGGATTGATGGAATTCGTTGCGCGAAACGAAGCGCTGGAGTTCACTATAAGTGAAACGAAGCGTGGTAGTTCGTGGCACGAAGCAATGAAACCCACCAGAGGTTCGTTGGAATTCGTGGCGCGAAACGAAGCGTTGGAATTCACTATAAGTGAAACGAAATGTTGGAGTTCGTGGCGCGAAGCGATGCAACCTACCAAAGGTTCGCTGGAATTCGTTTCGCGAAACGAAGCGCTGGAGTTCACTATAAGTGAAATGAAGCGTGGGAGTTCGTGGCGAGGAGCGATTCAACCCACCAAAGGTTCACTCGAATTCGTTGCGCAAAACAAAGCGCTGGAGTTCACTATAAGTGAAATGAAGTATGGGAGTTCAGGGAGTGAAGCGATGCAATCCACCAAAGGTTTGCTTGAATTTGTTGCGCGAAACGAAGCGCTGGAGTTCACAATAAATAAGCGTGAGAGTTCATGGCGCGAAGCGATGCAATACACCAAAGGTTTATGTGAAATTCGCTACACGTAATGAAGCACTGGAGTTCACTATAAGTGAAACAAAGCATGGGAGTTCGTGCCACGAAGCGATGCAACCCACCAAAGGTTCGCTGGAATTCACTATAAGTGAATAGAAGCATGGGAGTTCGTGGCATGAAGCGATGCAACCCACCAATGGTTCATTGGAATTCGTTGCACGAAACGAAGCGCTGGAATTCACTATAAGTGAAACCAAGCGTGGGAGTTCATGGCGTAAAGCGATGCAACCCATCAAAGGTTTGTTGCAATTCGTTGCGCGAAACGAAGCGTTGGAGTTCACTACAAGTGAAACGAAGCGTGGGAGTTTGTGGCGCGAAGCGATGCAATCCACCAAAGGTTCGCTGGAATTCGTTGTGCGAAACGAAGCGTGGGAGTTCGTGGCGCGAAGCGATGCAACCCAACAAATATTCCCTAGAATTCGTTGCGAGGAACGAAGCGCTGGAGTTCACTATAAGTGAATCGAAGCGTGGGAGTTCGTAACGCAAAGTGATGCAATCCACCAAATTTTTGCTAGAATTCATTGCGCGAAATGAAGCGCTGGAGCTCACTTTAAGTGAAACGAAGCGTGAGAGTTCGTGGTGCGAAACAATGCAACCAACCAAAGGTTCGCTGGAATTCGTTGCGCGAAACGAAGCGCTGGAGTTCACTATAAGTGAAACGCAATGTGGGATTTTGTGGTGCGAAGCGATGCAACCCACCAAAGGTTCGCTGGAATTCGTTGCGCGAAACAAAGCACTGCAGTTCACTATAAGTGAAACGAAGCATGGGAGTTTAGGGCACGAAGCGATGCAACCCACCAAGGTTCGCTGGAATTCGTAGCGCAAAACAAATCATCGGAGTTCACTATTCGTGAAACGAAGCGTAGGAGTTCGTGGCACGAAGCGATGCAACCCACCGAAGGTTCGCTGGAATTTGTTGCGCGAAACGAAGCGTTGGAGTTCACTTTCACTATAAGTGAAATGAAGCATTAGAGTTTGTGGCCCGAAGCAATGCAACCCACGTTGGAATTTGTTGCGCGAAATGAACAGCTGGAATTCGTTATAAGTTAAATGAAGCGTGGGAGTTCGTGGCGCGAAGTCATGCAACCCACTTAAGGTTCGCTGGAATTCGTTGCGTGAAACGAAGCACTTGAGATAACTATAAGTGAATCGAAGCGTGGGAGTTCATGGCGCGAAGCGATGCAACCCACCAAAGGTTCATTGTAATTCATTACGTGAAATGAAGCGCTGGAGTTCACTATAAGCGAAACGAAGCTTGGTAGTTCGTGACGCAAAGTGATGCAATCCACCAAAGGTTCGTTGGAATACGTTGTACGAAACGAAGCGCTGGAGTTCACTATAAGGGAAACGAAGCGTAGGAGTTCATGATGCGAAGCGATGCAACCAACCCAAGGTTCGCTGGAATTCATTACGCAAAACGAAGTGTGGGATTTTGTGGCGCGAAGCGATGCAACCCACCAAAGGTTCGCTAGAATTTGTTGCGCGAAACAAAGCGCTGGAGTTCACTATAAGTGAAACGACAGGTGGGAGTTCATGGCGCGAAGCGATGCAACCCACCAAGGGTTCACCGGAATTCGTTGTGCAAAACAAAGCGCTGGAGTTCACTATAAATGAAACGAAGCATGTGAGTTCGTTGCACGAAGCGATGCAGCCCACCAAAGGTTCGCTGTAATTTGTTGCATGAAATGAAGCGTTGGAGTTCACTATAAGTGAAACAAAGCATCGGAGTTCGTAATGCGAAGCGGTGCAACCCACTAAAGGTTTGCTGGAATATGTTGCGCGAAATGAAGCGCTGGAGTTCACTATAAGTGAAACGAAGCGTGGGAGTTCGTGGTGCGAAGTGATGAAACCCACCAAAGGTTCGCTGGAATTCGTGGCATAAAACGTAGCGTTGGAATTCACTATAAGTGAAACGAAACGTTGGAGTTCGTGGTCCAAAGCGATGCAACCTACCAAAGGTTCGCTGGAATTCGTTTCGCGAAACGATGTGCTGGAGTTCACTATAGGTGAAACGAAGTGTGGGAGTTCGTGGTGAGGAGTGATGCAACCCACCAAAGGTTCACTCGAATTTGTTGCGCGAAAGGAAGCGCTGGAGTTCATTATAAGTGAAATGAAGCATGTGAGTTCGTGGAGCGAAGCGATGCAACCCACCAAAGGTTCGCTCGAATTTGTTGCACGAAACGAAGCGCTGGAGTTCACAATAAGTGAGGGTGAGAGTTCGTGGCGAGAAGCGACGCAACGCACCAAAGGTTCGATGGAATTCTATAACAACCCGTATTTTAATAACATGTTAAAACGAGAATCAAGGCAGAATTTAATTTTAAATTCTGAATCAAGTAAAACGGGCTATGCCATTGCGTTCGTCTCGGAAAAATACGCGAAATAGAGTCCGAGTTTTCGAAAATCGGAGTCCGTATGACCCGGTTAAGGCCCAAAGAAGTTTTCGGGAAATTTGAATTTCGAAACATGCAGAAATGGGGCCAGGCGGGAAAATTCCCGCCCAGACAAGTCGACAGGCATGTCGACAGGCATGTCGACAGGCATGTCGACAGGGCTGTCGACTTGCCCTGTCGGCTGATTCTGATCAGGTGCACCTGGATGCAGTCTTGGTCTGGTCTGATGGGCCTGTGACGATTTCTGTGGTCCTGATCTATCCTGGGGTTAATCTAAGGGCCTAAAACTATCCTAATCTCTATAAAAAGACCCTAAACCTAACCTAAATCCCTAAAAATCAAACCTAGCAACTAAGTGCTGCAAAAATCAATTTTGATCATGGCCTCCATCTCCAATCCCTAGAGCCTATGCATTCAAATCGGGTTCAAATCAAAAGGTGCAAGCTTGCTACACCAAATAGAGGCCAAATCAACATTGCTATGCGAGTTTCACGAAGGTTCTTCTTCAAAGGAGCCACCTTTCTTCGTCAAGATGATGCATGACTCCTTTTCTAAGCCTTGCCTATGTAAGTTCTAGCTACTTTTGGATCAAAACGGTATTTTTTATGTTGACATGGGATAAAATGAGATAAAGCATAAGTATGCATGTATGTGAACCTAACTTTGTCCCTTTTCTATGATCTATGACCTTAGACTAAGATGTAGCAACTTAATCATGTCACTCATGTTATGTTTAGCCTAGTTTTTCTTGCAAGTTTGGATCTTTGTCTATGGAAGATTTGCATGAACCTTTGGGAACCATTTGACTTGTGAAACATAGGCAAACACTTGACCTTGGGGCTTATGCATGCATATGAACATAAACCTCCTTATGATATTATGCAAGTTTGTGGCCAAATCCTATATGATAGTATGCATGCTTATGGTCAATCCCTATATGACTCTATCATGCATGTTTTAAGGCCAAACCCCCTTATGACGCCATGCATGTTTGGAGCCAATCCCTTTTTGTGGCATCGTGCATGTTTTGGGGTCTACATGTAGCCATAGTATACCTACTATGTTGACTCGTTTTGCGTGCGTTGGGAAAACACGATTTTGGGTAGTTAGATAAACATGAACATGTCGCGAAATCTTAACTTGAATATGACATGTGTTTATACTTGAAAATATGACTTGAAAGATAACATGGAAGTTGACATGTAAGTATGCATAAAAACATGAGCTTGGGAATTTACCTATTAAGTTAGGTCTACCCTTTGGGAATTTACCTATTAAGTTAGGTCTACCCAAATGCTTGAAAACTTGTAACATGTTTTGGAAACATGATGAACTTAGATAATATAAGTGTGGCCAACTCGAGATTGGGTTGAGTTTGCAACGTAAAACTACCCGGAACCGACCGGCCTAACTAGTAGTTGCAAACAATAGGACCCAATGTGAGAAGTTGGTCATGTCGCGCTTAAGACCCGAGGTTAGACTAGGTTGTGGTGTAAATCTACCCGGACCCGCCCGGCTTAACTAGTAACCACAACAAGGTCTAATGTGAGAGGTTAAGAGTGCATTAATTAAATTAATGCCACAGGATAAGGTTAAGTAAATTTGACTAATGACACTTAACCGATATGGCACGAATGGGTAGGTTAAGTGGGACCGGACTTGATTCCTTAATGACACTTAACCATGCAAGATGATTAGGGGATGGGGTTAAGTAATTTACACTTAACTAATCAGACTTGGTAATTAGATGAGGTTAAGTAATTAAGACTTAACTAACCTAAACACGGTAATTAGACGGGGTTAGGTAATTGATACTTAACTAACCTAACCACGGAAATTAGATGGGGTTAAGTAATCCACACTTAACTAATCTAAACACGGTAATTCGATGGGGTTAAGTTAAACACTTAACCAATTTAAACTTGGTAATTCAATGAGGTTGAGTAACTAATACTTAACCAACTTAATGTGATAATTTAATGGGGTTGAGCAACTTATACTTAACCAATTATACATGATGACTTGATGTGGTTAAGTGACCTAAACTTAACCAATCTAACTTGTTAATTTGATGGGGTTAAGTTAACCTATACTTAACCAATCTAACGTGAAAACATGATAAGGCTAAGTCACGAATCACTTGAATACGCTTGACCGATTTGACTTGTTAATTTGACAAGGTCAAGTTAATTTATATAATTAACCAATCTAAAATGATAATTAGACGAGGTTAAGTTATGGATTGCTTAATATACTTAGCCAACTTGACACATGGTTTGTAGGGTTAAGTCTTGGACTTGGATACTTAGCCAATTTTGACATGGTTTGTAGACGGGCTAAGTTATGAACTTAAGTGACACTTAACCCATTAGATAAACCCTAAAAATAGTTGACAAGGATTATGGAAATAAGGCTAAGTGGTAAACCTTAGTTAAGGGAAACTAAGTAATAATTCTTAGTCAAGGAAATTTGGACCATTTCTTAGATAGATCAGTAACCCGATACGTTAGGTCAACGTCTAAGTATGCGTGTAGGAGCAGGCTATCTGATTTAGATAAAGGCTCCAACGAACTGGGTAACGAAGCAGCGGCTTCGGGGAACGTGAGGATATTCTTGGGATCCCTCTGTGAGCTGCCAGGTCATTATACTAGGCTCACGAGAGGTTGAGGTCTGCGGTAGAAGAACCAAGAATATGCCTTGGTTGCTATGCGAGCGACCTAAAGACTGGGGTGGATAGCAGTGAGTCGGCGAATACATAAGGTGCCCGAGATAGCAAGTTTGTCGATCATCTACCATCTTGAGTCAAGCATGTACATACGGAAAGGCAGGGAACACCCAACAGACCATAATTTGCTATCTAATTATGGGTGAGGTAGGCCGTAGGATGTGGGCTGGCCGGAGTGTAGTTCTCATGCAAGATTTTCTCTTGTGTTGCCTTTCACTAGTTGAGGGAGGGGTCTCGTGGGACCATAGCCACGTGTAGAAAAGCAGACCTTAGTATCTGCATCGGCAGATAAATCTAAAGCTCCCGACCGAGTCCTGTATTTCTTGGTTTGCCCTGTGACAGGACTCGGATGGCACGATGTGATACACGTGCATACAGTTATAGAAAACGATTCACGATGAATGCGTGGGAAAAAGGGCGCGGTTGAGGGTTAGCGTAATCCCTAGTGGCCTAGGTGGTTTAACCCAAACCGAAATACGAAAGCGTGCAATAGGTAAGCGTAATCCCTAGTGGTGCTAGGTGGCGTAAGTCCTGGTAGTTCAAACGATGATTCATATGGAAGAGCCTAGCTAGAACAAGGGTGACAGTCCAAACGATTTCATGGATAATACGACATGAGGAAGCCCGTACGAGGTACGGCAAAGGACTGAACTTATATACATGGAAAGAAACATATGATTTGAGTAACCTATATATGCGATATTAGGTTGACATGGACCATTACACGACTTTGAGCACGGGACATTCATGGTTAACACATGACGCGGGTAGAGATACTAGTATGAGAGGTGCAGAGCAAATATACATGTTAGAACTAGGAAGAATATACATAATAGATACCGCGGGGTGTTAGACGGGGTAGATACCTTGGGATAATGTACTCGATAGAAATCTGACGATGTGATACCCTGACTTATCATAACACCGTAGCTTATCATGATACCTTAGTTTACCTTGCGCAGTAGTTCAACCGGCTACCCTGGTTTATCTATCTTGTAGTTATCCTTATGTTTACTTTCAGTTTATGCATGTCATGTTACCTTTACCTGTTTTTATACTGGAAGTAGATAGGACTTACTCAGTCTTTTTGACTGACCCGTTTTGTTTTGCCTCTTTTCTTCCGTTTCCCCCCAGGTTTCAGGGAGGAAACAATGCTGTTTAGTTCGGACTTCTTCTGCTTGAAGGTCATCATGGATGGCTTGGACTTCTCTTGGCTATGGCTACTTTACTGTTTTACTTGGGGAATAATTTATTAAAAAGTCTTTATGCTTCTTTACTACTGCAAGACAGGTTTTGATGTACTCTGATGTAAAAGGCTTTAGACCTATTTATTCATGTTATGAAAGTTTGATTTTACTTCCGCTATTTATATATGTTCTGTCTTGTGATATTTCTGTGCATGTTTACCAATAATGCCCCTCTAAAGCTAGTGCATTCCTTTGCGAGTGACCCTAGCGGAGGCGGGGTGTTACATTTGGTATCAGAGCAGAAGGTTACCAGACTGGGCAAAAAGTTTTTAAAGACCTTCTGAAAACTATTTGAAAATCGTTTATAAAGAAGCATTTTTTCAAGAAAATTTTCTTTCAAAAGAAAAAGGCTATTCCCCAAAGGCCATTAGCATTATCCTTGTTTCCTTGATTGACTCTCTTTTCCTTTCTTTCCTCCATCTGTAGTCACAGTGGTTTTGACTGCGACTAGTCTTTCTAGCTGCGTAAGTGTTTCCCGTACGATGGAGGTGGTTCTCGAGAGACCGTTGCAGAGTTATGCATGAAAGGATAGTAAGAAAAAGGATAAAGGATACGAGCTCAGGGATAAGCAACATGTTGGTATGGCTGAGTCCTAAAAGGAGGGAGAAAGATGAACAATGAAACCCATAACGAGAGGGTACCTTTGGCATAGTGAAACGGGATAGATAGTTAAGTATCATGGGACAAGGACGAGATCATTGGGAGGGCAATAGTATGCTCTCATTTCTAGGGTACCTCAGAAGGAGGGTAACGATCTTGTTAAAGGTTTAGCTTTTCTTCTCTATCATCCTGTCGGGACTTTGCTTTGATCACCGCATCTTTTAAGTCCGCTTCGATAGTTGAGTCTCTGCACCTTAGTACTAGCGTAGTAGAGAATCCCGCTTTTGTCTCAAGTCCTATTGGAAGATCGGTCTATTTATTCATAGCTTGTTTGGATTTGAGAATGTCTATATCAAGTGATGAGCTTGGAAATAATGCCTATGTTTATAAGTTGTGGATGGATTCTAGGGATGAAGTGGTTTTCCAGTAAGGGGTGCCACTCTCGGTTTTAGAAGGAGGGTAGTTAGACTCTTGGCTTGCTTTGGTAATACCCTCGAAGTCTCGTGTAACCTTTTGGGTTCTGTCATGGCTAGTTACCTAGAATCCTAGGATGCTGTTGTTGGTAATCCGTTTGAATAGAATTCGCTGCTAAGGCGGATGGTTCGTTTCGATTATGTATGAGTTATGGGAATCACCCTAGTAAGGACTCTTGGCAATTTGGATTGGCATCGGAAAACGAGATCCAGAATTCACTAGTGAATTTTGGAGAGCTGGCTTGAGTACGTAGATATGGTTGAGCCAAGTATACTAGGGAAAGAATAAGTGCAAGTGGAATGAGAGGCGACGAGGAAATGAGTTCCAACTCATGTTATGGAAACAGGAAGTAAGAAGCTGCGAAATCGTGAAGAAAAAGGGGCGGTCAAGGCACGATGGAACTAAGCTCAAGGTAATGCGACGCAGGAGACTGAAGACTAAATACGTGCATGATATCTCTTTTGGGAATATATCCTCGACCCCTGTTTTCTGTCGAGCTTGCTTGTAGGCTATCTTTTATGGATATCCTCTCGGTCCTGTTTCAGTTACAAACCCCGTAAGGAGTTTGTTTTGTTTATCTTCTCGATCTTATTTTAGGGAATCTTAGGTAGAACCCTATGGATGTAAACATGTATTTGAAACATGTTATGGTTGATATGGTTGCAAATGATTGCAAGTGGTTGCTCGTTGTTAGACCCAAAAGTGGTTCTAACACCCAAATTGATTTGAAACAAGAGAAAATAAAACAGAAATAAAAATGAACACGCAAGATTTATAGTGGTTCGGCGAAAGAAATGCCTACGTCCACTTCTTCTTTACTATATTCAATAATTCAGTTGCAAATACAATGATAGATTCACTCACAACTCACTTTTGTTCACTCAATTGACTAAAACAAGAAATAAAAGATGATTTGGATTTTCCGGGAGTAATGGAGTTCGGATGTTGGAGGTGATTGAATTCTTCAAGTGCTGAAAAAAGATCCTTCTCTTTGTCTCTAGATGGGGTATTTATAGGTATGAATTTGCCTGAGATCCAATCCGGGTCGGAACACGTGTCATCCATCGCACTCTCTTCGGGTTCGGATGAACTATCAAGCTGACAACACATCAAAGAGATGGACGTTAGGGGTAGGAATCAGTCATAGCCGGTCCGGTTCTCTAGGCTATTTTATAGGAGATTAACCTGGATCATGGGTGCGGGTCGGAGGTGTGCATGTTGGGGGTCGGATCGGAATACCCGATCCGAACCGGAGTGGCTTGGACGTCTCTCCTTCACTAATCATACTCCGCTCCGCTGCAGCGTCGTGGCAAGCAAAAGGCTTTCCGATCCATTTGAGATTTATTGGCCTTCCGATCCGATCAGATATGCTTTGCCAATTTACCCAGTAAGAGCCATCCGATCCGAACAGGGAACTCTATTCGATCCGAACCAATATGCTGCTATCAATCTGAATTGTGGTGTTTTCTTCCGATCCGAACCGAAGTCTTATAACCTAAAATACTCTTCAATGGTTGGTTTCTTGGCTTTGTGTTGCCTAGTTCACAAAGTAGGCTAACATTTTGCCCGCTCAAAGGATGCTTCTGTTGTACGAAGCGTGCTTTGATGTCGCTTAATCAGAATTGTCAGGAGTAATGCACAGATTTCTATTCGGTTCGGTGTCCGATCCGAGTACCTTTTCTTCATTTCTGAGCAAATTTGGGAACTCTTCTCGCCATGTAATGCTTCTTGCAGGTATGCTCTTCCTTTACTCTCCTTCTCTTCAATTCGAGTCGGATGCTAAATCAACGTGTGAAATTTCCACTCGGTTCGGATTCCGATCCGAAGCGTTTTCGTGGGTTAGGTTCTTGGATGTTGGGCCTTCAGACAAAGTCATGCTATTGGGCCTTCACTCCGGTCCGAGCGGGTGAGACAAAATTGGAAGACGAGGAGTCAACACCATTCCCTATATAAATTCACTACTGCCTTCATTCTTTTCTCCTTCGTTTCTATTGCCGCTCCCAACCTAAGTATTTGAAAACATCAGAAACTCGGATATTCTGAAACTATTCCTCGTAGATTTCTTAAATCGAACACATAGGTAGCTTTTCTAATCTCGAATAACTTCGTTGTAACCGTTTTCGATTTCAATTCGCGTTGGATTGGGATGGCTTGGCCATAAGCTTCGCCTGAACCCCCCGCCGCTGCTGGTGGATGCGCCATCGCTTCGAGGCGTTGCGAGGCTGGAGAGGGCAAAATATTTTATCCTCAATGGTGGCTTTGGTGATAAAATGGACTCGTTTGTGAGAAAGGGGGGAAAGAGGAAGAAGATGAGGAGCGTGGTGACCAACTGGAGTCGGTTCGGGTAGAAGACGGAGGACCAAAAAAGGAAGGAGAAGGAAAGGAGATCGGCTCGGATTGCACATTTTAGAAAGATGGGAGGAAGGAAAATGTCGGCTCGGGTCGGAGATGAGAACGAGATAAGAGGTTGACATGAACGGACTGGTTGAGTGGTGCTGGTTCGGTTCGGATCGGGTCACCTGATCCGATCAGATCAATCCTACTTCCGAACCCACTGTCTTCCTTGTCTTGAACTGTCCAAGCCTTAACGATGCATCCGACCCGAACCTACATTTGCATCTGTATTGAGCCAATCATCACATGCATATCCGAACCGAACCGAACGCATCAAACTTGGCACACAAAGACTACTCAACTAATTCAACTAACACTTACTCTAGACGAATATGCTTCGCGGACAGTTAGGATAGTGCCTTGTGAATATAAACGAGAATTAAGAACAACTCTGACTATCACCTTCTCTTTAAAGCTTCGTCTTACATTGCTGTACTTTTATTTCGTATTTCCCACATTTGCTGCACACACTTTAGTTCACACACATACACGAAAAGGGGGACACGGGATAATTTACTCTAATCCGTGCTATTGCTTCTTCAATAGTTCCATGACAATGAGGCCCAGACGCTCTTCTCGTCTAGCTGAGAGGAAAGAAGCTCCAGAAACTTCCAACAAAACCACTCTCGAGGATATATCTTCTTCATCTGACCCAGAATGGGACAGCGAGGGTCCGGATTACGGAGTTGGTCATCGGGAAAGCGACGAAATGTCCTCAGAAAGCGAAGTTTCCCTAGGCTTTGAGGAGGAAGGAGGGATCGGTGACAATCGAGCACCTGATGAATTTGACTCGGCCATTATATTGGAGTCACCTCCAGATTCCGTAGAATCGACAATTGACAACGACCGACTTGTTCGGATTTGCTTGAAGTATGGAATAATGAAAAGGGACACTTTAGTGCCCTCACGCTCTGACCGTCCCCATAACCCTCCAGAAGGATATATGACGGTCACTCGTCTGATGTGCATGGTTGGCGCCATTCCTCCATTCTCGCCTTTCATCGTCGACTTCTTAAGACAAATGCGGATTGCCCCCATGCAGCTGCATCCCAATTCATATGCCTATCTGCACACCTTATTCATAGCATATCGTGAAATTCTAGGCGTGGAGCTTACGTTTGACGATGTTCATTTCTTCTATAATTTCAAACATCGGACTAGAGAAACCCCTTCTTTCTGTTACTTTGAATCAGTCCCAAAGAGGAAGATAATCTCTACGCCGTTTAGCAGTAAAGCTGGAGATTCCAGACTAGAGTGGTTCTATATAAAGCAACAGCCTGGATGCGCCAGGAGATGGACAAAATCAAGTAAAGCACTGATTTTCTGATCCTGGACTCTATACACTTGAATCATCGCCCTGACCTGTTTTCCTTTTTATTTGCAGTCGACAATCCCAAACAGGTATCAGACCAAGCGTTCTTTGATCGAATGCACCGTCTTCTCAATGGCGACCAAAAATTCCTTACTATTGACGAGGTCCTTGAAGATGAGTACCTTCATTTTCACGGGCTGCTATCCGTTTTCCGTAGCATCGGTCATGGGACTGTCCCTTATGCATATATTCCTCCAGTGGAAACAGTTCCAGAAATAGGAGAAGGCTCGGGAATTCCTGCAGCTCCTCTTCAAACTTCACCTTCTCCCTCTTCCACACAAGATGACGAACTGGCTAATCTGGCCGAAAAACATCGTGAAGGGTATATTGCCCCCGAGGAGACTACTTCTCCAGACAAGTCAAAATCTTTCCAAGGGTCGCCACTTCACGCTTCCGAAGGGGATGTTCCTAGCACCGACGAACACATATTTCAGGGTTTGGGGGATCTCCCCTTACCCGAGACTATATATACTTCAGAAGATTTCAGGAAGGACCTTTTAGTCTTCACTTCTTCTGAAGAAACTACTCCTGCCAAGGCCAAAGAGCCTGCCCGCACCAGTCTAGCTTCAGACTCGGGTTGGTTGGGGGGACGCACACACCACTTAGGATGCACTTTACACCGCAGCACTAGCATTCATTGCACTTCTTTCTCCATGGATCCATCGATTCTAAACTTCGTTTAATTTATCGTGCAGGTACAATGTCTCGGTCTTATTATGATATAAGAAAGCTTCGTCGCAGCATGTCCAATCCTCCTCAGGATGTCGAGCATGATCGCCGGGATGACCGCGGCAGGGAGGAAACAAGACCTTATGATCCTTATCGATCTCGGCCCTCACGCTCCCGCTCACCAGCTCGACCGGAACAAGAAAAATCCAAGAGCTATCAAGGTCGTAAGGAGGAGGATAGACCACAATCTAGGGATTCCACTTCCTCCCATGAAAAGCGGAGTAGAGAGAGAACTCCTCCAAAGGAAACTGGGTCTAGAAGTAAGCAAAAAGTCCCTGCTACTAAACGATCTAGAACAGACAAGGGTTCTACAGAATCTTCTTCAGGAAGGGACACTGAACTAACAATCCTTGCTCCTCCTCCACCAGATGCGGGAACTGCAGTAAGGCTGGCATATTTAAAGGAGCAATTTCCCGAGCACTACTTCGAGACTCTGACCTTTCTACCTACCCTTGAACCTATTTCTTCTAATTGGGCAGATGAGGCTAAGGCAAAAATTGATTTGGTGGAAAAACAATATACCGAGATGTTCAAGTATTCTCGCAATCTTTCCAGAATCATCCGCACTCTAATGACAAATGCTGACTCAATGCACAAAACTGCGGAGGAGGATGCTAAGGCCTTAAAGACCTTAGGAAAGGACCTAGAAGACACTCAAGCCCAACTAGCTGTCACTCAAAAGAACGCTTCTAATTTCAAACAACAGTTTGAGGACATGCAAAAGCGTTATCATGACTTACTTGAGTCCCACACTCAGGAGCGTTCTGAGTTGAAGAAGCAAGCTGACGAGGCCAAATCAGAGGCTGCCAAGACACGCCTTGCTTATGCTGAGCTTGAACAGAAAAACGCCGAGTTAGCGAAAAGGAGTGCTGAGTTAGAAAAGAAGAATGCTGACTTGGCTTCGAAGCTGTTGGAGGCAGAAAATAGGGCTGCTCTGGCCGAGGGCAATGTGGAATGCGCTATTAAATCTGCGGAAGAAACCCGCAAACAACTATCAGAGGCGGAGGCTGATATTCAGGGATTCAGCGAGCTAATGATAGAATTCTTCGCGCACATTATTCGTCGTCGAAACATTTCCTGGATCGAGGACTATCCATCCACTCTGGTTCAGGTGTGGAATCAAATCGTCGAGTGGGAAAAAGAAGAACTTAAGGTCAATTCCCTCGATGAAGATAAGCTGATGGAGAAATACTTGAGAGACGACGAACCGGAGCGCCTAGCTGAAGGGCGCCGTCTAATTGCTGAGGCCATGGAAGAAGAGAGGCGGAAGTCTAAACAGAAAACCATTCCTGAAGCTGGTTCCTCTTCTTCCGCTCCTGTAACTCCCGAAGTAGAAGGGTATGATCCCGAAAACCCGGGAATTCCCCGAACAACTTTGCTACCTCCCATTCCTGAAATAACTCCAGAGGTAGTAGTCACCCCCGCTGAAAAGTCTTCAGAAGGTATCCCTATCTTTTCTCTTCAATTTGTCAAGGCTACTACTACCTTTGGTTACGTGACTGAACGTTCGATGAGAAATCCTTTGCTCTCGCCCGAGTTGATAACCAATGTTTCTCATTTTGTAGGCATTGAATCATCCGCAAAGACAGATGTAGCTCAAGGAGCTACCGCTGGGACAAAGCCCGCTGATAGGGTCCAAGAAAGGGAAGACAAGGCTGCTTCAACAGACCTGGGGGAAAGAAGTGAGCCAACTAAGGTCACTACTCCCCATGATGAAGAAATGATTGCAGCTTTAAAAGACGACGGAGGAGACGAGGGGCATGATGAGGAACCGGAGGTTACAATAACCGGGGAGTCAAAAAGCGCCGATGACGTTACCTTGGCGGCCATGAAGGCTGATCAAGACAAGCGCTTGCAATTAAAGGCTGAAGAATTAGACCCTGAGGTCCTCAAGCCCCTCGCAGTTGTGGATGCAGGTTCAAGGTTAGTTGTTAAGCTCTCAACTAGATCTATTACCGAAGAACTTGCTAAAAAATCTTCTCTTGATTCCAGTGCCCCGCCCTCCGGGAAGAAGTCTGCTGGCTCCAGTACTACATCTTCAGGGAAAAAGAAATCAAAGCGGATCTTGACTGAAGCCGAAAAGGAAGCAAAGGATGCGGAAAAAGCTGCCAAGAAATCGAAGGCTCATCCCAAACCCAAATAGTGGGTTCCCCTGTATCTTTTTAGCATCTTTGTAAACCAATAAGTGCTGTTACACCAGCAGCTTCCGCACTTTCTTTTTCAGTTATTTCCCTGTACAAATTCATTCATTTGTAAATAAAAATAATTCACTTTCTGCAATGTTTATTTGTTAGCAGTTCTGCACTTATGTAAAAATGCATATCTACAGTTATGAAACAAAGTTGTGGAGAGGGGAGATATGTGTATGTATATGTGTCCCCATTCAATCTCCATAAGCTATTCAGTGCTTAACCATGCAATCTGAATGCTCCCGATTCTCTAACGGGATAGCATTTCCTGTGTCATCAATACCTGTTGTTTTTCCTGGCATTTCTTTTATACTCTCTCTCATTCTCTTGAGAGTTAGAGTTCGAGTTCAGTCATTTGTTTATTCCCCAGTCGCTCAACGGGAAAAGATTTCTTTCTCGGCGCTCGGTCGGAGACGCCATTATACTCTCTTTCTCTCTGGAAAGTTAGAGTTCGGAGTTGAGCCTCTTTCTCAGCGCTCAGTCGGAGACGCTTTTATACTCTCTCTCTTTCTCTGGAGAGTTAGAGTTAGAATGTCGTTTTCTCATTCTTTTACGTCTTATTGCACAAATAATCATTGTGCTTCTTTTTATGTCCAGACTGTTTTCAACCTTTTTTAGGCTTTGAGTTATCCTGTATTTCATAATCATAACAGAACAACTAATGAATGTAGATGCATAAAAGTAAATAACACACAATATTTTTATAGTGGTTCGGCTAAATCGTAGCCTACGTCCACTTTATAGTCCTTTATTCATATTGTCGGATTTTCCCAAGGCAAATCATGTCTTGTTACAGAATCCACAGTAAAAATAACAAAAAATATAGCATTTCTAATCCAAATATCGCATTAAGTGTTGGGCATTCCATGCTCGAGGAACTTCTTCGCCATCTACGGTCGTTAACTTGAAGGTTCCTTTTTCAAGTTTCCGTTGGATGACAAAGGGTCCTTCCCATTTTGGGCCGAGGTGAGGAAGGGATGGAAAAACTCTCTTTAGCACCAAATCTCCTGGTTCAAAAGTCCTAAGACGAACTTTCTTATCATAATAGCGTGCCATTTGACGCCGATGTCTCGCTGCACGCAAGTCTGCTTCGTCCCTTTTCTCTTCGATTTCATCAAGAGACTCAAGTAAAAGTGCCCGATTCGTCATCGGGTCATAATACGACACCCTGTGAGAAGGAACTTCCAGTTCAACTAGAATTACTGCTTCGGAGCCAAAGGAGAGAGAGAAAGGGGTATGACCGGTAGCCGTTTTAAACGTTGTTCGATACGCCCACAAAGCTAGGGGCAATTCATCAACCCATTTTGCCTTTGCACGCTCTAATCGCTTCTTGAGGATGGATTTTATTACCTTGTTTATTGCCTCTACTTGCCCATTAGATTGTGGATAGGCAACTGCAGTATATCGTTTGTCTATCTTATATTTCTGGCAAAAGTTTCTGAATTCAGTGCTATCAAATTGGGTCCCGTTGTCGGTAATAATCGTCCTTGGGATCCCGAATCGGCATATAATATTTCTGACCACAAAACTTATCACCTTTCTTGTGGTGATCTTAGTCAAGGGCTCAGCTTCCACCCACTTTGTGAAATAATCCACGGCTACTATGGCATACTTAGCCCCTCCTTTAGCAATCGGTAAAACTCCAATGATATCGATTCCCCATGTGGAAAATGGCCAAGGACTCACCATCGATTTAAGTTGGGTTGACGGTGCCCTGGGCATTTTGGCGAATCTCTGGCACTTATCGCAGCGTCGTGAATAATCAGCTGCATCTTTGTTGATCGTAGGCCAGAAGTATCCGTACCGCAATATTTTCTTTGCTAGAGTTTGACCTCCTGTATGATCTCCACACTCACCTTCGTGCACTTCTCTTAGTACACGCTTGATGTCGTCGTGTGCGATACATCGTAACAGGGGCATAGAAAATCCTTGTCTATAGAGAGTATCGTCTTGCATAACATATCTGGCAGCTTTGCGAACTACAACTCTTTTCTCACTTTTCTTCGATGGGAGTGTCCCATTCTTAAGAAAACTCTTGATTGGAGTCATCCATGACTCCTTCTCTGGTTCCGCTTCAAGAATGTATTCAATTTCCATCGACTCAAAGCTTGGCGATTCCAACGTTTCAATTGGAATTACCTCAGTCTCTTCTGGATTGTCGGAACTAGCCAATTTTGCTAGTCTATCCGCTTTCTGGTTTTCTACTCTGGGAATATGTGTTATGTTGTACCGCTCTAAGCTATTTAATAGCTCTTTCACTTTCTTGAGGTAAGCGACAAGTCGAGGTCCTCGAGTCGCGAATTCCTCTCGCACTTGACAAACAACAATCTTGGAGTCACAAAATATGTCCATCATTTTTACTCCGAGGTCTTTAGCGAATTTCAGCCCGGCAATCAGGGCTTCATACTCAGAGTCATTGTTTGTTGCCGAAAATTCTAATCGCAGGGCGTAATATAACGACCGTCCCTCCGGAGTGACTAAGACAATTCCAGCTCCGGATCTTCGGTCATTTTTAGCTCCATCTGTATATAATTTCCACGGATTCATCTCTAGCTTATCCTCGGATTTGACCACTCGGTCATTGATTATTTCTTCCTCTGGAGTGGTGAACTCCGCAATAAAGTCTGCTAGAGCTTGCCCCCTGATTGACTTTCGTGGTTGAAAATTTAAATCAAACTGGCTTAGTTCTATGTTCCATTTAATCAACCTTCCCGACGCTTCGGGTCTCTGCAACACCTGTCTTAACGGCTGATCGGTGTATATGGTTATTGGATGGGCTTGGAAGTAGTGACGAAGCTTTCGGGATGCAATCAGGAGGCTGTAAGCAAGCTTCTCGATCTTTGGGTAGTTGCGCTCTGCCGCTGCTAATTTCTTACTCACATAGTATACTGGCCTTTGTACTTTGTCTTCTTCTCGAACCAGGACTGTGCTGACAGCGTGAGCCGAGACTGCTAGATATACAAATAGTTCCTCGTGATCTACGTGCTTTGATAAGATTGGCGGTTTCTCTAACAGCTCTAACAGATTTTGAAAGGCCTCGACACAATCGGGAGTCCACTGGAAGTTCTTCTTTCCCCTTTTTATCAAATCAAAAAATGGAACACATTTATCGATGGCTTTGGAGATGAATCTACTCAGCGCCGCTACCTTCCCTGCCAGACTTTGGACGTCTTTAATTCTCCTTGGTTCTTTGATATTTCTAATCGCCGCTATCTGGCTAGGGTTGATCTCAATTCCTCGGGAACTCACAATGAAGCCAAGGAACTTTCCCGACGCCACTCCAAATGAACATTTTAAAGGATTCAATTTCATACGGTATTTTCGCAAGATACCAAACATTTCTGCTAAGTCTTGCGTATGACTGGAGGACTGCTTTGATTTAACAAGCATATCATCCACATAAACTTCCATAGTTTTTCCTATTTGATCATAAAACATTCTATTTACCAACCGCTGATAAGTAGCTCCAGCGTTTTTTAATCCGAACGGCATTACAACATAACAATATAATCCCAAATTCGTAATGAAACTTGTATGCTCTTGGTCTGGTACATGCATAGGAATTTGATTGTATCCAGAGTATGCATCCATGAAAGAGAGAAGTTCATGACCTGCTGTCGAGTCTACAAGCTGGTCAATCCTGGGAAGTGGGAAACTGTCTTTTGGGCAAGCCTTATTTAAATCTGAAAAGTCAATACAAGTTCGCCACTTTCCGTTTGGCTTCTTTACCAAGACAGGATTCGATATCCAGTCGGGATAAGTCGAATCTCGAATAAATCCATTTTGCTTCAATTTCTCTACTTCTTCTTTGAGAGCAGCCGACCTCTCTGGGCCCAGCATGCGTCTCTTTTGCTTCACAGGCGGATGCTTCGGATTTACATTCAATTTGTGACTGATAATGGAAGGCGATATCCCACACATGTCAGCATGGGTCCAGGCGAACACATCTAAGTTTGCCTTCAAGAAGTCTGTCAGCTCTTCAGCACGACGTGGATCCAATTGGGAACCAATCTTCAAAACTTTCGTCGGATCAGCTTTATCAACAGGAATTTCCACTGTCGCTTCATTAGGAGTTGCATTCCTAGCCTCTGGTTCCTCGTCTTTTCTAGGATCCAGGTCTTCAGGCGCTCCTTTGGGCAACTCCCTTGGGTTCAATCTCTCTAATTGCTATGCCGAGTCCCCCTTTGAGGGAGATGAGGCATCCTTACTCTCAGCATTAACTCCCTTCATCAACATCTTCAGTTCGGCCACATAGCAGGCCCGTCCAGAAACCTGATCCCCTCTTATTACTCCAGTCCCGGCTTCGGTTGGGAACTTTAGTAACAAGCACCAAGGGGCGATACAAATTCTAAACTCAGCGAGGGCAGGTCTCCCTAAAAATGCGTTATATGGCGAATCTACGTCCAGTACTACAAACTGAAGCATTCGCACTCTTCTACGTTCTCCTTGCCCTAGGGTCACGGGCAACTCTATATATCCCATGGGAGCTGTCGTCGCTCCGTTGAAGCCTCTAATCCATCCTTCACAAGGTTTCAGATCTTCGGGCTCAAGCTTCATCTGATCAAACGACTTCTTGAACAAAATATTAACGGAACTTCCGTTGTCTACTAATACCTTATGGACCAAGGCCGGCCCAATAGTGGTAGTAATAACCAACGGATCGTTGGTGGGAGATTGTATCCCCGTGTTGTCTCGACTGCGAAATACTACGTCGTCGAACATGGTTTTTTGTTGTTTTATAGGGGTGGCATCTTCCAAATCGTCACCTTCATTCACATCTAGATGCTTGGCAGCATTCACATATTGGTCCATTGACCTAAAACTTCGGATTGCCGGGTGAGGTCCGCCTACTATGGAGTTGATGACGATCCCTTTACCTTTCTGCTGCGTGGTAGGCTTAGGAGCAGGTAGGATCTGTTTTGGAGCCTGCTCTCCTTGCCCCCTGTCCCTCGGGGCAACCTTGTACTCATCCAACTTTCCTTCACGCAGCAGCTTTTCAATTACATCCCTCAAATGCCGACACTCATTGGTCGAATGTCCATGTGTTCCGTGAAACAAGCAAAATTTCCCTGTTGCCATTTCTTTCTCGGTCGAGTCACGAGGTGGCGGTCTTTTGTACTGCAACACGTTGTACGTATCCAGGTAAATATTTTCCAGGGTGTCATTCAATGGTGTATAGTTCTCGTAGTTCTGGAATCGGGGCCTTTTGTTAGGGTCGCTTCCCCTATTTCTGTTTCTCCTGTTACCGTTCGAATTACGGTTGTTGTTGTTTCCCCCGTTTCCAGTATTGCTGTTTCCACCCTTGTTTCCTACATTTACTTCAACCTTGCCAGAACTTTCCCCAGACTGCTTCACGGCAATATTACTCTGCACATTCTCCTTTGAAGCTGTCTCAGACTTTCTCTTCCGGTTTGCCCAGGCCTCCTCTCGTCTTAGATAAATATCGGCTTTTTCGTAGAATATCGCCCTTGTGGGGGGTGTTTTCCCAGAAAGGTAGTCTCCAAACTCAGATTCAGGATCGACTCCTTCCTTCAATGCCATCAGAATAGTGGGCTCATGCGGGTCACCGACCTCAGTTACAGCTTGGTTAAAACGATCTAAATATGCCCTTAAAGACTCTCCTGGTTCCTGTTTGATTCTCGACAATTCAATAACACTCTTGGACCTTCGGGCATGTAATCGGAACTGGTTCATGAAACGCTCGCTTAGTTCTTTGTAATTAGAAATTGAACGAGGAGGAAGTCGGGTAAACCAAAATAATGCCACATCTTCTAGGTAGATTGGGAACGCTTTGCACTTTACTTCATCAGGGGCAGCAGTGGCATTCATAAGCCACGAATACCGCATCAAGTGCTGTCCTGGATCAGTCCTTCCGTTATATTTATCCATCTGTGGCAAGTTAAAGCGTCGGGGAAACTGGAAGTCGAGGATATCGTCAGTGAACGGAGTATGGCTTCGCTCAATGCCATAGTCTTCATTTGTATAATTCCGGCTTTCAGACATAATTCGGCGAACCATCGCCTGCACATCGGCACTAGTAAGGGGCTGCTCAGGTTCCCTGGCCCTAGTGTCTGAGCTCCTTCTAGGCTCATGCTCAGGAGATGCCCTTCTTCTTCGAGCTGCCTCTGCTCGATTCCTTTCCCGGTCGATCTCGGGAAGAGGGGACTGGAGTCTTTGCCCCCGAGTGGGGCTATCATTTCCTAATGCTCGTGCGATATCCTCGCGAGATCCCAAAGATCCAAACGTTAGCTGCACCACGTTCTGAGGTCGTTCGAGTGGCCTTCGTTCACGGGGCCTCTCTTCCTCGGAAGATGAAGATTGATCTACGGGTGTGTGACGAACCGGTGATGGAGTTCTCTGCCGGCGGAGCTCATTGATCTCCCGACTCATGAGCCTCATATTTTCCTGCATCATGAGATTAGTGCGCTCATGAACTCTCATAGCTTCCCTCGTGCTCTCAAGCATATCAAGCAAGCGCGAGAAATCTCCTTGAGTGATGGGAGCAGATGGATTGACCTGGTCTCCAACCCTGGCAGCTGGAATTGGAGCATTCGTGGGGACTCGAGTAGATGTTCCAGCATCACCAAGCATCGGGTCGGATCGGAGGTAGGAAGCCGGGTCGGATCGGAGCTGGGGTGCCTGGTCGGATCGGTGTGCAGCGAGCAACTCGGGTCGGTTCAGATTGGGGGAGTGCACTGCTTCAGAGTCTCCTACCCGGATCGGATCGGAGCTCTCCCCTTGCTGTCGGTTCGGATTTCCTGCATTGATTCTCCCTGCTGCTGAACTCTGCCCCTGAGACCTTGTTACAACAGCATGTTGCTGATCTTCACCAGCTCCATTTCCTTGAACAGACTGAACTTCCTTGCCTTTTCCTTTGGCCATGAGTCTTTGACAATTACTTCAACGAATGTAAGAAAGCGGAGAAACTTAAGGATTCACTTCTTTGAACTCAACGGTCCAAAAAGTAGAAAGAGATCCCGGAAAATAAAGAATTTAGATGAGGTTTCTCAGTGAAAGCACCAAAATGTTAGACCCAAAAGTGGTTCTAACACCCAAATTGATTTGAAACAAGAGAAAATAAAACAGAAATAAAAATGAACACACAAGATTTATAGTGGTTCGGCGAAAGAAATGCCTACGTCCACTTCTTCTTTACTATATTCAATAATTCAGTTGCAAATACAATGATAGATTCACTCACAACTCACTTTTGTTCACTCAATTGACTAAAACAAGAAATAAAAGATGATTTGGATTTTCCGGGAGTAATGGAGTTCGGATGTTGGAGGTGATTGAATTCTTCAAGTGCTGAAAAAAGATCCTTCTCTTTGTCTCTAGATGGGGTATTTATAGGTATGAATTTGCCTGAGATCCAATCCGGGTCGGAACACGTGTCATCCATCGCACTCTCTTCGGGTTCGGATGAACTATCAAGCTGACAACACATCAAAGAGATGGACGTTAGGGGTAGGAATCAGTCATAGCCGGTCCGGTTCTCCAGGCTATTTTATAGGAGATTAACCTGGATCATGGGTGCGGGTCGGAGGTGTGCATGTTGGGGGTCGGATCGGAATACCCGATCCGAACCGGAGTGGCTTGGACGTCTCTCCTTCACTAATCATACTCCGCTCCGCTGCAGCGTCGTGGCAAGCAAAAGGCTTTCCGATCCATTTGAGATTTATTGGCCTTCCGATCCGATCAGATATGCTTTGCCAATTTACCCAGTAAGAGCCATCCGATCCGAACAGGGAACTCTATTCGATCCGAACCAATATGCTGCTATCAATCTGAATTGTGGTGTTTTCTTCCGATCCGAACCGAAGTCTTATAATCTAAAATACTCTTCAATGGTTGGTTTCTTGGCTTTGTGTTGCCTAGTTCACAAAGTAGGCTAACACTCGTGGATGCGCGAATACACGTTAGATACTAGATTGACGCGATCACATTTCATGTTGCATATACACGAGTATTTATACTTGTTTATGGATGAAATTGAATGTGTTACCATGTGGACGTTGCATATGGATGAATGTTTGTGCACGCATATAGTGTATATATATGACTAGGACTATTTGCATACATGTTGGATTCATGGCACTATACATATTTTTGCATTAGAAAGATTATCCAGGCCTGATCATTAGCATTAGCTAAGGAACATGTACACACACGTTTTGCATATATTCATACAGCATTAGAAATCATCTAAGGACAATGGTTGCTTGTGGATGATGTTTTGAGTAGATGGATGATGGATGGTAGGATATGTTCTTCCTAACTTAGAGATTTCGGGGACGAAATCCTAAAAGGTGGGGAGAATGTAACAACCCGTATTTTAATAACATGTTAAAACAAGAATCAAGGCAGAATTTAATTTTAAATTCTGAATCAAGTAAAACGGGCTATGCCATTGCGTTCGTCTCGGAAAAATACGCGAAATAGTGTCCGAGTTTTCGAAAATCGGAGTCCGTATGACCCGGTTAAGGCCCAAAGAAGTTTTCGGGAAATTTGAATTTCGAAACATGCAGAAATGGGGCCAGGCGGGAAAATTCCCGCCCAGACAAGTCGACAGGCATGTCGACAGGCATGTCGACAGGGCTGTCGACTTGCCCTGTCGGCTGATTCTGATCAGCTGCACCTGGATGCAGTCTTGGTCTGGTCTGATGGGCCTGTGACGATTTCTGTGGTCCTGGTCTATCCTAGGGTTAATCTAAGGGCCTAAAACTATCCTAATCTCTATAAAAAGACCCTAAACCTAACCTAAATCCCTAAAAATCAAACCTAGCAACTAAGTGCTGCCAAAATCAATTTTGATCATGGCCTCCATCTCCAATCCCTAGAGCCTATGCATTCAAATCGGGTTCAAATCAAAAGGTGCAAGCTTGCTACACCAAATAGAGGCCAAATCAACATTGCTATGCGAGTTTCATGAAGGTTCTTCTTCAAAGGAGCCACCTTTCTTCGTCAAGATGATGCATGACTCCTTTTCTAAGCCTTGCCTATGTAAGTTCTAGCTACTTTTGGATCAAAACGGTATTTTTAATGTTGACATGGGATAAAATGAGATAAAGCATAAGTATGCATGTATGTGAACCTAACTTTGTCCCTTTTCTATGATCTATGACCTTAGACTAAGATGTAGCAACTTAATCATGTCACTCATGTTATGTTTAGCCTAGTTTATCTTGCAAGTTTGGATCTTTGTCTATGGAAGATTTGCATGAACCTTTGGGAACCATTTGACTTGTGAAACATAGGCAAACACTTGACCTTGGGGCTTATGCATGCATATGAACATAAACCTCCTTATGATATTATGCAAGTTTTGGCCAAATCCTATATGATAGTATGCATGCTTATGGTCAATCCCTATATGACTCTATCATGCATGTTTTAAGGCCAAACCCCCTTATGACGCCATGCATGTTTGGAGCCAATCCCTTTTTGTGGCATCGTGCATGTTTTGGGGTCTACATGTAGCCATAGTATACCTACTATGTTGACTCGCTTTGCTTGCGTTGGGAAAACACGATTTTGGGTAGTTAGATAAACATGAACATGTCGCGAAATCTTAACTTGAATATGACATGTGTTTATACTTGAAAATATGACTTGAAAGATAACATGGAAGTTGACATGTAAGTATGCATAAAAACATGAGCTTGGTAATTTACCTATTAAGTTAGGTCTACCCTTTGGGAATTTACCTATTAAGTTAGGTCTACCCAAATGCTTGTAAACTTGTAACATGTTTTGGAAACATGATGAACTTAGATAATATAAGTGTGGCCAACTCGAGGTTGGGTTGAGTTTGCAACGTAAAACTACCCGGAACCGACCGGCCTAACTAGTAGTTGCAAACAATAGGACCCAATGTGAGAAGTTGGTCATGTCACGCTTAAGACCCGAGGTTAGACTAGGTTGTGGTGTAAATCTATTCGGACCCGCCCGGCTTAACTAGTAACCACAACAAGGTCTAATGTGAGAGGTTAAGAGTGCATTAATTAAATTAATGCCACAGGATAAGGTTAAGTAAATTTGACTAATGACACTTAACCGATATGGCACGAATGGGTAGGTTAAGTGGGACCGGACTTGATTCCTTAATGACACTTAACCATGCAAGATGATTAGGGGATGGGGTTAAGTAATTTACACTTAACTAATCAGACTTGGTAATTAGATGAGGTTAAGTAATTAAGACTTAACTAACCTAAACACGGTAATTAGACGGGGTTAGGTAATTGATACTTAACTAACCTAACCACGGAAATTGGATGGGGTTAAGTAATCCACACTTAACTAATCTAAACACGGTAATTCGATGGGGTTAAGTTAAACACTTAACCAATTTAAACTTGGTAATTCAATGAGGTTAAGTAACCAATACTTAACCAACTTAATGTGATAATTTAATGGGGTTGAGCAACTTATACTTAACCAATTATACATGATGATTTGATGTGGTTAAGTGACCTAAACTTAACCAATCTAACTCGTTAATTTGATGGGGTTAAGTTAACCTATACTTAACCAATCTAACGTGAAAACATGATAAGGCTAAGTCACGAATCACTTGAATACGCTTGACCGATTTGACTTGGTAATTTGACAAGGTCAAGTTAATTTATATAATTAACCAATCTAAAATGGTAATTAGACGAGGTTAAGTTATGGATTGCTTAATATACTTAGCCAACTTGACACATGGTTTATAGGGTTAAGTCTTGGACTTGGATACTTAGCCAATTTTGACATGGTTTGTAGACGGGCTAAGTTATGAACTTAAGTGACACTTAACCCATTAGATAAACCCTAAAAATAGTTGACAAGGATTATGGAAATAAGGCTAAGTGGTAAACCTTAGTTAAGGGAAACTAAGTAATAATTCTTAGTCAAGGAAATTTGGACCATTTCTTAGATAGATCAGTAACCCGATACGTTAGGTCAACGTCTAAGTATGCGTGTAGGAGCAGGCTATCTGATTTAGATAAAGGCTCCAACGAACTGGGTAACGAAGCAGCGGCTTCGGGGAAAGTGAGGATATTCTTGGGATCCCTCTGTGAGCTGCCAGGTCATTATACTAGGCTCACGAGAGGTTGAGGTCTGCGGTAGAAGAACCAAGAATATGCCTTGGTTGCTATGCGAGCGACCTAAAGACTAGGGTGGATAGCAGTGAGTCGGCGAATACATAAGGTGCCCGAGATAGCAAGTTCGTCGATCATCTACCATCTTGAGTCAAGCGTGTACGTACGGAAAGGCAGGGAACACCCAACAGACCATAATTTGCTATCTAATTATGGGTGAGGTAGGCCGTAGGATGTGGGCTGGCCGGAGTGTAGTTCTCATGCAAGATTTTCTCTTGTGTTGCCTTTCACTAGTTGAGGGAGGGGTCTCGTGGGACCATAGCCACGTGTAGAAAAGCAGACCTTAGTATCTGCATCGGCAGATAAATCTAAAGCTCCCGACCGAGTCCTGTATTTCTTGGTTTGCCCTGTGACAGGACTCGGATGGCACGATGTGATACACGTGCATACAGTTATAGAAAAACGATTCACGATGAATGCGTGGGAAAAAGGGAACGGTTGAGGGTTAGCGTAATCCCTAGTGGCCTAGGTGGTTTAACCCAAACCGAAATATGAAAGCGTGCAATAGGTAAGCGTAATCCCTAGTGGTGCTAGGTGGCGTAAGTCCTGGTAGTTCAAACGATGATTCATATGGAAGAGCCTAGCTAGAACAAGGGTGACAGTCCAAACGATTTCAAGGATAATACGACATGAGGAAGCCCGTACGAGGTACGGCAAAGGACTGAACTTATATACATGGAAAGAAACATATGATTTGAGTAACCTATATATGCGATATTAGGTTGACATGGACCATTACACGACTTTGAGCACGGGACATTCATGGTTAACACATGACGCGGGTAGAGATACTAGTACGAGAGGTGCAGAGCAAATATACATGTTAGAACTAGGAAGAATATACATAATAGATACCGCGGGGTGTTAGACGTGGTAGATACCTTGGGATAATGTACTCGATAGAAATCTGACGATGTGATACCCTGACTTATCATAACACCGTAGCTTATCATGATACCTTAGTTTACCTTGCCGCAGTAGTTCAACCGGCTACCCTGGTTTATCTATCTTGTAGTTATCCTTATGTTTACTTTCAGTTTATGCATGTCATGTTACCTTTACCAGTTTTTATACTGGAAGTAGATAGGACTTACTCAGTCTTTTTGACTGACCCGTTTTGTTTCGCCTCTTTTCTTCCGTTCCCCCCCCCCCAGGTTTCAGGGAGGAAACAATGCTGTTTAGTTCGGACTTCTTCTGCTTGAAGGTCATCATGGATGGCTTGGACTTCTCTTGGCTATGGCTACTTTACTGTTTTACTTGGGGAATAATTTATTAAAAAGTCTTTATGCTTCTTTACTATTGCAAGACAGGTTTTGATGTACTCTGATGTAAAAGGCTTTAGACCTTATTTATTCATGTTATGAAAGTTTGATTTTACTTCCGCTATTTATATATGTTCTGTCTTGTGATACTTCTGTGCATGTTTACCAATAATGCCCCTCTAAAGCTAGTGCATTCCTTTGCGAGGGACCCTAGCGGAGGCGGGGTGTTACAAATTCGCTACGCGAAACGAAGCACTGGAGTCCATTATAAGTGGAACGAAGCATGGGAGTTCATGCTGCAAAGCGATGCATCCCACAAAAGGTTTGCTGGAATTCGTTGCACGAAACAATTCGCTGTAATTCACTATAAGTGAATAGAAGCATGGGAGTTCGTAGCGTGAAGCGATGCAACCCACCAAAGGTTCATTGCAATTCGTTGCGCGAAACGAAGCACTGGAGTTCACTATAAGTGAAACCAAGTGTGGGATTTCATGGCGTGAAGCGATGCAACCCACCAAAGGTTTGTTGCAATTCGTTGCGCGAAACGAAGCATAGAAGTTCACTATAAGTGAAACGAAGCTAGGAGGTCATGGCGCGAAGCGATTCAATCCTTCAAAGGTTCGCTGGAATTCATTGTGCGAAAGGAAGCATGGGAGTTTGTGGCACGAAGCAATGCAACCCACCAAATATTCCCTGGAATTCGTTGCGCGGAACGAAGCGCTGGAGTTCACTATAAGTGAATAGAAGCGTGGGAGTTCGTGACGTAAAGTGATGCAATCCAGCAAAGGTTCGTTGAAATTCGTTGCGCGAAATGAAGCGCTGGAGGTCGCTATAAGTGAGACGAAGCGTGAGAGCTCGTGGTGCGAAGCAATGCAACCCACCAAAGGTTCGCTGGAATTCGTTGCGCGAAACGTAGTGCTTGAGTTTACTATAAGTGAAACGCAGCGTGGGAGTTTGTGGTGCGAAGCGATGCAACCCACCAATGGTTCGCTAGAATTCGTTGCGCGAAACAAAGCACTGGAGTTTACTATAAGTGAAATGAAGCATAGGAGATTGTTGCGTGAAGCGATGCAACCCACCAAGGTTCGCTGGAATTCTTAGCGCAAAACAAATCATTGGAGTTCATTATAAGTGAAATAAAGCATGGGAGTTCGTGGCGCGAAGCAATGCAACCCACCGAAAGTTCGCTGGAATTCGTTGTGCGAAACGAAGCGCTGGAGTTCAATATTAGTGGAACGAAGCGTAGGAGTCCGTGGCGCGAAGCGATGCAACCAACCGAAGGTTCGCTGGAATTCGTTACGCGAAACGAAGCGTTGGAGTTCACTTTCACCGTAAGTGAAACGAAGCATTGGAGTTTGTGGCGCGAAGCGGTGCATCAACCAAAGGTTCGTTGAAATTCGTTGCGCGAAACGAAGAGCTTGAATTCACTATAAGTTAAACGAAGCGTGGGAGTTCGTGGTGCGAAGCGATGCAACCCACTTAAGGCTCGCTGGAATTCGTTGCGCGAAAAGAAGCGCTTGAGATCACTATAACAGAAACGAAGCGTGAGAGTTCGTGGCGCGAAGCGATGCAACCCAACAAGGGTTTACTATAATTCGTTGTGTGAAACATAGTGTTGGAGTTCACTATAAGTGTAATGAAGCGTGGGAGCCCATGGTGCGAAGCAATGCAACCCACCAAAGGTTCGCTAGAATTCTTTGCGTGAAACGAAGCATTTGAGTTCACTATAAGTGAAACAAAGTGTGGGAGTTCGTGGCGCGAAACGATGCAACCCACAAAAGGTTCACTGGAATTCGTTGGACGAAACGAAGAGCTGGAGTTAACTATAAGTGAAACGAAGTGTGTGAGTTCGTGGCGCGAAGCGAAGCAACACACAAAAGGTTCGCTGGAATTCGTTACACGAAACGAAGCGCTGGAGTTTACTATAAGTGAAACGAAGTGTGGGAGTTCATGGCGCGAAGCGATGTAACCCACCAAAGGTTCGCTGGAATTTGTTGCGCGAAATGAAACGTTGGAGTTCACTATAAGTGAAATGAAGCATGGGAGTTCGTGGCGCGAAGCGATGCAACTCACCGAAGGTTTGCATGAATTCGTTGCATGAAACGAAGCGCTGGAGTTCACTATAAGTGAAACGAAGCATGGGAGTTCGTGGTGCGAAGCGATGCAACCCACCAAAGGTTCGCTGGAATTCATTGCGTGAAACGAAGTGCTGGTGTTCACTATAAGTGAAACGAAGCGTGGGGGTTCGTGGCGTGAAGCGATACAACCAACCAAAGATTCGCTGGAATTCATTACGCAAAATGAAGTGTTGGAGAAAACAAAGCGTAGGAGTTCATGGCGCGAAGCGATGCAACCCACCAAAGGTTCGTCGAAAATATTTGCACGAAACTGAGCGCTGGAGTTCACTATATGTAAAACGAAGCATGAGAGTTTGTGGCGCTAAGCAATGCAACCCACCAAAGTTTCGTTGGAAGTCGTTATGCGAAACGAAGCGTTGTAGTTAACTATAAGTGAAACGATGTGTGGGAGTTCGTGGCACAAAGCGATGCAACCCATCAAAGGTTCATTGGAATTCATTGCGTGAAACGAAGTGCTGGAGTTCACTATAAGTGAAACGAAGGTGGGAGTTTGCGCGCGAAGGGATCTAACCTACCAAAGGTTCTCTGGAATTCGTTGCACGCAATGAAGCGTTGGAGTTCACTATAAGTGAAATGAATCATGGAGTTCGTGGCGCGAGGCGATGCAACCCACCAAAGGTTTGTTGGAATTCATTGTGCGAAACGAAGCACTGTAGTTCACTATAAGTGAAACGAAGCACGGGAGTTTGGGGCGCGAAGCGTTGCAACCCACCAAAGGTTCGCAGGAATTCGTTGCGCAAAATGAAGCGCTGGAGTTAACTATGAAAGAATTGAAGCTTGGGAGTTCGTGATGCAATCCACCAAAAGTTCATTGGAATAGTTGCGCAAAACGAAGCGCTGGAGTTCACTATAAGTGAAACGAAGCATGCACATTGGTGGTGCGAAGAGATGCAACCAACCCAAGGTTCGCTGGAATTTATTACGCGAAACAAAGTGTGGGAGTATGTGGCGCGAAGCGATGCAACCCATCAAAGGTTCGCTGGAATTCGTTGCGCGAAACAAAGCGCTGGAGTTCACTATAAGTGAAACGACGCGTGCGAGTTCGTGGCGCGAAGCGATGCAACCCACCAAAGGTTCGCTGGAATTCGTTGTGCAAAACAAAGCACTGGAGTTCATTATAAGCGATACGAAGTGTGCGAGTTCGTAGCACGGAGCGATGCAGCCCACCAAAGGTTCGCTGAAATTCGTTGTGTGAAATGAAACGTTGGAGTTCACTATTAGTGAAACGAAGCGTGGGAGTTCGTTGCGTGAAGCGGTGCAACCCACCAAAGGTTTGCTGGAATTCGTTGCGTGAAACGAAGCGTGGGATTTCGTGGCGCGAAGCGATGAAACCCACCAAAGGTTCCCTGGAATTCGTTTCGCGAAACGATACGCTAGAGTTCACTATAAGTGAAACGAAGCGTGGGAGTTCGTGACGTGAAGTGGTGTAACCCACCAAAGGTTCGCTCGAATTCGTTGCGCGAAACGAAGCGCTGGAGTTCACTATAAGTGAAATGAAGCATGGGAGTTCGGGGAGCGAAGCGATGCAACCAACCAAAGGTTCGCTTGAATTTGTTGTGCGAAACGAAATGTTGGAGTTCACAATAAGTGAGCGTGAGAGTTCGTGGCGCGAAGCGATGCAACGCACCAAAGGTTCGGTGGAATTCGCTACGCGAAACGAAGCACTGGAGTTCACTATAAGTGAAACTAAGCATGGGAGTTCGTGCCGCAAAGAGATACAACCCACCAATGGTTCGATGGAATTCGTTGCGCGAAACAGTTCGTTGTAATTCACTATAAGTGAATAGAAGCATGAGAGTTCATGGCATGAAACGATGAAACCCACCAAAGGTTCGTTGGAATTCGTTGCGCGAAACGAAGTGCTGGAGATCACTATAAGTGAATCCAAACGTGGGAGTTCATGGCATGAAGGGATGCAACCCACAAAAGGTTTGTTGCAATTGGTTGCTCGAAACGAAGCGTTGGAGTTCATTATAAGTGAAACAAAGCATGGGAGTTCGTGGCGCGAAGCGATGTAATCCATCAAAGGTTCGTTGGAATTCGATATGCGAAAGAAAGCGTGGGAGTTCATGGCGCGAAGCGATGCAACCCACCAAATATTCCCTGGAATTCGTTGCGCGGAACGAAGTGCTGGAGTTCACTATAAGTGAAACGAAGCGTATGAGTTCGTTACGAAAACTGATGCAATTCACCAAAGGTTCGTGGAATTCGTTGTGCGAAATGAAGCGCTGGAGCTCACAATAAGTGAAATGAAGCATGAAAGTTCGTGGTGAGAAGCAACGAAACCCACTAAGGGTTCGCTGTAATTCGTTGTGCGAAACGAAGCGCTGGAGTTCACCATAAGTGAAACGCAGCGTGGGAGTTTGTGGTGCGAAGCGATGCAACCCACCAAAGGTTTGCTAGAATTCGTTCCGCGAAACAAAGAACTGGAGTTCACTGTAAGTGAAACGAAGCGTGGGAGTTTGTGGCGCGAAGCGATGCAACCCACCAAGGTTCGATGGAATTCGTTGCGCAAAACAAATTGTTGGAGTTCATTATAAGTGAAACAAAGTGTGGGAGTTCGTTGCGCGAAGCGATACAACCCACCGAAGGTTCGCTGGAATTCGTTGCGCAAAACGAAGTGCTGGAGTTCACTATTAGTGAAACGAAGCATAGGTGTTCGTGGCGCGATTCAATGCAACCCACCGAAGGTTCGCTGGAATTCTTTGCACGAAACAAAGCGCTGGAGTTCACTTTCACTATAAGTGAGGTGAAGCATAGGAGTAGGTGGCATGAAGCGACGCAACCCACCAAATGTTCGTTGGAATTCGTTGCGCGAAACGAAGAGCTGGAATTTACTATAAGTTAAACGAAGTGTGGGAGTTCGTGGCGCGAAGAGATGCAACCCACTTAAGGTTCGCTGGAATTCGTTGCGCGAAATGAAGCGCTTGAATCACTATTAGTGAAACGAAGTGTGGGAGTTCGTTGCACAAAGCGATGCAACCCACCAAGCACTGGAGTTCACTATTGGTGAAATGAAGCATAGGAGTTCGTGGCGCGAAGCATTGCAACCCACTGAAGGTTCGCTGGAATTCTTTACGCGAAACGAAGCGTTGGAGTTCACATTCACTATAAGTGAAACGAAGAATAGGAGTTCGTGGCGCGAAGCGATGCAACCCACCAGATGTTCGTTGGAATTCGTTGCGTGAATCGATGTGCTAGGATTCACTATAAGTTAAACGAAGTGTGGGAGTTCGTGGTGTGAAGCGATGCAACCCACTTAAGGTTCGTTGGAATTCGTTGCGCGAAACGAAGCGCTTGAGATCACTATTAGTGAAATGAAGCGTGCGAGTTTGTGGGGCGAAGCGATGCAACCCACCAAGGGTTCGCTATAATTTGTTGCTCGAAACGATGCAATGCACAAAAGGTTCGCTGGAATTCGTTTCATGAAACGAAGCACTGGAGTTCACTATAAGTGAAACAAAGTGTGGGAGTTCATGGCGCGAAGCGAGGCAACCCACCAAAGGTTCGCTGGAATTTGTTGCACGAAACGAAGCGTTGGAGTTCACTATAAGTGAAACGAAGCGTGGGAGTTCGTGGCGCGAAGCGATGCAACTCACCAAAGGTTCGCATGAATTTGTTGCGCGAAACGAAGAGCTGGAGATCACTATAAGTGAAACGAAGCATGGGAGTTTATGGTGCGAAGCGATGCAACCCACTAAAGGTTCACTGGAATCAATTGCGTGAAACGAAGCGCTGGCGTTCACTATAAGTGAAACGAAGCTTGGGAGTTCGTGGCGTTAAGCGATGCAACCCACCAAATATTCGCTGGAATTCGTTACGCAAAATGAAGTGTTGGAGAAAACAAAGCGTGGGTGTTGGTGGCGCGAAGCGATGCAACCCACCAAAGGTTCGTCAAAAATCGTTGCGCGAAACTGAGTGCTGCAGTTCACTATAAGTGAAACCAAGCGTGGGATGTCATGGCGTGAAGCGATGCAACCCACCAATGGTTTGTTGCAATTTGTTGCGCGAAACGAAGCGTTGGAGTTCACTATAAGTGAAACGAAGCTGGGAGTTCATGGCGCGAAGCGATGCAATCCACCAAAGGTTCGCTAGAATTCATTGCGCGAAACGAAGCGTGGGAGTTCGTGGCGCAAAGCGATGCAACCCACCAAATATTCCCTAGAATTCGTTGCACGGAACGAAGCGCTGGAGTTCACTATAAGTGAAACGAAGCGTGGGAGTTCGTGACGTAAAGTGATGTAATCCTCCAAAGGTTTGCTGAAATTCGTTGCGCGAAATGAAGCGCTGGAGCTCACTTTAAGTGAAACGAAGCGTGAGAGTTCGTGGTGCGAAGCAATGCAATCCACCAAAGGTCGCTGGAATTCGTTGTGCGAAACGAAGCGCAGGAGTTCACTATAAGTGAAACGCAGCGTGGGAGTTAGTGGTGCGAAGCGATGCAACCCACCAAAGGTTCGCTGGAATTCATTGCACGAAACAAAGCACTGGAGTTCACTATAAGTGAAATGAAGCGTGGGAGTTTGTGGTGCGAGGCGATGCAACCCACCAAGGTTCGCAGGAATTATTAGCGCAAAACAAATCGTTGGAGTTCATTATAAGTGAAACAAAGCATGAGAGTTCGTGGTGCGAAGCGATGCAACCCACCGAAGGTTCGCTGGAATTCGTTGCGCGAAACGAAGTGCTGGAGTTCACTATTAGTGAAACAAAGCGTAGGAGTTAGAGGTGCGAAGCGATGCAACCCACCGAAGGTTCGCTAGAACTCGTTACGCGAAACAAAGCGCTGGAGTTCACTGTTACTATAAGTGAAACGAAGCATTGGAGTTCGTGGCGCGAAGCGATGCAACCAACCAAAGGTTCATTAGAATTCGTTGCGCGAAACGAAGAGTTGAAATTGACTATAAGTTAAACGAAGCGTGGGAGTTCGTGGTGCGAAGCGATGCAACCCAATTAAGGTTCGCTGGAATTCGTTGCGCGAAACGAAGCGCTTGAAATCACTATAAGTGAAATGAAGCGTAGGAGTTCGTGGCGCGAAGCGATGCAACCCACCAAGTGTTCGCTGTAATTCGTTGCGTGAAACGTAGCGTTGGAGTTCACTATAAGTGTAATGAAGCGTGGGAGCTCAAGGTGCGAAGCAATGCAACCCACCAAAGCTTCGCTGGAATTCGTTGCGTGAAAAGAAGCATTGGAGTTCACTGTAAGTGAAAAGAAGCGTGGGAGTTCGTGGCGCGAAACGATGCAACACACCAAAGGTTCACTGGAATTCGTTGCACAAAACGAAGCGCTGGAGTTAACTATAAGTGAAACGAAGTGCGGGATTTCGAGGCGCGAAGCGATGCAACCCACAAAAGGTTCGCTGGAATTCGTTGCACAAAACGAAGCGCTGGAGTTTAATATAAGTGAAACAAAGTGTGGGAGTTCATGGAGCGAAGCGATGCAACCCACCAAAGGTTCGCTGGAATTTGTTGCGCGAAACGAAGCGTTGGAGTTCACTATAAGTGAAACGAAGCGTGGGAGTTCGTGGCGCGAAGCGTTGCAACTCACCGAAGGTTTGCATGAATTCGTTAAATGAAACGAAGCGCTGGATTTCACTATAAGTGAAACGAAGCATGGGAGTTCGTTGTGCAAAGCGATGCAACCTACCAAAGGTTCGCTGGAATTCATTGCGCGAAACGAAGCGCGGGTGTTCACTATAAGTGAAACGAAGCGTGGGAGTTCGTGGCATGAAGCGATGCAACCAACCAAAGATTCGCTGGAATTCGTTACGCAAAATGAAGTGTTGGAGAAAGCAAAGCATAGGAGTTCGAGGCGCGAAGCGATGCAACCCACCAAAGGTTCGTCGAAAATATTTGCACGAAACTGAGCGCTGGAGTTATCTATATATAAAACGAAGCATGAGAATTCATGGCGCGAAGCAATGCAACCCACCAAAGTTTCGTTAGAAGTCGTTGTGCAAAACGAAGCGCTGTAGTTCACTATAAGTGAAACGAAGCGTGGGAGTTCGTGGCACAAAGCGATGCAACCCACCAATGGTTCGTTGGAATTCATTGCGTGAAACGAAGCGCTGGAGTTCACTATAAGTGAAACGAAACGTGGGAGTTCGTGGCGCGAAGCGATCTAACCCACCAAAGTTCTATGGAATTCGTTGCACGAAACGAAGCGTTGGAGTTCATTATAAGTGAAATGAAGCATGGTCGTTCGTGGCGCGAAGCGATGCAACCCACCAAATGTTCGCTGGAATTCATTGTGCGAAACGAAGCACCGTAGTTCACTATAAGTGAAACGAAGTATGGGATTTTGGGGGCGCGAAGCGATGCAACTCACCAAAGGTTCGCAGGAATTCATTGCGCAAAACGAAGCGCTGGAGTTCACTATAAGAGAAATGAAGCTTTGGAGTTCGTGATGCAATCCACCAAAAGTTCGCTGGAATAGTTGAGCGAAACGAAGCGTTGGAGTTCACTATAAATGAAACGAAGCATGGGAATTCGTGGTGCGAAGCGATGCAACCAACCCAAGGTTCGCTGGAATTCATTACACGAAACGAAGTGTGGGAGTTTGTGGTGCGAAGCGATGCAACCCATCGAAGGTTCGCTAGAATTCGTTGTGCGAAACAAAGCGCTGGAGTTCACTATAAGTGAAACGACGGGTGGGAGTTCGTGGCGCGAAGCGATGCAACCGACCAAAGGTTCACTGGAATTCGTTGTGCAAAACAAAGCACTGGATTTCATTATAAGCGAAACGAAGTGTGTGAGTTCATTGCACGGGGCGATGCAGCCCACCAAAGGTTCGCTGGAATTAGTTGTGTGAAATGAAACGTTGGAGTTCACTATAAGTGAAACGAGGCGTGGGAGTTCGTGGGGGCGAAGCGGTGCAACCCACCAAAGGTTTGCTGGAATTCGTTGCGTGAAACGAAGCGCTGGAGTTCACTATAAGTGAAACGAAACGTGGGATTTCGTGGCGCGAACCGATGAAACCCACCAAAGATTCGCTGGAATTCGTTTCGCGAAACGATGCGTTGGAGTTCACTATAAGTGAAACGAAGCGTGGGAGTTCGTGGCGTGAAGCGGTGCAACCCACCAAACGTTCGCTCGAATTCATTGCGCAAAACGAAGCGCTGGAGTTCACTAAAAGTGAAATGAAGAATAGGATTTCGGGGAGTGAAGCGATGCAACCAACCAAAGGTTCGCTTAAATTTGTTGCGTGAAACGAAACGCTGGAGTTCACAATAAGTGAGCGTGAGAGTTCATGGCGCGAAGCGATGCAACGCACCAAAGGATCAGTGGAATTCGCTACGCGAAACGAAGCACTGGAGTTCTCTATAAGTGAAACTAAGCATGGGAGTTCGTGCCGCGAAGAGATGCAACCCACCAATAGTTCGCTGGAATTCGTTGCGTGAAACAGTTCGCTGTAATTCACCATAAGTGAATAGAAGCAAGGGAGTTCGTGGCACGAAACGATGCAACCCACCAAAGGTTCGTTGGAATTCGTTGCGCGAAACTAAGCGCTGGAGCTCACTATAAGTGAAACCAAACGTGGGAGTTCATGGCGTGAAGCGATGCAACCCACCAAAGGTTTGTTGCAATTCGTTGCACGAAACGAAGCGTTCGCGTTCATTATAAGTGAAACGAAGCGTGGGAGTTCGTGGAGCAAAGCAATGTAATCCACCAAAGGTTCGCTGGAATTTGTTACGCGAAATGAAGCGTGGGAGTTCGTGGCACGAAGCGATGCAACCCACCTAATATTCCATGGAATTCGTTGCGCAGAACGAAGTGCTGGAGTTCGCTATAAGTGAAACGAAGTGTGTGAGTTCGTGACGCAAAGTGATGCAATCCACCAAATGTTCGCTGGAATTCGTTGTACGAAATGAAGCGCTGGAGCTCACTATAGGTGAAACGAAGCGTGAGAGTTCGTGGTGAGAAGCAACGAAACCCACCAAAGGTTCGCTGGAATTCGTTGTGCGAAACGAAGCGCTGGAGTTCACTATAAGTGAAACGCAGCGTGGGAGTTTGTGGTGCTAAGCGATGCAACCCACCAAAGTTTTGCTGGAATTCGTTGCGCGAAACAAAGCACTGGAGTTCACTATAAGTGAAACGAAGAATGGGAGCTTGTGGCGTGAAGCGATGCAACCCACCAAGGCTGGAATCCATTGCGCAAAACAAATCGTTGGAGTTCATTATAAGTGAAACAAAGCGTGGGAGTTCGTTCCGCGAAGTGATGCAACCCACCGATGGTTCGCTGGAATTCGTTGCGCAAAACGAAGCGCTGGAGTTCACTATTAGTGAAACGAAGCATAGGAGTTCATGGCGCGAAGCAATGCAACCCATCGAAGGTTTGCTGGAATTCTTTGCACGAAACGAAGCGCTGGAGTTCACTTTCACTATAAGTGAAGTGAAGCATAGGAGTTCGTGGCGCGAAGCGACGCAACACACCAAATGTTCATTGGAATTCGTTGCGCGAAACGAAGAGCTGGAATTCACTATAAGTTAAACGAAGCGTGGGAGTTCGTGGCGCGAAGCGATGCAACCCACTTAAGGTTCGCTGGAATTCGTTGCGCGAAAAGAAGCGCTTGAGATCACTATTAGTGAAACGAAGCGCGAGAGTTTGTGGCACAAAGCGATGCAACCCACCAAGGGTTCGCTATTATTTGTTGCGTGAAACGATGCGTTGGAGTTCACTATAAGTGAAACGAAGTGTGGGAGCCCATTATGCGAAGCAATGCAACCCACCAAAGGTTTGCTGGAATTTGTTGCGTGAAACGAAGCATTGGAATTCACTATAAGTGAAAAGAAGCATGGGAGTTCGTTGCGCGAAACGTTGCAACCCACCAAAGGTTCGTTGGAATTCGTGGCACGAAACGAAGCGCTAGAGTTAACTATAAGTGAAACAAAGTGTGGGAGTTCGTAGCGCAAAGCGATGCAAGCCAGAAAAGGTTCGCTGGAATTCGTTTCGCGAAACGGAGCGCTGGAGTTCTCTATAACTGAAACGAAGTGTGGGAGTTCGTGGCGCGAAGCTATGCAACCCACCAAAGGTTCGCAGGAATTGTTGCGCGAAATGAAGCGTTGGAGTTCACTATAAGTGAAACGAAGCGTGGGAGTTCGTAGCGTGAAGCGATACAACTCAATGAAGGTTCGCATGAATTCGTTGCGCGAAACGAAGCGCTGGAGTTAACTATAAGTGAAACGAAGCATGAGATTTTGTGGTGCGAAGCGATGCAACCCAATAAGGTTCACTGGAATTCATTGCGCGAAATGAAGCACTGGTGTTCACTATAAGTGAAATGAAGCGTGGGAGTTCGTGGCATGAAGCGATGCAACCCACCAAAGATTCGCTGGAATTCGTTACGCAAAATGAAGTGTTGGAGAAAACAAAGCGTGGGAGTTGGTGGCGCGAAGCGATGCAACCCACCATAGGTTCATCGAAAATCGTTGCGTGAAACTGAGCGCTGGAGTTCACTATATGTAAAACAAATCATAAGAGTTCGTTGCACGAAGCAATGCAACCCACCAAAGTTTCATTGGAAGTCGTTGTGCGAAACGAAGTATTGTAGTTCACTATATATGAAACAAAGCGTACGAGTTCGTGGCACGAAGTGATGCAACCCACCAAAGGTTCTTTGGAATTCACTGCGTGAAACGAAGCGTTATATTTCACTATAAGTGAAACGAAGCGTGGGAGTTCGTGGCGCGAAGTGATCCAACCCACCAAAGGTTCATTGGAATTCGTTGCACGAAACGAAGCCCTGGAGTTCACTATAAGTGAAATGAAGCGTGGGAGTTCGTGGCGCGAAGCGGTGCAACCCACCAAAGATTCGCTGGAATTCATTGTGCGAAACGAAGCACCGGAGTTCACTATAACTGAGACGAAGCATGGGAGTTTGGGGCGCGAAGGGATGCAACCTACCAAAAGTTCGCTTGAATTTGTTTCGCGAAACGAAGCGTTGGAGTTCACTGTAAGTGAAATGAAGCGTGAGAGTTCGTGGCATGAAATGATGCAACCCAACAAAGGTTCGCTTGAGTTGTAGCGCGAAACGAAGCGCTGGAGTTCACTCTAAGTGTAATGAAGCGTGGAATTCGAGGCGTGAAGCGATGCAACCCACCAAAGATTCGGTGGAATTCACTGCACGAAACGAAGCATTGGAGTTCACTATAAGTGAAACAAAGCATGGGAGTTCGTGGCGCGAAGCGATGCAATCCACCAAAGGTACGCTGGAATTCGTTGCGCGAAACGAAGCGTAAGAGCTCATGGCGTGAAGCAATGCAACCCACTAATGTTTCGCTGGAATTCGTTGCGCAAAATGAAGTGCTGAAGTTCACTATAAGTGAAACGAGGCATCGGTGTTCGTGACGCGAACCGATGCAACCCACCAAAGGTTCGCTAGAATTCGTTGAGCGAAACGAAGCGCTGGAGTACACTATAAGCTAAACGAAGCATGGGAGTTCGTGGTGCGAAGCGATGCAACCCACAAAAGGTTCCCTGGAATTAGTTGAGCGAAATGAAGCGCATGAGTTCACTATAAGTGAAACGAAGCATGGTAGTTTGTGGCGCGAAGCGTTGTAACCCACCAAAGGTTCGCTGAAATTCGTTGCGCAAAACAAAGTGCTGGGGTTCACTATAAGTGAAACGAAGCGTCGGAGTTAGTGGCACGAAGTGATGCAACCGACCAAAGGATCGCAAGAATTCGTTACACAAAACAAAACGCTGGAAATCATTATAGATGAAACGAAGCGTGGGAGTTCGTTGCGTAAAGCGATGCTACCCACTAAAGGTTCGTTGGAATTCGTTGTGTGAAAAGAAACGTTGAATTTCACTATAAGTGAAACGAAGCATGGGAGTTCGTGGCGTGAAGCGATGCAACCCACCGAAGGTTCGCTGGAATTTGTTGTGCGAAACAAAGCGCTGACATTCACTATAAGTAAAACGAAATGTGGGAGTTCTTGGCGTGATGCGACGCAACCCGCTAAATGTTCATTGGAATTCTTGCGCGAAATGAAGCGCTGGGGTTCACTATAAGTGAAAAGAAGCATGGGAGTTTGTGGCACGAAGCAATGCAACCAACCAAAGGTTCGCTGGAATTCGTTGTGCGAAACGAAGCGCTGGACTTCACTATAAGTTAAACGAAGCATGAGAGGTCGTGGCGTGAAGCGATGCAACCCACCAAAGTTTCGCTGAAATTCGTTGCGCGAAACGAAGTGTTGGAGAAAACAAAGCGCATGAGTTCGTGGCGCGAAGCGATGAAACCCACCAACGGTTCGTCGGAATTCGTTTCGCGAAACTAAGCGGTGGAGTTCACTATATGTAAAACGAAGCATGAACTTAACGCTGGAGTTCACTATATGTAAAACGAAGCATGAGAGTTCATGGCGTGAAGCGATGTGACCCACCAAAGTTTCGTTAGAAGTTGTTGTGCGAAACGAAGCGTTGGAGTTCACTATAAGTGAAACGAAGCGTGGGAGTCCATGGCACGAAGCGATGAAACCCACCAAAGGTTCACTGTATTTCATTGCGTGAAACGAAGCATTGGAGTTCACTATAAGTGAAACGAAGCGTGGGAGTTCGTGGCGCGAAGCGATGCAACCCACCAATGGTTCGCTGGAATTTGTTGCACGAAATGAAGCATTGGAGTTCACTATAAGTGAAAAAAAGTGTGGGAGTTCGTGGCGCAAAGCGATGCAATGCACCAAAGGTTCACTGGAATTTGTTGCGCGAAACGAAGCGTTCAAGTTCACCATAAGTGAAACGATACATGGGAGTTCGTGGCGCGAAGCGATGCAACCCACCGAAGGTTCGCTGGAACTCGTTAAGCGAAACGAAGCACTGGAGTTCACTCTACGTGAAACGAAGCATGGGAGTTCGTGGTGCGAAGCGATGCAACGCACCAAAGGTTTGCTAGAATTCGTTGCGCAAAATGAAGCGCTGGAGTTCACTATAAGTGAAACGAAGCGTTGGAGTTCATGGCGTGAAACGATGCAACCCACCAAAGGTTCGCTGGAATTCGTTGCGTGAAACGAAGTGTTGGAGAAAACAAAGCGTGGGAGTTCATGGCGCGAAGCGATGCAACCCACCAAAGGTTTGTCGGAATTCGTAGCGCGAAACAGTGCGCTGGAGTTCAATATAAGTGAAATGAAGCGTGGGAGTTCGTGGCGGGAAGCGATGCAACCCACCAAAGGTTCGCTGGAATTCATTGTACAAAACGAAGCGCTGGAGTTCATGATAGGTGAAATGAAGCTTGGGAGATCATGGCGCGAAGCGATGCAACCCACCAAAGGTTCGATGGAATTCTTTGTGCGAAACGAAGCACTGTAGTTCACTGTAAGTGAAACGAAGTTTGGGAGTTTGGGGCACGAAGCGATGCAACCCACCAAAGGTTCGCTTGAATTTGTTATGCGAAACGAAGCGCTGGAGTTCACTATAAGTGAAACGAAGCATGGGAGTTCGTGGCGCGAACCGATGCAACCCACCAAAGGTTCGCTTAAATTTGTGGTGCGAAACGAAGCGCTGGAGTTCACTATAAGAAAAACGAAGCGTTAGAGTTCATGGCGCGAAGCGATGCAACCCACCAAAGGTTCGGTGGAATTCACTGCGCAAAACGAAGCGCTGGAGTTCACTATAAGTGAAACGAAGCATGGGAGTTTGTGGCATGAAGCGATGCAATCCACCAAAGTTTCGTTGGAATTCATTGCGCGAAACGAAGTCCCGGAGTTCACTAATAGTGAAACCAAGCGTGGGAGTTCATGGCGTGAAGCGATGCAACCCATCAAAGGTTCGATGGAATTTGTTGCACGAAACGAAGCGTTGGAGTTCACTATAAGTGAAACGAAGCGTGGGAGTTTATGGGGCGAAGCGATGCAATTCACCAAAGGTTCGCTGGAATTCGTTGCGCGAAATAAAGCGTGGGAGCTCATGGTGCGAAGCGTTGCAACCCACCAAAGATTTGCTGGAATTCGTTACGCGAAACGAAGTGCTGGAGTTCACTATCAGAGAAACGAAGCATGGGAGTTCATGACGCGAAGCGATGCAACCCACCAAAGGTTCACTGTAATTCATTACGCAAAATGAAGCGCTGGAGTTCACAACGAAGCATGTGAGTTCGTGGTGCGAAGCGATGCAACTCACCAAAAGTTCACTGGAATTAATTGCGCGAAATGAAGCGCATGAGTTCACTATAAGTGAAACGAAGTGTGGGAGTTTATGGCGCGAAGCGATGCAACCCACCAAAGGTTCGCTGAAATTCGTTGCACGAAGCGCTGGAGTTCACTATAAGTGAAACGAAGCGTGGAAGTTCGTGGCGCAAAGCGATGCAACCGACCATAGGATCGTTGGAATTCGTTGCGCAAAACAAAGCACTGGAGTTCTTTATAAGTGAAATGAAGCTTGGGAGTTCATTGCGCGAAGCGATGCAACCCACCAAATGTTCGCTGGAGTTCGCTGTGTGAAACGAAGCGTTGGAGTTCATTATTTGTGAAACAAAGCGTGGGAGTTCGTGGCACAGAGCGATGCAACCCACCAAAGGTCTGCTGGAATTTATTGCGCGAAACAAAGCGTTGGAGTTCACTATAAGTTAAACGAAACATGGGAGTTCGTGGCGTGATGTGATGCAACCCACCAAAGGTTCGTTGGAATTCGTTGCGCGAAACGAAGCGCTGGGATTCCCTATAAGTGAAACGAAGCATGGGAGTTCGTGGCGCGAAGCGATGCAACCCACCAAAGGTTCGCTGGAAATAATTGCGCGAAATGAAGCGCATGAGTTCACTATAAGTGAAACGAAGCGTGGGAGTTTGTGGCGCAAAGCGATGCAACCCACCAAAGTTTCGCTGAAATTCGTTGCATGAAACAAAGCGCTGGAGTTCACTATAAGTGAAACGAAGCGTGGGAGTTCATGGGGCGAAGCGATGCAGCCGACCAAAGGTTCGCTGGAATTCGTTGCGCAAAACGAAGCGCTGGAGTTCATTATAAGTGAAACGAAGCATGGGAGTTCGTTGCACGAAGTGATGCAACGCACCAAAGTTTCGCTGGAATTCGTTGTGTGAAACGAAGCGTTGGAGTTCACTATAAGTGAAACGAAGCGTGGGAGTTCATGGCGCGAAGCGATGCAACCCACCGAAGGTTCGTCGGAATTTGTTATGCGAAACAAAGCTCGGAAGTTCATTATAAGTGAAATGAAATGTGGGAGTTCGTGGTGTGATGCGATGCAACCCACCAAATGAAACGACCCGAAAATCGCCGTTGCAGGAAATCGCCGGATGCGCTTACTTTGGGCTACAACACATCAGAACAATAACAGCAGACTTTTATTACATCACAATAATGTTACATCAGAGTACAGAATATCAGAGCACATCGAATAAAATTACAGCGGAAGATAAGTTACAATATTAAATACAATAAACAACGAAAGACTTCTATGCTTTGGACACAGCTTTAGGCTTCGATCCAGAATCCTGCTCAAGAGATAAATATCTGCAAAAAGCTACTCGACTACCCGTGTGGAAAATAGGGCACCCGAGTTTGCAAAGTGAAACAAGCTACAGAGTCAGTCATGAGACTAGTGTGAGAATTCTTAACTAATATAACTAATAGTAATAAGGCAAATCCAAGGACCACGCCGCTAAAGCGGAACGGGGTTTATTCCAATGGATTGTCGGTGCATAAATTAAGGTAAATCGTTAAACAACGCAATGCTTTTTAGAAAAATGAAACCATCATAAGACTCAAGTCCCATCACACAATGCAACGCAAACCAGAGGATAGAGTTTTACCTTATAATGGTCAAAAATGCTTGATACGATAAAAACAAATTTGATATTATCATTAGTGTATATATGTTTCAAAAATATTTCAATGTAAATGTATCAATCCTAGGAAGCATAGCTACAATATACTATGCCTCCGTACTAGTAAAACAATCAAGTCCATATGGTCGTATTTTGAATTTGGTTTCCATCATGAGTCAAGGCTAGGGAGGAGCTCCTTACCGATTCGAGACACTCTAGCTAATGTCTCAGGATCCCCCGCAGTGAACCCTTTGATCCTGCAGGGCCGGTCCACACATACAGCTTTGTGGATTGGCAATTCCTGAACATACATTTCCCGATCCTATAGGAGCTATCATCCGAGGCGCGCCTCATTCCATCATCCACAAAAGTAAAATATCAGCCAGTTTAAGCACTGACACTACCCCTAGCTAGAAAGAAATGTGTTGCTCTCCCTGCGTTCCCTTCTCCCGTTTTAGACTCAACCGGGTTGTGAGGCTCGTGAAGCTACGTAATACACAAAGCTATGCTTATTCAAGTTGTGCTTTGATCGTCACCACAAGGTTCTGCTTTTCAACAAGAAACCTTGATCATTGCATCTTAGTATGCTATACCGTCACTCCATATCACACTACCAATCCTTTGCCGAAATATACAAAAGGGTATTAAGCAAGAGAATAAATTCTCCGCCACCAATCATTCATACATTAGACAGAAAATTAATAAATACAATATAAAGGAGAACAATGTCAGACATACATTCCATTTATAAGCCCGCTCTGGGTCTGAATGAAACTGGAGATACCTTGTCCCGTATGTCCAGTACGGAAAGGAAGTACCCGCATATCCGTGAAATCAGCACATACGTTTTGGCAATTACCCCGACCCTTGAATTGGGAGCAAGTCAATTCAGGATCTTGATCGTTGTCCATTCGAGGGAAGATTTACGGTCTTCATTCACCGTCTTCAACTTCAATTCTTAACGTCGTCTGATTATTTGGAATGAGATTAACTCGGACTTTTCAAATAATTCTCGCATATATAATTTTAGAAAACCCATTCATGTCATTATATTATTTTATAACGATTAGTTCTTACCTTAATTATTTAAAATAATTAAATCCTTAAATAATGACGTTTCGTGTCAAAGGAGCAACCCTGGCTCTGCTTTCAACCAATTTTGATTTACACATTTCTCAAAAAGTAACCGTTGGATTTTAACGTAGTTTAAATCGTTGGAAAGATCTTCCCAAAGCGGTCCTAACGGTTTTCGTTTTGGGAAAATCCGACGGTCGAATATTTTGATATAGTCGTTTAAAGGTACGATTTCAAAACGCGAACTACCGCACTCAATTCGTTAAATTTTAATTATATTTATATATAAAATGTATAAATATAAACCATTTAACCATAATAACATTGTCTGATTCAATAACAAGCTAAACAACTATCGATACCCATTCATTTTTAATTCCTTTAAAAGTGGGGATAATATTTCAACATTTGAATACATTCTTTTATGAAAATGTAAATTCTATTTCAACATTGCATTTTATTTACATAAAAATGTAAATTCTTTTCTTTTAATTATAATGTAAAATGTAATTAACATTAAGGTGAAAATTTCTATCTTTTTAGACTACATTAAAAATGTAATTTTTATTACAATGTCACATGTTTCTTTCCAATTACATTAAAAATGTAATTTTTGTTTCATGTCAAGATTTTATCTTTTAATTACATTAAAAATGTATTTTTATACCAATATCAAAGTCTTACCCTTTAATTACATATAAAAATGTACATTTACTTACAACGCAAATTCCTACATTTTAATTACATATAAAAATGTAAATTTACATGCGATGCAAATTCCTACTTTTTATTTACATATAAAAATGTAAATTTACTTGCGATGCAAATTCCTACTTTTTATTTACATTTAAAAATGTAAATTTACTTGCGATGCAAATTCCTACTTCTTATTTACATATAAAAATGTAAATTTACTTTACACTGCACTAAAACATGATTATATTTCATATGCGCTAAACGTGATTATATTTCATATGCACTGTCATGATTCCAAAGTATGAACATATTTCATATGTAATAACATGGTTCTGACATAAATATATTTCATGTGCAAATAATATGTCATCAAAATATGATTCATTCTCATGTGCAATAATATAACATCAAAATATGATTCATTCTCATGTGCAATAATATGACATCAAAATATGTTTATTCTCATGTGCAATAATATGACATCAAAATATGTTTATTCTCATGTGCAATAATATGACATCAAAATATGTTTCATTCTCATGTGCAATATTATGACATCAAAATATGTTTCATTCTCATGTGCAATAATATGACATTAAAATATGTTTCATTCTCATGTGCAATAATATGACATCAAAATATGTTTATTCTCATGTTCAATAATATGACATCAAAATATGATTCATTCTCATGTGCAATAATATAACATCAAAATATGATTCATTCTCATGTGCAATAATATAACATCAAAAAATGTTTATTCTCATGTTACTACCTAAACACTAAAAATATATCTATTTTCATGTTGCTACTTAGACGCCCAAAAATATAATTATGCTTATGTTTCAACTACAACACAAAAAATATAATTATGTTTATCGGTTTATTTCAGCAACAAAAATATAATCATTTCTGTCGTTTCATTTCAACAACACCTCTTATGATGTATAGAACTGAAGTAAATAAAAACAACAGCACGTGTATAGATCCTAAAAATAGATCCGAACTAAAAATAATTAAATAGATGTAGCGCGAACACAGATCTGGAAATGTAGATCTGAAATTGTAACACCCCACCTCCGCTAGGGTCACTCACAAAGGGAATGCACTAGGTTTTGTGAAGCATTATCGAGGTAAACATGCACAGAAATATTACAAGACAGAACATATATAAAACAGCGGAAGTAAAACAAATTTCATTACCTTATAAAATAAGGTCTAAAGCCTTTTACATCAGAATACATCAAAACCTGTCTTGCAATAGTAAAGAAGCATAAAACCATTTCATAAATTATTCCCCAAGTAAAATAGTAAAGTAGCCATAGCCAAGAAAAGTCCAAGCCATGCATGATGATCTTCAGGCAGAAGAAGTCTGCACTAGATACAGTGTTTCCTCCCTGAAACCTGGGGGGGAACGGAAGACAAAGAGGCGAAACAAAACGGGGTCAGTCATAAAGACTGGTAAGTCCTATCTACTTCCAGTATAAAAACAGGTAAAGGTAACATGACATGCATAAACTGAAAGTAAACATAAGGATGACGACAAGATAGATAAACTAAACCAAGGTAACAGGCTGAACTACTGTAGCAAGGTAAACTAAGATATCATGATAAACTACGGTGTCATGATAAATCAAGGTATCACATCGTCAGGTTTCTATCAAGTATACTATCCCAAGGTATCTATCCTGTATAACATCCTACGGTATCTATCATGTATATTTCTCATGGTTCTAACATGTATATTTGCTCTGCACCTCTCGTACTAGTATCCCAACCCGCGTCATGTGTTAACTATGAATATCCCTTGCCCAATGTCATGTAATGGTCCATGTCAACCCAATATATAGCATATGTAGGTTTTCCCAACTCGTATGTTTCTTTCCATGTATAAGTTCAGTCCCTTGCCGTAGGTCGTACGGGCTTTCCTATGTAAATCTATACCACTTCAACGTAGTACCATTTTGTCCTTGAAGTTGTTTTGGACTGATACCCTTGATCAAGTTATGTTTTCTTACCATGAACTATCGCGTGTTCACTTAGGATTTATGCCACCTAGGCCACTAGGGATTATGCTACCTAATGAACGTTTCCGTGTCTCGGTTTGGGTTTTGGCCACCTAGGACCACTAGGGATTATGCCACCCGTCAACCGCGCCCTTTATCCCGCGTATGTATCGTGAATCGTTTTCCATGTCTAGACGCACATGTTCCTCAATGTGCCATCTGAGTTCCGTGCCAGGGCAAAACAAGAAATACGGAACTCGGTCGGGAGCTTTAAGTCATCTGCTGATGCAGATATCAAGGTCTGTTTTTGTACCCGTGGCAATGGTCCCACGTGACCCCTCCCTCAACTACTGAAAGGCAATCCAAGTAAAATCATGTATGAGAACTACATCCCGGCCCCACTATAGCCCCACTTTCCTATGGGCCAACCTCACCCATGACTCGATAGCAAGAACATGGTCTGTTGGGAGTTCTCTGCCTTTCCGTTCGTACACGATTGACTAAAGATGGTAGGTAGTCGGCGACGTGCTATCCAGGGCAGAATCAAATATCGTCGACTCAACGCTAATCCATCCCAGTCTTTAGGTCGCTCGCATAGCAACCAAGGCATACTCTTGGCTCTTCTATCGCAGACCTTAACCTCTGTGAGGTCGGGTTTCATGGACCACCTGCCACCTCATAGAGGGATACCAAGAGTACCCTCACGTCCCCCGAAGCTACCGCTTCGTCACCTAGTTCATTGGAGCCCTTATCCAAGTCGGATAATTTGCTCCTCCTCGTGTGTTTAAGCGATGACCTACCATATCGGGTTACTCATCCATTCATGAACTAGTCCCATGTCCTTGGCTAAGAATTATTTCTTAGTTATACTTAACTAAGGTTTACCACTTAGCTTCTTTTCCCCGTTACCCTTGATTAACCACGATTTTCTACCTAGTTCCTCTCACTAGGGTTTTGTCTATTGGGTTAAGTGTTGTTATTCAGGTTCATGACTTAGCCCGCCTACGAATCATGTCAAGATTGGCTAAGTATTTAAGTTCAAGGCTTAGCCCTACAAGTTGGTTAAGTATACCAAGAAGCTCATGACATAACCCTATCAAGTCAAATTGGTTAAGTATTTATTTGTCTTAACCCTATCAGATTATCCTGTTAGATTGATTAAGCATAGATTATCTTAATCCCATCAGATTATCGAGTCGGATTGGTTAAGTATAGGTTAACTTAACCCCATCCACTAATCGTATTACAATGGTTAAGCCTAATTTAAAAGGTCTTGTGACTTAATCCTACCAGGTCCACATATTAGATTGGTTAAGTGTAGGTTACTTAACCTCATCAAATCATCATGCATAATTGGTTAATTATAAGTTACTTAATCCCATTAAATTATCATGTTAAGTTGGTTAAGTATTGGTTGCTTAACCTCATTGAATTACCAAGTTTAGATTGGTTAAGTGTTTAACTTAACCCCATCGAATTACCTTGTTTAGATTAGTTAAGTATAGGTTACTTAACCCCATCTAATTGCCGTGTTTAGATTAGTTAAGTCTAAATTACTTAACCCCATCTAATTACCAAGTCGGATTAGTTAAGTATAAATTACTTAACCCCATCCCCTAATTGTTTTGTATGGTTAAGTGTCATTAAGAAATCAAGCCCGGTCCCACTTAACCTACCCATTCGTGTCATATCGGTTAAGTGTCATTAGTCGAATTTACTTAACCTTATCATGTGGCATTAATTTAATTAATGCACTCTCAACCTCTCATATTAGACCTCGTTGTGGTTACTAGTTAAGCCGGGCGGGTCCGGATAGTTTTACACCACAACCTAGTCTAACCTCGGGTCTTAAGCGCGACATGACCAACTTCTCACATTGGATCCTATTGTTTGTAGCCACTAGTTAAGCCGGGCGGGTCCGGGTAGATTTATGCTACAAACTCAACCCAACCTCGAGTTGGCCACTTCCATGTTTGGTCTAGTGTCATATTACACTTACAACCCCCGTGTCTAGTTTCAAGTTCCATGTTTTCGTACGTGTCACGTTCATGTTTAAGTGTTCCAAGAGTGTCACATTCTCATGCAACCCCATGTCAAGTTTTCGTGCCACTTTCAAGTCAAGTTTTCACGACACGTTCACGTCTGTCTAACTATCCCAAAAACGTGTTTTCACTTGAGTAAAAGCGGGTCAACATAGTAGGTATACTATGGCTACATGTAGACCCCAAAACATGCACGATGCCACAAAAGGGATTGGCTCCAAACATGCATGGTATCATAAGGGGGTTTGGTCTTAAAACATGAACGATAGTGTCATATAGGGATTGGCCATAAGCATGCATAACATAAAAGGGGATTGGCCACAAGCATGCATAATGTCATAAAGTATTTGGCCCCAAACTTGCATATTGTCATAAGAAATTTGGCCACAAATTTGCATATTATCATAACAGGATTTGACCTTAGATAAACATGATATCATAAGGGGGTTGGTTTCATTTACATGCATAAGCCCCGAAGTCCAATTTATGCAACTATTTCACACGTCAAAGTGGCTCTAAGTGTTCATGCTATCATACTACAAGTAAAGGTCCAATCTTGCATGGAAAACTAAGTCCAATGCAACATGAATAGCATGGTTTAGTCGCTAAAACATAACCCAAAGTCATATGTTCATGTTAAAGGAGCAAACTAGGCTCGCATAGGTTATAGCATTCATGTTTAACCACATTTTATTCCATGCCATGATTAAACTACCGTTAACATCTCGAAGTAGCTAGAACTTACATAGCGTGGGTTAGCGAATTAGCATGAATCGTCTCGACGAAGAAAGGTGGCTCCTTTGAAGAAGAACCGACATGAAACCGTCGTAGCAACGTTGATTTGGCCTCGATTTGGTGTAGCAAGCTTGCACCTTTTGATTTGAATCCGATTTGCATGCATAGTCTCTTGGAGTTGGAGATGGAGGCCATGATCGCTTGGCATTTGGGCAGCACTTCGTGGCATGAGTGATTTGTGAGGGTTTAGGGTAGGCTTAGGGGTCTTTTTATAGAGATTAGGAGTAGTTTAGGCCGTAGGATAAACGCTAGGATAGATCTGAACCCTCAAAAATCGTCACAAGCCTCCAGAACCGAGCCAACATGACAAGCAGGTGCACCAGGTCGGGGTTCTACAGGGGGGGTCGACCCAGGGGTCGACACCCTGTGTGTCTGGCGGGAACTTTCCCGCCTTCTCTTTCTGGGCTGAATTTCAAATCTGTTTTCGGATTTGAATTTTCGTGAAACTTCGTTGGGCCTTAACTGGGTCATACAGACTCCGATTTACGAAATTTCGGACTCTATTTCGCGTATTTTTCCGAGGCGAACGCAATGGAGCAACCCGTTTATCCTGATTCAGATTTTATAACTTAATTCTTCCTTGATTCTTGTCTTAACACGTTGTTAAAATTCGGGTTGTTACATTCTCCCCTCCTTTAAGGATTTCGTCCCCGAAATCTCCAAGTTAGGAAGAACGCATCCTACCATCCATCTACTTATAACATCATCCACAGGCAAACATTGTCCTTAAAAGGCTTTTAATGCTTTATGAACACATGCAAGAAAGTGTGTGTATATGTCCCTTAACTAATGCTAATGATCAGGCCTGAATGATCTTTCTAATGAAAAATATGTTTAGTGCCATGAGTCCAACATGTATGCAAATAGTCCTAGTCATATAAGTACTACATGTGTGCACAAACATTCATTCATATGCAACATCTGCATGATAACACATTCAATTTCATCCATAAATAAGTATAAATACCCGTGCATATGCAACATGAAACGTGACCGCGTCAATCTAGTATCTAATGTGTATTCGCGCATCCACGAGCAACCACTTGCAACCATTTGCAACCATATCAATCATAACATGTTTCAAATACATGTTTACATCCATAGGATTCTACCTAAGGTTCTCACGATAGGATCGAGGACAGAAACAGGACCGAGAGGATATTCACCAAAAGATAACATGCGAGCAAGCTCTACAGGAAAAACCAGGGATCAAGGATACACTCTTTAAAAAGAGGTACGATGCGCGTGTCTAGCCTTACGTCTTCTAAGTCGCGTTTCCTTGAGCTTAATTCCTCGGTGCCTTGACCATCTTTTTTACTCCATGATTTCATAGCTCCTTGATTCCTATTTCCAAGATATGAGTTAGAACTCATTTCATTGTCGCCTCTTATTCCACTTTCACTTATCCTTTCCCTAGTATACTTGTCTCAAACGTATCCACTCACTCATGCAAGCTCTCCAAAATTCACTAGGGAATTCTGGATCTCGTTTGCTGATGCCAATCCATGTTGCCAAGAGTACTTACTAGGGTGATTCCCATAACTCATGCATAAGCGAAACGAACCATCCGCCTCAGCGGCGAATTCTATTCGAACGGATTGCCAACAACTACATCCCGAGATTCTAGGTAACTAACCATGACAGAACCCAAAAGGCCACTCGAGACTTCGAGGGTATCACCAAGGTGAGTCGAGAGTCTAACTACCCTCTTTCCAAAACCGAGAATGGCACCCCTTATTGGGTGTCCACTTTATCCCTAGAATCCATCCGTAGCCAAGACATGTCATTCTCCAATCCAAACAAGTTATGAAGAAATGGTCCAACTCTCCAACCAGATTTTTGGGACAAAAACTGGGATCCTTTACCATGTTAGTACTAAGGTGCAGAGACTCAACTATCCAAGCAGACTTAAATGATACGATGATCAAGACAAAGTCTGGACGGGATGATAGAAAAGAACGACTAAACCTTTACCAGAAACGGTACCATTTCTTTTAGGTACCCTAGAAATGGGAGCGTACAATTGCCCTCTCCGATGATCTTGTCCTTGTCCTCCTTGATGGACTAAGCCATACCAACAGTTGCTTATCCTTAAGCTCGCGTCCTTTATCCTTACACTTATTATCCTACCTTGTACCACGGCAATAGGTCTCTCGAGAACCACCTCCATCGTACGGAAAACACCTACGTGGCTAGACAAAGATTAGTCACAGTTAGAACTACTGTGACTACAGATGGAGGAAAGAAAGGAAAAGAGATTCAATCGAGGAATCAAAGGATAATGCTAATGGCCTTTGGGGAATAGCCATTTAAAACAAACTTTTCTTGAAAAATGCGTCTTTGCAAAACGGTTTCTCAAATAGTTTTCAGAAGGTTTTAAAAACTTTTGCCCAGTCTGGTACCCTTCTGCTCTAATACCAAATGTAACACCCCACCTCCGCTAAGGTCACTCACAAAGGGAATGCACTAGGTTTGGTGAAGCATTATCGAGGTAAACATGCACGGAAATATTACAAGACAGAACATATATAAAACAGCGGAAGTAAAACAAATTTCATTACCTTATAAAATAAGGTCTTAAGCCTTTTACATCAGAATACATCAAAACATGTCTTGCAATAGTAAAGAAGCATAAAACCATTTCATAAATTATTCCCCAAGTAAAACAGTAAAGTAGCCATAGCCAAGAAAAGTCCAAGCCATGCATGATGATCTTCAGGCAGAAGAAGTCCAAACTAGATACAGTGTTTCCTCCCTGAAACGGGGGGGGGGGGAACGGAAGACAAAGAGGCGAAACAAAATGGGGTCAGTCATAAAGACAAGTAAGTCCTATCTACTTCCAGTATAAAAACAGGTAAAGGTAACATGACATGCGTAAACTGAAAGTAAACATAAGGATGACGACAAGATAGATAAACTAAACCAAGGTAACAGGCTGAACTACTGTAGCAAGGTAAACTAAGATATCATGATAAACTACGGTGTCATGATAAATCAAGGTATCACATCGTCAGGTTTCTATCAAGTATAATATCCCAAGGTATCACCTGTATAACATCCCACGGTATCTATCATGTATATTTCTCATGGTTCTAACATGTATATTTGCTCTGCACCTCTCGTACTAGTATCCCAACCCGCGTCATGTGTTAACTATGAATATCCCTTGCCCAATGTCATGTAATGGTCCATGTCAACCCAATATATAGCATATGTAGGTTTTCCCAACTCGTATGTTTCTTTCCATGTATAAGTTCAGTCCCTTGCCGTAGGCCGTACGGGCTTTCCTATGTAAATCTATACCACTTCAACGTAGTACCATTTTATCCTTGAAGTTGTTTTGGACTGCTAACCTTGATCAAGTTATGTTTTCTTACCATGAACTATCGCGTGTTCACTTAGGATTTATGCCACCTAGGACCACTAGGGATTATGCTACCTATTGAACGTTTCCGTGTGTCGGTTTGGGTTTTGGCCACCTAGGACCACTAGGGATTATGCCACCCGTCAACCGCGCCCTTTATCCCGCGTATGTATCGTGAATCGTTTCCATGTCTAGACGCACATGTTCCTCAATGTGCCATCCGAGTTCCGTGCCAGGGCAAAACAAGAAATACGGAACTCGGTCGGGAGCTTTAAGTCGTCTGCTGATGCAGATATCAAGGTCTGTTTTTGTACCCGTGGCTATGGTCCCACGTGACCCCTCCCTCAACTACTGAAAGGCAATCCAAGTAAAATCATGTATGAGAACTACATCCCGGCCCACTATAGCCCCACTTTCCTATGGGCCAACCTCACCCATGACTCGATAGCAAGAACATGGTTTGTTGGTAGTTCTCTGCCTTCCCGTTCGTACACGATTGACTAAAGATGGTAGGTAGACGGCGACGTGCTATCCAGGGCAAAATCAAGTATCGTCGACTCCACGCTAATCCATCCCAGTCTTTAGGTCGCTCGCATAGCAACCAAGGCATACTCTTGGCTCTTCTATCGCAGACCTTAACCTCTGTGAGGCCGGGTTTCATGGACCACCTGCCACCTCATAGAGGGATACCAAGAGTAACCTCACGTCCCCCGAAGCTACCGCTTCGTCACTAAGTTCGTTGGAGCCCTTATCCAAGTCGGATAATTTGCTCCTCCTCGTGTGTTTAAGCGATGACCTACCATATCGGGTTACTCATCCATTCATGAACTAGTCCCATGTCCTTGGCTAAGAATTATTACTTAGTTATACTTAACTAAGGTTTACCACTTAGCTACTTTTCCCCGTTACCCTTGATTAACCACGATTTTCTACCTAGTTCCTCTCACTAGGGTTTTGTCTATTGGGTTAAGTGTTGTTATTCAGGTTCATGACTTAGCCCGCCTACGAATCACGTCAAGATTGGCTAAGTATTTAAGTTCAAGGCTTAGCCCTACAAGTTGGTTAAGTATACCAAGAAGCTCATGACTTAACCCTATCAAGTCAAATTGGTTAAGTATTTATTTGTCTTAACCCTATCAGATTATCCTGTTAGATTGATTAAGCATAGATTATCTTAATCCCATCAGATTATCGAGTCGGATTGGTTAAGTATAGGTTAACTTAACCCCATCCACTAATCGTATTACAATGGTTAAGCCTAATTTAAAAGGTCTTGTGACTTAACCCTACCAGGTCCACATATTAGATTGGTTAAGTATAGGTTACTTAACCTCATCAAATCATCATGTATAATTGGTTAATTATAAGTTTCTTAACCCCATTAAATTATCATGTTAAGTTGGTTAAGTATTGGTTGCTTAACCTCATTGAATTACCAAGTTTAGATTGGTTAAGTGTTTAACTGAACCCCATCGAATTACGTTGTTTAGATTAGTTAAGTATAGGTTACTTAACCCCATCTAATTGTCGTGTTTAGATTAGTTAAGTCTAAATTACTTAACCCCATCTAATTACCAAGTCGGATTAGTTAAGTGTAAATTACTTAACCCCATCCCCTAATTGTTTTGTACGGTTAATTGTCATTAAGAAATCAAGCCCGGTCGCACTTAACCTACCCATTCGTGTCATATCGGTTAAGTGTCATTAGTCGAATTTACTTAACCTTATCATGTGGAATTAATTTAATTAATGCACTCTTAACCTCTCACATTAGACCTCGTTGTGGTTACTAGTTAAGCCGGGCGGGTCCGGGTAGTTTTACACCACAACCTAGTCTAACCTCGGGTCTTAAGCGCGACATGACCAACTTCTCACATTGGATCCTATTGTTTGTAGCCACTAGTTAAGCCGGGCGGATCCGGGTAGATTTATGCTACAAAACTCAACCCAACCTCGAGTTGGCCACTTCCATGTTTGGTCTAGTGTCATATTACACTTACAACCCCCGTGTCTAGTTTCAAGTTCCATGTTTTCGTACGTGTCACGTTCATGTTTAAGTGTTCCAAGAGTGTCACATTCTCATGCAACCCCATGTCAAGTTTTCGTGCCACTTTCAAGTCAAGTTTTCACGTCACGTTCACGTTTGTCTAACTATCCCAAAATCGTGTTTTCACTTGAGTAAAAGCGGGTCAACATAATAGGTATACTATGGCTACATGTAGACCCCAAAACATGCACGATGCCACAAAAGGGATTGGCTCCAAACATGCATGGTATCATAAGGGGGTTTGGTCTTAAAACATGAACGATGGTGTCATATAGGGATTGGCCATAAGCATGCATAACATAAAAGGGGATTGGCCACAAGCATGCATAATGTCATAAAGGATTTGGCCCCAAACTTGCATATCGTCATAAGAAATTTGGCCACAAATTTGCATATTATCATAACGGGATTTGACCTTACATAAACATGATATCATAAGGGGGTTGGTTTCATTTACATGCATAAGCCCCGAAGTCCAATTTATGCAACTATTTCACAAGTCAAAGTGGCTCTAAGTGTTCATGCTATCATACTACAAGTAAAGGTCCAATCTTGCATGGCAAACTAAGTCCAATGCAACATGAATAGCATGGTTTAGTCGCTAAAACATAACCCAAAGTCATATGTTCATGTTAAAGGAGCAAACTAGGCTCGCATAAGTAATAGCATTCATGTTTAACCACATTTTATTCCATGCCATGATTAAACTACCGTTAACATCTCGAAGTGGCTAGAACTTACATAGCGTGGCTTAGCGAATTAGCATGAATCGTCTCGACGAAGAAAGGTGGCTCCTTTGAAGAAGAACCGTCATGAAACCATCGTAGCAACGTTGATTTGGCCCCGATTTGGTGTAGCAAGCTTGCACCTTTTGATTTGAATCTGATTTGCATGCATAGTCTCTTGGAGTTGGAGATGGAGGCCATGATCACTTGGCATTTGGGCAGCACATCATGGCATGAGTGATTTGTGAGGGTTTAGGGTAGGCTTAGGGGTCTTTTTATAGAGATTAGGAGTAGTTTAGGCCGTAGGATAAACCCTAGGATAGATCTGAACCCTCAAAAATCGTCACAAGCCTCCAGAACCGAGCCAACATGACAAGCAGGTGCACCAGGTCGGGGTTCTACAGGGGGGGTCGACCCAGGTGTCTACACCCATGTCGACCCCCTGGAGGGGGGTCGACCCCAGGGTCGACACCCATGTCGACCCCCTGGAGGGGGGTCGACCCAGGGGTTGACACCCTGTGTGTCTGGCGGGAACTTTCCCGCCGTCTCTTTCTGGGCTGAATTTCAAATCTGTTTTCGGATTTGAATTTTCGTGAAACTTCGTTGGGCCTTAACTGGGTCATACAAACTCCGATTTACAAAATTTCGGACTCTATTTCGCGTATTTTTCCGAGACGAACGCAATGTCGCAACCCGTTTATCCAGGTTCAGAATTTATAACTTAATTCTGCCTTGATTCTTGTCTTAACACGTTGTTAAAATTCGGGTTGTTACAGAAATAGAAGCAAAAATAATAGCGCGTACAGATCTTAAATAGAAACAAAAATAACTGCGCGTACAGATCTTGAAATTGATCTAGAATAATAACATGAAATAAAATATAGCAGCGTGTACACAGATCTTAAAATATAGTTCCGGAATAATAATTAAAATAACAGCGCAAATCTAGATTATCTGAAAAGGATTAAATTAAAATAAACAATTAATTTAATCATTTTATGATTCAGAATTCTCACCTTCGTATATGATCAGATCTAAACCAAAAAGAGACAAAATTTGTTCACAACAGATCTAGAATGTTATGTGGTGTGTCGCCGCTCCGGTATCACCAAATTCGTCGAGTTCTGAGTCGATCTAAATCAAATATGTATTTTAAATTATTTATATTACAATTAGCAATGAAATCAAGTGTTGCAAATTAATAAAATTAAATTTTATTAAACCTCAGATTTGTTCAAATCTTTGAATCCAAATAACTCGAGCTACGGTCAACGGTTTGAGGAGTCGTTTGTTGGAGATTGGAGAGCTTGTAGAGCGGAGTCGGCGCCTGGAAGGGGGGAGAGTGCGGCGGTGTGTGGTGGGGCTAAGGGGGGTGCGACAGCGGTGGGTTCGTGGGTTCGGGGAAGGAGCTACAGGCTATTTTAGATCTTGCAACTTATATGAGATCGAATAGGGCTGTAAACGGATGCAGTCGGATATGGATAGTGCCGTATCCGAATCTGTATCCGAAAATGAAAATCCGTATCCGAATCCGTATCTGATATCCACGGATACTAGTTAAAAATATTTGTATCCGTATCCGCGGATATTTTCGGATATCCGAAAATATCCGTATCCGCCTTAGCGAATATGGATATCCGAAAATATCCGAAATATCCGTATCCGAAACTTAAAACTGTACATTGGATGTGTATATCCGAAAACATCCGAAAAATATCCGAAAACATCCGAAAAAATATCCGAAAATAAAACAGTAAAAGTTTACAAATACATCACTCACATACAAATTTGGCTCATAAAATATATTTTTTGAAAATGTGAATACATCTAATTAAAAATTACAAGCAGGACATCAATCAAATAATTTTCTTACAACAAATATTTTAAGACATAAAAGTGTTCAAAATATGAAATACACAACCCTAAGACTAAAATAAAACAAAATATAAATCATAGAAGCACATACACAATTATGTTTTAATTATAACCATACCACAAAATAAAATGAATACATGATTTAAAATGTTGCATAATACAAAATACAACTTTCCTTTATAATTAAATAGTTGAGTTTTGCTTAGCTATTTTAAGGAAATTTATATATTAATTTAATCTTAAATAGAAATTAAAAATTATATAATATATATACTACATACACGTATCAGAAAATCGGACGGATATTTTTCGGATACGGATACCACTATAACCATATCCGTATCCGAAATGATTTTCGGATATCGGATAACCGTATCCGCATCTCGGATAACGGATATTTTTCGTATTTTCGGATACGGATGCGGACGGATATCGGATTTTTCGGGTACCCGTTGAAAGCCCTAAGATCGAAGAGATTGATGAGAGCTTCAAAAAAGTTCAACAGGGCATATGTTAATTCTCCATGGATTTGGAGAAAAAGAAGAGAGAGGTTTAGAAAGGGTAGGCGGCTATGGGTTCTGAAGATCGGGAGAGAACGACGTACTGTAGCTTCTATTTATAATATATAACATTAGGTTTAAGTAATCATTATTTAATTCTTAATTACCCACTAAAGGCCCGTTTGGCCACTAACTCGGAATTTTGTCCAACGACTGTCGTTCTTACCTATTAACCCCCGTTCCAGACTCATCTGGCTATGTCCCGTAAGCCCAAATGATCATCTTGACCCCCGTTTCTCAGTTTTAAAATTTAGGTCTTTTATTCCTAATTCAACCTTACAAATAATTTTACCGGGGCTACAAATTAACTCTGAAAAATCCTGAAAAATATATTTAGCTATGTTTTGACACTGCGGACCTAATAAAATTAATTTCGTTCAATTCTGAGCCTATTTGAAAAATGGCATTTTTCAAGTCGATTAAAATTGACCGAAATTGACCAAACTGAAATCTTTTCGCCATGGTCACAAATTAATTCTAAAAATTATGAAACATAAAACTTAGCAATAATTTGACATTCCGAATCCAACAAAAGTGGTTTCGTCGAAAACAGAGGTCGTCTGAAAAATGGCTATTTTTAAGGCGTATATATTAAATATTAAAAATACATTTTTAAACAAATAATTTCCGAAACTCGAAATATATAAGTGTTTATACTTTTTAAAGGTAGAAACGTCATTCTGAACTCAATGGAAGTGGTTTCGAGTCCCAATTCCTTCGTATGCAAAAAGTAGCATTTTTGACCTTCATATATTATATATAAATTTCATAGCGACTTTCTAAATTTTAAACTGGGCATAACTTTTGATTCCCGCTATGAAATTTCGATTTTTCGGATTCGTTAGAAAGATATTTTTAAATAGATTCTAATATTTTTGGTTTCACTAAAATCCGTTAAATTATGCATCCTGTACGACCAGTCAAAGTTCAAGTTTGACTTTTCAAACTACCGCGCTATTTCTAACTTCTTTTATAATTAGAATTAAATTATTCATTCTAACTTCAATTTAAATAAATTTTTAATCATTATTATTTAAAATAAATCATTTTAAATATCAGAACCTATTAAAATAACTTAAAATAAAATTTTAAATTGGCCCCAAAATTCAGGGTTGTTAAAGTCTCCCCCACTTAAAAACTTTTCATCCTCAAAAAGGAACGAAGCTAAAAAGTTGTTTAAGTATCTAACTTTTCTTTCGTTCTTTAATTCATTTATATAGTTTAATTAGTTGACACAACCATCAATCAATTAGTTGATTATCTTTTAAAATATATAATTTTATATATTCAAAAATCATATTTCCAAAGATCGGATTATATATGCAATCAAAATACATTAATTATATACTTTTCACTCTCAACTCATTCTAGGGCATTACTAACCCCATCTCTAATGAGTTTTCTCATTCTAGGATATTGTTGATCCTATCACTAATGAGTATTCTTATTGGATATTACTAATCCAATCTCTGATGAGTCTTTTGTTCAGTTCTAACGAGTTGTATCCCAAATATTTGAGCTAACCAGAGCTCTGGTACTAAATGAAACGAACCGCAAATCGCCCATGCGGGAAATCGCCGGATACGCTTACTTTGGGCTACAACACATCAGAACAATAACAGCATACTTTTATAACATAACAATAATGTTACATCAGAGTACAGAATATCAGAGTACATCGAATAAAATTATAGCGGAAGATAAATTACAATATTAAATACAATAAACAGCGGACGACTTCTATGCTCTGGACCCGGCTTTAGGCTTCGATCCAGAATCCTACTCAAGAGATAAATATCTGCAAAAAGCTACTCGACTGCCCGTGTGGAAAAGAGGGCACCCGAGTTTGCAAAGTGAAACAAACTACGAGTCAGTCATGGGACTGGTGTGAGAATTCTATAATAATATAACTAATAGTAATAAGGCAAATCCAAGGACCACGCCGCTAACGCGGAACGGGTTTTATTCCAATGGATTGCCGGTGCATAAATTAAGGTAAATCGTTAAACAACGCAATGCTTTTTAGAAAAATGAAACCATCATAAGACTCAAGTCCCATCACACAATGCAACGCAAACCAGAGGATAGAGTTTTACCTTATAATGGTCAAAAATGCTTGATACGATAAAAACGAATTTGATATTATTATTAGTGTATATATGTTTCAAAAACATTTCAAAGTAAATGCATCAATCCTAGGAAGCATAGCTACCATATACTATGCATCCGTACTAGTAATACAATCAAGTCCGTAGGGTCGTATTTGGAATTTGGTTTCCATCATGAGTCAAGGCTAGGGAGGAGCACCTTACCGATTCGAGACACTCTAGCTAATGTCTCAGGATCCCCTGCTGTGAACCCTTCGATCCTGCAGGGCCGGTCCACACATACAGCTTTGTGGATTGGCAATTCCTGAACACACGTTTCCCGATCCTATAGGACCAATCATTAGAGGCGCGCCTCATTCCATCATCCACATAAGTAAAATATCATCCAGTTTAAGCACTGACATTACCCCTAGCTTGAAAGAAACGTGCTGCTCTCCCTGCGTTCCCTTCTCCCGTTTTAGACTCAACCGGGTTGTGAGGCTCGTGAAGCTACGTAACACACAAAGCTATGCTTATTCAAGCTGTGCTTTGATCGTCACCACAAGGTTCTGCTTTTCAACAAGAGACCTTGATCAATGCATCTTAGTATGCCACACCGTCACTCCTTATCACACTACCAATCCTTTGCCGAAATATACAAAAGGGTGTTAAGCAAGAGAATAAATTCTCCGCCACCAATCATTCATACATTCGACAGAAAATTAATAAATACAATATAAAGGAGCACAATGTCAGACATACATTCCATTTATAAGCCCGTTCTGGGTCTGAACGAAACTGGAGATACCTCGTCCCGTATGTCCAGTATGGAAAGGAAGTACCCGCATATCTGTGAAATCAGCACGTACGTTTGGGCAATTACCCCGACCCTTGAATTGGGAGCAAGTCAATTCAGGGTCTTGATCGTTGTCCATTCGAGTGAAGATTTACGGTCTTCATTCGTCATCTTCAACTTCAATTCTTAACGTCGTCTGATTATTTGGAATGAGATTAACTCGGAATTTCCAAATAATTCTCGCATATAGAATTTAAGAAAACCCATTTCATGTCGTTATATTATTTTATAATGATTAATTCTTACCTTAATTATTTAAAATAATTAAATCCTTAGTTAACGACGCTTCGGGTCAAAGGAGCAACCCTGGCGCTGCTTTCAACCAATTTTGATTTACACATTTCTCCAAAGCTAACTGTTGGATTTTAACGTAGTTTATATCATTGGAAAGATCTTCCCAAAGCAGTCCTAACGGTTTTCGTTTTGGGAAAATCCGACGGTCGGATCTTTTGATATAGTCGTTTAAAGGTACGATTTCAAAACCCGAACTACCGGGCTCGATTCGTTAAATTTTAATTATATTTATATATAAAATTAATAAATATAAACCGTTTAACCATAATAACGTTGTCTGATTCAATAACAAGCTAAACAACTACCGATACCCATTCATTTTTAATTCCTTTAAAAGTGGGGATAATATTTCAACATTTGAATACATTCTTTTATGAAAATTTAAATTCTATTTCAACGTTGCATTTTATTTACATAAAAATGTAAATTCTTATCTTTTAATTACAATATAAGATGTAATTAACATTACGGTGAAAATTTCTATCTTTTTAGATTACATAAAAAATGTGATTTTGATTACAATGTCACATGTTTCTTTTTAATTACATTAAAAATGTAATTTTTGTTTCATGTCAAGACTTTGTCTTTTAATTACATTAAAAATGTAATTTTATTCCAATATCAAAGTCTTACCCTTAAATTACACATAAAAATGTACATTTACTTACAATGCAAATTCCTACTTCTTAATTACATATAAAAATGTAAATTTACTTGCGATGCAAATTCCTACTTTTTATTTACATATAAAAATGTAAATTTACTTGCGATGCAAATTCCTACTTTTTATTTACATATAAAAATGTAAATTTACTTGCGATGCAAATTCCTACTTCTTATTTACATATAAAATTGTAAATTTACTTTACACTACACTAAAACATGATTATATTTCATATGCGCTAAACGTGATTATATTTCATATGCACTTTCATGATTCCAAAGTATGAACATGTTTCTTATGTAATAACATGGTTCTGACATAAATATATTTCATGTGCAAATAATATGTCATCAAAATATGATTCATTCTCATGTGCAATAATATAACATCAAAATATGATTCATTCTCATGTGCAATAAAATGACATCAAAATATGTTTATTCTCATGTGCAATAATATGACATCAAAATATGTTTATTCTCATGTGCAATAATATGACATCAAAATATGTTTCATTCTCATGTGCAATAATATGACATTAAAATATGTTTCATTCTCATGTGCAATAATATGACATCAAAATATGTTTATTCTCATGTGCAATAATATGACATCAAAATATGATTCATTCTCATGTGCAATAATATAACATCAAAATATGATTCATTCTCATGTGCAATAATATAACATCAAAAAATGTTTATTCTCATGTTACTACCTAAACACTAAAAATATATCTATTTTCATGTTGCTACTTAGATGCCCAAAAATATAATTATGCTTATGTTTCAACTACAACGCTAAAAATATAATTATGTTTATCGGTTTATTTCAGCAACAAAAATATAATCATTTCTGTCGTTTCATTTCAAAAACACCTCTTATGATGTATAGAACTGAAGTAAATAAAAACAACAGCGCGTGTATAGATCCTAAAAATAGATCCGAACTAAAAATAATTAAATAGATGTAGCGCGAACACAGATCTGGAAACGTAGATCTGGAATAGAAGCAAAAATAATAGCGCATACAGATCTTAAATAGAGACAAAAATAACTGCGTGTACAGATCTTGAAATTGACCTGGAATAATAACATGAAATAAAATATAGCAGCGTGTACACAGATCTTAAAATATAGATCCGGAATAATAATTAAAATAACAGCGTAAATCTAGATTATCTGAAAAGGATTAAATTAAAATAAACAATTAATTTAATCATTTTATGATTCAGAATTCTCACTTGGTATATGATCAGATCCAAACCAAAAAGAGATAAAATTTGTTCACAACAGATCTAGAATGTTATCTGGTGTGTCGCCGCTCCGGTATCACCAAATTCATCGAGTTCTGAGTCGATCTAAATCAAATACGTATTTTAAATTATTTATATTACAATTAGCAATGAAATCAAGTGTTGCAAATTAACAAAATTAAATTTTATTAAACCTCAGATTTGTTCAAATCTTTGAATCCAAATAACTCGAGCTACGGTCAACGGTTTGAGGAGTCGTTTGTTGGAGATTGGAGAGCTTGGAGAGGGGAGTCGGCGCCTGGAAGGGGGGAGAGTGCGGCGACGTGTGGTGGGGCTGAGGTGGGTGCGACGGCGGTGGGTTCGTGGGTTCGGGGAAGGAGCTACAAGCTATTTTAGATCTTGCAACTTATATGAGATCGAAGAGATTGATGAGAGCTTCAAAAAAGTTCAAAAGGGCATATGTTAATTCTCCATGGATTTGGAGAAAAAGAAGAGAGAGGTTTAGAAAGGGTAGGCGGCTATGGGTCATGAAAATCGGGAGAGAACGACGTACTGTAGCTTCTATTTATAATATATAATATTAGGTTTAAGTAATCATTATTTAATTCTTAATTACCAACTAAAGGCCCGTTTGGCCACTAACTCAGAATTTTTCCCAACGACTGTTGTTCTTACCTATTAACCCCTGTTCCAGACTCATCTGGCTATGTCCCGCAAGCCCAAATGATCATCTTGACCCCCGTTTCTCAGTTTTAAAATTTAGGTCTTTTATTCCTTATTCAACCTTACAAATAATTTTACCGGGGCTACAAATTAACTCTGAAAAATCCTGAGAAATATATTTTGCTATGTTTTGACGCTGCGGACCTAATTAAATTAATTTCGTTCAATTCTGAGCCTATTTGAAAAATGGCATTTTTCAAGTCGATTAAAATTGACCGAAATTGACCAAACTGAAATCTTTTCGCCACGGTCACAAATTAATTCTAAAAATTATGAAAAATAAAACTTAGCAATAATTTGACATTCCGAATCCAACAAAATTGGTTTCATCGAAAACAGAGGTCGTCTGAAAATGGCTATTTTAAGGCGTATATATTAAATATTAAAAATACATTTTTAAACAAATAATTTCCGAAACTCGAAATATATAAGTGTTTATACTTTTTAAATGTAGAAACGTCATTCTGAACTCAATGGAAGTGGTTTCGAGTCCCAATTCCTTCGTATGCAAAAAGTAGCATTTTTGACCTTTAGATATTATATATAAATTTTATAGCGACCTTTCTAAATTTTAAACTGGGCATAACTTTTGATTCCCGCTATGAAATTTCGATTTTTCGGATTCGTTAGAAATATTTTTTTAAATAGATTCTAATATTTTTGGTTTCACTAAAATCCGTTAAATTTTGCATCTTGTACGATCAGTCAAAGTTCAAGTTTGACTTTTCAAACTACCGCGCTATTTCTAACTTCTTTTATAATTAGAATTAAATTATTCATTCTAACTTCAATTTAAATAAATTTTTAGTCATTATTATTTAAAATAAATCATTTTAAATATCAGAACCTATTAAAATAGCTTAAAATAAAATTTTAAATTGGCCCCAAAATTCAGGGTTGTTACAGTCTCCCCCACTTAAAAACTTTTCGTCCTCGAAAAGGAACGAAGCTAAAAAGTTGTTTAAGTATCTAATTTTTCTTTCATTCTTTAATTCGTTTATATAGTTTTATTAGTTGACACAACCATCAATCAATTAGTTGATTATCTTTTAAAATATATAACTTTTATATATTCAAAAATCATATTTCCAAAGATCGGATTATATATGCAATCAAAATACATTAATTATATACTTTTCACTCTCAACTCATTCTAGGGCATTACTAACCCCATCTCTAATGAGTTTTCTCATTCTAGGATATTGTTGATCCTATCTCTAATGAGTATTCTTATTGGATATTACTAATCCAATCTCTGATGAGTCTTTTGTTCAGTTCTAACGAGTTGTATCCCAAATATTTGAGCTAACCAGAGCTCTGGTACCAAATGAAACGAACCGAAAATCGCCCATGCGGGAAATCGCCGGATACGCTTACTTTGGGCTACAACACATCAGAACAATAACAGCATACTTTTATAACATCACTATAATGTTACATCAGAGTACAGAATATCAGAGTACATCGAATAAAATTATAGCGGAAGATAAATTACAATATTAAATACAATAAACAGCGGAAGACTTCTATGCTCTGGACACAGCTTTAGGCTTCGATCCAGAATTCTGCTCAAGAGATAAATATCTGCAAAAAGCTACTCGACTGCCCGTGTGGAAAAGAGGGCACCCGAGTTTGCAAAGTGAAACAAACTACGAGTCAGTCATGGGACTAGTGTGAGAATTCTTAAATAATATATCTAATAGTAATAAGGCAAATCCAAGGACCACGCCGCTAACGCGGAACGGGTTTTATTCCAATGGATTGTCGGTGCATAAATTAAGGTAAATCGTTAAACAACACAATGCTTTTTAGAAAAATGAAACCATCATAGGACTCAAGTCCCATCACACAATACAACGCAAACCAGATGACAGAGTTTTACCTTATAATGGTCAAAAATGCTTGATACGATAAAAACGAATTTGATATTATTATTAGTGTATATATGTTTCAAAAACATTTCAAAGTAAATGTATCAATCCTAGGAAGCATAGCTACCATATACTATGCATCCGTACTAGTAATACAATCAAGTCCATAGGTTCGTATTTGGAATTTGGTTTCCATCATGAGTCAAGGCTAGGGAGGAGCACCTTACCGATTCGAGACACTCTAGCTAATGTCTCAGGATCCCCTGCAGTGAACCCTTGGATCCTGCAGGGCCGGTCCACACATACAGCTTTGTGGATTGGCAATTCCTGAACAAACGTTTCCCGATCCTATAGGACCAATCATCCGAGGCGCGCCTCATTCCATCATCCACATAAGTAAAATATCATCCAGTTTAAGTACTGACACAACCCCTATCTAGAAAGAAACGTGCTGCTCTCCCTGCGTTCCCTTCTCCCGTTTTAGACTCAACCGGGTTGTGAGGCTCGTGAAGCTACGTAACACACAAAGCTATGCTTATTCAAGCTGTGCTTTGATCGTCACCAAAAGGTTCTGCTTTTCAACAAGAAACCTTGATCATTGCACCTTAGTATGCCACACCGTCACTCCATATCACACTACCAATCCTTTGCCGAAATATACAAAAGGGTGTTAAGCAAGAGAATAAATTCTCCACCACCAATCATTCATACATTTGACAGAAAATTAATAAATACAATATAAAGGAGCACAATATCAGACATACATTCCATTTATAAGCCCGTTCTGGGTCTGAACGAAACTGGAGATACCTCGTCCCGTATGTCCAGTACGGAAAGGAAGTACCCGCATATCTGTGAAATCAGCACGTACGTTTGGGCAATTACCCCGACCCTTGAATTGGGAGCAAGTCAATTCAGGATCTTGATCGTTGTCCATTCGAGGGAAGATTTACGGTCTTCATTCGTCGTCTTCAACTTCAATTCTTAACGTCGTCTGATTATTTGGAATGAGATTAACTCGGACTTTCCAAATAATTATCGCATATATAATTTAAGAAAGCCCATTTCATGTCATTATATTATTTTATAACGATTAATTCTTACCTTAACTATTTAAAATAATTAAATCCTTAGTTAACGACGCTTCGGGTCAAAGGAGCAACCCTGGCGCTGCTTTCAACCAATTTTGATTTACACATTTCTCAAAAACTTACCGTTGGATTTTAACGTAGTTTATATCGTTGGAAAGATCTTCCCAAAGCGGTCCTAACGGTTTTCGTTTTGGGAAAATCCGACGGTCGGATCTTTTGATATAGTCGTTTAAAGGTACGATTTCAAAACACGAACTATCTCGCTCGATTCGTTAAATTTTAATTATATTTATATATAAAATATATAAATATAAACCGTTTAACCATAATAACGTTGTCTGATTCAATAACAAGCTAAACAACTACCGATACCCATTCATTTTTAATTCCTTTAAAAGTGGAGATAATATTTCAACATTTGAATACATTCTTTTATGAAAATGTAAATTCTATTTCAACGTTGCATTTTATTTACATAAAAATGTAAATTCTTATCTTTTAATCACAATGTAAGATGTAATTAACATTACGGTGAAAATTTCTATCTTTTTAGATTACATAAAAAATGTAATTTTGATTACAATGTCACATGTTTCTTTTTAATTACATTAAAATGTAATTTTTGTTTCATGTCAAGATTTTGTCTTTTAATTACATTAAAAATGTAATCTTATTCCAATATTAAAGTCTTACCCTTAAATTACATATAAAAATGTACATTTACTTACAATGCAAATTCCTACTTCTTAATTACATATAAAAATGTAAATTTACTTGCGATGCAAATTCCTACATTTATTTACATATAAAAATGTAAATTTACTTGCGATGCAAATTCCTACATTTTATTTACATATAAAAATGTAAATTTACTTGCGATGCAAATTCCTACTTCTTATTTACATATAAAAATGTAAATTTACTTTACATTACACTAAAACATGATTATATTTCATATGCGCTAAACATGATTATAATTCATATGCACTGTCATGATTCCAAAGTATGAACATATTTCATATGTAATAACATGGTTCTGACATAAATATATTTCACGTGCAAATAATATGTCATCAAAATATGATTCATTCTCATGTGCAATAATATGACATCAAAATATGATTCATTCTCATGTGCAATAATATAACATCAAAATATGTTTATTCTCATGTGCACTAATATGACATCAAAATATGTTTATTCTCCTATGCAATAATATGACATCAAAATATGTTTCATTCTCATGTGCAATAATATGACATCAAAATATGTTTCACTCTCATGTGCAATAATATGACATCAAAATAAGTTTCATTCTCATGTGCAATAATAAGACATTAAAATATGTTTCATTCTCATGTGCAATAATATGACATCAAAATATGTTTATTCTCATGTGCAATAATAAGACATCAAAATATGATTCATTCCCATGTGCAATAATATAACATCAAAATATGATTCATTCTCATGTGCAATAATATAACATCAAAATATGTTTATTCTCATGTTACTACCTAAACACTAAAAATATATCTATTTTCACGTTGCTACTTAGACGCCCAAAAATATAATTATGCTTATGTTTCAACTACAACGCTAAAAATATAATTATGTTTATCGGTTTATTTCAGCAACAAAAATATAATCATTTCTGTCGTTTCGTTTCAACAACACCTCTTATGATGTATAGAACTGAAGTAAATAAAAACAACAGCGCGTGTATAGATCCTAAAAATAGATCCGAACTAAAAATAATTAAATAGATGTAGCGCGAACACAGATCTGGAAACGTAGATCTGAAATAGAAGCAAAAATAATAGCGCATACAGATCTTAAATAGAGACAAAAATAACTGCGCATACAGATCTTGAAATTGACCTGGAATAATAACATGAAATAAAATATAGCAGCGTGTACACAGATCTTAAAATATAGATCCGGAATAATAATTAAAATAACAGCGCAAATCTAGATTATCTGAAAAGGATTAAATTAAAATAAACAATTAATTTAATCATTTTATGATTCAGAATTCTCACTTGGTATATGATCAGATCCAAACCAAAAAGAGGCAAAATTTGTTCACAACAGATCTAGAATGTTATCTTGTGTGTCGCCGCTCCAGTATTGTAACAAACCGAATTTTAATAATGTGTTAAAACCATAAATTAAGGCAGAATTAAATTTTAAAATAAGAATCAGGGGAAACGGGTTACACCATTGCGTTCGTCTCGAAATTCTGCTTGGAAGCGAGTACGATTTTTTGAAAATCGGAGTTCGTATGAGGGAGATATGAGCCTCCGAAGTTTCAGGAATTTTCATAATAAAAAACAGCTCGAAATTCGAATTCAAACCCCAGAACAGGCTGGGCGGAAAAATTCCCGCCCATGGACCAGGTCGACCTGGGGGTCGACCATAGTGTCGACCTCCCAGGGACCAGGTCGACCATAGTGTCGACCTGGGGGTCGACCTGCCTCCCGAACCCACTTTTTCAACCAGATGCATCCTGATGTATTTGACCTCGTTTTCTGTCCAGATTCGTCTGCCTAATCCTATATAAACAGCCTCCTAGCCTCATTCTCTTTACACCATTCTTCTCTAACCTTATGATGCTCAAACTCTTGATGATCATGGCTTCTTCTTCTTCTAAATTAAATTAAGATAAATTAAATTAAAACGAGAAGATTATTTCTTGAAGACTACGGCTAGGAATTGCATATTTGGGGATTTTCTTCTACGATCAAAGCAAGATTCAACGATTCAGAAATTCAACGACAAATTTCTAGACTTGACTTCTGCATCTTTCTTAGACCATGATCTGTAAGTTCAAGTTACTCTTAGATAAAAGCTGTAAACTTAATATCCATGTTGTAAATTGGAATTGGATCTATGTGTGATAATTGATTCATATCTATTCTTGTTCATCTTGGATCTTGTCTTTCGTGAATATTTCTTTGGGCCTATTCATGTTGTAAATCAAACTCTTTCATGTCTATAACTTTAACATGCCTATGACGTTGAAACAATTGTTAATGGCCAAGGACTATGATTGAAAACATAAGACTATGCCTATGACTGTGAACATAAGTCTATGCCTATGCCTATGACTGTGAACATAAGACTGTGCCTATGCCTATGACGGTGAACATAAGACTATTGCCTATGACTATGAGAAGGACAATTTTGGCTAATCATGACTCTTGACTATGATAATTATTACATATGATTATGAACATAAGGCTATTATCTATGACCATGACTTTGAAACTATTACTTTTAATTTCCTATGACTATTTGCCTACAACTATTTTGGTTAATTATCCATGACTATTGCGATTGATCGCTTATGGTTCTTGATTATCAGAATTCTACCTATGACCATGACTATGACTATCGGGGTTAGTTGCCTAAGACTATTATAGTTGATTGTTCATGCCCATAGTTGAAACCCATGTTGTACACCGAATTTGCAGTTGTTGGATCTCATACCTAGGGTGCGACTTGCTTAGTTCATTCGCTATTATGTACACTAAAACCATTGGATCCTTGTATTTGGCTTGCTTTTGCATGCCTATTCTTTTATAACAACTTTTATCATGACTATCGCCTTATCTTGCTAGATTTGAAACCCTATATGCTAGTGATGTTGTAACCAATTATCTCAAGTTATATCTTGCTAGTCTTGTAATCCCTTTTATCGCTTCATGCTCGTCCCTTTTGCCTATCATAGTTTTGATGTAATTCCCTTTATCTCGGGATTTGGATTTATTTGTAGTATAGATCGATTCACGTTTATGTGCGATGGGAACACGATTTGGGCAGATTAGGCAAAACATGAATTGGTTATGAACATGAATTATGAACTTGATAATAGGCAAAAACAAAAAACTTGAATCATGAACATTGTTATAACTTGAATCTGGATGTGGGCATGAAACTTATCCTTGAAGCTTGACATGAATCTTGAGCATGGACATGACACTAGAATGAACTTGAAAATGGCCAACTCGAGTTTGGGTTAAGTTTGCAGTGTAATTCTGCCCGGAACCGCCCGACAAATCCAGTTATTACAAACAATAGGATCCAATATAGGTAGTTGGTCATACCGCGCTTGAAACCCGAGGTCAGACTGAGTTGTGGTGTAATTCAGCCTGGAACCGCCCGGCATATCCAGTGACCACAACAACAAGTCGGCTGTGAGAGGTTGAGGTGCATTAATGAACTAATGCCACATGATAGGGTTAAGTCATGAACCGCTTGAATATACTTAACCAATTTGACACGATAATTTGATAGGGTTAAGTCATATACCGCTTGAATATACTTAACCAATTTGACACGATGATTTGATAGGGTTAAGTCATGAACCGCTTGAATATACTTAACCAATTTGACATGACACGTATGCGGGTTAAGTCACGAATTTGAATGACAACACTTAACCAACTTGACATGCTAGACTGATGGTGTTAAGTCTCGAATTTAAATAACAACACTTAACCTACTGGACGGAAACCCTAGTTACGCGGTCCTTTTTAGCATTAACCCACTAGATGTATCACGGTACCCTGGAACTAGGCAGGGTGGGGCACGATTACTGGGCTGATTGTAAGCGACCAGAACGACGGCTGAGTTGGTGCGCCATTGTAGGTTCAGGCGGACTATGTTCGTGCACGTAGTCCGTAGTTGAAAATCAGGCATTGGGCACCAGTAGGTTTACACTATGCGTGCTTGATCCGTGTCGGTGGTTGGCACCCTAGGGCTTGTTACACCCTATGGTGGACCTAGCACATGTAACTACATTCGTGATAGGGCCGTATGACACAGACACATGACGAGCTAGAACTTGTAGGGAGCCGATCGATTAATAGATCGTTTCGTGGGACCAAGTAATGGGTCATTTCATGATATTGGGCAAGGGATCATTTCAAAGTTAATACATAACACGGGTTGGGTTACTAGTACAGGTGGTAAAGGCCCATTTCTGTTTCTGTTAGGCAGGTAAAAGCCCATTACTATTTCTGTAAAGATCACCCTGTTTCTGTTTCCGTTTCTGTTTGGACATTAGGATAACACCTAGTTCTGTTATACTAGTACTGGTGCAGTGAAGGTTAAACATGCGATGCTATATGTAGTTTATCTGGTTAGCATAGTTTATCTTGTTACCGTAGTTTATCTGGTTAGAACAGTTTATCTTGTTACCGTAGTTTATCTGGTTAGCATAGTTTATCTTGTTATCTTAGTTTAACTTGCCTATCTTGTCATCATCCCCATGTTTACTTTCAGTTTATACATGTCATGTTATCTTTACTTGTTTCTATGCTGAAAGTCACTAGGACTTACCAGTCTTTATGACCGACCCGTTTTCTTTCGCCTCTTTTTCTTCCATTCCCCCCCCCCCTAGGTTCTCAGGGAGGAAACACTACTACTTAGTTTGGACATCTTTCTGCTCCAAGATCATCATATATGGCTTGGACCTTTCTTGGCTATGGCTGCTTTACTGTTTTACTTGGGGAATGATTTATGACTATGGTTTTATGCTTCTTTACTATTGCAAGACAGATTTCGATGTAATGGATTTAATGGCATTTTGATGTAAAAAGCTTTTGACCTTTCTAGATTTTAAAGCAATGAAATTTGGTTCTTCTACCGCTGTTTTATATGTTCTGTCTTGTAATATTACTGTGTATGTTTACCTAGATAATGCTCCACCAAAGCTAGTGCATTCCCTTTGTGAGTGACCCTAGCGGAGGTGGGGTGTTACATTTGGTATCAGAGCAGAAGGTTACCAGACTGGGCAAAAGCTTTTAAAAACCTTTTGAAATTGTTTTCAAAACATTTACAATGAAGCATTTTTCTAAGAAAAGTTTTGTTTTATGAAAGGCATATTCCCCAAAGCCATATGCACTATCTTTTGATTCTCTCTTTGAATCTCTTCTTCTTCTCTTTTCACCATAGTCTTGTAGGCGTGTGTCGGAGGGCAAAGGATTGCCCAACCTCCATCTGTAGCCGTAGTAGTTTTAATTGCGACTAATCTTATTTCAAGCTTTGTAGGGTTGCCTTGCGATGGAGGTAGCTTTGGAGAAACTTGTCAACAAGCTATACGAGGATAGCAAGAATGAGGATAAAAGAACACAAGCCTAAGGATGAGAAACTTCTTGATATGGCTTAATCCACGAAGGAGGAAAAGGTGAAAGGAAAGAGGCCAAAGTGAAAGAATAATAAAACCCATGACAAGAGAGAGTATCTTTAGTATGGTAAAAAGGGGCATGTAGTTAAGTATTAAAGGACAAGGGCAAAGGACAAGATCGTCGAGAGGGCAATTGTATGCTCTCACTACTAGCGTACCTAAGAAGAGGCGGTAACGTTTCTGTTAAAAGTTTAGCTTTTCTTTTCTATCATAACATGGGAATTTTGTTTTTGTACAACGCATCCTTTTTAATTCTGCTTCGATAGTTGAGTCTCTGCACCTTAGTACTATCGTAGCAGAGGGTCCCATTTTTGTCTCAAATCCTGTTGGGGAATCGGCTCATTTATTCATGACTTGTTTGGATTTGAGAATGTCTATGCTAAGTGTTGAGTTTAGAAGTAATGCTTATGTTTTTGGGCTATGGGTTGTTTCTAGGGATGGAGTGGTTATCCAGAAATGATACCATTCTCGAGTATGAAAAGAGGGTAGTTAGACTCTTAACTTGCCTCGGTAATACCCTCGAAGTCTAGTGTAACCCTTAGGGTTCTGCCATGCTTAGTTACCTAGAATCTCTTGATACATTTATCAATCCACTCGAGTAGTGTTCGCTACTAAGGAGGATCATTTCGCTTATGCATGAGTCATAGAAAATCACCTTAGTAAGTACACTCGGCAACATGGTTGGCATTTGTTTATTTTCAAGAGATAATTCATTTATGTGGAATACCTTCTAGTAAGTGAATGAGATCCAAGATTCACTAGTGAATTTTGGAGAGCTTGTGTGAAACCATGAGTACGCAGTTATGTTTGAGCCGAGTATACTAGAAGGAGGATAAGGGAAAATGGGACGAGAGGCAACAGTGAAATGAGTTCCAACTCATATTTTGGAAACAAGAATTAAGAAGCTACGAAATTATCAAGTTAAAGATGAACAAAGCACAATGGAGTTAAGATCAAGGAAATGCGACTTAGAAGATTGAAGACTAGATACACACATCATATCTCTTTTTAAGAGTATATACTTGATCCCTCTTTTCCTGTAGAGCTTACTTGCATGCTATCTTTTATGTATATCCTCTCGGTCCTATTCTCAATCTTATTTCTATTGCAAACCCCATAAGGAGTATGACTCATCTGGTTGTGATATAGGTTGGGGTTTGAGGGCGTCTGTTGGGTTGACTAAACTTTTTGGGCTTTATAGGATATGGGTTGGTTTTAGGAAGGGATTTCTTGCGATCTGTAATGACCCGTATTCTACACATCATAGGATTGTAGAATATTTATTTCTTTGCCATGTGAAGTTGTATGGTAATGTAACTTTGGGAAACATCTATTAGAGTCATTTCCTATGCTTATGATTTTTGTCGATTTTTAAATGGCCATTTTGCCCCTAGTTGGTACTGTTTTGGCCATAAATTTTGATCGGAAAGGAGTTTTGACCTGAAACCACTTCCATTAAATTTGTTTGATGGTTTACCTTTCCGTAGAGTGGTCATAATAGCGAAACGGACTTACCGTTTGGGAGATATGGTTGAAATAAGGTTTGGAAGGTGAAAAACTGCTTAACCGGGCCAAATCGGGTGATTAGTGAGTAGGCCCATAACCCATTTCGGGATTAGGGTTATGGGGAGGCTGAAATGAGATAGAGGATCATTCCATTTCAGTTTTCTAGCCTCCACTTATCACCAAGGAACCCTAAAAATGGCCTCCAACCTCTAAATCACCTCCAAATCACCTTTTGGTCAAGGATTTGGCTTAGCAACCCCTAATCAAGGAAGATCTACACCAAATCAACATTGGAGCTGCTGTTTAGCATAGAGATTCACATCAAATCAGAGCTTTATTTCAGATCTTAGTTTATTTTGTGGCTAAGGTGAGTGATTTGCATAGTTTTACACTAATTATGGCTAATTAGGGGTGATTAGTGTTGATTAGCGAATTTAAACATGATAAAATTTTGGAAAAGTGTTTATAAAATTCGGAATGATATTTTAGACCAATGATATGAATTTCGGTTAATTTGGTTAAGTTTTGCTAATTATATCATAAGTTTCACCTAAACATGCTTAGGGGAAAATAGGGGGTTTTGGCTATGTTTGATCCATTTTAACCTATCATATTGTTGTTTTGATGTTTGTGGTTGATTATACATGTTTCTATGACTGTATGGTATGCTCTGTGATTGATTAGAATAGTTGGAATGGTCGAAAACGCCGTTGAGGGGCGTAAACAGCTCACTGGATAAGGTGCAGGGATTCGGATCGGATAGGGGATTGAGGGTCGATCGGATCGCCCCATGGGATCGTGGGACATCACCACGGGTCAAGTCATCTCCTCCGAACCGAACCATCTGCGCAAGGTCCACGAGTACCAACCGCGAAATGCTACCCGATCCGATCCACTTGTGCTTCATATCACGATCCGAACAGAGGAAAGCAGCATCCACGATCCGATGCACAACGAGACGCTGATCCGAACCAGGGGGAGCCACGAGCTGGAGGAGCGCGATTCGATCCGTATGGGGTATTCCGATCCGAACCGAGGAGAGGAGCACGATCCGAAGCAAAGAGAAAGAGGACCGCGATGACGATCCGAACCATGGCAAGCTGGAGACCCCGACCCGATCCGCCAGGGGTGATGGCGTCTCGAACCGATCCAGTGAAGAAGGAGTTTCTGATCCGACCCGACCCAGTGTTGATCAATAACCCGAGATGCAAAGGTAGTCCAATATGGGAAGTTAGAGCTCAGGATCCAGTTGAGAACCAATGAGTTCACTTCATGGTTGGACTTTGCTGCGGGACGTGTGCTAAGGAGTTGTCGACGTTCATAACTTCGACTCACCACTAAGAATGAATGATGGGCTACTTATCAGTGGAGTAGGGTTATTATGACCTGAGGGGCAAAGTGATGGTAGCAAGACTACGTTATCAGTGCAGTAGGGTCATTATGACCCGAGGGGCAAGGTGATGCGTAGTAAGACTATGAGCCAGTGCAGTGGGGTTCTTGTGACTCCATGGGGCAGATTGGACATAGTAAGGATTAGTAAGGCTATGAGCCAGTGCAGTGGGGTTCTTGTGACTCCATGGGGCAAAGTGGACATAGCGAAGAATTTGTGGCTACGTTATCAGTGCAGTGAAGCCATTTATGACTTCATGGGGGCAAAGTGATCGTAGCAAGGTATGTTGGGTGATCGAAGTGGTGAATATCGTATGCTTTACGCTCTGAGTGAGAGATGTGAGGATGGATGCTATGCTTGATTGTTTGCCATCATTATGACATGCACACCTCCCCCACCTCCGTATCTTTACACCGTTTGATATGGTACCTTAGAGTGTTGTACAGTATGTAGTGCTAACTCTTTGGTTGCAGGTCCAGGTTCAGGTATGTTTTAGTCTACCTGTTATTGTTCACTTTAGATGCTTATCGCTCATACCAGGCTTTATGTCTGACCCAGAGTTTTATGTCTCCTCTTATTACTCTGGGTGCTCACACGAGCAGACTAGAGACAGGTTAGCTGGTGATGCGCGAGTAGCTGATTCGGAGGCGGGCAGGAGGCTTCCACGTATGATATATATATACACATTCTCCCTGTGTCGTTGGTGGTCGCTATTTGGGCATTAGTAGTGTACCTCTTTTATCTTACCTTTACTTTGGGACAGTTTGAAAAGTTGTAATAAGCTGTATTTTGGATTTCCGCTGCTATGATGTTTAGTTCTGATTTTCAGCTTATGCACTGTTTCTCCTGTTTTATGTCAAGTATGTTATTATTATATTTTATTCTATGCGCTGTGAGACATTCTACAGGTTCTTTGTATGGTCATTTCCTTCTTCTTTTTTCCTTCTGACGACCCGTTCCGTGCTAACTGGACACGTGTACAGCGCACCTTTGGAGTAAATGTCGGTTGGTGCGGGGCGGGCCGTCACACTTGGTATCAGAGCTCTAGGTTGCGTAGTTAACCTAGGGAAAGACACTAGGGAGAGATAGTACGTATATGAGAGCAAGTATTTGTGATTATTTTGGTTTTCAAAAGCTATGTATACATATACTATTAGCAGTATCAGAATGAAGTCTCACTGCACTAGCACCACTATGGGGTCGTTAATCGTTTCCCTTTTTCAGATTGACGATGAGCCGGGACACGAGCGGTACTGGTAGAGGGACCAACCAAGGGAATGCCGCTGACATGAGGGCAATGTTTACTAACCTCATGAGAGACATGCTTAGAGAAGTGCAAGGGGCAGTTCCCAATCCCGGAGTTGGTGTTGGCCCAGTAGTGCAGGCGCCTACGGTCGATTTCGCCAAGTTGTGCAAAGATTACACTAATCTTGGTGGGAAGCCGTTCCACGGAACGGAGTCGGCCACAGATGTTCAAGATTGGATGGATAGCTGTGATCGTATCTTTGATGACTTGGGTCTTGAGGATGCAATGAAGAGAAGGCTAGCGTCCCGTCAGCTGCAAGGGCGAGCGATGAATTGGTGGAATGCCATTAGAACAACTACTCCAGAGGATCAGGTTACTTGGGATCAGTTCAAGACTCGCTTTAGCGAGAAGTTCATTCCAGCTGCCCAGAAGTCAGTATTGTTCAAGAGGTTCTTGGAACTCAAGCAGAACGGAAGGGCAGTTTCTGATTATATTGCTGAGTTCGACACTTTGTCGAAGTATGGACTGTCTCTCATCGACACTCCTGAAAAGAAGAATGAGAAGTTCATTACCGGGTTGGATGGGTACTTGGGGGAAAGGCTTATTAACCACATCGATGAGACTTTTGAATCGATCGTGGGGAAAGCTTTGAGATCAGAAAGTCTTTACCCTAAGTCAAAGACCGAGGCTGCATCTGCAGAAGGGACAAAGCCGCAAGCAGGCGGTGGAGGCAAGAATAACTCTCAGAATAAGAGGAAGCAGTACCAATCTAAAGGTGGCCAGAAAAAGAGCAAGAAGGATGTTGAGTGCTTCAGCTGTGGTAAGAAGGGCCATTATGCTAAGGAATGTCGGGCCAAGCCAGCGGAAAGGAAGTGCTACAACTGTGGTCAAGTGGGACATCATAAGGATAAGTGTCTGCAACCTCTTAAGGAGAAGCAGATTGTGAAAGCATATGCTATTGATGCTGTTCCTTCTTCGTCGAGTGCCCCCAACTGCGGCGGAGAAAGGAAAGAATGTTGTTATTCAAGGTATGCTTTCTATTTATGATGTACCAGTTCGAGTTTTGTTTGATACTGGGGCTTCCCGTTCCTTCATATCTAGTGACCTGGTAGATAGGTTGGGACTGGAACCCGAGATAGTCGATAGACCATTGGTTGTGACGAACCCGATTGGTGGTTCGACTAGCCTTAGTAAGATTTGCAGGAATTTGGTCTTATCGAGTCATGGATGTATGTTTGTTTGTGATTGCTTTGTTTTGGGCTTTACTGGGTATGGCATTATATTGGGAGTCGATTGGCTCCAAAGATACGGGGTGGTGGTAGACTATGAGGGCTTTTTGGTGACAGTTAGGGCGGATGATGGGCGGAGGGTAGTGTTTGGTAGTCTACCCATTGATGGGGTTATGGCTAGTTTTGTAAATTCCCTCGACATCCCGCAGGATGAGTTGTCAGATGTGCCCGCGGTTGGCCAGTATCCGGATGTCTTCGAGGAGGTGACTGGGCTTCCACCACACCGAGAGATTGAGTTCCGTATTGATTTAGTGAAAGATGCTAGACCTATAGTGATGCCACTTCGTCGTATGGCACCAAGGGAGCAGCGAGAGCTCGGGGTGCAAGTCAACAATCTTTTGAAGAAGGGATTTATTAGAAGGAGTGTCTCCGAGTGGGGAGCACCAGTTGTGTTTGCCACTAAGGCAGATGGTTCCCTTCGTTTGTGTGTGGACTATCGCGAGTTGAATAAGGTGACGAGGAAGAATAAGTATCCTCTACCGCGGATAGATGATTTGTTTGATCAACTGGAAGGAGCAAGAGTGTTCTCCCAGTTGGACCTCGCGACAGGATTTCATCAGCTACGAGTAGCGGATGAGAGTGTTCCGAAAACGGCATTTAGGACGCCGTCTGGATTTTATGAGTGGTTGGTCATGCCATTTGGGTTGACCAATGCACTAGCCTATTTTTTGGATCTTATGAATCGAGTATTCAGAGATCAGTTGAATAAGTTTGTTCTTGTGTTCGTGGATGATATCCTTGTTTACTCAAGGACAGAGGAGGAACACAAGGGATACTTGAGGATAGTGATGGAGGTGTTGAGGAAACACCAATTGAAAGCAAAATTCTCTAAGTGTCATTTTTGGAGAAGGGAAGTGAGATTCTTGGGTCATGTTGTTTCAGAGAGTGGTATTGCCGTGGACCCTGCGAAGGTGGCTATGGTACAGGATTGGCCTACGCCCAAGAATGCAACAGATGTAAGAAGTTTCTTGGGATTAGTTGGATATTATCGTAAGTTTATCCAGGACTTCTCCAAGATAGCAGCACCGTTGACTCAGTTGACTAAGAAGAATCGGTCCTTCGTCTGGGACGGAGTGTGTGAGGATGCCTTCAAGAATCTAAAGGAGAAGTTGACGCGTGCGCCAGTGTTAGTCATTCCTAAAGGGAATGAAGAGATGACGGTATACACGGATGCTTGTGGTACCGGACTGGGTGCTGTATTGATGCAAGGAGGTAGGGTTGTAGCTTATGCTAGTCGACAGTTAAAGCCACATGAGAAGAAGTACCCTACCCATGATTTGGAATTGGCAGCGATTGTATTTGCGCTGAAGATATGGAGACACTATCTCTTGGGAGAAAGATTTGAGTTGTTTACCGATCATAAATCGTTGAAGTATCTCCTCTCTCAGAAAGATCTGAATCTCCGTCAGCAGAGATGGTTAGAGTTCTTGGCTTCGTATGATTTTGATATCGCATACACACCTGGAAAAGGTAATGAAGTAGCCGATGCCTTGAGTAGGAGACATGCCAGCTTAGGGGCAATGTTTCTTGAATGGAAGCAACTGGAGTATATCGCGGGGTTTGATTTCAGACCAAAGTGCGAGTTGGATCCAGTTATGCTAGCTAGTTTGACGATCAGACCCACCTTGATAGAGCGGATTGGTTCCAGCTAGAAAGACGATCCTAACCTATTGGAAATCATCTCCAAGTTAGAGATGGGTATCGATGAGGAGATGAATGTGTATGGGCTTGATCGAGATGGATGGCTTCGGAAGAGTGGAAGACTAGTTGTGCCCAACGTAAATGGTTTGAGAGATGAAGTGCTTAGAGAATGTCATCACTCAAAACTAACTATACATCCCGGTGGTAATAAGATGTATCGAGACATGAAGCAGACTTACTACTGGGAAGGGATGAAAAGAGATATTGGGAAGTTTATATCCAAATGCATGAATTGCCAGCTAGTTAAAGCCGAGCAAAAGAAGCCTAGTGGTTTGTTGCAACCATTAGAAATTCCCGAATGGAAATGGGAGCAAGTATCAATGGATTTCATCGATGGTTTACTAAGGACTAGATCGGGATATGATAGCATTTGGGTAATTGTGGACTGATTGACTAAAAGTGCAAGATTTATACCAGTCAAATCGACCAGAACGGCAGCTAAGTTAGCAGAATTGCATATGAAGTGGGTAGTGAGATTTCATGGAGTACCCAAAAGCATTGTGAGTGACCGAGACCCGTTATTCACTAGTGGGTTTTGGAAGAGCTTACAAGAGGCTCTAGGGTCAGGATTACATCTCAGTACCGCATATCATCCTCAGACCGACGGTTAGACGGAGAGGGTGAATCGTATATTGGAAGACCTCTTGAGAGCTTGTATATTGGATTTTGGTGGATCATGGGATGACCATTTGCATCTACTAGAGTTTGCATATAATAATAGTTACCAATCCAGTATCGGTATGGCTCCATATGAAGCTTTGTACGGAAGACCGTGCAACTCACCATCATGTTCGATAGAGATTGGCGAAAAGTTTGTGCTTGGACCAGATGTGGTGAGAGAAACGTCGGATAAGATTAAGATCATTCAGCAACGAATGAAAGCTGCCCAAGATAGGCAGAAGAGTCATGCTGATAAGAGGAGAAGAGACTTGAAATTCTCCATTGGTGACTTGGTGTTTGTCAAGATCTCTCCGTTAAAGAACGTGATTCGATTTGGCAGGAGAGGAAAATTAGCACCCAGATTTGTTGGCCCATTCCCTGTTCTTGAACTAGTCGGGAATTTGGCATATAGAGTTGGCTTACCAGAGAAAATGACGGGAGTTCACAGTGTGTTTCATGTTTCCCAATTAAGGAAGTTCGTTCACGACTCAGATATGACTATTTCACCTGATCAGTTAGAGGACTTCGAAGTAGAACCCGAGGCGGTTGGGAACCGCAAGCCGATTCATATTGTGGGACACGATACGAAGCAACTTCGAAGGAAGGCGGTGAAACTAGGCAAGGTTCAGTGGGGCGAGGACGAGAATGATTGTACTTGGGAGACAGAGGAGAGTGTTAAGAAGGCATATCCAGAACTCTTTGCCTGGTAAGATTTACTTTGTAATTTAGTTTTTCGCATATTAGGGTAGACTTGTTTAGCTTGTTTTGCATGTTTGATTGTTGTTTTATGATTGATAGGCATGCGGGAATGTTGTGTGTGCTTTGATTAGGGAATTTCGGGGGCGAAATTTCTTAAGGGGGGGGAGAGTGTAATGACCCGTATTCTACACATCATAGGATTGTAGAATATTTATTTCTTTCCCATGTGAAGTTGTATAGTCATGTAACTTTGGGAAACATCTATTAGAGTCATTTCCTATGCTTATGATTTTTGTCGATTTTAAAATGACCATTTTGCCCCTAGTTGGTACTGTTTTGGCCATAACTTTTGATTGGAAAGGAATTTTGACCTGAAACCACTTCCATTAGATTTGTTTGATGGTTTACCCTTCCGTGGAGTGGTCATAATAGCGAAACGGACTTACCGTTTGGGAGATATGGTTGAAATAAGGTTTGGAAGGTGAAAAACTGCTTAACCGGGCCAAATCGGGTGATTAGTGAGTAGGCCCATAACCCATTTCGGGATTAGGGTTATGGGGAGGCTGAAATGAGATAGAGGATCATTCCATTTCAGTTTTCTAGCTTCCACTTATCACAAAGGAACCCTAAAAATGGCCTCCAACCTCTAAATCACCTCCAAATCACCTTTTGGTCAAGGATTTGGCTTAGCAACCCCTAATCAAGGAAGATCTACACCAAATCAACATTGAAGCTGCTGTTTAGCATAGAGATTCACATCAAATCAGAGCTTTATTTCAGATCTTAGTTTATTTTGTGGCTAAAGTGAGTGATTTGCATAGTTTTACACTAATTATGGCTAATTAGGGGTGATTAGTGTTGATTAGCGAATTTAAACATGATAAAATTTTGGAAAAGTTTTTATAAAATTCGGAATGATGTTTTAGACCTATGATATGAATTTGGGTTAATTTGGTTAAGTTTTGCTAATTATATCATAAGTTTCACCTAAACATGCTTAGGGGGAAATAGGGGGTTTGGGCTATGTTTGATCCATTTTAACCTATCATATTGTTGTTTTGATGTTTGTGGTTGATTATACATGTTTCTATGACTGTATGGTATGCTCTGTGATTGATTAGAATAGTTGGAATGGTCGAAAACGCCGTCGAGGGGCGTAAACAGCTCGCTGGACAAGGTGCAGGGATTCAGATCGGATAGGGGATTGAGGGTCGATCGGATCGCCCTATGGGATCGTGGGACATCACCACGAGTCGAGTCATCTCCTCCGAACCGAACCATCTGCGCAAGGCCCATGAGTACCAACTGCGAACTGCTACCCGTTCCGATCCACTCGTGCTTCATATCACGATCCGAACAGAGGAAAGCAGCATCCACGATCCGATGCACAACGAGACGCCTATCCGTACCAGGGGGAGCCAAGAGCTGGAGGAGCGCGATCCGATCCGTATGGGGTATTCCGATCCGAAGCGAGGAGAGGAGCACGATCCGAAGCAAAGAGAAAGAGGACCGCGATGACAATCCGAACCATGGCAAGCTGGAGACCCCGACCCGATCCGCCAGGCGTGATGGCGACTCGAACCGATCCAGTGTAGAAGGAGTTTCTGATCCGACCCGACCCAGTGTTGATCAATAACCCGAGATGCAAAGGTAGTCCAATATGGGAAGTTAGAGCTCAGGATCCATGGGAACCAATGAGTTCACTTCATGGTTGGACTTTGCTGCGGGACGTGTGCTAAGGAGTTGTCGACGTTCATAACTTCGATTCACCACTAAGAATGAATGATGGGCTACTTATCAGTGCAGTAGGGTCATTATGACCTGAGGGGCAAAGTGATGGTAGCAAGACTACGTTATCAGTGCAGTAGGGTCATTATGACCCGAGGGGCAAGGTGATGCGTAGTAAGACTATGAGCCAGTGCAGTGGGGTTCTTGTGACTCCATGGGGGCAGAGTGTACATAGTAAGGATTAGTAAGGCTATGAGCCAGTGCAGTGGGGTTCTTGTGACTCCATGGGGCAAAGTGGACATAGCGAAGAATTTGTGGCTACGTTATCAGTGCAGTGAAGCCATTTATGACTTCATGGGGCAAAGTGATCGTAGCAAGGTATGTTGGGTGATCGAAGTGGTGAATATTGTATGCTTTACGCACTGAGTGAGAGATGTGAGGATGGATGCTTGATTGTTTGCCATCATTATGACATGCACACCTCCCCCACCTCCGTATCTTTACACCGTTTGATATGGTACCTTAGAGTGTTGTACAGTATGTAGTGCTAACTCTTTGGTTGCAGGTCCAGGTTCAGGTATGTTTTAGTCTACCTGTTATTGTTCACTTTAGATGCTTATCTCTCATACCAGGCTTTATGTCTGACCCAGAGTTTTATGTCTCCTCTTATTACTCTGGGTGCTCACACGAGCAGACTAGAGACAGGTTAGCTGGTGATGCGCGAGTAGCTGATTCGGAGGTGGGCAGGAGGCTTCCACGTATGATATATATATACACATTCTCCCTGTGTCGTTGGTGGTCGCTACTTGGGCATTAGTAGTGTACCTCTTTTATCTTACCTTTGCTTTGAGACAGTTTGAAAAGTTGTAATAAGCTGTATTTTGGATTTCCGCTGCTATGATGTTTAGTTCTGATTTTCAGCTTATGCATTGTCTCTCCTGTTTTATGTCAAGTATGTTATTATTATATTTTATTCTATGCGCTGTGAGACATTCTACAGGTTCTTTGTATGTTCATTTCCTTCTTCTTTTTTCCTTTTGACGACCCGTTCCGTGCTAAATGGACACGTGTATAGCGCACCTTTGGAGTAAATGTCGGTTGGTGCGGGATGGGCCATCACACGATCTAAAAGTAGTTTATCATGCTTGGTTTCCTAGAATCATATATATTGGTTTTGGGCTGGTGTTTAGGGTACAAAGTTTTTCTTTACTTGCTTCTATCATTCGGCTATACCTTTTGGTAGGAACTAATGGATGTAAACATGTGTTTGAGACATGTTATGGTTGATGGTTGCAAGTGGTTGCTAGTTGTTGCTCGTGGATGCATGAACACACATTAGGCACTAGATCAGCTTAGTCACATCTCATATTGCATATGCATGAATGTTTATACTTGTACATGGATGGAAACTTGATATGCTATCATTTGGATGTTGCATATGAATGAATGTTTGTGCACACATAGTGTTTATGTGACTAGGACTATTTGCATACATGTTGGACTCATGGCACTAAACATATTTTGCATTAAGATGATCAATCAGGCCTGATCATTTGTATTAGACAAGGAACATATACACACACTTCTTGCATATGTTCATACAGCATTAGAAATCTATTAAGGACAATGGTTGCTTGTGGATGATGGTTGAGTAGATGGTTGACTGGATGATAGGATGCATTCTACTTAACCTGAAGATTTCGGGGACGAAATCCTTTAAGGAGGGGAGAATGTAACAACCTGAATTTTAATAATGTGTTAAAACCATAAATTAAGGCAGAATTAAATTTTAAAATAAGAATCAGGGAAACGGGTTGCGCCATTGCATTCATCTCAAAATTCTGCTTGGAAACGAGTCCGAGTTTTCGAAAATCGGAGTCCTTATGAGGGAGATATGACCCTCTGTAGTTTCAGGAATTTTTAGAATAAAAAACAGCTCGAAATTCGAATTCGAAATTCGAATTCAAACCTGTAACACCCCGCCTCCGCTAGGGTCACTCGCAAAGGAATGCACTAGCTTTAGAGGGGCATTATTGGTAAACATGCACAGAAATATCACAAGACAGAACATATATAAATAGCGGAAGTAAAATCAAACTTTCATAACATGAATAAATAAGGTCTAAAGCCTTTTACATCAGAGTACATCTAAACCTGTCTTGCAATAATAAAGAAGCATAAAGTCTTTTTAATAAATTATTCCCCAAGTAAAACAGTAAAGTAGCCATAGCCAAGAGAAGTCCAAGCCATCCATGATGACCTTCAAGCAGAAGAAGTCCGAACTAAACAGCATTGTTTCCTCCCTGAAACCTGGGGGGGGAACGGAAGAAAAGAGGCGAAACAAAACGGGTCAGTCAAAAAGACTGAGTAAGTCCTATCTACTTCCAGTATAAAAACAGTTAAAGGTAACATGACATGCATAAACTGAAAGTAAACATAAGGATAACTACAAGATAGATAAACCAGGGTACCCGGTTGAACTACTGCGGCAAGGTAAACTAAGGTACCATGATAAACTACGGTGTTATGATAAGTCAAGGTATCACATCGTCAGATTTCTATCAAGTACATTATCCCAAGGTATCTACCCCGTCTAACATCCCACGGTATCTATTATGTATATTCTTCCTAGTTCTAACATGTATATTTGCTCTGCACCTCTCGTACTAGTATCCCAACCCGCGTCACGTGTTAACCATGAATGTCCCTTACTCAAAGTCGTGTAATGGTCCATGTCAACCTAATATATTGCATATATAGGTTACTCAAATCATATGTTTCTTTCCATGTATATAAGTTCAGTCATTTGCCGTACCTCGTACGGGCTTCCTCATGTCGTATTATCCTTGAAATCGTTTGGACTGTCACCCTTGTTCTAGCTAGGCTCTTCCATATGAATCCTCGTTTGAACTACTAGGACTTACGCCACCTAGCACCACTAGGGATTACGCATACCTATTGCACGCTTTCGTATTTCGGTTTGGGTTAAACCACCTAGGCCACTGGGGATTACGCTAACCCTCAACCGCGCCCTTTTTCCCACGCATTCATCGTGAATCGTTTTTCTATAACTGTATGCACATGTATCACATCGTGCCATCCGAGTCCTGTCACAGGGCAAAACAAGAAATACAGGACTCGGTCGGGAGCTTTAGATTTATCTGCCGATGCAGATACTAAGGTCTTCTTTTCTACACGTGGCTATGGTCCCACGAGACCCCTCCCTCAACTAATGAAAGGCAACACAAGAGAAAATCTTGCATGAGAACTACACTCCGGCCAGCCCACATCCTACGGCCTACCTCACCCATAATTAGATTGCCAATTATGGTCTGTTGGGTGTTCCCTGCCTTTCCGTACGTACACGCTTGACTCAAGATGGTAGATGATCGACGAACTTGCTATCTCGGGCACCTTATGTATTCGTCGACTCACTGCTATCCACCCCAGTCTTTAGGTCGCTCGCATAGCAACCAAGGCATATTCTTGGTTCTTCTACCGCAGACCTCAACCTCTCGTGAGCCTAGTATAATGACCTGGCAGCTCACAGAGGGATCCCAAGAATATCCTCACGTTCCCCGAAGCCGCTGCTTCGTTACCCAGTTCGCTGGAGCCTTTATCTAAATCAGATAGCCCGCTCCTATACGCATACTTAAACGTTGATCTAACGTATCGGGTTTCTATCTAAGAAATGGTCCAAATTTCCTTGACTAAGAATTATTACTTAGTTTCCCTTAACTAAGGTTTACCACTTAGCCTTATTTCCATTATCCTTATTAACTATGGTTATTTACCTAATCCTCCGAATTAGGGTTTTTCTAATGGGTTAAGTGTCACTTAAGTTCACAACTTAACCCGTCCACAAAACATGTCGAAACTGGCTAAGTATCCAAGTCCAAGACTTAACCCTACAGACCATGTGTCAAGTTGGTTAAGTATATCAAGGAATCCATGACTTAACCTCGTCTAATTATCATTATAAATTAACTTGACCTTGTCATCAAATCGGTCAAGCGTATTCAAGTGATTCGTGAATTAGCCTTATCATGTTTTCACGTTAGATTGGTTAAGTATAGATTAACTTAACCTCATCAAATTAACGAGTTAGATTGGTTAAGTATAGGTCACTTAACCTCATCAAATCATCGTGTTAAATTAGTTAAGTGTTTAACTTAACCCCATTAAATTACCAAGTTGGATTAATTAAGTCTAGGCTAACTTAACCCCATCCGATTACCATGTTTAGATTAGTTAAGCCTAATCTTAACCCCATCCATTAACTGTATTATACGGTTAAGTGTCATTAAGAAAATTTACTTAACCTTATCACGTTATCGTGTTGGATTGATTAAGTGTTGGTTAACTTAATCCCGTCCACTAGTCGTATAAAAATGGTCAAGTGTCATTAGGCAAATCAAGTTACTTAACCTACCCAAGCTTATCATGTTTTGTTAAGTATCATTAGCCTAATCAAATTACTTAACCCATTTGTCTATATCATATTTGGTTAAGCCTCATTAATCAAATTAACTTAACCTTATTATGTGGCATTAATTTAATTAATGCACCCTCAACCTCTCACATTAGACCTTGTTGTGGTTACTAGTTAAGCCGGGCGGGTCCGGGTAGATTTACACCACAACCTAGTCTAACCTCGGGTCTTAAGCGCGACATGACCAACTTCTCACATTGGGTCCTATTGTTTGCAACTACTAGTTAGGCCGGTCGGTTCCGGGTAGTTTTACGTTGCAAACTCAACCCAACCTCGAGTTGGCCATACTTATATTATCTAAGTTCATCATGTTTCCAAAGCATGTTACAAGTTTTCAAGCATTTGGGTAGACCTAACTTAATAGGTAAATTCCCAAAGGGTAGACCTAACTTAATAGGTAAATTCCCAAGCTCATGTTTTTATGCATACTTACATGTCATCTTCCATGTTATCTTTCAAGTCATATTTTCAAGTATAAACACATGTCATATTCAAGTTAAGATTTTGCGACATGTTCATGTTTATCTAACTACCCAAAATCGTGTTTTCCCAACGCAAGCAAAGCGAGTCAACATAGTAAGGATACTATGTCACATATTGGTCTCAAAACAAGCATGATGCCAAAAAGGGCTTGGCTTCCACATGCATAACATCATAAAGGGATTGGCCATAAATATGCATAGTGTCATAAGGTAATTTGGCCACAAACATGCATATTATCAAAAGGGGTTTGGCCAGAAACATGCACAACTTAAAAGAGGGGATTGGCCACGAGCATGCATAATCTCATAAAGGATTTGGCCACAAACTTGCATGTTAGCATAAGGGGTTTGGGTTCATAAACATGCATAAGCCCCAAAATCTTGTCTTAGCCAATGTTTCACAAGTAAAGTGGTTCCCAAAGGTTCATGCTAGCATTTCATGCATAAAGATCCAAACTTGCAAGTTAAACTAGGTTATGCATAGCATGAGAGGCATGATTAAGTCACTCACATGGCCTAAAATCATAAACATGAACACAAGAGGCAAGGTAAGGTTCATATAGGTTCGCATAATCATGTTTAGCCTCATTTTATCCCATGTCAACATTAAAAATACCGTTTTGATCCAAAAGTAGCTAGAACTTACATAGTTAGGCCTAGGGAAAGGAGCATGAATCATCTTGGCTAAGAAAGGTGCCTCCTTTGTTGAAGAATCGTCATGGAACTCGCATAGCAACGTTGATTTGGCCTTCATTTGGTGTAGCAAGCTTGCACCTTTTGATTTGAACTTGATTTGAGTGCATAGGCTCTAGGGATTGGAGATGGAGGCCATGATCAAAATTGATTTTGGCAGCACTTAGTTGCTAGGTTTGATTTTTAGGGATTTAGGTTAGGTTTAGGGTCTTTTTATAGAGATTAGGATAGTTTTAGGCCCTTAGATTAACCCTAGAATAGATTAGGACCATCAGATCTCGGAAGCTTCCAGACCCAGCCCAAGAACAAGACCAGGTGAGGCAAACAGGTGCGCCAGGCTACTTGCCCCGGCCACCCCTTGTCGACAGGCAAGTCGACAGGGCTGTCGACTTGGTCTGGGCCCAAGTCGACAGGCCTGTCGACAGCCCTGTCGACATGGCCTAGGCGGGATACTTCCCGCCTAGCCCCAGATCTGATTTCCAAAACTGTTTCCGAAATTTAAATTTCCAGAAATCTTCTTTGGGCCTTAACCGGGTCATACGGACTCCGATTTTCGAAAACTCGGACTCTATTTCACGTATTTTTCCGAGACGAACGCAATGGCATAGCCCGTTTTACTTGATTCAGAATTTAAAATTAAATTCTGCCTTGATTCTCGTTTTAACATGTTATTGAAATATGGGTTGTTACATTCTCCCCACCTTTTAGGATTTCGTCCCCGAAATCTCTAAGTTAGGAAGAACATATCCTACCATCCATCATCCATCTACTCAAAACATCATCCACAAGCAACCATTGTCCTTAGATGATTTCTAATGCTGTATGAATATATGCAAAACGTGTGTGTACATGTTCCTTAGCTAATGCTAATGATCAGGCCTGAATAATCTTTCTAATGCAAAATATGTATAGTGCCATGAATCCAACATGTATGCAAATAGTCCTAGTCATATAGATACTATATGCGTGCACAAACATTCATCCATATGCAACGTCCACATGGTAACACCTTCAATTTCATCCATAAACAAGTATAAATACTCGTGCATATGCAATATGAAATGTGACTGAGTCGAGCTAATATCTAATGTAAATTCGCGCATCCACGAGCAACCACTTGCAACCATTTGCAACCATATCAACCATAACATGTTTCAAATACATGTTTACATCCATAGCGTTCTACCTAAGGTTCCCAAAATAAGATCGAGAAGATAAACAAAACAAACTCCTTACGGGGTTTGTAACAGAAACAGGACCGAGGGGATATCCCTAAAAGATAGCCTACAAGCAAGCTCAACCGAAAACAGGGGTCGCGGATATATTCCCAAAAGAGGTATCATGCACGTATTTAGTCTTCAGTCTCCTGCGTCACATTACCTTGAGCTTAGTTCCATCGTGCCTTGACCGCCCCTTTTACTTCACGATTTCGCAGCTTCTTACTTCCTGTTTCCATAACATGAGTTGGAACTTATTTCCTCGTCGCCTCTCGTTCCACTTGCACTTATTCTTTCCCTAGTATACTTGGCTCAACCATATCTACGTACTCAAGCCAGCTCTCCAAAATTCACTAGTGAATTCTGGATCTCGTTTTCCGATGCCAATCCAAATTGCCAAGAGTCCTTACTAGGGTGATTCCCATAACTCATACATAATCGAAACGAACCATCCGCCTTAGCGGCGAATTCTATTCAAACGGATTACCAACAACTGCATCCTGGGATTCTAGGTAACTAGCCATGACAGAACCCAAAAGGTTACACGAGACTTTGAGGGTATTACCAAAGCAAGCCAAGAGTCTAACTACCCTCCTTCTAAAACCGAGAGTGGCACCCCTTACTGGATAACCACTTCATCCCTAGAATCCATCCACAACTTATAAACATAAGCATTATTTCCAAGCTCAACACTTGATATAGACATTCTCAAATCCAAACAAGCTATGAATAAATGGACCGATCTTCCAATAGGACTTGAGACAAAAGCGGGATTCTCTACTACGCTAGTACTAAGGTGCAGAGACTCAACTATCGAAGCGGACTTAAAAGATGCGGTGATCAAAGCAAAGTCCCGACAGGATGATAGAGAAGAAAAGCTAAACCTTTAACAAGATCGTTACCCTCCTTCTGAGGTACCCTAGAAATGAGAGCACACTATTGCCCTCCGAGTGATCTTGTCCCCGTTCCGTGATACTTAACTGTCCGTCCCGTTTCACCATGCCAAAGGTACTCCGTCGTCATGGGTTTCATTGTTCATCCCTCTCCCTCCTTTGAGGACTAAGCCATACCAACAAGTTGCTCATCCTTAAGCTCGTATCCTTTATCCTCTTCCTCACTATCCTTTCTTATAACGCGGCCACTAGTCTCTCGAGAACCACCTCCATCGTAAGGAAAACACTTTCGTAGGTAGAAAAGACTAGCCGCAGTTAAAACTACTGTGACTACAGATGGAGGAAAGAAAGGAAAAGAGACTCAATCAAGGAAACAAGGATAGTGCTAATGGCCTTTGGGGAATAGCCTTTTTCTTTTAAAAGAAAATTTTCTTGAAAAATGCTTCTTTGTAAACGATTTTCAAATAGTTTTCAGAAGGTCTTTAAAAACTTTTGCCCAGTCTGGTAACCTTCTGCTCTGATACCAAATGTAATACCCCGCCTCCGCTAGGGTCACTCGCAAAGGAATGCACTAGCTTTAGAGGGGCGTTATTGGTAAACATGCACAGAAATATCACAGGACAGAACATATATAAATAGCGGAAGTAAAATCAAACTTTCATAACATGAATAAATAAGGTCTAAAGCCTTTTACATCAGAGTACATCTAAACCTGTCTTGCAATAGTAAAGAAGCATAAAGTCTTTTTAATAAATTATTCCCCAAGTAAAACAGTAAAGTAGCCATAGCCAAGAGAAGTCCAAGCCATCCATGATGACCTTCAAGCAGAAGAAGTCCGAACTAAACAGCATTGTTTCCTCCCTGAAACCTGGGGGGGGGGAACGGAAGAAAAGAGGCGAAACAAAACGGGTCAGTCAAAAAGACTGAGTAAGTCCTATCTACTTCTAGTATAAAAACAGGTAAAGGTAACATGACATGCATAAACTGAAAGTAAAAATAAGGATAACTACAAGATAGATAAACCAGGGTAGCCGGTTGAACTACTGCGGCAAGGTAAACTAAGGTATCATGATAAACTACGGTGTTATGATAAGTCAAGGTATCACATCGTCAGATTTCCATCGAGTACATTATCCCAAGGTATCTACCCCGTCTAACATCCCACGGTATCTATTATGTATAGTCTTCCTAGTTCTAACATGTATATTTGCTCTGCACCTCTCATACTAGTATCCTAACCCGCGTCACGTGTTAACCATGAATGTCCCTTACTCAAAGTCATGTAATGGTTCATGTCAACCTAATATATCGCATATATAGGTTACTCAAATCATATGTTTCTTTCCATGTATATAAGTTCAGTCCTTTGCCGTACCTCGTACGGGCTTCCTCATGTCGTATTATCCTTGAAATCGTTTGGACTGTCACCCTTGTTCTAGCTAGGCTCTTCCATATGAATCCTCGTTTGAACTACTAGGACTTACGCCACCTAGCACCACTAGGGATTACGCTTACCTATTGCACGCTTTCATATTTCGGTTTGGGTTAAACCACCTAGGCCACTGGGGATTACGCTAACCCTCAACCGCGCCCTTTTTCCCACGCATTCATCGTGAATCGTTTTTCTATAACTGTATGCACATGTATCACATCGTGCCATCCGAGTCCTATCACAGGGCAAAACAAGAAATACAGGACTCGGTCGGGAGCTTTAGATTTATCTGCCGATGCAGATACTTAGGTCTGCTTTTCTACACGTGGCTATGGTCCCACGAGACCCCTCCCTCAACTAATGAAAGGAAACACAAGGGAAAATCTTGCATGAGAACTACACTCCGGCCAGCCCATATCCTACGGCCTACCTCACCCATAATTAGATAGCAAATTATGGTATGTTGGGTGTTCCCTGCCTTTCCGTACGTACACGCTTGACTCAAGATGGTAGATGATCGACGAACTTGCTATCTCGGGCACCTTGTGTATTCGTCGACTCACTGCTATCCACCCCAGTCTTTAGGTCGCTCGCATAGCAACCAAGGCATATTCTTGGTTCTTCTACCACAGACCTCAACCTCTCGTGAGCCTAGTATAATGACCTGGCAGCTCACAGAGGGATCCCAAGAATATCCTCACGTTCCCCGAAGCCGCTGCTTCGTTACCCAGTTCGCTGGAGCCTTTATCTAAATCAGATAGCCCGCTCCTACACGCATACTTAAACGTTGACCTAACGTATCGGGTTTCTATCTAAGAAAAGGTCCAAATTTCCTTGACTAAGAATTATTACTTAGTTTCCCTTAACTAAGGTTTACCACTTAGCCTTATTTCCATTATCCTTGTTAACTATGGTTATTTACCTAATCCTCCGAATTAGGGTTTTTCTAATGGATTAAGTGTCACTTAAGTTCACAACTTAACCCATCTACAAAACATGTCGAAACTGGCTAAGTATCCAAGTCCAAGACTTAACCCTACAGACCATGTGTCAAGTTGGTTAAGTATATCAAGGAATCCATGACTTAACCTCGTCTAATTATCATTATAAATTAACTTGACCTTGTCATCAAATCGGTCAAGCGTATTCAAGTGATTCGTGACTTAGCCTTATCATGTTTTCACGTTAGATTGGTTAAGTATAGATTAACTTAACCTCATCAAATTAACGAGTTAGATTGGTTAAGTATAGGTCACTTAACCTCATCAAATCATCGTGTTAAATTAGTTAAGTGTTTAACTTAACCCCATTAAATTACCAAGTTGGATTAATTAAGTCTAGGCTAACTTAACCCCATCCGATTACCATTTTTAGATTAGTTAAGCCTAATCTTAACCCCATCCATTAACTGTATTATACGGTTAAGTGTCATTAAGAAAATTTACTTAACCTTATCACGTTATCGTGTTGGATTGATTAAGTGTTGGTTAACTTAATCCCGTCCTCTAGTCGTATAAAAATGGTCAAGTGTCATTAGGCAAATCAAGTTACTTAACCTACCCAAGCTTATCATGTTTTGTTAAGTATCATTAGCCTAATCAAATTACTTAACCCATTTGTCCATATCATATTTGGTTAAGCCTCATTAATCAAATTAACTTAACCTTATTATGTGGCATTAATTTAATTAATGCACCCTCAACCTCTCACATTAGACCTTGTTGTGGTTACTAGTTAAGCCGGGCGGGTCCGGGTAGATTTACACCACAACCTAGTCTAACCTCGGGTCTTAAGCGCGACATGACCAACTTCTCACATTGGGTCCTATTGTTTGCAACTACTAGTTAGGCCGGTCGGTTCCGGGTAGTTTTACGTTGCAAACTCAACCCAACCTCGAGTTGGCCATACTTATATTATCTAAGTTCATCATGTTTCCAAAGCATGTTACAAGTTTTCAAGCATTTGGGTAGACCTAACTTAATAGGTAAATTCCCAAAGGGTAGACCTAACTTAATAGGTAAATTCCCAAGCTCATGTTTTTATGCATACTTACATGTCATCTTCCATGTTATCTTTCAAGTCATATTTTCAAGTATAAACACATGTCATATTCAAGTTAAGATTTTGCGACATGTTCATGTTTATCTAACTACCCAAAATCGTGTTTTCCCAACGCAAGCAAAGCGAGTCAACATAGTAAGGATACTATGTCACATATTGGTCTCAAAACATGCATGATGCCAAAAAGGGCTTGGCTTCCACATGCATAACATCATAAAGGGATTGGCCATAAACATGCATAGTGTCATAAGGTAATTTGGCCACAAACATGCATATTATCAAAAGGGGTTTGGCCAGAAACATGCACAACTTAAAAGAGGGGATTGGCCACGAGCATGCATAATCTCATAAAGGATTTGGCCACAAACTTGCATGTTAGCATAAGGGGTTTGGGTTCATAAACATGCATAAGCCCCAAAATCTTGTCTTAGCCAATGTTTCACAAGTAAAGTGGTTCCTAAAGGTTCATGCTAGCATTTCATGCATAAAGATCCAAACTTGCAAGTTAAACTAGGTTATGCATAGCATGAGAGGCATGATTAAGTCACTCACATGGCCTAAAATCATAAACATGAACACAAGAGGCAAGGTAAGGTTCATATAGGTTCGCATAATCATGTTTAGCCTCATTTTATCCCATGTCAACATTAAAAATACCGTTTTGATCCAAAAGTAGCTAGAACTTACATAGTTAGGCCTAGGGAAAGGAGCATGAATCATCTTGGCTAAGAAAGGTGCCTCCTTTGTTGAAGAATCGTCATGGAACTCGCATAGCAACGTTGATTTGGCCTTCATTTGGTGTAGCAAGCTTGCACCTTTTGATTTGAACTTGATTTGAGTGCATAGGCTCTAGGGATTGGAGATGGAGGCCATGATCAAAATTGATTTTGGCAGCACTTAGTTGCTAGGCTTGATTTTTAGGGATTTAGGTTAGGTTTAGGGTCTTTTTATAGAGATTAGGATAGTTTTAGGCCCTTAGATTAACCCTAGGATAGATTAGGACCATCAGATCTCGGAAGCTTCCAGACCCAGCCCAAGAACAAGACCAGGTGAGACAAACAGGTGCGCCAGGCTACTTGCCCCGGCCACCCCCTGTCGACAGGCAAGTCGACAGGGCTGTCGACTTGGTCTGGGCCCAAGTCGACAGGCCTGTCGACAGCCCTGTCGACATGGCCTAGGCGGGACACTTCCCGCCTAGCCCCAGATCTGATTTCCAAAACTGTTTCCGAAATTCAAATTTCCAGAAATCTTCTTTGGGCCTTAACCGGGTCATAAGGACTCCGATTTTCGAAAACTCGGACTCTATTTCGCGTATTTTTCCGAGACGAACGCAATGGCATAGCCCATTTTACTTGATTCAGAATTTAAAATTAAATTCTGCCTTGATTCTCGTTTTAACATGTTATTGAAATACGGGTTGTTACAAAACCCCAGAACAAGTTGGGCGGGAAAATTCCCGCCTATGGACCAGGTCGACCTGGGGGTCGACCATAGTGTCGACCTCCCAGGGACTAGGTCGACCATAGTGTCGACTTGGGGGTCGACCTGCCTCCCGAACCCACTTTTTGAACCAGATGAGTCCTGATGTATTTGACCTCATTTTCTGTCCAGATTCGTCTGCCTAATCCTATATAAACAGCCTCCTAGCCTCATTCTCTTTACACCATTCTTCTCTAACCTTATGCTGCTCAAACTCTTGATGATCATGGCTTCTTCTTCTAAATTAAATTAAGATAAATTAAATTAAAACAAGAAGATTATTTTTTGAAGACTACGGCTAGGAATTGCATATTTGGGGATTTTCTTCGACGATCAAAGCAAGATTCAACGATTCAACGACAAATTTCTAGACTTGACTTCTGCATCTTTCTTAGACCACGATCTGTAAGTTCAAGTTACTTTTAGATAAAAGCTGTAAACTTAATATCCATGTTGTAAATTAGAATTGGATCTATGTATGATAATTGATTCATATCTATTTTTGTTCATCTTGGATCTTGACTTTCGTGAATATTGCTTTGGGACTATTCATGTTGTAAATCAAACTCTTTCATGTCTATAACTTTAACATGCCTATGACGTTGAAACTATTGTTAATGGCCAAGGACTATGATTGAGAACATAAGACTATGCCTATGACTGTGAACATAAGACTATGCCTATGCCTATAACTGTGAACACAAGACTGTGCCTATGCCTATGACGGTGAACATAAGACTATTGCCTATGACTATGAGAAGGACAATTGTGGCTAATCATGAATCTTGACTATGAGAATTATTACCTATGATTATGAACATAAGGCTATTATCTATGACCATGACTTTGAAACTATTACAATTAATTTCCTATGACTATTTGCCTAGAACTATTTTGGATAATTATCCATGACTATTGCGATTGATCGCTTATGGTTCTTGAGTATGAGATTTCTACCTATGACCATGACAATGACTATTGGGGTTAGTTGCCTAAGACTATTATAGTTGATTGTTCATGCCCATAGTTGAAACCCATGTTGTACACCGAATTTGCAGTTGTTGGATCTCATACCTAGCGTGTGACTTGCTTTGTTCATTCGCTATTATGTACACTAAAACCATTGGATCCTTGTATTTGGCTTGCTTTTGCATGCCTGTTCTTTTATATCAACTTTTATCATGACTATCGCCTTATCTTGCTTGATTTGAAACCCTATATGCTAGTGATGTTGTAACCAATTATCTCAAGTTATATCATGCTAGTCTTGTAATCCCATTTATTGCTTTATGCTCGTCCCTTTTGCCTATCATAGTTTTGATGTTATTCCCTTTATCTCGGTATTTGGATTTATTTGTAGTATAGATCGATTCATGTTTATGTGCGATGGGAATACGATTTGGATAGATTAGGCAAAACACGAATTGGTTATGAACATGAATTATGAACTTGATAATAGGCAAAAAAAAACTTGAATCATGAACATTGTTATAACTTGAATTTGGATGTGGGCATGAAACTTATCCTTGAAGCTTGACATGAATCTTGAGCATGGACATGACACTAGAATGAACTTGAAAATGGCCAACTCGAGGTTGGGCTGAGTTTGCAGTGTAATTCTGCCCGGAACCGCCCGGCAAATCCATTTATTGCAAACAATAGGATCCAATGTGGGTAGTTGGTCATACCGCGCTTGAAACTCGAGGTCAGACTGAGTTGTGGTGGAATTCTGCCCGGAACCGTCCGGCATATCTAGTGACCACAACAACAAGTCGGATGTGAGAGGTTGAGGTGCATTAATGAATTAATGCCACATGATAGGGTTAAGTCATGAACCGCTTGAATATACTTAACCAATTTGACACGATAATTTGATAGGGTTAAGTCATGAAGCGCTTGAATATACTTAACCAATTTGACACGATGATTTGATAGGGTTAAGTCATGAACCGCTTGAATATACTTAACCAATTTGACATGACACGTAGGCGGGTTAAATCACGAACTTGAATGACAACACTTAACCAACTTGACATGCTAGACTGATGGGGTTAAGTCTCGAATTTAAATGACAACACTTAACCTATTGGACGAAAACCCTAGTTGCACGGTCCTTTTCAGCAGTAACCCACTAGATGTATCACGGTACCCTGGAACTAGGCAGGGTGGGGCACGATTACTGGGCTGATTGTAAGCGACCAGAACGACGGCTGAGTTGGTGCGCCATTGTAGGTTCAGGCGGACTATGGTCATGCACGTAGTCCGGAGTTGAAAAAGCAGGCATTGGGCACCAGTAGGTTTACAATGTGCGTGCTTGATTCGTGTTGGTGGTTGGCACCCTAGGGCTTGATACACCTTATGGTGGACCTAGCACAGGTAACTACATTCGTGATAGAGCCGTATGACACAGACACATGACGAGCTAGAACTTGTAGGGATCAGATCGAATAATAGATCGTTTCATGGGACCAAGTAATGGGTTATTTCATGATATTGGGCAAGGGATCATTTCATAGTTAATACATGACACAGGTTGGGTTACTAGTACAGGTGGTAAAGGCCCATTTCTGTTTCTGTTTCTGTTAGGGAGGTAAAAGCCCATTACTATTTCTGTAAAGATCACCCTGTTTCTGTTTGGACATTAGGATAACACCTAATTCTGTTATACTAGTACTGGTGCAGAGAATGTTAAACATGCGATGTTATACGTAGTTTATCTGGTTAGCATAGTTTATCTTGTTACTGTAGTTTATCTGGTTAGCACAGTTTATCTGGTTAGCATAGTTTATCTTGTTATCTTAGTTTAACTTGCCTATGTTGTCATCATCCTCATGTTTACTTTCAGTTTATACATGTCATGTTATCTTTACTTGTTTCTATGCTGAATGTCACTAGGACTTACCAGTCTTTATGACCGACCCGTTTTCTTTTGGCTCTTTTTCTTCCGTTCCCCCCAGGTTCTCAGGGAGAAAACACTACTACTTAGTTTGGACTTCTTTCTGCTTCAAGATCATCATATATAGCTTGGACCTTTCTTGGCTATGGCTGCTTTACTGTTTTACTTGGGGAATGATTTATGACTATGGTTTTATGCTTCTTTACTATTGCAAGACAGATTTCGATGTAATGGATTTAATGGCATTTTGATGTAAAAGGCTTTTGACCTTTCTAGATTTTAAAGCAATGAAATTTGGTTCTTCTTCCGCTATTTTATATGTTCTGTCTTGTAATATTTCTGTGTATGTTTTCCTAGATAATGCTCCACCAAAGCTAGTGCATTCCCTTTGTGAGTGACCCTAGCGGAGGTGGGGTGTTACATTTGGTATCAGAGCAGAAGATTACCAGACTGGGCAAAAGCTTTTAAAAACCTTCTGAAATTGTTTTCAAATCATTTACAAAGAAGCATTTTTCTAAGAAAAGTTTTGTTTTACGAAAGGCATATTCCCCAAAGCCATATGCACTATCTTTTGATTCTCTCTTTGAATCTCTTCTTCCTCTCTTTTCACCATAGTCTTGTAGGCATGTGTCGGAGGGCAAAGGAGTGCCCAACCTCCATCTGTAGCCGCAGTAGTTTTACTTGCGACTAATCTTATTTCAAGCTTTGTAGGGTAGCCGTGCGATGGAGGTAGCTTTCGAGAAACTTGTCAACAAGCTATATGTGATGACCCCAAACTTCAACGGAATGAAAGTAAGAGATGTTCATTTGGAATACAACATAAATACAATAATACAAATCATAGAAACAACATAGCATAGGAAATTCATAGAGTAACGACATCATAGCAGCGGAAATATAATGTCGTCAACAACAGAAAGTCCACAGTCACAGAAATCAAAGTCATTACATCAAGTTGCAAAAGTGAAATAAGTTCCAACTCCAACATAAACAATATGAAATGAAATTAGTTTGATGTCTAAAATAAAAAGGAAAGATGCAATAGAAATAAATGATAGATTTCTTCCAAGCTCCTAGTCATCACCTCTCCACAAAGCAACCCCAAGGAGGATAATAAGCAGCTCTAAAGAAAACACTCCAAGCAAAAATGAACCTATTTACTTGGCTGCCCGTGTAGAAAGGAGGGCACCCAAGTTTGCCAAAAGGTGAAACAAACTACAGGTCAGTCGTGGGACTGGTGTGAGAATTCTTAACTAAATTAACTACTAATAATAAGGCAAATCCAAAAGACCACTACGCTAACACGGAACGGGTTTTCTCTAATAGATTGTCGTGCATAATTTAAAGTGTCATAACAAATAAATAAATCGTACACAACGCAATGCTTTTGGAAAAATGGAATCACCATAAGACCCAAGTCCCATTACATAATGCAACGCACACTAGAGGATAGGGTTTTACCTTATGGTGATTAAACATGCTAAATACGGCAAATACGCATCTACTACTATCATTAGTGTATATGAAAACATTTCAAGGTAAATGTATTAATCCTAGGAAGCATAGCTACCATATACTATGCCTCCATACTAGTAATACAGTCAAATTCGTCGGGTCGTATTTGGATTTTGGTTTCCATCATGAGTCCAGGCTAGGGAGGAGCTCCTTACCGATTCGAGACACTCTAGCTAATGCATCAGGATCCCCCGCAGTGAACCCTTGGATAGCTGCAGGGCTGGTCCACACATACAGCTTCATGGATTGGCAATTCCTGAACACATGTTTCCCGATCCTATAGGACCTATCCGAGGCGCCTCATTCCATCGTCCACATAAGTAAAATATCAGCCAGTTTAAGCACCGACACTACTTCTAGCTAGAAAGAAACGTGCTGCTCCCCCTGCGTTCCCTTCTCCCGTTTAAGACTCCACCAGTTAGTGAGGCTCGTGAAGCTACGTAATACACAAAGCTATGCTTATTCAAGCTATGCTTTGATCGTCACCACAAGGTTCTGCTTTTCAACAAGAAACCTTGATCATTGCATCTTAGTATGCCACACTGTCACTCCATACCGTGTCATCGATCGTCCGTCAATATATAAATGGGTGTTAAGTAGAGAATAAATCCTCTACCACCAATCATTTATATATTAATAGAAAATCAACAACATGATATTTTACGGGGTACAATGTCAGACACACCATCCATTTAAACTTAAGCTCTGGGTCTGAACGAAAGTCAAATCCATGAAATCAACACGTACGTTTGGACAACGACCATGACCCCTGAATTGGGAGCAAGTCAAATCAGGGCCTCAATCATCGTCCATTCGAGGGAAGATTTACGGTCTTCATACGCCGTCCTCATACTTCGATTTTAACGTCGCTGGGTTATTTGGAATGAGAATAACTCGGCTTTCCAAACAACCCTCGTATATATATATATATATATATATATATATATATATATATATATATATATATATCGAAAATCATTCTTATTCGTTAATAATATATAATGATTCATTCTTATTTTAATTATTTAAAATAATTAAATTTTAATTAACGACGCTTCAGGTCAATGGACAACCCTGGCGCTGCTTTCAACCTATTTTGATTTTCACATTCGTCAAAATCTAACCGTTGGATTTTTAACGCAGTTCATATCGTTGGAAAGATTTTTCCAAGGCGGTCCTAACGGTTTCAGTTTTGGGAAAATCCGATGGTCGGATTTTCCCGTATAGTCATTTAAAAGTACGATTTAAAAACGCGAACTACCGTGCTCTATTCGTTTAATTTTAATTATATATATAAATATAAATATAAATCTTTCAGCCTTTTTATTTTATCACAAAAAGATAAATTCTATATTTTTTTATAATAAGATGTAAATATAATTTCATGTCACATTCCTACATTATATTAACATGTCAAATTCCTGCTTTATATTAACATAATAAAAATGTAAATCCCAACTCATGTCAATTTCATGTCTTTTTATATATACAAATGTAAACTCTATTCCACTATGTAAAAACTACTTCTTTATTACGTAGAAAAATGTAAATTTTATTTCAATCCCAAATTTATGTCTTAACTTACACTATAAAAATGTAAACTTTATTCACCTACTAAATCCTACTTCTTATTACATAGAAAAAAAAATGCAGTCTTTAATTTACATGCAAACTCTACTTTATTTTTTACATGTAAAATAATGTCAATTTACATACGGGGAAAATTCCTACTTTATTTCATAAAAAAAATGTAAACTTTACCTACGGTGAACATTCTATTAATTTGCATAGATAAAAACGTAAACTCTTCCTACGGTGGAATTCCTATATATTTACATTATTAAAAATGTAAATTCCTCATTCGGTGAAATTCTTATTTAATTTATATTATCAAAAAGGTAGATTCATATTCCATGTCACATTCTTATTTTACTTACAGTAATTGAAATGTAAACTTTCATTACATGTCACATTCTTATTTTATTTACATTGATGAAAATGTAAACTTTTCATACGGTGAATATTTCTTTTATCTACATTAACAAAAATATAAACTTTGTCCTACGGTGAATATTCTAATAATTACATTAAGAAAAATGTAAATTTTGTCTACGGTGAACATTCATATATATTTACATTAAGAAAAATGTAAATTTTGTATACAGTGAACATTCATATATATTTACATTAAGAAAAATGTAAATTTCGTCTACGGTGAACATTCATAAATATTTACATTAAGAAAAATGTATACTTTTCCTACGTTGAAAATTCCAATCATTTACATTAATAAAAATGTATATTTTTCCTACGGTGAAAATTCCAATCATTTACATTAATAAAAATGTATATTTTTCCTATGGTGAAAATTCCAATCATTTACATTAATAAAAATGTATATTTTTCCTACGGTGAAAATTCCAATCATTTACATTAATAAAAATGTATATTTTTCCTACAGTGAAAATTCTTATATATAATCACATTAAAAATTAGTGTAATTTCATTTATAGTGTAATTCCATGTTTCATCACTAAATAAAAATACACTTTCTCCCAATTACAATGAAAATTCCATTCTTAACATATTGAAAATTTCATTTTTAACATATTGAAAATTCCATTTTAAACATATTGAACAATCCATTCTTAACATATTGGAAATTCCATTTTTAACATATTGAAAATTCCATTTTTAACATATTGAACAATCCATTTTTAACATATTGAAAATTCCATTTTTAACAAATTAAACATTCCATTTTCAATTCAACACAAAATTTCAAACTTTAATCTCATGCTTTAATTTCATACTAAATTTCATACTCTCTTTTCATACAAAATTGCATACTTTAATTTAATGTTCAATAATCCCTATCGTATTTCATGTCAAATCTCATGGCAACAACATCCAAACATAACAACATGTCCAAATCCAGTAACTAGCATCAAGGCAATTACAAACAGAGGTTTAACTTGGTATGAGGCAAAACAACAAGGCAGGATTAAATAAATTAACACATAATTAATTCTAATCAATCAATCAATTCATATTTAACGATAAATTTCAGATATAATATCATGTCATTATAGACAATTCAGATTCAATATCATATGGTATGAACAGTTCAGATCCATGTCTTAGATATCATGTCATATTAGATCTACTATTAATAATCATGGAAATAATAATTAAATAAATTAAATTAAAAATAAATTCTCACAGTGGTCTGGTCTGAGAAGATGATTCAGGTTCGATCTGATTCAGTGTTCGTTTTCAAATAGATTTCAGATCTGGAACGATTCGAATACAAATACATATGAAAATCAAAATACGACTTTTAACAACTGACTCAGTAACGCCTAAAAGCGTGGCAAAATCTGAAAGTATTCATACCTTATTTTGTTTAGATTTTTAAATTCGATTTTCGGGAGCGGTGGTTAACGGTTTTACGAACGGTTTGCGGGAGATTGACCTCCTTGGAGAGAGCTATCGGCGCTGGGAAGCCGGGGAGGGGCGCACGCACGTGGTGGGGCCAGCAGGGGTGTGACGGCGTCAGCTTCGGGTGGACGGGGCGGCGATTTCAGGCAGTGAGACGGGTTGTATTCGGTATTTATTCGAAGAGCTCTGAAATCTCTTCGAAACGTGACAAACGGCGATGGATTTCGTGGAGAATTGAGGGAGAAATCAAGTTTTGAATTTTTGAAGGAACATGGGTTTCGGCGACTACAAAGAACGGAGGAAGAAGACGATGTGTACGGCCTCGTATTTATACGTGTATTTCTCGGGTTTTTTTATTTAATTAATTAATTAAATCCGAAAATTAGAGCTTTCTCATACGATCTCCAAACGGACCCCAACGACTGTCGAACATAATGTTTTGACGTCTTCTGAACACGATGACGGTAGTGCCTGAGTCCAATTCCAAAGTTAACAGCATGTTTCCTTTATTTTTAAAATAAATCATTAATTTTAAATTCGAACGTACTTTTTAATTTTCCCGAGGCCACATACGAACTCAGAAAAATCCAAAAAATATATTTTTGGCTTCGTGATGACGATACGGTCCTAACAAAGTTAATTTCGTCGAATTATGAGATCGTTTGTAGAATGGCTATTTTTCAGTCAATTAATTTTGACCGAAATTGACAAAACACAGTTTATTTTGCCACGCTCACATACTAGCTTCAAAAATCATGAAATTTGAAACCTAGCAATAATTTTTCATCCCGTATCCAACGAAAGTGGTTTCGTCGAATTCCGAGGTCGTATGCAAAATGTCTATTTTCAAGGGCGATATATTCTCTATAGCGACCTTTCTGAAAATTCATTTGGCCATAACTTTTGATTCCCGCTATGAAACTTCGATTTTTCAAATTCGTTAGAAAGATACTCATTAACAGATTTAAATATTTTTCGTTTCATCAAAATCCGGTTTATTCTGCATCCTGATTAGTTAGTCAAAGTTCAAGTTTGACTTTTCAAACTACCTTCCTATTTCTAATTCTTTATGCAATTTATTGGAATATATTTGCATTAACTTTGCTCAAAATAAATTCCCATTCATTTTTATTTGAAATAATTTATTTTAAATATTTAAACACCCCTAAAATATCTAAAATGAAAATTTTAAATTGGCCCCAAATTTCAGGGTTGTTATAGTCTCCCCCGCTTAAGAACTTTTCGTCCTCGAAAAGAAAAAGGGAAGAATAGAAGGGTAGGAACCAACATAAAGAATGTTTTTAACAGAAATAGTACCACCTAAAACATCAGGCTTACCTTCTCCTTCATAAGAAGTAGGTGCGGAAGAAGGTGGTGCACTTGCTCCCTCGTACACATGGGCAACATGGGAACTCCTCAATAGTGGACAATTAAGTTTGATGTGACCCTTTTTATGGCAGTTATAGCATCTTTTACTATCCTCCCTTCTGGCCTTCTTTGGATTCCCATAGTCCTTGCTAAAGTGTCCAAACTTCTGGTAGTGATAGCATTGTAGCTTAGTCTTATCATGAGTCTTAGCGGCTCCAGAACTGCTTTCTTCAGACTTCTTCTCATAGGGACAGGCAAACTTATCATAAAGCCTTTCCACCTCTTGCCTTGCAATATACTCTTCATTAAACAGCTCTTTAAATTTGGTCCAAGTCATATTTTCTTCATCTCCTCGTATATTGACCTCTTCTCACCAAAGCTGTGCTTCGCCTTGGAGCATCCTTGAAGCCACAAATCTCTTCTTTTGATCTTGCAGTTCTAGTGCTCTAAATATCATTTCACAATTCTTAAGCCATGTCCGAGCCTGCGTCACGGTCTTTGTACCTGTGAACGGAATTCCATCTAATTTCTTAAAATCCTTCACTACCCTCACCAAGTCAAAGGGTTGCGGTGGTGGTTGTTGAACTGCGGAATCCTCGGTCCCAATAACATTTTGCCCCATTATTCTAACTCTAGCAGTTCTAGCGGCATGAGTACTCATTTTTAGTTAGTTTTGTACGATCAAGGAAAGAGTCATAACAACTGTAATGGTGATTCAAATAGATAGAAAAGATCGAAGGATGAATGAAAAGATGATGATAAAGTGACTGACTATTATGTATTCACATGAAATGTTCGCCGTAGAATATTGTGATTCTACATAAATGAATTATCATAAATATGTTATATTCCAAAGCTAAGTTTAACCAAAGCTCTGATACCAACTGTGATGACCCCAAACTTCCACGGAATGAAAGTAAGAGATGATCATTTGGAATACAACATAAATACAATAATAAAAATCATAGAAACAACATAGCATAGGAAATTCATATAGTAACAACGTCATAGCAGCGGAAATATAATGTCGTCAACCAAAGAAAGTCCACAGTCATAGAATTCAAAGTCATTACATCAAGTTGCAAAAGTGAAATAAGTACCAACTCCAACATAAACAATATGAAATGAAAAAAGTTTGATGTCTGAAATAAAAAGGAAATATGCAATAGAAATAAATGATAGATTTCTTCCAAGCTCCAATTCATCACCTCTCCACAAAGCAACCCTAAGGAAGATAATAAGCAGCTCCAAAGAAAAGACTCTAAGAAAAAATGAACCTGTTTACTTGGCTTCCCGTGTAGAAAGGAGGGCACCCAAGTTTGTAAAAAGGTGAAACAAACTACAGGTCAGTCGTGGGACTGGTGTGTGAATTCTTAACTAAATTAACTACTAATAATAAGGCAAATCCAAAAGACCACTACGCTAACGCGGAACGGGTTTTCTCTAATGGATTGCCGTGCATAATTTAAAGTGTCATAACAAATAAATAAATCGTACACAACGCAATGCTTTTGGAAAAATGGAATCACCATAAGACCCAAGTCCCATCACAAAATGCAATGCACACCAGAGGATAGGGTTTTTCCTTATGGTGATTAAACATGCTAAATACGGCAAATACGCATCTACTACTATCATTAGTGTATATGAAAACATTTCAAGGTAAATGTATTAATCCTAGGAAGCATAGCTACCATATACTATGCCTCCATACTAGTAATACAGTCAAATTCGTCGGGTCGTATTTGGATTTTGGTTTCCATCATGAGTCCAGGCTAGGGAGGAGCTCCTTACCGATTCGAGACACTCTAGCTAATGCATCAGGATCCCCCGCAGTGAACCCTTGGATAGCTGCAGGGCTGGTCCACACATACAGCTTCATGGATTGGCAATTCCTGAACACATGTTTCCCGATCCTATAGGACCTATCCGAGGCGCCTCATTCCATCGTCCACATAAGTAAAATATCAGCCAGTTTAAGCACCGACACTACTTCTAGCTAGAAAGAAACGTGCTGCTCCCCCTGCGTTCCCTTCTCCCGTTTTAGACTCCACCAGTTTGTGAGTCTCGTGAAGCTACGTAATACACAAAGCTATGCTTATTCAAGCTAAGCTTTGATCGTTACCACAAGGTTCTGCTTTTCAACAAGAAACCTTGATCATTGCATCTTAGTATGCCACACTGTAACTCCATACCGTGTCATCGATCATCCGTCAATATATAAACGGGTGTTAAGTAGAGAATAAATTCTATACCACCAATCATTTATATATTAATAGAAAATCAACAACATGATATTTAACGGGGTACAATGTCAGACACACCATCCATTTAAACTTAAGCTCTAGGTCTGGACGAAAGTCAAATTCGTGTAATCAACACGTACGTTTGGGCAACGACCATGACCCTTGAATTGGGAGCAAGTCAAATCAGGGCCTCAATCATCGTCTATTCGAGGGAAGATTTACGGTCTTCATACGCCGTCCTCATACTTCGATTTTAACGTCGCTTGGTTATTTGGAATGAGAATAACTCGGCTTTCCAAACAACCCTCGTATATATATATATATATATATATATATATATATATATATATATATGTATATATTGAAAATCATTCTTATTCGTTAATAATATATAATGATTCATTCTTATTTTAATTATTTAAAATAATTAAATTTTAATTAACGACGCGTCAGGTCAATGGACAACCCTAGCGCTGCTTTCAACCAATTTTGATTTTCACATTCCCCAAAATCTAACCGTTGGATTTTAACGCAGTTCATATCGTTGGAAAGATTTTTCCAAGGTGGTCCTAACGGTTTCAGTTTTGGGAAAATCCGATGGTCGGATTTTCCGGTATAGTCATTTAAAAGTACGATTTAAAAACGCGAACTACCGTGCTCTATTCGTTTAACTTTAATTATATATATATATATATATATAAATCTTTCAGCCTTTTTATTTTATCACAAAAAGATAAATTCTTTATTTTTTATAATAAGATGTAAATATAATTTCATGTCACATTCGTACATTATATTAACATGTCAAATTCCTGCTTTATATTAACATAATAAAAATGTAAATCCCAACTCATGTCAATTTCATGTCTTTTTATATATACAAATGTAAACTCTATTCCACTATGTAAAAACTACTTCTTTATTACATAGAAAAATGTAAATTTTATTTCAATCCCAAATTTATGTCTTAACTTACATTATAAAAATGTAAACTTTATTCCCCTACTAAATCCTACTTCTTATTACATAGAAAAAAAAATGTTGTAACACCCCACCTCCGCCAGGGTGGCTCTTGCAAGGACTCTGGCTTTGGAGGGGCGTTTGAATAAAGTAAACATGCATAATGATATATCAAGGCAGAACAAGAACATATGTATATATGTAAACAGAGTAAATAACATAGATAAAACAGCGGAACATTTCATACTATTTCAAAACAAGTCTGGTACAACATAGCTTTCCAAATAAACAAGTCTAGATAAAAACAACATCAACTGAAAAACTGTAATACATAAGTACTATCCCCAAATAAGTGATAACCATAGCTAGCTTCATGTCGAAACCGTACATGAGCTGAAATCCCACAAGCAAGCAATCCGAAATCCAAGCTAAGCTCCAACGTTCCCACCCTGAGAACCTTGGGGGGGGGACGGAAGAAAACAGGCGAAAGAAAACAGGTCAGTCAAAAAGACTGAGTAAGCCCTACTACAATCAATGTAAACTGATAAAGTTAACTGGCATGATAAAAGCTGAGATGAACATATGGACAACTACATACTGGCATGATGATTAACTAACAAGGTAGATAAAGGTGTCATCGCATAATCAGGTTTAAGGTTTTGCACCACAGGTGTACTAGCAAACTAACATGACTTGAATAAACCAGTATTGATCCCTTGGCCCAAGCTTTGGCCCAATAACATGAAATGACCCTAATACAAGGTCTAACCAAACGGTATAGTCGATCGACTCCCTATAAGCCTAACTCGTCACGTGTTGGTGTCCATACGGCCCAAACATAATTGTAGTCAGACTGTGCCGGGTCTCCCGTCGGGTGTATCAAGCCCTAGGGTGGCAACCCCTGGACACCATAAACATGCGTGCACAGTCTCGATCTACTGGTACCCGTGCATGTTTTCCCCGGCTTCGGACTATGTGCACGACCATAAGTCCGCCCGGAACTACACCGGCGTACCACTCTGCCGTCGCTTTTGGTCACTTACCTCCAGTTCAGTAATCGTGCCCCGTACCCTAGCCTAGTCCCTAGGGCCATAATGATACAAACTTGGGATTACTGCCGGAGTGGACCCCCATTGCTAGGATTTTTCTAGTGGGTTAAGTACGGTTTAACCCTCTTTCTAATCATGAATTAACTTGGTTAAGTGTAACGATGAGTTCACGACTTAACCCTGATTAATCTACCAAGCCCAAATTGGTTAAGTATTAAGTGGACCATGACTTAACCCTAATCACGAGGCATTAATTAGTTTAATGCGCCTTAACCTCTCACATTAAACCTTGTTGTGGTTACTAGTTAAGCCGGGCGGGTCCGGGTAGCTTTACACCACAACTTGGTCTAACCTCGGGTTCAAGGTACAACATGGCCAACTTCTCACATTGGGTCCTATTGTTTGTAGCAACTAGTTAAGCCGGTCGGTTCCGGGTAGGTTTACTCTACAAACTCAACCCAACCTCGAGTTGGTCACACTTATCTTTTCTAAGTGTCATGTCCATCATGTTTCCAAAACATGTTACAAATTTTCAAGCAATTAGGTAGACCAAACTTAATAGGTAAATTCCCAATGGGTAGACCTAACTTAATAGGTAAATTCCCAATCTTATGTTTTTATGTCTTTTAAGTTTACCCAACCCCAAACGCAATCCCATCGCTTACATATCGCAATAGCGCATAAAGGATAGAAAGAGGGAACTTGGCATAATCATGATATAAAGGTGTTGAAGCCACAAGTTCAACATGGTGGCATATGAAATGTACATGTGTTCATATACTTGCATATTACATTTTTAGGCCTAAAAAGCATGCATAAAACCAAACTTAGCATATTGGTGATACATGGTGATAAATGACATGTAAAAATGGCCATAAGTTCGCATTTAGCCTCACATGCAAGTTATCATAAGGGATATGATAACTTACATGTTGCCAAAATGCAACCTTTAGCATAAAGCTTGAAGCTTAAAGCTCATAAACCCAAGATAAGCTTGCATAACATGATAACATGAACAAAAGGATCAACCCAAACTTGCATAACATAACTTGCATATCATATGACAAACTTGCATATCAAACTTGCATAACATAACTTGCATATCATATGACAAACTTGCATAACATAACTTGCATATCAAACTTGCATAACATAACTTGCATATCATATGACAAACTTGCATATCAAACTTGCATAACATAACTTGATGAGCTTGCATAACACATCATAGTAAACTTGCATATCACATCATAGTAAACTTGCATAACACATCATAGTAAACTTGCATATCACATCATAGTAAACTTGCATAACACATCATAGTAAACTTGCATATCATGGCAAACTTGCATATCATACATTTAACTTTAGAGTTTAAGTATGAAAGTAGAATAGGACTTACAATGCTTATGAAGACACAAAAATATGACAAAGCCCTTAAGCAATCAAATAAACCCAAAATGCAAGCTCTACTAGAAAAACCCTTGAGCCAAAATGATCTAAACTCTTGCTTTATGATGCTAATATAGAAAACTTGACTTGAATGCAAGCTAATGATGCTCATACAAGCTTGAAAACACTTGTATGCATGGAAAATCTCATAGAAATTTATTTAGGAATTTTATGAAGAGAGTGGAGGCCATGAGAGGATTGATTTTGCCATAGTTTAGTTACTTGAATGAATAATGATGATTTAGGGTCAGGTTAGGGCCTTATTTATAGAGATTAGGACTAGTTTCAACCTTAGGATTAAACCCTAGTTCCAATCTCAGCCCTTAAAACCGAATCTGGCACCCAAACTCAACACAAACCCAAAATGGTGCACCAGGCAGAATAGCCCGGCTGGACCAAGTCGACAGCCAAGTTGACAGGGCTGTCGACTTGGGTCCAACCAAGTCGACTCCCAAGTCGACAGGGTTGTCGACTTGGGTGCTCTGGCGGGAATTTTCCCACCTGGCCCAAACTGGCCCAAATTTCCAAATTCAAACTTGAATTTGAAATCTGTTTTTTTACTTTGAAATTTTCTGAAAACTTCGTTGGGCCTTAATCGGGTCATACGGACTCCGATTTTCGAAAACTCGGACTCTATTTCGCGTATTTTTCCGAGACGAACGCAATGGCATAGCCCATTTCCCTTGATTCAGATTTATAAATTAAATTCTGCCTCGATTTATGTTATAACAGGTTATTGAAAATACGGGTTGTTACATTCTCCCCTCCTTAAAGGATTTCGTCCCCGAAATCTTCAAGTTAGGAAGAACGTATCCTACCATCCAACATCAATCTACTCAAAACATCATCCACGAGCAATCATTGTCCTTACAAGATTCTAAATGTTGTATGAACATATGCAAAGGTGTGTGCATATGTACTTATCTAATGCAAATATCATCAATGCAAATTATGTTAGTGAAATCAATCCATATGTATGCAATTCCTAACATAATGTATAACATCTATATGCGTGCACATAACATACATCCATATGCAACATCCATGTGACAACACAAGAATTTTCATCCATGAATAAGCATAAACACTCATGCATATGCAATATGAGGAGTGTGTGAGCCGATCTAGTGCCTAACGTGTATAATGCATCCACGAGTAACCACTTGCAAACACTTGCAACCACTTGCAACCATCAAGCATAACATGTTTCAAACACATGTTTCATCCAAAGGGTTTCTACCTAAGGTTCTCATGACAAGATTAACACGATATACTAGATAATCAAGACAAACATGGATAGCAAAAGATATGCTACAAAAGAGATCGGGAAGATAAGCAGGATATACTCCTTTTGGATTACAAGAAATCCCTTCCTAACCCTGACATGTATTACTAGCCAATAAGTCAAACCTCCTGACAGAAATAGGATCGAGAATGGGACCGAGAGGATATTCGTAAAAAGATAACATGCGAGTAAGTTCCACAGGAAAACAAGGATCAAGGATATGCTCTTAGAAAGAGATATGATGCGCGTATCTAGCCTTCAGTCTTCTAAGTCACGTTTCCTTGAGCTTAACTCCACTGTGCTATGGCCGTCTTCCACCTCATGATTTCTTGGCTTCTTAACTCTTGTTTCCAAATATGAGTTGGAACCCATTACATTGTCGCCTCTCATCTTCCTCTTTCACTTACTCTTCTATCATTCTTGGCTTAAACATAACTATGACCTCATGATTTCATGCAAGCTCTCCAAAATTCACTAGTGAATCCTGGATCTCGTTTACTTACTATAAAGTATTCCACGCAGCAGAACTTTTCTTGGAAATACCAATCCACGTTGCCAATTGCTCTTACCAACGTGATTTTCTATAACTCATGGTTGAACGAAATGAACCATCTGCCTTGGTAGTAAATACTACAGGCGCTCCCCATTCAGATATACTTCATCTAATGAAGTTCTTCTCAAGCAACTCCTTGACTTGCTTTCTTAACTCTCATCTTGCGGGGCCATGTGCCTTACCGGCCACGAAACTTTCTTGGCATTATCAACCAGATAAATGCGGAAATCTATCTCTCGTTTAGGGGTAACCCCCTTCACTTTACCCAAGATATCAGGATATTCTCGGACCACCCTCACCGATTACAAACTATCGATAGACGAGTCGAGGGGTTCAAGATAACACAACATGACGGGACCCATAGGGTTACTAGAAATTTTTAGGGTATTACCGAGGCGAGTCATGAGCCTCTCAACCCTATGCTCAAAAATCAAGAATGGCTCCAAAACTGGACAACCAATCCATGCCCAAAAATCAACCCATACCCCATGAAACCGAGAATATAAGCATCACGCGAGAATTCAAATCCACGTAGATAATAGACAAATGGGCGGAACCCCCAATTGGATTTGAAACACACACGGGATCATTAACTAGACTAGTACTTAGGTGCAAACTATCAACAAGATCAGACGAGATAAAGCTATGCGATGCACCAGAATCAAACAAGGTACGAACTTTAAAATCAGAAATATATACAAGGCTCTCAACAGAAATACTACCTCGATCGGGAACTGGAGCGGCATTGAGAGCATGAACTTGCCCTCCCGAAGGTCCAGCACGCTGAGTCTGACCCTGGCCTTGCCCTCGCTTCTTCGGGCAATCCCTAGTGAAGTGTCCAAACTCACCACAATGAAAGCATTCGCCATTCTTCCTTTTCCTCTTCTTACACTCCTTAATAAGATGCCCAACTAAACCGCAATAATGGCACTTCCTCTTTTTGTTATTGCCCTTGTTGTTGTTCCCCTTGTTGCCTTGACTCTTGTTCTTGTTCTTATTTCCTTGACTGCTCTGACCACTTGGATTACCCTGATTTCCTTTCCACTGGGAATCAGTCTTCTTGGCTTGAGTATCAATCATCTTGATTTCTTTCTTGTCACTCCTATTCTCTTCACTGAGTAGGGCCATATTCACCAAACTCTCGAAAGTTGCCCCCAAGGGTATATGAGACATGGCTAAACCATGTAATGGCTCGTTTAATCCTAGAGCAAAGTATAGGGCCTTCTTCTGAGCTGTGTTAATCAAGTCTAAACCGACCCGAGCCAGTTGATTAAACTTATCTATGTATTCCCTAATAGTCATGTCCCCTTGCTTCAGTGATAGGAACCTTAGTCCAAACTTTCCCCGAATGTCATCCCAAGTCTCAATTGGCCTAGTAGCGGTGGTGACCACCCACCAACGTGCAGCTTCTTCCTTTAGCAACCACACTGCTAATAAAACCTTCCTACGGTCATCTATATCAAAGAAGGCAAAAAGATCTTCGGTTTCTTTCAACCAATTCCTTGCCTCTACAAAAGTCTCAGTGCCTCGAAAGTTCTTGCAACCCATCGCCTTAAAGTCTTGGCAAATCTTTGCGAAGTCAGCTTGAGGATGCTGAGGGGGAGGAGGAAGAGGAACCTCAACGACAGGAGGAGGAGGAACATCAGCGACAGGAGGAGGAGGGACATTAACTACTGGAGGAGGAGTAATATTTGCTGGGCCGGCTTCGGTCGCCCTAGCCTCCAAAAGTCTCCTATACCAAATAGGTACGTGTACTCCCTCCGGAATGGCAAAGTTATTGGCCATACTGAAAACGAAGAAAAAGATAGATTCAGAATGGAGAAAAACGAAGGAATTTTTGCTAATGGCTTTTTGGGGAATAGCCTTTAAAATAAACTAGACTTTTCTTTGGAAAATACTTTATACTTGGTTTTGAAAATAGTTTTCCAAAAGTTTTTCTAAAAACCTTTTTGTTCCTTCTCGTAAACCATATGCTCTGATACCAAATGTAACACCCCACCTCCGCCAGGGAGGCTCTTGCAAGCACTCTGACATTGGAGGGGCGTTTGAATCAGGTAAACATGCATAATGATATATCAAGGCAGAACAAGAACATATGTATATATGTAAACAGAGTAAATAACATAGATAAAACAGCGGAAGATTTCATACTATTTCAAAACAAGTCTGGTACAACATAGCTTTCCAAATAAACAAGTCTAGATAAAACAACATCAACTGAAAAACTGAAATACATAAGTACTGTAACAGCCCGCACCTCCGTTCACGCAAGATATTGTCCCCAACTTAGCCACCGTATAGGTGTGGGGTTTTGTTCCTCAAAAGGCCTCGGCATTAGTAAGAGATGGAATCAGAGCAGAAGGTTACCAGGCTGGGCAAAAGTTTTTAAAGACCTTCTGAAAACTATTTGAAAATCGTTTATAAAGAAGCATTTTTCAAGAAAGTTTTCATTTAAAAAGAAAAGGCTATTCCCCAAAGGCCATTAGCATTATCCTTGTTTCCTTAATTAAATCTCTTTTCCTTTCTTTCCTCCATATGTAGTCACAGTGGTTTTAACTGCAACTAGTCTTTTCTATCTACGAAAGTACTTTCCATGCGATGGAGGTGGTTCTCGAGAGACCAATGGCCGCGTTATAAGAAAGGATAGTGAGAAAGAGGATGAAGGATGCGAGTTTAAGGATGAACAACTTGTTGGTATGGCTCAACCCAGAATGAGAGAGAAAGATGAACAATGAAACCCATGACGAGAGAGTACCTTTGGCATGGTGGAACGGGACAGATAGTTAGGTATCATGGGACAAGGACAAGACCATCGGGAGGGCAGTAGTATGCTCTCATTTCTAGAGTACCTCGGAAGGAGGGTAACGATCTCGTTAAAGGTTTAGCTTTTCTTCTCTACCATCCCGTTAGGACTTCGTTGTTCGTATCATTTAAGTCTGCTTCGATAGTTGAGTCTCTGCACCTTAAGTACTAGCGTAATAGAGAATCCCATTTTTGTCTCAAGTCCTATGGAGAATCAGTCCATTTATTCATGACTTGTTTTGGATTTGAAAATGACATGCCTCGGTTATGGATGGATTCTAGGGATGAAGTGGTTATCCAGTAAGGGGTGCCACTCTCGGTTTTGATAGGAGGGTAGTTAGACTCTTGACTAGCCTTGGTAATACCCTCGAAGTCTCGTGAAACCTTTTGGGTTTGGTCATGATTAGTTACCTAGAATCCCTTGATACCTTTATTGGAAATTTGAAGCCCGATCGAGTGGTGTTCGCCGATAAGACGGATGGTTTATTTCACTTATGCATGGGTTATGGAAATCACCCTAGTAAGTGCACTTGATAACCCGGTTGGCATCTGTTTACTTCCAAGAGAAAGTTCTACTACGTGGATTACCTTATGGTACGAGGTCCGAGATTCACTAGTGAATTTTGGAAAGCTTGCATGAGATCACGAGTACGCAGTCATGTTTGCGCTAAGTGTGCGAGTGGAATGAGAGGCGACGAAGAAATGAGTTCCAGCTCATGTTGTGGAAACAGGAAATAAGAAGCTACGAAATCGCGAAGTTAAAGGATGGTCAAGGCACAATGGAATTGAGCTCAAGGAAGTACGACTTTGATGGTCAAAGACTAGATACGCGCATGATATCTCTTTTTGGGAGTATATCCTTGATCCCTGTTTTCTGTAGAGCCTACTTGTAGGCTATCTTTTGTGGACACCCTCTCGGTCCTATTTTCTGTTACAAACCCCGTAAGGAGTTTGTCTTGTTTATCTTCTCGACCCTGTTTCAGGGAATCCTAGGTAGAACCCTATGGATGTAAACATGTATTTGAAACATGTTATGATTGATATGGTTGCAAGTGGTTGCTCGTGGATGCGCGAATACACATTAGATACTAGCTCGACTCGGTCACGTTTCATATTGCATATGCACGAGTGTTTATACTTGTTTATGGATGAAATTGAATGTGTTATCATGCGGTTGTTGCATATGAATGAATGATTGTGCACGCATATAGTATCTGTATGATTAGGACTATTTGCATACATGTTGGATTCATGGCACTATACATATTTTGGCATTAGAAAGATTATTTAGGCCTGATCATTAGCATTAGCTAAGGAACATGTACACACACGTTCTGCATATATTCATATAGCATTAGAAATCATCTAAGGACAATGATGCTTATGGATGATGTTTTGAGTAGATGGATGATGGATGGTAGGATAGGTTCTTCCTAACTTGGAGATTTCGGGGACGAAATCCTAAAAGGTGGGGAGAATGTAACAACCCGTATTTCGATAACATGAGTAAGACAAGAATCGAGGCAGAATTTAATTTTAAATTCTGAATCAAGTTAAACGGGCTGTGCCCTTGCGTTCGTCTCGAAAAAATACGCGAAATAGAGTCCGAGTTTTCGAAAATCGGAGTCCGTATGACCCAATTTAAGGCCCAACGAAGTTTTCAGAAAATTTCTAAGTAAAAACAGATTTCAAATTCAAACTTGAATTTGGAAAATTGGGCCAGATGGGCCAGGCGGGAAAAGTTCCCGCCACAGTACCCAAGTCGACAGCCCTGTCGACTTGGGAGTCGACTTGGTCTGACCAAGTCGACAGCCCTGTCGACTGGGCTGTCGACCTGGCTCAGACGAGCAGTCTTGCCTGGTGCACCTGTTTCTATCTTGGCTAGGTTGCTGGGCCTGGTTTGAAATCTGACGGTTCAGGTTGGTCCTAGGGTTAATCTAAGGGTCCTAACTAGCCTAATCTTCTATAAATAAGCCCCTAACCCTCCCCTAAACCCTCATTATTCACTCATGTAACTAAACTATGGCAAAATTTCTAATCTCATGGCCTCCACTCAACTACCCTATCCTCCACTTCATTCCTATGAGAGGTTCCATGATCATGAGAGTGTTAGAGAGTCCCTATGTTAGTATGAGAGCTTCTCAAGTTAATTTCAAGGCAAAAGATTTGATCTTTGTTCTTAAAGATGGTGTTTTTAATGGTTTGGAGCATCCATCTTTGGGTTTTTGGGTGATGGCATGCATAGGCTTCATCACAAGCTTTAGTTTAATCGATTTAGGCCTTCATAGCAATGTAAGCCCTTCCCTACTCTTAGATATTAACTATGAAGTTAAATGTTCATGTTGAAAGTTTGGGTTTGATTAATTAGAATGATGCATGCTATCATGTTATGCAAGTTTATGAAGTCATTATCTTGATCTTATGAGCTAAAAGCCACAACCTTTATGTAGAAATGTTGCATTATGCAACATGAGAATCTTCATAATCATTATGTCAACTTGCATATGAAGTCATAATCCGTATATGATGATATATGCGAGTTTCTAGCCATCATTCCATGTCTTTTGTCACCATGATTCGCTTATGTGCCAAGTTTGGGTTTATGCATGTTTTTGAGGTTTAAGAATGTAACATGCAAGCTAATGAACACATTTGTGCCTCATTTGCCACCATGATTAACTTGTGGCTTAGTACCCATTTTTGTCATTCCTTTGACAAGTCTCTTCTTTTAATCCATTACGTTGTTGCGAACGTATATGCGAGTTTAAAAGCATTGGGTTATGTTATGGGTAATTTCTAATGACATGAAAATACAACTTGAAAACATGGCTTGAAATATAACATGGAAGATGACATGTAAGTATGCATAAAAACATAAGCTTGGGAATTTACCTATTAAGTTAGGTCTACCCTTTGGGAATTTACCTATTAAGTTAGGTCTACCCAAATGCTTGAAAAACTTGTAACATGTTTTGGAAACATGATGAACATGACACTTAGATAATATAAGTGTGGCCAACTCGAGGTTGGGTTGAGTTTGCAACGTAAAACTACCCGGAACCGACCGGCCTAACTAGTAGTTGCAAACAATAGGACCCAATGTGAGAAGTTGGTCATGTTGTGCTTGAACCCGAGGTTAGACCAAGTTGTGGTGTAAAGCTACCCGGAACCGACCGGCTTAACTAGTAACCACAACAAAGTCTAATCTGAGAGGTTGGGGTGCATTAAGTAATAAATGCCACATGATAGGATTAAGTTAATTTGATTAATGACTCTTAACCAAATATGACATGGGTAAATTGGTTAAGTAAATTGGTTAGGCTAATGATACTTAACAAAACATGACAAGGTTGGGTAGGTTAAGTGATTTGATTTGTCTAATGACGCTTAACCATTTTTATACGACTAGTGGATGGGGATTAAGTTAACCAACACTTAATCAATCCAACATGATAATTTGGCAAGGTTAAGTAAGCTTTCTTAATGACACTTAACCATACAAGATGATTAGGGGATGGGGTTAAGTAATTTACACTTAACTAATCCGACACGGTAATTAGATAGGATTAAGTAATCCACACTTAACTAATCTAAACACGATAATTCGATGGGGTTAAGTTAAACATTTAACCAATTTAAACTCGGTAATTCAATGAGGTTAAGTAACCAATACTTAACCAACTTAACGTGATAATTTAATGGGGTTAAGCAACATATACTTAACCAATTATACATGATGATTTGATGGGGTTAAGTAACTTACACTTAACCAATCTAATACGCGGACCTGATAAGGTTAAGTCACAAGACCTTTTTATAATATACTTAACCATTATAGTATGATTAGAGGATGGGGTTAAGCCAACCTATACTTAACCAATCCGACTCGATAATTTGATGGGATTAATATAATCTATGCTTAATCGATCTAGCAAGATAATCCGATAGGATTAAGGTAAGCTAGTAATTGACCAATTTGACTTGATAAGGTTATGTCCTGAGCCTCTGGGTACACTTAACCAACTTGTGGGACTAAGTCTTGAACTTAAATACTTAGCCAATCTTTGACGTGATTCGTGGGCGGGTTAAGTCATGGACTTGAATGATAACACTTAACCCAATAGACAAACCCTAGCTAGAAGAACTAGGTAGAAAACCGTGGTTAATCAAGGATAACGGGAAAGGAAGCTAAGCGGTAAACCTTAGCTAAGGGTAACGAAGTAATAATTCTTAGCTAAGGACATAGGACTAATTCTCAAAGCGATGAGTAACCTGATACGGTAGGTCATCGCTTAGTATACGAGGAGGAGCAAGCTATCTGACTTGGATAAAAGCTCCAGCGCACTGGGTGCCGAAGTGGAAGCTTCGGGGGACGTGAGGATATTCTTGGGATCCCTCTGTGGGCTGTCAAGTAGTTACACTAGGCCCATGAGAGGTTAAGGTCTGCGTTAGAAGGACCAAGAGTATGCCTTGGTTGCTATGCGAGCGACCTAAAGACTGGGATGGATTAGCGTGGAGTCGACGATTCTTGGTTTTTGCCCTGGATAGCACATCCCCGACTACCTACCATCTTTAGTCAATCGTGTACATGCGGAAAGGCAGGGAACCCCCAACAGACCATGTGCTTGCTATCGAGTCATGGGTGAGGTTGGCCCGTTGGAAAGTGGGCTATAGTGGGGGCGGGGAGTGGTTCTTATACATGATTTTTCTTGGATTGCCTTTCAGTAGTTGAGGGAGGGGTCACGTGGGGCCATAGCCACGGGTACAAAAACAGACCTTGATATCTGCATCGGCAGACGATTAAAAGCTCCCGACCGAGTTCCGTATTTCTTGATTTGCCCTTGCACGGAATTCGGATGGCACATTGGGGAACATGTGCATCTAGACATGGAAAACGATTCACGATACATACGTGGGATCAAGGGCGCGGTTGACGGGTGGCGTAATCCCTAGTGTTCCTAGGTGGCCAAAACCCAAACCGAGACACGGAAACGTTCATTAGGTAGCATAATCCCTAGCGGTCCTAGGTGGCATAAATCCTAAGTGGACGCGCGATAGTTCGTGGTAAGGAAACACAACTAGATCAAGGGTTGCAGTCCAAAACAACTTCAAGGATAAACCGTTTACATGGGAAAGCCCGTACAGCCTACGGCAAAGGACTGATCTTATACATGGAAGAAACATATTAGTTGAGTAACCTATATATGCGGCATATTAGGTTGACATGGACCAATACACGACTTTTGAGTAAGGGTCATTCACGGATAACACGTAATACAGTTGGGGTACTAATACGGTAGGTGCAGAGCGGATATAATGGATAGATGCCATGGGACGTTATACGCGATAGATATCTTGGGATATTATACTTGATAGAAACCTGACAATGTGATACCATGTTTTATCTTGACATCGTAGTTTATCACGACAACCTAGTTTGTCTGAGTTCAGTAGTTCATCCTGTTATTTTGATTTAGCTTATCTATCTTGTTATCATGCTTATGTTCATCTCAGCTTCTCATGTCAGTTAACTTTACTAGTTTTTATACTAATAGTAGATAGGGCTTACTCAGTCTTTTTGACTGACCCGTTTTGTTTTGCCTCTTTTCTTCCGTTCCCCCCCCCCCAGATTACAGGGAGGAAATACTGCTATTTAGTTTGGACTTCTTCTGCTTGAAGGTCATCATGGATAGCTTGGACTGTTCTTGGCTATGGCTATTTTACTGTCTTTATTTGGGGAATAATTTATGAAAATGTCTTTATGCTTCTTTACTATTACAAGACAGGTTTTGATGTACTCTGATGTAAAAGGCTTTAGACCTTAATTATAAATGTTTATGAAAGTTCGATTTTACTTCCGCTATTTTATATGTTCTGTCTTGTGATATTTCTGTGCATGTTTACCAATAATGACCCTCTAAAGCTAGTGCATTCCTTTGTGAGTGACCCTAGCGGAGGCGGGGTGTTACACGTGGTATCAGAGCAGAAGGTTACCAGATTGGGCAAAAGTTATTAAAGACCTTCTGAAACCTATTTGAAAATCGTTTATAAAGAAGCATTTTTCAAGAAAGTTTTCTTTTAAAAAGAAAAGGCTATTCACCAAAGGCCATTAGCATTATCCTTGTTTCCTTAATTAAATCTCTTTTCCTTTCTTTCCTCCATCTATAGTCACAGTGGTTTTAACTGCAACTAGTCTTTTCTATCTACGAAAGTACTTTCCATGCGATGGAGGTGGTTCTCGAGAGACCAATGGCCGCGTTATAAGAAAGGATAGTGAGAAAGAGGATGAAGGATGCGAGTTTAAGGATGAACAACTTGTTGGTATGGCACAACCCAGAATGAGAGAGAAAGATGAACAATGAAACCCATGACGAGAGAGTACCTTTGGCATGGTGGAACGGGACGGATAGTTAAGTATCATGGGACAAGGACAAGATCATCGGGAGGGCAGTAGCGTGCTCTCATTTCTAGAGTACCTCGGAAGGAGGGTAACGATCTCGTTAAAGGTTTAGCTTTTCTTCTCTACCATCCCGTTAGGACTTCGTTGTTCGTATCATTTAAGTCTGCTTCGATAGTTGAGTCTCTGCACCTTAAGTACTAGCGTAATAGAGAATCCCATTTTTGTCTCAAGTCCTGTGGAGAATCGGTCCATTTATTCATGACTTGTTTTGGATTTGAAAATGACATGCCTCGGTTATGGATGGATTCTAGGGATGAAGTGGTTATCCAGTAAGGGGTGCCACTCTCGGTTTTGATAGGAGGGTAGTTAGACTCTTGACTAGCCTTGGTAATACCCTCGAAGTCTCGTGAAACCTTTTGGGTTTGGTCATGATTAGTTACCTAGAATCCCTTGATACCTTTATTGGAAATTTGAAGCCCGATCGAGTGGTGTTCGCCGATAAGACGGATGGTTTATTTCACTTATGCATGGGTTATGGAAATCACCCTAGTAAGTGCACTTGATAACCCGGTTGGCATCTGTTTACTTCCAAGAGAAAGTTCTACTACGTGGATTACCTTATGGTACGAGGTCCGAGATTCACTAGTGAATTTTGGAAAGCTTGCATGAGATCATGAGTACGCAGTCATGTTTGCGCTAAGTGTGCGAGTGGAACGAGAGGCGACGAAGAAATGAGTTCGAGCTCATGTTATGGAAACAGGAAATAAGAAGGTACGAAATCGCGATGTTAAAGGACGGTCAAGGCACAATGGAATTGAGCTCAAGGAAGTACGACTTTGATGGTCAAAGACTAGATACGTGCATGATATCTCTTTTTGGGAGTATATCCTTGATCCCTGTTTTCTGTAGAGCCTACTTGTAGGCTATCTTTTGTGGACAACCTCTCGGTCCTATTTTCTGTTACAAACCCCGTAAGGAGTTTGTCTTGTTTATCTTCTCGACACTGTTTCAGGGAATCCTAGGTAGAACCCTATGGATGTAAACATGTATTTGAAACATGTTATAATTGATATGGTTGCAAGTGGTTGCAAGTGGTTGCAAGTGGTTGCTCGTGGATGCGCGAATACACATTAGATACTAGCTCGACTCGGTCACGTTTCATATTGCATATGCACGCGTGTTTATACTTGTTTATGGATGAAATTGAATGTGTTATCATGCGGTTGTTGCATATGAATGAATGATTGTGCACGCATATAGTATCTATATGACTAGGACTATTTGCATACATGTTGGATTCATGGCACTATACATATTTTTGCATTAGAAAGATTATTCAGGCCTGATCATTAGCATTATCTAAGGAACATGTACACACACGTTCTGCATATATTCATATAGCATTAGAAATCATCTAAGGACAATGATTGCTTGTGGATGATGTTTTGAGTAGATGGATGATGGATGGTAGGATAGGTTCTTCCTAACTTGGAGATTTCGGGGACGAAATCCTAAAAGGTGGGGAGAATGTAACAACCCGTATTTTGATAACATGAGTAAGACAAGAATCGAGGCAGAATTTAATTTTAAATTCTGAATCAAGTTAAACGGGCTGTGCCATTGCGTTCCTCTCGGAAAAATACGCGAAATAGAGTCCGAGTTTTCGAAAATCGGAGTCCGTATGACCCAATTAAGGCCCAACGAAGTTTTCAGAAAATTTCTAACTAAAAACAGATTTCAAATTCAGACTTGAATTTGGAAAATTGGGCCAGATGGGCCAGGCGGGAAAAGTTCCCGCCACAGTACCCAAGTCGACAGCCTTGTCGACTTGGGAGTCGACTTGGTCTGACCAAGTCGACAACCCTATCGACTGGGCTGTCGACCTGGCTCAGACGAGCGGTCTTGCCTGGTGCACCTGTTTCTATCTTGGCTAGGTTTCTGGGCCTGGTTTGAAATCTGACGGTTCAGGTTGGTCCTAGGGTTAATCTAAGGGTCCTAACTAGCCTAATCTTCTATAAATAAGCCCCTAACCCTCCCCTAAACCCTCATTATTCACTCATGTAACTAAACTATGGCCAAATTTCTACTCTCATGGCCTCCACTCAACTATCCTAGCCTCCACTTCATTCCTATGAGAGGTTCCATGATCATGAGAGTGTTAGAGAGTCCCTATGTTAGTATGAGAGCTTCTCAAGTTAATTTCAAGGCAAAAGCTTTGATCTTTGTTCTTAAAGATGGTGTTTTTAGTGGTTTGGAGCATCCATCTTTGGGTTTTTGGGTGATGGCATGCATAGGCTTCATCACAAGCTTTAGTTTAATCGATTTAGGCCTTTATAGCAAAGTAAGCCCTTCCCTACTCTTAGATATTAACTATGAAGTTAAATGTTCATGTTGAAAGTTTGGGTTTGATTAATTAGAATGATGCATGCTATCATGTTATGCAAGTTTATGAAGTCATTATCTTGATCTTATGAGCTAAAAGCCACAACCTTTATGTTGAAATGTTGCATTATGCAACATGAGAATCTTCATAATCATTATGTCAACTTGCATATGAAGTCATAATCCGTATATGATGATATATGCGAGTTTCTAGCCATCATTCCATGTCTTTTGTCACCATGATTCGCTTATGTGCCAAGTTTGGGTTTATGCATGTTTTTGAGGCTTAAGAATGTAACATGCAAGCTAATGAACACATTTGTGCCTCATTTGCCACCATGATTAACTTGTGGCTTAATACCCATTTTTGTCATTCCTTTGCCAAGTCTCTTCTTTTAATCCATTACGTTGTTGCGAACGTATATGCGAGTTTAAAAGCATTGGGTTATGTTATGGGTAATTTCTAATGACATGAAAATACAACTTGAAAACATGGCTTGAAATATAACATGGAAGATGACATGTAAGTATGCATAAAAACATAAGCTTGGGAATTTACCTATTAAGTTAGGTCTACCCTTTGGGAATTTACCTATTAAGTTAGGTCTACCCAAATGCTTGAAAAACTTGTAACATGTTTTGGAAACCTGATTAACATGACACTTAGATAATATAAGTGTGGCCAACTCGAGGTTGGGTTGAGTTTGCAACATAAAACTACCCGGAACCGACCGGCCTAACTAGTAGTTGCAAACAATAGGACCCAATGTGAGAAGTTGGTCATGTTGTGCTTGAACCCGAGGTTAGACCAAGTTGTGGTGTAAAGCTACCCGGAACCGACCGGCTTAACTAGTAACCACAACAAAGTCCAATGTGAGAGGTTGGGATGCATTAAGTAATAAATGCCACATGATAGGGTTAAGTTAATTTGATTAATGACTCTTAACCAAATATGACATGGGTAAATGGGTTAAGTAAATTGGTTAGGATAATGATACTTAACAAAACATGACAAGGTTGGGTAGGTTAAGTGATTTGATTTGCCTAATGACGCTTAACCATTTTTATACGACTAGTGGACGGGGATTAAGTTAACCAACACTTAATCAATCCAACATGATAATTTGGCAAGGTTAAGTAAGTTTTCTTAATGACACTTAACCATACAAGATGATTAGGGGATGGGGTTAAGTAATTTACACTTAACTAATCCGACACGGTAATTAGATGGGGTTAAGTAATCCACACTTAACTAATCTAAACACGGTAATTCGATGGGGTTAAGTTAAACACTTAACCAATTTAAACTCGGTAATTCAATGAGGTTAAGTAACCAATACTTAACCAACTTAACGTGATAATTTAATGGGGTTAAGCAACTTATACTTAACCAATTATACATGATGATTTGATGGGGTTAAGTAACTTACACTTAACCAATCTAATACGTGGACCTGATAAGGTTAAGTCACAAGACCTTTTTAGAATATACTTAACCATCATAGTACGATTAGAGGATGGGGTTAAGCCAACCTATACTTAACCAATCCGACTCGATAATTTGATGGGATTAAGATAATCAATGCTTAATCGATCTAGCAAGATAATCTGATAGGATTAAGGTAAGCTAGTACTTGACCAATTTGACTTGATAAGGTTAAGTCCTGAGCCTCTGGGTACACTTAACCAACTTGTGGGACTAAGTCTTGAACTTAAATACTTAGCCAATCTTTGACGTGATTCGTGGGCGGGTTAAGTCATGGACTTCAATGATAACACTTAACCCAATAGACAAACCCTAGCTAGAAGAACTAGGTAGAAAACCGTGGTTAATCAAGGATAACGGGAAAGGAAGCTAAGTGGTAAACCTTAGCTAAGGGTAACTAAGTAATAATTCTTAGCTAAGGACATAGGACTAATTCTCAAAGCGATGAGTAACCTGATACGGTAGGTCATCGCTTAGTATACGAGGAGGAGCAAGCTATCTGACTTGGATAAAAGCTCCAGCGCACTGGGTGCCGAAGTGGAAGCTTCGGGGGACGTGAGGATATTCTTGGGATCCCTCTGTGGGCTGCCAGGTAGTTACACTAGGCCCATGAGAGGTTAAGGTCTGCGTTAGAAGGACCAAGAGTATGCCTTGGTTGCTATGCGAGCGACCTAAAGACTGGGATGGATTAGCGTGGGGTCGACGATTCTTGGTTTTTGCCCTGGATAGCACATCGCCGACTACCTACCATCTTTATTCAATCGTGTACGTGCGGAAAGGCAGGGAACCCCCAACAGACCATGTGCTTGCTATCGAGTCATGGGTGAGGTTGGCCCGTAGGAAAGTGGGCTATAGTGGGGCTGGGGAGTGGTTCTTATACATGATTTTTCTTGGATTGCCTTTCAGTAGTTGAGGGAGGGGTCACGTGGGACCATAGCCACGGGTACAAAAACAGACCTTGATATCTGCATCGGCAGACGATTTAAAGCTCCCGACCGAGTTCCGTATTTCTTGATTTGCCCTGGCACGGAACTCGGATGGCACATTGGGGAACATGTGCATCTAGACATGGAAAATGATTCACGATACATACGTGGGACCAAGGGCGCGGTTGACGGGTGGCGTAATCCCTAGTGGTCCTAGGTGGCCAAAACCCAAACCGAGACACGGAAACGTTCATTAGGTAGCATAATCCCTAGCGGTCCTAGGTGGCATAAATCCTAAGTGGACGCGCGATAGTTCATGGTAAGGAAACACAACTAGATCAAGGGTTGCAGTCCAAAACAAATTCAAGGATAAACCGTTTACATGGGAAAGCCCGTACAGCCTACGGTAAAGGACTGAACTTATACATGGAAAGAAACATATGAGTTGAGTAACCTATATATGCGGCATATTAGGTTGACATGGACCATTACACGACTTTTGAGTAAGGGTCATTCACAGATAACACGTAATACAGTTGGGGTACTAATACGGTAGGTGTAGAGCGGATATACAGGATAGATGCCATGGGACGTTATAAGCGATAGATATCTTGGGATATTATACTTGATAGAAACCTGACAATGTGATACCTTGTTTTATCTTGACATCGTAGTTTATCACGACACCCTAGTTTATCTGAGTTCAGTAGTTCATCTTGTTATTTTGATTTAGCTTATCTATCTTGTTATCATGCTTATGTTCATCTCAGCTTCTCATGTCAGTTAACTTTACTAGTTTTTATACTAATAGTAGATAGGGCTTACTCAGTCTTTTTGACTGACCCGTTTTGTTTCGCCTCTTTTCTTCCGTTTCCCCCCCAGGTTACAGGGAGGAAATACTGCTGTTCAGTTTGGACTTCTTCTGCTTGAAGGTCATCATGGATAGCTTGGACTGTTCTTGGCTATGGCTACTTTACTGTCTTTATTTGGGGAATAATTTATGAAAAAGTCTTTATGCTTCTTTACTATTACAAGACAGGTTTTGATGTACTCTGATGTAAAAGGCTTTAGACCTTAATTATAAATGTTTATGAAAGTTCGATTTTACTTCCGCTATTTTATATGTTCTGTCTTGTGATATTTCTGTGCATGTTTAACAATAATGCCCCTCTAAAGCTAGTGCATTCCTTTGTGAGTGACCCTAGCGGAGGCGGGGTGTTACAAGTACTATCCCCAAATAAGTGATAACCATAGCTAGCTTCATGTCGAAACCGTACATGAGCTGAAATCCCACAAGCAAGCAATCCGAAATCCAAGCTAAGCTCCAACATTCCCACCCTGAGAACCTGGGGGGGGGAACGGAAGAAAAGAGGTGAAAGAAAACAGGTCAGTCAAAAAGACTGAGTAAGCCCTACTACAATCAATGTAAACTGATAAAGTTAACTGGCATGATGAAAGCTGAGATGAACATATGGACAACTACATACTGGCATGATGATTAACTAACAAGGTAGATAAAGGTGTCATCGCATAATCAGGTTTAAGGTTTTGCACCACAGGTGTACTAGCAAACTAACATGACTTGAATAAACCAGTATTGATCCCTTGGCCCAAGCTTTGGCCCAATAACATGAAATGACCCTAATACAAGGTCTAA